>JADANP010000028.1:0-1277208 GCA_017165645.1 Fusarium sacchari
AAAGTTAAATAAAAAATTAATTCCGTAAAATAAGGTATAATATTAAAACAGTTATTTTTTTAATATACTGATTTAAAGTTATTAATAAATACTAAATTTATAATTTTTTAAATTATAAAGCTAAAATTAAATTCTTTTTAATTAAAAAATCTAATTAATTTTAGTACGCCATATTTGTTTTTTCTGTTTTCGGACTAAGTTTTAAAATTTTAAAGACTATTAATAAAAAAAAATTATAAATATAATATTAAAACCATTAAAATTAACTATTATATTTATTTTTAATTTTCTATATTTTATATATATTACTTATAGCTAATTGATGTTTTTATTCATGTACTATTAAAACTAGCTTTAATTTATTAATATTTAATAGTTTTTTTTTTTAAATTATTAAAACTTTTAGTTTTTTAACTTTAGTTTTTTTTTCCCTTTTATATTTCTTAACGATTCTACTTTATATAATACCCCCCCAATTTATTCACTATAATATAATAACTTTAATAATAAATCTTAAGATTATATAGCTATTATTATAAACCTTATAATTTAATTAAATAAATAGCCTTAATTTATAAATATAAAAAAGATATCCCTAGTTTAATATACTGCTTCTTTACTAATATTACTTTATCTGCTTTTATATAAGGTTAATTAATTATATACCTTAGTATATATATATTAATTAGTAGATATTAATTTAGCTTTTGCTAACTAACTTATATAAATAAAGTTAACCTAATTCCTTTAAACCTTCAGTCCTAGAACCTTACTATTACCCTGCCTTTATCTCTTTACTCTTATAATCTTAAACTATAACTAGCCTATTATATTAAAAGCAGTACCCCCTTTACTATAATAACCCTTTTAGCTATATTAAAAAGCTACTTTTTATATATATTTAAGTTTAGGCCTATAAAGATAATAAAAAAGGCTATCTTATCTAATTAAAAAAAATGACCTTCTTTTAAGGCTTTTTCTAATTCCTTTAAATTTAATAGCTTATAATAAACCTAATTTAAATTAATTTTATTAAAATAAAATTAATAAATTATATAACTAATTAATTTAATTAATATATAATTAAAAATTATTATTTTAATTAAATTAAATTAATACTTTAATAATAAGTTTTTTTTAATAATAACTATTATTATATAAATCTCTTTTAATTTATCTTTATTAGCTATACTTAAGGCAGGCTTAATAACTATATTAAGGTTATAGCTAGTTATATAATAGTTATAATTATATAGTTATAGGCTATTTTATATAATAAGTATTATATTAGTAGCTATAATTAATATTAATAGCTATAACTAATAAAAAAAGTTAGGTTAAGGAATATACTTAAGTATAATAAACTTAGCCTAGTATATTAAAAAGGTTAATCTAAGATATCTTAGTCTTTTTAGCTAGGGTAAAGGAAAAAGGCTAATATAGCTACTAAGAAACCTATAGGCAGTATTAATATTACTTAATTAAGGCAATAATTATGCCATTAAGGTAAATAAACCTTATATAATTCTGACTTTTAAGATATAGGCCTATTATAAAGGCCTTATTATTTAAGTATTTATATAAGAAGTTAAAAGCTTAATAGCCTTATTAAGCTAATAGTAAAGGATAAAAAAGAATTTAAAAAAATAAAAAAATAAAAAAGATATTTTTCCTAGTCTTAATAAGCTAAATACCTTTTTTATTATTACTTTATTAAGGTAATTATTATTAAGGCTTTAACCTTTAAAGATTAAGTTAAAATAACTAAAAAAACCTTAAGACTTTATTATAAAGTATATTATTATATTATTAATATTAATAATAGCTATAATTATTTAATTATAGCAATTTTTAAATATATAAATAGTCTTTTAATTAAAATTAATAATTTTAATATTATAAATATTTTAAATTTATATATCTTTTTTAAGTAATAAAATATTATAAATAAAGACCTTTTATATATTAATAAGTTAATATTAATATAAAAAGTTAATTTTATAATTTTAAATTATTAAATAAGGCTTTTTAAGATATTATTTAATTTATATAAAAATTAATCTCTTATTATATATATTATAAGCTAAAAGATAGCCTTGATAAACTTAATTAATTACTTAAAATAAGGTTAAGGTTTATTAATATAATAATAGGCCTGTATTATTAATATTATATTAGTTAGTAATAATAGTTAATATTAAATATAGCTTATAAAATTAAAATATATAATCATACTAATTAAATTAATAATATAAATATTATATTATAAGAATTAAAGGCTATTATAAAATAAAATAAAAAAGTAAAAAAATAAAAAAAAAAAAAAAAAAAAAAAAAAGTAAATTAAAAAATAAAGGTTTTAATATTAGAAAAAAAACTATATATATTAGTAAATTAAAGCTAGCTTAGTAGGTAAATAATAAATTAAATTAGGCTATAAGGTAATATAATATAAAAAATATAAGTTAAGAATAAATATAAATAGTCAATATTTAGGATTATAATTATATATTTTAACTTAAAGAATTATAATTAATATAAATTATTATTATTATTTAATATAATACTATTAATAAAAGCCTGCTATTACTTAAATAGATATTAGCTCTTTTTTAAGTAACTTATTAGGTCTTTTAAGGCTTTTATTTAATATATAATATAATTAATTTTAATTATATTAATTTTTTATTTAAATAATTATAGTTAATAGTTAAAGATTATTAAATTAACTTATTATATTATTAATAGCTTATTAATATATAGTATTTTTTTTTATTATTTTATAATATTTTAAAAAAGATTATAATATTAAGATATATTTAAAGTTAAGCTTATAGATCTCTATTAAAAGATTAATTATATAGTTATTAATTATATTAACTAGATAATTATAATTTAATTAGCTATTATTAACTTTAATTATATAATAATATATCTTATTATAGGATTTTTAGTTTTTTAATTATTATAACTTAATTTTTAATAGTTAAAGCCTTAATAATAATTACCTTAATAAAATAATATTAAAAAAGATATTTAGTTTATTAAGGCCAGGGAAAATATCTTTTTTATATTTATAAATTAAAGCTATTTATTTAATTAAATTATAAGGTTTATAATAATAACTATATAACCTTAAAACTTATTATTAAATTATTATATTTTTTTAATAATATATAATACTTTATATTATTTTTTTATTTAAAACCTTGATTAGCTATATTTTATATATTATTATAAAGATATTTTAACTTTTTAATAATATTAAAACTTATAATATTAATTAAAAAGATTTTATAAATAATTACTTAATAAATATAATAATAAGTTATAATAATAATATAAATATATTATTAAAATAATTATTAATTAATAATATTTAAAGATTATTTTAATAAATTTAAAAAAAAAATTTTAATAACTTATAAAATAATTAAAAGACTTAAAAAATATAATTATTTTATAATTTTTATTTTTATTTAATATTTTAAAAATAAAAATAAGTTTTTTTTTATTAAATATTATAAAAATATTTAAATAAATTTATTAAAAAAATTAAAAAAAAAAAATTAAAAAGTTAAAAAAAAAATTATATAATTTTAATTTAATAATAATTAATAAATAAAATTTAAATATTTTAATAAATTATAAAAATATTAATAATAAAATCTTTAATTAAATTAAAATTTTAATAAATTTAATTAATAAAATTATTTTTAAATATAACTCATATTTTAAGTAATTTTAATTAAAAAAAATATATTATTTAAGTAATTTTAATTAAAATAAATATATTATTTAATTAATTAAAAAACTTTAAAAAGCTTAATTAAATTTATAAATTTTTTATAATTTTAACTTTTTTTTTTTATTTATTTATATTTTATTAAAATTATTTATTTTAATAATTATAAAATTATTAAAAAATTAAATAAAAATTATTAATAAATTTTTTAATTTTAATTATAATTAAAATAATAAATTTATAATTATTTAATTATTAATTAATTAAATATATAAAAATCTTTTTTATTTAATTATAACTTTAAAATTATTTAAAATATAATTATAAATTTTATTAAAAATATAACTTTTTTAATTAAAATATAAATATAAAACCTAATAAAAAAATATTTTAAATTAATTTTAATAATTAAATAAATTATTAATTATTTAATTAAATTATATTTTAAAATATAAAATATTTTATTATTTAAATTTTAACTTTTTTTAATTTAATATTATTTAAAAATAATATAAATTTAAAATTTTATTTTAAAAATTAAATAATAATATATTAATATTTTAAAATTAATAAATTTTTAAATTAATAATTTAAGAAAAAAATATATAATTTATAAATTATATATAATATTAATTTTATAATTATAATTTATTTTAATTTATTTATAAATAGGCTTTTTAAAAGTAATATTTAAAGTTTATATAAAATAAAATTATTTAATAAATTTTATTAAAATTAATTATATAAAATAAAAAATTCTTTATATAAAAAAAAAAGTTATATTTAAAAATTAAAGCCTTTAATAGATAAAAAAAGTTATAATTAATTAAATATATTTTATTTAATTAAATATATTTTTTTTTATAAAATAATAATTAATATTATAAAAAGTAATAAATAATAATTTTAATAATAATTTTAATAAAAAATAAAAAAATTTATTATATAATTTAATTTTATTATTATTTTAATTAAAAATAATTAAATAAAAATAATTCTTATAATAATACTTTTAATAAATTAATTAATTTATTAATTATATAATTTTAAAACTTTATAATATCTTTTATAAAAATTCTTTTTTTAAATTTTAATTAATATTATTAATATTATTATATTATATAATTTATTATTATTAATTATCTCTAGTTTAATATATTACTTTTTTATTAATATTACTTTATTTACTCTTATATATAAAGTTAATTAGTTATATACCTTAGTATATATAATTAATTAGTAAATATTAATTTAGCTTTTACTAACTAACTTATATAAATAGAGTTAACCTAATTCCTTTAAACTTTTAATCTAATCTTACTATTACCTTGCCTTTATCTTTATATTAAAAGCAATACCCCCTTTACTATAATAACCCTTTTAGCTATATTAAAAAGCTACCTTTTATATATATTTAAATTTAGGCCTATAAAGGCAATAAAAAAAGCTATTTTATTTAATTAAAAAAAATAACTTTTTTTTAAGGCTTTTTCTAGCTTTTTTAAATTTAATAGCTTATAATAAATTTAATTTAAATTAATTATATTAAAATAAGGCTAAGAAATTATATAATTAATTAATTTAATTAATATATAATTAAAAATTACTATTTTAATTAAATTAAATTAATATCTTAATAATAAGTTCTTTTTAATAATAACTATTATTATATAAATCTCTTTTAATTTATTTTTATTAGCTATATTTAAGGCAGGCCTAATAGCTATATTAAGGTTATAGCTAGTTATATAGTAATTATAATTATATAGTTATAGGCTATTTTATATAAGTATTATACTAGTAATTATAATTAATATTAATAGCTATAACTAATAGGAAAAGTTAGGTTAAAGAATATACTTAAGTGTAATAAACTTAGCCTGGTATTATCTTAGTCTTTTTAGCTAGGGTAAAGAAAGAAGGCTAATATAACTGCTAAGGAACCTGTAGGTAATATTAATATTACTTAGTTAAGGCAGTAATTATATTATTAAGGCAGATAAACCTTATATAATTTTAACTTTTAAGATATAGGCCTACTATAGGGGCCTTATTATTTAAGTATTTATATAAAAAGTTAAAAGCTTAATAGCCTTATTAGGCTAATAGTAAAAGATAAAAAAAAATTATTATTAATTATAATAAATATTTTAATATAATAACTTAATATAATAATTTAATATAATAATTTAATATAATAATTTAATATAATAATTTAATATAATAATTTAATATAATAATTTAATATAATAATTTAATATAATAATTTAATATAATAATTTAATATAATAATTTAATATTTAAAAAAAAATTATAATTACTTAAACTTTATAAAAATAAAATAAAAAATTTATAAAAACTAGCTAGCTATATAAACCTATTTTAAAGTCTTATACTTAATTCAGCTTGCCTTACCTAACCCCCCCCCTTGGCATGCCTGCCCTAGCTCGAGCTAATAGGTAGGTTTTAACTCTCGGCACTTTACTAGTCTCTTCTCGTCATAGAGTCAGAGCTTGGTCCGTGATCGGGCAACCCCTCCAAATTTTACTCACAGGCCACCGCAACCTAGATCCCCTGCCCCGCCAATCCACAGTCAACGAAAGACTTCCAACCTCAACTCAATTGAATTCTCACGGCCGAGAAGCAAGCAAATCTTGGGTCATATTGAGGCCTGCTGTGACCATGGCTCAAGCCGAGAGACAAGATCCGACTCGGATCTCAATCCTAGGCGAGCCCAATATCATCGTTGATCACGGCCTTTGGCTTAACTTTGTTGTTGATGACCTTCTCCAGAACACGCCTACGTCGACCTACGTCCTCATCACAGATACCAATCTTTTCGACACATATGTGCCTCCCTTCCAAGCTCGTTTTGAGGCAGCTTCCCAAGCAACAGCCACTCGGCTGCTCACGTACATCATCCCACCAGGAGAGGCTTCCAAAAGCCGTGAGACAAAGGCCGAGATAGAGGATTGGATGCTCTCCCAACAATGCACCCGCGACACTGTTATTATAGCTCTTGGTGGCGGCGTTATGGGAGATATGATCGGCTATGTTGCTGCTACATTCATGCGTGGTGTCCGGTTCGTCCAAGTGCCCACGACATTGCTCGCCATGGTTGACTCGTCGATCGGTGGAAAGACTGCCATTGATACTCCTATGGGCAAAAACCTTGTCGGTGCTTTCTGGCAGCCGAAGCGTATCTATATTGACTTGACGTTCCTCGAGACGTTGCCCGCCCGCGAATTCATCAATGGGATGGCTGAGGTTGTTAAAACCGCCGCTATTTGGAATGAGACTGAGTTTACTATTCTTGAGGAATCAGCAACTCGCATCCTTGAATGCGTTCGATCCAAGGGCGAAAGCCGCTTGGACCCCATCTGGGATGTGCTGAAGCGCATCGTTATCGGCTCAGCGGGCGTCAAAGCAGAGGTTGTGTCTAGTGATGAACGAGAGGGTGGTCTCCGTAATCTTCTCAACTTCGGTCACTCCATTGGACACGCGTTCGAGGCTATCTTGACGCCTCAGCTTCTCCACGGTGAAGCCGTTGCTATCGGCATGGTCAAGGAAGCAGAGCTCGCACGTCATCTTGGTGTTTTGCGTCCTGGTGCAGTTGCCAGGCTAGTCAAGTGCATCGCCAGTTACGATCTTCCAACTTCGCTCCGTGACAAACGTGTCATCAAGCTGACAGCGGGTAAGAAGTGTCCAGTGGATATTCTTCTTGAAAAGATGGGTGTGGATAAAAAGAACGATGGAAAGAAGAAGAAGATTGTTCTCCTCTCGGCCATTGGCAAGTGTCACGAGCCACGCGCCAGCGTCGTGGAAGATAAGGTAATCCGGACCATCTTATCACCATCCATTCGGGTCACCCCTGGTGTTCCCAAGGATCTAAACGTCACAGTGGCTCCGCCAGGCTCAAAGAGCATCTCCAACCGAGCTCTCATCCTAGCCGCCCTGGGTTCAGGAACTTGCCGCATCAAGAATCTTCTCCATTCTGATGATACCGAGTACATGCTTTCGGCCATCCATCAACTCGGGGGGGCGTCTTACTCCTGGCAAGAAGCCGGAGAGGTCCTGGTAGTTGAAGGCAAAGGTGGCAATCTGCGAGCAAGTAAAGACCCTCTATATTTGGGGAATGCCGGCACGGCATCCCGCTTCCTGACTACCGTTGTCGCCCTTGCCGCCCCAAGCCAGGAATCTCGTGTCAACATTCTGACTGGCAATGCAAGAATGCAGGTTCGTCCGATCGGCGCACTGGTTGATGCCTTGCGCTCCAACGGCGTCGAAATCGAGTATCTTGGTAAGGAGAACAGTCTACCCTTGCGAATTGATGCCGCTGGTGGATTCAGGGGGGGGGATATCGAGCTTGCCGCGACCATTTCATCACAATACGTTTCATCAATTCTCATGGCCGCTCCCTATGCCAAGAACCCTGTCACACTGCGACTGGTTGGAGGCAAGCCTATCTCCCAGCCCTACATCGATATGACTATTACCATGATGGCCTCCTTCGGTATCAACGTGGAGGTTTCTTCGGATGAGCCCAACACCTATCATATTCCCCAGGGTACTTATAAGAACCCTCAGGAGTATACCATCGAGAGTGACGCGAGTTCTGCGACTTACCCCCTTGCAGTTGCCGCCATCACTGGTACCAAGTGTACAATTCCGAATATTGGCTCAAAGTCCCTGCAGGGAGATGCCCGCTTCGCTGTTGATGTCCTGAAGCCTATGGGTTGTTATGTTGAGCAGTCTGACCACTCCACAACTGTCAGTGGTCCTGCTCCTGGTCAACTCAATGGCCTTGCTCACGTTGATATGGAGCCCATGACCGACGCATTCCTCACGGCGTCAGTCTTGGCCGCTGTCGCTTCGGGGACCACTCGAATCACGGGCATTGCTAATCAACGCGTCAAAGAGTGTAATCGGATTGCCGCTATGAAGGATCAGCTTGCAAAGTTTGGCGTACAATGTAATGAGCTTGAGGATGGTATTGAGGTGCTCGGTAAGAGCCGAGATGGTGGTGTAGTGACGCCAGAGGTTGGTATTCATTGCTATGATGACCATCGTGTTGCGATGAGCTTTAGTGTCCTTGCAGTTGCCTCACCTGGCCCTGTAGTCATCACGGAGAGGGAGTGTGTTGGCAAAACCTGGCCAGGGTGGTGGGATATTCTCTCCCAAACATTCAATGTCAACATGGTCGGTGAAGAGCCAGATGTTGATGAGGATGACCATGAGAGCCAAGAGGCGGTTTTGGAACGCTCAGTCTTCATCATTGGGATGCGAGGCGCCGGTAAGACTACCGCTGGTAACTGGATGGCCAAACTTCTGGGCTGGAAATTCATCGATTTGGATCAGGAGCTTGAGAGGCGCGCTGGGCGGACGATTCCCGAAATGATCAGAGGTGATCGTGGGTGGGAGGGTTTCCGTGCAGATGAGCTGTCACTTCTGCAGGATGTCATGGAGAACAATAAGACCGGCCATATCTTCTCTTGTGGTGGTGGTCTAGTCGAGACTCCGGAGGCCAGAGAGATGCTCAAGAGCTACGGCAAAAGCGGTGGCAATGTCTTGTTAGTCCACCGCGACACCGACCAAGTGGTCGAATATCTCAACCGTGACAAAACCCGACCAGCATATACCAGTGAGATTCGACAGGTCTATTTGCGCCGCAAGGACTTCTACAACGAGTGCAGCACACATCTTTACTACAGCCCGCACTCCGAATCGTCTGGCTCCAAGGCGGAGATTCCCTCCGACTTCCAGCAATTCGTGCATTCTATCGCGGGCAGAAACTCTCATTTCAAAGACGTTTTGAACAAAGACCACAGTTTCTTTGTGTCTCTGACTGTGCCTGACGTTGACGAGGCTGTTGGCATTGTGCCAGAGGTTGTGGTTGGCGCTGATGCCGTCGAGCTAAGGGTTGATCTGCTCCAGGATCGTTCCATCGACTCTGTTACTCGTCAGATTTCGACTCTTCGCGCCTCAGCGAAGAAGCCTATCGTTTTCACGTTGAGAACCGAGTCTCAGGGTGGTAAATTCCCTGACAGTGCCTACGAAGAAGGTCTTCAGCTCTACCGCCTGGCTTTGCAGATGGGTCTGGAGTACGTCGATGTTGAAATGACGCTTCCCGACGAGATCATCCAAACAATAACGGAATCTCGTGGGTATTCGCGCATAATCGCCTCTCACCATGACCCTAAGGGTACCATGTCTTGGAAGAATGCGTCGTGGATTCAGTACTACAATCGGGCTCTCCAGTACGGCGATATAATCAAGTTGGTCGGTATTGCTCGCACTCCTGAGGACAACTTCGACCTCGCCAAATTCAAATCTCGAATGCAGGAAGCGCAGAAGACACCCATGATTGTCATGAACATGGGTAAAGCTGGAAAGTTGAGTCGTGTACTGAACCGGTTCTTGACGCCAGTGTCTCATCCTGCCCTACCCTTCAAGGCCGCACCAGGCCAGATGTCCGCGTCTGAGATACGCCGTGCTCTGGCGTTACTCGGCGATCTGGACCCATACAAATTCTATCTTTTTGGAAAGCCCATCTCAGCATCTCGCTCGCCTGCTCTTCATAACACTCTATTCGGGCAGATGGGTCTGCCTCATCAGTACCATCGTCTCGAGACGGACAAAATCGAGGATGTACGTGAAGTGCTGAGGTCTTCTGATTTTGGAGGCGCCTCGGTCACCATACCTCTCAAGTTGGATATCATGAGTCAGGTTGACGAGCTCTCCGCTGCAGCTCAGGCCATCGGAGCTGTCAACACCGTAGTTCCCTTAGGCAATGCTGACGCCAATGGCCGTCGACGACTTTTGGGAGACAACACAGACTGGAGAGGCATGGTACACGCTCTTCATGACGCCGGTATCGAGGAACAGGCAGACTCTGATACAAGGGGGGCAGCCATGGTCGTGGGCTCTGGCGGGACTACTCGAGCTGCCGTCTTTGCCCTGCACTCTCTGGGGTTCAGCCCAGTTTACATTGCCGCTCGCAACCAGGCCAAGGCAGACGCACTTGCAGCTGACTTCCCTAGCGATTACAGCCTACAAGCCCTGAGCCAGGCTTCAGACATAGACAAGGTCTCGCCGAACGTCAAGGTCGTCGTCAGCACTATTCCGGCTGATCGACCCATCGACCCCATTCTGCGGGAGCTCGTAGCTGTCGTGCTCAGCCGGCCAGCTACTAACGAAGAGCGCCGAGTCCTCCTCGAGATGGCATACAAGCCCAGTCATACCCCGATAATGCAGTTGGCAGAGGATGCCGGTAACTGGACCACAATTCCAGGGCTAGAGGTCCTTGCTTCTCAGGGGTGGTATCAGGTAAGTTCACTTATGACATGGCCATAGCTTGTCTGTGGTAGGAAGGATAGCTCAGCCAACTAATCTGGTCTATTCAGTTTGAGCTCTGGACGGGAATTACACCCCTCTACAAGGACGCCCGCGCAGCCGTTCTCGGCCTATGATGAGCTCGACTCGAATAAAACAAAGACGACGTAATTTGGCACAAGCTGTGGGCTCCTGTGTGCCGGCCACTTGGTTTCTGCTTGCAAGCACGCTCAGATGTAAGGTGCAAGAAGGCTATGGCGTTGGTGGAGAGATCGGGAACAGGATAGGATAGTTGAATAGAGTTGAACAGTGTTGAGCTTTGTTGAGCTAAGGAAGGGCTATTGTGGCTACGGTGCGATGGTGTGGGGTGAGGTGTGCGTTACTAGTCACAGAGAGAATACATGTTGTTCATTACTACGTACATCGTTCAGTCATATGTTGCTACTTCTAGTAAAGCTGGGGGACCGGAGTGGCCCCGAGCTGTGACGCTGTTCAGACTCTCCTTACTGCCGTGCCACAAAGAGGCATATGTGCAACTCCATACCCCAAATTTTAAGAATTGCGTCAAGTGGATATCTGTGACAAAATTACAGTACACTTGTGAAATCAGCCGAATAAGAAGTTGAAGAAGAGATTACTAGAAAGAACAACAATACCTTACACTGAGATGCTTGCTTGCTACGGAGCCATTAGACTACCTAACCTAGTTTAGCACTTTCAGATTGTGTCGTTGCAAGGATCCATATCAAGACATTGCTGTACGTAGACCCATGGAGAAAGGAGCAAGGGAACTATAACCCTTGTGACGTCGTTGCATCAATGTCAGTTACTAGTAGTAAGTAACCATCACCAAAGGTAGCGGAGGGTGAGCTTGAAAATGATCGGCAGTAGAATAAAGTCGCATCCATCATCAATGCACTCTTATGATCGATTTCAATGGTCAGATCTACAGTGGTACCTAGCGCCCAGCTGCTGATGAGCGGTCTAAACTTAGGGGGACGTTACTTACTTGCAGCATTGATAATGGATGCATCCCGTGGCAATATGCGCATACATACCTACCTAGGTATCGCTGGCATTAGGCACTGGGTGGAAGAAACTGCATGAATTTGATTCTAATAATCTGCTTCTTTTGTGTCACATTATATCATACATCGTCATAATCTATAATTGTCGCTTGTCTCCAAAAATAATAAAGCACAATCGGTAATGAGCTAACCCTTGCTGTTTCCGACCCTGTCAACGCTGGGTTAGAGGTGCCATTAGTCTCTTCCAGTCAATGCAGTCATCAGGCATCATGACGTTCAACTCGCAGAAGCGACTTGACTCAAATTCCAATCCTAGGTATCATCTGCCCAAAGGGATAAAGACAAAACTCGCTGTAGTAAACGAAACCCCAACGCTCCTGTTTTCTTTTTGTCTAGACCAATTTCCTATAATCCAATCCAATCCAATTTTTTTTTCCATAACAAACATAACAAGGTTCTGGCCGGCCAGATGACCTGGTACAAGTGATAGATAGGTAGATACATAGATACATGCAAGTTGCATAATAAGGAAATGTCCTTCGATGAGGTGAGGTGCCAAAACAACCGAAACCGAAACAACTGGAATCAGGATAATGTAATGTACAATGACAACGAACGACAGTCCGCAATCCATGACGGACGCCATGTCATCATCATCAGGGAGTGTCGGAACGGGATACTGGTCGGTGACTGAGACTTGTGTGGGCCCATATGATGTCACAGCCATGGGGTGTGGATGGCTCATGACGTAGTCAGGCCGACCGGAAAGGACCCTTCCTGCAGGAAGGGACCCTTAGACCCACCCGCCCGCCCGCACTAGGACCCAGGGCACTATCGGTCTGGTACTTTGTCGACCAACCCGATTCAAGCAACCCGAAGCCTTGCGGTGATCGGTTCACAACCGCCAAGCCTTGTTTCGACGGTGGTAAACGTCATGCGGCATCATCTACGGAGCCCTAGACTAACGGCACGGCGCCAATCCTGGGGTGACTTGGACAGTCTTCTTGGGGGCTCATCGGCAAATTCCTCGTCTCAGGGCGAGCGACCATGCTGTGCTGGAGCTGGCCGGCTGGCCTTATACGCCGCGAGTGCTACTCAAGCACCAGCTCTTCGACGATGCTTCCCTGGAAGTTCCACGTCCGGATGGCATACGCGATAGTGCCTGGTTAGAGCATCCGCACGACTGAATGTCTTTTCCTCGGTGCAAAGATCACATCGCACCTTTTGCTTGCGAGCGTTGTGAATGGTGTCCTCGTGGCGAGTGAGATCATATGGCCTAGAGAAGACAGTGTTGCAGGGTTTGCCAGTGCTCGGGTTGATCCTGTCGCAACGATGAGGACCCGCCTGTGTGTTCAACAGTGCGGATGTCATACCCATGTTACGAGGTTGCGAAGGCCCAAGATTCTGTGTCTGTCGGTGGCCTTCCCGCTTATGCTTCTGCAGTAGCGCTGGAGTTTCAAACCGTAGTGTGCAACCGTGATATGTGCAGGTGTAAGTGCCGCCATCAGCAGCAGTGCTGCCGGGGCGGGTTGCAGGAGTGACATTCCGCGATTCGTTCGAGCTCGATCCAGCGGAGCTCAGGCGAGGTGGTGTCTCATGATTTATCCGTGGGTGTGCAATAAACGGGTATTGTTGAGGCACCGAAATCCCATTGGCTACGTGCGATGACAGGAAATTGAAGTGGTTTTGGCTGTGAGTGTCGTGCACGGATTCCTGAGAGCTAACCATAGACTTTGGGAACTGGTCCAGATCGAAGCCCGAAGAGGTCTGAGGAAATAGAGGGAAATTGTTGTCACCCTCAGACTCATTGAACTCAAGAATAGCATCCTTTGGAGAAATGGTTTTCGGGGTCTCGGGCTCCTGCTTCATGTTCATCTGTTGACGCATGGCCTGAGCATCTTGGTGTGCTTTGTTCTGCTCACGTATGCGCTGCGCACTGTTGAACGTTAAGTTCTGTGGGAGTCCATGGTTGCCAAACTCATGGGCAGGAGAAGGGGCGAGAGGCGAGCCAGTTCTGAAGGGCGACCTATCTCGCGAGTTGCTAGAGACTGGCGATTGAGCGGCACTTAGATGCTGATTGTTGGCAGCGTTGAGTCGCTGACTGAAGACATCGTTTGTGAGTGATAAAGATACATGAGTTTGCGAGGGAGGTGTTGATGTGATGGCAAAGTTTGGGCTGTAGAGTTCGTCTGCATAAATGTCTGTCATGGTTCTGTCAAGTTTTGGGGCATTGGCAAAACCTGGGTAATAAGAATGTGAGCCTATGTTCGTTGAAGCGAGGCCGTCGTCGAGGGCATTACCTTTTCGCCTTCTCTCCGAGTTGTCTGCTTCGCCAACAGTAGGGGTAGCAGGTGAGTCACCCGCGACAGAACTCGCCACTGAGGCGGGGTGTGATCGTGACGAGCCGCCAGAGAAGTCGGGAGCTTGCATCAAATGCCGATCCATTCTTGGTTTGCTGCTTGGACCTGACAGAGTGATCGGGTAAGCCATGTCAGGCATAGCATTCTGCTCCAAGCCTCCGCAAGTCTGGTATCCAGCATAGGGAGCCATCGACTTGGCCAGGTGATAATATGAGGGATTGCCCTGGTCGTTTGCGTCGGTGATTGCAATATGTGGGTTCGATGTGTTGTGGTTGAAGGGCGAGGCAGGCCCAGCTGCTGAAGACCCTAGAGACGACAGAGAAGACTCGCGCTGGTGAGTCCCACGAGGTAGCCTGTGAGTCTGTTGGGCAAGTGCTCCCCAAGCTTCGGGCTGCATGAGGTCGGTGGGGAGTTGTTGACTCAAAGCAGTGATCTCGTCTTCGTAAGTCGATCGAGGAAGGTCAGAGTAGGCGGCAGAGTTGTATTCGGTATGGCAGTTCGGGGAGTAGGGATACTGCTGGTGCTGCTGAGAGTTGGAAGAGTTGTGTTGTAGTTGTTGTTGGAGCTGAAGTTGCTGTTGATGTAGTCGAGGAATCGATAACATGGTGATGTAGTAAAAGATGAGTTTATGTTTAGAGTTGAGAGAAAGTGGCGAAAGGTGGGAATGGTCGCTTTTTAAAGAAAGCAGGGACCGTTTAGATGAGCAACAAGGTGTGAGTGATGGAAGCCAAAAGACTGATGGATAAGGTAAGGTTAGTAGGTACAGTACAGTGCTGGAGTCGATGAAGTCACTAGGGGCACCCCCACCGGGCCGAGACTAAAAAAGACCCTGGGCCCACTCGATGATGCACAGGACAGCACCGAGGCCGGGATCTGGAAAGAATCGCTGGGTACCTAGCGCATGCCCCAGCAGCAGCCGTGGAAGAGGGTACCGCAGCAGGGAGTGAGTAAGGTCGATTTGCGGTATGTAACCCGGTATATGTAATGGTGGTGTGGGCTTGATGACTCTTGGACAATTCGATGCGATGAGGGTGGGTGCCGTACGTGTGGTATGCAACCTCGACAGGTTGTGAAGTAATTAATGTACCATGGTAGGTAAGTATGTCGTGGTGTGTGGATAATGTATATCGTCACGCCAGACTCGAAGCCGTTGTCTTGCTTCGCTCTTTTTTCCCTAGGTCAGCGGCGGATTGGCAGTTATGCGACGCATTACTACGTAGGTAAGGTAGGTTGGGGTATATTTGTGTGCACTCGCTTGCTCTAAGTGAAGTAATAGATGAATGTTGGCTGATAGATCATGGATGATGATGATAATGATGATGTCTGTCTGGGTCACCCATTCGAGATTTGACCATATGGTTGCTGGACTTCCCGCTATTTCAGGACACTTCCAGTACGTTCTCAATCGCCGTGCACTGACGAAGATTTGTGACCATATACATAATCCTCTCCTCTTGATTTCAAATACCCCGTCCCTCTTCCTCTTCCTCTCCCTCCTCGTAAGACGAGCAACCGAACAGCGAGGTGTTGGCTGACTGACTAATGGGGCCCCCCAAGCCTCCCGCAACGGACATGTCCACTCCCACTCCGGGGATCCAAAGATGCATGTCCGTATCAAGCAATGGTACGTATCACTTTAAGTTTGTCAAGGTTCGGGTTCAAGGGCCAAGGCCAGCTTGCAACCAAGACCCAAGGCTGCAGGGCTCTGACGCCGATAGGGGCCCATCAGAACCGGTGCCCAATAGGCTCTTTCAATTCCTTGGATTCTGACGCTGCTCAGGAAAATCTTAACCCGGCCCAGCACGCTCAAGTTTTCTTTTTTTTTTTTTTGACCTCTTGAAGGGTTCCACTGACGTAGTCTAGCCCCGCCGATCCTCCCGTTTGTTTTGAGACGAATGGATACGTATCTCCCTCGTGCCGGCTCTGTTGAGATAATGGTGCCTCAGGCCCCTATATCCCTGTTAGTAGCCTGCCCTTAGGGCCTCAGCTAGCTAGCTTCCTCCCTAATACATATATACCTGCCCTTACCCTTCTCAACAGGCTCCCTCGCACAGCCACATCTCATGGCTTATCATCTGGTTCTGACGCCACTCTTTCAGATTCCGCCACACTCTATGCGAATCTCTAACCCACCATTTATAATCACATGATGGCTCTTGGTCAAGGTCACATGAGACATGTCGTCGTATGTTGATTCATCACGGTTGGAAAATTCGACTCAGCTGCCAGATGTTGGCCAGTCCTGGGGAGCCTTGGAACTCAAATCAGGGGAGCTAAGAAAAATATTTGCAGAGTCGTCGTATGACACGCCCTATGGTGTGACTAACCATACCATGCATGTACAGTACATGTATGTGACTGTCTCGTTGATTCAAGACAACATCTGTTCAAGCGTTACCACCTATCCGGAGGATACTGCTCGATGGGGTAAAGACACAAAAACAAGAAAAAATCTCTATCCCATGCTACCTATTGATCATGGGGATACGGAGTCTAGGGAGTACACACACTCGCTCGACGCAGGAACCGACCCTGGTCGCATCTCCCTGGTCGGGAACAGTTCAATAATCGATGAAATGAAATGATATAATTGGATGAACATTTCTTCGAATTCTTCGTTGCAGTGCATTCTCGGCCTGACCGATCCGCTACCAGCCGTCGGATGCAATCGGACTTTGTGCTCCAGCCAATCAGACGTGTGGCTCGTTGGAAGCTAAGCCACAAGCTCTAATTTTACAGTGCATTTTTAAGCTGCCCAGATCGATCTCGTTTGGGCCCACCTATTTCTAGAAGCTTTTGTGTTCTGTTTCTCCGCGAACTGACTGAGCTGCCTCCGTGTCCCAGCCCAACGGGTTTTCCGACACGATTAACTGACTCATCAGACAGCTTTGATGTTCGCTTCGATTCCCTGATGCTCGGACAGAACTTCCCATTACAGATATGATCAAGGAACCTGGCCTGCCTGGGGCTCTTTCTGATGATAGATAATACGGAGTACCTTCGAGTGTGATAAACTGGTACTTTGAACCAGGGCCATAAGGCAGAGGCACGAAAATAAAATCCTCCATCGTCGGAATCACCCTATCTTAATACTTACCTGCCTGGGTCTGTGTAAAATATGCAAGATGTATGTATCATTTGGGCCGGGGGTGCGACTTTGTCGGCAAAAGCCCATGACTTTGAGTTGCACGCCATGTTCATCTCGATCTTACTTCCTTCCCCGGTCCGAGAACCAAGAAGTGACATGCTCAGCGTCTACCTCAGTACTTTAGTAGTAGTTACATACTCCTCAGGGAGCAACCTGAGAAACTCAAGACTTCCAGTGGAAGGAGGATGCCAAAATAAACTTAACAATGAGCCCCTCTAAGCTTAGGCTATATTTATTTACCTAGATAATTATATCGCTCAGGGTCAAGGACCTGACTTTTCTTTCCTCCCCTCGATACTGCAGCGTGAAAACGGATCTCAGCTACTGTTTGTAATTCTCAGCTATGCCGAACGTTCATTAGCCATAGCGTGGCCTACCTGGGACTAGGTGCAAGTCTTCCGTCCGTTAGATCCGCGTAGGGCTGGCGGCGAAAATCTCAGCACTACCCGTGCCCGCAACGGCGGCGGCTGAGTCCGGCACCGGGCGATCCATTTATCGCTATTAGAGTCTGAGCATCTATCTCACTACCAGCGCAAAGTATATCGGACGGCTTATAGGAACCAAGGTGCCGATAGTCTTTACCGTATATCCGTGCGTGTGAATAGTATGCCAATGTGTTTCCTCTAGTAGTAGATACGATGCAATTTGCACATCGGCGTCTTATCAGCCACCCGGCTCTTCAATCCTCCGATTTAGTTGTCGTCGGCGATCAGGACGAGTAGAGGAATAACAGAACTGAGCAACCAACACGCTGTGTGAGAAACAATGCTTGATTGGGGCATTGTTATGCTACTGTATGTTACAGGGGTCTTAGACAGTAGGTATGTACCTTAGAATAGGTATTCGATTCGATGTGAGCTGGTACCGACTGACTGGTCAAGGCGTTTCTCTGTACGGTTGTTCCATCGTTGCTTCTAAATATCCATCTCGAAATCTACGGTACATTTGTTGGCCACACATACAGATCTGATCATTGATATCCAGCTTCCACTATTCGGCTTGTCCGTGTGGGGGGGCTCATGTATGTGCATACTGTAGCTTAATGACAATAGGTAGGCTACGGGTTTGGCCATGGCCATTCATTCATTATCTCCGTCGCTCTCGGGTTTTCAGAGTAATCCGATCATGTCCAACTCCAACTTGCCCGGATCCATTTGTAATCCCCGTCATCATTTAGCCACCTTCATGGCTGAGTAATAGTTGATCAATGCAAACGGTCTTTCCTTTTACTGCTGTTCATCCGTACCTAGGTAGGTAGTAGGCATGAGCCAACTTGGTAGCTTGGTCTGCGGCGGCCTCGACCTAATTTTAGCAAACATCCACGTGGTCCAGGCCCGACGATCCTTTGTTCTCGCCACCCGTAGGCTCCGTAATCCGATACCTTCGGCCGATTGACAAGAGCATGAGATGGATCCGAATATTGATCCATGATCTATCGAGAGACATGCGTGCCTGGATCTGTTTGCCCTTGCTTAGTAGATAGACGATAGTCTACGTGTTTCAAATACATATGTTGCGAATCGGCCAATTTCAAAGCCATTGGTTTCAGTCCCACCGCAGTTGCTATGTAAGCTTCACCAGACTGATCACCAGGCGAGATATAGACTGTTCCAGAACCGCATTTATCCAGTCACCCCAAGGCCTGACGCGTTCGTATTCTTTCAACCGACCCCAATGAATACGCAGTGAAGTGACTCGTTAGCGAAGGCAGTGCAACAGCGGTTGTTGAGACTGTCTCCAACTTTGACAATGAGTTTCTTATGTCGGTCTCCAGGGTAGGCTGAGACCTCGGCACCTGGGCAGTCTGTGATGCAATGACCAATACAGTGGCAATGAGACTAACAATGTAATACTTTTTGGGATAAAAAAATACATATATATATATATATATATATATATAATTTAAAAATTAAAAAAAAGGTTTCATCTGGAGCTGCTATGGGTATGTGCTGGCGTTTTCAACGTGCGCCTTATGTCGAAGCCAGCCGTCAAACACTTTGTTCAGTTTCAAAATGTCGTAAGTGGTGTTCTGTTTGTTGTATAGACTTCGACCTACGTTTCCCTCGAAGACAAGCTCTGGATACTGATGTGGACGAAAAGCCTTACGACATATATGATATAGAGACATAGAGGCAGGGATATGATATGAAAGTCGTCCAAGCCTATTCCAGAACGCGAGCCTTCAAATCATCCATGTAGATGGGATATGCCAAATCTGGCGACCTTAACCACATCCCTGGATCCAAACATACCCTACGAGGATCTACATCAATGTAACCATTAACTCAGTGTAAGCGGAAAGCTGCACGGCGTACGTGCTAACGAGAATCGATATAAGATGAACATTACTTCATGAAATGCCGTCAACCTGACCGTGGGAAAACAGACGCGTTCATGGAAGCATCGTTAGCGACCTACCCGAAAACGTGCCTCAACAGCATACAACGTGCATGGCATCCACTCGCGTCAGCAAACCAGCACACAACCATTACACCCAGCGCGCGACAGCGTGGGGTAACGTCCAAGCCCACAAACCGCTCACGGGGTACGGCGAGGCGTTCGCTTTAATTCAAGGTATAGGCAGTATGTTGTGACCAAAATCGCCCCGAGGGCATGTTCGATTATCCCCGAATGTAATCCCCCGTTTCCCTATGATACATAACACCCAAAAAAAAAACAAGACCGGACCCATTTGTCGTCATGAAACACCCTACATGGTCCTGCACAGCAAGCAGACGACCGCAAAGATTCGTAACAGCATGTAAGACAGAGCGCACTTAACCACCGAAGCCGTAGAGGGTGCGGCCTTGTCGCTTCAAGGCGTAGACAACGTCGAGAGACGTAACTGTCTTACGCTTGGCGTGCTCGGTGTAGGTGACAGCGTCGCGAATGACACCCTCGAGGAAGGTCTTCAGGACACCACGGGTCTCTTCGTATATCACTTGGATTTGTTAGTTGCGGCAAAGGTAGTATTCTGGGATGGGCAACTTACTGGCAGAAATACGCTTCACACCACCTCGACGAGCGAGACGTCGGATAGCAGGCTTGGTGATGCCCTGGATGTTGTCACGCAAAATCTTTCGGTGACGCTTGGCACCGCCCTTGCCGAGGCCCTTGCCACCCTTGCCACCTGTGAGGATATGTGTAAGCTAGGGGAGAAAGCACGAGACGCGTCCACAACGCGTCGAATGTGATCGAGCAATTATGTGGATGAAGAGGCTAGGTGTCACTTACGTCCAGTCATTGTGATAGAGGGAGAGTTGGTTGTTTGGTCTGTGTGTGTGTGTGTGATATTTGTATACACTTGTGGTGTATGGCGATGTGCAGTCGATGTAGAGAGACGTTGGATGAAAGTGTTTGAATATGAGATGTAGCAATGAAGGCGGGAGTGGGAGAGCTTAAGTACGAGTGGGCCAGAATCCGGATCAGTTGGCTGGACCCACTGTGTGATCTTGATCCCTGCCGGGCGACGCGATCTGTGAACAGAGGTGACTAGTGACGCGAGTTTTTTTAAGCCGACGAATTAAAAATTCGGTTTGCGTTGATTTTTGAAATCGAAAGCGGGGGTCGGTCTCAGGCTCTCAGCTTCCGGCACTCAGCAGCATAACGCGCACCCTGGCCAATTGAACTTGGCCCAGTGTAAAGGTGTAAGGTCTCGTTGTAGGGTAGTTTTCGACCGCAATATGTTTGTTAGTCCATGTGTGTAACTTAGACATACTGCAGTGTGGTCTAATGGGTGAGATGATGATGAAAGCCCTATGGCATAAACTCTGGGCTATTGTGACTCATTGTGTATCGTCTGTGGCGAATTGCGTTACGGTTACGTTTATATTACTGTTTGGTTGAACATAGTTATTAACTCTGTCGTTGAATGTATCTTGCAGCTTACGTGCCCAACCTGACGCAGAAACTTCAGCACAAAAATAAAACAACCAAATAATGTCAATTGAAGCCCAAAATCGAATAACAGTGTATCAAATGAAAATAATATCAACAACTACTATGTTTCCACACTTACGTACCCGAATAGCATCATGCGCAGTCCAAGCAGCTGAGAACACATAAAGTTATAGCCAATCATGGACTGATCAACAAGCACTACAATATAACAGTAGTACTACAAAGACCAAATCATTCTTCACATCCAACATTGCACAAGGCATACGTGTAGACTCATACAAAAGACTGTAACGGGAAACGAGACAGCGACATGTTCACCCGGAGTGGACTGTGACTATGACTGTGACTTGTGACTGTGGATATCTACCTCATGGACCGTTTCCCCGGGTCGACTTTCAATAATCGGGTGCCTGGACTGAAATTCATGACCGCGTACAGCAAATTCGCCATTGGCTGCCGCCTGGGAAAATAGAGATCAGATTTCAACAGGGTGGGTGACTTCGACAAGCGTGCGTGGGGCGCTCGCTACCTTACGCGTGCCGACGAGACAAACGGAAATTGGAGCCAATAGAAATTCAGCACGCGTGCAGCTTTTTTTTGCAATCAGTGGTGCATTTTTCGCCAGGGCCCCATTTTTCCATTTTCGGTGGTTGATTGCAAACAACACACTCCAATCAGCGCGCAAGGTCCACAGCAATCAGATCAGCCGCCGCCTGCACACTCAGGTATAAAGGAATCCCCCCGCCTGCTCCCTCTCTCAACTTTTCCTTCTGCATCACACACCCACTTCAGCCTTCCACCCCCACAATCATCCATCCATCAACAACAACAAACATCATCAACCATCAACCACATACTCTTTTTTAACTCTTCCATCTTCACACCAATCTTCAACAATGGCTCGCACTAAGCAGACCGCCCGCAAGTCCACCGGTGGCAAGGCCCCTCGCAAGCAGCTGGCCTCTAAGGCTGGTAAGTCTTCACCGTGACTCCAACTCGACGCGACACGCGTCGTTCAATCCAAATTATCACCACTGACATCGTAACAGCCCGAAAGTCCGCCCCCTCTACCGGAGGTGTCAAGAAGCCTCACCGCTACAAGCCCGGTACCGTCGCTCTCCGTGAGATTCGACGATACCAGAAGTCGACTGAGCTCCTCATCCGAAAGCTCCCCTTCCAGCGCCTGGTAAGCATTACTTCCTACACTGCCCACAATTTGACGCATACTAACATTCGACAAACAGGTCCGTGAGATTGCCCAGGACTTCAAGTCTGATCTCCGCTTCCAGTCTTCTGCCATCGGTGCTCTCCAGGAGTCCGTCGAGTCCTACCTCGTCTCCCTCTTCGAGGATACCAACCTCTGCGCCATCCACGCTAAGCGTGTCACTATCCAGTCCAAGGATATCCAGCTTGCCCGCCGCCTCCGAGGTGAGCGCAACTAAGCGACATCACGCATGGGTGTTTTGGGAGGATCACGACTTTTTGCTTTGACACGAGGGATATCATGGTTAGGGGATAATCAAGGCGTTCACGAGGAACATGCTTTCTACAGTTGGGATGTATATTAAACGGCAAGCTAGTTAGCTGCCTCACGCAATTGACCACTGGTCTTTGATCATTTTTTCGTTCCTCGTGTGACTCGCCATTGATAGATTCATGTAGTTCAATTACCACCGCACTCTATCGCGTTGCCGACACGAAACCCAAATAATGTGACCCGAGTGAGTGCACATGCGCCTGATGTCAACTGAATTCGTGCTGTACCCAGTTGCCTGCCTCATCGTGAACTGCCGTTTTGTTTAACAATTAGCGGCATGCAGTATATTTCCAACCGGTCACGATCCTTATTAAATGACTCATCGCTCCAGCCTTTAGAAATAGTCGCACGGGATCAGTCACTCGCTCTCCAATCGATTTATCATTAACCGACTGCATCGTGCAGTTGTCAAACCCTACCGAGTCTTGCAAGGCAGGCTCCATAGTACTATTTACTCTGTTGACGGATGCGAGTGATTCGACGGCTCGTCCCAAAGTATTATATAATCGATCAAATTGAAAGCATCTACTCTTTTTATTACAGACCAAATTACGCCAAAGAATCAACATGATATGTGGGAAGTTGCGCCAAAACATCGAAGCCACCCGTGCCAACTTTTCCAAGTCTACCCATCACTAGTCGACCACTGGGCGTAGATAGATCGTCCCAATCACCATCCAGCACAGCGTCCTTGAGGAATGCGAGCGTCGTCTCGAAACTCATCTTGGTGAAGGGACTGACGTTACCCTTCAGACCCATTCGGTTGAAAGGTGTAAACCCGCCATTCCTCGTCATGTGGTCTCCGATCAGGTTGAGGTGGCGGTTGTCCACCTTGATGCCGTGAGATCCGAAGACGCCGGCAAGTTCTTGCACGATGTTTTGACGTGCTGCCTCGACACCGTACACAGCCAGTACGGCAGCGATGTCGTTGGTCTGGATGCGGTTGGGGTCGATGAAATCGCTGTATCGCTGCATTGCCTGCAGGTTCACACCAGCAGTATGGATGACCTTTGTGTCCTTCTCCTCGACAAGGGTGCAGGCACCGACGCCAGAAATCTCCTGGATCACCGTCTTCTTCACAGCGTCTTGGACGAGGTTGAGCATGAGGACCTTGGGAATAGTTGAATCATACTCCAGTGTGAAACTGCAGCTGGCTCCTGTCTTCTCGTCGAACGAGAAGTCTGTGACTTCAGCGTATTGTTCAAGGACCCGGTTGACTCGTGCCTTTGCAGACCAGTCGACATCGTCGCCATCCCCGTCATCTTCTGCCTGCCGGGGCCTGCCACTGAGACCTTCATCCTCATCAGCATCATCCTCACCGGCATCTCGCTCCATTTCCTGCTGCACGGCATCATCGTCATCATCATTGGGTCCATATGACACGGCCTCACTTCGTTTGGCTCGCTGTTTGGCATTCGTTGCGTCGTCATCACCATCCTCATCATCTTCGTCATCTTCGAAGTTGCCGGCAGCTTCAGCATTGGGAGCAGCCACCTCCACAACTCCAGCCTTGGTGCCAACATCGGGAGTGGCCATTGTAGACATAGTCATTCGCTTCCTGATGTCCTTCTTCACAAGAGTTAGCAGCCGCTGGAGGAGCTTCCTCTCAACAGCCTCGACAACGTCCGAGATATTGATGGCGTATGTCTTGGTGTACTCCTCCGAGTCGAAGAACTGTATATCGACCTTGTATATCTTGGCCGATCCATAAATCTTGCCTTGACCAACCTTCTCTTCAACGTTGATGCTATCGAGTATGAAGCCAAGAGGCAACACTGAGATAGACTTGGCGAAGATCTCTGCATCTTCTACAGACATCTCCTCGATTGGGTAGATAGACATGGCAGGGGTGGAGATCTTGTCGCTAGCTGTCATGAGTATCTCACGCAGTCGAGGGATACCCAGCGTGACGTTCTTGGCAGAGTGACCAGCCAAATGGAAGGTGTTCAATGTCATTTGCGTCGAAGGCTCACCAACAGACTGACCCGCTACGATTCCAACAGCTTCTCCAGGCTCCACAAGAGACCGCAAGTATTTCATCGCGAACAGCATCTCCGCATTCTTTTTGTTGAGGCTCACACGGGAGAGCGCAAGTTTATTCTTATCCGACTTGTCTCGGATAAGACCATCCTTATTCTCCTTGATGTATGAAGTCATGGCCTTGTAGAAGTTCTCAGATGTGGCGAACGCAGTCGTGGCAGGATTGAAGAGACCTGAGATTGGATCCTGAGCCTTGGGGTCTCTAATGTTGGTATGCTTGAGAGCCTTCTTCATGTATTTGGTGATCGCATCGCGGTGCATTCCCAGACGGTCGCCAACGGTGGGGTCGTAACGGAGCTGCGAAGCCTCTGATGTGACGTTCTCCAGGATGAAGCTGAAATCAGTCAAATACTTCTGCTTAGAAACATCGAGGCCATCCTCGCCATACAGGAACTGGATCATGGAGCCATCTGCATCTCGCACGGTGGTATCGTACGCGACCGTTAAACCCTCCATACCCTTGATAACACATCGCTGCAGGTAACCGGAGCGGGACGTCTTGACAGCAGTATCAATCAGACCTTCTCGACCAGCCATGTGATGGAAATAGTACTCTTGAGGTCGGATACCCGTAAGGAAGCGCTGCACGATATAACCGCCAGCTCGAGCATGAGTCTCGAATGGGTTAAAGCATGGCAACGACTTGCCGCTGACCATGATAGGGACACGTCGACCCTCCAAAACTTGCTGACCAAGGTTACAAGAAATCAGTGACGCATTGACTCTGGATCCCTTGGCACCGGATGTTGTCATGGCTTGCATCTGGTTGAAGGGGAAAGCCTTCTCGAGACCAACAGGCATGGTAGCTGTCTGGATCTTATCCGTGATCTTACTAAGACCTTCCTTCATCAGAAGATCCAGACCTTCTTGTTTGCTGTCATCGCGAAGTACCTCTTCCAGACGCTCTAATAGCAGAGGATCTCTAGGACCTGGGTCCTGCTCAAGAGAAACGTAGGAAGATGCAACTTTGAGACCCACCGAGGCGGCAGGCACAAGCGCCTCTCGCCGTGCTTGCTCTCCTTCAGGTGTAAGTCTCAGGTCATCCATACCACACGAGAAGGCCCTCATGTTGAGGTATCGGGTGAGCAATCTACCGAGACTACTCAAGAGCTTACCCGCAACAGCCGGGCCATAAATCTCATGAACAGCGTGGATCACACCGCCAGAGCTGGGACCAATCTGCGACTTATCCAGGATACCGGTGATGAATTCGCCATCCTGAAAAACAACGGTTCCTTCTTCAGAGCCAACGCCCCACTGACTGGCTTTGATTTGTGTTTCCGCTTTCATGGAAAGCCCGCCGCAGTTGGGAGGCTGCATGTTCTTCAGGATGGTGGTGATGACCTGCTTGCCTGTCCATCGAGCTACAGGTCGAATCACTGCAGGGGCAACAAGTTCGATTCTTTCGCCAACAATGTGGCCGCTCTCGGGCCGCAATGCGTTGTAAACCAGTTGTTGATAGTCGCCCTTGGTGAAGAATGTGTCGCGATTACAGAGAGCAACGGAGACTGAGATATGATCCTGAATGAGACCTCGAAGAGGTTTTCCTGCAGTACCAGATAGATATTGGTGATCAGTGTCGGCAATCTGGAGGGCTTCGGCGCGGGCAACTTCGTTCTGAGGGAAATGCATGTTCATCTCATCACCATCGAAATCAGCGTTGTATGTGTTACAGTTGGCGTAGTGCATTCGAATCGTCTTCTCGCCAGGGAGAACTCGAACTCGATGTCCCATAATAGACGGCTTGTGAAGTGTTGGCTGCCGGTTCATCAGAACGACATCGCCATTGGTCAGATGGCGGTAGACCTTCTTGTTCCGGGTCCTAGCAGCGTTACTGCTTGTGGGAGCCAGTAGCTGGTTCGCGAGAGACACACGGTCATCGACTGATTTGTTACGAAGGTTGACGATCTGGCCGTTTTCATTCTCGATAGCGAAAGCGCCAGGCCATTTGTCGACACCGTTGATGACAGCTTGTTGCATGTCTCTGAAGTTATGACTGGTCACTGGCTCTGGATATGTCAACTTCTTTGCAAAGACAGGTGGCACACCGATTTCGTTGGTCTCAATATTGGGATCGGGTGAGATGACGCTTCGAGCGGCGTAATTAACACGCTTGCCCATCATGTTCTTTCGGAAGAGACCTTCCTTCTTCTCGAGCTTCTGCTTGATGCCATCCTCGTTGCGCTTCGCTGCAGCACCTTGAACCGGGTTTTTATTCTTATCAATGAGCGCGTTGACTGACTCTTGGAGCTCTGCTGAGACCTGATGCATCCTGTTGACATCGGCTTTTCCCTCCTGCAACTCTCTGTGTAGACGCGCGATCGTCCCACAGCCTCTGAGAATGTTTTTGTAAAGAGAATTTTGCTGGGCTTCAGAAATCTCGGACTCGCCTGTTCGAGCCTCGGGGCGGTAGCGGTTGGGAGGAACTAGGATGGTTGTCAAAAAGAACATGTCAGGCGTGACTTTGGTAGAGCTTCGGGTTGGGGGCTTGGCGTTATATAGGAGGGAAACCAATTCTTGCTCCTTGGTGAACAACTCGTTGAGACGAGCTCGAACCTCCATGGCGCTGATATACCGCTGTAGAGAAGAAGAAATAGAAGCCGTCTCCGCATCTATCATCTCTGTGTCCTGCTGGGCGACATCTCCATCAGTGCGTGAAGTCTCAAGAGCAGGAGAAGCCACATCTGCAATGCCCTCGTCGGAAGAGTATCCATCGGGCTTCTGTTTCGTTGCAGCTTGGTGGACCCTGGCCATAGCATCGGCCTGCTTGAAATTCTTCTGAGCCATCTTGGCCTTGTCCTTATCAGACAGGGATCTCTCAAAGACTTTGACAAATCGATCCTTGCGGTATGAGGGTGAAATGCCACCACAGCTAGCGCAAACTCTGCGCTTGGTGATTTCTGCCAGGAATTCCTTAATAATCTCACGACGCATTTCGCTCGATCCCTCGTGTTTTCCTCTCTTTGTTTCGCCTCTCTTGATCTTAATACCGTTAAGACACTTGTCGACGAACTTGTCTCTAGCGCGCGTTACGTTATCGATCGAGTTGGTGGCGCCCTCCTCCTCAGCTTCACTTTCCAACTCAGAGAAGTCGCCGAGCTCGATGGCCAGCTCGTTATCACCGATGGCACCCACTACGTGAGCCTCTTGAATCAAGCCGTGCTGCAGGAGTTTTAGTTGGCACACATACTTGTGTAGTTCTTTCTGGGGAAGTCGGAATCCTTTGCAGTATACGCAGGCAGCCTTCAGGAGTCGATACGCTTGATCCATGAACACTGGATGATATACTGGCACAGGAAGTTGAATGTGTCCAGCATGTCCGGGGCATGTAGCCTGGTTCAAGTTACATGTTGTGCACCTGCGATTGCGCTGTAAGAGGCTGTCTTCGTCAATCTTGGTATGTCAATGGAACTTACGGCGCATCGCCCCAAGAACCGAGGGCAGGGTCATAGAGACCGCCTGGTACAGGATTGAGAAGATTGTCAAACGTTTCGGGGTTCTCAATTCGCTTCACAGAGATTGCTCGGATTTCCTTCGGTGACAAGAACGTAAACTCGACGCTCTCTACCCCGGATGCGACCGGCTGTGCGATGTTCATGGTGACGTTATTGCCGCCCTTTCGAGCGAATAATATGGCGATTGAGCGACGTCTTTGGGTTAACTGACGAAATCCATTCCCAGCGCAGTATGGGAAGTGAAGGTAAATCGGAGAGGCAGTGGGACCGTTGTGAGAGAACAATTTTTTGGCGGTGCAGCCCGGCAGAATTTTAGACCGACCCATGCAGCCAGTCTTGCGCGCGACTCAGTGTCCACACATGGCTCCCGTCTTGCTGACCTTGCCATTTGCATCATCTTGAAAGCTGTATCTATTGCACGCGCATCACCGAAACCACGATCGCCGGACCATCCAACTGAATATCTCCTGTTGATACACGCCATAGTTCGCAGTTGAAATAATTGATCATCCAAACTCGCTCTTGGGCACGGCTGTAAAGGCAGTGTCTGTAGCCTCAATCAAACGATCAGGCATCGTTGAGCTGCGGTGATGCATCGCAACAACCAATCCCATGGGCTCGGCCCTCGCTATGATGCATCGTCGCGAGTGCAAAAGACCGAGTCTGCTGCGGACAGGATGGCTGCACTCAAGGCTCGAGTCGCCGCAGCAATCGGAACTAGTAAGGCAAAGGGGGGTCTAAATGTTGGGCTTCATCCTGCCTTGGAAGATTTAGGATCATATAAACCCGCAAGTAAATCAAAGGAATCGACGCCAATACCTTCCAGCGGGCGAACAGACAAGGCTCGATCGCAAGACGCAGCGAGGCCGGGCTTGGTCAATAAACAGAAGGGGGAAAACCCCTACTACGATCCTAGTCTTTTAACACAACCTAGTGCAGGGAAGGGACGACAGTCAAGATCACTTGTGTTCAACCAGAAGGGCAAATATATCGCCCAAGCCAATGCTCTTCGTCGACAAGCCGCCCTGGAGGCGATGAAAAAACGAATCGCAGAGCAAACTCGAAAAGCTGGTATCGACGATGACCTAGATGTCGAAAGGAACTATGTCGTGGATGCACCGCCAGAGATTGAATGGTGGGATGAAGGACTTGTTGACGGAGGAAGCTATTGCAGGCTGGATGACCCTTCGAAACTCAAGCTTATCACAGCTGATAGCATCATCACTGAATACATTCAGCATCCGGTTGCACTCGAGCCACCTCAAGATCGACACGTTCCGGCGGCGAAGCCTATGTTCCTGACTTCGAGGGAGCAAGCGAAGTTGAGGCGACAACGACGAATGGCTGAGCTAAAAGAAATGCAAGCTAAAATTCGCTTGGGATTGGTACCAGCTCCGCCTCCCAAGGTCAAGAAGGGCAACTTGATGCGGGTTCTTGGTGACGGTGAGGCTAAACACGATCTCATTGACTCAATCACATGCTAACATTTTATCTAGTTGCCGTCAAGGATCCAACTGCTGTCGAAGCGCGTGTCAATCGAGAGATTGCGGAACGCCACCAGAAACATGTCGAAACAAATGAAGAAAGAAAACTCACCAAGGATCAGAAACACGACAAAATCGCGACGAATCAACAAAAAGACGCCGAGAAGGGCATTCACATGTTGGTCTTCAGGATTGGAAGCCTAGCAAATGGGCAACACCGTTATAAGATCGGTATGAACGCTGAGCAACTGGCACTTACAGGCATATGCGTCATGCACCCCAAATTCAATTTGGTGATTGTAGAAGGAGGCGAATGGAGTATCAAGAAGTACAAGAAGCTCATGCTTAACCGAATCGACTGGACCGAGAATTCGCCGTCAAGAGACCGAGACGGAAAACAAGGCGCCACACGCGACTGGCTCCTCGCCGAAAAGGATAACGGCGAGCTTAAGGATATGTCGATGAACGAATGCAAGCTTGTCTTTGAGGGCGAAGAGAAGGCGCGAGCATTCAGAAAATGGGGAAGTAAAGTGTGTGAGACAGACTCGGAAGCGAGAGATGCTCTGGCCCGCACTAAGATGGACAATTTCTGGCAGCTCGCCAAAGGCTTTGCCTAAGCAAACAGACAGATACGTATGAATATTCGCCAAGGTGCGACAAGAACAAGAACTCAGAACTCCTCAGAGATGTGGCTCAATTATTAATAAACTCGCCTAACAAATGGTTGTAAACTTGCGAAAGATTTGCATAGTCTGGGCTATCATGACTGTGATACATTGCACGGATCCTGAGAATAACTATGTGGCAAGTGGATGAACACTCTCGGGGCTTATGGAATAGGTGCTCCTTGCTAGGTGCCTTGGTCCATCAGTATGAGAGCGAGATCATGGGGTTTACAATTGACAGACTCGGCGACGAACATCTGATACTCGTCGAGCCGAGGAACTCATAAGATACTTGGTAAACTTGCGTCATTAATGTGTGAAAGTGCTTTGCGGTTCAACAACAAATGTCCTAAAGTTCTTGTTGCAGGAGCATCCTAAGAATAGAACTAGGGGTCTCTTATTGCGATCTAGACTCAACTTCGACTTGCACGTAGAGTCCTGTACAAAAGAAGCCCTGGGCGCGGCCGCCTCAACGGGCCTTTGCCATATACCCAGTAGCCAGATGTGCCCCTTGGTTGCTCGCAGTTGAGTCGACGGGTTGTACACAGGCACTGGGGGCTAGAAGATCATCACCAACTGACAAGGATACAGGAGGCACTCCGTACTGCAGTAACAAACCAATATGGCAGGCAGATTCCGGGGAATTTGCCGGTTTAGGTGCTGCAGCTCTACGTGCCTGTCTTGTGTGGCCTTCCATTGTCAGACCGAGAATGGAACTGGATGAGAGCTGAGGCAACGTTTTCTGCGTACATACCTCAGCCGTGGGATAGATCTTCGATATCCTTGACTTGAAGATCATCATGGCATGCATCGATGGTCTGGAGGGCTCCAAGTGGAATGGATCTCCGTGGACCCCTGATCGAGGAGCAAGACCTAGGCGCACGGCTCACCTGGAAATCGCCTGAATCCCGTTTAGAGTCTGTCAGAGAAACTCTAATTCGGTGCATGTCATCCAAACCGTTGAGCAGGGATAGGCGAGGCAGAAGTCATCACGAAACCACACGCAACCTCTGGAGATGGGAAATGAAGCAGATGGGACTGTATCGTGTCACGGGCTGGAAATGCGAAAGGGCACTACTACAAGGAACGTGTGATCGTGCGGGAATGGATATCTTGCTCGATACTACTCAGCCATAACCGTCGCGACGACTGTCAGCTGTAGTCACCACCCAGATTGAAGATGCACACTCACTGCCAAGAACTCCTCGGAAATCAACATGGTGGGCAATCATCCTGGCAGGCATCCAGGATCTGATTTAAATAGCCTCCGTGGAAGCAAGCAAAGGAGAAAGTACCGTTGCTACTGTTCTCATCACAGGCCATGGCATTCCTAATGCAGTGGCTTCTGCAGGTGATAGGCACCAGGAATCGATGGAACAGTCAAAGATTGCGCACCATCCATTACCCCCCTCTCTTTGCCGTCCTGGATTATCCACTCATGCCTCGATCCCAGAGGCAGTTGGTGTGCCTTTGCCAGTCAAGAGTTGGCTATGAATCAAGCTTGTGCAGCAACCGATCGGTGATTGCAGTTTTGGGACGCTTCGAACCATGACCTTCACGAAGGGTAACCGTACGAACCGCGTCTAATCATTCAATCTTGACCGGGACATTATATTAACTCGGGGATGATAAGACAATGGCCGAATGCCGTTTGTGCAACCCTTGTCCCGTGGAGTCTATTGATCCCATTACTGAAGAAGCTTTGATTCCAATGTGTCATTATGACTCCTGCACTCAAGAGCTTTCAGAGGGTTTTGCTTTCCTTGCTGCAGAGTTTTCGGGCCGGACTCTGCGGGTGAACAAACTGGCTCCTTTGCAAGGTCCCAGGATTTCCAGGATCCTTGGCTTTTTGCACGCAGTCACACAAAGCTCAGTTAGTTGAATGGACCTGGAAGATGAGGGTTTGTCAGGAAATTACGGAGCAATAATATTGTATTTAGAATTGAAGGGAAGTGGCTTTTCTCAGTTTCGCTAGCATCGCAAAAGACCATTGGGTTGATGATCCAAGCCGTCCATGGGACTGAAGACAGCCATGTAGTGCCTGGTCTATACAGTATACGATATACGACGCTTATAAAAGGACGGGTTGGAAGTACCTAGGTCTTGCGCCGTAGATCATTCAAGAACTCTTCAGCTCATGATTATTATATAAATAGTAGGTAGCCGAGCCTGCAGCCAATGAGGAGGGAGTCGAGCGAAACGATGCTGCATCTGAAAACCCTGGCGCATATGGGAACAGAACAAAACAACACAATGCTCTATCGTGCCTATCTGCTTGCTTGCTCGCTCTGACATTGGATCTTGGACTTAAACCTACCTTGGGCTTTGGCGTCTCGGCGGCAAAAGGAACCGTTGCGCCTGTGCCTGTCAGGCCTGTACATATCCATACCTCGTAGTTAGACTATGGTTATCCAGGGACCCTAGAGAGCTGGGACGGTTTGTCTTGGCTTTCGCCAATTTGGGCAAACTCGTCGCGACTTTACCCCGTAGCCCCGTAAGGTGATGGAGGTTAGAGACGGGACGGACCAAGAATTAGGGACCCATGAGACAGAAGCCCCCGAGGTACTAAGGTCAGCTGAGCGCTCACTCTTTGGACTTACTTGGCTGGCGATGAATGCCCGCTGTTTGTACGGAGTACAGATGTTCCATTACTTGCTCCTCGATTGCTGGTGTATTCGTATATACGGATATTGTACGCAGCGTCATCATTTAGCGCAGTAGCATCGCCGGATGCAATTCATCGCCTCCCCCGGATGCATGGACTGGGAGAAGAGATCTTGCTTTCTGACAAATACCTACTACCTATCTAACCGTGAGAGCAACGCGGATATGGCTTATAATCTCCGCCTTTATCCTGTACGATTAAAGTTTGGTGGGAGTATTTGTCTCAACCGCAGATAGATATTGGATGGATGGGTGAATGCATGGATGCGCAAAGGTACCTAAAATTACATCTATAATAATTATATATAGACGGAATCCACGCAGTGTAAGAATGGAGGATTGAAAGGACCGGGCCGTCGCAGGGTAAGACAAGACAAGACAAGACAAGGCGAGGCTCAAACTGTATTTTGTGCTGTGGATTTGGAGATGCAGTATCTTCGGTCCGGCTGCGTTCCAACGGGATGAATGAATATATTGAGGCTATTTGCAAACATGTGCGTCCATCCAACGTTGGAGCGTTGATAGGTCCAGTACAGGTTAGTAAGGTACCTAGTCAGGTAGGTACTTAGGTAGGTACCTAGAGGCCGTGCTGCGGGGCGCCACCGGCGGTTGAGTGGGCTGGAGGCCAGGAACAAGCCGATATCTACTGCCACATCTGGTAAGGTTACAGACACTGTAGACTCCCTAACAAACAGCCGCGCCATTTGGGCCTTCAGAAGTGCCATCACAGGCCGTTTCAAGGATAACCAGCACTGTCCTTCCGTTACATCGTGCCCATCTACCCACTCCACAAGTTCCTGGCCCACCTGGACCGCGCCCACTTAATTATTCCGTGCAACGGCAGCGTGTAGGGATAAATTAGACATGAGTGGATTTTTGAGCTTCCACATATCACATCCATTCTCCAGACCAGCCCGGAGTTACGGCCCTGCCCCAAGCCAAACACAGCACTTGACCGGTACGACCAGGGGTTTATTCCCTATTATCCTCTGGGGTCTCCTCGGTCTTGAGCCGTTTCCTCGTACTTTACCGTATCGGCTTTTCGGATCTAGCCCGGTTCCTACTGTACTTGGCCTTGCCTTACCATTCGCCTGGCTTGCACCGAGCCGGACTCGCACGAGTCGCACCACCTGATCCGTAGGCCCTACATGCCATTGAGACGGGACGCATAGAGAGGTTAGAGCCTACCGTGAGGGCCCTCATCCTGATGGGAGCTATGCCTGCACATGAACGATCCGTGATTTGGCCAAGGAACCTCCCTCCATCTTCAGGAACGCTAGACGATGATTATGAGGACGCAAAGTACGACCCGTCGCCAATAGGTCCGCGGTGATGGCCCCCAAATTCTGACTTGTCAACAGAGCTCAAAGGAATTATGGCAGTATGCTGTGGAATGGTGTTTATGACGTTGCAACCATCAAACTTTTCCTTGATTCCGTCTCGGCGAATCTACCATGCTGCCCTCCAAAGATAATAATAGTGAGCAACCATAGGATGCCAACGACAAATGCGCTCACTTGTTTACCTACTCTCTAAGGTGCCTTACGTACCTACCTACCTAAGGCCGCGAACCACCGTCGTTGGTTCTCACGCACCTGCATCTACCTTGCGGTCATGGCACTACAAATGCCTGAACTGCATGGGCCAGCCTGCCAAATTGGGGCTGTGCGCACACTTCAACGAAGAGAAAGCGCAAGGTGCCGTATTCGATATCTTCGGAGTGTGTTGGTGTTCTTTTTGTGTTGGCTCTTGATGGTGGAGAACTCATGGGACGATGGCATCACTTTGAAAAAGAACCCACGAACATGGTTCAAATGCGGACATATACCAAACTTGGACTGGCTCAGGCTGAGCTGGGGCTAGGCTCTGTCTCTATGCTACTTCGTTCGTTATCGTTGCACCAACAACAGTGCCTGCACAGAGTGTTAAGCAGCCGTCTCTCAAGTCTTGGAAATCCCGGTTGCTGCGGAATGCGGCCCTCTATACCTTAGCTCGCGTTAGGGTTGATTTTATGCTCTAATTTGGGGCACTCAACGGCCTGACTTGCACACATCTTACTTACCTGCTTGGCTGGCTGGTGACAGCAAACGGCCCTAACGATACCGTTATCTACCTCAAGTCATCCGCGAGATCTGTCAAGGGTCGCAATGGCCCAGCCGTGTGGTTGGCGAGCTCGATCCTGGCCTAGACCTCATTTCGCTCTCCTCCCGGCCCCGTCACCCGCTTCTCGACACCTTCCCAGTGGCTCTCTAGCCGTGAACGCCAACCTACCCGTCTCCCCACCTTAGACTCGCCTTTCTAGCCTGTCTTGCCTGTTTCTCTAGCACCCCCCCCTCGGGGGGAAATAAAAAACGAGACTGGATTTGGTGGTGGATCGATGGATTTTGGTGTAAGCCAGTCTCGTTTTTTATTTCCCCCCCTAGCCCCCATGTACCTAGGCGGAGACTGATCCTTCGATAATCCTCGTCTGGGTCTAATTCATCGATGGTAGTAGCTTCATCAAAGAGGATCTAAGTAATCGATCTTCCCTGTACGTACGTCCATTCCTCGCCCAGGACTTAGTTTGGTCGACGTTTGTCTTTGTTGCCACCGTCCGTCTGCGTCTGTTGCTCTCAACTCCATCTCCCATGTTGGTTGTGCCCTCGCTGTATTTATCCTACTGATACCCCGTCATGTGGTTTCCCGTCTTGGTTGATGAATCTTTACTCACTGTAGTACCTAATCTAACGGTGTCTGTGGCTTGTGGTTCTCTACCTACCGGAAGTGCATGGCTCATGAGACCCTAGCATCCCCACGGATTCTAACCCGACCCTCGCATACTTGCTTTCTATAACGACTTCAAATATGTACCTGACACCTCCCTCGACCTCGAACTCCCCCGTATCGCAGTATTCACAGTTCCTCGAAACGAGTTCGTCCAGTTCTGACACTTCCTGCCCCCCGAATTGCTTGCCGTCTTGCTACGGCTCTCCATTTCAGCAAGCTGTCTCAGGCGTTTCGGATTCGTACTCCCACCACGCTCGCTGGTTCACAGTGCCTCAGTCAGAGCTTCTATCACCGCCTCCCATGGACCACGGTAGCACTGCTTGGGTCACACCAGATGGCTTAGTGGCCGGAACAAGCACAGCTTCTTCAAGCTCGGTAGAACCTGACGCCCTGCATGCGGATTTTAATGCATTTGCTGGATACGACTCTTGTTTGCCTCCCCCATATCAGACACATGGCGCCTACATGCCTCCCAGTCGCAACGCGTCAGTCCATGAGCCCTCATTGTCGTCTACTAGCCAATCCTCGCGAGCGCCATCAATAGGCGCCAGGCCACCATATGGATACTTACAGGATCCTTCTAACTCAAGATTCAGAGTCGAAGGCTCCGTTGGCAGCTATGGTCAGGCATATGACCCGCAACCGTACTCAACTGCCGGTCCATCTGCTGCTGCTTATCAAACCGACGGGGCCTCCTTCGCTTCAAATCTGCCCTCCAGTCTCGGCACAAGTAGCTCAACGACCTGGCCGAAGCAAGAATATGAGGTGTCGCAGTTCTATTCTACCCCACAAAATCAACTTCCTGATCTTGGCCAGGAGAGGAGACTGTTGAAGACAAACAAGGTCAAGAGACCTACAAGAAAGCACACATCGAAGGAGGAGGCAAACTTCCAATGCGAAGTCAAAGGATGCGGGAAGTTCTTCAGTCGCAGTTACAACTACAAATCGCACCTAGAGACTCATGATGAGAAGCGCGAATATCCATTTCCTTGCACTGTCGACGGGTGCACTAAGAAGTTTGTGCGGAAGACCGACCTTCAACGACACCACCAGAGTGTGCACATGAAGGAACGCAATCATAAGTGTGACTATTGTGGGCGCCTCTTCGCCCGAAAGGATACTCTGAGAAGGTAAGCATGCCATGCACTCTGGTGCTCACAAACTCTAATAGTTGAATTGGTAGACATATGGAGGACGGCTGTTCGAAGCGGTTTGATATCGGGACACTCAACTTGCAAGGTCCAGGTTTCGCAGGGCTGGGGATTGTTAGCCCAACCAGACCGTCCGGCTTAGACCCTCGCCGCCCTGGATAGGTTTGGGTATAACATGCTACACAATCGTCATCAACACCACGGATGTATTTTAAGATACATAGTAATCCATCGACGTGGCCGGGTCCTTGATCGGGAAGAAGTTAGACTTCTTTCAGAAGCCTTTTCTTTCGGCATTTCAAGTTAGAAACGCCATCAAAACCTGGCCTAGAATTGGAAAAGGTCGGCTGGCTATTGACACATGGCAAAGTGTCTTGCTGACTTGTATTCTTTAGGAACACGCATTCTCGCCTCAGAAAGGAAGTGATCAGACTCACGAAACCCAACGGCTGTATGTATCAACAAAAAAACAACGACAACAACATGATGATGAGTTGGTGGCAAAGTGCACTCGAACTGGAGGCCCACTTATCGGCGTCTCTGTATATCCTGGTTAAAGCTTTGCTCCAATATGCAGATACTGCAACGGTTTAGGCAGAGACACAAAAGTTCTCGAAGAGGAAGACTCTGTTGGTGCCTTTCCACATGCGACAGCCTAGGGTTCGCATGCATTATGCCGAGAGCCTCACCTGGGCGACATGTCGAAACGACTCACCTCGGCATATGCAAACTTGACAAATAGAATCTTGATCTGGAAGCTCGTTGCGGATGGGATCCTTTGTGCCAAGTCCCACTCTGGAGAATAATTTGTCAAGGTTTGCTGCTCTACTCGAGCAAGCGAGTCCAACTCTCGCATCCTTGTGATTAAGATTGCCTGTGGCTGCAGTTTGATTACATGACACCGAGGCTCACACTAGCATCACTGAGTAGATCAGATTGGACAGATTCTTGAGTGAAGCTACATAGCCGAAAATGGAGTAGCCTGCGGGTATCACAAGAAATGACCCCATTCTATCAAGGGCTTATAATCCTATAACTTATAATATAAGCCTAATTTATAAGAAATAAAATATTAAAAAATATATTATTAAAATCTTTAAAATCTTTAAATTTATAAGATATTTTTATTTATTTATTTATTTATATTATATAGTTTATATAATTAAGTTAAAATTCTTAATATAAAAAGTCTTTATTTTATTTCTTATTTTATATTTTTTTATAATAAACTATAAGTTAAAAAAGTATATAAGATATAAATTTAATTATTTAATTATATAATAAAACTTCTACTTTTTTAGTAATTATTTTTATAGAATTTATATAGCTTTTTAAAATAATAGCGATTTTAGTGAGGTTTTGGTGAGTGGGGTTATTTCTTCTGATACCCACTAGAGTAGGTCTCGTGTACGGTACGGTATGAAGACCACCAAGGATGTTATCTGGCATACCTTGGTACATACGATGTAGTGAAATAAAGATTCAGTACAAATAGAGACTCTCATCCACATGCAATAATGCCGACCTGGAGACAGGGGTCTGTCTGTGGAGCATCGCCTATCGATTTGGATTGAATTGTCATCACCCCGTAATTTGTACGATATTTCGCTTCGCAGGTTCATGCCTTGGCTTATTGATCCGATTGGATCGTAGGAAATAGTGTACATCCCAAAGTGAACTAGAAGGATGGATTGCATTGTACAGAGTAAGTACGGATAGGTATTGATAGTGCCGGCAGAGCATTCGTCGTAGGCACCTTTGATTTTTGTTTTCATGTGTGCAAGGTAGTAGTAGTCTGGCAATCTCTAGTATAAAATTGAGGTACTAATGGAACTGCTTCGATGTGAGTACGTGGAGGGTTCATTCATAACATACCTACTTGCCCACGTAAGGTACGTGGCAGAGACGTAATTAATGCATGTGATAAATAAGTAGGCTACAGGTACTGTACTAGAGCACCTACCTACCTAAGTACCTAGGTAGCACCTGGTGTTGAATTAAATCTTCTAGAAATGCGCCTAAAATTGGAGATTCTTCAGATCGCGGCATGAGTACAGAGTAAAATTATAGGACAAAAGTCTGATAACACCCCACAGTATACCCACTTTAGCATACCAAATTTACCTCTTATTTTAAAGCTTTAAATTAAATATTAGTAAAATAGCTATAATTAAAATAAAATTATATTCTTACTATTTAACCTTTATATTACTTAATAGACTTTTTAAAATAATTCTTTAAAAATTTCTTTATAATAAAATAAATTCTTAAAATAAAAGCCTTTAAAAATATACTTTTATCTCTTAATATAGTAGATTTATAGAGAAAAATACAGTTAATAGGATATATTATAGTACTTATTTATACTATATAAGTCTAGTCTATTATTTAAAATCTACTTTTAAAAATAATAATAAAAATTTAGATTTTTTTAAAAACTATAATAATACTATTTATAAGTTAGATATTAATATATAAATTTTTAAAGTAATATTTATATATAATTATATTAAGAAATAATATTTTAAAGATAAAAGAAATAGCGCTTAATTAGTTATATACTGTACTGTGTTGTCAGACTTTTGTCACATGATTGTACTAACTTAGTAGCGTTCCTCAGTCTGGCTGTACCTAGAGACCTATACATTTGTTTCAAGGCACAGTACTCGGCATTAGGTAGGTTAGGTAGGCACTCCATAGTAGGTAGGTTGTACCTACCTAGCTCTCGCACCTAAGTAGTATGTACTAACCTACCTAGCCTTGCCTTAGGTTAGGTAGTTGGAGAAAGTCCCATATTTTAAGGGCAGACATCATCCCCCACGTCATGGCGACTCTTGAATCACGGCCCAGATCGGTCAAGCCAGCCCTGAAGCCTTGGCCTTAGCCAAGCTCTCTCCTTCTTCCTCCTCCTCCTCCTCTGAGTTCTATGGCCTTGTGAGAGACCAGCAAGGAACCTAGCTTCAAGCTCTACTTAGGTACATATCCATGGCACGGCCGACTACTACTGAATATACAGCTGCCGCGCAAGGCTTGACCCGAGAGTGTTGTTGATACACATTGGATCCAATCCCACCCGTAGTCGCGACCCGAGCGAGACATCACCACCATCGATCGACATGACTGACGATAACCACACCTATAGCGCCAAATGTCGCCTGGCCCCTGTTTCTCGCGTTGAACGCGAAGATGAGGTCCCCCCGGTCGAGGCTCAGTTCTTCTACTCGTCAGTCATCCCCATTGACGATCCTCTTTCAACTTCCTCAACCGTTGGTACCGATTCAAAGACAAATAAAGGACAAGTGCGCCCCTTTTCTCGAGGTGATAATAATGCGCTGGAAAAGGCTTGGCTGAGTCTCATTTCCGAGCCTTCACGGCTCGCTCATCAAGATGCACTGAAGAATCTGGACCGCACTCCTCAATTTGATACAGAGGTGCTCGCATCGCTCATCCGGCTTATAGCTACAAATCACTGGGAGAGGCACCGGAAGGGCTATCAGCCACAAGATATGACAACACCAGCTAGTGATGTACTGCCCACAACGCCTGTGCCCGCCTGCTGCTGTGAATTGGTCCTTGACGTCTCCCAAGAACTCGAGAGAGCTTTCTGCGCCCTTGTCAGGCGGCGAAATCCAGCCCTGAATGTTGACCAAGTCACGCAACGGGTCGTGTTTGTACTTGATCGGTTGAAAAAGCAAGCCAACGATGAGCTTGAGGCTCAGCCGGTATCAAACGGCACATCCTCGAGCCATCCAGGAACTGCTTCCACCAGTACTACTAACCACCCAATAACCCGCATTCCCAAGACCACAACATCAGAGACTCTTAACTCTAAGCGTCGATCAACTATAGGAGAAATGAGAGCAAGATCCAACAGCTTATCCATCTCACAGCCCCCACGAGTACAAACACCCTTTGGCAGTCCCGGCGTTACAAGACCACCAGTTGTCGATGATGGAATTTCTGGTAGACCATTTGTACGCGTTGGAAGTCCAGAGACGCAGGGAGAACTGGGATCTCTCCTGCTGATTGGACATGGAGGCCCAGATCGGGATACCTCTCGAAACCCAGATTGTCCTCAAGCCGTTCCCGAACAAGAAGAGACTGTGACCATTGCGAACCAAGGCCAGGCAGTACCTGAGGAGAGCCAGACTAAGGTAGCAGAGGTTGCTGTTGGAATATCAAGACTCCATATGGTCACGTTGCCTGTGCTTCAGATGAAGCCGATATACTGGTCCCCCATCAACGACGTTGCAGTTGTTTCTAGGGCGACGTGGTTCTATAGGTTGTATTTCCAGGGTCGATAAGGAGGATGGATAACTGACTTGATTCAGAGACACCATGCTCCCAATACCGCCGGCCGTTGCTAATCAGTTAGAGGCTGGCTATCATTATCTGCGACCATGGACTGAGACATGGAGTGATGAGCTCAGATGTGCTATCGACGTGGGACCACTGGGCGAAGAAAAGATTTCACATAGACTATGGCCCGAAGATTCAGAGACCGGATCCGGAGACGACTTCCTTGAGCCAGTCATACCATCAGATGCGTTTTGCGCTGCTCGCTGCTTTCGGGGTGAAGCCGCAGCTGAAGGTAGTATTGATATGACTCCCATGAAGAAGGCCACAGCGGAAGACGCAAACATCCCGACCCGACCATATTCGAATTATCATGTCCTGTATAAGAATGCCTCCGAGGCTTTCTTACTAAAACCGAGCCTGAAGCCATCAGCATACTATGGCCGACGACCGACGATGAAGATCATGAAAGGCGTCACTGTCGGGATTCCTGTTGCTCGAGGATTTGACCGAACAGCATGGGAGCGCCTACACCACAAAACACAGGCAACAAACAAAGCAGGTGCTTCTGCTGCCGACGAGTCACACGAAAGCCGTGGACAAGATGTATGCGCTGCTTGCAAAGCTGACAAGGAGAAGCGTCAAGTGACTGATCTGGTTCTTGTCGCTCACGGCATCGGCCAGAAATTTGCGGAGAGAGTCGAGAGCTTCCATTTCACTCATGCCATAAATGGATTTCGCCGAGCTGTAAATATGGAGCTCCAGAGCCCTCTGGTCAAGCAGGTTCTACGCGACGATCAGAATGGACTGATGATCTTACCCTTAAATTGGCGAATGGGCTTGTCTTTTGAGGATGGAGGACCAATGAGGGAGGAAGATAAACAGGAATACACGCCGGAGGGGTTTGGACTCAAAGACATCGAACCTGATACGATTCCAGCCGTTCGCAGCATGATATCAGACATCATGTTCGACATCCCCTTTTACATGTCACACCATAAAGGGAAAATGATCCAGGCCCTTGTATCAGAAGCAAATCGTGTCTATCGGCTCTGGTGCCGTAACAATCCAGGTTTTGCCGAGAATGGACGCGTTCACATGATCGGACATTCCCTTGGGAGTGCAATGGCTCTTGAGGTCCTCTCAAATCAACCAAACACAGCGCCAAGGCTAGACTTGTCTCGAAAGGAACCCGAGACACGCTTCTTCGAGTTTGACACCAAGAATCTTTTCCTGGCGGGCAGCCCTGCGGGATTCTTTCTTCTTCTGGAGCGTGGTGTCCTGATGCCCCGCCATGGTCGAATGAAGCCCGGAGCTGATTCGAACGACATCGTATCGAAAGACGTCGTAGCAGAGGCTGGGACTTTTGGCTGCTTGGCCGTGGACAACATATACAACATCCTTGCCAAGGAAGATCCTATTGCGTACCTGCTCAATGGCGCCGTGGACCCTGTCTACGCGTCGAGTCTCAAAAAGGCTTACGTCCCTAGCATTTCGGGTTCTCTGTGGAAGTCTGTCGGGGCCGCAATGCGAGGAGTGGTACCAGGCATGGCACCAGCACCCAACCCTCTCGTCCCGGAGCCGGAGCGACCTTCAACGATCCGATTACCCTCTCAGTTAGAACTCGAGGTGCACGACTTTACCCGGGAGGAGATTGCAGAGAGAAAGGCATTTCTGCTTAACGACAACGGGCAAATCGACTGGTACCTCCGTTCTGGGGGAGGGCCTTTGGAGATACAGTACCTCAATATGCTCAGTGCGCACTCCAGCTATTGGACTAATCATGATTTTATCCGAATGCTCTGCATCGAGATTGGACGAAAGCCGGGTCGGGCGAATTCTATTCCCGCCCTTCGAGCAACAAAAGCTGCCAAGAGACTTTTGGTAGATTAGATTACTGTTCTTACCTTTAACGCACAGAGCAGATGATAGCCTTGTTTTGTCCTTCGTTTCTTTTGATTGAGTATGTATGCCCAAGTTTGACGAATGGACAGCATTCGGCGTTCTGGCATTGTGTTTGGAATCAACCAAAATTAAGGCTTAGATTTTTGTTCAAGTTCATTCAGCACTGCAAAAGAGTCATGTAACCAACTTTAGACGGGGTTTATTAGCATTCTCTGATTAATTCGAATAATATGATACAACTTGATATGCTTTTGGCCTCGCAATCTAAACCGGCTAGAGTCTGGTATTGCAGGAGTCTAGAAGCCATCCATTTCCATCATATCCTGGTCTAACTCGTCATCTTCATACTCAAAATTGTTGTCCTGCGCGGCAGGCTTTGGCCGTTGAGCTTCCTCCTCAAGCTCCTTGATCCTCTCTAGATCCATCTTCTCCTTATGTTCCATCAGATCCTTATATCCCCAGGTGCTGATGCCTTCCTGGTCTTTAGCCCGGAACGGTTGTGCCATTGTCCGAAGGAATCGCCTTGCGCTACTGACGGCCATGTCGGTGCTCAGGTTGACGTCTGACTCTTGGAGGCCTTGATTGATCCATTTGGGTAGCTGTGAGCGTTTTTTCTGGAATCGCCGGTCTGCAAGAACCATGATTCCATAGTCGTCCTTCCCACGCAAGACTCGGCCCAGGCACTGGGCAGCGTGTCGCATTGCATCAAAGGAGAGGAAGTCATTCTCCTTGATGCGGTATGTTTCTCTCAAGAACTGAAGACGAGCCTTGAGAATACGTGACTCGGTGTATTGGAATGGAACTCCAATACATAGCACAGTACGACCATATTGATGGTCGAAATCGATACCCTCGGATACCTTTCCTCGGGCGACACAGAGTAAAACGGCCCCTCTACCGTTACAGCACGCTGTGCGGTACGTTTCCAGGGCAAGCGATGTTTCCTGTGCATCGGGCGTTTCCACCAGGATCAGTTTGTACTTCCAAACTTCATCAAGGATGCCCATTCCTTGCCACATGCTAATGATAGATTCCATATAAAGATAAGATGGAAAGAAGACGACCATCCCATCCGGTGTGATCTTGGCAAATTCCGTGAGCAGATTGCCGTAGTTTCGAACCACACTGGGTTCATTCCGCACTTGAAAACTAGTTGAGACGGAAGCCTGATCGCTGCCTCGAGTGACAATCATAGGCATGAAGGATCTCCGAGCGAGGGTCATGGCATATGATTCTTGTATGACAGTTGAGAAATCCAGCATCTTTGGGTATATCTCCAGTGGGGAAATGGTACCAGACGTGATAATGACAGAGTGGAACCTATCAAACACGGGCTTGATAGCGATGGCAGCGTCAAGACAGGTGAAGTGAAGAACGGGGTTAGGCACTTCAGCAGTATCGGACTCAAAGGGCTCAAGGATAAGGAGAAAGCCTTTCTCGTACGTTGCCACCAGCGTTGCAAAAGTTGCAACCTCCTGAAGAGGCTGGTAGTCTTCAATATTGGTGAGCTCAAGTGTCCTGACTAACGATGTCAGACGTTCAGCGCAAAACCTCAAAGGCTTCTTCTCGATAAAAGTATGCTCTCGGAGATGGGCAAGAAATGAAGGCGGCGTTTCAGAAATGACCTGGCGCACTTTCATCCTCGTCTTCAGATACTCAATAAATCTCTTGAGGAAAGCAATAAAGTGTTCTGCCCTCCGGATGTTTCCTGGAACAGCCTCTTTGAGTAAATCTTCGGGAAGGGCTGCGGAACGGTCAGCACATTGCAACTAAGTGAGTGAATTTATCTTTAGAACCTACCAGGATTTGCCATGAAGGCATCTTCTTGACGTGCCTCGTCAGCATCACGCAGTCCCTGAACTAGCTTCTCATACTCATTCTGTAGTTGTTGCTGGTCTGTATCACGCATCTGTGATATCTTGTTCTCTAGGTTCTGAGCTCCTCTTGTGGCTTTACGCAGAGAGTCCTCTGTGATATCTGTGCTGAGAGATTCGATGCAAACGTTGTCAATGTTGTGAGCTTCATCAAAAACAACGATACAGTCTTTGGAAAAGTCCTTTGATACCCGTTCGGCGATTTTGGGGTCAAGCAGATAGTGATAGGAGAATATGACTACGTTGCAGTATTGCATCTGGAGCAGAGGATAAGAATCACTAAAGCAAGGCCCATAGGGGGGATTTGGGAAAGACTCACCATTCGGCGTGCAGTAAAGTATGGGCACTGCTTATGCTCTTCACCGTATCGAATCATGTCATCGAAAGACCAGACACCATTTGGAATCAGGTTGTGAGGCTCGAGAAGGTCTAGGTTCTGTATCATCGGCTCAGGATGGAACGGGTAAGGAAAATTGAGGTTATTCGAGACTTACATCGTGATAAACGCAGACGTCTACGTTTTCTCCACGTTCTTTTTTTTCCTTGACAAAGCCGGCCGTGAGACTCCTGCAACGAGCATCAACAATGGCGCCACTCTTCTCACGCTTGACTGAAGGATGGAGACACAGGTTCTTTCGACTTGTCAAGCCCAGGCCACGAAACTCTTCTTCATAACCGAGCTGCTCGGCTCGGTATTTCATGAGAGACTTTAGCTCTACTAATGCCTTTTCAATTTCGGACATGGTCCCTGTTAAGGCAAGAGTCAGCAATAGCAGGGTAAGGTCAAAAGCCACTCACGAGAGCAGTAGACCAGTTTGCGCTTTTCAGGCATGTATTGTTGGTACGCAACAATGAGAGACAGAAGTGACACGGTCTTGCCTGTGCCCGACGGCATTTCCAGAACACAGTGGCCCCCTGCATCTAGTGTTTCTGGTGTGATGGGCGATCATGTCAGCAATCAGGATGCATCCAGCAATAGTAGGGGTAGGTACTTTTGAGATCACACATGTAACTTAATGCGCCTAATGGTTAGTCTATCTCGTCTATTCGGACACCACAACGCCCAACAACTCACGCATATTGCTCTGAGAAAGCTGAGTTAGTTTTGGCAAGTGAATACGCGCTTATTAATGCCTACCTGGGTATATCCTGGGATAAGGGAATAGCACAGGCAAGTCACTAGATGATGTGAGCAAAAGGGGCTCCCCGATGCGAAAGGATGTCGTACTCGATATTGAACTTCATGACGATCCGATGGCTAACTACCGGGGCAAGCCCTCGGCGAATTATTGCAGGTGTAAGAGATGGGTAGTGACAAAGATGGCAGAGGGCGTAAGGCGTGACGTGAACTTCTGTGTGATCAAAGCTGGGCGTCGCGAGGTCACGTGCAAAGGCGCTGATGTCACCGAGACAACTTTCGGTGAGGACCCATTACACCGAAGGGTACCTGCACCCAAGGTGGAGGTGAAGTTGAGGCAAATCATTACCTACCTACCTGCTTATGTACCTGCTAGATCCAGGTATTCCAATAAGCCACGGAAAAGCAAACAGTAAAGTCTCTGGCCAGACTGAGATCTTAATAAACTTGATTAATAAGGTTACCTTTAGGCTGCAGTATCTTAAGCAACTTTAATTACCTAAGATAAATATATCGCCTGACCAGCTGAAGGGCTTTAGAAAGCGCGGCTAAGTGTGCGAGTCCCTCGCAACTTCGACGTAGGGCAAATCATCAAGTAATCAGGGGAAACGAATTGAATCGCATGTGCCTCCATACCTAGGTACCTACTTTAGATGGTGTGACACAAATCACTGAAATAGTAATGCCTCGGGAATTAATATTACTGGTATAGAAGAACTATGCATCCATACTGACATCAGTCAGCTTATGACATCCGAGAGCATAAGACTACTAATAAGGTAACAAGTCATCCCCTCTCACATGGATACTAGGTATTAAACACACACGCAAGAAAGTGGCCAATCACTCAGGCTGAGTATAAAGACCTATCGAGATATTATAAACCTTCGTTATTCCTTGTCACCGGTTTGTCAAGGCTCGCTCTAAAGATTCGCTCAAACAAAACAGGAAATACATACCTAGCGAATGAACTGAACTACGGTGCACATGCCTTTCTGTGAGCGTCCTCTTCTGAAACACCCCCCGAAAAAGAATTGTTGATTGCTATAGGTAACTTACATCAAATTGTTATCTGCGATGAGATAACAAAAATCTCCACGGGACGATATTGTGTGAGGGTTCCAAGGTCTGGTGTAATTTTGTCGCTTATTACTGGTAGCGAGTGGCCTTATCGCTAGGTATGATTGACGTTGAGTCGCAACGAAGCAAACCTCACCAGGTTTGATTCCTCTTCTGGTATTCTAGATGAGACCAAATGCGGGTAGTTCAAAACCTCTGGATGCTCTGGGGTCATCGTGGGTTAGGGGTGGGGTCCAGAGAAGGGCGCTTGCCAGCCATAGGTAGGTACTGATTCCTAGGTCAGTACCTACCTAGGTACAGAGTAGCTGACTTAACTGCTGCTGATCGTGTGATGTGACTCTGGGAGTATGAGCATTGTGGGTTTATGATAGAGTCAGGGACTACGGAGAGTTCATGATGCTTGTCGACGAATAAATGGTATTGATAGACATTTCATTAATTTTGGACAACCTCGTTAAGGTGTTTATTGTTGGCCAAGACGTTAACGCAAAGGAGGACTGTACAGTTCATTTCATTTGGTCGGCTATTTCAATATCAGCATAGCAATTGGAGGGCGGCACGGGAAGCATTAAGTTTAAGGTGGTGGGGAGAACAAGAGAGTGGAGCCCAGGGAGCTCTTGGCTCTCTGGGCTCTGTCCTCCACTGTCCTCCACTACCCTCAGCCCAGGGCGCTAATGCACCACGGCTTTGTCTTGGGTCTGGCCCGTGGTGTCCTCACTGAACTTCGCCTCCATACTGGTCTAACGTTGTCACAACATCACCTCACATTGGCATACGGTCGACGCTGCGAGTCTCATGTTCTTGAGCGCATCTGATATCTGAAGATTCTCCATCCGCCTACTAATCTACCTTGTCTATACGGAGTATAGGTAAGCTGGTCCCTTAGGGAAACCTTGTGCATTTCATCCAGCGTCTGATAACCTCAATCCTGCGTCGCTTTCCCAGCCAATCAAGTTGAGGCTCTTGGTTGTTCAGCCCGTGCTTCTGGATCTAAGGTGCACTGTGACCAAAGCCTAGCGCGATGTGGGAGGCAGTTCCCCGCTTCTGGATGCAGCTCCCCGCCAATTATAGCGGGAAGCCAACACCAGCTCCCCACTGAATGCCGGTGCTGGTCTTGCTTGATTGGTCCGTGCCCCTAAACCACCTGTGGTCGTTCGGCCACCATCACAACATTGCAATCCGTGGATGTTCTCTCAGTGTCAAGCGATTCAGCAAACACCAGCGAGCCAGCCAATTTTCTTCCTCAATTACTGCAGAATGAGCTTGTTCTTGCTAAGTACTGAACCGAGATACAAGATAACTTGGGCATGTACTTGCGTGGTATAGGCTGGGGGAAACACTGTGCAGTACAGTACCTACCTACTGGCCAGCACACCTTCATAAAGGGACTGACTACCTACTGACCTTACCCTTATCAGTATGTATACATAATACATACATTGGATACATACCTCCATGTCTAGTATCTTAGTTAGCATTCGCCATCCATGCACTCACTCATCCAACCAACAAAGCCAAAAACAGTACCGAAACCAAATCACCACCACCACCACCACCACCACCATTACGAAACCCTCCTCTATCGACTATCCATCCGATTGCCGGCCGTGGTCGTCCGTTCCCCCTCCTCTCTACTCGACTCTCCTCCTCCTTCATCTTCTTGGCCATTGCATCCATCTTATCCTCTAACATTGCCCGGTATCTTCATGGTAGAATATTAACATCCCTCTCCGTGTCCTCCCGTTGTGTTTTTGCTCGCAATCGTCTCAATTCTTTCGCCTGCGACCGTCGATCGACCATTTCGCTAAACAGTTTCGATTCCCAAAGCGTCATCGTCTCGCCTACTGCTTTGTTATCTACTCTCTGCCGTTGCGAGCTTCTTGGCGATTCGATCGATATATTCTTCCATTACCACTGCCACTGCCACTGCTATTGCAATTGCGTTGCGGCGGCATCGACGATTTTGTACGTTCGGGACCGAGTCTTTACCTGACCATTCATTCATAAGCACAATTTCCTCCCCTCAATCCAATTCTCTTGAATCTATCGTCCCGCAATCTCCGTCCCGTCACTCTCATTCCACCCAGCGATCGCTGTGGCTTATTTTCTTGCGCTCTGTTTCATATCCTGAGCTCAGGCATGTGCAACGATTGTTCGCCGCCCGCCCATTTGCAATAACAAATCCGTGTGTGCCTTGTCTATACTTGCATCTGTTCCCAAGAGTCCGTTTGATACTGTTTTCCTAAAGGTTTTGAGGCTGAGTTGGAGAGGAAATTGCATTTCTAGTCTGAAAACGGTCTCGAAATACTGTCTGACTGTCGGATCGAATTACTAGACACCCCATCTGGGCCATATTTTTGTATAACATACTGCTTTTGAACCCGCACAGTCCCTCATTCGATCACGCCAGTCGGATCTATTTCTTGCCATTACAAGCTGTCCAACATAAGCTACATATCTACATCCCTTCGTTGATATGACTACCGTCGCCCTCGCTCGACCAATTCCGCCTCACCGTCCCTCGTCTACCATAACTCCGCCACTCTCTCTTCAATCTAGCTCTAGTTCTACTTCGCCATGCTCAGTTCCCGTCCCTAATAAGCATATTCCCATATGTCCTACTGGACCTGCTCGCCCAGATGAGCCTCATACTCCGCCGCCATCACCTCCGTCTCAAGACCAGCTGCAACAGACCTCTGCTTTATATCCGCTTGACGGCTTCAAAAGACTTGAGTTGAGCGAGCTTTCTATCTTTGAGCTTGATGCATCAAATGTCGCCCAGGCCCTCGACGTTGCTTCACGACAACCGCTACCTGACCCGGCTCTGGTTTTCCCGTGGTTTCATGGTCTACACCCGCAAAACCATGTTCAGCAGTCCTTTTTTGCTACTCGACGGCGGCCTCTTCGGCGCGCCCCTTCTTGCCTAAGATCTGTCACTCTTGTTAAAGCTGACGGAGATCTAAACTGCGCGCGTCTGAAGGGGGCGGTTGCTCCGAATGAGATCGTTCAAGCAAACAAGCCCACCGAGTTTATTGACGCGGATCCTCGGGAGGGGTTTTCCGTGAGGAACTTCCAAATCCAGACAGTAAAAACTGCAGTCTTGTCGGATATAATCGTCTATGGTGGAGATTTGGTCAAAACTCGTAAAGTCGCATGGGATATCGCGAGTGCACAGAAGCGGTGGCGTGAAAGAAATGAGGATCAAGGTGTTTGGATGCCCGAATATCATACTTTTGTTTGCACAAGTCCATTCTCAGAATTCGAAGAAAATCACCCTGAAATAGTGGCTGTAGACGCCTCTAGTCACTTGACGGGCAATGTCCTTGATTTCTTCAACCAGGAGAGGCGAGAGATGTGGGCCATGACGGAGGCATCCGAGTTTTCCAAGAATGTCTTCATGGGCCCTACACCTGAGCAGGGAAGCCCTGAAGAGCAGAAATACGACATTCTGGTTGAGTGCAGCGATCTTGGTCGGCTGAACCCACTGGCTCTCCAGCTCATTGCTGAAAGCCCTGATGATGACAACAAGCAGCGATTCTTTGATTTCCCATCATCCGGAAGTATCCTTCCACCGACCTGGTCACATTCCGAAGCAGACGGTATCCTTGAAACATGTAAATGGATCTACCATCTCGCCCATGGCTCGTATCCCGACCCTGAATCAGCATTGGGCACAGATGATCTGGACGCCGAGGGAGACTCGCCTATGCCCTCATGCCAGCAACCTATCTTTGACGTCAAGCCTCGCAAGATCTTACTCCATTGCGCCGATGGCTATACTGAGTCGACTATGTTGAGCATCGCGTATTTTAGCTATAGTACGGGACGGCCTGTTCCTGAAGCATGGCTTAAACTCCATACTGAAAAGAAGCGGAATTTCTTTGCTTATCCCACCGATGTCGCGCTATTAACCGCAATCACGCCACGACTGCTCCGGGAGTCTCCTGTTTGCAAAGGCCTGAGCCTGCCTGACATCACTCATTTGACCAGGGATGAGCCAAGCTGGTTTGCTGCCCTGGATGGATCATTCCCAAGTCGAATCCTGGATTACATGTACCTGGGTAATCTGGGCCATGCTAATAATCCAGATCTCCTACGGGCCCTTGGCATCACTCAGATCTTGAGTGTGGGCGAGACAGCCATGTGGCGAGAGGGAGAACTTGAGGACTGGGGCAAGGAGAATGTTTGCGTGGTTCAGGGCGTTCAAGACAATGGCATTGATCCGTTGACCGAGGAATTTACTCGATGTCTCGAGTTTATTGGTAAGTCCTTTGCCACCGCGGAAGACTATGGAACTTGCGGAAACTAATTGCGAGAGACAGATCGGGGCCGTCGAAACGGCACTGCAACATTGGTGCACTGCCGCGTGGGAGTTTCGCGCAGTGCTACTATCTGTATTGCTGAAGTGATGCGATCGAAGCAAATGTCTTTCCCTCACGCGTATTGCTATGTCAGAGCCCGACGCCTGAACGTAATCATTCAACCACATCTTCGATTTGCCTACGAACTTTTAAAGTATGAGGAGGCGCTCCAGCAGGACGGTGATCCAGACGCCGAAGTCAAACGAACCTTGGAGTGGGCAGAGATTGCACGGGAGATCGCACTCATGAACCGACCATATTCTCGATAAAGCTGCATTATTGGTGCATCCAGCGTGTGTTGTGGTCGAAGGATTGTCACACAGCTAGAGGCACTGCGTGAACCAGCTCTTGAACTTTGTTTGTCGACTCATTTCGCGCGTGCATGGAGTGCTTTTGCGAAATAGTTAATACTCGACATGCTGGTCCTTAACAGACCGCGTTTTGGCATGAAAGAATGATTGGGGATTGGAAATGGGATCGGCGCTTGTTGGTCCTGGACAAAGAGGGAAACCCTAAAGGGTTGTTCTTTTTGGCGTTGCTTTGTCGTTGAGTTGCTTAGTCGCTTCATTTTCTGGCTTGTGCTTGGGTTTGTGTCTCAGTATTTGTTCATTTTTGTTCACACGGGAATTTCGGATTTACTGGATACAATGATGAACCGCATTGGGTTATGATTGCTTTCGATTGCTTTGTATGAACGCATATTTGGTCCTTCTTTGCCCTCTACGTACATGCAGCAGGATTTATGTGGAGGCTTATGGCTACCTCTAAGTTGTAATGTTGAAACTGCCATTTCCAGTGACAAGATATCCTCTGCCGAATTATTCCGCTCCCCGTCCGCCCCTTGCTCGTACCTATCGAAGACACCCGCGGACGATGTTCAGGAGTATAACAAACAAAAAAGGGTACTGGAGAGAAGGATATCCCGCCGCAAAAGAGATTATTAGTGTTAAAAAGATTCCAGGCCCGATGAATGCCGGTAGCAATGCTTCTGCTCCATTGATCATCAACCTCGCTCAGAACACAAGGTTGATCTGATATGGGCTACGCTAGTTTCCATAACCTGAAGCGTCGCTTTTGTCGTCACCTTCCAGGACACTTTGACCTCACAATCAGTAAACTTGTCTTTTGAGCATTGGAGGAGTACTTACGAGAATTGCCTGACCAGGTAACCTTCTCCACCGTGTTCCATGTCAATATTGTAAACGTAAAAGCCGCCATCGCTAGTGACAACCATGACTTGAGGACTGCTACTACTCATCGCTACAACGCTTCGTAAGGGACCTCCTGGAGCATCACGTAGAGCCCTTGAAGTCCCCGAAGGAACTGTAGATTTGGGTATCTTGATAAAAGCGAAATCGCGTAGAGGTTCCCACATTTCTGTTACGGATTGAGGTAGGTAAGACCCCACGACACCAGCAACTCCTCTGCCCATTATTTGTGAAGAACGACGAAGCATACTACTGAATGAGCCACTCTGTCTTGTATGACCTGCGCTGTTGCTGCTACCTGCGCCATTTCCAGAAGAAACGACATCAGAAGATTCGTTCTTGGGCGAGTCGCCTGCACTGGTGCTTGGGGATTCGGGATCATCAAAGCTCCTTGCTCGAGACCAACGATCCTGCCGCTGCGAGCCCGGGGATTCAATGGGCGCCCCAGCCGGTGTATTGTTTCCTGGGGGGGCTCCGAGTCGGAAGATATGAACCGTATCTGAAGTCGAAGAGACACATAATAGCGTCGAGCTCAGATTAAATGACATGCTGTAGATAGTGGATGGGTAGGTTCCACGTCGAAATTGATATAGCTTTTGGCCCTTTGGTACCGAAAAGACACGAATGATAGTTCCTGTCTCGCTGGCTGTAGCGAGCAGAGTACCCTCATTATTGAGACAGATGCAGCACAACGGCGAGCGATGTGCTTCGATGACATTCACAGCTTTCAGGGTAAGAGTATCGAAGACCAGCACTTCGCCTGACGTAGGCGCAACAAAGGCTGAGTGAGGAGGTGCGTGAGCAGGCCGTCGGGCGTCGGGATCTTCTCGAGGCTTGGGCAGGGGATAGGCGATGAAACAATTCTCGGAGGAAGGTGAGAGGGCGCATATAGCAGAAGGATTCGGCGAAGTCGGGATCGTGTGCAGGAGGCTCATGTTGCTGATATCGTAGAGGTATATTTCATCCTCGAGAACCACCGCCAGGCGCTTTCGGTTCAATCGGACAGCTAGGACGGCGGAGGGAAAGGTAAGTTCGCAAATGACAGATGCTCTCTAGTCCATTTGTGAGCAATGCAATCCCTTTTGACAATATGAGTTCCGGTACCTTAGTATTCTGAATTATGAGATGGCGAGGAGAAAGAATGAGAGCGACGAGGGAGGTAGAGAACAGCATTTCGATAATAGCAATGTTGCCATCGTCGCTGCTGAAGATTCGAGAGAAAGGATCGGTATGGTAGATGCGAAAGCCCTTGGAAGTACCTACGAAGAAGAAGCGCAGTTAGCTACAGCCACACAAGGGCAGAGGGGGAGGCGGCCATACCAACAGCAAGGCAGCTGTGGTCTTGGTTAAATGTAATGAAATTGAGGGTGGGAGTAGCCATGGCGTGTGTTTATATGTCACAGAAATCCAGTTGCGACAAATACGATCGCGAGGCGTATTGGATGCGATTTGGGCGGGTAGGATAGGACCGAGCCTTTGCTTTGCGATGTTGTCCAGGCGCGAAGGGGGAAGCGATGCGACAGAGACAGCCGGCGAACAATTGCAGGTCGGTCGGTACCTTGCAGCGTAGGTATGTTAATGCAGATTGCTCAACATGGCACGAGTACGCGGTTCTTGAGGCTAACGTTAGATTGACAACTTTGGTTGGGATCAAGAGGTTGGGAATTGACCGTCCGTGGAGCGCGCTGCAACAGTGGTGTTGGTGGGGGAGGACGCCGTTCAGGTGACCGCAAACGACAATAGGCGAACAGTGATGAGTGCGGGTGTAAGCGTGAGCTGCCTTGCCTGCCCAGATCGAAGCAGCCCAGGCCGATATGCAACACGTACTAAGTCAGAGCTCACGATTTGATACGAACCAGCAGCAATGGTGTTGATAGAGGCCAGTGAGACTGGGAGAACGCTACTAACTTTGCTACTACCTAACTTAGTAGCAGGTACTTACTTAGGTAGGTACCTAGGTAGTGGAGGTTAGTAGGTCCCTAAGTACTAGCCTCCATAGGTAAACTAACCAATAGGTACTTCCCCCATGGAAACCTAGGTACGTAAGGTAAGGTAGGTTAACTTCCACCGTGGATGAAGAGACGAATTGGAGCTGGAAGAGGCCCGGGGGAACTGCACATACACGGGCTAATTCTCTGGAGGGAAACTGCACTACCAACCAGCCGCCAAAGAGTCGACAGGCACCTTGCTGAAAGCAGATCAAAACCACAACAAATCTAGGAACAGCAACCGTGGTGGAGAAGCGCAATGATATTCGTTTCTAGGAGCACAAAACCAGTAGAAAGGATCAGTTGACGCCTGATATATCTAAAGGAACAACAAGACGGCCTTACCTGGGGTTGAGATCACGGTGCCACCTAGGCAGCCCAGTCACCCTGATGCCTTTTTGGGCGCGTGTGACGTCGATTTTTCGCATGCCACGCCCAACTCCAATCGTTATCATGAAAGCAGTTCAACCCGCTAAGCCAACCTGGTCAACTAGGTACTACCGTGCTGTCGACCTAGGGTACTACTATGGAACCTTAGTAGGTAGGTACCTATAGGTACATAGTAGGTGCCCTGGACGTTTCGTTTCCTCGCCTAACGCTAGACCTAAAAGAATCACGACGGGCACAATTCACTAACAATTCTTTCTTCACATTGATTCTATCCATGGATTGAATGTCTTGACATTTGTATCCTTGGCAACCACCCATGTTCGGCAAGTGATATTTTCAATAACGGATTTAACAGATACGATATTCTGCATTCATTGGGCGTTTGATTTCTTGCTGCTGGCATCGCCTCATCAACATGGCCAAAGGAAACCCCCCGTCCACGAAAATGGCCAGGACTCAAGCTCTGGACGACCTGATAATGGGGGTAAGTCTTTCACTTATCACCAAATCTCGAACCATTCATATGCTGAGCCGAAATTTGCACCTCTGTAGACAAATAGCAGTAGCATTGTTTCCAAGCGGAGCGTAGAAAGGCTCTACTACCCAGATGAACTGCACTTTTTCCGTTACTTCGTGAACAAGTTCCAACGAAGAGCCCCTCTCATCAACCGTGGTTACTGGCTAAGGCTAAGAGCTGTTGACGTGATCGTCCGCCAATTTGTCACCTCGCCGAAGCCTGGGCGCAAGAAGGTGGTTATCAACCTGGGAGCAGGAAGGTGAGTCACCAACTGTCCCATTTCCCCTCGACATGTATATACTCAGACACGTTCACAGCGATGTTCTTCCCTGGCAGTCGTACCATCGCTATGGTGACTCTTGCGAGAACACATTATTCATCGATGTCGACTACCCGGATCTCATGCTCAAGAAGCGGGCGATTGTTCTCGGAACACCGCAGCTACATGAGTTACTGGGTGACAGTCCGGCCATCAGCGAAAAAGTCACGGATCGGATACTCCTGCGTAGCGACAAGTATTGTCAGATTGGCTGTGATCTCAGGGAACTGAAGTCTCTTCGCAATTGCCTCGAGTCATTCTTGAACTTGTCTGAATGTTCTGTGCTGTTTGTTGCCGAAGTATCCATAACTTACATGGACACATTTTCGGCCGATGCTCTGGTTCAATGGGCTAGCTCTATTGGACAAGGTAAAGAAATCCCAAAGTTCCTGCTGTCGGCATGGTACAATTTAAACTGATCGAAAACAAGCCGAGTTTTGCCTTCTGGAACAGATTCTTCCCCACGGGCCTGAACACCCCTTTGCCAGCACAATGCTGAAACATTTTAATAAACTCAATACATCCCTAAAATCGGTTGACAAATATTCGACTGTAGAAAGCCAGCGCCGTCGCTTTCAGGAACGGGGTTGGAGCAGCGTCGATGTCTGGGACCTTTGGGAGGCCTGGAATAGCGATTTGTTTCTTGACTCAACCGAAAGAGCTGCCCTTGACGACGTTGAACCTTTCGATGAATGGGAGGAGTTTGTCCTATTCTCAAGACACTATGTCGTGCTCCATGCCACGGCTTATCATAAAGATGAAAGAGGTGCGGGCCAACGTGGCCAAGTTGGTGTTTCCACCAAATATGTCAAAGCAAATGTGACCTCATTAGGCTCGTTGGGGGCTCCCAAACGACGGTTTGGTGCGCCTCTGATAGCCTGTAATCCAGAGGGAGACAAATATCTTATTAACTCTTTGGGGATGGGCGTTAAAGCAAGGCTCGACTCCTGCGATATATATTCTCTTCAGCAGGACAGTATGGCTCTGGAGATATCACCTGCCGGACCAACTGCAAGACTCTGTCACGCAACTGTCGACATTGGACATCTTGGCACTTTACTTGTTGGAGGCCGGGCTTCTCCATCAAAAGCCCTCAATGACTGTTGGATCTTCAAGAAGGACTCCAACGGTTGGGAAAGAACCTTCGATCTCCCTGCACCACTGTTCCGGCACTGCGCTGTTCATTTACCAGGCTCATCTCTTGCACTTGTTCTGGGTGGCAAAACAGGACCTTCCGAGATTTCACATGATTACTATGTGTTCCACCCTGTCAAAGGGTGGCTCGAGTGTTCAGTGACCGGCGCCAAACCCAGCTCTACTTTTGGAGCACTTGCCGTTGCTTCACCAAATCTCGGAAGCAAGCATGGCACCTTCCAGGGACTAATGGCAGGTGGAATAAGTAAGGATGGTCGAATCAACGAGCAGGCTTATTTCTGGACTATCAATGTCTCGACCAATGTGGTATGTTGACTGTACACAAAAGACGGGTTGACTGTCTGCCGACTTGAGGAGCATCAGGTTCAATTCACTGACGGAAACATAGCCATGCATTCACTTTGAAATAGTCACTGACTCACATGGCTATGCAAGGTCACTTTCAGTCTTTGGTGCCCAAACAGCAGACGTAGAGTCCTTGCACTTCGTATGCGGTGGCGTGGGACAGGACCCATCTTCACAAGGTCAATCTATGACTTGTATTTGCGCCAGAGATGGGCACTTGGAGGTATTAAATGTCGACTTGAGAAATGATGCCGGGCAATTGCCTTTCATGGTTGGCTCTGCGACTGTTTCTTCTGGCTCTGAGCTTGTTGTTTTGGGTGGAGGAGCGACTTGTTTCTCCATGGGAACATTCTGGGATGCCGGCGTCTACAAGATCGACCTCACGAATCCTCTCACGGATATGTCACATCTTCAGCCGGCGAACTGTAGCCCAGTCCCAGTCAACTACCAGGATTCACCCAAACTTACACATCAAACAACCACCATTGATTGGCATCGGCCGACTCTCAAACACTCGATCAAGTCGATTGCGAGAATCAAACTACAGTCGAAATTGGACTTTGAACAACTGATCGAGAACAGAAGGCCAGTCATCATTGAGAGCTTAGACCTGGGTGGCTGCGTGGAGAAATGGAGCCCCGAATACATGGTCCAGCGCGTGGGCCAGACGAAAGAGGTTTGCCCCTGAATTTAGCCTAAGCCTAGCCGCCTCTACTGATGTGAGATACCAGATTGTTGTGCATGAATGTCAAAATTCAACAGGCAAGATGGACTTTAACTCCAAGAACTTTCGTTATGTCACCGAACCATTCTCGGCGTTCATGGCCAAAGCCGTTAGAGGCGAAGCGGTTTATTTAAGAGCTCTCTCGGAAGCAAAGCCTACAGAGTTCCCAGCCAATCTTCAAGACGACTTCCCGACTCTTGCCGACGACTTTCAGTTGCCAGAAGAACTTAGTTTGATCAAGGATCGGATGTTCAGTTCCGTTCTGAGGATATCCGGTCGAGCAAAGATGTGGCTACACTACGATGTGAGTAAACGTGGAAATTATGAGCTGCCCCGTTTGGCTAACCAACCGAGCGCGTCAGGTCATGGCAAACGTCTATACTCAGATCCAAGGATCAAAACGAATGGTCCTCCTCCCGCCAACGGACGTTAACAATCTGGCATTTGCGCCAGGTGCCTCAAGCTCAAGCCTTGATGTTTTGTCAGCCCTAGACAAGCAGGAGTTGGTGTCGACGACCAATCCGTACGAAGCTATTCTTAGTCCGGGTGATCTCCTGTATATCCCAGCGATGTGGCTTCATACCGCTAGCCCAACCACCGATCTCAGCGTTGCGGTCAATGTCTTCTTTCGTGACCTGGACAACGGTTATTCAACAGGCCGAGATGTGTATGGTAACCGGGATCTGGCAGCGTATGAGAAGGCACGGCAAGACATCAGCCGTATTGTAAAGAGCTTTGACCGTCTGCCATCTGAAATTCGCGATTTCTATCTAAAAAGACTCGCCGATGAGCTGCTTCACGAACAGCACTGATGAAGGAAATTGATGGACGGACCCGAAGGATCGGAGGCGGAAGGTGAGAAGGCTCTGTAATTAAAGACCACGCACGTCCTGGGCCCATGCGCTGCGTTTCACCCCAACAGCGAATCTATGAGGACCCTCGGGCTTTCTTTAAGCTCGAGAGACCGCTGCGGGTGAACTCAACGTTTAACGTTAACTTAAGATGAATTTCGGTCCAATGAGACAGATTGTCTTTGGCTACCTAAATTCAATCGGTCAGTGGGATTGACTTTTGATGGTTGAATATACCTCGCACACACGCACACACACACACACACACACACACACACGCACATGCACACCACCCACCAATTGTTCTCTGCTATTACGAGGCTCGAGCACACTAAAAATATCATGATTACGCTCGTGTTTGCATATCACATTGCGTCTCTCGAATGGGAGTGTTTCTCCATGCCAGAGTGCTGTTTGCCCCTTGCAGAAGCGTCGGCTAATTAGCCCCGAGGCCCGCCCACCACCTATTTAGCTCGCCAGATCGAAGAGCTAATTCCCAGATCCACATCCAATGTCCCCTTCGATCGTGCGCTTATCCGACGGATCTTGGATGGCAGGATTGCTATAAGCGACGCTATGATCATCAACAAGCCTGAAGCCTCCCGGAGCCTGTAAAGAGACACAGGGGCTTTCCAGCTTGCTCATCGCATATACATTTGGCGTGAGGCGCATCAACCTGGTGATGCCAGTGTGTTGATGGGACGAGGAGACATGTGGAACCTCAAAAGACGTTGGTTGAAGCATGTTGAAAAAATGCTTTGACTTTGTGGATCACATAACCCTAGCGCTGCAGCTAAAGTGAGATATTCCCGGGCCCTCATTGTCGCCAGCCAGGCGGCATCACGACAAAGCAAAACGCTTGCCACAGTGAGTCGGCCACATTATTACGTTACGTTTAGACAATATACCGAACAGTTACTGTACGATCCAGGATATGGCGTCCCCCACAGTACATACTCAAATGCGATAGCATGATGGTCAGCTTGCTAAACTCGTGCCATGACAAGTCATTGAAAGCCTTGAAGGTCTGAAGGGCTATCTCGCGATTAGAGTTTACAAAAAGGGAGAGCAAGGAGTGTTTCCCTTCCGGATAGCTGGACATGATCCAATAGACTGGAAGAATGAGCGTTGGTGGCATTGCATTCCAGTCTGAGATCTGGGCTCTCAGACACTATCTCAAGTACGTACCGAGTACCGAGGACTCTCACAGCTATCCCCCCGTCTGTGCTTACCTAGAGTGAGACCGCGGCTTATAGCTGGAGCCGGGCTGTGACGACGCGGCGGGAGAACAGAAACCAAAAAGCTTAACGTACGCAGAGTATGGGGGGGGGAGTCGAGCATCGTATGGGCAGCACTGAGTGTTGAAGCGTGACGGCCATCGAGAACATGAAGAAAACCTGGTCACCAAAGAAACCCCAATTGCATCATTGGGGTTGGCACCACACCTTGCTATAAACACTGTCGGCAAAGCCAAAAACACATGCAACTTTCAAAGATACCTACTAGACAGACAATGTCAATGCACACCCATCTCTCCATATGGCCAAGGCCGGCCGACACTTCCGCTCCCTCTCCGAAAGGTGTTCTAAGAACGACCTTACGCCAGACAGACGCCATCAGATTAATTGACGCGTTGTGCTGTGTTGTGCTATAACTTCTATTAGCTGAGCTTGTCCTCCATCTCGGTAACATGGCAACAGGCAGTGACACAAACATAACATGTTGGCTTATCAATTCCGCAAGCCACTCACTGGCTTGCAAATCAAGACTCGAATGGATTTTGCAACACGGTGCCCCGGGATCCGTATTTAGCGAACGAGACTAATGATTAGAGGGAAAGCAAAAACAAATTGCGGCTGAGATCTGACCACCTAGTCTAGGTCTAGGAATCCCAGCTTGCGATATCCGCACCCAGATATCAGGATCTTGGATCGGCGTTCTGTCGCTAAGAAAGTTTATAAACAACAAACGAGCTCAGACCACGCGCACGCACACAGACACACACATACTATACAGTACAATCCAGGGCAAGGAGGCCATTTATCCCTGTCGCTTCAGATTTCCATCTCATTACAATTTGCAATCTCCCGACAATATGGTAAAGCCGGATTCTCTTAGTTGCTTGTCTTCAGCGCATGTTCCCGTGAATCTGGCAGCTCTGGCTAAGAAGGAAACCCTTGTACCTCGGCCAGCATTTCATTGTTTGTTGGTTAGACAATGCTAATAAAGGAACGGAAAGCAGAGATGCAAGATAAGCGATAAATCTGGTAGTTCAATCGCCCTTTGGCTTGGCCTGGATGACGTGTATCTTTTCTTCTTTTACCCATGCCTGTGCCCTTGCCCTTTCAATGCAGCCGATGCTAGCTGAAAGTGAACAAATAGCGGCATGAGCTCTTTTTTTTTGTTTTTGTTCATACTTTGCCAAGCCTGCCAACTTCAAGTCCCGAATGCTCCGGCCGCGACGAATCGCAAGGCGTGAAACTCTAGGGTTGAGGTATTGTGAGACACCTGGTTACGGTATGTTGTGCTGTGTTCCCCGCTCTCTCCCTGCAGGTCTGTTCCAAATCATCTTGGGGCCTTAGCACACCCCCTGCACTCAGCTCTCCATCCCTTGCTTGCTTTTCCCTGACAGGAAGGCAGACAGGGGAGAAAGAGCATGATCGGCTATCCCAAGAACCTGGTAAAATGATCCGAATATCTGTTGGTATCAAGTGTCGATGTCTTTTCTAGCTCTAGAATCGCCATGGATGTTGGCTACAGTATAGTGCAGAACCTGTTTGGTACATTGCTCCGTCTTGTACAACCGAGAAGACGGCATTCAGACCAACTTATCCTATCGCCTCTTGTCCAACCCTTCGTCATCCCCGAGGAAGCAACTCGATCACGCTAGCAGGTTGGTGAGATATGTTGACAGCCTCTGGCACTAATCTCCAGAACCTAATGCCCGTTGTACGAAATTCGGGAACAGGGCTTGTCTTAGCGCCGTCATCTTAATGAAGCAGGGAAGCCATCAAGCCACAGTTGGACGGCCACCATGCTCCATTGGTCCAAGACTCGGAGCCCTCAAGAGATCGCACTTACTAGCTAGCACCTTTGGCTCTTGTTGAGCGCCAAGCATCTCATTGTCCACGTCTTTTCTCTTTGTGGCAACCAGAATGCAGGCTTCTCCCTTGTGTTGGATCCAGAAACCCCAGCTGCTGAGTGGACGACCAGCTCGCGTCAAGTCCTTAATGCCTATCAGTAGTGGCTAGGCCAATATGGCAAACTCCACCAGAAACAGTCCTCAGGTCCTCGTCCTCGCTACCTGACATGCGGGTGTCAGTTAAGAACATCTGTTGTCCCAGATGGCTTTGCTGTCTTGTCTGAAACCTTTGCTATCCTCAAATACGGCGGCAGCAACCTGTCGCTGCTCTTCCACGTACCTGCGACCATGTCCACGGAAGAGTTGCTGCAGCGGTATCAAGGCCATATTGTGCCTCAGAGCTACAATGCTGGGTTTGTTGCCCTTAGTTATGTAGTCAGCCTGGTCGGCGCTGGTTCAACCCTCGAGCTCATCAATCGAAGAACCGGTTTACGGGGTCTGTTCAATCAGTACGTCTCTACCTTGATAACAAAATCCCCAGATTACTCTACACAAGGGTCCTGACCAAAACAGCCTCCTGCTCATGAGCTCAGCAGTTACGATGGGTGGAGTATCTATTTGGTGTATGGTATGTCAGGTTGCGTTTTATTTCAAAATTCCTGGTTAGACTTATCGTATCTTTGTTTCTGTAGCATTTTATCGGAAACAGAGCCATTGATCTCGCCGATGGTCAGCCGGAATTGCAGGTTGCCTATTCCAGTGGCTTCACAGCTATATCTTTCTTCGTCCCCATAATAGTTCTTCTCGCTGCCTTCATGGCTGTTGGAACCAACAACGTCGTTTCATGGTGGAGGCTTGTCGCTGGTGGTGTACTCTGCGGGACTGCGGTCTGCGGGATGCACTACCTTGGCAATGCTTCTATTAACAACTATACATGCGTGTACCAGCCGTCATACGTCATCGGATCAGCTATCATCGCCATTGTTGCAAGTAATGTGGCATTGGCCATGTTTTTCGTGTTTCGGGCGATGTGGGCGAATGTATGGTGGAAGCGAGTCATCTCCGCCGTTGTCCTCGCCGGGGCTGTGTCTGGGATGCATTGGTGCGCTTCTGTGGGCACTCGTTATCGACTGAAAAGGATCAAGCCCAACGGCAACGAGCCATCGAGGACAGGGACCGTTGTTGTTGTCATTTGTTTGGTAAGTACATAGGCGCCCGGGTCTGTTGTAATACCAAGAACAAGGAGTGCTAACACAGAAAAGTCATTAGGAGCCTGCTTCATCATTGCCACTTCGGCTATTCTTCGAGCTAGGAACATGAGAAGGTCCGCCCTTCGTGCCCAGCAGATCACTCTTGCAGCAGCGGTCTTCGATAAAGGAGGAAGAATTCTCGTTGACCCCGATGGATACATCCCAAGCACCGTGGTGACTGATTCTTTCCTGGAAAAGGTAAGACTATACTTCCTCCAGGCTGTCGCAAATGATGCTGAACATTTCAGAACGCCAAGGAGGGTTTCAATACCGGTCACCCGCTGTTCCATTGGATGTACCAAGCATCAAGAAACTGGAATATGATATGGAGCCTTGTTGGGGGAATGAGACAACATGTGTCACAACTTCCACATTCCCGCACTCATAAAGATGGACGACGAGGCATCCAGCTTGTGAGTGAACATGGCGAGACTATCGACAGCTATGACATGATATTCCGGGAGCTTTTTTGTCTCGCCGCAGCTGCTCTTGCTGACAGACTTCGTGAGGACTTGGCATCCATAGGAGTTTTATGGGATCAAATCCTGCCGACAGGTGCCAACGGTAGACGGCCTCGGCCCCAACTGCGCAAGCAGTCAAATGCCGGGACAGGCTTGGAAGGCAGTGACGCTAACGAGGAGGTCCAAAACAGCCTGGATGTTACAGAGAAGGGCCTACATATGGAGAACCATGACTATGGGCGTGGATCTCTGATGTTCCTTGTCCGCCGTTCCGAGTCGGTTCGCGATACTGAGCGGCTGATATCCACTGGATATCGGTTTGCCGAGTTGCATCAAGTCAGCGATCTCATCAAATCGAGTATGCAGATCAAAACCCATGACTTTGAGACAAAACTGAGGGAGATGGCTACATATACAAGTGAACACAATCACATCCACCAAGGAACTCACCTGGGCTTCTTTGCTGTCCGAGCTCGTGTCAGTTCTGGCTTCGAAGTCTTGGTGAGGAAAGGCGCACGCCATTTACTCCCATCGATGCCCTTCCCTTTTGAGAATCTCGAAGACTGGCAAATGCACTACCTCAGGAGGTTTGAGAATGTGCCAGTATCCAAGATCGTGGAGAAGTGCAAGGAAGACTCTCAACGGAGTGATCGAGAGGCTGAGTTCTCTGGGCAGATTGCAGATACCATCAAAGCGCTGCGCGAATCGACACAGGAGCCCTTGCTCGAGGATGCAATTCTCACATCAACAGCATTCCGCATACCTTGTCGTGGGGATGAGAAGCGATTGGAGGCAACCATGATAGCTGTGAGACTCGTGATTCCCATTCATTCTGTATTATCAAGCCCCAACTGCGAGTTTGTGCCCCTCAGCTTTTTCAGAATGCGGCAAGTATCGACCCAGTCCTATCAGGAGTTTACTCGAGGGCTACACCAGGAGTTTGGCCACATCGCCAAGACGGCGAAGCGCCATGAGGGCTCCCAGGATAGAATCAGCCCCTCATTGTCTAGTCGGTGGCCGTTCGGGCGATCAGAGACGACTCAAAGTTCGCGAACTAGAGGAAAGTCGCTCTCGAGAATATCTGGGCACGTTGTATCATCAAATGACTCCACGAGGTCCAGCTCGACCATCAACCTTTGCTCGCCAGGGACTAACGCACGAACGCAGTCAATCGACTCAGGGGAAGGATCGAGCACATACGTCCCGCGACCGGAGCCTCTGCAAGCCACTCCATCATATGGCGGCATCATGGTGTTTCAAGAGATTACTGTAGATGTACAAGAAGGAGGTGAGACGGCTGCCAGGAAGCCAAGTCACGGTTCTGAGGCCGACACAATAACAATTGAGAGAACAATTTCTAAACCGTCAGCTGCAGCAGGCATCGAGCTGCAGTCGATGGGGCATTTCGGCGCCAACGATGTTGGGACTCAGTTATCCAACGATATCGAGGCTGGTAAAGGGGGGCACAGCTATGTTACGTGTTTTGTTGATATCCTGTTTGCGAAGACGGTAGAGAGTCGCTAGGGAAGGGAGAGACTGGGCTGGGTCGATGCATGCATGCTGTTTACAATGCACGCGTGCATATCCACCGCACTGCGTGTTTCCTTTGTTTGATTCTAATGGAGTGCTGGACAGCGAGGTTTGGTGTTTGCTTCTTGAGGAGTGGGTGGCGTTTGGTTTTTCGATCTATGGATGGTCAGACAGACAGACATAGAAGATATTGCTGCGAAATGGGGCAAAAGAACTATAGTTGACATTCTCACTCTACAATTGAGGCTTCAAGATGGAGACCAGAAGTCAATTACCTACTGCAGTTATTGATTGTTCGTGGAGAAGCTCACCTACTACCATTGGATATTACCTTAAGTGCCTACCTGCCTACCTGCCTACCTGCCTACCTGCCTACCTGCCTACCTGCCTACCTGCCCTGCCTACAGGCTATCTAACGTTAGTAGGTAATAGGTAAACCTTGGGTACGGTTCATCGCGCTTACCCCAAAACCAACTCCAAACCCCAGGGTAGACTCACTGGAAGGAGAAGGGGAGCGCCCGAACCTGAGGTAGGAGGGGAGGTCTTCCAAGTCTTCCATGTCTTGTCTTGACTACCTACCTAGGTTCCAATGGATGACTTGACATGTGCCAATACGTTTCGTCATATGGATGTTTACCTCCACTGACTCTCTCCCTGTCCCACCTCCCTCCCTCTGCTTGCCTCTCTGCGCCCTCTCTGTGTCCTCTCTGTAGATATCTACTTCTTCCATGCTTCCACTTCTTTCTTCCTTTTCTTCCTCAAGCAAGGCGCCTACTACCTAGCCTACTTGCCTTAGTTAGGTACCTTGGGTATTGGACTGATATGTATGTACTAAACCGTCCTCGACCTTGGGTTCTTATCTTTCCATAACTACTGCCTACCTTACCTTAGGTAGGTACAGAGTAGTTGCGGGTGTATCCAGTCTAGGATATCGTCATTGACGTGCGACCGAGACATCGTCCCCATCAATGTCGCATATCTAAGTAGCCAATCCAACGCCTAGCTACCTGTTCCTGTTCATTCTTACAGATACACAACTTCGCATATACATCCATAGTTTCAGTTCAAATACCGCACCGCTTCTTTATCGCCATATCGCACCAAGCCTCTGAATAGACCCTCGCTAAAGCTTCAACTATTGCCACAAATGCCGGCCTTCGCATGTGTGCCAAGACGACTCATCCGTCGTTTCTGGCTGCCAGCCGTTGCCACTACATCTGCAGCTGCTCTCATCTATAGCTACCGTCCCCGTGATTTCACTGGCCATACATCACCCGCAGTTCCGCCTCCAACCTTCGGTGCTGATGGCACTTTCAAACTTCCTCGATTTCCTCGCGTCAGAGCGCGTGAAGAGCAGCTAGATCAACTCCGAGGGAGCTCGCGGCCTCAGGCCCAGCAATATGACATACTTGTCATTGGGGGTGGTGCCACTGGTGCTGGTGTCGCCCTCGACGCTGCTACTCGCGGCCTCAAAGTTGCTGTCGTCGAACGGGACGATTTCAGCAGCGGCACGAGCAGTAAGAGTACCAAGCTGGTTCATGGAGGTGTCCGTTATCTCGAGAAAGCCGTCTGGAACTTGGATTATAACCAGTACCTGCTCGTCAAGGAGGCTTTGAAGGAGCGCAAGTACTTCCTACAGACGGCTCCCCATCTGAGTTCCTGGCTTCCCATTATGCTGCCCCTCGATAAGTGGTGGAAAGCTCCCTATTACTGGGCCGGCACTAAGTTCTATGACTTTCTTGCCGGCAGTGAAGGCATTGAGGGGTCTTACTTTCTGACTCAAAGTAAGGCACTTGAGGCCTTCCCTATGCTTAAACCTACAGATCTTGTCGGTGCTCTCGTATACTACGACGGTGCACATAACGATTCGCGCATGAATGTTTCTATCGCAATGACCGCTGCCCTCTATGGCGCAACTGTCGTCAACCATGCTGAGGTCACAGGGCTCGTGAAGAATGGCGGCGGAAACCTTTGCGGCGCCATAGTCCAGGATCTTGTTTCCTTAAAGGATGGTCGACCAGCCGAGCCCATGACCATCCGCGCAAAGGCTGTCATCAACTGTACGGGGCCTTTTACTGACTCTGTTCGAAAAATGGACGATCCAGACTGCAAGGAAATTGTGGCCCCAGCATCTGGAGTTCATGTTATTCTCCCTGGTTATTTCAGTCCAGGGAAAATGGGATTGATCGATCCGTCGACGTCTGATGGCCGGGTCGTCTTCTTCCTCCCATGGCAAGGCAACACTATCGCAGGCACCACCGATTCCCCTGCCACCATCACATCAAATCCTCTACCCGACGAGAAGTCTATCGAGTGGATCCTGAGCGAAGTCAGTCACTACCTTTCCCAAGAGATAAATGTTCGCAGAGGTGATGTCCTCGCTGCCTGGTCCGGTATTCGCCCGCTCGTCAAGGACCCCAAAGCCAAGAACACCGAGTCCCTTGTTCGAAATCATCTGATTGATATCTCCGCTTCTGGATTGTTGACATGTGCAGGCGGGAAATGGACAACCTATAGGCAAATGGCAGAGGAGTGCGTAGACTTTGCCATTCAAGAATTTCGTCTTGAGCCCCGGCCTGTTACAGATGCACCTCGTGTCAGCGGTACCGATCTAATTGACGACGGGGCAATATTGGATGGCAAATGTCAGACGCACAAGGTTCGTTTAGTTGGTGCCCACGGCTTTAGCCCAACACTATTCATCCCTATTATCCAGCACTTTGGGGTTGAGACTGAGGTCGCCAAACACTTGACCGAGTCCTATGGTGATCGTGCCTGGACTGTTGCCTCGCTTTGCAAGCTGACGGACAAGCGCTTCCCCGCCCGTGGTGAACGCATTTCCCAGCTCTATCCATTTGTTGACGGCGAGATTCGATATGCTATTCGACACGAGTACGCCCAGACAGCCGTTGATGTTCTCGCTCGACGCACGCGACTGGCCTTTCTCAATGCCCAGGCCGCCCTCGAAGCCCTACCCAAAGTGATAGACATCATGGCTGAAGAGCTGGAGTGGAGCCGCCATCGACAGGATATCGAATGGAAAGAATGTGCGTACATACTGTGACCAATTTCCCACCCCATCTGTATCTGTCTCTGCCATGACTAAGCTACCGCGCTCACACAAACCTTTAGCTATTGCCTACTTAGAGTCTATGGGTTTGCCGAAGCCCATGCTTACCGTGACACGTAAGCAAGTTGAGCAAGGAAAGCTTGACTTTGTCAGCTCGCTGGAATGGCAGATGTATTCACGCCACGATAAGCCGACCGACTAATGCTGGATCACCATCCAAAGAATTGTGTGGCATGGTCCTGGGGGGGCAGCTCAGTGGATAGCAAAATTTTGCAATAGGGCCTGGGGAATACCCCCAATAATAAGAACAACTTGAATGCCATCTGTCGAGTTTTCCATACAAGGCTGTCGATCGTGGAAGCTTGTTTCTGCCAGCTTCAGCTAACAATAGTTTCCAAAGTGGAGTATCATGACAGGTATGGAGTATAGTATATCCTAGGATATGGAAACCCTGGCGATTAATGAGTTCCCTTTTTATGACGGAGTAGTCATGCTTTCAACGCAATATTCAAGGGCACAAGCAAAGTTTCAACACCTTTATCCTCCAGTTTTGGCATGATAATCGGCCTCACATTCCACACCATCACATTCCGAAACTTTACTACGTCCCGGGCTTGCTCGACTGAACTTGCCGTGATTGTAACATTCTTGCTACTGATGGCGTCGGGCCAGTCCTGGGGGTCATACTGAGGCCGTTTGTAAGCCAGGCAACAACAAAAACAAAGCGGCTTTGTTAATGTAATATGTTTTTCAGACATTAAGTCTAGGTACCCTCCTGTTCAGGAAGGATGGGGGTATCATGGCTAACTAGACACAAGAGTCCTTCTCTTTATTTTCTTTGTACCCATTCTTATTAATCCAAAATCGTAACCCAAACCGAAAGGCCGTAATCGTCATCATCGGACCGGGCCACTCAAGGCTTTTTTTTTTCTTTGCCGCCAGTTCAGTCATTCGTTTATCGCCTCATGAAAATGCAGTCTCATCACCCAAATCCTTTGGATGAGTGGCCCAGTGCGTACACTCAAAGCCAGATAATCCTCAAATGAACAAAAGTGTGCTTCCAAAACCCAACCCGCAATGCAATTGAAACCAGATAACAAACGATGAACCCACCAACGCCTTGCCTGCCGTACACAACTACCGTTGTCGTGATGGCCGGTGGCAATCCCATGTATGCAAAATGCAAAACCGGCCCTCGTAACAATGAATATCAAACAATAAAACCGGACTATACGCTGGCGTAAGCCCCGGCACCTCAGACAGCTGTCTCCATCTTGCCCATAGATGACGAAGAGCCAACACGGAAGACTCGCTGCAGCAAACTATGCTTGCTACCGTTGGCTCGCCTGTAGCTGAGAGCAAAGGCATCAAGACCTTCGGTGGAGCTTATCGAGTCCCGGCTTGGTGAAGCTTCACGCCTCTCGAGTTCCGCGTCCCATCCGTACAAGTCTTCTATTGGAGAAGCGTATTTGAACGCTTCCGTTTCTAAACTTGTCGATGGGCATCTCATGTCCTCAATGCTGGTAGTGGGCGTGGGCAGATAATTTGACACATCAGTCATTGACATTGATGTGTTCTCGGTGCTGTTGTCTCCTGCATAGTTGGAAGATACTGATAGAGCAGGCAGACCAGGACGATATGAAGGTATGGCAAAAGCCTGGTGGCACTGAGCAGTGTACTTATTCCTTACCGACTGCATATTGGTTACAAGCTCTGGGGGCTTGTTCTGTCGTCTTCTCATACGTATGTTCCTTTGCACGAGAGAGGCCTTCGCACCGCTTTGGGCGGTGTCAAATTTCGCGGCCGTGCCATCACCGAAACCACCACATTGTTGGAGGTCAGGGTTGTGGTACCAACCATCATCCGCTGCATTCAAGTTGCTATGCAGTGGGTGGCCATGATACGAGCCCTCAGCCTCAAGAGCTTCTTGAGAAATCTCACTAGTCCAATAGGCTTCGTCGGATGATTCAGGCAATGACACGACCTGTGACCCTCATAATGAGTCGTGATGCATATGATATCCCTCAGTTGGAGGAGGATGAGATGAAGTAGGGGCGGAGCGTGTTCGTGAGCTCTTGCGATTGAAACCCAACTTGGCGCCCATCTTCTTCCAACCCTTGTTGTGAGCAGCCACCGCACGTTGAAGACCCCCCGGGGAAGTTGTAAAAGCCCATTCGGAAGTAGGCGGTGTGGTTGGGGGAGTCATTGGCTCCATACCGGGAGTCGAGTTACAGTCGCTGTCGTCAGTCAAGGATTCCGGGTCACTATGATGTATGGAATTCATTGAGCGGACTGGTGCACCCATTCGAGTGTTGCTATTTGAGGAACGGCGAGACCCCCGTCCATGCTCGTCGACGGGTCCATCGAGCTGCATAGGAGCGACGGATTGAAGAAAAGGTAGAAGCAGCGAATCGTTCATGAGTTCGTAGAGGATCCGGCCGGCCTCATCCAACTGTGCGGGGTGAGGGGGAATAGGGCCACAAGGAAGGCCGAGCAGCTGATCGCGGATACGGGCTGGGAGATTGACCTCTCGAGGCGCACAGGGAATAATATAAACCTGCATAAGCTTTTCCCACAAAATACAGACACGGTCGTTGGTCTCTTGTTCGCGGTTCGGGTTGTTGGTAATCATCTCGTTGTAAAAGGCGGCATACCGTTGCGAATCGAGCGTGAATTCGAGACTCTCCATGCAGTGGTTTTGCGAGAGGTAGGCCATGAAGGCGCTGAGGGTCCATGGTGGCGACGCAACATCGAGAAGAATTTCGGTGAGAGATGGTGGCCGAGAACCTATTGTGCCGTTCGGTGTCGAGGTTCCAGACATAAACGCCTCGCTGACAGGCCTTGACATAGGCGAATCGACGTCGAAGATGTCCTCGAAGGCCGAAGAAGGTTGAGGGGATGGCGGAGGTATGTTGCATCCGTGGCATTCGAGAGACTGCCTCCGCGAGCGTGATACGCCCATCATTCTATGGTCAGGAACGCTTCTGTGCGTCCCAGGCCGAGTGGTAGAGTAGTCAAAGATCAAATAGGGAAATGGATCAGGTCTTGAAGCGTTTTCAAGGGAGGGGACCAGGTCAAGTAATAAGAGCGACACCAAGTGGAGACTGTATATCTGACACAGTAAGACTGGCCCAGATGCTCATATGGTACAGAAGGAAGAGGCGTCGGGTCTAGAAGTAGGCTACCGCAGGAACGATAAGGCCATAAAGGACAAACTATCCTGTGAACTTGTCGATGATAATCGCAGAGTGGACGGGCAGGGAACGGCCGCAAAGGTGACGAGAGATGTGAGGAGCAAGATGGCTTGTTGTGGCGCCAATCTGTACCATATGAGGGTACACAATGAACAAGACCAGGAGGCGAGAGATAGGATTTAGAGGTTGCCAAGATCGGAGGTCCAGGATCGCAGAAAAGGAACCAAAGTCGGAAATACCCCAATGGACAGGACAGGTAGTGTAATTGGTGATCGGACGTGATCACAGACAAGACCGCCTAGAGGTTGTATGTGACGTTTCGAGGGCAATGAATCCCAAAGCGGAGATGGCGCAAGACAGGGTCGAGGCCGTCGAGGTTGCTGGGTGGTCCCTAAAGGATTGGAATGTGAGGGTAGTTGGAGCGGCGAGCCGGCGAATGTCGTTGTAGACGGATTGCGGATGGTGACCTGTGCCAGAGGGCTTGGCGAAGGCCGGGCAGAGAAGAACAGAAGTAGGAGGCGGACGAAGGCGACGAGAGTTCGACGGTGCGCAGCCGGCCGTGAGTATATCGGGGAAGTCTAGAGCGAAAGAGTGATTGGGTTTGGGCGAGAGGCAGTTTTGAATACAACAGTAGGAATGCGGACCTGGGGGACCCAAAGTGTAATAAAGGTCGAGACCCCAGTTATACTCTAGAGTAGGCTGTGGGCTGTGGAGGTGAAAGGACGAGTGAGGGACCGTGGGTGCGGCGGGCGTATGAGCGGCGTTGGAGGAGCGCTAAAGTTCAGTCGAGGCGGCAGATCTGCTGGTTGGTTGGCTGGCTTGTTAGTTTGGTTTGGTCTGGTGGTATTGGGTTTTGGGGATCTTTGTCAAGAAAAGGAGGGGAAAGTAGCCTACAGGTGAAACAGGACAGGTGCCTGGTGTACTAATTGTGCTTATTATAGGAGTATCGTGTCCGAGATTCAGATCAATGGCGAAAAAAGAGCGTGCTCTGCGTACGTCTCGATATCGATGTGAGTGACGAATTATAAGGAAAAGGCCGATAACGTTGTGTTGTGTGTGTCGTCACCTGCGAAACAAATCTGTACAGTACACCAGAAAAAGGAAGGCGATTAGAGCGGGCGATGAATGGGGCTGGGGCTGGGCTTGTCTTAAAGAGAAAGCTCCTGACAAGAATTTGCCTTTTACCCCCAATTCTCTCTTTTTGTCTTCGCTTGGTTTTGGTCGTTTTTTTTTAAAGCTTTTTTTCCCCCTGGCCCTTCCTCTTTTTCTCTGTCTCTCTCTGGAAGAGCTTGGGCTACTAGTGAGGGATGAGGAGCCAGACGGGGACAGAAAACAACCCAGGGTGGAGAGGTTGATGTGGAGATGCAGGACAAGAAACTGAGAAGAGGCCGGGATGGAAGGGAAGGGCAGACAGAACCAGGCGGGGTGTGTCTAGCAAGCACGACGTCAATTGGCGCCAGTATGTACGGATACCTTATGCATGTACATACAGTACTGTACCAAGCGGAGGGAGCGAAACCCAACGCTACGCAACCAGACCAGACCAAACAATCGGGAGACCAAAGAATTATCTGTAGAGTCCCCCGTTATTGACGGAGATGGCAAATGCTTTAGGTCTCATTCACTGGATGAGATTGCATGTAAGAATCAATTCGGCCAATGGTGGCTGGAGTACACGCAGAAGCACAGAGTGTTTGATGTAGGTACTGTCTCCTGTCTGTGCCTGTTACGGTTGCGACACACACCAGTCGAGTTACAGCGAAGAAAAAAACCGAGCCTGGCACGACGGGATCAACGAGAGCCAAACGTATGACAGCGACAACCAGGGGCGGGGCCGGGGGCGACGAGACAGGCAGACAGGCCACTCCAATTGGACCTAGGTGGGCAAAGGTATGCACATACCGACCCTGCCCTAGGTAGGTACTCCGTACCCTCAGGTAAATGTAGGTCGGACAAAGGTGAGATCGGGTGAGGTTAGGTGGCGACGACAATGAAATGGAAGGTCCAAGGAAGGGCAGGAACCACTCACCACTCACCACAAGGCCATACCGGTATTGGGCCCGGGCCCTGTCAGAAACCAATAGTTAGCGCCCCTTACAGCCCAAAGCATGGAACCCCAGTGCCTCCAGGGCAGGCCTCCACTTATGTATGTACTAGGACAATGGAGCTTCGCTCACCTCACATACCCCTGTTCGCATCGCATCGCGTCGCCACGACTGGGTATGTACCGACATAGTATGTATGTATACAGAAATGCCCAGTTGTCCATGGCCGGCTGGGATAAGGTACTACTATTCAAGAAAAGATGGCTTCTGAGAGTAATTTGTTTACTTCTTTTTTTCCTTCTCTACTCCTCACCTTGATCGTTGAATAGAGGTCCAGCTTAAACATATTCTCCTTGTTGGCGTGGGGTAGGTACCTAGGTAGTCTAAGAATGTAGGTCTGAATCAAGTATATCCATACCTTAGTACATACGTGCTACCTAAGTTAATGTGTTAAGGCATCTTCCAGTTGTTCCAATTCCCTTCTTCTATATATGGAATACTATTGATAACGCTGTGGTGCTTTGGGCCCCTCATGGGCTCTCTGGATCATACTTCACAGCGGCTCCTAGAGTTTTACTAACTCAGTTACGAGGCGGTGCAGTCTGCTGATTCCAAGAAACAAACATTTGCTGGAGAAAGGCGCTTTCTCAGCCGCATCGATAACCAACATGCCAGAGATACCCCTTGATAACTGACATGCGCAAGAGAGTTAGGGAAAGTCCTCTGATTCAGGCACGTGACTGGCTGAAGAAAGTGAGGCTGATGAAATAAAAAACAAGAGACCACGAAAAGTAAAGAAGAGGAAAACGACTCGTCAACCCAATGTAAGTCACGGACAACGCCGAAGGCTACTTGAGCTGAGATCAGAATTATGTAAGTCGCGTGGGGACATTGAGGCTCGAGCACGGGACGGAGGGACTGAGTGTGGCAAATTAGTCGGCAGAGCGTGACGAAGTGGCACTAACACGACGGCGGGTGGAACGGATGGGTCCAAAGGGAGCACCTACCCTCACCTAAGGGAGCAAGAAAACAAGACTTGAAAAGAGCGTGCCAAAATAAACTCAGTAAAGAGTCCCCTAAGTTAAGGCTAAAATGCCTAGGTAAATATGTATCCTTTTTCCTTTATGGTCAAGGTCATGAGGTTTCTTTTCTCCCCTAACCTACCGTATGTACCTACATGACTGACAGTGAAGTGCCGTGCCGTGTGCAACGCAATCAGGCAATGTAATGGGTGATGACCTGGCTCCTTGAGAGCGAGGCCTGACCATCATCGACATGAACACAGGTTGGTTCTTACTCCACCGAGGAGATGCAAACATATGCACCTATTACCTGTGTACTCCGTACATATGTCTGTAAACTTGCTGTCTTGGTCATCCCATCCGTCAGATCAGATCAGACAAGACAGACAGGCACCCTATAGCCTATACACCCTGATCGAATACCAGTATGGAACCACGCTAGAAGGTTAGGAAGGGCAGAATTGTGGCTCATGGTGGAGGCTCAATGGGGTCCCTGTATGCCAAGTTCTGTTTTGTTTTTTCCGTTTGTGTTTCTGTTTCTTTCTTTAGTGATTATTATCATCTTTGCTCTCCCATCTCTTGGTGGTCTATTCTTGACCCTTGCCTAATCTAGGTACTAGCTGTTGTCATCTCGATCGCACTGGTCGGTCATTCAGGTGAATGAGCTCTACCAGAACAAGATGATAACTGAGGCAAACGCAGCGCATCGCGACACACATAACACGCCATCGCAATGCACTTCTTATTGCATAGGTACCTAGGTAGGTATGTACGTACCTTGACTATGCAATATCGGCGTGGGGAGAATACATGTGACGAGCCAATGGTGGCCGGTTTCCCCGCACGCTCTCACCTTCAGTTGCCCTCTGTGACGCAATGAAGGGATCGATCGATGGTTCCATCTTGCGAGAAGAATGTGTGCCGTACCATCAAAGGTAAACAGCTGTGGCGTGTTGAATCACCTCCTTCTCATGATATTTCATTGCGATAGTCAAAGTATCAAAGTATTTATTACCCTTTGAGTTCAAAGGCTCGATCCGAGGATCACCATGCAATAACGGGAGATTTACACCCCAACGGCAGTCAATTAGCCCTAGCCGTGAGTGATCAGAGATGTATTCCGACCCGACCCAATCCAATCCGATGAATGAATGAGTGGTAGGCAACCACAAACTAAGGCGGGATCGTCATCGACGGGGTCTAGCCTCTCGCTCTCTTGGGCTTGGGCTTGACCCGACTGCTTTGGGTAGCCGGCATCGACTTTTGCGTCACAAATGCCTCTCAATATCAAGTTCGTGACGTCGGAAGGAGTTTGAAATCTACAGCGCATTGCATGCATCAGACGCATACGTTGAACTGAATGTCTTGTTAATACTGGTACCGAAAAAGTGGTGTGCAGATTGCCTTGCCTCGAAACTGAAAGTGTGTGATCAATGACGAACAACAACCAACAAACAACCTAAGCATAACACCCACTGCATCGGATACTTAATGGTCTTTGTCTTTGCTAACTACTGAAAAGTCGATGACCTCTTGGCAGCAATTTACCGCCTTATTATTAACCGCTGCCATCTTCTAGAATAAAGCAATTATTGCCAGTTCCTAACTAGGAACTAGAATAACTACTAAGAGCCATATTAAGGATATAGGGAGAGATCTATTATTAAAAACAGGCAAGGTATAAAGTTACTAATATTATTATAGGCTTTATATTTAGAGATTACTACTAGTAAAATATATACTATTTATAGTTATTTTAATATTACTTTATTATTAAAAGTTTTAGGTTTTAAATAAATATAATAAAAAATAAAGTTATATCAATAAGAAATATATATATAATATCCTTTAAACCTTTATAGATGTATAATTATTATATTATTTAGACATAAATAATAAACCTTAAGGTTAAGAAAAGGAACTTATTAAATATAGTAAAACTACCTTATATTATAGACTTTATAAAGCTAATCTATTATACATAAGCTAGCACTAGCTTTTTATATTTATAATATTACCTTTAAAGTAAATCTATACTTAATATAACCTATAGTACTTATACTTAACTACTATATAATAGCCTATAAATATCTTATTTTAATATTTTATATATATATATATATATATATATATATTTTATATTTCCCTTAAAGATATATATATATATCTATCTATTATCTTATTTTATAGTATTTTTATTTATATATTTATCAGAATTATAAAGAACTAACAGATTTGCGCTATCAAAGCAGCTCCAAATAATAGTACTATGCTATATATACCATATACAGACAGGAGGGGGGGTTACAGTTAATATCTCGGCGGCATAGGGGTTTGCACTGCATCCTTAACCATCCTTTGTAATTCATAATGTCCCAAACAGAAGCCCTCTCACAAGATCAATCAAATGCCGTCCTCGAGTAGGTGCCCCTCCTGAGCCTCTAATCCAGCGGAGTGTCCCATCCCATCCCATCCCCTGCAACGGAGCCGTGGCCTTGTGACGGGGCCTTTAGCCCTCAAACTCATCTTGGCTTTGGCGCTAGAGAGCAGTAGCTCGGCCGATCACGATGTTAATATCGTGCGCCTGCTATCCCTATTGGCCGCGACAAGAATTACACAGCACGGTGCGTAGCAAGGAAACTGGACTTCTCCCAAGCTCTCGTCCCGTAGCACTCCAGGCACTCCAAACTCCTCCAAGGCATCATAGTACATAGGTAGAAGGGAATATGGTTGTTTATCAATTTGTACCCACAGCCGGTCTTGTTACCGACCTTTGGGTATTTTCAAGAAGCGGGCGCCATCCGGCCTAGCCGCCCAGGTTTGCTACGCATCGCACCACACCACACGACTTCTAGCATTTCTGATTACCACAGCGACGTCTTAGTCCATCGCGCTGCATGTATGGCACATTGTGATGGGATGGGTGTGATTTGTTGGCCCCTGGCCTCTGGCGAAAGGGCGAAAGTTCGGTGAATGCTCCAACACGACCCCTTAGATCCTTAATCTAGATAGATTCCGGTAGGTCAGAACCGCCCCCCCCCCTCCTCCTCCTCCTTCATATTGGAGGCGGGGAGGGATGCCGAAACGCCTGGGAGAGCCGCAAACTGCGAGTTACTGGCTTCATACGGCTCTGCTTGTGCAGCAAAGTGACCAATTGACATTGCGCGATGGCTCTGGTCGCGTGAACAAACGCCATGAATAGCCGCGCTTAGGCGAGCCATAGCGGCGTGAGATGGACTGAAGCTTCAGATCGAACAAGCATTGGCAATAGAATGCATCTAATCCTTGCAGCCTTGTCCCAAATGCTTCTTTTTATCTTCTTGTGTGTCATATTCCGAGGAGACCCGAGAAGTCTCTGTTTTCAGTAATGACTTCAGGTTAGGCCTACAGTGAGTATGAAACCTGAACTATATTCGGATATCAAGAGCTAACAATGGAGATATGGAGGTGCAAGATGTCAAATCGTGACCGTCTTATACCTGTTCTTTGATCAGGTACCTCAACTACCAACTCGAACTGCGGCACTGAGTCAATTGCTGGGCATCGGGATTTTACTCAGCACATCCTGAGCCTCTTGCCTGAAGTACTCACTCATACATCGATGGATATCTCGTTACTCCATACTGGACCGGCATTCGTCAGTGGAGTTCTGACCCATCCAACGAATCCAACCACATGGCGGCGCCATATGATTGCGGAGCTTGTCCTCAAAGCAGGCCAACAATGAGTGGTTGAGTTCACAACGCGAGCAAGAGCAGGGTGTGGTGTTGATGGATGGACGACAGCATTGGCTGGCGATCATGATAAAAGTGATTCACGCCTACATACCGACGCCAATTCTTGTGCAATGAGGAGGCTCCAGCTGTCTTGGCCGTGATTGGCCTTACCTTTCAATGGGGGATATCTCTGAGGGACAAGAATGTGTAGTGATCCAATGGAATGGGCCGCGCCGTCATTCTGCTCATTCCCATCATTCAAACGGTTTTTTGCAGGTCTAACCTCGTTAGGGACATGACACAGGGCTGAGAATTTATTTTGCAAACGGACTGATGCTATAGGTGTTGGTGTTGATACTCAAGTCTTGAAGTCTTGCCTTTATCATCGCATTGCCTCTTGATACTCGCCACAAGTACTAAGTTATTGATTGTCGGTAGAGGTGAGCATAAGCCGCCATCAACAACACACCAAGGCAGCCACAGTTTACGAGTGGACACATTGACACTGACAAGTGTTCTTGTAGGGATTAAACCTGAGTGTGCACACTACATTACGACTATGCCTAGTACTTAGTGCTGCAGGCTACCGAGATCGAGAGCTACTACACCTATGGTGCAATGCTGCATAATGTACGCCAGGGTTTTGGGCAATACAGGAAGCCATGTTTTGCATCACAGGACAGTACGTACACCATTTCTTTCAGCGATATTATAGTTGGTTGGTTGTGGTCAACAGCCGTCATGGATGGATGGATGGAACGAGGCCAAAAGGAACAGGGTCCCTGAACAAACAAATATCAGGTAAGGAGCAGAAGCACGAGCCACGGCAACATTGAAATCGACAGGCAAACTTGTTATTGTTAACTTATAATGTCAACCGAATGAGGAGATGTTATGCTTCTCTTGGCAAGGGTCTGAAGCTGTTTGTTTGTTGGTGGCTGTGGCTGTGGCTGTGGCTGGGCAAAGATGGCTTATTCTGGAAGCCTTCCCGTGCTGGAATCCTTCTAGAAACATTTTGATTAGGTAGGTTGGTACATAGTAGGTACAGGTACATTCTAGGTAGCTAATGTATGGAGCGCCTCATGTACGGATACTGTACCGTACAGTGCTGTACTCCAGCTTCCGTTCTATTTCGTTCTGGAAGCCTTCCTAATTGGACCAACCCCATCCTGAAGGCTGGATTACACGAACCACACCCTCACTACATACCTACGAACCCACCTTCCATTACCTAGGTAGGTATGTACCACAGCCCCTGGATTGGATGGGCTAATGGGGACAGGGAGTGGCCTAGTGGCCTACTCCATAGAGTGTCACCACAGACACCACTCATCAACTCCAACCGGCCTCGCCGTGTCTCCATCTATCACCGCCAAGTCCAACGAAACACATCGCACGCACGCACCCGACCCGAGGAAGCAGAGAAAAATTCTTTGCCGTGATTGCGTGAGCCCACGATCTCGTTGTCGCCCCGGCAGAGTTAGACCCAGATTCAGCCAATTCCGCAACACTCCCCTCCTCTCCCTTCTCGGCGCGTTCCAGAAGACTTTTTCGAAGCCCCAAAGAAAAGCCTTTATTGAAACTATCGATTTTCCTCGCCGTACGCCTCCAGTTCTGCAGCCAGACCATCCATGTCAGGAAGCTTCTGCTGCTGCAACGGCCCGGAACTTGCTTGACACAGGCATCTCGCAACCAAGGTGGCAACATGAGTCGGAACCCTGCCTACAGGCATCAGAAGAGGATGCCGTTGGCGCCGTCATCTCTTCAATAGTCATCGCATCTCATCACATTGCTGACATTCAGGCTAGACGCGGTGTGATGCCTGGCAAAGCCGCTATGAGATACGGTGCGATGGCCCCCCACAGCGCGCAGCCTAGTGAGCGGACGACGCCGTGTATATTTGCGACATTTAACATAGTGTCGTATCCCTGGCGTCTCTAATTCTTTCCAAGATCGGTCCGCATCGGTAGAAGGATCGTGGAAGGAGTCAACGATGACTGTACAGACCAACTCCGTAGCCTGCCTACCCAGAGTCGCTACCGGTATTGAGGGACGCGATGCGATACTCATAGGTTCAATCCAACGGGTGGTAAAAGTTGACGGGGGGAACATCTTTTCGCATTGCCCACGTTTGCAAAGTACACATTGTTCATTCAGGGCAGACAGACAGGCATCTGACTTATCGAAGTCTGGTTCGTCTGTTGCAGACCATGCGTATGACAAACGAACAAAAGGATTCTACCTTCAGCTCATTTCATTTTCGTCTAAACACAAGAACCGGCCATCGTTGCTGACTTGGGTCGTGGATATCAACGGGCCTATTTCTCGAACCGCCTCTTTCTGGTGCATTGCCTGTGGCAAAACCGCTTCCACATCTTTAATAGTGCCCTGCGGCTGAGGGCGCTTATTAGTGTTGGCGTACCGTGACCATGGATACGATACCCTGGATACCTACCTTGTTTCGAATGGCCCGAAGTTCCTGAGCCAGCCTGCCAATTCAACAAGCACGCACGCCATTCTGCAGACAATTGTCTTTGCTCTTTTTGCACGGACCTCGGAAATGTTAGGGTTTTCGGGCTTGGTGGAACATCGAAGTTATCAGTTCTATGTACTCGAACGCCCCTGGCAGACCCGGCCTTCCTTTGTCGGAATCTGTTTGCTTCAGTCTTTGTAGAATCCCAATGCCAAGCTTTCCCAAGAGTCTCCATGAGTCCTATGCGAGTCACCAACAAATGCCGAGCCTTCTCTAACCTCTCTTTCGCTATTGAGAACAAAGGGCGGCGGTTGGTCAGGTGTCGGCACTTCACACAGAATCCCTTCTGTTGGAATCGAACTTTCTCTCTGGCAGCATACGGAGTACCTGAGCTGTCCTCGTTCCGAGGGCCATCAAGGTGGCCAGTGTGCCTGGGCTGTGGCTGAATGAAGGTTCTATTCTTCTTGGTAGTGCCCAAGCGCTTGGGTTTTCAGCGAAACTTATCGATGGCCGACCTCGGCGTAATAGAACAGTAAGAGGGGACGAGAGGGAGCATAGGTAGATAGGATACGACACGACACGACTTTGATCCCAGTACATCTAGAGGCCCACGCGTCGCCCACTTGGCCTGTAGTGCTGTGGGGGATGGCATCACAGACCCGTTGTTCTGTTGTCTCTGACGCTCGTTTACCCGAGCGAGCTCGCTCGCTTATGGCTGACAAGTTAGCAGCTGTACGTAAGGGAATGACACGCCAGTTGTTCAGAAATCTGCGTCTTCGTTATGTTGTTCATGGCTTGCGCTTCTCTCTCAAGAATGCCCAAGGCACCCAGAACCCATCAGCTCTTGTCTTGGGGCCGGGATTGTTTACAAGCCACTCACAGCATGCCCCGGTTGCTGTCCGTGGCAGACCAGAGGTTCAGATGGGGAAAATTGTGACAACACGCAAAGCAAATGTGAACCTCGTAAGCAAGAAAGTCTAGAATGTTATTCATGTTTTCATACAATAATAAAACACTCAGACTTATCATGGGCTAGGCACCGTCCCGAGCATGCTTCATCAAACAGAGCAGAGAAAATTGGGTATACCTAGAGAATTGTATTTATGTACTACTTATTCATCCAGCACTGCAGCAGGGCTAGAACAACAGTCGTTCCTTCGCGAATCAAATAATAACTATAACTCCGACAATGAATGCAAATGCAATGCAGTGGTATCTCACCCAAAACACTTTTCCCCAGTACTGTCCCCGGTACTTTTCTGCCTGAACGCCTTGTACAAAAAAGCCTTGCCTGCCCTGCCCCTTCAATAAGCCATGATAAAGTAGTATGTACCTTATTTGATAAGTGCTATCCGATACGTGGTATTGGAATCCTAATAAACTCGGAGGTCGAAATCGTTTGTAAAACCGCCGTTGAGAAGCATGCAAGCGATGCGAATACGTTGAGTGGGCATGTCGTCAGCAGTGTATGCCTCAATAGGGCTAATGCCCAAGGAGAGGCACATAGCGTTGGTGATGGTATGAACACCGCAATCATGGCCGTTGTTCTGTAGAGGAGCCTCGTGGAGAACGGTCTTCCATTCATCCTCAACGAACTTCTCCTCCAAAATGTCTCGGATCCACGCCATGGCACGTGCGGTGTAAGAACGGTTGCCGCCTGCATTGATCGAGTCCATGTGGGCAACAGTTCGCTTGGAGGGACGAACAACGAGCAATGTCCAGTGGGAATGCTCGCAAATGGGTAAGAGAATAGTGTCAATGTCGAGAAAATTTCGTTTCTCGATGCCATATCGGCGCAGTGTCCTCTGGGTATTGCCGGTGCCCTGATCTTGAAGACGTTTGAAAAAGAATGAGCCCGGAGTCCAGATCTTGCGAGTGTTCCGCTTGACATCCTTAATGCCGGCAGCTGAGTTGATAGCTCGATCGAGCCAGACAAGAGACGCGTTGACAATCTCGTCGTTTAGCCATTCAGTTGAGGACACGATCTTGGCAAAGTCGTGTTTTCGGAGGTCGACACCCTCGGCAGACTTTGCGAGGCTCGTGGACGATGCAGCATTGAGTGTGTTCATTGCCCTTGTGTGCCATTCCAGTGAGACAGGTGCAACGAATGCCTGATTAGGCTCACGAAGTCCTCCAGATCGAGCGAGGCGTTCCTCGCGCTCTTTCCGAGCCCTCTCCTCCGCCTCACGCTGCACTGCCTCAGCAGCCAAGCGAGCCTCTTCGGCAGCTTTTTGGGCGGCCTCTTGGACTTGATGGTCAATTCCGGCCTTTGAGTCGTCGCTGATCTGGAGATCGAGGGAGGGAAGCTCAAATATCTCTCTGATACGCGTATGAAAGTCACGCCCATCATGCTCTTCTAAGCGACGACGGCGGAGACATTCATCAATGCTAAAAGGATCGAATGTGGTCTTTTTGGGTGGCTCCTCGGGGGGAGCAGGTGGTATGTTGAGCCATCCACGGGTCCAATGAGGGCGATGCTCCTGAAATGCCTGGGTCGGAGGAATGGCCTCTCCTGTTTCCTTGTCGTAGTTAATCTGCTTGGGTACGTCTAGACCCAGATGTGTTCTTGGTTTTGGACTGATGGTGTCGTCCGTGAAGCGTACAGCCTTGGGTCGACATGTTACGCGAAGACGCTTGGGCGTGACCTTTGATGGATGCTTTCGTCGATTCCGAAGAATAGATCGGAGAGTTCCGGTTTCATTTGATGTAAGAGGAACCTTGGGAGTGAAGTCGGTGATGTGTTTGGTCTTTAGGGCTTCATGTTCCTCGCTTTCTTCATAAAAGGTTTGGCGATAATCGGCGGGTGTTATCCGCTTGATCTGCTCATGAGCAAACCCAGCGCGAAGAAAGTCAGTTTTATAGTAGTGAGGGCGAGGGACATCAGGGCGAAGAAACGATGGCACTGGTTCAGGTAGAATAGCCTCAAGGGCGGGTTTCGTAGCTGCTGCCTCAATGGGTAAAGCAGTCTGTTCATCGGGGGTTTTGCCGATTCGCTCCTTAAGCTCATCGGATTCAGGAAATGATCCTGGCAATAAGAAACGCGTATCGAGGTCAGTTCGTGGTGGAGGAGGGAACATGTCCTGTAGCTTGCCACGATACTCTTCAGAGTCGACATAGCTTGGAGCAGGAAGGTTGCGAAGGATAGCCTTAATATCAAGCACAACTCGATCCAGGAATGTCTGTGAAACGTTCCAGTAATCTTCCCCATACTTCTTGAGAATATTGTTGCAAACAACGGGGAGCGCGGGACCGGATAGAAAGTGCTTCATCGATTCGAGGTGTGCGGCGAACTCTGCAGAGAGTCCGTAATCAAGAATGGGAGGAACAAATTCATTGCTGTCCCGAATTTTGACGATAACACCGATTTCGTAGATTCTGTTTAAGTAGTCATGAATCCTCTGCAGTTGCAAAGTGAAGATATCGTAAAAGTCATGGTTGAGCGCCTCATAACGATTGATGGCATCGACTATGTCGGTGCTCAGTGGTGCCAGGTCTTTGTTGGCTTCCTGTCGGGCTCCTTGCTGAAGGCATTCCCAGACTGTCATGAAGGACTTGGCGAAGTACTTATAGTCAGCCAGCAATGCGGTAAGGCCATCTTGGTCGATCCAGCGGAGCCCAGCACTCTGCCCGGGAGCGCCTGTGTCGGAGACCGCGTTGTCATCAGAACTGGTGCTAATCTTGACACGCTTGTTGCTGACTTGGTTTTCACTCAAGTAAGAGCGACATTCTGCAATTTGATAGGATTGGGGTCGTACTGGTAACGAATTAGAACAGAAAGAACATGATGTTGTCAAACTTACAGATTCTGGTGATCGTCTCACCAATGCCTGTGAAGGCCGAATAGAGGCTAGATATCATCCTGGTGATAGATCTGGCGCCCTTGGTGATTCCGAGCATGCGGCTAGAGGTCTGCAGCACCAGGTGAGTAAGGGTAAGCAGGCAAATAACAAGAGAGGCGCTTACATGGGCCTGTTGGCCAGATTCCTTGTTAGGAACAGTCTCTCCTTGGCGAAGAGTAACAATAGGGGTGGAAGTGTCAGTGACACCGATTTGTGCGGCAACAAGGTCGATCTCAGTATCTTCGGCGCGACGCTTGCGTGTCTGTATGCCATCGACAACAACAAGGTTGGGGTCAGAGATAGAGATAGAGGTAGTAGAAGTTTTGGGTGTGGGTGTGCTGGGGCCCCCGTCATTTGTGTTGACAGTTTCGGCCTGTGATTTGTGTCGGGGTTTTTGGTTACTGTAACGATGAAGATTGGGGGGAGACTCTGTCTCAATGAATCTTTGGCGAAGAACTGAATCTTGAAAAATCTCGCGGCGCGGAAGTGGTGAGTCAATCAAAAGACGCGCAGTAGGTCGCCTGATCTGCCTGGGAGGAGTAACAAACTCAACCTTTGGCGAAGGCAGGGAGACTTGAACCTGGGTAGTTGCTTTAGCCTTCGAGATTATCTGTAGCTGCTGCTGCTCCCGTCGCCTTTGGGCAGCTTTCACTATATGCCAAGGCACGGGGCTTCCCTTTTGATTAGCGGACTGGTGGACCGAAATGCGCGATTCAAGCGAGAAAGACATGACGAGCGAAATACTGGGTCTGAAGTGAATTGTAGAAAGAAAGGGCAATGTGGAACTTGGTCCAGATAAAGCAGTAGCGTTCGGGAAAGAAGAAAAGTGAAGTGAAGCGTAGTTGCAGTGAATGAAGTTATCGCGATCCAGCTGTAAAACGAGGAAGCAAACAGCCGACAGGGAAATGCGATGTCAACAAAGCAACCCGGGCTACCAGCAACGTGCTGCTGTTATTGTTGTATTGTATCGCGGTGACAATGAAGCAGATGCAAACCGTGGTGCAGGTGCCAGCAAGTGTCAAGCAGTGTCAAGCAGTGTTGAGCGGTGTCAAGTGTGAAGTATAAGCGGTGAATCGAAAGAAATCGGGATCGAGCCAATGCGAAATTGTTCTTACAAGAATCGAAGTTACGAACGTGTCAAAATGAAGCTGATCGAAGCTGCAGTTGATGTTGATGGTTGAGGGAGGAAAGGAGGAGGATCTGAGCCGAAGAATCGAGTTCGTTTTCTACCACGCAAGATCACTCGGGCTCGGGCCCAAGACGCGTGAGCGCGAGAACAATGGCGTCGCGTCGGGTTGCTACAGCCACTTCCCAATTAGGTTTTCCTTTATCCAAATCGTTCCGGTGATGCCATCACGACCACGCAAGCCCGTAGGGGATGATGTCGCTGTGGGAGGTTGCCTACAGTGGTCAGTTGAAAGACGTGAAGTCTTTCAGCCTCTCAGGACGTGCAGATGGAGGTCAGTGCGGGCGCACTGACAGATCAGGTGGGGCCACGCGTGACGTCGCCATGATTGGTCAAATCCACGTACCTACCTAAGCTACCTTACCTAAGTACCTAGCCTTACCTTACCTTCCATACTGTACGGAGTACCTAGGTATGGAGTTGACAGGAGCTAACTACCTTATTCACCTAGCTTGATGAAAACGACATTGACGGATGCTGCTGTTATCTGAAATGGGCCTTCTGAGCGCGCGAGGGTAGGAGTGAGACTTTTGAACAGATCTCAGTTGATTGATCCCGAGGCTGCATAAAACTCAGTAGGTATAGTAGTTTGGCTTTCATACCTACCTAAGTACCTAGGTAGGTAGGTATAGTGATATACCAACTTACTAAACTTGGTACCCAGGTATATACGACCAACACCTTAAACAAAATTAGGACAAAGACCCCTTGTTGTGTTGTTGTTCTATCCATCAAGTTATGAATCTACCCCTGGTAGCTTAGTAGAAAAGAGATTTATGGGACAAAAAACAAGAAAGTCAATACTTACTTTGGCTGATACAATTGTTCTCCAAATGCAGAGTGCTCGATCGCTCATCCCCATGTCTGAGGTTACCAGGTTTTGTTGACGTTCACGGATATGGATGCTACGGCATAGTTCACATTGATTTGCTGAGCTTCTGGTAGGTTAGAGACATGGCCACCTCTGAATCGCTTCGTCGAGAGATTCTTTTCTTTGTAAACTTATGCATTAACTTTAATTGCAGGATCATCTAAAAACCACATGTACATTCGCTAAAGCCATCATTTACATGAAATCAGTTTGTCTCGATAGCCTTTTGGGTCAACAGTCTCCATCCCCTCAGTGCTGTACTTACAGCTGCGCCAAAGTAGGTCCCAACTTCTTTGTGCAAAAGGTCGAAAAATACTCGTTCAAGGCATCCACTGTTCCGCTACCTTCTACAAGGCTCACCACGATTGCTACGTATCCGTCAGGTCTGACAACGACCACTCCACCAAGCTCTTCATCGAGACCCATTTTGGCATGGGCTACAGCCTTCGCCTGAGGGAATCGCGCATCGGAACGGTCATCAGCGTAAACATGGTCCCTATATCGGGCAAGCACTCCAGGCACATCGCGAGAGATTTCGATTTCAGGTCTCTTGGACGAAAAAACCGTGGAGATGGTGAAGAATCGGCTGTGTGGGAGGTGCTTCTCGTGGTATGAGACCTTGTCGAGATCGGGCCGCTGATAAGCTGCGTAAAACGACCGCTGGCTGCCGAGATGATTGGCGAAATCTTTCAAAGCCTGGCGGGTCTTTGATGGGACGCCTGCAAAAACAAACAATCGGAACGCGCCGTTCAAAGGTACTTCCTGCTCCAAATGCACAACGTTGGCGTCAACTACTCTCGTTACATTCGAGTTGATAAAAAGGCGGCCGGTTCTTAGCTTAGTCCCCTTGGGGTGAATCAGTGGAGACTGTGCATTATGTTCCGGTGACCAGTTGAAGACGTTTGGCTTGTAGTAAACACCGTAACCACTGGTAAACTCGCACGACTCCTTGAAAGCATTAATGAACTCGTTGTCTTGAACATCGTTCTTGCCGTGGTTGGCTGACGCTGCCTGGACCTCAGCAGCCGCGGGTGGTCGCTGAGAGAAAAGCTTCGCATATCGGTTATCAAAATCGAGGAGAGACTCAGCAACATGCTTGCGTTCCGTTTCGTATGTCTTGAGGACTTCCCTGCTGGCGAAACCGGATTCAACGGCGTGGATCTTCCAAGCAAGGTTCTGGGCATCAAGGAATGCTGTGTTCATTCCCTGACCGGCCTTGGGCTATAGGTGTGTCAGCGCCTGGTCATAATTGGAGCACGGGAGGACTTACACTATGCGTATGGCAAGCATCTCCACCAAGGAAGACTCGCTGGTCCAGTGTGTATCGTTCTGAAATGCCTTGTCCGATAGGATAGACAGAGTACCACTCGACGCGCTCCCACTCAATAGAGTAAGGCTGCAAGATCTTCTTTGCCGATTCTTGCACTTGCTCCTCGGTGGCTGTTCGTCTGGGGTTCCAATCGGGATCTGTAGACGATGCAATCTGGATATAAAGACGGACCATGTTGTCCTCTCGTGGAATGACCATAATGGAGCCGTGCTCACTATGGATGGTACATTTCATCTGAGCGCCGTTAGTAAGCCATGTGAAAGGGCTTGAGCAGCTCAACTTACCTTGATATCAGGGAAGTCGGTTTTCACTACACCGTCCATGACACCCCAAACATGAGCGATGGGATCCTTGTGGTGAACGGCAATGCCAAGCTGGTTGCGGATAAATGACCTTGCACCCTCGCCACCAAACAGATACTTGGCGTGAATGGTCTCCTGGGCAGTACCATCGACATGCTCCAATTCGACGGTGACAGGGTATTCGGGGTTGGACTTCTCATCGGATGTAAAACCTTTGATTGTCCATGGCCGTTGGACTTGTGCTCCATTCTTCTCGAGGTCCGAGATAAAGACACGCTCGATCAGACCTTGGTGCAACAAGGTTGTGAAAGGGTATCGAGCGTCGATAAAATCAGGGCAGCTGGCCCATGTTCCAGTCCGGGCGATGCCCTTTCCTGACGAAGCTGGGTCCCAGAATGCAACTTCATAGACGCGAGCTGGGTGATGAGCCATGATTGCTGACTTTAAGCCCATGTTGCGAAGAAGGTCCAGAGAGCGTGGTTGAATGCCATCGGCTCGACCGGTGGGGGTCGGCTCAGCTCTGTTATCAATATGCTTGATCTTGTAACCCCAGCGAGCAAGGCATGTTGCGAGCATGAGGCCGACCGGGCCAGCTCCAACAATGACTAGTGATGTTAGAATTCAATTGATTGGTATAGACGACAGCGCCAGACTACTCACCAATGTCATAGTACGGGGAGCGATCGGACTGTGATTGAGACATTGTGTAGAAGAAGAGGCGTGGTTTGGTAAGTTAGGTATCTACTGGTGTGATCAATCTGAGGAAACAAAAAGCAGAGTTGATGGGGGGTCGCATATTATATGCTAAATGTGATAGGCATGATATCCAGAGATGCCGGGGGTCTGGCCGGACATGCAGTAAGCAGAAATCCGGTGAGACTCAGACCCGAGGGGAATTGACGGCATCAGACTTCGGTACGGGATGTGGAGTGCGTATCTGCTCTATGGCGCCTTGTTGTTAGATAGAGATTCTGGCCGAAAAGTTCTAGCCAACGGAAAATATCCGCTTCGTGATTTGGCGAGACAAATAATCACTTGTCGTCATGGGGTCGAGCTGTCTTGAGTGTGGGGTTTCTGGGGCGAAGAGGAGACCAGGGAATCGAGACTACCTATTTGGGAAATCGGGAGTTGATTTCGGGAAGCCGCAACCGGGTCCGGCTTTTGTCTCGGTTGCAGGGGCGCCGGGGAACGATGAAGCCTGTTAAGTGTTGGGCCATGAAATACTGTAAATCCTAACAATCTTAACTGCACCCGTGAATTAGGTCGCACTGCAGCGACCGGGAGTGGGTCCTTCGAATGCCGGGCAGGAGGCCGAGATCTAATTTCTCCAAGATCCAGTCCTATCTGACAATGAACGGTCTGGCGTTAGTAATTGACTGGGGTTATGTTGAATGGAGAAGCGAAAGTCCTGGCCCTGTTGCCAATTTACGGAACGTAAGAAATCCCGCTCGCCATATTGGACTGGAAATTTTGAATCTGTTATTCTCTTTAGGCAATAGGTCGTCTTCATTGAGTGAGTGCATGAGAAGGAGTCGTCCCGTTGGCTTGATCGTCTCTAAGGTATGCTGGAAAGCCCAGCGACCTACGCAACGCCACCTTTGATACAGAATTCCTGTCATGTCTCATCGAATCCTTTTCTAAGCTTTACCTACTAAGGTATCCATACCTACCTAAGGTAAGGTAGGTACATACCCAACTACCCTAGAGTCTAATGTAGAAGGAACCCTGCCTTTGAACTTCCATGTCCTGTGCTGAGTATTTGAAAATGGAAGCCGCTACCTATTCTTTCAATAGCCCAGACGATATATGCATCACGAGCGTCATTGCACTGGAAGCACAAGCTCAGGATGTCCCTTCCGCTGGGTTGGCGATACCTTTGTTTTGTGCCCTCATTCCTACAACAAATACAGAAATTCACGTATTGAATGTCGAAACACGATATATTTTGCGACTTACCCCTCGTGAGGCTTGCTAGCTCTGTTAGTCAGACCTGAACGAACGGTTATTCAATACCGAGTGATATGGGAATGGGCGATACCACACAATTTTCTGCATATCTCGCGCGAGACCGGTCCTTGAACATCATAGATATCTTTGATGAAGAGAGTTAGTGTAGGCATGCGATGAACTTATAATGTTAACTAACAGACACCTCGCAGAATGTCGCAACGTTCTTGTGAGATATTGCGCCCACATACCTCGGAACTACCAGTACCGTGATGGAATCCGGCTTGTCAGATGCCTGCACAACGACAAAGAATGCTATCTGACGTGATTTAGGTCTTCCTCGTATTACGAGACCACCTTGGCGATGAGTTCCTTGGGTACGCAGGAGGCGTACTCTACGAGATGATTGAAGTCGATTGCCATCATTCGGATGACCCAGGTGCAGCATTTCAGCGTTGGAGACATGATCACTTGAACAGACATGTGGGAAAGCCCTAAGTTGGATTCACGAAAACGATTAGTTCTGATAAAAGGAGCAGACTGATCTTGAACTCCCTCATGTCCCACACCTTACAACTGTTACGTCTAATATTATACCAACAACTGCCCTGACAGAGTGGAGAAAAAGCCACCCTCAAAGATATCGCACTCGACTTTCAGACTACTCACCTATAATAGCAAGGTCATCGCTTTACCCGAGCGGTATCGGTATACGAAAGAACTGGATGATAGAACATACGATGTATGTTTCTTCTCGTGACAGGGGTACCCGTGCGTTTCGTCAGCTCAAAGCCAGAGAGTTTCACGAGATGCAATGGAATGAGAATATGACCCACAAGGGCAGACTGGTCGGTGAAAAGTCGATTGACCTCGGCGAACTACCAAAAAGTAGAGCCACGGAAAAGCATCAGGTACAGACTGAGCGAACTCATCACCGTCGATCACTAAGCTCCAAAATCATCAGTCCGGAGAAGATGAATCAGATTATACATATATTCCGCGTGACAGACAAGGGAAATGGAAAAAACGAGAATCAAAAGCCGGCACTGATCCAAGATGATCATTCCACCATTCTGGCCCACGACGCATTCAAACAGCAGTTCGATGCTCATGTCAGGGACTGTGAAATACCCAACGCCAACTTTGCCAGGAAGTTTGGGTTGTTCACCAGCGACAGGTCGCTTCCACCTTTCATAAGAGAATTGCCAGTAGCCGAAGACAAAGCAATGGATATGGTAACTGCCTCGTCAACAAAAGGGGTATTAAACTCCTGGAGGTTCCACGGCCCTTTCACGCCTCAGCTTTGGTTCGACAGCGGCATTGATTACAGATGGAAACACCGCTCTCATTAGCTATAACTGATGCTCCTGGCGGTGTTGCAGGGTATATTGAATTGTGACAGCAGATGAGCTGAGCATCTCCAACAAGCCTAACTGGGGACTCATAGATCAATTTGACAGCAAGGTAGCATATGTAAGACTCCAATGAAGCGGTGCCGGGCTCCCAGACTCGCGTCAGAGGCTCGCGAGTGTTGCATTATCGTTGACACTTGTTGCCAGCTGACCACAATTCGCACCCAGGTTTTCGGCTGGTCCAACCGAAGTCTCTGAGTCATCCATTCATTCATTCACCCTGCTCATTTCCTGTTTTTGCTTCCTGGCTTTCGTTCAAGTACTTTGCCTGAACCTCGACCGTGATGTGTCACCATCAATCTGTATCACTCGGAGCTACTGTCAAGTAGCTACTGGGATTCTAGATTCTGGCCTCGATGCAACAAGACAGTTCGCACAGAGGGCGCTACTCTGACCCTTCAGCATCTGTATTGACGCCATTGAGAGGAGACTTCCTGGATATACCGCCAGGATTTGAGTCGCGAGCGCGTTCGCTATCTCCGCGCAAGCGTCTTGTCAAACAACCTCTTCATATTCGCATGAACTTGACTGAGAGCCAAGTTGACAAGATTACGGACGCGTATGTCATATGTTTCTATTAACCTCTATCTCCAACTAATAATTCTGAAGCTTCAGTCATCAAGTTGACAAGAGCCCAAAGAAGGCTGCTAAGTTCAAGAAGAAGTCTACAATGACCACTCCAAGAACGACACCAAGGTCAACACCACGAAAGAACAAACCAAGACTTCTACAACATGAGGACTCCTACGGTTGGACTGCTAGAGAAGGTGGTCACTCTGATGTGAATTCTCCCACCTTTTCGGAGCTTATGCCCGGTCGCCATTCGGGTTCTTCCAAAGACTTGTTCTCTGCCAGTTTAGCAGAACGTCGACATATCAACCCGCCTTCTCCGTTGCAGCTTGGGAATATACGCCGTAGTGGGGCAGTTCTTCGGCCAGCCGAGATGGAAGATGTTCCCGATTCAGTCTCTCCTTTGGCGCAGGAAAGCTTTGAGCGTGGGCCGGTCTTCGGTGATGATGCTTCTTCGGTCTACTCCCCTCAACAAACTGCCCGCCCATCACCCCTTCGCCTCAGCCACGCTAGGTCACAATCCAAATTCAATGGTGCTGGCGAGGGTTCACTCCATGAGTGGAAAAGGAGCCAAGATTCCCCCACGATCAGGGAGTCGGTAAGCCATCCAGAGGATCTGATCAATAGGCCTCGACGCTCGAAGAGCTCTGCCGATGGACTGAGACAGGCCCGAGCCGTCGCAATGCACTCTCCACCGATCCCACAAGTCGTAACAGTGGGCTCTAATAACAGCAACTATCGTCGGACTGTTCAAGACACTCCCGTATTCTCACCACTGCAGTTCTATTTCAGAGGAACAGACTACCCAAGCTCCAAGAAGGGCGAAAAAATAATGATTGGGGATAACGGGTGGCTCGAACGCCCTGACGGTGGCCCTGATCGAAGCTCAAAGGCGCCCCAGAAGAAGACCAGAATTTTGGACAACATCAAGAAACTCGCCAAAGACATGGTAGGTTGGTGAAATACAGCGTCAGATGCTTGTGCTAACTCAACCGCAGACGGAGCTTCATTATACCTCTCGTCGGGTGCAATCCGCAGTCCGGTCTCGCCCGACATCACAGGTCGCCATTTCACTAAATGCCAGAGAGCAGAGCCTTCTCTACTGCGAACTGGAGTTCAACCTTAGTACTGCATTGAATGACTACATTACGGTGCAACTGGACAAGGGTCGGCTTGTGCCTGACAAGCTCAAGAAGGTATCAGATGCGTGGCATAACAAGGGCCGACCCAAAGTTGTTGGTTTCCGCTACGACCTGGAGACGCAGCTTGAACTTATCAACCTCCACGTCGACGATTTTCGCTTCTATGGTCGCCGACAAGCCGATCCTGTTGAGATTAGCGGGCTCCTGCACGCCATGAAGGTCAATGCCAGAGCAATGTGCGTCCGGACACTTTGCCAGCCAGATTCTGTGATTGCGAAGCAGTTGGTCGACACCCAATCAACCTTTAAAATGCTTGACGTCCCAGACTATCAGCAACGCGCGCTTGCTGACATAGCTCAGTTCTTCAAGGTGATCGTGGAGCGAGAGCAGGATGCTCGAGAACACACTGGAGGCACTGGCAGGGACTCCAGCAACCGGGGCGAGCGACGGTGGACAACGGTGCAGGAAGGAATATGATTTATTGGGCTCGTTACTTGTGACGGATCATGGTTTGGTCTTATTCGCTTTCGATTGAGTTGAATTGGTTGGACAGCACGTCATCAGGGAGCTGGAGAGTTGCAAACAGGGCTGGCGATTCAGCTGCGGTAATCATTATCATGGTGTGCGAATACATTGTAAAATCGATACAAGAAGTAACCCCAGAATTTGTCACAAAGGACTCTCGGAGGTACACGAAACTGATACACGACACCGTAAAAGCACTTTAGAAACCGGACTGTATCGACTAAATATCCAAGAGGCGCCAAGTCATGTCTCGTGAGATCTCCCAAGGTTAACTTCCAGACTGATGGTTCAGCCTATGGTAATGGGAAAACACTTCTAATGCCGCTCGCAATTTTTAAACACCACTAAAAATAAACCAAGAGAAGAAGATAGCGAGAAGGAAAAAAATAAAATAAAATACTGTCGTGAGATGTCATAGTGAAGCAGGAATATGTTGTCGAGGGGTGAAAAGAAAGGCCGACTATTGGCGGTAGCGGTAGTTGTCCTCGCTTCTACGCCGCCTAGGTTCTCGATCTTCGTATCGCGGATCATCGTAGACGAAGTCGTAATCATCATCATCGTTTTGGGGTAGTGCCCTGCCGCGATCATACCGGTCACGATCACGATCGCGGCGGTCGTCCTCTCTATCACGGTCACTGGATCTCCGTTGCTCGTAGCGGGGCATCTCCTGTTCGCGCACGTAGCTACGCTCACGCTCCCAGTCGAGTTGGCGTCGTCGGTCTCGCTCCCTCGAATCCTCAACCCTATTGGCGAGAGCATTGGCTCCCAGGCCACCAGCGACAGCGCCTAGAATGGTGGAAACGAGACGAGTGCGGTCCTCATTCTCGTCTTCGTAACCTCGAGTCTTGTGCTTGCGGCGTGTCGCAGCTTCAGTCGCCTCGCGGGCGACAAGACCACCAACGACAGCGCCTAAAATACCGGCGCCGATGCCGCCGGCGGAATGAGAGAAGTTCTCGTCAACGACGTTCCGAGCGCGGGTGATGGGACTTTGTGAGCGGTTTCGCGAGCTCCGTCTGTCATCATAGTCTTCGTCATCCGAGGGGGGACGGGAACGAGAGCGGCTGCGTCGGACCATGGTGGTATTTGGTGGGACAGATCGTGGGCGGTTCTGTGAGTCGGGTGGCTCGAGGGTCATGCGCTCCCGCGGAGGAGGAGGCATGCCACCGTAGTAAGGATCATCCAGACGGGAGGTTGAGGCATAAGGGGGAGCGCCAGGAGGGGGAGGGGGAGCGCCTTGTTGCTGAGGCCCTGGGGCACCACCGGAATAGTTGTCGGGAGAAAAGTCGCGTCGGCGACGAGAGTACTCTTCGTACTCGTAATAGTCTTTTGACATCGTAGGTATGGGGGACTATACAAGCAAGTGTAAAGCAACGCAGCGCGAGACAGTTGGTTCTGGTGTAAGACAGGTAGGTGTAGTAGGCGAGAGGAGGGGAAGTTGGAAGCTTATATTATGTGGCTGATGATGAGGTGGACAAAAGTGAAGAGACACCGAAACTCAACGGGTGGACGTCAGCCTTATGAGGACAAATACAGTACACGCCCAGTAGGTTAGGTTAGTAGCTGCATGGAAGACTAACAACCTTAGTAGGTTTGTACATACTTAGTACATAGTAAGGTATGTGCACCTAGGCACCTACTCCGTACTTAGCCTACCTATAGCTGAGTTGTAAGAGCTGAAGTGGTGAGTGGCGCAGCAGCAGTTTGGTCTACACCTGTACCTTAGTACTTAGCTAAGGTACCTAAGTAGGTATAGGTAGTAGTTAGATAGGTTAGTACTTTCAAGTATCCAACGCTCGGGGTGTGTGTTGCCGAAGGGGATAGGTACAGCTGATGACGACGACGGGAGTCTCAGTCGGCTACAACACATAAGGTACCTACATACCTAGGTACATCAGACAAACCACGAGGCGGAACAGGGTTGGGCTGCCTGTTGCAAGTAGAGGCGCATCGTTCGCTGGGCATTTCCACGTCGGAATTTTAAGCCGCCTCCCGTTCAACGGAACTGGGGAGGAAGAGACGGGGGCTTAAACGCGCCGATGACGTTGTAAAAGACCCCGCATGTGGCGTACATACCTAGCATCTACGGAGTATGTACGGAGTACCTACTAAGGTATATTACACAGCCTCATTCAACACGTTCATTGGGGATACCGACAGGTATGTAGGTACGGGCTGGGTATGATGATGAAGAATACTCCGAGATTCTCTCTTCTCCTCCGCTGTTCCATCTGGCGTACCCCAGATGACAAGAGCACAAACCATATCCAACAAAATCCAACTGCTTCCAGGGGGGGCCGAGTCAAAGTTGACCTCACCATTGTCATTAGCCACGAAAGTCACAAAGTCTGGGCACGGGCAGTGATCTCATCAAAAATTAGGTACTAATCTAACATTAGGTAGGTAGGGTACCTGTACCTAGGTACCTATCCTCTGGAACTGAGAGTCTTGCTTGTGATGCATGAGATTTTGTGTCTTTACACAATACCTGACTATAACCCACAGAAAATAGACAGACATGGTTCCACTGATGTTACCTACTGTGTGGTCGACTTGAAAACAAATCGCCAGATCCAATGGTGGTGTTTTTGAACTTCAAATCAGACTCAAGCATGGATGGATGTTTCGGGCTAACTACTGTCCCGTTATCCCGCCCGGTTTTCCAGCATGCCGCATGCCTACCTACAGTACCTAGTACAGTACCTACTTACATCCATAGTAGGTACCTTGACAACCTAAAGTTTGATATCCATTGGATGCTCTCAACTCAACTCAACTGAACAAATAAATTATGGATCTCTCATAGGTACTGCAGGGTGCCAGGTACTCAGGTTAAGTCAGGGTACTGTACTGTACCGGAACGGCTCCATCTCCATGCGGTGAACGCAGTCCATAACTTATTCATTCCATTCTAGCGAGAAATTTACCCGCCCCGACCTTATATAAATAAGGGTACCCAAGGTAGTAGTAGAACCATATATGCGGTCTTGCGTGAAGAGAAATCATATCTCTTCCGACAATCGTATTTATACTACACAATCAAGAAAGAAGATCAGTCAAGCTTATTATCGATCCTTCAATGAACCCAAACTCGAAATCTTGCCAGATTGAGCAAAGCCATCGACAGAAACATGACGACGAGTTAGAAGAGAAGTTGGGCTCCGTGGAGGCTGTGCAGCAGCCCGAAACGAGAGCCAACGATTACGGAGGGTCGATCGATGAGCTTGAGCATTGGAACAGCCCTCGAATAAACTTGTATCGTTACTATGCCACTAACTTCTCATTTCTCATCATGGGCATGAATGATGCATCTCCAGGGGTAAGTTGAGTTACTGCCTCTGTCAAGCCTGGAGCTTCCCGTCGTCCATTGACTGACTCGGTCTACTAACTATATATCTACCTACCCACCTACAGGCTCTGCTGCCATACGTGCGTGTGTTCCACTGAATCATCTACTACCCGTTTCTAATGTGAATAGATCGAGACATACTATGGCATCAACTACACCACCGTCTCTACTCTCTTTCTCGTACCCGTAGCTGGTTATGTAGTCGCTGCACTCGCCAATAACTGGATACACTACACCCTAGGCCAGCGAGGCGTTGCAGTTCTTGGTCCTCTCTGTCGTCTCATCGCCTACATTCCCGTGGCACTTCACCCTCCATTTCCAGCGCTACCCTGCGTGATGCTGTTTACTGGTTTCGGCAACGGTATCCAAGATAGTGGCTACAATGCCTGGATTGGCAACATGCACAGAGCCAACGAGCTCTTGGGTTTCCTCCACGGCGCCTATGGCCTTGGCGGTACCATTGGCCCTCTGATCGCGTCTGCCATGGTAACTGAGGGAAAACTGAACTGGTACACCTTCTATTATATCATGATAGGACTTGCTGTGGTTGAACTTGTTGTCGGAACAGCCGCGTTCTGGGGTGCAACCGGCCAAGTGTATCGACAGCGAGTTCGCTACGACGAAGCCAAAGAGCGTGCAACAACACGCATGGCACTCAAGAAGCCCATCACCTGGATAGTTGCCGTCTTCCTCCTGGGCTATGTTGCGACTGAGGTCAGCTTGGGGGGTTGGATTGTCACTTTCATGCTTCGAGTACGACATGCCAAACCTTTTCTTGCTGGCTTGACAGTGACGCTGTTCTGGCTCGGGCTGACATTGGGTCGAGTTGTTTTGGGCTTCGTCACAGAGAGGACTGGTGAGAAGACGGCCATCATGGCCTATCTTGTGCTCTCCATAGGGTTAGAGCTACTGTACTGGCTTGTCCCCAACTTTGTCGCCTCTGTCATCTTCGTCATGCTTCTTGGCTTTTTCCTGGGGCCTCTGTTCCCTGCTGCCATGGTTGCTGCGGCCAAGTTACTTCCAGCTGATTATCACGTCAGTGCCATCGGGTTCGCGGCTGCGGTTGGGGGAGGTGGTGCAGCCGTAGGGCCATTCGCGGTCGGCGCAATTGCGCAAAAGACGGGAGTTCAAGTTTTACAGCCTATAATAGTCGGGCTCCTTGGTGCTATCGCTCTGATATGGCTTCTCCTTCCAGGAGGGTTCAGAAAGGGAGGTCTCGAAAGAGCAAGGGAGCAGAACTTGAGGCCTGGAGGTGATGTGAATGAGGCTTGGTTGTGGGTCAAGTCAAAGGTGGCTTAGATGCTGTAAATACAGCAGATCTACGTACATACATACCTAGGTACCTATCTGTTCTATCTGTCATTTTGTAAAAGCCGGTGCAGTAATTGTTTGCTTCTTTTTTTATGCGGCCTGTTTATCGTACTAAAGGTAGTGTGATGTGAGTCTTAGTACCTACTAACCTATGGAAGGTACCTAACCTAGATCCATGCTCAGTACGTCATTGGTTCAATGGAGGGGTTCTCGCTAATTTCCATAGGTAGGTACCTAAGGTACTATCTTATCACTCAAACCCCATCCATCCATCACCCATCACAATATGAACTTTTTGATCTAAGGAGGGGAAATGTTCAAATGAACTATCAAACTTCACCACCTCGACTCTTTCTTGGTTATTGACCAAACAGCCTAATACAGCTGGCGACACTTTAAAACCTCACAAACCCCCTATTTCGTCGTCAATTGCCCTCTCGCCCTCTGCCCTCGCGGCTTCGTTCATCATGGCGCCGACTTCGGCCTCCATCACTGCCCTCACGCCCCTCAAACCTGACCTTCACGAACGCGCCTGGGCCTCGGTTCCTCACCCGACTCTTCCTCTGATCGCAACCGCTCACGGAAAGGCCGTCACTGTGTTTTCTCTCTCGACTGCTTCGGCCCACAGCGTCCTTACCGGAGGCCACACCCGCTCTGTCCGCTCTGTCGCATGGAAGCCCCATCTGCGCCCCGGCAACCTATGTCTCGTCACTGGCAGTTTTGACTCTACGGCTGGAATATGGCGCTGGGAGGGCCAAGAACAGAACGGTGGAGGATTGGAGGTCGAGGTCACGGCGCAGAGCGTGCGGAGGGGAAACAATGATGATAGCGACGATGATGGCGATGCTACCAGTAAAGAGTGGGAGTTTACGCTTGTGCTCGAGGGTCACGACTCGGAGATCAAGTCTTGCGCCTTCAGCCCCTCGGGTTCTTATCTCGCTACCTGCTCGCGCGACAAGTCAGTCTGGATATGGGAGGATATCGGCGGATCTGAGGAAGATGACGAGTGGGAGACTATCGCTGTGCTTAACGAACACGAGGGCGATGTCAAGGCTGTTGCTTGGTGTCCCGACGTCCCTGGCCGCAACGCTCGACGTAGCTACTCGGCAGACGTGCTGGCCAGTGCAAGTTATGACAATACAGTGCGCATCTGGCGAGAAGATGGCGATGCAGAATGGGTTTGTGTTGCTGTTCTTGAGGGTCACGGGGGTACTGTCTGGGGGCTTCAATGGGAGTCACGACCCCGGGAGGGAGATCGCTTCCCGCGACTCTTGACATTTTCTGCCGATAACACTATCAGGGTGTGGACATTGAAGCAAGACGATGAGGCGGAGGAGAATAGTACGGGAGGTGGTGCCGGTGCTCTTGGTGGAATCCCCAATACTATGCGGAGATCCCTACGAGAGGAGTGGACATGCACATCTGTCTTACCCAAGGTGCACACCCGCGATATCTATTCTGTGACATGGAGTGCACAGACAGGGCTCGTTGGGAGTACCGGCAGCGATGGAATCGTTGCGCTTTACGCCGAGGACTCGGAGCAACATGTCACGACACCCGACACCCAAGACCAAACCATGGGTAATACTGAGGAGAGCAAGCAACCGCAGACGAATTGGAGACTCCTATCTTCGCGACCCGGAGCTCATGGACCCTTTGAGGTAAATCATATTACTTGGTGCCGGAGATACGATGCCGGCTCGGAGCGGCGCGGGGAAGAGGAGATGCTAGTTACAACGGGCGATGACGGGATCGTACGGCCGTGGCAGGTTGAGATTGGCGGGCCAAGGTAGCATTACATCTTGTCGAATAACACATACAACGGAAAATAAACTCCCTCACTCTCGGTTTGAACCACATGTGAATATCAGTAGGTTGGATAGATGTATCGTCTACGCAATGTCAGATGAAGAAAATGAAACGACCCGTCAGGTGCTCTGAACACTTAAACAGTAAAAAGAAATCATGCTATGTCGTTCCCAAGCCCATGCCAATGTAGGGCAAGAATGTCCTTCGTCTAGGAGGGTATGATACAAGTGGTTAACATGAGAAGCTCAATTGCTCCCCAGATCCAGCGGCTTTTATAAATTCTTCCCTCCCAACGATTAGTGGCCATACAATTACCATACCATACTATCCATATTGTAATCCCCCATTAAACCTGCTCCTTCAGTCTTCAGCCGCTTATTCGCCCTTGAGCTTGTCCTGCTTAACAGTGAAAGCCATCTCGAGGAGTTCGCGCTCCTCCTTCATGTGAACTTGCTTGAGACCAGTGGCGACGGAAGCACTGGGATTTCGGCCGGCGTACATGACGTGCTTGCGGGTGTGGTGCTCAGTGTTGTTGAGCAGAGTTTCAATACGGGGCTGAGTGAAACTCCAGGCACCGGCGTTAAGAGGCTCCTCCTGGCACCAGACGATGGTCTTGGCGTTGGGGTATTGGTCAAGGTTCTCCTTGAGTTGTTGCCAAGGGAAGGGGTTAAGCTGCTCAATGCGAGTGATGGCGACGTTATCCAGGTTATTCTCGGATCGGTGCTTGTGAAGGGCAGCCCAGACCTGACCGCTGCAAAGAATAACGCGCTCAATCTCTTCAGGAGCCTTGATGGCACCAGTCTCATGCTCAGGATCAGGGATAATCCACTGGAAGCCAGCGTTCTCGCCAGTGAACTCCTCAATGTTACTACGAGCAAGAGGGTGACGGAGAAGAGACTTGGAGAAGAAGATAACGAGGGCTGCAGACAAGTTAGCGCTTGTAAAAAAGAAAAAAGAAAAAAAACCAGAAGAAATATTCCTTTTACTTACGTTTGCGGTACTGGCGGTGCATCTGGCGGCGGAGAATATGGAACAAGTTGGCTGGAGAGGTCATGTAGGCGATCTGCATGTTGCAGTCCTGGTGTTGACGAACAAGCTTCTCACCAGTGGGGAAATCACGGGGATCCTCGTTGCTGAGCTGAAGATATCGCTCCAGACGTCCAGAAGAGTGCTCAGGACCCTGGCCATCGTAACCGTGGGGCAGAGACATGACAAGACCGGTTCGCTGCATCCACTTGACTTCACCAGAAGCGATAAACTGGTCGATGATACATTGAGCGTTGTTGGCAAAATCACCGAACTGGGCCTCCCACATGACAAGGGCGTGGGGCGAGGACAGCGAGTAACCATACTCAAAGCCCAAGGCACCAAACTCACTGAGAGAAGAGTTAGAGATGACGAACTTGCCCTGGTCCTGACTCAGGTGCTGAAGGGGAGTGTAGGTATCCTCGGTCTCCTGGTCGTGGAAGACAGCGTGTCGCTGAGAGAAGGTGCCACGCTCCACATCCTGACCGGACACACGGACGTGGTAACCCTCAGTAACGAGAGAACCAAAGGCCAGAGCCTCGGCAGTAGGGAAGTCGATGTTCTTGCCCTCAACAACAGACTTGGTTCGGTTGGCGAGAATGCGCTTCAAGTTGCGGTGAACGTGGAAACCCTCGGGAGTGCTTCCAATTACGGTACCGATATGCTCGAGAGTAGTACTCTTGACGCTTGTCTCATTAGTAGCCAAAACTTCGGTGGCCAGCTCCTTGGGAGACTTAAAGCCGTTCCAAGCAGAGGTGGTCCACTCCTTGGAGGTAGGAGTGTAGTCCTTGGACTTGGTGAAGCTCTCCTCGAGCATGCTCCAGACCCATTGCTTGTGCTCGTCGACATCCGCCTTGGAGAAAGAGCCCTCCTCGATGAGCTTGTTGACGTATATGTCGATTTGAGGCTCCTTCTCAGTGATGCGCTTGTACATGAGCGGTTGGGTGAAGGAAGGCTGGTCGGTCTCGTTGTGACCGTACTTTCGGTAGCAGTTGAGGTCAATGACAACATCGTGCTGGAACTCGGCGCGCCAATCGGCAGCAAGCTGACAGACAAAGTTGACAGCCTCGACATCATCAGCGTTAACGTGGAAAACGGGTGCATCGATGGCCTTGGCAATATCGGTACAGTAGGCGGTAGATCGGGCGAATCGAGGATCGGTGGTGAAGCCAATCTGGTTGTTGACGACGAGGTGAATGGTACCACCGGTAGAAAAGGCGGGGAGAGAGTGGAAGCCGAGACACTCGTAGACGATACCCTGGGCAGCAAAGGCGGCATCACCGTGAAGGAGAACACTCATGGCGGTGCGGTGAGTCTTCTCATCGTTGTTGTAGTGCTGGATAGCACGGGTCTTGCCCAAGACGACGGGGTCCTCAGCCTCGAGATGCGAAGGGTTGGCGACCAGAGAGAGCTGAACACGCTTGCCCGAGGGAGTGGGACGCTCAAAGTTCATACCGAGATGGTACTTGACGTCACCAGATCCCTCATCCTCTGCACCATTTGTACCAGCGAACTCGCTGAAAATAGACTCGTTGGGCTTTCGGACGACGTTGGAGAGAACATTCAGACGACCACGGTGAGGCATACCGATGACGATGTCCTTGACGCCGTAGTCGACACTGCGGTCAATGAGAGCCTTCATACCAGGGACAAGGGTCTCACAACCCTCGAGACCGAATCGCTTGTCGTTGGGGTACTTGGTGGCCAGGAAAGACTCGAAGCTGGAACTCCAGATAAGTCGGTCAAGAACACGGCGCTTCTCATCGACAGAGTACTTGAAAGGAGTAGGGACCTCAAGACGTTCACGAAGCCAATCGCACTTGTCACGGTCAGGGATATGAATAAACTCAACACCAAAAGAACCGCAGTAGATTCTCTCGCAAGCATCAATGATCTCACGGAGAGTCATCTTCTCACGACCATCACGCTTGAAGCGAGGTAGGATACCAGGGCCGAGGGTGTACTCGGTGTCCATGTCCTTCTCGGTGAAACCATAGTGCTCGAGAGTCAATTCCTTGGGCTTGATGTTGGAGAAGCCCTTGGCGTCGTTGGTACCTCGGATACCGAGAGGATCAATCTTGGCAGTATGATGACCGCGAGACTGATAAGCCCTGACGAGAAGCTGAACCTTGAGGTGGTTGGTGACATCGGAACCATCCTCCATGGCCAGGTTACCAGCAAGGCGAGGGACGCCACCAGTCATGTTTGGGACCAGGTTAGGAGGAGGCTGAAAGGCTTGAGAGATGGGCATCTCGCCGCTCTCCATATTCTTGAAGTAGATCTGCCAAGAGACGTGGACACTCTCAGGATCTTGCCTCCACTGCATGTACATCTCATCGATGTAGCTAGCGGTGCTTCCGGAGAGGAAGTTATCGTTAGGATCGGGAGGCGCAGAAGTTGCGCTGGTCGCATAGTTGCGACGAGCAGCAACGGCCAGAGGGCGACGGGAGGCGGCGAGCTTCCATGATGATGTACGGGCCGAGATGGTCGAGATAGAGGCGGTAGACGAGGCAGCAGAGCATCGAGCACCGCGAAGGAGCTGCGAGCTAGCTCTGCAGAGCGAATTCCTCAACATGATGCGTTTGCGTTTGCGTTTGTGTATGAGTTGGAACAGAACAGGTATAGGGAGGTAAAAAGGGACTAGAGGATATGAATGGGAAGCATCCCTCGACGAACTTGATCACGACACGAAGGAGCGGCGGAGTAAGTCAACAAAGGGTTCCCCGTGAAGACTGAGGAGAGAGGAATTGGACCGAATTGATGGATGGATAAGGTGGATATGGAGGTAAGAAGGTGGGAGGGACACGGGAAGAACAAGTAGACGACGGGAAGAAATTGTTTTAGGTATGAGCAGCGCTGGAGCTCAAGTCGCTAGGTACCGTACGTACCTGGCCTGGTCTCCATGGCCTTTGATGTCCTTCTGGTGGTAAAAATGCTATGACGCCCCCGGCAAACCCGGTTCTGGCCGCCAGGGATGGGGGTTCTCATTGGCTAGGGGCTCCCGTAGCGCTTCGGTCACCGAGAAAACTCCGTGCGAGGCACGGTGCAGGTCAGGCAGTGTTGGAGGTTTTCATGGAGAGAATTAGGTAAAATCCCAAGGTGAAAGGTGACCGGCCTTGATTGTCCGGAAACCCACATGACACACTGTTTTGGAGGTCATCGTGGACCTTTGCGGCAGCTGTCATTGGGGCACCTTTAATATTTTTGGGGCTTTGGGGTCCCTTTCGGAGACTTGAGGCTTCTTTACCGAGGATCACCGTGATGCTTGAGCGAGGAGACAATGATTCCCGGAAACGCTGTACCGTTCAGCATTCGGCGTTCACCCGTTGAGCCGGGCCGTCGCTTGTAATACCGGTACTTCCCCACGATTTTGGGGTAATTATTTGATCTTCAATGCCGACCAATTCATGATGATGGCTTTGTGCTTATAGTCTAGGGGGGCTAGAATAAAACCTGGTGGTACATTTGTGGAAATAGGGAGATCTGCCTCAGACGTTCTAGCCTAGGAAAAAATGTGTCAGTATACCTAATAAGCTGGTAGGCTGGTCAAAACATGGAGTGAATGGGCGCACAGGAAAGGAACTGAGATTGCGGAGTATGTTAACCTCGATGAAGTTTTAGTTACGTGGTTCAAACAGGGTCAATAGCCGACGCCACAACGCTCGAGTTTGGGTTAGGACAGTACCTACCTAGGTAGGTATTTACTGTGCTGTACGGAGGTACCTACTAAGGTACTGTATTGTAGGCATGGTCATGCATTCATCATCTCATGCATTTCAGGTTTCGGAGAGCGTTTTGAATGCGTCAAGGGTTGAGTCACGAAAAAAAAAAAACGAAAGAAAAAAAAAAAATAGCCAGTTTGAACGATAATTCATCAGCCACACTCAAACCAGCTAGGTACTACTCCGTAAATAACTTAGTTGGAGAAGCTGAGTGTCCCATGCACACCCAACAACCTCTGACGTAGGCGGATGAGATACAGCGTCAATTCTACGGAGCACTGTAAATACATAGGGAGTGAATTACATATTCTGGCCCCTTGGCCGTTTCTTCATGCTCCGTGTTTGTTTTGGTACAGCCCAAGTTTTCACTACTAACTTAGTATCATAATTTGACATTGGAGGATTCATAGCTGGAGGCTTATTGCCTATAGATTACCTGGTACTTAATCATTGATAACCATCAGATAGATGGTCAATACCTAAGTCGATACCTTAGTGGAGTATGGTCCAGTAACAGGTTGAACTTGGCGTAAGATGTGCTATCTAGCTATGTAAAACTGAGAAAACAGCAAGCGACCCCACATTCATTTTTAGGCCATCACGTGGTTAATTAATTGGTTTGATAATGATTTCTATGTGATGTTGCAATCGCATACGAAGTTTGAAGAAAGCAATCATCATAGGTATTCCAGGTGAACCTCCTGCTGTTCAACTCTACTAACTAGCTAACGTATGTCCTGAGGTAGTACTCCATGTGTTAGATCCATGATGTTATAGTAGTAGGTATATTTGCTGCCTTAGCTAATCATGAAATCAGTGGCTGTAAGTGGGTCTTGACTGAAACAAAGCACTGAAGACCAGGTATCCAATCCAATCCAATCCAATCCACCTAGTAGGCAGGTAATATAGTGGCTGGAAGCGTCTGCTCAACGGTGAGATAGATATCCGTACCTACTATATCGAACTGTCGCATTAACAAAAATAGTACATCGTCGATATGGCGATCCCAGTGGGACGCACCCTTTTCAAAAAGAAGGAGGGCATTCTGACTCTCACAAGTGACCATCAGCTGGTCACTTGGACTCCTAATTCAGGAGGCCCTGCCACCGTCTCACTAAACATCAATAACATCACCAGTAAGCTGAGACGCGATTTTCGTCCTGTGGTTCGATTCGATTATTGACATGAATTCACGCCAGACCTCCAGCAGACCCCAGATTCTTCACCCAAGGTTATGCTCAAAATCTTTGAAAAGGTTGGAGACGCAGAGCCTGCTACCTATCTCTTTCACTTCAACACCGCCGAGGCCAAGGATGAGGCAAAGGCTGTCAAAGATCTGTTATCCAGCCTGTTGGCTTCTACGCGCGGCAACGATGCTTCTGTTCAAAGACCATCCGGCGCAAGCGGTGGCTCCTCAACGCCGAATCCAGGCTCTGGTAGTGGTTCCGCATCCATGGCCTTCGCCAGCGCTGTCAACTCACAGAATGCTTCATCCTCGCGCTGGTTCGATGACTCGCAGCTCAAGAACGACATCGAACTGCAACAGTCGCTGATGAGAAAAGACACAAGTCTGCATCAAACATACGTTGAAGCAATGCAGACCAAGCCCGACTCCTTGTCCGGGGCCGCCTTTAATTCACAGTTCTGGTCGACCCGGACAAATCTTCTCCGAGCCCATGCTATTGAAATAAACCAGAAGAAAGGAGCCTATAATGTTCTCTCAACTGTCAAGCCCAAGACTGTTGATGGCGAACTAAAGTTAAATATCAGCGTAGAGCAGGTGCAGATGATATTTGCACAACATCCTCTGATCAAACGTGTGTACAACGAGAATGTCCCCAAAATATCTGAAGCGGACTTCTGGTCCCGTTTCTTCCTCAGCAGACTTTCCAAAAAGCTACGCGGCGAGCGAGTCGCTGAGAACGACCCCAATGACCCTTTGTTCGACAAATATGACCCCGCTGAGAATACAGTTGCCTTTCAGAGCAAAATCATGGCAAACCAAGTACCGCATTTTATCGACATCGAGGCCAACGAAGAGAATCAAGGAGGCTTCAAAAGCGGAAACGCAAAGGATGTCGAGATGCGTCCTAGGGCCAATATACCAATTGTGAAGACCCTCAATAGTCTCAGTGAGAAGATCATGGCCAACGTTGCACCTTCTGATGTCAACACTGATGATCCCGATGGCGGCTACAACGCTTATGTTCAGCTGGCTTTGCGTGATCTGAAGGGCGACGCGAAGGAGCATCGTATTATGCTCAACGTGAAAGAACAGAACAAGTTCTTTTCAAAACATGACTCTGCCCCCTCGAAACAAGCTGCGGTTTTCGAAAGGCAAGTTCCTAGTGAAGTTCTGTTCGAGGTAGTGGGAGACCTCGAGACTCTTGAGAGCGATGGTGCTGGCGGAATAAATATACAGGCAGCAATGGGATTTGATGAAGAGAGCGAAAGTGATGAAGATCTTCCCAAACGGCCACATGTTGGATCAAGATTCGCTCTCTTAGCTGCTGATAAGGACATCATGAAGGGCGTACGCCAGCAACGCGCTCAAAAATACGGCCACGAGACGGATGCCGCTGAGCCGATGGGGCTCCCTGTCGAGATTTCCCGCAAGTGCAGTCTTACCCACGCAACGACCATCGAGTTTCTGCATCAATTCTGGAACGCATTCCTCTCGGGAGACCCGGACCGCGCTGGTGAGTTACAGTACCTAGCCGAGTCTCTCGGCCGCTCACTGGCACGTATCAGCGCTGTTGCAGAGGAAGCCGACAAGGAACGTGAAGAAATCATTCGCAACCGGAAGAAAGAGATCCGAGATCATTTCCAGCGGACTGGCAAAAAGATTAGATGGCGATCAGATAATGTCGGAGGTGGCAAAGCTGCCGTGATTGCTTTGATGCAACCAACTATGAATGCTTTGGAGAAGGCTCAAGCCGACTACTCGAGGGCTCTCGCAGCAGAGGGAATACAGATATCGACTGAAGCATGATCCTTCTGAACCCGTTTGCGTAAACACAATGAGCTTAGGGGAGAAAGCATGGCGAATCGGTGAAATATAAAAGGCATTTGCAAAGGAGTTACCCTAATTCATCGAGGATTGTCGTAAAGTGGTGGTGTTTTGGTCACTAGTCACTGTTGATATCCTCTACCCAGTTTCGACTTGGGCTTCTGCTGAATGCTAGATAGGTCAAATGGGACTCGTTTTACAGTCATCTGACGGGTTGCAGGCTGAATAATCTTCAATAGAGTCTAGGCCCCGTTACGACAGTCATTACTGGGCCTCTGGATCGTGGCTGGTTATTATCAGTCTATAATTTATTAGCTGTTTTTCCCAATGTCAACCGAACTCGCCATTCAGTTCAATCCATCGTAAGGGCCTCTGCGTTGGCCAAGTCTATATGTGTGTGTTTTATACAAAGAAAGATTCCTGCCTGACGCCATGATGCATAAAAATGTGAAACCGAATCCAAGCCCAACATCAACATCTTCATGGGCCACGACGGATCCTTACCTCCTCAGCATCGGCAAGCTTCTTCTCTATGCCGACGCCAAAGCCCATCGTCTTCTTCGCACCCTTCTTCTTAGCCCCGTATTCTTCATCAAACTTGCGGATCTGCTTGAGAGACTGCATATCCTCGCTGATGCTTGCCGGTATTTGACGAAGGGCCTTATCGAAGTGTTCCTGGCGCAAAATCCGTTTCTTAGGGTATTCATACGGCTCGGGACCACTGTGGCGTGCAGCAGCTTCATTCTCCTCCTCTACAGCAGCCATGGCGGCAGCGACGCAGGCATTCTTGAGGTCAGAGCCCGAGTAGTATGGGGTTCGCTTGGCTAGACTTTCCAGTGAGACGGCAGGGTCGAGGGTTTCGCCCTTGAGGAGGATCCTCAGAATGGCAGCACGGTCTGCGTGTAGAGGCAGATCGACAAGCAGACGACGCGGCAGGCGGCGGAGAACAGCGTCGTCGAGGTCGAACGGACGGTTGGTGGCAACCATGATGAAGGCTTCTGTCTCCTCAAGGCCATCCCACTCTTTTAGAAACTGGTTGATGTGTGAGCGGTGTGACGCGCGAGCGCCGAGCATGCTGCGGTTTGCTAGTAAAGAATCGGCCTCGTCAATGAAGACAACACACGGCGAGATCTTCTTGGCCAGCGTGAAGACTGCCCGAATAAGTTTCTCGCTCTCCCCAACCCATTTGTCATTTATAGTTGCACCACTGATTTCGAGCATATTTGCGCCGCTCTCCTTGGCAACTGCCTTTGCGAGCAACGTCTTGCCTGTGCCTGGAGGTCCGTACAGAAGACATCCGGGAATCTTGTCTTGGGCGAGTACGCCGTAAGAGAAGGCATCAGGTCGTACCAGCGCCAGGGTCGTGAGAAGCTTGAGAGCAGATATGGTTTCCTTGGGAACGTGAACATCGTCGAAAGTCGTTCTCAAGTTCTGACGGTTGATGTGGCCTGATGATATCCGTTTCTCGTACTCATTCAGCTTCATGGCTGCCCGGCCGCCTGGTTGCGAATCTTCATCCTTCTTCTGCGAGTCCTTACCTTCCGTCTTGCCGTCTTGCTCAGGCTCATCAAGGTATCGCTGTCCAGGCCTTTGCCTTAAAGGACCCATGAGAAGGCGCTCATACACTCCTCCTGGTGCAGCACCTGCGGCCTCTTCCTCGTGACGCTTTGCGGCGCATGCAATGTTGTATACCTCTGGTAGAGGAAGAATTGATTTCTTAAGCATCTGAGCTCGTGTGTCCGTAGCGTGCATAAAGATCTTCATGTGAGCGTCTGAGAGCTCAAGGGTACATTGGCTACCTAATGATTTTAGCATGCGGTTGATGTTTTGAACGTTCTCCACGAAAATGTCTGTGTCCTGAAGAGCAAAATGGCCATTGGAAGTTTGTAAGCCGCCAGACGGTTTGGGTTGCCTCAGAGTGCGAGAAGGATCGATATGTCGAGAAATAACAAAGTCCCCGATTGAGAGGTCTCGAAGCGTGCTTTGATACTCCTCCGAAGGCTGCTCACTCGAGGACGTTCCCAGAATCGCAACCTTGGAACCTTGTTGCCAGGCTGAATCCACGATGTTTCTTAATCTTGTGATGAGCATCGAACCCTCAAGCGTCATACTGAGTTCAATGAAGTCGTGGATATGGATGATAAGAGGCTTCTCACGCGGGAAGCCTTGCTTGATCTCGGCTGCCTGTATAATTTGATCCAGGACCTTGTCGATCTTGAGGTTCTCCCATTTGCCAAAGGGGTCATAGCCACCCTGCTTGATTTTGGAAAGCTCGTCTTCAAGCGAGCCTGAGGCTGCGCGAATGTTAATCACGCCCGTATCAGGATCGTTGTCCTCCTCCTCGTGCCGTGTCACCACATCAGGATCCTTGTAAAGCTTTCCATTCATCTCCGCAGCACGGAATCCCATGTTCGAGAGTGAGCCTCGCGAATAAGCCCAGTCTTGGTCTAAATAGTCTCCTACTATGACGGATAAATCTTGGGCATTCAATTTGACCAGATCGGCATCGTTGAAGTAGGCGATGTGTTCTGCGACAGCCTGTGATATGGCTTGTCCACCGTAGCCAGACATGGACAATAACGTAATCTGGCGCTTGAGGTTCTTGGACTCAGAGTCAGGAGGAGGCGGTGTCGTTAATTCTCGGCGCAAAGCAGATCGAATAGAGGAGAAGGTGAGAATAGGTAGGTCGGCGATGGCTTGGGCTAGGGAGTGGTCAAGTCTCCAGTCATAGTCGAGAATGCTATCGAGGCCTGTCTGAACTGAAAGAAACTGGTCGCGAAACTCTTGGGCATGTCGGTCAAAATCCTTGTAGTAGTGCCACCACCAGAATGGTTTTGAAGTGTATATATATTCGGCGTGTCGGGCAGGATATAGCGAATCAGCCAAATGCCATGCTGAATCGAGCAGCATGTCGTACGCGCGTGTGAGGCTCGTCAACTTATGAACGAGCTCCTCTGTGTGGCTACTAGCATCGAGAGCAACAACAGCTTTTACACGATCAGCAACTTTCTCGAACATGGCACTGAATGTCGCATCGAAGTAGTCTTCAAGGGCCCTGTTAGATTCTATTGTTCGAGTCTTCTTATCAGCGACCTGAGGATCGACAAAGATAGAGGACGTCTTTGGTTGTTTGGCATCTTCAGCGAGGGCGATTGGGAGCCGTGGTCTTCTCGGGGCATGGTGCAGGGTGACATTGTCGTCGAGGAACGTTTGTGGTAGTTTTACGGGGGGTAGCGCAGGAGCGGCATGTTTGCGGGCTATCCTGTTTTTCACAGAAGTTGAAGTTCGAACTCGTGAACGACCCGGTGTGGTCTCGGTTCCGTTCTGAGGCTGCACATCTTCTTCCTCTACAGCTGCCGGTTGCCCTGGTGGCTTATCACCACTGTTTGCACCTGCGCCTGCGCCTGCGCCTGTATCCCTCCAGGTTGACGACGTCTGAAATGATCGATAGCGTATTCGATATCGGGCTTGTGATCTTGCGGCGACAATAGCAGGATTGAGCAGGGCGCGGAGCCCTGTCGATTGCATCCGGGCGAGTTTCTCGTCGGTCGGGACCGAGAGGAAAGAGTTGGAGACTATGGCGAAGCCTTTGAAGCTCAAGTCGCAAGGCTGTGTCTGAGCTATGAGCCCTGTCATCCATATCTTCTGTAACAATTGCCCCCGAAAGTTTCGTCAAAACTGGGGCCGGATTTTTTGAGTCAGCCGAATCCCGATCGAATTGGGTTCTGGTTTAATCAGGGCCAGCGTTGACAACTGTCTGTTCTACGATAGAAAAATGAAGGGATAAAAGGCTCTGTGACCTATCTAGTTTGCAAAGATCATCACTATCTCTTGCTTTCCCTAGGTACTAATGGATGTCCTTGGAGCTGAGGTCTATTAGTTGAAGAAAAGACTTGCAAGATTCCCTATTGCCGTAGGGTAGGTACTATCTAACACATTCCGATGATCAACGAATACCTACCTATGTACTGGGCTGGTAGGTGCTGAAATACAACTGTAAATAAGGTAGGTATGGATGGTTTTGCTGATAATGTATATAATTCCCTGTAGTAGGAATCATATCTCCTGGCACTGATCGAGAATATGATTTCAAGGAGATCATTGAGGTTTTGTTTGGTCGATGACTTCAGATTCTGTCATTACCCATCTCTCGCTCCTGACCTGGCTACCTAAGGTAGTTAGGCACTGGTCTACTTGCCACTGGCCTTACAAGAATTTCAGAACGATGGTCTAACTTCACCAGTTATCTTCCATACTAAGAGAATCATCGGTTGCATCCAATGTATTGACCTCGCAAAAACCGACGATCAAATTCCCATTGGGCATAGTCATTAAAGATGCACTATTGTCGAGACTTGGCTGTAATGTACATTCGGAAACTCGACCGCAACACACGATGTAAGAAATCAACTCTATATGGGAATGACAATAACGTAATGATACAGACAGCAATTCCACTATGATTTTTGCCCCTTGGAGAAGGGCCAAACTACGCAAAGCCATGATACCCATTGCTACAGTATGCTCCCTCGTTCTATGGACTGATGTCTAGGCTGCTGGCTGATGAGCAGTAAGACGGGCTCTGAATATTGCCGAGTTTGGTGGTGGGCGTCGTCAAATCGACACTGTTTTTGAAATGTTTTGTTTTCAAGTGAATTATGCTTCGTGTCGAACCACGCAATACGGGGATATTGCCTGATGCATTTTTGAATGCCATGCAAGTGAGTAAGCTTGATGCAGGACTTATTTGAGTGAGACTCAACAGCCTTGGAATACCTCGGACGATATTGGATTCCAGGGGCCTTCTACATACTGGTAGCCCTCTACCTGAATCCTACTCTACAGATCTTATCGTCATCATAGACTAGAGTCGTCATCCAGTCACAGTTGCAATGGAACTAACTTGGGGTGCTGCTAAGCCTTGTTTGGTGCTGTCCTGAGACGCACGTACGTACGCGGGGTTTCCACTGTCTGTTGGTGGGCGAGACCTTGTCATCAAGCAACTCATCTCATTCAACCCAACGTTAGCATGAAACTCAACTCACTCTTGTCAACTTATACATAAATCCGTTCTATCCGTCTGTGATAAGCATGTCATAGTCTCAAACAGCCATGGACAACTCTCAGACCTTACTAGAGCAACCCCAGTCGGAGAGCCCAGAGGGATCGCCGCCTAATTACGATAACAATAAGCCCTACCATTCTAAACGACCTCACAAGAAGTCGCGAACTGGATGTCGCAATTGTAAAGCTCGCAAGGTTAAATGCGACGAGGCTCGCCCTGTCTGCCGATCATGCAGATTGCGCAAGGCAGATTGCGTGTACCCTACTCCCGCAGCCTCAACTGTTCCCTCTTCAAATAGCAGCATCACCAATTCTCCTCAACGACCGCCGGAACCTCTATCCGCTCCTCAGAATGCTCCTTCGCCAGACGTCGTCTCCATCTCCTCTGGCGACGAGCCTATGGAAGAGGTTGGGCCGTTGACCGTCTCGCCCGTGTTCCGCCATGGTCAAATGGACGTGACAGATATGAAGTTACTTTGGTTCTACACCAGCTCAACGTGTACCTCTTTCTCTGTGGACCAGGGACCCTCGAACCCGATCAATGAGGTTCTCAGAAACAGAATGGTCCAGGTTGCCTTTGAGAACCCATTTCTCATGGATTCGTTGTTTGGTCTAGCAAGTCTTCACATGCAGAGTCTTGAGTTGAGCCATGACCCTGCACGTGCTCTCATCTATCGCGCTCGTTCCTTTGAGGGATATCGCCTGGCCGTGGAAAAGGCCCAGCCGGAGACGTTCCCGGCCTTGTTAGCCAATTCTCTATTGCTCACTGCTCTATCATCTCAAAACTTCCGTGACGAGGATGGTAAAAAGCTTTACTTGATCGATTGGATGATTGTCTGGAGGGGAATCGGCCTCGTCATTGACCTCATGGGCGTCGAGAAACTCATTGACTCAGGTCTCTATTGTTTGTTTAACAGACCTTCTGTCGACGTTGAGCAGGCCACAAACCATATTCCTGCTTGCCTTGTCTCCATGCTCAACTCTATCGAGCCCAGCGATCCAGACTATCTCAACGTGGAAACCTACTATGAGACACTTCAATTCCTCGGCTCTTTATACCAGAACTTACACGACGGTTTCGGGCCCACCATGATGCTGCGGATCATCACCTGGTTTACCTTTGTGCCCCGGAATTTCGTCCAGCTCGCACGCGAATTGCGCCCCCGGGCTCTCATCATTCTTGCCTACTATGCAGCTTTTCTTAAGTTCCCGTCAGATGTCTGGTGGATGAAGAACATAGGAAATCGTTCACTACGAGATCTTTGCGAGCACATAGGCCCAGAATGGCAACAATATCTCCTCGTTCCGCACATGGCACGCCTCGTTGAAGGCGAGCTCGAGCTTGGAAGAGTCTTGTTTGAAGACCCAAATTGGTCACCGCAAAAGCCCAACAGCCTACGATTAGACCCCACGGCATCTGTCACCCTTGTTGACGAGAAGGGAAGACGCGTCGAGTGGATACCTGCTGAGAAGAAGCTCGTGCTCATGGATTCAAGAGGCCAGGTTGTAACAAGGGGAGAGGCTATCGAGAAATGGAAGACTGACATGAACTCTACCTTGACATTCGATCCGTGACCGAAGTGTTCAATGGTGGACGATTTGACAGAATTAATAATAGAGGGAGTAAGGAAGTGAGAGAATGATTGGGAACGGTTTATTGGATACCCGTGAGACTCATAGTCTCCTTTTCAGCAAAAATAGAGTTATTTGCAATGTGCATTCTCAAGTTACGCAATGCCATGTTATTAGTATAGCTTACTGAGGGAATGTATTGATAGACGAGAGTGTCTGCATTGAGATCTGAGGCGGGCATATGGGAACATCTCCATTCCGTAGGTATAGATAGAGTAGGAAGCATACTTGCAGTCACCAGCAATAGGTGATGGCTAATAACGTAGGAGTAGCAACTCCAGAAGTGCTCATCAGCCTTATGGTGCAGAGAGTCTTGCCATATTCTGACATGTCCACGTCTTCAGAGTCCGTTGCAGATGTTAACCTCCGAAGCTTGCTGGAATCAGCTGAGCACACTTGTTGTTTACTGTTGATCCATGTTCCTTAACTGGTGAAGTCACCATATCACCATGACATAAAACTTTGTCTGGTTGAGATTGTGTGGAAGATTGAATGTAAGTCTTGGATTAAGAAAAAAGAACGTATGCGATGGAACCTTGGATAAACCTGAAACTGTTTCGTCTCGACAAATGCCATACATATCAATATCAAGTCCAATTATCAGTAGTTAATTCATGTCATCTTATCCATGCCATTGGGTTCAGACTCTTGTAAGCTTTGACCAATCATGGGCAAGGCGATTTCATCAAGTTCGTGCAAAACCGGCAACAAGGAAAAGAATAGATCACGTGATCAGAAAATGCACCAATCCAAGCCCGAGGCAAGAGGGACCCATCGTATGATTGCTCCCATCGTGCTAATTCTCACATTCCCCGAATAACTCGACTTCTTCTCCACGAAACCTCTCTCGAACTCGCACTCGCACTCCACGCTCTCGAGCGCAACCAATTGAGCTTCTCTCCCGCTCGTCTCGCCATCGCCGATTACCTCACACAAACCGTTCACGATGCTGCGCACATCAGCTTCCAACCTGCTGCGCAAGAGCCTAGTGCGCAGCACTCCCGCCCTGGCCTCCCGAGCTGCCTCGACTCACGCCATCTCTAACCCAACCCTCGCCAACATTGAGAAGCGATGGGAGGGTATGCCTCTCCAAGAGCAAGCCGAGCTCTGGATGGCTCTGCGTGACCGCATGCAGTCCAACTGGACCGAGCTGACCCTCCAGGAGAAGAAAGCTGGTGCGTCACAAACTCTCCTCAACTGCGAAAATACCTCCATCCCGCCCGCGTAGCCGAGATCTCGGGTCACAACCGCCTCAACACATCACAAAATATGCTCCAGCCTTGCCGGCCATTGTTGATTCACTCGGCAACATCTCAATTGAACAGCTTCAGCCTTGCATTGGACCCTCCACGAGCCTCAATTGCATCATGTAGAACCCAAGTACCCATTCGTCTTTCTGATTGGTAGATGGGGCTTCAATATAGCTTTTGCCCGTTACATCAACGGCCCATTCCCTGCATCACCATGTATAACTGCGTCACAACCATAAAACTAACTCAAACTCTCTCAACAGCTTACTGGATTGCCTTCGGTCCTCACGGTCCCCGCGCTGTCGACCCCCCTGGAACCGGTGCCCGCGTCGCCTGGGGTGTCTTCATTGGTCTCGCCGCCAGTGTCGCTCTCTTCGGTGCTGTCCGTCTTGTCGCCAAACCCGCTCCTTACACCATGACCCAGGAGTACCAGGAGGAGACCAACGAGTTCCTCAAGGTATGTTCCATCTCGTTTACATCGCGTCTGGTTCCCGGGCTAACAAGAATCTTTAGAACCAAAAATCCGACCCTTTCACTGGTATTACCTCTCCTGGTTATGCTGGCAAGGGTATGGTCCAGTCTCCCCCCAAGGGTAACTAAATTCAACACACAACATCGTTTCCTTTGTGCTAGAAGCTGGAGTGACTCTACGGAGACGTATTGATGTGTGAAAGGGCCTCTGGTGCGCATGGACATGACCAGAGGTTTCCAGATCGCTCCAGAGATATCAAGTCCTCTTGGTGTAAATACTGTACTACAACAACGAAACCCGAGTCGAGTCATTTGTTTGATTGAAATTGTTCGCTTGCCTACCTCTGTGTGAGCATACCTACCCGAAGCTTTGCCTGACCATTCTGTCGACATGAAATCCAGTTAATCAAAATAGTAATTGCTCCAATACACCCCCCCCTCTTCTCTGGGAGCAAGAAAACATTGGGCCTGAAATAGGATGTCGAAATAAACTCAGTAAAAGGTACCCTAAACTCAATAAAAGGTATCCTAAACTTAGCCTAAATTTATACCAAGTTATCTAAACCTGTTTATCATCTAGAGCTAAGGTCCCTGGTGTTCTTTCCTCCCCTAGGCCTCGTTTTCACAAATATTTCTCAGCCACCGCTCTGTCCTGCTTCTCGATACTTTTCGAATGTGTTCTCGGGTTCCCCTTTGACTGGGTTCATCTCTTCTGCCTGCATTCTTCTGTCCACCTCAAATCGGCCGTCCTTGCCCCAGTATCCTGCTTTCTCCGTTCCCTTGACGCATGCCTCAGTAATGAGTACATAAGGCATCGGAGCATCAAACATGGGCTCTGCTAGAACACGCTCCATCTCCATTTTGAGACCTCGGGCCCCTGTTTCTGAAGCAGCAGCTCGCTCCGCGATAGCATACAATGATTTCTCTGTGAAGAATAACCGCGAAGGATACGTCTCGAAAAGAGCGGCATACTGAGCAACAAGGCTGTTTTTGGGTTCAGTGAGAATACGTAAAAGATCTTCTTTAGAAAGTGGGCTCAGAGCACAGATATTGTGCAGACGCCCTATCAACTCGGGAATGAAACCGAAGCTTTGTAGATCAGCAGGAGTGGTAAGATCTAGAGGTGTGAACGATGAAGCTGATTGAGGGTTGTGGTGAGGCAAATGCGTATATGCTTCGGGCGGCAGAGTTTGCTTGTTGCCAGACATAGAGGAGCGTCCCCTAAGCTCTCCGCCGAACCCCATTGTTGGCCTTGCAACCCTCTTCAGGACCGCCTTGTCCAGCCCGACAAAGGCGCCACAGAACACAAAGAGGATGTTAGTAGTGTCAATAGTATACTGGTCAACCTTGCCACCGGGAGCAGCCCCCTGAGGAGTCGAGGAAGACGGCCCTGATGCGCTATAGTTCGTTGTGATAGGTGGCGTAGATCGGGATGAGCGGTTGTCCTTGACATTGATGGTGACTTTCGTTCCCTCAACGAGCTTCAGCAGCGCCTGCTGAACACCCTCGCCCCCAACATCCCGACCAGTAGTGGTTTCGCGCCTTGCAATCTTGTCGAATTCATCTAGAACAACGATACCGTGCTCTGTTGCCTTGATGTCATAGTTGGCTTCGATAAGGAGCCGCTCAATGCAGGTCTCAACGTCCTGCCCTATGTATCCAGCCTGAGTGAAGGAGTTGCAGTCGCAGATAGAGAAGGGCACATTTATCTTTTTGCTGAGTGTTCTAAGTTCTGTCAGTTTGATCGTTTTAATAGTTCTCAGAGAAGACAGACTCTAGTATGTAAGTCTTGCCAACACCCGTGGGGCCGATCAGAAGGAGGTTACTCTTGTCTATCTTGACGTGGTCGGGGACTGTTATATCCTCTGCAACATATAGATGGTCCATTGGGTCGTCATCGGATTCGTGGTTATCGTGAAGCGCACGGACCGACTCATTATGGCCCGGGAACTCATCTTTGAGAGTATCAGCAGCGTAGCGCTCAGGGATAGAACCATGTACACGCTGACCTTCAACAGGGTGCATCTCACGACGTTTCTGATGCAGTTCTCTATCTCTCGCAAACCTTTGGCGCATTGCCTTATCCCGCCGGTTCCGGTCTTCGTGCTCATGTTGGTGTCTTCGCCGTAGATTCTGGTAGTGATTGAAGATAGTTGCGCATATTGTCTTCTTGGCCCGGTCCTGGCCAACGACGTAGTCATCTACCCTCTTCTTTAGATCGCGTGGGTAGAACTGCGGTACGCCAAAGTTGGTCTTATTGAACATGGGGCCACGCCCCGCGTCGACTGATGGGTCATAGCTGCTGCTGAAGCCTGAATTGAAGTCGTTGTTGCGTCGCGAAGCTATAGAGGAGCCTGAGATACAGCGATATTGTCGTAATCGAGAATTGGAAGAGGACAGGCAACGTGCCGTAGTAGGATCCGACCGTGTGACACAGCGCGCGAGATGACAAAGACAGCAACGAACGGTAGGGAGTGCCCTTACGAAGGGCGACATTATGATATATATTCAGTTTGCATAATATTGAAGGATGATACGGAGCGGAGCCTCGGGCGACAATCGACTGAGTTGTAGTATATCTGGGCCGACGATGACGGGATGCGGGGACCGGTTACAGCTTAATGCGGTCGTGCGAGAGCAAGCTGGAGGCCAAATTAAGCCTGTCGATTCGATAGCATGGAGATGATTGTTACAGCGAGATTGGTTATAGGACTGGCGTAGGGAGACGATGCTTCTATGATTGTACCTTAGGTACCTAGGTAGTTACGGAATTGGGGATCAGGTATCCATTTGTGATAGTTATAATACCTTCCATGACTTGCGCTTTGTCTGACCTCCAGCTCCGGGATGGGGCCCTTCCGCCAGCAGCGTCCGCTATCGGGCTCCGGGTGCCGCCTTACCTAGGTAGTCCCCAGGGGTTACAAATATGCTATTCCGCGGTTTATTAGGCATTTTTGCCACAGCGGAATTTAAAAAAGGCCAATATGTGATAGATACTTCAATGTATAGATAGAGATAATACTGGTGTAATCCGCAAGTAAATCAATATATAATTGTATGTAACGACATTTGCAACCGCTGGGGCCTGTATGTACTACCTTAGTAGGTAGGTACCTAGGTACTAGACCTAGGCATAGGTACCTTAGAGCCCAGACCAAACATCAAGGCAATGCGCGCAGGAGCTGATAGCGTCAAGGGGAGGAAAGAAAACACAGGACCTCGATCCTAGATGATAAAAAGACTTAGGTAATATAGCCTAAGTTTAGGATAATCTTTGCTAAGTTTATTTTGGCACCCTAAAGTAAGGTTTGCTGTTTTCTTGGCCCCCGAGGGGAGCGAGTAGCAGCCATTGACAGGCCTATCTTACTGCGGCGTCCCCGCTAAACAAGCCGGGCCGACATGGGGGATCTGATGCTAGCCCCCGGCCTCCCCAAGCACCCCATGGAAAGCCGAATTTGATGAGACCCGTCCGAACTGCACCATGATTCTCGCGCAACATCAGAAGAGTCTTTTACAGGAAGTGGCGATATTACGAGGCTCTCGGCTGGGTCCAATGTCACCCTCTCAACCACATGTTGAGCGTTGCTGGCACATAGAGTCAAAATGCCTTCCATTTAAGGGACAGCGTGTAGATACGTACCGTAGCCGTTGAGAGAAATTCACCCTTCGCGACGTCATCCCAACCTAATGGAACTTATCGATAAAGCTCTGAGTGGGTGGGCAGCCCGAACTGAAACTGAAAGGTTGGTCACCTTAGGCGAATGAGCTAGATAGGAGGTTGCAAGGTCTCTGATATTGCAGTTCAACTTGTGTTGCCACAATTTTCTGACTCTTCATCTTATTTTTCAAGCCTCTTTTCATCTGGGAAGTTGCTTTAAGATCCTTTGTGCTTCTGTGTCCATTCTTCATCTCCTCAATTGTGTCTCACTTGAAGCTCAACAATTGTCTGAAGCTTGCAACACCAATATCCTGACTACCCCGCCCACCTCGAGACCTCCCTCCCTTCTACAACCGCGTCGTATTTTCAATTCAACTTTGAAAAATGGCCGCAGTTGCTGAAAACTCGTCCAATTCCTTGGACCCCAATCGCTCTGGTGGTGCTGCGGGTGACATCCCTAACGACGGCACTGGTAAGTCTGCGCATGGCCTGACATGTGATGATCTGATAGTCAAGAACACCACGCTCACAATGTATTCTAGGCGTTGTGAAGCTCGATCCTTGGCTGGAGCCCTTCAGCGGAGCCCTCAGAAGGCGCTTTTCTAAAACCCAAGACTGGATCAAGACCATCAACGACACCGAAGGTGGCCTTGAGAAGTTCAGCAGGGTAGGCTTCCAGCTTCCCATTCGGCGAGTCGTGTTACTGACTCTTGTTGTCTATAGGGCGCTGAGAAATTTGGCTTCAACGTCGATGCTAATAACAACATTATCTACCGTGAATGGGCCCCTAATGCCACTGCCGCGTTCCTGATCGGCGACTTCAGTACGTCTCGAAACTCAATTGTGTGTACAATGTGCTTACACTATTTGCCTTAGATAACTGGGACCGTAATGCTCATCCCATGACCAAGAACGATTTCGGCGTCTTCGAGATTACAATTCCTGCCCAAGATGGACAGCCTGCCATTCCTCATCTTTCCAAAGTCAAGGTTTGTTAAAATCCAGACACAACTATAAGACATCGCATCTAATATGTCTCCCTAGATCTCGCTCAACTTGCCCAATGGTGAGCATGTTGATCGACTTCCGGCTTGGATCAAGTACGTGACACAGGATTTGTCTGTGTCTCCCGCATACGATGCTCGCTTCTGGAACCCTCCAGCCTCCGAGACGTACAAGTTCAAAAATGCTCGACCCAAAAAGCCTGCAAGCGTTCGTGTCTATGAGGCGCATGTCGGCATCTCCAGCCCTGACCAGCGGGTTGCGACTTACAAGGAGTTTACCAAGAACATGCTTCCACGAATCAAGAACCTAGGTTACAATGTAATTCAACTGATGGCTGTGATGGAACATGCGTACTATGCCAGCTTTGGCTATCAAATCAACAACTTCTTCGCAGCTAGCAGTCGATACGGTACTCCTGAGGACCTCAAGGAGCTCATTGATACCGCTCACGGCCTCGGAATTACCATGCTCCTCGATGTTGTTCACAGCCACGCTTCCAAGAACGTGCTTGATGGCATCAACGAGTTTGATGGTACCGATCACCATTATTTCCACGGTGGCGGCAAGGGCCGACACGATCAATGGGACAGCCGGCTTTTCAACTACGGCCATCATGAGGTGATGCGGTTCTTGCTGAGCAATTTGCGTTTTTGGATGGACGAGTACCAATTCGACGGTTTCCGATTTGACGGAGTTACCAGCATGCTATATGTTCATCATGGCATGGGCACGTAAGAGACACTATCACAATCTTATTGGCCTATCGTGCTAATATCAACAGGGGCTTTTCCGGTGGCTATCATGAGTACTTCGGCGCAGATGTTGACGAGGAGGCTGTTGTTTATATGATGCTTGCAAATGAAATGCTGCATGAACTCTACCCAGAGGTCATCACCATCGCTGAGGATGTCTCTGGTATGCCGGCACTTTGCCTGCCACTTTCTCTTGGTGGCGTTGGGTTCGACTACCGCCTTGCCATGGCCATTCCTGATATGTGGATCAAGATTCTGAAAGAACTCAAGGATGATGAATGGGACATTGGCAACATCTGCCATACGCTTACCAACCGTCGACATGGCGAGAAGACTATCGCCTATGCTGAGAGCCACGACCAGGCGTAAGTAATGCTCCTTTGACTTGTTTCACTTTAAGCCACTAACATGCACAGACTTGTCGGTGACAAAACACTCATGATGCATCTATGTGACGCTGAAATGTACACCAACATGTCTACTCTGTCGCCCCTGACTCCTGTCATTGATCGCGGTATGGCACTCCACAAGATGATTCGACTTGTGACACACGGCCTCGGCGGAGAGGGATATCTGAACTTCGAAGGGAACGAGTTTGGTCACCCAGAGTGGCTCGACTTCCCGCGTGAGGGCAACAATAACTCATTCTGGTATGCTCGACGACAGCTCAACCTTACGGACGATCCCTTACTCCGATACAAGTTCCTTGATCACTTTGACCGCTTGATGAACCAGACTGAGGCCAAATATGGTTGGCTCCACGCTCCACAGGCGTATATCTCATTGAAACATGAAGGTGACAAGGTTATTGTGTTTGAGCGTGGTGGTCTGGTCTTTATCTTTAACTTCCACCCAACCAACAGCTTCAGCGACTACCGTATCGGAATTGATGTCGCAGGTACTTACCGTGTCGTCCTCAACACAGATAGTAAGGACGTTGGTGGCCACAACCGTATCGATGAGAACACCCGATTTTTCACTACCCCTATGGAATGGAACAACAGGAAGAACTGGACTCACATCTATATTCCCTGCCGAACTGCTTTGGTAAGTGAACCCGGTTTTCAAATGACTGTTTGTGTTTCCTAACATGATCTTGCAGGTTCTGGCTCTTGAGTCCACAGTTTCCCAGCAGTCCTGAGTATGGAAGATAGAAGTATCTGACTAGAGTGATTCCTTCATTTGGCGGGGACTGTTACAAAGTGCGCCGTTATTGATTGAGACCGTTGATGTGTCTCTGGTTTGTTTTGTTTTGCAGATATATTATAACATCTGAAATAATAAAAGTCAAAAGTCAAGAACAACAACCTCAGTGTCCCAATACCTCTTTTTTACCAGCCGCAAGACATTGAGCATTGATCTTACAGTGAATAAACCCATAGATGCTCAACCTGACGACATTCAGATTAGCTTCAGAACCGGATTGCAAGTAACATTTACATCCAGGACTCTGGAGCTTCGACTTCAACAAGTGAGCCAATTCTGCTTATACCTCCCTCAGTACTTTGAGGCTATCGCCAGACAAGTCCTTTGCAGCTCCCTCTAGGAATCGACGCCTTATTTTCTTTTATAGCCCCATTTATCAATTCGAGGGCCAAATGGTTGTAGTCTATCCGTATGAAATTGCAAGTTCTCTTTATTTGGTAATTTGGTGCAATTTGCTGTCATTCGGGTCGGCATTGCGTAGTACTGGCAGCTTGAAAATTCCACTGCCACCTTCTCATTTGTTGATCAGTCCGCGGGTCGTATACTAAATAATCTCTTCTCGTTTCGAAATCTTGATCTTCATTCTTTTCTCTTTACCTAAGCATCACAAACAACTTCGATATGTGCCCTCATATTTCACCGCGCGATTTTGGCACTCGCAGCGCCTGGATATCGTTTGCGCAGTATCCAGAGATTCCGTTTTCCCTATTCTGAGAGTCTCTACGCTGCCGAGATGGCCAAGTATGTTATTTTCACCGCTCGAAATGACGATTTACTGACTGTATGCAGGGCCACTACCGTAATCCCTCATGACAGGTGGCGTGGATGCTTGTCGTGATGAATTTCATGATGTTACGGTACTCAAATGGAAGCCAGCCGAGCCCAAGACGCCCCAAAAAGCGTGTTAGCAGCGGCAAAGTCGAAAAGAAGCCTCCCACCAGTGAAAAGAAGCGCGGCGGCAAGGACAAGACCCCCGGTGGCGGGAAGAAAGGGCAGACCAACAAGGCTGACGCTGAGTGAGTTCGCCTTGTATTTTCTTGTTTCACTTTGCTAATGTCAACTTACCTAGCGACGACCCTTCCCGCCGAGGAACAGTATCCGCCGTGCAGACCGTGCCTCAAAAGCGCGCTGCATGGGAAAAGCGACGGAACATGCATAAAGAAGCCGAACAAGCGCCGTTACGAGCGGTGCTCTGGCATGGATTCTGACTGAGAGGCGTTCAGCCATTATCCAGCAGATGGTAGCTTCGCGGCGTTCTCGTGGCGGCGAATGCTCCGTGATGTGAGTTTCGAAATACGGGTTTACACTTCGTTTTGCTAATTTGCATCGCCTTTAGTCCTCCCAAGACGAAGGACGTTTGCCTTTTCTTTCTGACATACCACCATGCGCATCCCAACCCCGGCAATGAGGAGGATGCCAATGAGGATGCCAATGAGGATGCCAATGAGGATGACGATGATGACGAGGATCAGCCTAGCCAGTCTGTTAGTATTTCACGCCGCAAATCGGTATTTCAAGCCCTGCTGATCAATTTGGCCTTTAGAAAATCATCAAGGAGAAGAGAAACCGTCGCATCGCCGCAAAGACCATTTTGAAGGGATATGATGCGGGAGAGTTCCCCCCACTTTGGATTCTCGAGGAGAAGAACGAAAAGGACAAGCGTCGCCCCCAAGACTGTTATGAAGGGAGTTGAATCGGGCGAATTCCGCGTTCTTGTGAGATGCAATTGATTGGGAGGTAGTGAATGCCCCTATTCTAAGTATGGATCTATGATAGTGCCAAACTGCCTCAGAGAAGGGAAGAAAATAAGGACCTTTATCCTCAGTGATGAAAAATACTGAGGGAAGTTTAGACCAGGTTAATCCGGCACCATAAATAATTCAACGTCAGAAGTCTTATTCCCTTGACGAGTGCTGATTCACTTCTGATTCTGAATTGCAAAACCTCTACTTACGTTGAGTTTTAAAACCTCCAGACTCCAGTTCAACAGATCTAATATTTGAACCAGGGTCGATTATTTATCAGGGCCTGAATGGTCACCGGGGGGAAGAAAACAGGACCTTGATCCTAAGTGATGAAAAGACTTAATAACTTAGTATAAGTTTAGCCTAAATTTATGCTAAATTTAGGGTCTCTTTTGCTGAATTTATTTCAATACCTTATATCAAGGCCTGATCTTCTTACTTCCTGAGGATGGCAAGACGGCTCAGGGATGAGAAGAAGTTAGAATGAGTACTCCGTAGTAATTGTCAAATCTCAGCCAAAATTCAAATGGGCCTAAATTGCAACTAAGGGATGTAGCAGCGCAGCTCTGTTGTCATTGGTTTGAACCAGGACCATCTCGTCGTAGTTGATAGATTGACCAATAGGGTTAAACACCCACCTGAGGGAAGAAGATGGGGAGGGATGTGATGCAAGATGGGGACCACTGACTGGTCTTGTTGCCCCCGGAAAAGCCTTGAATCGACAGCATCTCTTGTTGAAAAGAACGTGGATGAGGGTGGTGGTGATTGGAATCATGACATTGTAATGGAGATCATAGCATAACAATCAACGTACCGGTTTGAACAGACAGCGCTCCTTATCTCTACTGAGCCCGTTATTTATTTATTAGGTACGCAGTACTTCCGTGGTTTTCAGATCACCAGCCAATCCCATCTTGACATTCCACCACCACCATCTCATTGAACTCAGCAGCAGATAGGTATGGGGTAATAAACGAAGCCAGGTTGAAATGCTACCTTTCCCCGCTCTGTTTGGAATCTTCCCTTCCTAACTGTGAGATCACTGAGGCCCTCAACTTCAACAGTTGAGTAAATTCCGCGTATAAGCCAAGGATGAGATAACTGGCTAAAAATTCGGCTTCGGGTATGAATGGATGCTCAGTCATTCACCCTTCTAAGGAAGAATGGATCGGTCCATTAATTTGGAGATGACCAAAGCCATTCAATTATGCCTGCAGGATTACCTCCGAATAAGGACTCAACGACGATTGCAAGGCATCTCTCTTTCTCCCTAGGTACTGATGATGTTTACGTTCTCTGTTCACAAGCTAGAGGAGGAAAGAAAACTCAGGACCTTGATCCTTAATAATTAATACAGCTTGGATAAATTAGTATAAGTTTAGTCGAGTTTAGGATATCTTTTGCTAAATTTATTTTAATATCCTAACTGTTAATAAATATTAAGGTCCGAGGATAAGTTGGGAGCGCCAGGTGTGCGAATAATCCCGCCATGTTCATCCCGGGAAATTGCCGGCATCGCAGCTTTCCCAGCGGGGCCAGAGGTAATTTCGGGCTAGCGTTCCACGTGACACTATGCGAAAGCTCTAACCGACCAAGTCGTCCTCCCGAGCAAAACTGCTCAACTCCCGTAAAAGTTCTCCCTCAGCTTCAACCAACCTCTCTCCACTCCCATCTCTGATCGCTCTTTGTCATCTGGCAAGATGTTCAAGAGGTGAGTAACGATCGCAAGAACGAATGTCGAAGATTTTTCGATGACGTTCCCCCCCAATTGAAGCCCAATTGAGCTGACCCTCGTGTTTTTCCCTCGGCAGCGGCATTTCCTCCTTCGCCCGCGCGGCTCGCCCGGCCGTCCTCCCTCGACGTGCCCTCCGACCTTCAGCTCTCCGACTCCCCATTTCCAGCCGATGGGCGAGCTCTGCCAGCGTCGGCACCGGCAAGATTCACCAGGTGAGAACGAGCCGCTCCTCAGTCAATTCCGGTCGCCCGGGCAATACCGACCGCACAAGAACTCCGTGCTAACCCGACTGTTCGCAGGTCATCGGTGCCGTCGTCGACGGTTAGTCAATCAATACCACAGGCTCTCGGCGGGCCTGACACAAGACGGCGAAAAAAAACAATACTGACGTTCTTGTAGTCAAGTTCGATACTCAGAAGCTCCCCGCCATTCTCAACTCTCTTGAGACCGAGAACAATGGCCAGAAGCTCGTTCTCGAGGTTTCCGTACGTTCATATCCAAATACCTCATATGACTGGTCAATTCTAACATCCTCAAGCAACACTTGGGAGAGAACGTCGTCCGCTGCATTGCTATGGACGGTACGTTCTGATCGCCTGGTCATTTCTCATACTTGAAACCCCTAACACATTCTTGCAGGTACTGAGGGTCTCGTCCGAGGTGCTTCTGCCCAGGACACTGGTGCTCCCATCACCATTCCTGTTGGTCCCGCAACTCTTGGCCGTATCATGAACGTCACTGGTGATCCAATTGACGAGCGTGGTCCCATCAAGACTGACAAGCGCCTTCCTATTCACGCCGAAGCCCCCGAATTCGTCGAGCAGTCCACCTCCGCTGAGGTTCTTGCCACTGGTATCAAGGTCGTCGATCTTCTTGCTCCCTACGCCCGTGGTGGAAAGATTGGTCTGTTTGGTGGTGCTGGTGTCGGCAAGACTGTGTTCATTCAGGAGCTCATCAACAACATCGCCAAGGCCCACGGTGGTTACTCCGTCTTCACTGGTGTCGGCGAGCGAACCCGTGAGGGTAACGATTTGTACCACGAAATGCAGGAGACTTCCGTTATTCAGCTTGATGGCGAGTCCAAGGTTGCCCTGGTTTTCGGTCAGATGAACGAGCCCCCTGGAGCTCGTGCCCGTGTCGCCCTTACCGGGTAAGTTGATAGATAGTGCCTTCCCTTCCTGTTACAACACCTCAACACCACCACCCCCCACATGCATACACATACACATATTGATACTCACTACACCACGATGTTCTGTTTACGACTCTTGGACGCCAGCTAATGCGATATCTCCCTTAGTCTTACTGTGGCAGAATATTTCCGTGACGAGGAAGGACAGGATGTGCTGCTTTTCATTGACAACATTTTCCGATTCACTCAGGCCGGTTCCGAGGTGTCTGCCCTTCTCGGTCGTATTCCCTCTGCCGTCGGTTACCAGCCCACCCTGGCTGTCGACATGGGTGGTATGCAGGAGCGTATTACCACCACCACCAAGGGTTCCATTACCTCAGTCCAGGCCGTCTACGTCCCTGCTGATGATTTGACTGATCCTGCCCCTGCCACCACTTTCGCTCATTTGGACGCCACCACTGTCTTGTCTCGTGGTATTTCTGAGCTGGGTATCTACCCCGCTGTCGACCCTCTCGATTCCAAGTCCCGTATGTTGGATCCCCGAGTTGTTGGTCAAGAGCACTACGATGTCGCCACCCGTGTCCAGCAGATCCTCCAGGAGTACAAGTCTCTTCAGGATATCATTGCCATTCTGGGTATGGATGAGTTGTCTGAGGCCGACAAGCTTACTGTCGAGCGTGCCCGTAAGATCCAGCGTTTCCTGAGCCAGCCTTTCACTGTTGCTCAAGTTTTCACTGGTATCGAGGGTAAGCTCGTCGACCTGAAGGAGACTATCAGCTCCTTCAAGGCCATCCTTAACGGTGAAGGTGACAACCTTCCCGAGGGTGCCTTCTACATGGTCGGTGACTTCGCCTCCGCCAAGGCCAAGGGTGAGAAGATTCTTGCTGAGCTTGAGGGTCAGTAGGTGGTTTAAGTATTGAAGTTAATGCTGCGGGAGACGGGAGGAGAGCAATGACAGACATGTTTTCAGGGAAGGGGAACAAAAGTCCTGAGATGTTTCTCACGAGCTCTATCAAGTCTCTTTTGTGAGCTGTGTACTAAGAAATCAACAAAATTCCTCTTGTAGCCATATCAAGCTTTCTTTTTTACCAAACGTGAACCATTCTGACTTATCTGTGATGTGATGGCACTGACGAGTGCCCTCAGGGAGCAACAAATACCAGAGTTTGTCATTAGATATTCAACTAAACTTATATATATTAAGGTTTATTACTAAAGTCTTGATATCAAGGATGAAGATCCTGAGTTTACTTTTATGCACTAACATCCAATCCAGTTGATGCCATAGTTGGCTTGTTTCATTTTCAGTATTCAAAATACGTGCTTCCTACTTCGTATACTGAATGGAGATGTTATCTACGCACCTCAAATTCCAATGCGGACTTTTGCTCGTTTATCAATATGTTCACCCAGGACGCTTCAGACCACCATTGGACCATCAACAATCAGCGAATTCTATCTTTTTGAAAGAAAAGGCACAAAGTCAACGTTAGCTAGGTGATATAATTTGCCAAACATCGTGGGTTGCTGTTGAGCGGAACCTCAAAATAAGGGAGCCTCTAAACCCCAAAGCAAATTCTCCCAATCCATTCCCTCCAAGTCCATGTTCAATCCCATGTCACTCAGCTCTTGGACAGATGCTATGGCATCATTTGGTGTCGTGTCATTTGACAACATGGCAGTTGACGAGCTTGGCGTAGGTGGAAGATTTTTACATCCTACCGGTCTCTGCCTCTCCTTGCCCACTGGCAGTGTCACTTTATGTTTCTTCATCACTTGTGTCAATAGATCTTGTATGCGAGCCGTGGGTCTGGAAAGTTCTTTGGCCGCCTCCAATATGTCCCATGCTTCCAATAAGTCTTCTCGTCTTTGTTCTTTCTCGTCAGCATCGGCGCCGAGGCAAAAGTCCAAAATAAGAACAATGCTGGCGATGAATACACTATGCAAGACTAAACATAACCTGAGCCGTGTCGAGTTAAAAGTTGTAGCTTCTTTCTCGAGTCGGTGTTCTGTTTGTATGACCATGCGTGCTGAATCAAGACACACGCGCCGGGAGCGAGCATACGCAGGCTCGACTGCGCCACGGGCTAGATACGGGAGATGAAGTTTGCATCTTTGGCCATGGACAAAGACATTCATGATATGACGCTGAATAATCAGTCCTGGTCTTTTATGCGTTTCTGCAGGAGGGAGTTGCTGTACGTCATCCGTATTGAACTTGAGAAATGGGGGCAGATCTTCAATGAATTGCCCGATGGCCGCATCAACTTCCAAAACAAGGTCGTAGGAGTGGACATCTGGGTTTGAGGAATTTGTGAGAGGTACTCGGTCAGTGAAGTTGCGGACGACCTCAGCAAGCCGTACCCTCTGTAAGAAATAAGACATGTTGGTGGCACAATTGATTGGCTTCCCCACCAACTCTCGCCCTTCTACAAGATCTTCATCGTCGGCATTCAAAGGTTTTCTGACATTCATTTGCCTTGGATTGATCAGGTAGGTGCCTTCATGCGGGCCTGGAAATCGAGATATCATGCTGTAGACCATTAGATCAAACGCCATTTAGTTTTGGGCATGGAGGCCTTACGCATCTGTGCCAATGAGGTACCACCAAACTCGCCGAGCAGTCTCCATTTTAAGAGGACTGAGCTGGGGTATCTGCACCGAGGGCGGGTTGTGAGGGTGATCCAGTCGGTGCAGTCCGAGCTCACGGCAAATGGTGATGGAATTGAAAAAACAGTTTCGGGCCCGGGAGGAAACCCCTTCCAAGTTCAACAGGACGAAACTCACGATGATGAGACCCTGAGCCAGCTCGAGACCTATCTCTGACCTCCGCTGCGATGCATCGAATACATCAAAGGTTGATTTGAGCCATCCGAACGACTGGGTGTTTGCCTCTGTATAATCAGAAAAGAGAGGCGTCATGTTGTTGTCTACTGCTGTCCATGCGTATGTGACGTTGGTGCAGACTGCAAGCATCAGGAGAACTGAGCACAGAGAAACTTGTGTCCCCTTTTCAACGGCATCGTAGACCTCATCGACGAGTTTATACAGGCTTGGAGTGTGTACAACATGATGCATAAAGGTGATGACCGAGGTGTACTTGTGAACCAAAACCTTGGTTTCGTGTCGTTGAGGCAACCAGATGCACCTTGTTGGTTCCAGAGAGAGAAAACCCGAGGGGACACTTGAGTTTTGAAAGATGTAGCATGACGGCTGTGCAATTGAGCGTATAGGACATATGCGGAACACAATGTTGTCTACCAATACGGATTCCTAGATAGGTGACTTGTGTGAGTCGACTTGTTGAGTGGTGCCAAGGGTTTTGGACTTACTGATGGCTTTGGGCCAAGGCATGAACTCTCGAGCCAAAGAGCATCCGCCGTCAAGTTCTGAACATTGATTGGCAAAGGTTGTAGAGGCTCCAGCTGTGGCTGTGGCTGTGTCCGGGAAGCAACATCGCTGCCTTCTACACTCGAAGGGGCTGATGATATTGTTCGAGGGTTAGAGTGAAAGTCAGTCTCTTTGTTTCGTTCTGCGAGAAGAGCTTCCAGCCTCTCCAATCGCGAGAGAATGTCCGCGTCCTTGACCTCAGATGATGTTCCACCTCCGCCTCCGCCTACACCTCCGCCTCCGCCTGCACCTCCGCCTGCACGTCTAGGAACCGGCCGTGAAGACGGGCCCGTTGTCCGGGGTGGGTCTTGAGCCTGGCATTGAACTCCGCGGCTTGTGCAATTGGAACACGGAAATTCTCTACTGCAGCGCAACTTGCGCACACGGCAGAAGTTACAAGACACAGGGCGCTGACGAGGCTGACGACCCATTGCTTCAGTGATACTGTTACGGTGGGATTTTTTCTTGGCTTTGTTGTCAAGAATGAATAGGCAGTGATTAAGAACGGGCGAAAATGCCTTTCCCCGTGGAAACTCCGCGGAATACCCATGGCCCCGACCCCGACACGGGACAACTTATAACATTACCTTCCTTACATTTGCGGTTGCTTATCCCTCCTATTTGATGATTTGACTGAGACTATTGGTTCAGTATAATGAATCCTTCTGGATGAATAGCGAGGGTTGTAACTATTACCAATCCGTACCATTATCAAGATTGGCTTGGATCATCTACGCCCACCTCCCAATGACTCCCGGTCTCCAGATTGGTAGACCGTAGACCGGCCTCGATGTTAAGACACGGACATAAGCCGTTCGCCGTTGAGGCTCCCGGTCAAATGGTCCCTTCGTTTGTAGTATGCATTAGTGCCTCTAGGGAAGCCTTAGATCTGCTGCGCATCAAGCATATAATAACAGGCCCCTACCCAACCATTCCAAACTCCTTTTAGACCCTCAGCCTTACCCGAGCAACTTCTTGCCTCATGCTGTCCGTCAGAACCCAGACCACCGGATGAGCAAGAATCTACTCACAAGTGTCGAATTACTCCCTCGAGTACGTACAAGACAGCATGAAACACGTCCAAGTTGATGACCAGCTGGTCAGTGCTGCCACTCCAGCACCAATACCCGAAGAGGATCTCAAGAAGAGCGAAAGAGATCTTGAAGAGGGATCAACATCAGTCGAATTCGATGACCCTCCTTCCGACGACCCCAATGTTGTTAATTGGGACGGCCCTGACGACCCAGCCAACCCTCAGAATTGGTCAACGAAGAAGAAGACGATCAATGTCATGCTCGTCTCATCGGTTACATTCGTCACGTACGAGCAGTTCATTTCCCTTTCATAAAGCTCACTCACCTAACACTTCCAGGCCACTTGCGTCCTCCATATTTGCACCAAGTATTGATCAAGTCATGAGGGAGTTCCACTCGACAAACGAGCAACTGGCATCGTTCATCGTCTCGGTATACCTTCTCGGCTACTGCTTTGGCCCCCTAGTCATCGCGCCTTTGTCCGAAATGTACGGCCGACTCCCGCTGTACCATATCTGCAATGTTCTCTTCGTCGCCTTCACTGTGGCCTGCGCCAAGGCCCCTAACCTGGGAGGGCTTATTGCATTCCGACTCCTTGCTGGTCTTGCTGGATCCTGCCCGCTGACAATCGGAGCTGGTTCGTTAGCTGATATGATCTCCAAGGAGAAGCGAGGAGCTGCCATGTCTTGGTGGGCTCTCGGACCTCTTTTTGGACCAGTAATTGGACCAATTGGTAAGTGAAACTTTAGGTTGAGTGGTGCCCAAAGCTGACAACTCCAGCTGGTGGATATCTTTCGGCGGCCAAGGGCTGGCGATGGTCTTTCTGGGTTGTTGCTATTGTTGTAAGTAAAATCTTGTATCTATACTTGGATGCTGAACCAAAGGCTGACGTTGGTTATCGATAGGCTGGTGCGATCACGATTGTTGCTTTCATTTTTATGAGAGAAACATATGCGTACGCTCTTCTTGAGAAGAAGGCCAAGAGGCTGCGCAAAGAAACGGGAAACACTAAGCTTCGGTCAATCCTTGACAATGGCACGACCACGAAGGAAGTCTTCCGTCTGGCCATTACAAGACCTACTAAGATGCTTCTCTTCGCGCCCATCGTGTCGCTACTGTCATTTTACATGGCTCTGGTGTACGGGTATCTCTACCTCCTCTTCACTGCCATGCCATCACTCTTTGAGGGAGAATATCATTTCTCCAGCGGATCAGTTGGTCTGTCGTATATCGGTCTCGGGGTTGGCTCCTTGACAGGCCTTGTCATTTCTGGAGCATCAATAGACCGCTTTGCTCAGTATCTTACTAGCAAGAATGGCGGAGAGCCCAAGCCAGAGTATCGACTTCCGTTCATGGGGGGAGCTTGCTTCATCGTTCCGGCTGGGTTATTTATGTTCGGATGGTCTGCTGAGAATAAAGACCATTGGATTGTGCCCATCATCGGTACTTCATTCTTGGGATGTGGCATGATCATTGTATTTGTAAGTGCTCTACCTCTCCATGCTGCAACCCGATTCCAGCTTGCTGACTCTTGACCAGATGTGCATCTCAGTCTACCTAGTCGATGCCTACGTTCAGTATGCTGCGTCTGCCATTGCTGCAAGCACTGTACTTCGCTCGCTAGTTGGAGCATTATTGCCCCTTGCAGGACGAAGTATGTACAAGAGCCTAGGTTATGGATGGGGAACCTCACTGTTAGGCTTCATTGCAGCTGCAGCAATCCCATTGCCGTTTATATTCTACAAGTACGGCGAAAGGATTCGAAGGAAGAACTTGTTTGACGTCAAGTTTTAGATGAATTGATAATATGCGTATTCATGCTATGATTGTAAGCTGGCCAAATTGAAGCGAAGCACAAACTGAAACAGTAATCCGCAAAGAGGTCTTCACTTCTTGAACTTGGGAGGATATCCCACAGTAATATTTGATATAACATTATACGGAGTCCTGTATGGCACTTGATCAAGTATCTGTGGATTGCCGCTATTTTGCTGCAGGTAAATACTCCTTTACAGATCCTGTCTTCTACCAAATACTGCAAATCTTATTAGTGCCCTCTATCGTCACAATCTTCACCCACTGCCATAACTGCTTCTCAACAACAGCATGTCATCATCACCCATCATCGTCGCGACTTCTTACACCCTGCCATTTCCACCAACTCATCGATACAATAACAAAGAAACATCGGTGGGAAAATACTCTTTGCTTCTCATCACTATACTTGCAGCCTGTGCATTGCCACAGGAACGTGGGTGGTATGTGCTGACAGTCAAAGCATTGGCCTAAGCTTATCCAGGCCCCAGTTCTTGCGGCGAGGACATTTCTTTGAGGCATCCGCAAAGCTCTCAAAGACCATAGTTGTCGTTTCGGTAGTGTTCACAGTTGAGGCCTGTCAAATCGTTTCCGCATAGTATCATCCCTCTATTATCTATTCAATAGTTGGCTCTTGATACTACTTTTATGCCTACACTATACGAGCTGAAGTCTATACCCGGGAAGGTAGATGGCAGCCTTGTCCAGGGAAGCACTCTTTCGGCCACTGCCTTATCATTCTAGCCTCATGGTTGGAGATCCAAGGGAAAGAATATAAACGTATCCTAAGTTGCATATATCTTATGAAGACGAGTAGGAAGACGCTAAGGAGGATGCAACGATATGCCCGCGGAAATCTTTATTCAAATCATTAGAAATTCACATATCCTGGAACATAACGTTGAAATTTGTTCGTGTATTCGAAATCGCATGCCTCTTTCGGTTCGTTGATTATGCTAGTCTCTGTGTCATCTGAAGAGGAGTTACTAGGTCGGTATGCATCAAACACTGGACTGCATTAAATGCCCGGCGAACGAAGAGAGGCAGCCGCATTTAGAACTGCCGATAAACATTGGTAGATCATCATCAGAGTATGCGTTTGACGTATACCCTTGAGCCCCCCGAAGCTTGTATGTCAATGCTAAATTATGATACAGCTCTTTGCAAACCGTTTAACGAATATAAGTAAACATACTAGTTAGCTTTTACGTTACTGGGACAGATTAGTATATGCTCAGTCTTGATAATCTCGGTAGCTACCAATATATATGGGTTTTAAAATATTAACTTATCTATCTTAAGCTTTTAGTACTATCCTATAGAACTTACTAGCAGATGGGTATAGAGTCTAGAGGAGGAAATAAAGCTTAGGACTTTTATCTTAAATGATAATGAGATTTAATTAAACTAATATAGGCCTAAAATCAGTATTGTAGATATCTTACAGTTTCCTTTTACATCTTGTATGAAGGTCTGATGTTTCCTTGCTTCGAGCCTCAGCCATTCCAGTCTTTTATGTATAAGATCACGTAACAACTCTCAGTGTTCCATTCGGATCTTTGCATTCTTATCCACGTCCCTCTCATTCTGGGGCTTTCTTCACTTCGGGACTCTATGTGTGAATCTCTGCTCATACAGGCCGCTCTACTGCTATCCAGAATTGGTAGCAACAGTCAGGGCAATCCATGAAATGAATTTCTTAGGCCAAGAGACGCCAGAAGAACCCATCGTCAATCCAAACCAGCGAGACCTGGCGTCTTATAACATCTTCTAAGAACCTTCATCGCCGCTAAGGGCAAGGGAAGGTCGTCAGGGATGACAAGGCCGAAGATAACGAGGATGAGGACTTGATCAGCTCTGATTGAAAGGTCAGGGAGGTCAGGAGGCCTCACCCAGAGCGACAATCTTGTTCCAATGCCTAACGCGCCCCCAACTGATCCTACACAGCATTTCAACTCGCCTTAATAACCCTGTCATCATTCCCACTGGCCTCCCTCAGGGGCGCATTCTTGTTCCTACCTGACGGCTCCCTATGCCTGCTGGCGTCCTGTTTACTCCGGGCCCCAAACCGAGCCACGCAGGTATACTCAACTCACCTCAGTGAATGCCATGATTCAGAAGTGGCCGTGGAACTTCCCGTCCTCCCCAACCATGAACGCCGCGACTTCCTCAATGAGCTCCCAGCCCCCCTATTCCTACCCATATCCCAAACTGGAGCTTTGGAAGCATCTGGCCACCTGCTTCTAACGGATAATCACGATATTAGTCTTAAAACATGAGAATGACTAGTAAAGTATTTCAGAGTTTCTGTAACTGCCTATTAATATATCTTAAGAAAACCGGAGGCCCTCCCTATCTCCCCTTGAAGCATCAGGGGCCTATTGCGATCCGATCCATGAATCGTACCTATAAGACGAGGATAACGGTGTAGATTTCCATTAACAGAGCGGCCTCTGGGCTTCCTGGTCAGTAGGAATCATGATGGGGTTATTATGTTGAGGCAGAGCCCCTATGGTAGTTAGATTAAGGCCCAGGAAGCCAGGACGCACTACTCGACCTGCAGCTCGTATAACAGGTGCAAGAGCATCGTAATACTACTGGTTTCCTATGAATGCAGAAGCAAGATTAACAGTAGCCGCAACACAGCCGTAACCAAAAAGAACATACATATAACTATCACTACCAACATGAGCCATCAACATACCTAACCTATACAACCTCAGCTCAATCTATATGCAACTTCCCAAGTCTCTCAACACCAGAATAAATTGATCTCAGCAGAGCCACATGCCCTCAGACGGACTACCAGGCCTTTGACACCTGTATCAACTGTATCTAGGAATAAGGACGGGTCCAAGTCGCTTATGCATCATAGCCTGCAAATTCCCAAATGCATAGGACGCCAGATGCCTTTACGATATCCTCGCTCCTTTCACGGCACTGGCGGCCATCCAGCAGTGGAGGCCCGAATTACTCCATTGTTACGTTCGAAAATGCCTCCAAACCGCTTTCGTTATCCTCGAAATTGTGCACCTAAGGCCAGGCGCCTCGCCAAGGGATTCTTGACTTCGAGATATAGATCGTAACGAATTGACATGATATGAGGTCCCGCTCATTAAGCTCAAGTTTCTGATCAGCGTAAAAGCTGGCCGTAGACGCCGAGGGCTCGCTGGGCGGCCTCATTGACATGAGCAGGATTGATGACGGCGAAGTTGAGAACATTGACCTTGATGCTGAGCTGCATGAAGCCCCTTTAAGTAGTCGTGTGGCACAAATAACATTTAGTCTCATTATTATTGAACTAAATTCTATTCGTTCGCGAATAGGATATGGCCTTAATCCTGTTTGGCAGCAAGATTGATCGAGGAGGGGGATGGTGCGAGGAGAACCAGATGCGCCTCTGACTGACTGGGAGATCTTACAGAAGAAGTTGGTCCTGTGATTTGAGCTCTGTGAAAGAAATAGGTAGTTTGGGGTGTAGATATTTGAAGTCGAGAACATTTTCTCTAGGTAATTAGGCCCGTCCAAAGACAGCGATCTCCTTCTCCCGTCCCTGCGGGCAGTTGCTGCCAGGTAGTTGTAAGTTTTAGGTGGCCGATTTAAATTTTGGCCGAGATTTGTCAATTGTTCCTTGCAGGTTTTTTTCCTTCCCCCCTCTCATTCTCATTTTGAATGAAGGACTTCGGCGGAGAGTCAAGACTTTTTTGCGCATCATTTGCAAATATTGGCTGAAAAGTGTAGAATCCTGTGTTTTGCTGAGCATGACGAATTTGATAGAACAGGCACTTCCAACGAAACTAACCTCCAACCACACCGCAAAAGACAGTCAAAGCCAAAGGCAATGCTCTCTCGAAAACATGCATTTTGAGTATACTATGTCAGAAGGAAGAGATAGTCTTGAAGTATTTCGACCAAACCACAAGGTATTTCTGATCAAGTCTCAAAGGTCGTTGAATGGAAGTCAAGGGTACGGGTAATTTAAGGTAAGGTAGCCACCTCAGACTCGAACTCGACCTAAATAATAGGTTGGGACCCGACCCGACCAGACATAAATTATAGTGGGACCGTCCACTGAAACTTTCTCAAGCGACCTGGGGACCTCGCGTGTCGGGCTGTAAGCACTTACGCTTGCCCCCGACGCGTCTCCCGGTTTCCTCGACCGCGTTCCCCGCCACCATGAAATCAATTAAAGAGTTATGCACCTGCGGAACCGTGAACACCACACCACGCTCGGTACCTACCTAGGTATTGATATTCCCACCTCCATCTCTCTACTGATTAAAGTCGTCTGAGCAAAACTCTCGCCACTCCACCATGCATGTGACAAGATAATGTCATATGGACAATGAGTAATTGGAAGGAACTGGGAGAAGTCCCTGATTCTGAGGAAGAAGATGGATTCGAGAGCCAAGAATTACCATCGTTATCTCCGATCACGCAGACGAATAAGATCATTAGTGAACGACCCAACAATCAACAAGTTGACACGGCCAACCATGAGGAGAAGGATCAAGATCACGACATCTGGGATGTCCCCAATTCCTCACAAGAGCTTACCCACCGTGCTCTTTCAACCAAGACACCTCCTCGAATCCCAGAAGTATCGCCAAAGCAGCCCGAAAGACACGATATTCCCTCTGATATTTACGATATTCAATCATCATCGCCTCTATCATCCATACTCTCGGACGTTGACCTACCTGATATCAACAGCCTTGACCTTGAACGACCGGATGTTGCGACCGAAGCTACGCTGTCGAATGAAGCCCAGGAAAATGATACGGCGATTGAACGATCGTCACCGCCCCCAGCTCCCGAATTCAAGGACAACCGGAATACTGAGCACCCATCCTCGTCACTCGTCCTTGAAGATGACCATGCGACATCCATCCCTGGACGAATTCCTGACACTACCTTCGAGAACCAGGCTGCCCAACAAGCTGCTATTCGTTACGAACGGTCATTTCGCCCTAGAAAGCCTATCCAAGAACGCCCTTATGCCATTGAATTGTCCCGCTATTCCAATACGCTCAAGAGCCATGGCGTCCGGCCAATCAGACTTGCCATGGAAGGAGAAAAACGACGTCGACAACAGGCTGAGCAAGATTCTTCGCAGGATAAGGACTTTGAAGATGATAGCCAAGGCTCAAACATACCGGAAGTATCTGATGAAAGCCAGTTGAAGGGTGCGGATGACTTTTTTGATCCTTTGGACACACTCGACTTTCCCTCACCTTCACCACCAAAGACGTCGCCAATGAACGATCGTGCTGGGCCTAGCAGTCAGGCAAGCTCGGCAGGCGATACAGAAAACACGAGCATGGCTGGCGATGATCTTCCAGCTTTACAAGACTTGCTAAGACAACCGATTCCTACGACTTCGAGGCAGTCTGGCAAACGGAAATCGTCACCATCTCGGTCTTCCACAAGGAAGCGCAAGAGATATGATATTGTGGATAGCGATCCCCTTGAACCTGCATCTGTTTTCAGACTTGGGCCTGGCACAACAGACTCACCTGCCGCAGCACGTGGTTCTAGACGACACGTCGATGAAGAGAAACGTCGTGAATCTTCGGAATCATCATTCATGTCTGCCAAACAGACCGAGTCATTTATGAGGTTGACACAACGACCCACCATCTTTCATGTGAGTGATTCCGAGGATGAACTCGCTGGCCCTACCACCACCCAGCAGCTAGACCACGAAGATGCCGCATCTCAATCTGAATCCGACTCAGCCTCTGAGAGTGGCTCTGAGATCGTCAATACGGTTGGCCGTCGCATTAGAGGAGTCCTTCCTGCATCTTGGCTGCGGCTAGACCAGCAAGCTGGTCACAAGAAGGCCCCGAAAGACATTCATAAGCGAGCTGTTGCCTTTTCTCCCGAACGAGAAATAAGACGCGGTGTTGCACAGAGGCGTGTCGCCTCGTCAAATTCTGTCACGAACTTGGAGATGTTCTTTGAGGACTCTGATGAAGATTCGCCAACACCTGCATCAGCCCTGCAACAGGAAGCAACTGACGATGTATTCCACAACCAAACCCGCTTAACCATTGGCGACGGGTCTATAGCTATTCCGGAAATTCTGTCTGATGATGAGGGATCTGTGGTCGAGGATAACGCTATTGACCCTATGTTTACTGGACGGAAACGACAATTGAAGCTTGCGGACTCTTTTCGTGGCCCAGCAAAACGACACAAAACTTCTAATGCTCAACGGAAACAAGTAGCACCCAAGGAACCCCATCAGCCCAGAATTACTACCATACTCGCTGGGACTCGGGGCACTTCTATGCCTGCACCTGAGCTTGTCAAGAAAAAGTATCGCCGTCCTACATTGAAACCCAAGTCCAATGGAAAGAAACGGTCCACAAAGAACAAGTCGTATGCACCACCTCGACTAAGTATTCTGGACGTTGTCGAAGCAGACGCACCAAGGTTCCTCAAGATTGCTGCGAGGTCTGCTACCCGGCGCCCAGACATGGGCAGGAGTAGTCCTGGTAAAAAGTTGATCAAGCTTGCTACTAGAGAGGACCATATTGACGCGACATCTGTCTTGAATAACTGGAGGCTCGGTTCGATTCCCCAACGCCAGTCGGTCACTGCTGCTCGAAAAGCCAAGAAAGCCAAAGCCAAACCGAACCCTAAGTACAGGGAAACAAAGCGACCTCTGCGTGAAACATCTGGGAATGGCTCTTCTATACCAAGACGGATGCCATTGGCCGTAGGAGCATCTCGACGCCTGGTCAAACAAGTGAGCCAGGCAGGGTCAGTCAGGTATCAGCCGGACAGTACTCATGTAGAAACTCGAATGAGCCAGAACGACCTTAGCAGCACACCCTTGTCCCGTTCTGGCTCAGGAGTCGTGCGCCCGGCTCAACTGGAAACGGACGAAACAGACCAGACTAGTCGCTTCCTATTCAACGCAACCAAGAAACGTCTGGATCGTCTGTACCGGAAGCAACGTGGTGACCTTTCTGCTTCAAGCATCATGACCTTTGACCATGAGCCGGACACGTTTTACTCAGCGAGTCCGCCTCCCGAACACAATCCAGTGCCTCTCCGGGCCGTTGAGGAACCACCTCAAAACCCCAACAAATCGCGATTTCGGAAGAAGACCAAACCTCGACGCATTGATGTCGAAGCACCCCAGTTTAGTCGTGCAAATGATCCTATCCCCATCGAGTTTGCTTCAATCTCAGAGCCTGCTCAGTTTATAGCGGCGAATGAGGAGAAACTTCAAGGTTTGGGGCCGTATGGCACACAGTACACCCATCATTTTGAGACTTTTCCTCTAGATGCCCAGGTCTACTTCCACGAGTCAACTCTTATTGGAAGTGGTGTGTTGGAATCTGTATCAAGTGCCCCGAGCTGCCAACATCTGCTGGGAACTCGACCACGGGTATCGTTGAGCTTTGGAGACCAAATTCTCAGATGGGGCCGTTGGGACTCGCAAGTGTCCTCTGAGCTGGGTATGCTTCTCGATTCTATCGCAGACCAGTTCGAAAACACATCAGTCAGCAAACAAGCCCAAGACCCCAAATTTGTAAAGAGTGCTGCTGGGTTCATCATGAACTTCATGCTGAATTCTTTGAGCCTCACGGACCATACACAGGCAAAGTCTTTCGTTGGAAGGGCGCTTGAGGCGTTCCAGGGATTCAATAGCCGCATACAAGCGGTAATGGGACGTGGCGATATCACTACACAACACCAGTATCTATCTATTGCAAGCGTCTATGATTACTTGCTTCTTGCCACGCTCATTGTTCTGAGACTTTGCCAAAGTGAACCCTCTTTGGCGAGCGATCAATTTCAAATGGAGGATCTGGTGAAGGACTTGGCCAGAACTGCAATTGTATCACTCTCCAAGGCAGGAACGGACAACATAAAAAAAGTGTACAGTGACCTGAAGAACTCGCGGTCACGAGAGCGAGGATTGAGAGATGATGTGCCCGCCATTCACTCTTGGCTTATTACCATGAAGACTCTGGAATATGCCCATATTCCTCGGGGCTCATTCTGGGACATTCTGTATGCCGTCATAGCCACGCCCGAGGTTCCAGAAAGCCTCGATGCGACGGAGCACGAGCGCTTGTGGGAAACCATGTTTCTTCTCCTCCCACTCACCGAGTTTAACGACAAAGGTATCGTTGCTGCAGGTCGAAGGCATGATACAGTTGTCGATGGCTGGGCATTACCACAAAGACTGCTCAAGAAAGTTTTCCAAGTTTACAAGAATAACCCACGGCAGTCACCAAGCTTCAACAGCTACTGTCGGGCACTCGTTGGCCGTTGCCATTATCTTGTTCAGCAATGGGGCTGGCACAAATGTGTGCCCGTGATTGGTGTCATCTTTGACTTCTTTGGCTCGCAGGACCTCGCTCATCTGCGCAATGAAGCGGTGTTCGCTTCGCCCAAGTTTCTGGATGAGCTCGCGGGAAGCCCCTCATTGTCTGTTGATAAGACCGACAAGTGTTTCCACATCTTTCTCAAGCTCGTTGCCTTGAGTATCAAGAAGTTAAGCGCCGCTGGCTTGTTGAAAGACATCCGGAACCTGATAGCCCGGACGATGCCAAACCACAACCGGCAACTCCTAAAGGAGCAGATGATCCAGGAGCGTGATTTGGCTGCGCTACGAAACCACCATGATCTGCTCTGCACCCTTTTCTGGGCCTCGCCTGCAGAACTTCGCCCAGGCGCCCATTTGATCGAGCGACTCATCACCCCAGCAAGCTCCCACAAAGAGGCCTGCTTAATTAATGTCAGAGCCTGGAACCAATTGGCCAAGTTTATCATCGCGTCCGGAGAAGTTACGACAGCGTTCAAACCGTTCACACAGTGGCGGAACAGCTTTTTCCAGTCCATGATGCAACAGTTTGACTCCGTACAGTCTGATATGCAACAGCAAGTCTTGGCCATGTCTAAAGATGCTAGTCACACAATCGATCCAGACTTGATCAATGCCGTGGTGACCATGAATAAAAAGGCTACAATGGACGTACTGCATGTCTCGGTGGCAGCATCATTGGATGTTATGAGGCATGCACCTAATTTGGAGGCTGCCACGTTTGCCCTGAATACACTGCAACTACAGCAAGTCTTCCGGCGATCCAGTGCATATCCCTTGGAGCTCGACTGGTCTATTCTCCGTTCTTCCCTATCGACCTTGGAAGTTTTCCTCGCCCGTGTTGATGAGTTCAAGGATGACGAAGAAAGTCAACAGAGCGAGAGCCAAATCTTGAACTCAGCTCAAGCGGACGATGCTATCTTGGTAATTGATCACGACCTATCCAAAGCCTACTTCTCAATGGCAAGATGCATTCTCTCCTCACAGGGTGAAGTTGGCGAATCCCCTTCTGAAGCTGTGCAGAGATCCCAGTGCACTGAGCAGGTCATAATCTTGACAGCCCAGCTTGTAGTAAGATTCATTACTGGTGGACTGTTGCGCCTTGCCGATATGTTCAGACCGGGAAAATATTGCCTGTTCGAGGAGGTACCAGCCAAACTTAACCTCGACCAACGACGACATCTTGTCTTATTCTTAACCACGCTCCTTAAGCACAACTTTGATGATTTTAGCGAGGCAAACTTTTCTCTTTCAGAGGTCTGGGCTCTGTCAATTGTCAAGCCAAGTCCATATCTATCGTACGAAAACCAGTTTGCGGAGCAGTTGCTGCGAAAGCAGAAAGAATTCGTCCCAGACGCCGTCGTTGGGCTTTCTATTAACCCGGACTACCACACAAACCGAGACCTCTTCGAATTCCTCATAACGTGGATGCGCAAGTCTTTGCGAGATGCTGGACCAGCGCTGAAGAAGGTCATCGCGTCAGAACACTGCAAAACCCTCAAGTTGGTGATGCAGCAAATCATCGGAGATTTGCAGGCGATGTCTCACAACGCCCCTGAACATTCTAGCTATGTGGTCTTTGTTCGGGACATCATTGCGCTCATCAGAGCCCACGGCTCTGATATTTGCACAGTCGACAAGTATTTCTATCAGATCAGTAAGGAGTATTCGCCGTCTATCCAGGACCCGCAACTGCAAGTGGCTGGCATGATGTCTTATGGGCTTCGGCTGAGCGAAGGGGACACCAAGGTCATCCAGCAGGTCTTCTTCTTCCTGTCCAACAACTTTAAGATTGCACTCAAGGACAATAAGCTTCAAGAAGAAGTTGAGCTTTTGTGCCGGGGAATGGAGAACCCGGGCATTCTATGTTTTATTCTGAACAAGATGCTACCAGCGATTGTTAAGACTGCGACAGTAGAAAGCTCGATATTCCCCATGGTTGAAGTTTATGCAGGAGCACTGCGAGTTTTCCTCACCCGCGATGTAATCCCTCGAGAGTTGGCAGAAAGCGAACTGCCACATGTGGTTGTTCTTTTACGTGCCATGGTCGACTTCTTTGATCAACTCAGTAAAAAGGACGGACATCTCCGGGCCGAGGAAGTCCATCTGGTTACACAGTTGTTGTCATTGTCAAACAGCCTATGGTCTCCTCTATATGGCCTGTCACTTTCCGGAATTTCTTGCGGGCCTTGGACAGATACTGTGCAAGTTCTCAAGCATGTGAGGAACGGGTTGTCAAGGGCCGAAACATATATCTCTGACATGATCGATCTTGAAGACTATTCTGTCAGAGCTGAAACCCTCCTATCCGGCTTTCGGCAGCAGAGCATGGCGCCCCCACAGATTGGTGATGGTGTCAGAGGCTTCACAGATAATCTCATCAACGACGTTCGGAAAATCTGGGTCAATACTGGAACAAGGATCACCATTCAAGCGCCTGGCAGAGGTTTCACACAGACGCAATCTAACCAAGGAACACCTGTACCAATATGGAATGCAGAGGTCTTGGTGACTGTCTTGTACGGGGAGCTGAGGACATGGAATCATTGGTGGAATAAAGTGTTTGGCAAGGAGCCAGAACGAGTAGACGTCATTGAACCTGTCTTGTTTTGATCAGCATAGCAACGGCGTTGGGTTTACAAATATTTGCGGAATATGGATTGGACTGCATGGGGGGATATTGTATTGTATATGGTTTCGTTTCTCGGAATGAATAGAGTGTATGAGATGATATATATATATATATACCTCTTTAGGTATATGTACCCGTCGAATTGAAATTGTGGAATATGTTTTGACGTGACTACCTAGCATTCACTACCTAAGTAGGCTGGTAAGGTAGTTATATAAGAAAATGAAAAAGTTGTGACAGGTAATTAACAGATACCTTAGTTTCCTAGGTATGCATGAGGTGTGTGTGTGTGATGGTCGGCAGTCGGGTTATTCCACGGCGGGAGTGACGTATCTTGGACCGTGCAACGCGCCAAACGCGTCTCCCTAGTTCATTTAGGCATGCGAACTTCAAACCAGCAATTAATTGTACGGATCCAATGCACCACGATGGCTTCACTGTTTGGTCTTCCAGACGAGGGTATATTAACCCCCTTGTTCGAATCATTTCCTTCTCGAGAGCATCAAATCCGCTCCCTAGCAACGCTGCTGCATGTATGTGATGTGATGTGATGTGATGTCCATCTTTCCACGTCCACGTCAACATAACAGACTGACAACGTATAGCCCAATGCAGCTCCTTGTCGAAACCTCGTTATCCACGGTGCAACGGCTACAGGCAAATCCGCCATCGCCTCTCAACTTGTCTCCGATCTCGTCACCAGCATTAACAGCGACGAGTCCTCAGGGGGTCTGCAAGCTGCTGTGGTCAACTCTGTACAATGCATCACAGGACGACATCTCTTCGAACGCATAGTTGGTCAGGTTGCTGAGGCGCTGCAGTGGGAGGAAGTGCCTCGGCGATGCGAAACACTGGCGCAATTGACGGTTGAGATGGTCAAGATGGTTCAGTATCCAAAGAGGGATGCGAGGTGGCGTTTTATCTTGGTGCTGGATGCCATTGATCGACAAAGAGATGCCCCGGCCACATTGCTACCGGCTCTGGCGAGGTTATCAGAAATTGTGAGCTCCCAACAAGCAACAAACAACAAACAACAAACAACAAACAACAAACAACAAACAACCTTGATACCTACATGCACGAAGCTAACATTAACAACCGTCCAGATTCCCTGTCTCACCTGCGTCTTCATAGTCACATCTCCGCCTGCTGGCTTCCTACGGTCACCTTCGTCAGCACATCTTCTTTTTCCTCCCTACGAAAAGAAGGAATTCGTTCGCATCCTCTCGCTCACGCCACCGAAACCGATTGCCACATGTACGCAGCAAGAAACCATAGATCTCTGGACTCGATTCTGCGCCGCCGTTTACGACTCCCTCACAAAATCAGCGTCTCGCACCCTGCCATCGTTTAAGCACAGCTGTCATGCGCTTTGGCCGCGCTTCACAGCGCCCATTCTAGCGGGAACACATCTGCCGAAAGAGTTCTCGAAGCTGTTAATAGCAGGCAGAGTCCATTTCCAAGATGAGTCTTTGCTCAACCCAAGCATTGTCTCCGTTCGCCCAAAGAATAAGTCCCTCGAAGCCATCGCAACCAAAACTACAGCCTCAGCAACCGATCTCACGAACCTCCTCCCTACGACAGCTCGTCTCCTGCTGCTATCAGCTTATCTCGCCTCCCACAATGCAACTCGCCATGACCTCACACTCTTCTCGACATATCATCATGGCCGCAAGCACCGCCGAGGAGGTATTGTTGCTCGGGGAGTCACGCGGACGAAGCATCGCAAGATCGCCCGCAAACTCCTTGGTGCACACGCCTTTGTCCTCGAACGAATGATGGCTATCTTTGCCGCTGTACGAAATGAATGGGCAGATGGCACTGCCGTAGGCGCCGCTGGCCTCGACGCAGATGTAGCCATGGCTGTATCGACGCTTGCGAGCTTAAGATTGTTGACAAGGGTAGGGGGTGCAGGAGATGTCATGGATCGAGGAGGCAAGTGGAGGATCAATGTTGCATGGGAGGTAATACGAGGAATAGGGAGAAGTATAGGCGTCGAAGTTGAAGAATGGCTGATAGATTAATACCCGAAGCACATAGTAGGCCAGGAGGGCATCTCCTCCAAATCATAGCATATATCAAGCAAGATTTAAAACCAGATCGTTAGTACGTCACGCTCGAGCTGTGATTGCAGGCTCATCTATCCAAAATAGTCCAGCATTATCATTCCATATCCACATAATGATACATTGCATCCGGCGCCCCCCCTTTTGAAAAAAGGAGGACCTCACAAGTGTCGTTGTGTCTTGTCTCTCAAAGCAAAAAACGCCATCCCATGATATGTCATACAGGAACCCAAAGCCCCTCATCAAGAAATCGGGATACAAAGTAACAACACCTTACACGAGAAATCTAGCTCCCATATCTTTTTGATTGTTTGAATTCGAAACACCAAACCTGTTCACCAGAAAAATACGCAATCCAATACATACTCATGAGAAACATCATGCAACGCCAGCAACTCGATCACCTGGCTGCCATGTGTCTTCCTGTTTAGTTCCTGGAGGGAGCCAGCCTCCATTACCTGTACCAGGAGTACGGCTGCGAGGAACACCATCGTCTGACTTTTTTGGATCTTCTGCCGCAGATGGCCGACCAAAGTAGCCCTCGTGGTATGGATAAGAGCGGGCGTTGAGCTCAGTACTTTGAGGAGATTCCATGATAGGTGTTGGGCGCAATCCATTGTTCGTGATGGGGAGAATCGATGATCGCTTAATCTGCATCGACTGAGCCTTCTGATCGGCCTTGTTGCCAGACTTTGTTCGGTCATACAAGTACAGACCCAGAAAGGTGAGAGCAATGCCCACACCTTGCAAGGGTGTTGTGGGACTCCTGAACCATACCAGAGCCAAGACAATGACGAACACACGCTTGATGAGACTGGCTACTGAATAGGTAACAGGGGATACCATGGAGAGGAGGACGAAGGCGAGAATGTTCTGGCCAAAATGGAAGACACCGTTGAAGACAAACTCAAGCGTGAGTCTCCCGTGGTCCATTGAGTTGGGTTGCTCATTCAAGTCTATCGAACCCTCGTGGTACAAGTTGACGAGAAGAGTGAAACCTTCAGACCAAAACCAGATGGGCAATGTGAGAAGAAAAGCCATGCCAGAAGAGTAGCAAAGCAAGTTGAGCTTGTCCAACTTCTTAGGTAGTGAATGGGGCGACTCAGCCTCAGCTTTAGCAGCCTCGTTGAAGAGCTTCTTGGAGAAGATGTTTTGGGTAACGAAGATGACGGTGGCCAAAAGAGCATGGATGACACCAATGAGCTCTCCCCCATAGGTCGTTTTGCCCGAGCAGGCCAACATGACACCGAATGTGAGAGGAATCAGAGACAGATAGGTCGTCTTGGGGTACCGAATGTCGTACACGATCCTATAAGCGAGAACGGTGAAGAGGGGTGAAAGACCCTTGATGGTATGGACAAGTGACACGGGGATCTTTGAGGTAGCTGTCGAACTAAGAAGGTGACCACCGATCTGGAATGCGGCTAAAGGCAGAGTCGTTCTGATAACGTCGCGAGTTGGCTTTCGAATCGGGTGCTTGAGAGCTGTAATTCTGGTTCGCAAGACTGGGAAGATGGTCGCAAGCCATGCCATGAAGATACACAATGAGGAGACGAAAGCGAATTGGACCAGCGTCAAGGTAGCCGGCTTGTCAAAGGCTATCAAGATGGACTTGGAGGAGGTGTTTGTAAGGGCAGACGAAGTGTACCACAGCAGGCACAGAATCTGTGTACCGCAACATCATGTCAGCACGTTGAACTGGTAACTCTATCTACATTGGGCTTGGGACTCGGGAAGAAGGGGCGTACAATAAGCTTCGGAGAGACGGGGGCACGAAGGGCATCGGCGATCTCGTGGGCGTTCTGGCTCACACTGCCATTGCGACCTCGTATTGTACGAATAGCATCTGTGAGGCTCTTTTGTCGATTGTGCCCTCGAGGAGCTGTCGACCAGCCATTATCTGACTTCGAGGCCGGTCGCCATCGATCTGAGGGACGAGGAGGTGCGCCGTTTGCCCAACCGGGAGGATTCAAAGGGCTCTCTGAGGGTGATTCGCCCAGGGGCGTATCGATGAAGTCGGGGAACTTTTCCATCACAGGAGAGTGGTAAGAAGGGAGAGGATATGAAATTGCGGCGCAAAGGCCAGGTATTAAGGTTGCGTGTTCAGTTTGGATTGATTCGAATCGGGGTTTTAACGAGCGACAAATGACGAAGGCAATATTCGAGTAACTCGTTATAGTCGTCGACGAAAACGTATGCTCATCGCTTATCCAAGGGTCGACTCGCAATGGCTATCTCGTAAGTACCTGAGGCTGTAGGCCAAGCAAGGCGCGAGCTACAAGTCGAATGACGAAGCCAAGCCTGAGAACGAAAGCGGGAGGAGACAAACGACAGCGCTCGAATAAGGCGACGTTGCTGGCTCTATGGAAATAAGGACCAGAAGCTGGTGAAGCTGAAGAGAAAAAAGAATGCCAAGTTACAACCAAGTGCTGTAGCTTCGGTAGGTTGGTGTTCACGTCAAGGTAGGAATGGTGCAAGTGGGATAAGCAAGGTAACTACAGCCTATAATTAAACCAAGAGGCTCCAATAGGAGAACGAATGGATACCTATGCCAGATAGATTGCACACGGGGGATTACAGGGGCCCATCCCTTGGGACCTTCTGTAATAAGCCTGTAACCATTCCAACATTCCAACATTACGTGGCTTGCTAAGGTAGCCTCCCTCCGCGGTTAGTCCGGCAGCCGCCGCTGATAAGCTGATAACGCACCCGACCTCACCATTAGCCGCCCTGAGCCGCCATTTGATTTATGTGCCCGAGCTAACTACCTAAGGTAAGGTAAGGTAAGCTGAGGCGAAGGTTGACGGGAGACAGACTTTTGAAGGCGTCGCGTAAAAGTCGTCTCCACCTGCATCAGCTAAACCAATCTCTCAGTTGGCGCATCCAACTGTGCTTCTGTTCCAACATCACTCTCCTCCGACTCCTGTGTGTATTGTCTCTGTCACTTTTGGCATGAACAGGGACCCTAAGCAAGCCATTCTCGCGCTCGCCTTGTCCTACGCCACCTTCCAGCTCACGACCCAAGTCTTCAATCCAACCACAAGCAAAAGGCAGTCCCTGGTCGCGACGCCTACGTCGCCAGCCTCTGACTCACTATGGCGGCCCCAAAAATGACCAAGAACCAAATGCGCAGGGCCAAAAAGAAGGAGCAGAAGAAGGCTCAAGCAGAGGTATGTTCTGGTCTCCTCGCCCCCGTTGCGACATCACCCACTGACGCGCTGCAGGCTACCCCTACAAAGACCGAGGAAACCGTCGAGGCTACCGGCCGTGAAGAACACGATGCCGCCGAGACTACGATGACAAATCTCGAAGTGAAGAAGGGGTCGACAACCGAAGATGCCCCTACCACAGATGGTCATGCGACTGAAGTTGACATGGATGAGGAGGATCCTGCATATGCCATGTACAAGGACATCTTTAACAAATTCGGCGCGTCGATGGAAGAGGACGAAATCGCCAAGGAGGCCAACGCCGGCAACCAAGGGACAGTGTTTTACGCGGATGATGACGAGATTCCAGATGAAGACGAGGAGAACAACGGACAACCAAAGTTATCCAAAAAGAAGAGGAAGCAGCTCAACACCATCTCAATCGCAGAGCTCAAGGCGTTAGTCAAAGTCCCTGAGGTGGTAGAATGGCAAGACGTATCCTCGTCTGACCCTCGACTACTTGTTCAGATCAAAGCTCAACGAAACGTCGTTCCAGTACCAACCCATTGGTCTTTAAAGCGAGAGTATCTGTCTTCAAAACGAGGTATCGAGAAGCCACCTTTCCGGTTACCCCAGTTCATCGCAGAAACCGGCATTACCGAGATGCGCGATGCCGTCCTCGACAAACAGGCAGAACAGTCATTGAAGCAGAAACAGCGGGAACGTGTTGCTCCAAAGATGGGCAAGCTCGATATCGATTACCAGAAGCTTTACGATGCTTTCTTCCGTTTCCAGACCAAGCCCGAATTGACGCGGTTCGGTGAGGTTTACTATGAAGGCAAAGAGTCTGAGGTGGATTATCAACATTTCCGACCGGGTGACCTCACCGAGGGTACTAAGGAAGCCCTGGGCATGCCTCCTGGTGCACCGCCACCATGGCTCATCAACCAGCAACGGTTCGGGCCTCCTCCATCCTATCCTACTCTGAAGATTCCGGGACTGAATGCGCCACCACCGGCTGGAGGCTCATGGGGCTTCCATCCCGGTGGTTGGGGCAAACCCCCAGTTGATGAGTTCAACAGGCCTTTGTTTGGTGGTGATGTCTTCGGTCTTGCGGCACAGGGCGGACAAGGAGGGGCACAGATACACGCCGGAGCAGGTGAGCCTGTAGAGAAGAACTTGTGGGGTGAGCTGCAGCCACGAGAAGAGGAATCAGAGGAGGAGGAGGAGGAGGAGTCAGATGAAGAGGAAGAGGAGGAAGACGATGATATCCCCGGCGGAACAGAGACACCCAGTGGCCTCGAGACTCCCGGCGGTTATGCCAGCACGGTGCAGGCGGACTACGGGCAAGGTGTCGAGACGTCTATTGCTGGTGAGATGGACTTACGAAAGGAGCGCCGTGGCTACGACACAGAAGAGTCTAGTGCTCCTCGATCCGCCTACACGATCCTACCAGAGCGCCAAGTTCGCGCCGAAGGATTCTTCGGTAGTGACAGGGTATATGACCTTAAGCAAGCACAAGCAGCTCAACGAGCAGGTGTGCCTGTTCTCGGCGCCGATGAAGATTCACGCAAGCGCAAGAAGCCCGGCGACATCGATGTTGCTCTTGATGTCGACTCGTTGCACAACCACGATGGTATCAGCAAGGACGACCTGCGGCGCAAGTTTGAGGAGGGTAGGAAGGAAGAGGGCATTGGAGCCAAGTGGGCGTATGACGATGACTTGAGTGAGATGATCGCTCAGGAGAGCAGGAAGAGACAGAAGACTGAGGCAGAGCTCAAGGAGAAGCGGAGGGAGGGCAAGGGAAGATACTAAACTAATATTGACAGTCAAGAATTGTCAGACTGTACCATCTGTGGGAACTGGGGTTAGTGGCCAGGCGTTTTAATATCTTGTTTACAGCGGGGACAGAGCAGCTCAACGACTAAAACAAGATGAACACCATGCTTCTCGAGGTTCGGTAAATGCATCAAGGACATGGTTGTAGAGTGAATATCAAACGAGTGGCCACAATGAGAACTTTCTCGGTTAGGGATGCAGTGGGCTTTTGGTTCATGGCTTTGATGCAGGCAAAACGGAATAAATCCGACAAGCCCTCCTTTCAGAATATGCTATCTAAATGTTGGAATATATGGACTTGTATCACAAGATCTTGATATATCCATGGCATCAAAGAGTCGCTTTTGCCGACGGTATATTCGACGTTGTGTTTGACGACAGTTTGAAACACAAACCTGACCCTCGTAGAAGTCCCTTGTGTCATCGATCTAGACGATCTCAATGAGATTCTCAAGTATAATACGTGGCCAATGCCTGCGTTCATAGTGGTAAACTTGCCGTGTCATTATCTCGTTGGACTCGTATTTGCGTACTTGATCACTCTGGAGAGCTTGGCGACGGGTCTGAAAGAGGAACATAGAGGAACAGTGAAGCGAGGCCTCAGCTGTGACTAGAAGCAGAAGACGCAGGTAAGTATGTATTGACTTATGCTTGGCAATGGGTACGGTCATGTGTGATGTGCATGGACATGGACATGGACATAACCCCGGCCTGATGATGTTGGTTCTGGTGCTGGAGCCGTCATGCAAGGCTGGGTTGCAGAAAGAGCCAACCAATATTACAGAGTCCATTCTTCACGATTGTTGAAGATGAACACAATATACCTGCCCTGTGAGGTTGAAGCTCGGGGATGTTAAAAATTGGGTTTGGAGCTGTTGCAGGTGGTAGCTCGGATAAGTTGTTTGTATGGGTTGTATGAGTGTGTTGTTATTGCCTTGCATAGTGAACACGAGTTGCCTGCTAGGCATGGATGGATGCATTTAATTAACAAGCTGTCCATTCCCGCCAGGACAACGATGACTAGCCTTGACCTTGAGGTGGCCAGTGATCAGTGGCTCCGAGTCACTATCTATCTCATCGTCTCTCACATAATGAGAAACGGTGCAGATGTCCAGGTGACTTGAGCGTGTGCTTAAGTTATAAACCTCTCGTCAAAGCTGCAGCAAAGCCAACAGTTCTTGACCCCACCTTGTACACTGTAAGCCGGGCTGCTATTGGTTAACAGTCTGCATTGATCAGAACAAACTAGCGCGGCCAAGTGCTGAGGCCAGGGCCAGCCAACGGCCAAGGTAGACAGGCCATCCCATATCAGAAGGACACGGGCAAGAAGAGAGATTCAGATGGGATTTGCAAAAAATAGAAAAGGACAAAAACATACAACAGCGGGGATTCGCTGGTCGTCACCGACCCAACTACTAATCCGCCGGTTAGTGGCTTGACTATGGGAGAGCGGACGGGATCCCGTATTTTCCACTACCTTTGGTCGTATGTGGTGAGAATGAGATCAACATTTGGATTATATCCACGGGTGCTAGAGCGAGTGAACGAGGGTTCAACAACTGGAATGCGACAGTCCAGGAGAGTAACTAAGGGGGAGTCATAAGTAACCTCCCTTACCTCTGTTCATTTTCGTTTCTGGTGCCAACTAGCCAACGCTCTTGATTCTGGATGTGAAGCCTGCCGCGGAAGGGCTCCATCACCTCGAATTGTGTTGCGTTGCGTTGCGTTGCGTTGCGTTGGGCATGATGTCCTGCAGCCCATGGATTGATTGCGCAACGTTCAACGCCTGGACTAATCTTGGAAATATGACTGAGTGCGAGATGCAAAGACTCTGTCACATACTATTGGATGGATGTAGGTAGGTACCTTAGCCTGCTTAGGTACCTTAGGTATCTAGGTAAGTTAGCAACCATGGCTGAGCTATCTCACAGAGGCTTGCACCTCGTGCCTCGTGCGTGAATCAGGCAGGTGGGTCGTAATGTGGGATAGCATCCAACCAGATCATGGGCCTCGCTGAGAATTGTTTCAAAAGCTCCAAGAAGCCACTCCAACCAAGGAAGACACGATAAAAGAGCAAAACACGGTGACTTTGTCGAGACTGACTGTGTTGCTAGTTATAAGCCTGTAGCCGTACTCGCCTCAGCATGACCTTGGCAGAGTTGGGCGAAGATGTTCGAGCACTGCCTGGTAAACAAACAGATCCATGTAATTACTGATGGCTTCTGTTGAGCGTCTAAATAAATTAGATAGTGCGGATACCTATAGATATCTAGGTACCTAGTGGAGGTACCTACCTAGGTAGGTACCTAGGTAGTCATGGATGGTTGCTTGTGCAGGAAACGCGGCGATTGGCTGATGCTGATGCTGATGCTGACAACATGAGGCTATCTACCTAGGTACCGTACACACTATAGTACCCATTGATGATGCCCTGCGTGTGCACTGTGGTATGTTTCTCATTTTCATCATAAAAAAAGTGTGTCGTGAACTCGAGTGTGCGGTTACCACGCTTCTTCTCTGCGATACACTCTCAACTACAATGGAGCAAGATGCTGATCTGAGTGAGAGAGTGATTGGGTGGGTTCTCACGATGGGTATTAATTGCTTGAGGGTGGTCACTGGTCACTCAATGAATACAGGCAAATTCTGTGACGTATGTATACGGTGACTGGCACAATCCATCGAGTCGAGGCCACCGTGTCTGATATGCCATACAAGAATCTTTGGCTCGCTTATGCCATGTTGATCTATCACCCAACGGCCCATAATACCCATGAGCTGGCGGCCGCGAGGTGACCATGATGAAGCCACCCACTTGACCGATGCAGTTGATATCACTCTGAGCGTCCTTCAGTGCCCGTATTAGCACGATACTGACACTAATTGTAGCATTTTATTGGTGTTGAGGACTTCAATAACACTGCTCATCCAACTCATGATGGCCCCGTAATTCATCATTCCCCCATCAACCATGGAAAGGTCGTATCACTTTCAACATTCCTTAAACCATGCGAAGAGGATTTTTCATCGCTTTCTAAATTGTTATAGTCAAATCAACCAATGCTAATTGCACATGCAATACCTTCTGGTCCCGATGTGTATGTCTGTGGAAGACCTTGGCTCCAAATAACAGCCGGGGGGCTTCCAGTCATCCAAGAAGCCCTCCATCTTTCAAAGAGTAATAAAAGTGATACGAAAAGGCCTGGAATATTCATATCATATCGAATACTTGGGATACTGAAAACGGCATGACCACTTGGACACTGTCCACACCATCAATTTTATGATATGCTGTTATTATCCTGAGGACGTCCGTCACCTTTGTAGCAATAGCCGAGACCGTCATGACAACCGTCCAGCATGTCTAAAACTTGATTAGCGAGTGCTAGAGAGCCCCCTGGATATGAATATCAAGTGTATTCGACTTGTAGCCTTTCAAAGTATTGTGGGGTGCATCCGGTGAACCAGCCTACCAGTCCCCAAAGTATTTTGAATTTTCCATCCACAATGCATATATTGAACAGAATATATTGACAACCCCCAGATTGTGCAGACTGGGGTCGTTTCGTCAAGACCGGAACTGATACGACTACTTGCGTGGGAGTTGCTGTGGTGGCCATCAACTGTTGCATAACTCAACTGTTCATCCTGATGTAACTACCTAGGTAGGCAGTCTCCCTGAGCTGCGGATACACCCAAGTGCTAGCAGCGCCAACTGAGTTACTCTTGGCTTACAATTCCCTTGGATTCTACGTTGTAGCAGCATCTTCAACAACAAGCCTCGCATGCCCGCCTGGCCGTTGTTATTGTCAAGGTGATCATCGCAATGATTGCTACTTCATCGTCACGCTCAAATCTGTTACACACGTAAACAAACAGCAAAATGCAGGTAGTATAGTTATATAATACAGACCTCCAAAAGTGTGCAGTACAAACTGCCTCGACAGAGATGAGCTGCGAAAACCCAGCAATGTCCACGCCTGAAATAATCCACCCTCTACCTCAATCCTGATCAACCGACTCCGGGCATGCCTTCTCATCAGTGTCCCGATCCCAATAAGCGCCGAAACGACTATAAAAACATAAATTCAATGCCATCCTTCCGCTCACGATATCTCCAAGTCTGGCTATATTCCCTACCACAAAATCTCGAGGCGATTATTCACTTTTTTTTGGAGCTCGCCGCTTTCGTGTTAGCTTTTCGAAACCTGGCCCTCTTCATGGCTGTAGGCTCATCAGATTCCCCAACAGCCACGTTCGCACGTCTTTTTCTCAGCGCTTGACGCGTAGTCATCGAATGGGAAGCTTTTGCGCTTTGAGAGCCAGTGCTGCTTCGGTCGCCTCCTTTCAAGCTTGCTGAATTAGGTACTGGGATGCTTCGCAAGGATATGGACACCCCGCTCTAGGAGGTTGCTTCCGTTTTGCTACACCCATTGCAAAGCCATTTGGGACGAGTGACCGGAATGGATGCTGACTTTTCGATGCAACTAGCATGGTAAAGTCGATTTGAGCATTTCTATAGAATTGTTAACAGTGGCTAGCCGTCAAACAGCGTTGGCATACCTTGTTTGAACAGATGAGTAGAGACGGTCCGAGAACGGGGAGCCTACACACTGTGCACCCATTCGCGCCTCTCGTGATTTGTGAAGCTCGAGGCGACTGTTTTAACGTAATATCCGCCGCGTTGACACCGTTCGTCTTCGCATCCTCATCTGATTTCAATCGAGCTCGTGCCTCATCAATCAGCTTCCCAGCTTTCTCAACACTAGCGTTATCCAGGACATCCCGCGCCATCAGAACACACATGTGCTTGCCATACTCGTTCATCCGATAATTCGCACCCACCAGCCAAGAAGCATTTTCTTTGACGAACTTGACCCAAGCACGCCTGAAATATTGTCCAGATGTGACGTTTTCTTGAAGAATAAAGGCGTCCCATCTGCGAATGTATTCCTTCTCTTCTTTTGAGACGTCGGAGAATTCGCCGATGTCTTCCCGATGCTTCTGTAACAACCATGCATTATCCACCACGGGCTTTGGTAACTCCTCGCCCGGTTTCAGGCGAGCTTTGCTGACAGGGTCAAAGAGAGGCTGACAAGACTCTGGAATGATGACCTTCTTCTTTTCCGGTCGTGGAATCACCGTTGTAACTACCGCTGGAGGCTGAGGAGGATTTTCGCCAGGTTTTCCAAAGAGTTGCCGTTCGGTGCTGTGCTTCGGTGAAAATCGCACAACGTCTTCCATGTGGTCTGGACCATAGCGTGAAGTGACCCAGGAGTCATCGCCGTTAACGTAGGCATGCTGATCAAGCGGTTTTGTGGGTTTTCCAAGCTGCAGCTCTTTCGAAGGTGAGACTGCAGACCCCGAAACATGAGTAATTCGGAACAGCGGCCCTTGACTCGTCTTTTCCAGTGTGTACACATAATTCGGATGGTATGTCATAAGGTGAGCTCTCAAAATGTCCAATGACTCGTTAGCGTTGCCACAGGCACAACACTGCCATGAGAGTAGGTGAACTGGTGCATTAGCTGACAGCATATACGTGACGAAACCCTCGCCTTGCTCAGGTTGCCCAGTCTTATCTCGGGGTTTGCGCTCCTTTCCATGGGCTTGCGCAGTCAGTACCTTCAAGTTGTATTGCTTGTTATTCCGTTTTCGTAATGCTCGGTTAGGAGTGTGGTCGCCCTCTAGCTCTTCCTCTAGATCATGAGAGATGTCATGCGACGAGTCCTCCTCACCAACATGCCCGTTCATTCCATTCGTCTCTTGTACTCCGTTCACATCCTCAATCTCATGCATGGCCCCATTGATGCCATTTACGTCACCCATTTCTTCGTCATCGTCATGAAGGCCATTGATGCCGTTGGTGCCGTTTAGTTCAGGGACATCATTTGTGAGATGGGTGCTGCTGGTGTCATCGATATCATCCTCAAGCTCGGGTGGGCTCGCGCTGTCGAGAAGATCATCAGATGTAGGTTCAAGAACACCATTGGTGTAAATCTCGCCATCTGAATCGAAAGCTGTAATACAATTTTTTGCAGTCTTGTCAATTCGTCGGGTACCCGAGGCCCATTTCAATTCTACATCCATCATATAATTAGTCAGACGTTCATGGCGTTGTGGGTGGAATCCGGCTGTGAGCTTGACGGGCTTCTTTATCCTGCCAAAAACCTGGGGAAACTCGCTATGCAGTATCCAATTCTGCTTGGCGATTGCTTGGACAGGCACTTGCTGGCTTGCAGGGACACCAAGCTCATGGGCTTCGAGAGGTGGCCAGTTGCCATCTTGAACTGAGAACATTTCGACGTCCAATCTATATGCGTTCGAGAAGTCATGAGACGGGTCATCCTGCCTGTTGACCAAGATACTTTCCTTAGGGACAAGGAATGGCTTGGGTGGCTTAATGTAAGCAATCCGATGAGGGCCTGACGGGTTCGTGTGAGAGACGATGTCACAGCTCTGACTGCTGCGGTATAGGATGTGAGTGAAGCCACCGCTCACATCAGAAACGGTGATTTGACATTTAGCCTTGGTTTTGATGATATCGTCTGGGGGAAGAGCATTGAGAGGTCGAACTTTCTTAGAGTCCTTGTGAAAAATCTTGTGTATCTCAACACGCAGAGCCGTACGATCTTCTGTATCAATGAGTGAGGTGTCGCCGTTGGACTGGGAAACCGAGCACTTCTGACGCTTTTGTGGAGGGCCACTGTCATCTTGGCTCTTGGGCGTGGAGAGGGTCGCGCCCATGTTTTTCGCGTTATGGACAGCTTCCCAGTTGCGCTGGGTAAAGGGAACAGTCCTTGTGAAAGGCTTTTTCTGTGTCATGGCGGAGAAAAGCGATACCTTGACGGTATGAGATGATCCGAGGAGCAGTGCTCAGTCCAGGTAGGAAAAGGTGCGTAATGCGACAGACAGACAGTTGAAGATTGGCCGAGAATGTGAGTAGCTGTGACTGTGCTTGTTGGTAAAGCAGGTTGAAACGTCGCAGTACGTAGTTGCGATTGTGAGAAACAAGCCGTAAATAATTATATATTAGTAGTTGATGGCCTTGACGCTCATGGCTGATGTGTGTCTGTTGTCGTCATACGAACGGGTTTGTCAGGGCAGGAAAAATGACAGCCGAGAAAGGCCAGTGAAATAAAGCAGAAGCAACGGATGGAGGCAAGAGCGAGAAACAGCAACGCCACAAACTGCAGAATCGGACCGGGAGGAGAAAAGTGAAGAAGGCGGGATAGAGATGAATATAGTTAAAAAGAAAGAGGGCCTATGAATGAATATGAACAGGAGTGAGAACCAAAGGGAAGGCGACTACAGCTGTGCTGTGCTGTGCTGTGCTGTGCTGTGTGCGTGTCCTTGGTACTCGATCGAGGTGGATGTAAATAAATGGGTTAAAGGAGGAGATGCGAGAGCCCGGTCGCGTGTGGTGACAATCCAATTCTGTAGGTGCCGTGGTAGGTAGGTAGGTAGGTAGGTAGGTAGGTAGGTAGGTAGGTAGGTAGGTAGGTAGGTAGGTAGGTAGGTAGGTACCTGGTTTCAGTTCAGTGCTGGGGCCAAGGTACTATCGCTCGCTGCCCGTCGCTCCTTCTGTGAACTGCCCTGTCTGGTCCCGATACGCGCTGCAAAGTGAGAGAGCGGATTTCAGCGGACTCTGTGGCATTGAAATGAAGCAGCAGTAGGCGAGAATGAAGCCTGTAGAGCGTCCTCATGAGAAGCGACGGGACTAGAGCTGACAGTAAAGGTAGGTAAGTAGGTAAGGTAGGTAACAATGAAGAGCGCGGCAAGAGACGCGTGCCAGTGGCAGGTTAAGAAGCAGCCCTGCCCGTGAGGTGGGAATTCTATCGCGACTCCCTACTACGGACTAGAGCCTATAGCCCTCCTAGCGTCATGTCTGGAGACTTGAGAGTCACCAACAACCGCCATTCAGAGGCGATAGCCTAGCGGGGTGGATCCACTGGCCACTGACAGCGGAGCGAATTAGAGACTCTATCCTCAGGGAGTAAGAAAATATCGGACCTTATTGTAGAGTGTCAAAATAAACCTGGCAAAGAGACCCCTAACTTCAGGTCAGATTTCCCCAAACGTTTTTATCGCGCAGGGCCAAGGTCCTGAGTTTTCTTTCCTCCCCTACTCTGCTTCAAGCAAAGACTTAACCGCTGGAAATTACTATGCATGCAGGCGGGGTGTTGTACGCTGTGTGAGCGTGAGCATGAGCCCCTTGGCTTCTCGTTAACTGTGAATGCAAACGTGTTTGCAATACGGAAACACCATACTAAAGTTCATTTTGTGTACCTATCCTCCCAGTTGCTATGGACATGAGCCAATGTCAACCCGGATTTTCCGATTCAGTCTCTCAGCATTAGGCCTCCTCTAGTGAGAGACAATTTCCAATAAGAAACTCTCCAGGGTCATGGTCACCCTCGATTATGCATGTAGGCGAAGCGCCAGGACCCCTTTAGTCTCGTTGTGCAATGCCTTCATGGATCTCCGATGTTCCATCATGAGACGAAGAGGGCCATCATGGCTTGTCGCTAGCGACTCATCCATATTGCATAGGACTTGCAGCCCAGCCTTGACTGGTTCGGGGTTTTGGTATCTCCTTGGGGGCTATATTGATGAAGAAAAAATCAAATGTTTGCATTTCGTGCCGCCCGCCCTGTTTGAGTGCAAAATATCCTGGAGGCCGAAGCAGAGCATGCCGCCTGGGTGTGACGGGGACGAGACGTAAACTTCCAACAACATAAAAGGCTTGACAGGTACTGGAAGTCATACTATATCAACAAGATACAAAGCCTCATGGATGTTGGTTAATTCGATTTATATTCTTTCTCTTAAACATTGGCTTTGATATTTCTTGTCCTTCTAGGTCCCTCAGTGAACTTTGTTTGGACCTCGCAGATTTCCAGAAATATAGGTACGTTGCCAAATCCAGCCATCGCCCATCTACCTGTGTAAGGTATGATTGGACACGACAGAGCAACTCCGTTCTTGGAGCTCCACACCGGCCGAGGTGCGTCACCACAAGGCAAGGCTGGAGGGGAAGGTAGGTAGGAAGGCGAGAAGGCTAGGAGGGAAAGAAAACTTAGCACCTTGGTCCTAAATGATGAAAAGACTTAGGTAAGGTAGCATACCTACCTCAATGTAAGATATATTCGCCAGAGCTAGAATACCTTTTGCTGAGTTTATTTTGACACCCTATGTGAGGGTCTGATGTTTTCTTACTCGCCAAGGAGAGAGGAAAGAATAAGACAGCGAATGCGTGCTCAGTAAGGTAGGAGATCATTTGTAAGAAATGATAGGAGATGCTTGCTGTAGACATCCATGATAAACATATAGTCATTAAATATACGACTAATCATGACTGATTTTTTTTTTTTTTTTTTTTTTTCGAATTGGATATTACTTTACGGAGTACTGTTAATCAAGCCTTATAAACCTTAACTCTTCCTTCTTCTTTCATTCTTTCCCCTCACGTCCGGGCGCCCTCTAAGTTAACTAGTGCCCCCAAGTTCCTTCGGCCTTGCCCCTCCAACAAACAAATACCCCAAGTTAACAACGAACATCACACTCAGACCCAATCTTGGACTTGTTTGATGCGGTCCGCTACTTCATGGCCTGACAACAAAACCCAGCGCGCCCAAATACACTCGAATCGAGAGTAGCCCTACGTATTGGTGCTGTTTGTCACATTTTTCTCGGTACTGTTGACTTCGTCATCACTCGACATCGACTGTGGGGAGCTTCAAGTCGCCAAACTTGGCCTTTGGAGGTGCGATCAATCCGTCCTGCCCAGCTTGCGCCAGGCTGCAATAACCATCAACAGGACTGGCCAAACACTCCCTCTTGTTTTTACACGTCTAGATAACTAGCATATCACTAACATGATCGTTACACTAGGCACCAGGCGTCGCAACATGGTCCGAACTAGAGCAACTGAACGACAAAGCGTTCCCGTAGCCTCCCGTCGCAACCTGTCGCAATCTATCACCGCGCGTGCTACCCGAACAACAACACGTCCCCTGCGATCGCAGAAAGCCTTCATAAGCTATAACGAGTCTTCTTCGGAAAATGGAGACTCCGATCCATCCCTAGCTGAGAGCGAACAGGATGGAGATGCCCAGTTCGAGACACGAGCTCGCAGAACCAATAAGGCCAGCTCAGCAAAGGCGGCACACGTACAGACTGGTAGAACACCGAAGTCGCGGAACCAAGCGAGGAAACGACCAAAGTCAGCACAGGAGAAAGGAAGTTTGAAGAAGCGACGAGTGTCTGCTGATGCCGAACCCGAGCCAATACCTCAAGGCGTCGTTCCAGACTGGACAGACCCGCAGATACCTTATGCCGCCTGGACCGATATCTTCTACTATGCAGCTAGCCATGATGACATCGACGTCAATTGGCTGATAAACACTGCCACAACTTGTAAGGCATTCTCAGAAGCCGCCTTGACAGCTATTTATCGTTCTCCGCCCCTGGTCACCGCTGGAAAGGCCAAACGGTTCGCGTCTCTGCTGGATCGCCCACCTTCTGAGACTCGATTTAATTACCGTGCCAAGATCGAGACTCTTTACGTAGATGTTCATGTGTTGCCCCAAACGTTGCTACCAAGAATCCTCCATTTGCTTCCTCGCCTGAAAGAAGTCTTTCTCTTTACACAATCTGATCAGCCGCCTTACAGGCAACTGGATCAAACAGTGAGATGGCAATACACTGAAGATATATTCGCCGCCTTCAGACCAGCCGGAGACAAGGAGTCGCACACCATGTTAAAAGGCTGGGAATGGAGCGGAAGCCTACTTGGAGGTCCTGTGGCGACCATGAAGGATGTTGCCCGTATACATCAAGAACCTTCATTTGCGCACCTCACCAAACTAAGCTTCACCAACCTTCAAGTCCCTTCGCTCTATAAGCTGGGGCCGAAAGGCGTCAATGAGGAGCAGGAGCTGGCGCTGTACAATGAAGATGGGGCTGTTATTGATTCGCTCGCCGAGGCGATTTCGCAATTGAAATCACTACAACATCTTGTGTTCGAATCCTCAACTGTCATGAACGATCGGCTTCTTCCACTTTTGCCAAAGGACCTCACTCATCTCTCACTGATCAACTGTTGGGAGGTCAAGTCTGACGAGTTCATGCCATTCCTACACACGCATGGCCGACATTTGCGCAGCCTGAACTTGTCTCACAACCAATCTCTAGACATGGTCTTCCTGACCACTTTGGAAGCTGCATGTCCTAATTTAGAGGAATTGTACATGAACCTCTCGTATTTCCGCCATCATGAATCCCGGTCTTATACCAACAATGACGCTGACCCTTTGTACGACCAAGTGCTGTTGCCGCATCAAAAGCCAGAGTGGCCGTCAAGCCTCCGGATCATTGATTTTGAACATATACGATATTGGAGTGTTGAGACTGCCGAAATGTTTCTCAATTCCCTCATAAATAGTGCTCGCTCCTTGCCAAATCTTCGACATCTTGCGGTCAAGACGATGCTGAACATACCCTGGAAGGCCCGCGCCAACATGCGGCACGAATGGAGGCGGAGGCTGGATAAAGTCTTCCTCCGCCCATACGAACCCCCGCAAAGAAACTATTCTCTTCGGCAGACACGAGCGGAAGAGGTGGAGGTATCTACTCAGATTTCGGAGAAAAAGAAGCAAAAGTTGAAAAGGCTGTCTGATGGCCCATCTCGGCGAAGTAGTCGTCTAGCGGCACACGTTTCGGACTCTGATTCAAGAAACAGCTCCAAAGGTCTCCGCAATTCGCTTGGTCGTCCAACTTACGCCGAACCCGACACAGATGAGAATGAGTTCGATTCTGATGCAGAAGACCAAGAAGCCGAGTCCGGTACTGCAGCCAGTCCGACTGGGGATGAGGGCGAGGGTGAGAAGAAGCCTGTGCCGCTTACGATTCAAGGACGTTGTACTACTGTATCCATTGTATTCGATAACCAAAAGCCCACTGAATTGCAGTATGGCATGGAAGACTTTGTGGATGATGATCGTGCCGAGTCGGATGACGAGTGGGATGGCGACCATGATGAGGATGATGATGCAGTCTTTATCTGGCGTTAACTGAGCAAAAGACTTCTGTATCATAACTGATCGCCTGGGATCTGAGAAATTGGCCATTCCAGGCGTAGAATGCAACATATGCCGGCTCTTTTGGAGTTCATATCATCTTAGTATTAGGATATAGCATGAACGGTCTCGAAGCGGCACAAGACAGATGTTCCAAACTGGCCATGTATCTTGATCATGCTTATCAGCCAATGGATGGATACCTACTAATACTTAACGTAGCTACTGCATACTCCAACAATTTGGCCACCATAATGTACCATGCGTTCTTTGAGTGCGTAGCCCAGATTCTATGTCATCCAATGTCATGTTACGCTGGCTACTCTCAGGTACGCACGAAATCTTGCGCAGCACGGTGAGGACCAGCTTGAACCACATATGAGTACACCTCGGCTTCGCACAGATTGGAGGGCAGTTCGTAGCTTCTAATCATTCATAAAATTCTCTTGAAATGTGGCCATGTATCTCTTTACTTGGTCTTGCGGCACCCGGCAACCGAGTCTAGGACCTGGAAGCTTGTCCAGGTGTATAAATTGTGTGTGATCTGGCCTTGAATATACTATCATTGCTTGTTCAATCAGAGTCTGACGAAGCCACGGCTAAGTCTCTACGTCGCCGTCACCGCGTGGACTGTTGGTAAAATTCAAACTTGTCGATTCTTCCCCGTTGACTTGTAGGGCAGCTTTGTTTGGTACTATCGAGACTGTGTGGGGGTGGTGTGTTTGGCTTAAGTCACCTTACTGTGAGGTAGCTACATACCTACCTAAGTAAGATTCATGAATATTTGATATACGACACGCTAACAGATTGCATGTAACTAGAACCTATGGTGCAGTTTATGTTCCATTCTAGTGTTTATAATATTGGCATCTCCATGAGTTTGGGATACCGGCGCATCTTGTTAGTGAGCATGATGGACACCTCAGAAATGAGCACAGCCATCATCCATGGGGTCTAAAATACTACTAAAAGGTAAGAAACAGGCACCCTATAAGGCTGATTGCACGCGCTGGTATAGTTCATAACCCAAAGGCAATAGCCAGGCTGGGTTCACATACGACAGGCTTATCATAATTATTATGACTTCATACGTATATACAACTGTTGTACAAGCAGGACCTCTCGACCGAATCTAAGGTAAGCATAAAAATCTCCCAAGACTTGGGATTTCTCATGACCAGAAGCAAATGGAAGCAACGCTTACAGGAACCTACTCCTGCATATGTGACAATCATACGAGCATAAACGATAATCCTTGAGCGCCAAGTTCCTAACATCTTGTGTCACATATTTTTAGAATGCAGCACCACCCATGCCTTCACCAGCAAGGTTCTTCATGCTCTTCTCGCTCAGGTCACTTCGCATCTCCCACGCTCGCGAGTCACGTTCGAGTCTATTCCACGTGTACAGACTCTTTCGTAGCCGCTCTTGCTTCGCGTGCAATTCATCTCTCAACTTTTCCTCCTCGTCCTTCAGCTTGCGATAATGTGGCTCAAGTTCTCGAGTTACGCCAAGAGCGAGAGGCGTCATCGAAGGATCCAACTTGCCGCCGGGGATGATGGGGGGAAGTGTCGCGAGCATGGATTGCGCCAAAGTCTGCCGTGCGCTACCAGCATGTTGAGCTGATGGCCCAGTCGGAGGATTGAACGGTCGAGATTGCGTCGTTGTTGTGGCTGACGATGTATTTGACGGAGTCGCACGTGGGCCAGTGGGAATAGCTGAAGGTCCATTGGGGGTTGAAGGAGTCGGTGAAGGTCCTGAAATGTGTCTTGCTGGTGCTTGGTTCCAACCACCTCTGCCTCCTCGGGGGGCAAACCCACCTCTAGCTGGAGGCACATAACCTCGCGGGCCAGCTGGGGGGACTGTTGGGCTCGTGGTCCCTGAACGTAGAGGAGGAGCCGTAGGTGTCTGGGTCCGAGCGGGAGGAGGCAGGGCTGGTGAAGATACTGGCCCTGCGGGATTTCTGTTTGCTGCAGGGCCGGTTGGAGGTGCTCTCAGCGCTGCAGGGCCTCGTGGCGGTGATCGAGTGGGGGCTGATGTGTTTGTGTCGTAAAGTCCAGGTCTTGGTGTCTCCCTTGTTGGTGCCATGACGTGATGATGGGGAGACTCTTCTCGAGACTGAAGTGGTGAACGAGCTCTCACGGAACTCGGTCGCGGTGAGGATCTTCCAGAAGCTGACTGAGAAGTGATCGCAGATGATATTCCAGATTCTCTCGGGGGGCTGACGCGCCTGTATGACTGCCATCTGTCATTTCCGCGTCGACTAATGGAACGCGAACGTGGCCTATATGAACCCCCACGAGGACCTGTCACAGGAGACCGCACAGGAGGAGTTCTGTCGCGGCGAATCACACCAAATGGAGACCTAGATCGCCACCTTTTGTCAGTTAGCCCCTCGCTATCAACATGGGGTAAGTAAATTCACCTTTCGTCACGCCGCTCGAAGTCACGTCCCCTATCGCGTACTCTGTCACGGTCCCATTCTCGATCTCTAACCCTCTCACGATCGCGTTCCCAATCTCTGCTCGGGGCAGGGGACCGAGGCCTTTCATATCTATCCGCTCCTCGAGGGGGAGAAATTCTCCGGGACAAGCTACGCCGAGGAGACGGCCGCCGCATAGACCTACTACGCTCCCGCCGGCGCGGACTCTCGCGCTCTCTTGATCGCTCTCGCCGGTATCGATCTCCTCCACTTCTCGACCTACGACGTGGGGGATATCTGCCAGGCACATAGCTATCGGATCCAGAAGGAATTGGACTCCGGGGACGTGGACTTCTAGGTCGAGGGGTCCTTGCTCGCTCTCTAACCGGACTTCTGACCCGCCTAGGCGACCGGTCTCGAGGAGTGGGCCTCCATGACTCTCCAGCGCCGTATCTAACGACTTCCCCATCATCAAACCTGTTTTCATCTTAGTATCTTGTTTGGGGACCATGAAGCTCGGTGAATGTGAAATAGAGAACGCTTTGAAAACAAAAAAAGAGAAAGAAAAGTAAACTAAAGAAAGAAACAGACGAATGAGCGTGGCATAATTAGCGTACTGTGGCCTGCTGGACCGTCATGATCCATGCCGATTTCTGGCAAAGGTCAGACCAAATATTGTGCCACAGTCAAGATCAACAGGAAGGCAGGAGTACACTCTCTGCCTCAGGCGATCCTAGCGAAATATCGGGTATTTCAGCCGACCGTCTAAAATCTTATGGTAATACGCCCAGCGTCGCCTGACGCACTTCCAAGCAGCAGTCCCCCCAGCAATCGTGCGCCATCCTCGCTCTAACAAGCCTGTGGATGGGGACGAAATGCCGGCAAAATGGGTGGGAACCCAGCAGTATCTCCAAGAGAATGGGCTGGCATGGGTTGATCAAAAGCACTGAGTCGTTCCCATGGGCATTCCCATGTCGATACAGGGTACGAATCCGGACACAAGAGAGACCGAAGCGATATGCCACATATGGATGGGAGCGTAGCCGGATCGTCATCACCATCGTTATTGGTTCATGGCTTCCCCCTCCGCAGGTGACCCGCCAAGAAGAGCCAATGTCTCAGTGTCGTCGAACAGTCTGTACAAGCTCGCCGGGCGACTGCTCCAACTCAGATGTATCTTCGATGGTTTTGTGAGAGGTCGCTGCCGCTTTCCTCCACCCCAATATGAACAGCCATCGCACGATCGCTTAGTTGGTCGATATTCTCTAGAGTTTGGGTCGGGGCCGCAGCACGAGACGTGAGGACCAAATCGTATTGCTTAAAGTGGTAGGCCACCGTGTAGCGTGTAGCGTGTTTCATGGTGTCTGCGGGTGGTGCTAGAGATGCCGAAATGGTGTCGGAAAACGATGGGAGACGTAACGATGGGTGATGATGATGATGATGATGAAGAAGAACGCAAAATGTAATATAAGCAAACGATTTATGACTCACCTTCGACCTCGGTCGCGATCCATTCTTGCCTTGGTCAGGATAGATATGATGCACGGCAAGTGCTTCTGTCAATGCGCTGTGATTTGGCTTTATGAAAGCGCAAGCACGCGTGCGAGTCGCAAGTTAGGTCAGTAGAGCTTCCAAAAATCGAAGACCAAAGCAGGGAGGTCGGGCATTCAGCATCCCGACTTCCGCGACTAGTTAAGTACCTTACCTAAGCACCATACCCTACTCAGCTACCTTAGTACCTACCGGTAGTGCCTACCTAAGGTAAGTACCTACCTTAGGTAAGGTACTAAGGTAGATTAATCCGATAGCAGATAAGCACAGTATCGTTGGACACACACAAACACTGTATTGCTTCAAGACCAGGAACGCAACAGTTCATATTCGTGCGACAGTTATTACGACTTCCATAGATGATAAATATGACACTGGGACAAAGGCGCTGCCTATAGGTATATAATAAATGACACACGTAAGGAAAATAGACTCTATCTCGGGTTGCACTACTCATAAGACCTGCTAGAGCAAGAACATTACCCCTATACAAGGGAACACCCAGCTTCTCCTAACTTGTACCTAACATCGTTGCCGAGACCGCATCTATGACTTTTCGTCTTCCGTCATATCAGCATCTGCTACTTCTCCGACCCTCTCGAGGATCCACTCCCGCGCCTCTTTGGCGTGATGCGCCATCATCTTGTTCAGACCAAACATTGGGCTACGAACGACTGTCCCGAAGCGTCGCTTGTTAACTTTTCGAGTCAGATCAGGATCAGCCCAGCATGCATGATCGCCTGCAATGTAGACTCGTGAGTTCTCTTTATACCACGACGATAGATCTGAATCAAACTCTGACTTGACTGGCCTGAGCGTTCCATTGGCAAAGTTTACCACCCCAGAGATTCTTGACTTGCAATCTATTTCGTTTCAGAATTTTGATATAGAGGCTTGTAGCAGCAAGTCGACTCACCTCGGTTTAGGAGCAGGACTTTGACTCCAAGATATGCATTGCCGACACCCATGAAGAAAATGTGATCGGCATCATAAAGCTGCAAGTAATTGTCCCACAGGTAACACACCAGCGTCTGGATCTGTTCCGAGAGAGCTTTCTCTTTGAAACCAGGTACATAAGAGTCGGATTCCTATACTAACGGTTAGAGATCAACCACTACTAATGAATATGATCACGGACCTCGTCGTGGGTGATATAGGCTGGGATATTGACGTCCATGACACCGAACTTTTGATCGACTGCCCAGTCAATGTAATCCGTTACACCATCAACCTATTCTTATCAGTTCTTGCATCGCTTACTATAAATAATATCTACTCACCACCCAGGCATTGTGAGGGTCGACAGATCTGTCTATAACATCCGGCTGAGCGAGAAGCTCAGGACTAAAAGATGATGTCAGTAGTCAAGACCCGAGTAATAGTCCTCTCCTCATGCAATTGACTTACGGATCGTGAATGATAATGAGAATCTTCTTTTGCTGGTGAAGGCCTGGTGTCACTAAGACTTGGTTCTCGTATGACTTGTATAGGTGTTCACGCTGGATGTAGAGAGGTATCATGTTGTGCTTTGCTTGCAGGACCTGTCTCTGGGCGTTTCTGATCACGTCATGTAGACGGCTGGATATCGTTGGCTGGATGTCGGTAGGAATGCGAACGATGCCTGCCCTCATACACTCCCAATATGGGGCCTGATGAGCTTGGACTTTGGCAAGTATGCGTGCAGCCTCCTTATTGATCTTAGGAATTTCCATCTTTGGTGGCGGTTCACCCATGAGCGTCTTCGCAACGGCCACTGCAGACACTGAGATAGCCTTAAGATTGTACCCTCCCTCTAGACACACTGCAACCTTTCCGTCAGCCAAAGACATCAACATGTGTGTCATATGAGCGTAGCAACTGGGAGAAACGAAGCAGCCCCCGAGCTCATCGCCATCAGCAGCATCAAATCCCGCAGAGATAACCACGAGGTCCGGATTGAACTCTTTGGCGATAGGCATCACAATCTTTTGGAATGCCGCCATGTATTCCCCGTCACCCATGCCTTGGTCATGCCAGCCGATATTGATGTTTTTACCAAGGCCAGCACCCGTTCCGCATTTGTCGATTCCACCATCCGGTGTCATATCATTGGGGGGTTTACCGGGATAGAATAGACCGTTCTGGTAGACGTGTAGAGATATATATAAGACGTTTGGGTCCTGATAGAAAATGTTTTGGACACCATTACCGTGGTGAACATCCCAATCCAGGATGAGAACCTTTCGGCAGATGTCTGGATAGTCCTGTTGGCAGACCCTGACTGCCACTGGGACGTTGTTGAAGAAACAAAAACCCATTGGCGCATCAAACTCTGCGTGATGGCCTGGTGGCCTGATCACGGCGAATGCGTTCTTGACTTGACCAGTCACGACGTTCTTGCAGGTTTCGATGGCTCCCCCGGCTGAAAGTAGGGCGGCCTGATAAGACATACTACCAACATAGAGAGATTCCCGCCCTTGATCATATTGCCTAGTCAGTTCTCGAAGCTCGGCCGAACTTATCTTGTCAAGGTTTTCTACCCAGCTAAAGTGATCAGGATGATGAGCGAGGCAAATCTCCTCTCGGGTAGCAGCACGAGCAGGTATGCGCCACATATAACGCGTGGGACACTCCCGCATAATTCTTGGCAACTCTGCCTCGGGACCTGTATAGACAAGGCCAACCTTCTTGAACGCCTTGAATATCTCGTGGATGCGACGGGGATCTTCAGGATGATGTGCGTTAGGTGAAAAGTCCGCATTCATATGCAACTTCATCCGGTCATCATAACAACAGCCTGTTGGCAGCAAACCTCTACGACGCATCTGATCGAAGGTTATATCTTGAGGTGGTGGATCTTCATCGTCCTCGCATGGATCCTCGGACGCCGTATCATCATCGTCGTCGATGCTGGTGTTGCTAGTACGGTTGAACCCATTGGGCGCTTCTGCATCCTTCATTGGATGATCAGCAGCATCTGTGATACTTGTCTCCATGGCAGGTAATCTCCAATATCCTCACTGAAGGTCTGACGACCCCAGGAGTTGCGAATATGCTTGGGAGAGCCAAGGCCAATGGTTTTGCGGGGGCAAGTCAACACTAGCAGATGGATCTATACACAAGTTAGAAAGTTTATGGCCGAGTTTACAAGCAATTGTTGACCATCGCTGTCTGGGGAAACAAAGGAGGTATTCGAGGACAAAGGTAAATTGCGTGTTAGCGAAGTGAATTATATGAGCCAAAATGACATACGACTGGCCATTGTTCGCACAAGCGCACAAGATTCTTGATTTACTTGGCGCTCAGGTACATGCAAGGGCATTCTGCCTAGGTCTGCGGAGGTGCGTGCATCAAAGCACTTAAAAAGGATATGAAAGATGATGATGCCAACACGAACAAAACACTTCACTTACCCCTGCTAAGTATGGCGCGATCGCAACAGCGAGGAAAAGTTATGAAGACGTGAGAGCATGCGCTAGCCTCTTACAGGGAGGTTCTAGAGAAATGAGATACGAGTAAGTCTAATGCTGGGTGGTGGGTTGAGATGCGCGATCGTGTTGAATCGCGGTGGTTGATATTAGCTCTGAGATTAGATGTATGAGATGGAGTGGAAGGAGAAGTGAGGCTCAGCTGTGGAGGTTGATTTTGGCGTGCGGGCTCCCCTACGGTTTCAGGCGCTACTGGCCGCTGAGTGACCCGCGGCCGACCTCCATCGATAAGGCACCTCCCATAGGTAAGGTACCTAGCTTCCATTCTAAGTTACCTACTACATTAGGTAGCAGTGGGGGCTACTGCTTGGCTGCAAACAGTTGAAATTTCCTTCTTTAATCCATTAGGTAGGTACCTTGGTTCGAAAGGGCATTGTTCCTTACGCTTTTGCTGATCATGAATCGTTGGTTTGGGCTGCGACTACTTTACTGAGCATCCAATCTCAGATCTTACAATTATTAGTGCCTGACAACAGCAGTAATTCACAGTTGACTGGGCAAGGTACCAAGTCAATGCACAGGTGAGAACGCAGCATTTAACATGAGGCAACTCAGGAGACACCACGGCCATGTACTCAAGCAGGGAATCCATTTCTAATAGATGAGAAGCCTCGGACTTAATTGTGACCACATCTGACGTTCCACGTGCAGTGCGCACTCAAGCAAATACTGCCACAATCCATAAACTTCAAGATTAACCAGAGGAACGAGAGCATGTCTATTGACGACACGGCACGGCACTCATGCCTAAGCGAACGAAACCATATACCTACCCTCCATCCTTGTCTGTAGTTGGACATCCTCCAAATACGATCCATCATCCCCGTGGGGCGAATAGTGAGATAAAGACCGGAGCATCCGAGCTCCCCCTGGCAATGTCCCATCCAGACTGGCATCACTTCCAAACTTGACGCGTTCAGCGTCACGCTCATCATCCCAGTCAATCACACCTCCTAGGCCATCCAGAGGCAAAGTAGGCATGTTCAAGGACCACTGTCGCTCATCCAGGACACATTGTGTTGACACCGAGATAGATTCTTGGTCGAAAGTGAGGTTCGGTTGAAGAGACCGAGCTTCCGTAATAAGGCGTTTTCTAGGGTAGCTATAGATGTTCTCAAATAGATGCATGAGATTTTCAGGGCCAAGTTTGCAGTAAGTCTTTACAATACGGCCCCAACGACTCTGATCCCGCCAGCCTCTTGCCAAAGAGTCAGGTCGGTCCACAACATCATGAAGATACGAATCGCAGCCCTCCTAAGGGTATGTCAGTAGCGAACCCCGAAAGTCTAGGTGCAAACTTACATATTCGTCTTGACTAGGGTCCAGCCGCGGGCAGAGATAGTGGAGGACGACATCTTTCATGGTTTCAACCAGATCCATCAGCTCTACCAGCTCACCTGTGGAGTATAATCGAAGTTGACTCAGTCTAACGTCATCCACACCAGGCTCTGGAAAGCCAACACGAGGTCGGGGGAAGTCTCCGTGAAAGTAGAAACCATAGAGCCACCATCGATACATGGCTCTGCGGAACCTTTCAGCCTCGTGCTCGCGAAGCAGGCGACAATTTTCAGGCTCGTGAAACCATCTCATCTGAGGGAACCTGGCTTGCCATTTCAGTACAAGAGAACAGTGGCTGAGAAGTGGCTTCAGATCCTTCACAGTCAGAATAACGGTTTTCAGTGGTTGAGCGCGGGGCATAATGGGTTTGCCTAGCTTGTTCAGCGTGATGAACCCTTCAACAGCGTCCACTGACACAGTAGACTTCTGCTCTGGACGCGGAGCTAACACAACTCCAGTGTCTCCAAGGAATCGTTTAAACACGACTCTGCGTGGAGCATACAGTCCACCGCGGGAATCGAGATCCTCAACTGAGGCCGTATAAACCTGAAGGAGCTCATCAAAGGGACTGAACTCCCTGACAAGGACAGGAAGTAAAATTGAGGCCTTTCTCTTGTCGAAGAGTTCATGTAGCGTCCTATGAGTGGCGCAAAGGTTGAAAACACCATCAAGGTCTAGTTGTTGATATATGTCCAAAAGGATCTCAGTTGGAAGCCCAGTAAGGTAATGGTTTTTGGGCATCTTCGGCGCCATGTTAACAGATGTTAACACGATCGGACGTCTTATATAAAGGGTTTGGGGATAGATGGCAAAAGTATTTGGTCGAATTGTAAGGTTTGGGTTTTGGAGTGGACAAAATATTTGCAGGTAAAGTGGACAGTAACGGTCCTCGTCTGGTTACCACGTATGCGATTATCCAATCTCACTACAAAACCAGAGTCGCCGATTTGACGGGTGCTATAAGGAAGTCAGGCATAAAAGTATGCCTGGAAAGGGGACGAGAATAACGGACCTGATGGACTCTGCATTTTGTTTACTTGCAATACGTTGTCGGGGAGCCAGGATCTCAAGAAAATCAAGTCGCTGTATCCTCAAATTGTACTCGCCTTCACCGGAAGAGAGTCGATATGAGAAATTTGTTGTTATAAGAGCAGCCTAGCCCTCGTCGCTTCAAGGAATCTCACTGTTGAGTTGAGTCACCCAAAGCATCAATGATACTGGGCTTATTATTCAGCCACCCCGGCGCTGGGGCTTGGGACGGAAGAAGAGATGCACACAGGCATCGGTTTTTGGGTAACTGTGATTCTCATGGCTGTATTCAAGTGCAATGCTCGTATGCAATATGCACTGATTGAATATACAGTGAGGATGAGGATGAAGAAGGAAAGGAAAGGGGGACGACTGATATACCTTAGTACCTAGGTAGGTAGGTACTTACTAAGGCCCTGATCGGCGAGCGACGATTTTGTGATTATGATAATAATGTGGGGACTTTTATAATTAGCACACTATAACTAGAACAAATTTGGCAGGCTTTGGCTGCTAATTTCAGTTCGATTGAGAGGGTTGATTTTATGCAAAATCAAAGATGTACCGATTGTGACCTTTCCTAATTAGGCTAGTTAAGCGAGGATTTTGAGATACCGATATTTACCCGATAAGTCCTTCAAGAAGGTGGTCTGGGAGATAATTAGCGATTTTGCAAAAATAGTGCCGCTTTTGGCGGCCTAATTAGGCAGGCGGTGGCAAATTAGGAAGGCGGTCAAGGCCTTCCTTTTATACAGATACATCAGCCTCTTAAGATGTATTTGTGGAGCCCTCATAATCACAGTCAAGATCTCGCCGATCAGGGCCTTAGTAAGGCTACCTATGACAAGGTCGCGACTTCCAGGTTGGGTCACGCACTGATAACAATTCGCCGAGCTTCATCCGGGCGGGTTAAGTGATGATGGGATACCTGGCCTTCAGGACATGACAACCCTGAATTGAAACTTGGTACTTCTTTATGACCGGGTGATTGACCGGGGGTTACGATCAGGGAGGACGAAATAAGATGAATGACATCGTTAGCTGTAACTAAAAATGCAGTATGACCTAAAACTCCAACACCCCGTCCCGGTGTTCAGATCCAGTGGATCAAGCCAGTAAGTACTTGGTTATATCGGCAGGTAATGTATCAAAAGGTTTAGGCAAACAACATCTTGGTATCCAGCTCATCCTTGGCCGGTCGCTGGCCGCCAACAGATCGCAGTCCGAGGTCGCCCTTCCTGACCCGTCTCTCCACCTCTTTCTCTGCGCGAGCGTTGTGTCGCGAAGCCTTTGTCCTTCGAATATCAGCTCGCACCTGGTTTGGTGACACAAACTCCTTGTTTTCATAGATGATAGGTCCACCAAAAGAGCCCTCCTGGATCACGATGGGTGTCAAGACGAATCGTGGACCAATCTCAACCAGGCTGATATCGGTATCAGGCTTGCCAGATCGAGACTTGGTGGTATCTTCCTCTTCTTCGCCCTCCGTGGCTGTCGCCTCGACCTCGTTGATTTGATAGTTGCGAATCCAGATCTTGCCATCGACAAAGCTAAATCCCATAACGTGGTCGATAAAAGGCTTGGATTTTCTTGCGCCCTGGGGAACACCGAAGGTGTGGAGGAAGAGCTCCTTGATCACCCGGAGGTGAGGCTGCTTGTCGAAAGCGCCGTCGAAGGAGAGAACGGGCCGCGACCCCTTGAGACAGTTGCCGGTGAAGTGAAGTTCCTCCATGGTGTGCACTGTTTGGTGTTAGCCTGGATAAAAGCATTGTCTGGTGTCAACTCTTACAGTTCTGGAGGTGGAACTTGATGGTAGGCCCGTTAGGGACTTTGCTAAGCCAAACATACAGATCCTTGCCCTTCCTTGCTTCAAAGAAGAGCACGTTGTTGCAGTTGTAGAGCTCGGCCAGCTCGTTCAGTTCGTACAGCTTTGTCTTGGAGTCGAATTTTGCATCTTTCCGGCTGTGGGGAAGCATTGCTGCAATGTCGTTTAGAAGATGACGATGTCTTGAGAAGAATAGCAATGTTAGTGGAATGCGCCCTACATCGGAGTCGTGGAATTGCATACCGGTAAGTGACGCCTCTAGAAGAGAGGATCAAAACTCTCTGCTTGTTTTTCTTAACGCCATTGCTAGGCGCCTCGACCTTTGTAGTGCTGGACTTTGAGATAGACTTGTAGACGGCAGCCATTTTGAATGAATCCCGACGTTGCGATTGGGATCGATTATCGAAAAAGCTGCGTTGACTTGGTGATGATTTTACTGGGCCAGGCTTTGCGACGCAGCGGACAATTTTCCAAAAAAATTTAGTCGGCTGAGTCTCGATAAGACTTCAAAGGTCGCGATAAGACAGTGGGGGTGCTGGAGGTGTCGAGGTGGGGCCGCGACACCGCTCTAGTAGTCGAGACAAGCTATGCCAGGGGGGCTAAGGGGGGTCCTCTAAAGTTCAGGGGACGTGCAGCAGGTAGCACATCCATGTTTTCTGAAGCAGCCGCCTAGACAGGCAGGGCCACTTAGAAAGCTTCAATCTGAACCTTAGGAATGCTTTGCGTGAGATGGATAAGTAGAGTAGATCGGGCCATGCCTGTAGTAGATGGATAGCCTGCCATTACTTCACCAGAGTCGGGCAGGGAAATATCGTTCGGAACCTACCTACTGAAGGACTGCATCCAATGTGATGGGTTGGATGAGGATGGCCCCGCTACCTACCTGAAGACCCTGAGAACAAGCTACCTTATGCACTAGCGACCTACTTAGTACCTATGGGAGGTAGCAAATGAATCCGATACCAATTCACACACAGGGCCAGTACCTGTTTACGTCCCCGGTCGGATCTGATCAGCATGACGTGGAGGCATATACGGATTGTGGCGTTTAACTCGAATGCGGTACAAGCGAGGTGATGTACAAAGTACCTTAGGTATAGAGGCACAGAGGTACAGCTCGTTAGAGGGCGAACATTATAAAGAATTCATTCAGCTACGTTAAGATGACCGTGTCGCAGCGATCGTTGGACGCATCAACCCCAAGACAACCATCATGACAAAAAATAAGAACAAAGGAAAGCCGAAGTAACCGCGCCTTCTGATATCAAAAAAGACGTATCACGATTCCTTGCCTCCTCCACTCTCCTTTAGCGAGGAGCATTTTCGGGGACAAACGAGACGCCAGTATCCCAAACCCCCAAAGCCCTATATCCGTCTGCAACGGCTCTGCGAGGAATTTAACAGCACTTACCGCCCTTGGCAGCATCGTCGTCGGCAGGCTTGCTCAGGGAGATATTGGTGCCTGCGCCTATGGTGGCCTGGGCGCTGTCACCGCTGTCGAGGGCCTTGCTTGAAACAATGCGATAAATTTCTGTCCATATTGTCAGTTCAAGCCACAGATAGGTTGAAGAAATTGGGTGAACAACGAACCAGTCAGAATGTTCTGGAACGCAAGTTCGACGTTGCTGGCATCGAGGGCAGAGGTCTCGATAAAGGACAGGTGGTTCTCGCCTGCAAAAGTGTCAGTAAGAGGGACCCTCCTGTGTCAAGTTGGGTAGGATTTTCGTACTAGCAAAAGACTTGGCCTCCTCTGTGGGAACAGCCCTCAGGTGTCGCAAATCGCTCTTGTTTCCGACCAGCATGATGACAATGTTGGCGTCGGCATGGTCCCGCAATTCCTTGAGCCATCGTGTGACATTCTCGTAGGTCTGATGCTTGCTGATGTCGTAAACGAGGAGAGCGCCGACAGCGCCTCGGTAGTAGGCGGAAGTGATAGCGCGGTATCGCTCTTGGCCAGCGGTATCCCAAATCTGGGCCTTGATTGTCTTTGAGTCGACCTGGATAGATCTGGTGGCGAACTCGACACCGATGGTCGACTTTGAGTCTAGGTTGAACTCATTGCGGGTGAATCGACTCAGAAGGTTGGACTTTCCGACTCCAGAGTCTCCGATCAGGACGACTGCAGGTTCACAATGTCAGTAAGGGGCGGTCGCAAACGTCGGACCAGGCGTGGCCTTTGAGAGATGGTAATGACGGCACCTTTGAAGAGGAACTGCAAAGAGGGCCCACAGGTCAGCAACTGGCGGGACATGAAAGACTAAGGAGGGTAGGGAGAGGGGCAAGACGTACATCATATTCGTCGTTGGCCATGACTACGGTGGTGTTGCTTCAGGTATATTACTGAGAGGAGCCAAGTTGGTGTATCGAAGATGAGGGTGAGGTTGAAGGCGAGTGCGCTGGCGCTGCGAGGAAGACAAGTCGACGTCGTTGAGGTGTGGGATGTGGAGAGGGAGAGAATGCGCGGCTCTGGCGATAGGCGGTTCCAAGGTTGCCCGTTTGTACCTCGACGTCCAGTCCCCCGTGCCGAGGGGTAAGACTGCCCACGCTGGCTGGGCTAGTGGGTGTCAGAAGAATTGACCGGTCCTCACTAATCTCACCAAATCTCTATTAATTATAAAATCTATAATTAATTTTAGAAAATAGCTATATACTTTAAATAAGTTATATAATAATATTTAATAACTAAATTACTATATATTACTTTTATTATATAATAAATTTTTATTTTAAATTTTTAAATATAATTTATAAATTTTAAAAATATATATATAATTTTAAAACTTATATTATAAGTTAATTATAAAAGCTATTTAAAAAATTTAACCTATTTTATAAAAATATAAAGATTTTTTTATTTTATAACTTTTTTTCTTTATTTATATATTTTTATTTTATTTTATAATTTATAATTAAAAAATACCTAAAACCGGTTAATTCTTCTGATACCCTGGGGCTGGGCTAAATTCTAACTGGAGCTGCCTATGTTTTTAGGTAGGGGGGAGGCTACCTAGGATTAGACGGGCGCCTCTTTGTTAGGTAGTGGACCTAGGCTACTAGGTAGGTAGCCACATAGGTAGGTACCAGTTGCACAAAGACACCCACTCTGCCACAGTGGCCAGGTAGCGAAAGTAGTGCCGTTCGCATCACTGTTAGGTTCCAGTATAGTTAGGTAAGAACTCAAGGGAATGCAACCTGTCCCCAAAGATGGCTGTTCTTGAGTGGATTGTTGGTCAGAGCTACCTTCCATGTGTGCCACTGTGCCTTAGTGTGTAATTTGCCAACTTAATATTAATGGATGGAATAGGCAACGACAAAGAAAAGCTTCAAGTCGTAGATGTAATTGTCAGCTACCGAATCCGGACAGATTCTGATGTGATAGGCCAGGACTAGTAACCTCATGATGCATTTTAGAAGGATGGCTGCATCATCTATGATGGATGTCTTCCGAGCAAGCATCCGCATAGCTGGGTTTTCACGCTGCCTGGGATAGGACTAACCGCATCAATATCGCTCGTTCATTGCAACCTGCAAACTGGTCACTGACCGCTTTCAGATATGCAGTACTTTTCTGTTTTGAACCCGATACTCCTCACAAACCTGGTCGCATATTTGGTATGATGTAGGTAGTTTTAATGCGCATTCTTGTAACCTGGCCCTTTCCTACTTTCTTGTGTAAGGGGCACCATATAGGTCGTCAGAACACATTATAATCGGAATTAATGATTTAAATGAGGAGCCAAGGCATCTCTGAAAGTTGGCCGCTCTTCTTGATTTCGAAATCATGAAGTGATGGATGCTAGAAATATGTGGATATGCGACTGAACTCTACTCCTTGATAATGAGATGCCGAGAGTTTGATCAGCATGCCGTATGGATGCTTCAAACGAGATTTTAGTCGTAATTAGTACTGGGTAGACGTTTAAAGCTAAACAAACAGGTAGATGGCCTCGATAAAGTCAGGGTCTAGGTTAGGTATGTTCCATATATAGCTACCAGTAAGTACCTTATGTAGACAAGCAGGGGAGAGTGCAAATGAATCCTAAGGACGGGAAAGACCAAGTATTTAGGGCTAACACATCTATTGACGATGATGCGAGTCCTGAAGAAGCACTTGCCCATGCAGATAATTTGCTCTCCTAGTTGTAAACGAGGATTTATTTTAGATTTTGTAGCCGCACCTAAGGTGCATTAGATAAGGGATAAGTAAGACGCCCGATAAACTAAGTCACCCACGTGATCTCGCGACCTGGCTGGCACTTTCCAGGCAGCCCAGGCCGAGCCAGTCCCACACACGCCTAGTCCGAGTGAAGCTCTGACCTACTAAGGTAGGTAGCTTACCTATTACCAGAAATGTTAGAGAACGGAGAAAAGAAGAGATCAAGACCGGCCCGTCATCTCATTTCATTCCTATAATTTCTCTCTCACCTCACCGAAGTTAGACCTGGTCATCCAAATTTGGTACTTCATTCATCGCGTCAAGGTGTCAATAAAAAACAAACCCACGAAATCTCAGGTCCACTCTATTCACTACACAACAGAATCAGCCGTACTCCGTATACCTCAGTGAGTTTGACTTCCCCGCCTTGTTCATTGCAAAACCACGACTGACTTCATTTCTTTTCCTAAGAGTGCGAAAGTAACATACGCGGCTCTTGGCGGTTGAACGTTATGATACGATACACATGAAGAGCATACGCCAAAAGATGCCAAAATGGATGACTCTGATAATGAATCAATAGTCTCGACAATCGTCAGTGAGCACGACTCCGATGAAGAGTGGAACGTTAATGAGATCTTGGCCGAATGGCCTATCGATGGCCTACCAAGATATCTCATCGAATGGGAGAATTTTGATTTGTGCGAAGCAACCTGGGAACCTGTAGAGAATCTGAGCAATGCTCTCCTGGAAGGTTGGGAGAAAACAAAATCGCGGGATGATTTTGACATGTTCAAGAACATTCGAGACTGGAAAAATGCTGTCAAGTCCAAATATGCTGCCAAGCTCGACCGCCATCAGGAAAGAAATCGACGCAGAAAGCTGAGAGGCGAAGAAGAAACCTCGTTCATGGAGATGGAAGATCATCTGAAATGGGCTGATCGATTTCCGGATGGTGAAGACCCCAGCGGTTCTGTCGTCTCTAGTCCGTCGGTAGCTACAGACATTGATATGGATGTTGAGGTCGGACAACTGTCACAACATTCTTTCGACAAAACACAAAGAGCTTCCGTAAGCTTGAGTGAAGACAGTTCGCCAAGAGGTAGTCGTCAAAACAGCATAGCATCTGTCCATCATCCTTCACGACCGCCAATGAACTCGGCTGCGACTACAACTACAGCCTCATTCACATCCTCAACCAGTCAGAAGCCACCACCGCGACGGCAATCAAGCAAAGTCCTTGTCGATAATAAGAGACCCCCACAAAAGCCGGTGGCTTCAAGCAATCTCCTGTCATCAAAGTTCGGCGTTCGTGGTCCGATAAAGCGGACCGATAGTCACCTACGCAAGGGGCAACCAACAAAGGCTCGCAAGACCCGGCCTGCGCAAGCCTTCACAGGAAATGTATTTTCAGGGGGCACAGTGAGAAAGCAGCGCACGACTCTCGCCGAAGCTGCTAAAGATTCCACCAAACAGTCGAAACTTTTGAAGCCAAGGTATGTGAATCTCATACAAAAAGCAGGCCGCGATAGAGAAAGCGCTGCACCTGCAAGACTACCGACGGACCTCATCTCTCTGAACCCAGCAGAGCGATCTATCAACGGCCTGAATGCCTTACAGCTGCGCCCCGAAATCCCGAACGAAACAGTGAAACCGCTCGGACAAAACAAGAACTCTACTGAAACCATCCCCGAGGCCCAAAAGTCAAGGCCCAAGAAGTCAATTAGTTGGGGCACCGTTGAAGAGGCAACAATACCCGCACGTGGGGAGAGAGAGGAAAGTCTCTTCCTACGCGAGGATTCTCTTATTCGAGCGACGACTCCAATTAAAATAGAAGATGACTCTCGTGAAGCCGAGAAAAACACTGGGCCAGAATCCAATTCGACCTTCCAGACAAAGGCTTCAGACAACCAAGAATGTTGGGCTGGGAGAGCCCCTGTTATGAACGATGAATCGACTTCTTCTAACAAGTCCATCACCACGGAGGTGCAATTTGGCCCAGGAAGTCGGGAAAAATTCCCGGTTATTTTTGAAAGAGACGAGGACCAGAATGGGCAGCCCTGGTCGAGCATCTTTGAACAGCACCCCATCCTGATCTTCACACACTCTTGTATGACGCGGGACTTCTGGTCTCAAGAGACTGTTCTGGCTGCTGCTAAGCTGGGCACCGGCTCAGTGACAAGCATCGGCGACCCAGATAGCTTGGCTACAGTTGCGAATTGGCTCTGTGTAAGGTCTGTTGGGGTCCTCCTATATCGCCCAGAACTGTGCATCTTCCTATACGCATCGTTCAAAGACTCTGTGCTGCTGCATTATTACTTGTTTCGGGCTTCTAATCCCCTGACAACGCGCTCGCTTGCGCCGATTGTTCTTCCAGAGGGCGTTGGCGGTGGTGACGTCCTACCACAAATGATACCGACAGTTTTCAACCGGCTTTTGGGATTCCAGTACGAGCAATTACTACCAGAAAAGGCCCTCATGGATTATAGCAACCACAACTTCTTCCTGGTATTTCCAACGAATGCTGTGGAAGAAGCTCACTTTCTGAGCGGATGGCTGCGAAGCTGCAACCCTCAGTGTAGGTTGCTTTCTAGCCTCACCACTGGACACTGGGCTAGCTTCAAGAAGCTAGACCAAGGCGTGGTCATCGTGCATGAAGAGGCAATATGGGCTACGCGACTGTTTCCTTCAGTCTGGGCCATCCTTCACAACGTGCCAAACTTCAATTTCCGCCTCTTCTCCATATCTCTGCAACCTGCGCCCTTTTATTCCTCTCTTGGCCAATCATCCAGGATCGGGGATGTCACTCTGCAAGCTATCTGCGGACAGAAGAAAGCTGTATTAGTTACTCCCAGTTTTGTTATCTCGCAGCCTCAGCAGGCCTGGGCTTTCTTCAAGTGGGCTTACAAATATTGGCAGCAACATCGCGGCGCTTTTACGCTCATCGTATGTGCCGACTTTGAGAACTGGATTCACGAGGTAGCTGTTGTGGTCAAGGAAGACTGGGAGTCGCGTATAGAAAGTACCCGAGTACGCGAAGAGGACAAGGCGACAGCCGAAAAAGAAATCGATGCTCTTTTTAAGTGCTTGCAACATGTCAGAGGGCTAGTAGGACCTTTAGACGATGATCAATCGGTTGTGGTGTTCGCCCCTAATTCGATTGATGGCAACGATGAGCAGAGTCTTGTCAATTGGTTTGGGTGGTGGTCTATTCTGAATTTAGACCAGTATCGGCATTTCACCGTGCTTGGATCAAGCTCTGATGCTGGCATCCAAAGGCTCACTCACCAAATCCGGATCCCCCAATATACCCCCTCAACGTTGGGTAACCCAGACGAGGTTTTGGGGAAGATTAACCCTACCGCCTCCTCCCTTGTTGCGCAGAATCAGTCAGCTGTGGAGAGAGCACCTCAGAAAAGACTACGCTTAGTCCCCCACGATGACGGGGTATCCTTCAATCGCTTCCTAGGACAACTGGAAAGCGATATTCGAGACAGGGACTGGGGCCCCCAGACAGTCTTCAATCGCCCCGTCTCTTACTGGAATATGGATATGGCACATAGTTTACCTGAGTTCGAAACATACGATAAATGCCTTCGCTATTTCAACGGAAGAATTCATGAACGCACCTTTATCAATACTGGCGTAGCCTTCTGCTACACGATTGAAGGATCCTGGAAGTACGGCGACAATCGAGAAACCACTAGCGAGAATCGACGGCCGTGGATTGCTGTATACAGACCTGTTAATGTGTACAAGAAGCCTTGGCGTGCAATGGAGTTGATAATATGGGATCCTGTCATGAAAATGCCGGACAATGATCCATACGTTTACGATGGGCAACTTATTGAAGCACAACGCGAAATGATACGGCTTGCTGAAGGGCCTCACTACAAACTGCCACTGAAGAAAGTATGGATTAGGGGGCCAGATGTGATTCCACAGGGGTTGACAGACCCTGTTGATATTACTATCCACCAGCTTCAGCATCTTATGAAGAATCTGAAGGAATCTATTCCAGCCGTATTGCCAGCCATGGTGAGTCAGGGATGGAGGGAAGTCAAGTCAGGAAATGCGCCCATCAGATCACGGCCACCCTCTCCAGAGGCAATGGACGTTGATGAACCTATGGGGACAGACGATGCCGCAGATGAGGACCTGAAGATTGTCTTCCACGCTCCTCGTGGGAAGAATATGGATCGGCCGACCAAATGCAAAAACCGCCTCTTTATGCATTGCGCAAAGAAAAGGAGCGAGGGATACCGTGGAAGAACGATGAATTTCGTCTTCAGACCAACTCTGGAATGGTACGAGGAGCAGGTACAAGAAGGTCGTGGTTTCGAGCATATTAGGGTTACGCCGTGGCCAGCCTTTTTCTCGAAACACCTCATCGAAGTCCCTGAGCGACCCGATGTGGGCTCAAACAAGAGTGGTAAGGAGGCAAGAAAATAGGGGATACCACATGGAGGAGTTCACTTCTACGTTATACCATGACGGATGGATGTGTAGGGGGTATATTGGTATGGTTATGTGTGACGATGGTGTACTGTAAATACTAAATGTACATCTGAGAGCTTTTCCGAGAATGACACAGATGATACGAATTGCCCTTTTTACAACCTGGTTTCAGAAACAAATCATCTTGCCGAGGCAGGGAAGTTTCTCGTGCTCAGCAAGACTCCCTTCACACGCCGGATGTTATCCCGCACCTTGCGGATTTCGTCATCTGGTTCAGGCTTGCGTGAGCGGCCGTACAGGTCATAACCAGTACTGTGATCGGGGTACGCAGTATATGTCATTGTGTCAAGGTCATCCCGTAGCATATCAACAGCAGTTTTGATCTTATCCATGCCTTCGCTCTGGGAACGGTATTCATCCTTCAGGCCAGAAAGAGTCTTGTTCAGGCTACTGATTTGATTGGTGTTATGTTTGGCAGCTGACTCGTTTTTCTTAGAGTCTATCATAGCTGTCACAGAGCTTATGGGGAATGTGGTTTGAGTGCCCATGTCCCTGTGGAACATCTCCGTAGGGTCTTCAGCATCGCTCTCCTCCTCAACTGCGGCGATGGGTTTCTTGGGGGGAACCTCGGAGACGGTCTTTTCAAGCTTTGCGACGAGGGCATCGAGTTTTCGTGAGGCCAGATCGTGGAAATCTGTACGAGCTTCGGCCTGACTGTCAACCATAGGCCGAATAACGTAGCGACTTGTCCCGTAGATGAGGGTGGAAAGGCCAGTGACTGCGTAAAGGGCGTTGAGGAGACGCTCCTTTGTAACTAGAGGAGGGGGGCGGGGTGCCTTCGCAAGGAATTCAGGGTATGTGACGACTGGGGGTCGGTCGACGGGTGGATGGGAAGCTGGTGTTGGAGGGAGAGTTTCGGTTGGTGTTGGTGTTGAGGCATACGAATTAGGTGTTTCGGGGATTGGCGCCTTGAAATTGTCAGCATAGTATACGGGAGCAAGATAAGAAGTAATAGAAACCTCTGTCTCTGCTATGGATTCGTCTTGACCGAGCAGCGCGTGTATTTCGGCTTCGTCAATGCCTTTGGACTTCAAGAACTCGACTTTTTTCTCATGAGGCGCGTGTCGCACAGCGTCATTCTCGAGAAAGCGCCTCGCAACCTCGAGTCTTTCTTGAATGTCCGTGTCAATTTCCGGCCGGGATGTCTCTTCTGCTGTTGCTTCTGCCGCTGGCGCATCGACTTCTGATGTTGAGCTGCTCACGGATGGTGTCGGGGCCGGTTCGGTGTTTTGGCTATCGATCTCATCGGGTTGCGCCTTCTGCCAGGCTGGGATGGCAGGATTGGAATCTGAGTCGCTCATGTTTGATACTTACAAGACTTGAACATTAATAACGGAAACGTTGAATTAAGGTAGATGATAACTGGAAGGGAAATGTTTGTGGTTTCCGAGGCGTACCTAAGTACCAAGGCAAGGTTCGGCGAGAGGCAGGCACATGCCTCGGTCCTCCTGCCGATAAGGTAGTAGGTAACGGTGGAGCCTAAGGTAGGTACTTTAGTAGGTAGGTACTACCTACCTATAGGTAGGTAAAGGTAAAGGTACTTATGATGCTGGAACACCGCCATCAAGCCATCCAATGTTACTAAATCAGCAAGAAAATAAACATTTGCTTGAAGAGTTCACCCTCAAAGCCTTCCTTGTAATAAAGAGCCTGAGAGAATATCCGTACCTAAGTTAACACGCATTGGTGCCATTGAGCAAGCCGGACAGGCAGTTTACATAACGGTAGCCACTCCGTTTAGTAGATACCTTAGCCGTTGCTGGAAATACAACGGGGTTGTGCTAAACGGTAGCACGACCAGAACGCGCATTCATTCATCTGAGAGCATCAATTCCAGACAATATCTCAAAGTGAAAGATCGCCTGTGCCATCAAGGACCTCGGTGAACGCCCGGGCTTCTCAGTAATAACAAATACCATCCGCACTACCGCTTCACGTTCTTCTCAAGACACTGGATTCGCGCCAAAGTTCTTGCGCGAAAAAGATTCAGCGCGATCATCTCCCATCAGCCAATCTCATCGGGGCAGGCAATTCTACCGCCAGAAGCAGGACACAGCAACAGCGTGTAACAACCCTCGTCCCACGAGCCTCGTACTGCGTCACCTGCCGGTCTGAACGGGTTGAGCAACTTGCGTGCTTGTGCCCTGGGAATAGCGATTGCGCTTGAGTCCCCAGCTCTTGGCTCAGTCAGATCCTGTTCGGGGTGAAGCGATTGGAAGCGGTTAAAACCCAATTACCAACTGCTGGCCGTCTCAAAAGCAGGCAAGTGAAAGTTAATAGGCGACGAGCTGCCGTGGTGTGACCTTGCAAGACCAAGGCATTCAGAATCTGTAATAGGTGAGTTGTGAATTTTCCTTTCCTCTTGGTTGTCTCTCCCTCCCTCCCTTTGTTTGGTCGCAGCAAAACAACACCCACCAATTCCGTCCGTCTCTGTAATCCTTCTCGTGGCTGTCACCCAATTCTCTCAATGCAACCGATGAGGATAAGCTTTTCCTCTAAGCTATTCTGTATTGGCCTTTGATATCGGCAGTTAGTCTGAGCTACCACAGGATTAGGATATTCCTGGACTGGACGGACTGGCCTGGCCTGGCCTGGCCGATGATCCTCAGCCACGTGCAGGATCCCGCTTATAGGAACCCCTGATTCAGCAGTATTCACAGATGAGAGGTCTCATGTAGTTACCTACCTAACGTTAGGTAGTCAGCCTTTGGTTGGTTGGTCGATTGACCGGCGGCTTGACTGGTTGCAGGATAAATTGCATTAGTTGGCTGTTTATCTTCAGCCTCGCATCCTTCAAGCTTCAAGCTCAAGCCGTCTTTACACCAATGAACCGTCACCGACACTACAAAAATCCAGACTCCAGCCTACCTTACCTTATCCTGTCCTATCCTATCTCGCCACCAACATCCGAGCTGTACTTGCCCTGCCCTGCCTTGGCCCTGCCTTGGCCCTGCCTGTTCCTTCCAGCCAATCCCTTATTCGGTGGCTCTTGGCTCCTACTCCTGCTCCTGCTGTCTCACTCCCGTCGTGCTTGCCCCAACGAATTGAGCTTATTTCAGCCTTGTCAACACCAAAGCCTGCAAACTTGTCTCCCAATCACTTTCCTTTTCTGTCATCCAACTCATTTTACTTCACATATTTAAGTTTTCGCGATCTTCCCTGAGACCCCAGGACTCCTTGAACTCTATCCTGATACAAATACAACCCACCCTTCACTTCGCATACCACTAATTATTTCCCACTTTCCTCATTTCCTACCATCCACCCCAGGCCCCGCCCACTGCGGGCATCTATCATCATGAGTTCGCGTCCACGTCGCTCAGCGGCCACCAAGGCCAATGAAGTCATTTCTGTTCATGCCAGATGGGCTGACTCTCCAGAAAGAAGCGAAAGAAGCATGTCGTCACGACGATCTGGTCGCGCCTCAGGCGTGTCCGTCTCCCGAGATGATGCCTCATCACCAGGTGGCGATCGTCATTTGAGTTTGACTGTCAAACTTCCTTCCAACAAACTACGACAGGCTACACGTGGGGAGCGTGGCTTTGAAGGCGGAGAAATTGTATCCGGAAAGCGGAATCGAGGAGCTAAGAAAAGTTATGTGGTTGACTCAAGCCCTGACGAAGACGAGGAAGAGGAAGAGGAGGCAGAGATTGAGGTGGAGGAAGACGATGACGATGAGATGGATGTTGATGCTGAGGGAGAGGAGGATGCTGAGGGAGACATCGATATGGATCTAGCTCCCCCAACCATCACCGTTTCCAAACCAGCCCGGTCTAAGCCGGCACCTCGAGCGTTGGCTGCCAAGGTCATCCAGGATGATGACGACGACGACGATGACGAGCTTAGTGACCCCGCTGATAGTGACGCTGGAGACGAGACTATGGGTTTTGGTGATGAGACCATGGCCGACGATGGTGACGAGGATGCTGAAGGTGAAGAGATCGAGGTCGCAGGCCAAGAAGGAGATGAGGATGACGAAGACGAAGAAGAAGATGAGGAGGAGGAAGATGATGAAGGCGATAGAGGCGACGATGACGACGAAGATGGTAACCCAGACGAGTCTATCGATCTCACCAAAATGACAAAGCGGCAACGGGCTCGGTTTGAAGATGACAATGCGCACCAGTACATGAAGTTGTCAGATGGTGAGTCTAGTGCTTGTGCTTACACTTGCAACACTAATCCATGCTGGTAGAGGTACAAGCGAAGAAGGTTTTTACAGCTGAGGAATTGTCCATGCGTCGACAGGAGATGGCCCGGCGACGCCGTAACTTGAGTGAAAAGCGAAATGAGGAAGTGAAGGTACCCTCAAAATTGAATTAAGCAGAAGACGGACTCTGTGCTGACCTCAGATTACAGATGGAAACGATTAACAAACTCCTTAAAAAGCAAGCTCCCAAGATCAACCGCAAAGCCGCAGCTGCCGGCGCAGGCGGTTTAGAAGACTCGAACAAGCCCGATGCTGTCTTCGTTCGGTGGGTCAGCAACAAGACTGGAGTTCGAGTGGCAGTGACAGAAGAGATGCTTGACAGCCCGGCCGGTCAGGTTTTCAAGCCTGCATCTAAACTGGCACCACGTAAGATGGTCCAGGAAGTTGCTTAAGGATGTGTCGTCGTGTGCTTATTGAATACCAACCCCTGGTAGTTCGATGCCTTTGGAGCACCTACCCCAGTCATAACCCAGCTGGTTTATCTGGGATATCTAAACGTGAATTCCAAGAAGAATTCAAAGGGAATCGTTTCCTGGTTTTTCATTTGTCTTGGCTGTACGGATACACATCGATAATATTACTTGGCTTTAGGCCGTTGATACAACCTCACTAGCATTCCTGCAACCAATCTATATAAAATGACCAAAACGCAATGGATATGCAAGCTCTTCTAGATGTGCGCCGATGACGGCCGTCGGCAGACAGGGGGGCTGACCTGTAGAGTATGCCATCTCTTAAGTCTGCCAGCCGCTGACACTGTACCGCGAACCGTAACGCAGAGTCCTGCAAATTTGTGGTGATTCGAGCAAATGATTACCTGAAGTTGTATGGTTGGTGCGAGAAGATATGTCGAGCTTGGGGGGGGGGCCTCATTATACGGAGACTTCTACTGACTTGTGGTCTTTACAATGTCGCCGTTTGATACAAGCATATGCAGACAAGACTACAGGTTGCCACGATTTGGCGCGCGAAGCCCTCAGCGATTCAGGCCCGCGTCCCAGAAGCTAGGACCATCCCGAACAGCTCTATTGAGCACAGGAACAATAGCTCAAAGCGTTGCCGTTAGCCGACAATATCAAAGGGCGGGCCGATAGCTGAGGGCTGTGCGAGTACCGGCACAATGAGGAGCAACTCAACACCATTGAGCCGAGATACCTGCGAAGGATTTTATCTATTGAAAAAGTCAAGATGAATGATCTCTGAATATGAGGTGAAAGGAGTAGATTTGGTCGTTGTGTTTTGACATGGAGTGACACCTCGTAGTATAAAACCTCGTAGGCCCAAAATTCAGCAACACCAAGGCCGTCAACCTCACGATACTCAGTCAACAGCAGCAGCACGATGTCTCAACATCAAGATGGGTACGATCCCCAACTAGTTACTATCTCAGAGGCTTAGAGAGAGCCAGGAAACGTCTACGGGTGTTGACAGCTGCCAGGCTGGCCAAACGCCATCATGTTGGTCCTTGACAGCCCTCGACGGCCGTTTGCACTGCCAACTCCTCCACTCCTATTCAAACATGCAAGCACTTTAGTAGCGCCGATGCTCGGACTTGATTATATAGAAGGGTTTTCACCTCCAACTTGTTCTCCTCTTCTTCTTCCTCTCCTCACCATCATCAGATTTCGTGCACGCAGCTCCAGCTTCGCATTATCTTCCCAACAATCTGATATCAGCTTCATTTCCACGCTCTTCGCTTTCGTCAATCGAATCTTGCTTCTCCTCGTGAGAACACACAGACTTGGGAGACTTTGAGCGTTGTGGATATTCAACCAGCTCTCTTTGCGGCAACTCTATCTTCTCTACTTCTTCCATACCACTTGATTCATCGAGATATCCTCCTCGTCATACACAATTCTCAAGTATTTTCTGCTTAGCAGTCTTGATTCTTTCATCTCAGCTTCAGCTCTCAGCTTCAGCTCTCAGCTACTTCGCAATTATCGACACGGCTCCGAGGTCACTCAAAGAATCTTTACAACCAGCAGCATTCTCGAGATATATTTCTCCGTCTTGAAGTCGTGATTTTTATAGTGTCTTCTCATCAGCTCAACATGACCAACATGGCCCAGGGAAATACCCAGCAAGGAGCTACTCGTCAGGTAAGTTATCATGTCTCCGCATATGATCATACATGCGCACTCGAGATGAGAAGAAAAGCAACTGACACTCTTCGGATCAGCAGAACCAGCCTTTCATGGAACAGAACGGCAATGCATTCCAGTTCAACAACCTTCAACAGCAGCAGTTTGCTCAGTTCATGGTAAGCTTGCGTCCATTCGAATTGCCCTCAAGATTTTCATCTCTAACATTGCTCTTGTAGCAGAGTCAGAATGGCCTCGGCCAGATGCAGCAGAACCAGAACCAGATGATTGGTGGTTTCACTTCTCCTTCTGATGATACAACCTACAACGCCAACTTCGGCAGCCCCATGGTGGTTGGAACTCATGACTTTAACCGTCACTGGGCCCAGAACTCCTCTTCTACTCCCAACATGGCCTTTGGAAACCCCAGCTTTGAGAGCTTCACTCAGTCTCAGACCCCCTTCATGCCCAACAGCCAGAACCAGTTTCATGGCAGCATGCAGAACTCATTCATCGGCAATCCTCAGATGAACTTCATGAGCGATCTGAGCATTCAGCCTCTTCTATTTCCTACTCCCCCCATGGAAAACGTTCAGACTCCCTTTACGAGCAACACCCAAGATTCTGCCATGAGCGACCCTCAGGGTCAGGGTTTTGTTCAGCACATGCCTGGCCTCCGCACCACTGCGCCCTCCTTCACTCCCACTCAGATCAGCCCTGTACCTCAGCAGAGTGCAGTCTCTATGGCCAACACGACACCTCAGATGCACGCGCGCATGCAGCAGATGGAGATGCTCATCAGCCAGCAACAAGCTACCATCAACAACATGTTGATGCGATCGTCTGGGTCCTCTGCCCAGTCCAACTCCCAACACGGACCAGATCTTCAGATGCAGCAGACCCCAACCACTCAGGTTCCTAGCACTCGTGCTTCTACTCCCGGAACTCCTCCTGCCCAAAATCCTACTGCACAGTTCCTTTCTGCTCAGTCTCCTGTCGCACAGGCCTCTACAGATGAGCCTGTTGCGGTCCAGTCTCCTACTGCTGCTTCTCCAACTACTGAGCTCTCCGGTTCTCAGGGTGGCAACAGCATGCAGACTGTTCCGGCCCTGAGTGCCAACCCAGGCTCCATGACCGAGCAAGGTTCTCGTGTGAATCAGAGGGACAGCTCCCTGACTCAAATCTCAAGTGTGATGAACACTGACCTCGCAACGAACCCTCGTACAAGTCTTCTACTCCAAGAGGCCAGACCTCATGCTACCCCTCTTCCTCAACACAAACTCCAAGACTTCCTTGGCGATGATGCTCACAGGGCCGTCCTCCCAGAGCTGTTGGTAACTTCCCAAACTTCTCCTAACCAGGACTCTTCAACAGAGGAGCCTTCTACCCCAGCGTCTTCAAATGGGTTTTCATCTTTCGAGGATTGGTCCAAGGAGCGCGTCTATGCTCCAGGTATCTTTGCTCCTCGGCGCTCTGATGGACCCGAGAAGATAACTCAGAAGGAAAAGAAGCTTCGCGAGGCCGAGGACAAGGGCCATAAAGTCTTTCCCAGCAAACGCCGCGTCGTTCGCATCGACCCTGAAGACCCCCGATTGGTTTACGATAAAGACGGCTTGCCTATCACACCCCAAGATGATGACTACAATAGTAAGCTTTCATACTCGCTTCGTTCTTCCTGCTCTCGCTATTGTTGTGCGAATCGCCAATACTGACCATGTTTGATAGTCTACTACCTCCCCGGACCCAAGGGCATAGACACTGCAGAGATACATAGAATTCTCGCAGAGATTCGAGCGGAGAAGAAGACTGCCATGGATGAAGCTGCCAAGACTGGCGAGCCAATCCAGAACTCAAAGTCCACAAAGAGGAACAGGAAATCCAAGACTAGAGTTCTCAAAACCCCATCCGAGAGCATTGTCAACAAGAAGCGACGCAAGACTACTAATACAACAACAACAACAACAACTTCTACCCCCAAAGTCGTCGGCGATGCTCAACTTGCCACTACTCTCGCCGTTCAGCCCTCTCTCAACAACAGTCCTATCGCTCAAGCTTCCAGCGACCCCTTCACTATCCAGAGCAACACTGCCCTAACTGCACAGTTTTCTGGCGGCAATGTCTTCAATCAGCAAGCTTCGATGGGCTTATTACCTCCCCAATTTACCCTCGACGGTGATCTCACCCAGCCATTCACTGCTGGCAACACTCAACCACCTACCACTGGCAGTGACTTGACTATTCAGTTCGCTCAAGAGAACAGCTTCACATCTCAAACCACCTACGAACAACCCACGGCTAACCTCACTGGCAACGACTTCGCTTCCCAACCTTGCAACCCATCGGAAGATAGCGCCCTCCAACCCGCCGAGGACTTTACCAACACCACCGACCACAGCTTTGAGATTCCTGCTGACCTCGATCCCATGACTGTTGGTACCGGGAATGCCCTTCGCGAGGACTTGCCTCTCGATGCTGAGCCTTTTGCTCCATTCCCCCTCTCGCAATCTGGCTCTTCCTACCCCCCATCGACTCCCGTCTCTGATTCTGGCGCTGCAATGATCTTTGATCATTGTCTTGCTCCTATTTCTACATGGCTTGCTGATAATCCTGGGGAAGGTTCTGCACCCCATACTGTTGACCCTTCTCCGTCTGTTCCCTATCCGGACATTGCCAAGATTTGTCAACCTGATGTGTCCCTCGGGCACAAGGACACTTTGTCTGAGCCATTTGACGGGATCCCCATGTTTCCCCAAGACGATGAACAAGGCACCCAGCTGCGCAAAGTCTCCGACCACCTCGATCGACTTCCTGCCGGGCAGCCTGGCACTACAGTCTACGTTGCAGACATCCCCGATCCAAGCAACCAAGAGTTGAACGCCGAGCATGCTGCTGTCATTGACCGGTTCCGAGCTGGAGGTGAGTTGAACTACACTGATCGCACTATTACTCTGCTGACTGCCAGGATAGACTCTTCGATTGATGCCGATGCCGTGAACAGGCAGACCGCGGGAGTGACGGAAGGCATGTCCCCATCTGATATTCCGGCCTCTGTGGATGACATCTCTATGCATGTCTTCGACAGTCTTGTAGACATCCCTGAAAACAATCTTCAAGGCCCCAACGCTACTACTGGCAACGACAACACTATGTTTCCTTTTACTGGTTGTTCAGACTTCAACTCTTCTGATGCTGCTGGGCCTGCCTCAAATTGGCCTCCTGCCGCACCCAACGTGAGCCTTGCAGACATGCCGTACTCTCCCGTTGTAGCATCTCAAGAGACTCAAGATGCTCCTTTCCAGCTTCCACAGAGCCCCGAGTTCCACCTTCAAGACCCTAACAACAACCTGTTTGATGATGTGGCCGGTGTCTTCAACCCCGACTAGCAGTCCCAGGGCCAAGACAACGACACTAATGCAGCTTCCGAGGGAGTATTCCTGAATCCTGCTGAATTGAACCAGACAACAACCACTACTCCACCTACTTCCGCAGCCGCAGCCACGGCCAACACCACCAAGACTGGTAACAACAAGCGCAAGGCGGGTGAGGATGCCAGTGCTGGGCCCAAGAAGAAGGCTCGCACCAAGAAGGCCCCTGTCCCGCAACTCGCCTTGCCCCAGTGTGAGGTTCGATTTGGTGCTGGCGCGCAGCAGTAAAGAGCGAGTCATGAGACGAGAGCGAGAATGATGAGAATGATGTTGCTTGCGGTGGATGTGGAGGATGAAGAATGAATAAATGATGAGCTAGGGACAGAGCCCAATGATGAAGAAGGATGTTTGGTTCGTGGCTCGGATGGTGGTTGTTTTGACACATAGAAAATTCACAAAATACAAAAAATCAAAGATGAAAACAAAGAGCCCCTGGCTTTGAATGAATCTTGACCTCGTGATGTGTTACAGTCTCTTGCACTGAACTTTGAAGCCTTTTATAGCTTGGCAATGGTTCTGGCGTGCTAAGTATGGTGTTTTGATGAACACTCTCGGCCTACCAATCTCTTGCGAAGCAGAACCTCTACTAACTTCCATTGGTTATTGCATTACTTCCTTGCCTATCCATCCATATCATGCTCCCTCCTCTGTGTACCTACCTATGGGTATGGCAGACTCTTGCATGTATTACTGGACATTATTTCAACTTGCAACGGATGTCACTCAGGCGAGCGATCAACAGTGTTTGTGTTGCTATTATTAGTGAAGGCTTTTAGACTCTTTGGAAACAGACTAATTGATACGGTGGAAAGTATTCACAAAGATGTATTATCAAAGCCGGGAACACCTAAGGTTAGACACAGACAGGACAGTGAATGGTAGGTTGGTTGACGGCTAACTTAGCAACCGCGATAGGCGACTACCTATTCAAATGGCAATCAATGGTCTGGCATTGCATTTTCATGCATATATCATTTTATAATATCCATTGGATCCGTATTCTCGGTACCTAATAAGGTACTTAGTAAGGTAAGGTTAGTAGTAGTGTGATTGTTGATAAGGTAGGTACTAAGGTACTACGGAGTAGGTAAGGTACCAATGGAAGGTTAGGTACCTGGCAGGTGACTGATTGACTGACTGACTGACTGTCATGATGTGTCCACGTGCATCAACAGTCTGGGGCATCGAGTGTCAAGTTAGGTGGGCGGCTGACTCTCGTCAACCAATGAGAAAGACCAATTGACCGCTCCATCTTTTCCAACTTCAGGCCTGAATCCTGATTGCCCCGTGGCTGGTGATTCCTTCATCCCCCGCCATTCCCCAGTTGTAGCCTGGAAAGTCACCTTAGTCTCCATTCACTGGGCTAGGTAGGGTACCTAGGCTAGGTACTTACCTACCTAGTAAGGTAGGTAGGAGGTAAGGAATACCTTATGCGGGCATCGATCGCGAACGGGGGAGTTTATCCCAGAGTCACACGACATTTGATCCATTGTCCCCTTTCACATGTAAAAAATCAAGACAAAAATAATACGAAAATGGTCAGAGGTGATGGATGGATGCATCGTTTACCCGTCGGAAACAAGCGCGAACTGAACCCTCCCGTTTATTTTAGGTATCAATAAATTTCTGTACTGTACGTTCCCATATGGATCCATCCAATGTTAGGACAAGGAGCATTTTTGATCCCCCCTCTAACTACCAACGAAGTACTCGTACCCAGTTAGGTATGGAAGGCATTGGATCTAGCCAAAGAGGACTCTTCCAATTGCAACCCAAGCAAGTCAGCTCAGTGGGGAATCGGGCTGTCACACAGGCTCACTCACAGGCGCTGGCGCTGAATTTTAGGGGGCCGGGGAGCACAGGGTCTAGGGTGACCGGGCACACGTGGAACCTCCCGCAGCCCAGGTTTGCCGGCAAAATTTGTCGCACAAACCTCACTCAGTCACTGTCACCGCACGCACACTCGACAAGAAGCTGCTGCTAACATCCATTATCGCCAACCACCATCATTCTTTTCCCACCTTCCGGGTGCACGTTACGTCCGTGCCTCGGAAATATCATAACCTGACATTACATTGGATTGGACTTGCGTGAGGTATTTCTTGGCTGCTGCAACGAGAAGCACTTGACTAGACCAGGCCACCCGTAAACCGGTCCAGAACGAAAACCAGAACCGGTACGGATAGCAGAACCTTGAGGCCCCCAAAAAGCCAAAAACTCTGTCAATCGTTCCAGTTCTGGACTGTGACCCCTGCCCTGCAGAACCCTTGGACACCTACAGAGACAGAGACAGAGACGGCGACGGCGACCGAGACTAGGTTGTCCTTCTTCAGCCTTCCTCTTCCACCAGTCAGTCAGTCATGTCGCCTTCTCCGCTTAAAACGCCTGGCTCTGGCGCAGGTAATGAACAAGCATCTTGCGTCGGCTCCGACCGTCATCAGTCGTCTACAACTGCAGCACCTACAGAATCATCGAATGTCGATATCGGCAGTGGTAAGTTGATCACTTTCTTCCTTTCTTTGTCTCCCGAGTCCCTACCTACCTATTCTTATTCTGATTCTGCTCTCTTCTGTGCTGTTCTCGGCCAACACCGTCTGCTATTCTATTCTCAGTCAGCACGGGCACAAACTCAAAACCTTACCCAAGCCTTACCCCATATTTCACTCGTCTCGCTTGCTCGCTCGTCCGTCCATGCAAGGGTCACGGCTGCACGCACACGAGCGATCACCGCTAGATTGAATTGCCCAGAGCCTGGAGATGCAGGGACTGGGACCTCCAAAGTATCCAAGCTTTTGATGCAACAGACAACCTAGTCCTTGATTTGATTTCATAATCTGTGTTGCTAGACATCTACTCTGATTATTCTTGTCTCTTCTTCACTCTACCTGTTTATCCCCGCCTCTTCACCTACTGGTAGTCTGTCTCACGTTAATTACTGTCAATTCCGTTCCTTTCCTTTCCTGTCCTGTCTGCCTGTCTCGCCTCGCATCCATTGCATTACACCTCAAATCCACTCCACGCTACCACTGCGGCTCTAGTTTCTGGGGATCCGCTGCCGATCATGTCCTGGTGAGCCAAGCAAGTCTTTTGCCTCTCCTCTCTCCTCTTACAGCTCTTCAATTGGGCCTTGCCTTGCTCGTTTCCCAGCCTTGGCTTCGATCATAAATTGCAGTGCCTTGGCTCTTCAACTCCCTGTTCCCCGTGTTACATGCCTCTCCCCAAGCATACTACAACACATCGTTATATAAGGAGACACATCCCCTTCATTCAATCGGACAAGGAGCCGCAGCGTGTCAGTCGCATCGAGAACGACTCGGACCATCGCTAGTCCTCAAAAATGACCCATGCGAGCCCTGTCAATAGCGCTTTACCTTAACCTGATCTTCCCTTCCAACGCCACCTCCGCTTAAAACAATACCACCGCCTGCTTCCATATAAACCATGCCCTTTGGCACCCCGAAGTGTACTGTACCACGTCCACGTCCACGTCCACGTCCACACACACCCACATCCGCCCATCTTTCCTTCACAATTGTTGGCTGCTACTTTCCCCCCCCTTTGTTGAACCTTGCCTCGTCAAAATCTGCATTTTGCCTCTGTCTGTCAAGAAGGATCGTCTAATAACTTAATACAGTCGCAAAGACAAGTGATCCAGACCAAGGACAAGAACACCAACACCAACACCAACGTAGCCGACAACAATCGCCAGCTCGGGATATCATATCATCCTCCCCAACCAACATCCACCCTCTACTTCAGGTCTCATCCGCTCCCCCGCATTCTCGCTCGACAATTGCCGCCACCGATACTACACCCGCCACCACAACTCCAATTACTGAGTCGCCTGCATTGCCATTGGGCTCTTCAAAGCAATCGCCAACAAACACTGCTCAACTTTCTTCAAGGGCCACCGCAGCCCGGGCAAGCACATCTTCAAATATGATATTCTCGGATATTTATAAGAGCCCGCGATCACCCATTGCTAAGCTCCGTCACCACTCAGTCCAGTTGCCGACACCGCTGCCAACCAATACCCCAGATTGGTACGGCGAGGAACACGCAGACCTTCTCAGCAAGGACAAGGTGAAGCAGAAGGAAGCAGTGAAGAGGTATCTCGACGCCAAAGTCAAGAACGATTGGGAGTTTCCATGGCCTTCTCGCGTTGTCGAGCCCCCACTACTTGAGGGTGACGTTGCTGTTGTCGACACTACATCTGAAACACCTGATGTAATTGAGGCTGTCACCAGTCTCGATGTCACAGAACCGACAAAGTCAATCCAAGATGAGACGCGCGACGATGACGGCTACCAAATGGATGAACCTGAGTCATCAGATAACGAAGACGGCAGCGATGCCGCGTCCACGTACAGTACTGTCTCTGAAGATTTAGTCAACTATCGCACACGTCTAGACTGGGCCTCAGACCTTTCAGATGATGAGGATGAGCCTGGACCTTCGCGATCACCTTTCCGCTTTGACAATCCCAATAATGTGGGCTCCACTGTCCAGGCTGTGGTTCAGGGCAAGCGCGCCAAGCGAAGGAGAGCAGTTCGCAAGGAAATGGAATGGAACGAAGGACTCGCCTGTTTCGAGGCGCGGCGAAATGCATGGACGGGCGCACGAACTGTCCGCGTTCGGGCCAAGCCTGCAACGCCTCCTGCTGTGTCACCACTATCTCCCCGTCGATTCTTCTTCCGTCGCTCCATGTCAACATCTCCTCCTGCCTCAGCAATTGCATCTACTTTACCACCGCAAGTCAGTGACGCGTCAGACAATTCGTCACTCGCGAGAAGCGACGAGCTTCGCAATGCTCGATCTAAAGACACCACGCCGTCGACACCTCCAGACAGCCGAAATTATCCGGTTGAGGTCCTGCTTCCTCTTCCCCCGCCTCTCCTACCTCCCAATAACCCTCTGCGTGCATCCATCACACCGTCTGTATATCTCAGTCTCTACGACAAGGTTATCATTCACAGCCTTCAGCCCTCGTGCCCGATTAATTTGTCCGATATGCTTCGAGCTTGCGTTACTGGCTGGAAGCGAGATGGCGAGTGGCCCCCACGACCGACAATGGCTCCCGCTCCTGTTGCCAAGAAGAAGAAGCCTAAGAAGCCTTCAAACCCCTCAGAGAACGCGGGCAGTACCGTGCGCCGCATGAGCTTTGGCCTGCTGGGTCGCGACAAGGACGATTCAACAAGCGGCAAGGGTATTCGCCGCAGTCTTGTTAGAGCCCTCGGCATTGGAGAAGGGACAGAGACCCCTAAATGAAGCTATCCCGTTACGAATTCATGATTATGATAAAAACTTGGAGGACTGTCAATGCGGTTGACGCCTGGCGCTATTATATGGGCTCTCGCTCTGTGGCTTGGTACACCATTTAGGGAAGGAAATGTGTTTTGTATTCTGGTCTAGTTATCTTTATTTTTTGTTTGCCGCCATGACCTTGTCATGGTGGTGTAGGGAGTTTTTAGGCATGGATTTGTCTCATATTGGAGTCTCTTGGGGCAGCTGAGGGGAAAGCCTGCATTTTTGATACCTCTTGATCCCAGCATTGCGGCCATGCTAATTAACTTTGCTACACTGTATTCTTTAAATTGGCATTGCTTTCTCGCCTGTTGTTCATTCACTAAGCTAGGTACCTAAGTGATAGTATCATTGTCTTGGTGCTGTCGTGATGTAATAGACTGTGATAGTTGAGGGTTGGCGCCACAGTTGGTTGGGAGAGTATCACATGCCGTCAGCTGAATTGAGTTTTGATTGCCTTGACAAAGCTTCAATGGCAACTCTTCAGATGTCACTGCGAGACCCAAGATGACGGCTCGTTCCGTACCTGTCATGTGAGTTGCGCACCCTGTCGATCACATATCAACGGGGCGGGTACACGTTGACTTCCAAGTCTTCGGTAGATTGGCATTGTTCCTATGAGTCTAGTATTGCAAAGACCATGCAGCGAGAGACCAGTGGAAGCTGAAGATGCTGAAGACGCTGATTTGATGGGCTGGCATCGTTTAGCTGTACTGCACTAGACTGGAATATCAAAAATCAAATCGATCCTTCGATAGTAGGGTCAGAGGCTGATATAACAACACAACCAGGTCGCCTCTGGACTCGGGTAGAATTGCGTAAGGTCTAAGTAGGTAAATATATCCCTCGTGGCCACTCCAGTTCGTCAAGAAACATATCGAGGGAGCATCGAAGTGCTTGTCCACTCTAAGTCTGTCGGTCTAAGGATACAATATTTGAAGCATAGTAGCGTTCACTCTTTGTCGAAACCGGGACTGGGATTGGTACAAGCAAGATATTGAGTTCTTGTGTCAAAGAATGGAAGCATCGAGACTTGTATCTGTGGAGGAGTAAATGTATTATGTCTTCATGGGAACATGGATGTCAAAAGATATCCGAGCATTCCACTTCCTAAGTTTGTGACTGAATGGTGAGAGCTTGGTGAGAGGGTTACAACTTACACAGGAGACAGGAGGCATCCCGCTGTGTTTGATATCTGATTGGCAACAGCATTTCTTTCGATTGGATCACCACATCTATTATTCTCTTCGGCCACCTCGGGACTGATATTTCTGGTCATGACCTTACTGATACGTCCTCAGCCCTTCAATAAGACACTAGAATGAGAAGAGTGTTCCAACGGAATGTCTACATCTTTCAACTCTTGGCTTTATTTCAGCACTTCCTTGCTCCTTTGTAAAATCTTGCTTGTTTGATGCTCAAGTACACACACTCCAGGTTGAGATACTAGACTGCAAACCAAAACCAGCCTGGTAGCTAAAGTCTTGAAAATAACGTCAAGGTTAACATCAGGATTCAGCACCGCCCGCCAGTTTTGACGGACTACAACCGTATTAGTATGCATACAATATGATTCAGGGACTATCCAACAGTGCCTAAAAGTGATTTGGCGTGGGTAAGTAGGATGTACCTGTACCTCAAACATCAATACACTGCAGTACTTTTCAGTCTCATATTTCAAGACTGTGAAAAGGGGAGTCGGGTATTTGACCCTTTGTTGTCTCCCTCTCACACCCCAAACTCAATATTGCCGGTTTTGCCTCTTGTTCATCTTTGTACCACTGAATTACGATGCCTTCAGTTGTCTGGGACAGGCTGATGTGGAAAGGGATGACCGTCGACGTGTATGATTTCTTGGGATGAAATAAATAAAGCAGCATCCCCTTTTTGACTAAATCTCCCAGAGAAGAGCAAAAGGGGATCTACAAAGCACATGATAAGTGTTAATTCTGGTTCTGCGCCTTCTTCCCCACGATATCCTCAACATGGATGATGGATGGAAATTGGAATGACTCCCCTTGACTTGATTGTGGCTCGCTGGTCAAGTATATCTTGTACAATGCCTTGCTGGACCATCCAGTACAGGAAATTATCATCCGGATCTACATCATAGGCTTGGGCTTAATTACCGTGCTCGGAGCATTTGAAGGAGAGGGCTCTGCAAGGAGCAGATATCTATCATCGGCTCTAGAGCTTATTCTTAGACAGTGATTCATGTAGCCTTTTGAGATCTCAAGAACAACGGCTTGTCACTATAACTGCGGTAGCGAGTCGCTAATCTTGGAGGTTCCGAGGTTGATGAATGATTACAGGCCGGAGCTTGTTTCATCATATGCTCACTTGTTCGTGAAGTAAAGATGATCAGCATATGCTGCCGGCCTGTCTTACAGTTGCATCCTCATGAGCTATCCGTAACAGCCAAATTATTCAATAATTTAAATACCAAGGCTTGGACACACGTAAATTAAAGGACTGTCAAGATCAAAGCTGAGTGTCACTGTGGTTTAAGAGGCGATCACCAGCGCTGGATGACATGACATGATAGCCCTGGAAACCACAGGTCTCGTGATCTAGATAGATAAATGTGCTTGCGTGAAACCACAGTTCCACGGCAAGTCGAGATATGGCCAATATTCAATTTTGACACAGAGTGGCTATTGCTTTCGAATTATCGGCCCCCTCATAGCATCCCTGTCTAAATGGCCACAGTTCTAGAGCCTCGCCCATCATGACAGCGCATTAGAGGGTGCTCACATCAGAAGCCCCTGGTCAGAGCTACAAACTGATTTCAAAAGCAAAGAACCGAAACTAGTTATTATACCAGAAGATCAAAATGGATGGTATCTTGTCGAATCCCAGTGGCCCACCCGTGTATGTTCTCTCCTCCTACATGAGGACACTTGCTATAGTAAGCCCTCAGTTAGGGACTGAGCAGAAATAGAAGCACGAGCTAATGCCACCAAGTTATATTCACAAACAAAGGGGAATTCTGCTTGGATTGGGTAGAATTCTCACCCCCTCATGAGATGCCCGTGTGTATCAATCACGGGAGTCTCATGACAGTTGATATTGGACGTAAAAGACCGAAGTATCAGCCGAAAAACTTCATTTATACCACTCGAATCAGTATACCGAAGCTTTTTACTAGTTTCAGCGCTGGATTTGAGTCTTCCCTACCTGTAATCGCCACCTCATGATGTATGGTTAGGACCACTTGTGAGAATTGCGAATCGGTGTATACATCAACAAGGGCAGGGCGATAATGCTCTCGAGTGACGCACAGTATTTCCTAGTGATACTCGAGGGATCAGTTTTGGTGAGCTACAGAAACTGCAACTCACCTCTTTTGACCAAGCCTACAGAGAAACGTAGTTGTCATGAGCGACACGATGCGCGACCAAGACACTATCGATTGTTCCTCGGAACGGGTAGGGTGGGATTTCACATAGCAGGACTCCAGGAAACTCGAACGCCCAAGCGAAAGAATACGGAGCCTCAGTACAGAAGGTTCTTTTCCTTCAAACAAGTAGACAAGGAAGCCTTTGCACTCGCTTGGTACTGGTATGGCTGTCAACGACTATGCGCCAATTAGCAATTGAGTTGAGACAGGTCCCCATGTCCATGGTCCATCATTAAGCATAATAGTTCCACCATCAGACAGTTGAACAGTCATATTGACTTCTGCATATAGCCTTATGGAACTAGATTAGGAGCCTATGCTGGGGCTGAAGCCTGCTGCACTGCGAGTGACCAACTGTGAGGCGTTCGGTATATTCTTCGCCAGACTCCTGTGAATTTCTTCTTTCTCGGCTAAAGATAATAAGCCTCAACGTGGCATTGAGCTCGATTTCTAGTATGACGCAGAACCAAAAGGGAACAAATCACCTACGTTAGTGGCATTAGACTATTCAACTCTCTGACGACTTATGCTTCTTTGTCATTTACTTCATCGCAATTAAGCTTGAATGCCTCTTACCTCCCGCTTATACAGTTTAGTACTTGCTCTGGGACGTCCGGAAAGTGGATGGAACTTCACGAGTGTCCAGATTGATCTGATAAAAATTTTCCCTCTCTTCGCCGATCTCGGGTTGGGGTGTGAACGTAGGAAACTCTGGCTTTAACCCTGCACGACTGATGAGGGGCAACTCATCTTATCTGATCATCAGATTAGATACTTGGCGCAAAAAAAGCCGCTAGAAAAAAAAACTTGGTCTCGCGCCGGCCTGGGCTTGATGGAGTAAGCGCAGTATTAGGGCGATGAAATGGCATATTGGTAGTACATAGTCCTGAATCGATGAAGTAATGCAGGTGGCCACAAAGGGTGCGCAGATGGCGTAGGAACTGAACAGAAGCTCCGTCAGGACGGAACCATGCCCAGAGTCTCGGTTCTTTGTCACCCGAGGCCATGCCCTCGGAAACATGGGTGAAGGAAGACACAATGTTGCAGTTGACCACTGTGGCACGAGCGTAGAAGCTCGTGTAAGAATCCTGGGTGATAAGTGAGTCCACCAAACTTCAGACGACTTCGCCAGTGGATGATGGCGAGCGATGATGCAACTGGCAATATCTAGTGTGAGACGGCGTCCATCTGGACACCACCAAACACTCATAAAAATTGCCGCACTGGTTCGGCCCTGGTCCAATTCTGCTTTGCTTGGCTCCTTATACACGCATTTGATTCCGTAATTGGCGTCACCCCCATCCAGGAGCATGGGCCTGAACGGAGTACGGCACTGATGGTGGGGCAGGGCATCATGACGGGTTAACACGGACATACAGGTTGATAGCGTCTGTTTGAGCTTGGGTATGCATATTATTGCAAGGGAGAACCCTTGATCGGCATCCACTGCTGTTTTTTCTCTCTCTCGAGGACTGCTTTCTCTACAGATCCCGTCGTGTTTCCCCGAAGTTCCCAAGTGATTTTGTCAGTTCCAAACTTCATCCACACTCATCATGGCGACCGAAACGATGAACATACCTTCCGCCCCGTCGCGGCAACAACAGAAGCTCTCTATCCTTGAGGGCCCTGTCGATCCTCCACTGGTTGATTTGACGTTGGGTGAGCTCCTTGAGCTTCAGACATACCAGCATGGCAACCAAGAATGTCTGGTGATCCCGTGGACAGGCGCCCGCTGGACATACAATGAGCTAAGCCAACAAAGCTCATCTCTGGCGCAATCGTTATTGGACATGGGAATTGGAGTTGGCGATCGTGTTGCCATCATGGCAGGTAACTGTGAACAATATGCGGCTGTCTTCTTCGCGGTGGCAAAAATCGGTGCTATTCTTGTCATCCTGAATAACACATACACACCAACCGAAGCGATGTATGGGTTGAAGTTTTCCGACAGCAAGATTTTCTTCACAACAGCAAGAATCGGACGGCTCGACCAGACACCGCTGCTACAGCAGCTTGAGAATAAGAAGACAGCCCCCATGGTTGTGATGCTAAGAGGAGATGAGTCTGGTAAATACCAGACCTATGGCGAATTGGTGAATGCTGGTCGCAGGCGAAACCATCAAAGACTGTATCAAGCAATGACCAAGGTGCTTCCTCATCAAGTAGTCAATCTTCAATTCACAAGCGGAACGACCGGATTGCCTAAAGCTGCAATGCTCACCCACCAGTAAGTGTTTCATGAATTCCTCTGAGCAATGTGTTAGCTTGGCGCCAACTGTCGACTTTTAGACCTCTAAGCTGACGAGTTCATAGCAACCTGGTAAACAATTCACGCTTTATCGGTGATCGCATGCGGCTTGGTCCTGCAGATATTTTGTGCTGCCCTCCACCGCTATTCCATTGCTTTGGCTTGGTGCTGGGTCTTCTTGCTGTTGTCACTCACGGCGGTAAAATCGTGTATCCGGCGGAGGTCTTCGATATTGAAGCAACGCTCAAGGCTATTTCTGATGAACAATGTACTGCCGTTCACGGCGTTCCAGCGATGTTTGATTCGCTCTTTCAGGCAAAGTGGCCTGAGAACTTCAACTGCGACAACCTGCGTACTGGTATAATTGCTGGCGCACCCGTTCCTCGATACCTTATGGAGCTCTTGGTAAACCGTTTCGGAATGACAGAGTTCACTAGCAGTTACGGCTTGACGGAGGCTTCTCCAACGTGCTTCAATGCCTTCACTGACGATTCCATTGACACACGGTTGACAACTGTCGGTACTCTGATGCCTCATGCAAAGGCCAAGATTGTTGACCGTGACGGTAACATTGTACCTGTCGGTGAGCGTGGTGAACTCTGCATTGGAGGTTACCAGCTACAAGCTGGTTACTGGAACAACTCAGAGAAGACCAACGAGACAATGATCCGCGACGCTGCCGGCGTCCTCTGGCTGCATACCGGTGACGAAGCTGTTTTTGACGAAAATGGGTACTGTTCGATTACTGGGCGCTTTAAGGATATTATCATCAGAGGTGAGTAAAGAAAATCAGTGTTAGTTGGCAGTATGGAACGCTTGACTAACCCCGCTTCAACAGGTGGAGAGAACATATACCCGCTCGAAATTGAGGAGCGTCTGATGGATCATCCTGCTATCACACGTGCCATTGTGGTCGGCCTCAAGAACAAGCATTATGGTGAAGTTGTAGGCGCCTTTGTTGAGTTGGCTGAAGGCCACCAGAAGCCGCAGTTCGAGGAGATCAAGGACTGGTGTCGCAAGAGGCTCGGCGGTCATAAATCGCCTGCACACGTCTTCTGGCTGGGTGATGGCGATGTTCCGGCAACGGTCCCTCTGACGGGAAGTGGTAAAGTTCGTAAGTTTGAGATGGCTAAGCTGGGCGATGAGCTTCTCCGAAAGCATGAAGTAGCGGCGAAGCTGTAGGTAGTGAGGAGGGGAGTGGACTTATTGATGGATTGGATGTGTATGTAGGTATGTTTTAAAGCGTGATGCGGCGATTGTTATTGACTTGAATTTTGGAAGATGAAAGTTTAGATCCGAGAGAAAATTCAGAAGAAGCTATTGTTATGGATAACCATAAATGGAAAGTACCTATGGATGTAGCTGGTCAGACACCCAACATCTACCTTAAGGTAGGTAAGGTAAGGTAGGTAGGTAGGTACCGTTTTGTTTCTTGGCAGTCCGACCTTGGTAGGTACCTACCTACCTTAGGTAGGTTCCAGGTTATACCTAATGCATGCAAAATTCCAACCTCACATCCATTGCAATGGAAGCTGCCCGGCAAGTCACTGCCCGGTGACGGGAGACACGGCTCTACATATCACAAGCATGGATCCATGGATACATTAGTAGGTACCTAGGTAGTTTATCTAGATAAATGTGATCCAAACAAACATAAACCTTTTATTGCAGTCCCGAATATCTCAAACGACCAGTATCTGCTATGAATCTACCATCCATGTCCATCATATCCTACTCGACACTCACAGCTTGGGCACAAGACCAAGCTTTGTACCAGCAACAACCTTCTCATTGTCTCCCAGTGGGGACAACTGGAAGAAGCGCTCTCTCGACGATCGGACGAAAGCGCTGCGCTGGTGAGGCAGATCGACCAGTTTGTCTAGGCCTGAGCCGTGCACAAAGTCATACATAACAATAGTGGTGTTGGTCTCCTGAGACTCACCAACAACATACATAGTGCGCGGATCGTCGAGATACAGGTAGTGCATCAAACTGCTCCACCACGCCGACACGCGGTGTGGCCCGCGGAATCGCACGTCACCTACAAGGGAATGTCGGCCGCGGTCGAAGTCACCAGCGTTGAAGTAACCACCCAGCCGGTCCTCCTATTAAACGAGATGGTCAGAAGTGTACATAGCAGAAAAAAAGAAAGACATTCGTAAATATACCTTGGCCCAATAGACCTCGAAATATGCAAAGTGGATATCATCCCACTTGGCCAGAAGCGCAATCACATGCGGGTCATCATGCACCTGACGCAAATACTCTTGGTGTTGCTCCAACGTTCCGGTCTGGCTCCAACCTTGGGAAACACGAGGATCGTTCTGCCATTCGTGGAAGAGGCGTACGTGCTCAGCTTCATTATAGTCGACTGACACCATGGAGAAGGTCTCGTTAAGGTGAGGAATCCATCGGCTGTAAACAATAGCCCCAGGTGCAGGCTTGGCTGGTCTGACTGGGTGCCATGACTGCTGAACTCTTTCGGGATCATCAGGATCTCCGGCGACCGTGATTGTCGTTGTGTTTTGTAAGGGAGTCAAAGGGAACGACCCAAGAGGGGTCGAGGCGGGCAGAGAAGAAGGCGATTCTTCTGGGCACCAAACAGGCCGAGGTCCAAATGGCGATCCAGCGCCTTGCCAGAAGGTACTTCGCAAGACAAGAACGAGGCTCTCGTCAGTCTTGTTGGAGCTTTGGCGCTTCTCCCGGCCCTTGAGAGGGTGGTCAATGGCAAGCAACACTGCTGTGAGTTGTCGGCCCAGAATAGCGGCCCCAGCTCCATGTAAGTCCAGTCGGTATGATTCCACCGATGTTCTCAAAGTGAAAAGAGCATATACAAGCAGCCAGACTTGACCCAAGTTTGGCGCCTCGGTGCCAGCCCAATGAACGGTGACGCATGGTGAACGGCGTGCCCGAGCCCAAGGACTGTTGTTGGATTGAGGTGGAAGCTCACTTGACTTTAGATCAATTGGGTCTGAGAAGACGAGGCCATCGTTATAAAGGTCAAAGGGCAAACGCTTGTCAGACCCCGGATCTTTCTGTACAAGTTTATAGGCTGGCGCATTCGTGTCAGGTTGCGAGACTGATTCGATCGCAAACTCGGTCTGGTAGGGGTGAGGAAGCTTGACGACCGTTTCGCCAGCTTTGAGGGCTGAGAATGTTCCTTTTGGCGCTGACATTGTTCAAGCGGCCTAAGGATTCAAGATTGGATACTAGCGAGAAGGGTTGGAAAAGGGTGGAAAAGTTGGACACACTCAAGAAGCTATTCACACCAGGATATCAAGCTGCATAAGTGGGAGAAGGTACTGTACCTATCCACGCCGGTCCTCCACTTCGGAACAAGCTTGACATTTTGGGACAGCATTCTGCATGGATGGCGTACCCATCAATTCCGCAACTTTCCAGGCCGGCCATTGCACAACCTTGTCGGCTTTGGTGCAAATGGATACAATAAAAGACTAGTGGTATTTTGGAGACGACGTCAAGGATGCAGGAGTGGACTTACCTAGGTAGCTTGCCAAGCCGTATGGCAGCCAGATCCCAAAGATCCCCTACCTACTCTACATAGGTACTCTACGTCTACGTACTGTCTGTACCTTACTGTGAGTTGTGCAAACCAACTCTGGACAGGCTAGACAGGGTCAAGATTCTCATGTGGGGTCAGAGCGGATCTGATAACTCAAGACCAGCCACCCCTGACGCCCAATTTCTTACTTTGTGTCTGCACACCCCCCTCCTCTTTATCCGGTCTTCGGAGCTGTTCACTGTTCACCTATTCCCAGGATCAGGGTCTACAGTAGGTATTGCCGACTTTGACCGCTACGTAGCAGGATCCGATAAACCACTCAACCACGCTAAAGGTTCTGCAGGCTCACCAGTTAACCACTGGGGTGGGGGACTGCCGGCTTCATGATCCTTGTAAAAGTCGATTGCAAAGATGTTGAGGAATCAAATGGCCTGATGAACTTCTTTTTGACCGAGTGTACCTGGAGCCTCTGTTCCGGGACCATTGTCTGGTCTCAGCGGTCCGAGGCACGCATGCTTAACCCTCAGCGCAGCAGTGCATGCATCGGCATTGCAGCCCAGACGCCTGCGAAGAGCCAAGGACATTATATGGCCGTTTTCTACCATTTGTAGTAAGTTTGGGAACAGCCATGAGCTCGAAAAAGACACATGACTTGCTATAAGAGTCTTCATGTAAGGTAAGTTACGGGTTCTCAAATGTGCCGAGATGTCCAGTCCATAGTGTCAGTGGCATGTCAATCGCCACTCATCTGTCAACTTGGCCGATATTGGATGTTATGTAATTTGACTCTCCAGCATGCACGGGCACGTTAAGATTGGCAACGCTGGTTGGCAGCTCGGTAGCTCGGTATGTACATACTGATGTAGCCAGGTACGAGGAGATCATGCACGGACGAACAGACAATTGAGCGATGGGATTTCCGATCCAATCTTATCAATCAAATCTGATCTGATCCCTCGTACATACACGTACGCAAGACCCCTCTTTATATACAGTACATAGGTACTGCAGGATGGAAGGTGATCATGCCTGAGACATGATTGCTTATTCCCGATGACCAGTTGTCAATTACATACACGCGATCACTGATCTTGTTCCATTCGGTGTATATACTACTAGATTACATACATAGCAATGAGCATGGGTATAATAAATCCTTGGTAAGAACTGTCGATCTTGTCTGGCTTCTCCGCTTTTCGTTCACATTCTTGGTGTTTCTTGGGCCAAGGTAGCCCCAGACACCACCCATATTCAGAATACGGCACTGGATGAGCGATCCATGGCGTGAATGCCCTGAACCTCAATGGCTATTGACTATCACGGTCTTAATTGCAGAGGCCGATGGGTCTACTATGGTAAGCTTTGTTGTTTCCGTTCCTACCACATGGACCAAGACTTCGAATAATGCTTGGCTCTGGTTTTTTCCAAGTCAAACGATGTCTAAAGACACTGCTATCGTTGTTTCAGCTTCTCCTCAAGCCAACCTATGCTTGATAGATGACTATTTAGTCATAAACCTTGAAAGTCTGAATGCCGATGACGAGAAGATAGTACTGTACGAGAACTACACTACGTTGGTGTAGAAGATGGGCTATGGCATAATTCGAACCCATGGTGTGATGTGTAACTGTGAAGTACATTGCATCCAACATGCCTAAGTGATCCTTCGCAGATCGCTCTCTTGTCTCAAGATATCTGAAAGCCCGCACTTTCTACTACTCTTGGCTCATATATTAAAACTGGAGGTACAAATTATTCATGCATCTGCGTACCTTGCTGCGCCATAATTCTCCATGCCAGTCTGCTATAGTTTATCATGGAAAATAAATGGAAAGTCCGGCTTCCTCAATACTCGTTATTTCAGCCTATGAACTTTTCGCCTGTATATGTGTTTTCTCGTCTCATCGTTTACTGTTATCTCCTATCCAGCCTGTAAGTTGGAGTGAGGCCGTATGTTGTTGAGGAGGCTCGAACAAGTAGTATATCCACCACAAGATTATATCTTTGGCCCAATGGCCGAAATGTCACGGTTCGGTACTTGCAAATGAGTCTTTGTTCCAAACGGATGCTAGGCTCAGTGATAAAGTTGTCCTCTATTAGTACGCAGATTGATTATCTTGCAATGTATAGATCAATGGCCGCTAACGGAGTATAGACGCCGCTGTCACGCAGAATCATGGTCAATAAATGTGTTTTTAACCCATTTAAAACTGATACTGTAGTCATATTTGTTGTCAATCTTCTCTAGCAGGCACTAACGTGCTTATTTCTTCTTCTTTTCGGCGGATTGCCTTTCTCCAAGAGCCAGACACGGAGAGATGTATCGGGCAACTTTTCAATCGACTTACAAGAATGCAAAATCTTTCACCATAATATGCTTAAGGGCCTGGAATACTCGCCTGTCAAAAAGCTCGAGGGTGGAAGATACAAGCGAGTTAAGGAAAACATCCATTGGATATATGAGTTTAAATCGCGAATATCAACTAGCATTGTAGATGCGGATGAAAATACAGCCGTTTGATGACAACGGCTTCGATTCTTACCACTTTAAGGTCTGATTGGGTCAATCTCATGCTAGATAGATTCGCCATTCCTGAACAAGATTTGATTAGTTTCTCACTCTGTAAACATAAAACAAGAGCTTAAACTCGTATAATAGGTATCAAGAAGAAGTGAACGGTACACCCAGGACAACACAACACTATCACTCATCCTCGGTAGCATGTCTAAAGATTATATCCCGAACGCCAGTCACTAAGATCATTTCATATTAGGCCTTAGCCTCGTCAGTCTTACGGCCACCGAGCTGCATGTAATTCCAGCAAACTATCGACTCAGGTCAGTCATCTTAAGAAACATATCAAGATCCCGTTTAACTTACTCGTCCAACCAAGATCATCTCGGAAGCAAGACTGAGCAACTTCTTCGCCATGAACAGTGCCTGTATCAGGGCTCGATGCTACAGCCTTCTTTCCTACTGAGAGTCCAATCACAGGAGGGTAGACCACAAGTTCCTTGAACTCTGGGGTGTGACCTGCTCGTTGGCTGAGTATGCTTTGATGGATGTTCTGTGCTACGTAGTGGCCGTGATGCATAGCACCGCCACATCGCTTGATACCGGGCCAGTTGGTGATATCGCCAGCAGCATAGTGCGACTCGGCGTTGGGTGTGCCGTCCTGGAACTGCAGACTATGCGCGAGTTAGCAACTGGGGTTTTCAAGTTGGGAGACAATTGACTTACTTAGGCTTGATCTTGACAAACCCGTCCGCGTCGAGGGCAGATGTCGGCAAGTATGTTGAGGTCGGAACACTCCTGGAAATGGCCATGATAACCTCGCTTGCGAACATCTTATAGCCGTTGGTGAACTCAATCTCATACTTCTCACTCCCGTCAGTCGTCTCGACCTTGTTGTTTGTAGCTAGACGGTGGCTCATGAGAACCTCAACACCAGCCTCAAGGAGCAACTGAAGAGCAACATCCTTGGTCTCGTCAGGAAGACCTTCTGAAGAAAGGAGCTTGTCACGCGAGTGAACGAGAGTCACCTTGAGGTGAGGCTTCACCATTTTCAGCTCTGCAGCCATCTCGATACCAACGGCACCTCCACCAACGACCACGACGCCATGCTTAGCATTATGGACAGAGTTGATGTGGTTCTCGGCTTCAAGGAGATATTGCTTTCGTGTCTTAGACTGAGGCACAACAGGCCAGACGCGGCGCAGACCGGTAGCAGAGACGAGGTAGTCGTACTCAAGGGTGCTCTTCTCCTCTGTGAGATGAGCAGAGATGGTCGCTTTCTTGGTTGTAGGGTCGACACTGGTGACGGAGCCTTGAATGATATTGATGCTGGGGTCTTTGAGGCCAGGGATATCAGAGTACTTGACCCAGTTCTTCTTGGAGAAGTTGAAATCAGCAAGAGCCAAAGGGGAGCCGATCAAATGGTCTACGGTACTGTCAGGATACGGCGCTTATCTAGTTGCTTAGCCCTGATGGACTGCAGAGTACTTACAGTAGCCATCTCTCTCATCGACGATGGTGATATCGATGTTGAAGCGAGGAAGATCAGGATGGTGGATGTATGGTTCAGAATTCATGCGGGGAGAGTATCCTTGGCTCAGATCAAGCAAGTTGACAGCAGCAGATAGACCACCATAGCAACCTCCAAGGATGAGAACGCGCACGGCGTTGGATGATTCGGGGAGCGAACCCATCGTAGCAAAGGTCTTGGAATGGAGTGTAAGAGGACTTTGACGTCGAAACACGAGATTTGACGGTAAAACAACAGATGTTACTCGGATCTGAGGCCGAGGTAAGGCTAGGGTTGTATACAAGGAACTCGAAGTAAAGAAACGTATGGCCTGGGATAGAGTTGCGTGTGGGACTCTGAGTGGTTGTCCTGAGAACTTGAACGGCCTTGGAGCAATAAACATGAGCTGAAGGATGGAGTACTTGGAGTGACGAGACGGGGGAACGGGAGAAGAAATAGTTGAGGCAGTCAAGGGAAGAAGAGGTAAGAGAATATACGTAGATGAAGACCCGGGAATAAACGACAGCACCCGTTGCGGACTGCCAGTGACGCAAGGCGGTATGGCATCTGATGCGAGGAGGAATACACTGTATCCGTACTCGGGTTAAGGGCGCAAGAGAGACTTCAATATCGGACCAAGACCGGCTCCGGCCCCGGCTTCAGACAAGGAAGGGCCTTTCATCTCTCGGCTGGGGCCTGCTTGGCCCTGTTTCTCCATCGTAATCGCCAAGAATCTTGTGACAGTCTTACGGGACCAGTCGGACAAGAAAAAGCAGCGGGGCATTCTCCATGATCACTTTGTTTGTGGTTGTGGTTGTGTTTGTGTTAGTGCAAGGAACTTTTTTGTATGTGGACGTGGAGTTAAAGTTATCAGATCCGTCCTAGCCAGCCACCACAAGTGATGGAATACCGTGAAGACTCCACTCAAGCCATGGCACCCTGGACAAGAGGGAAATTTATCAGATCTGACGGATGTCCGTTCTCCGCTGACTCATCCAAGAACACGCAGTCTCGGGGCACAATTCCACTTCTCGTGATGAGTTGTACAGTGTGAAGACCGTTATCAGATCGGTCTTTGGAGTGAAGGTTTTGGCGATCTCTAGACTAATAATGGACTTGTTACGCAAATCCTCTCAAGAAATTTCAATGTAGAGTTTGCTAGATTTGCTTCTCTATGTTGAGAGAGCTAGGATGTATTGTGAGAGGAGCGGATGTTGTGAGCCATTTATAGGTACAGCAGCCAACCTTGGCAATGGATATAACATCCATGTATTCTCAACTCCTTCAATATAGACATTTCGATGAGCTCAAGCTATCATGCTCTTGAAACCCGAAAAATCACTCTCACTGTGTCTTCTGCATCTGTCGATCTTGGTGTTCTATGGGTTCGGAAATCCGTTGGAGGGACTACACCCAAAAGTTAACAAGTCACACTTGGCAAGCGGGCGAGTGAATGAAGGAAAAGAATTATCTGATCCGAACAATCCCTGACGTTTCGAACTAACGTTAGCTCGCCCCGCTGATGGATCAAGCTTATACTACCGTATGTATGTAGCAACAGGATCACCAGCGATTGATACCAGTAACTTCGGGGAACTGGTGTAGTCGGGAAATAACGTCGGATATTGTTCTCTTGAACTTGAGTAACAGTCATCGTGAAATCTCGAATTTGGACATTTTTAAAGATCCATCTATATATTGATGCTCAACTCTCACCACAGCAGAGCCCATCATCTTGCCTTTACTGCCCAAACCATGATGCGTCTGCATTCTCGCTGGATCAACATAGTCATGGTCCCAAATTCGCTCTTCAAGTCTTCTCCTTCCTCAGGCCAATCATTCAGCGCATCTTCTCGACTTTATTCTGTAGTGGGGGATTCAATCCTTCGCTTCTCTAGCACAGCGGCCTTATCCCTATTAAAGCTGCCAAGACAAGACCGGGGGCGTTGGTTTTACTGTAAAATTATGCTTGTCTGACGGCGAACTAGAGGCTCTGCACCGGCTCCGTCTCCGTTTTCACGTCTCCAAATGGATCGTCTGGGGCTGGTCCTAATGCCAAGACGACCATGGTCTTCAGTAAGGGATCTACAAGGCCGACATTCTCGGGGCTCAGTGGCGGCGTAGTATATCTTTTCATCATGGGCTTCCCTCTCTTCTCTTCTCTTCTTTCGATTCTTGTGTATAGGGTCGTTGTGAACATACATTGGTACTATTGCGACTTACACTGTCGAGATGGCTTCAGCCTCCCCTGAGCAGCATGACAATGCCGCGACTAGCAGCGATTCTGCAAGCGAGCCGACACGTCATGACTCTACAAAGGCAGACCCTGCTACAACAGAAACGTTGATACATGCGCTCAATGACCCAACTGTTGAGCGCCCACCCAGTCACTCCCCACGGCCATCTACAAGATCGTCAGCTATGTCAGCTCCATCTCATACACCACCAACGAAGAGGAAAAAGGTAAGTTCCTCCAAGAAGATAAGAAATTCCTGCCTTGCCCCTCCCGACGTCCAACTAACGCCCTGTTTAGAGCCTACGCTCGTTCTTCATCTACTTCCAGCTCCTCTTCTATGCCAACCCATCATGGGTCGATATCCTCCTCCTCATCGTCGGAACTCTCGCGGCATCGGGGGCAGGAGCACCGTTTCCTCTGATGGGAATCATCTTTGGTCAACTCGTCAACGACCTGAATACTGCGTCATGCGATGATGGACAAATCGCCTCTCAATATTCGCCCAAAGAACTTCAGGACAGCATCAACAAAAAGGTTGTCATGATCACATGGATCGGCGTGATCAGCTTTGCGCTCATCTATACCTACATCGTGTCATGGTCAATCTTTAGCCGTCGCCTCGAGAATCGTATTCGCGATCGTTACTTTATGAGTATTCTCTTGCAAGACGCTACTTTCTTTGACAAGAGACAGGCTGGAGAGATTACATCTCGTCTCAATGTGGACATACAAGCTATTCAGTCAGGAACTTCTGAAAAGGTGGGCATCATTCTAGGATGCACATCTTTCTTTGTATCTTCGTATGTCGTCGCCTTCATCAAGAATACCACACTCGCTGGGATTCTTGTGTCGCTTGTGCCTGCTTTCATGCTTCTCGCCACAGTGGGCAGCATTTTCACCGCAAAGTTCGCGACTGCAATGTCTGAGAAGATCGCCTCTGCTTCTTCGATCGCCTCGGAGGTTCTTGGCAATATCCCGGTTGTCCAGGCATTTGGGGCGGGTCCGCGACTAGAGGCTATTTTTGCTGAGAGGATGAAGGGGGCTCGAAAGCAGGGCATTAACAGAGCTTTCGTTGCTGCTATTCAAGCTGGAATGCTTTACTTCATTGCTTACTCTGCAAATGCCCTTGCTTTCTGGCAGGGTAGCACACAAATTGCGAGCATGGTTGAGGGCAATGGCGGTGCATCTGTCGGCGACATTTACACCGTCATTCTCCTGCTGGTTGATGGTAAGCATCTGCTTCACGGGATTGAAACTTCTGACTGACTTGAGATAGCCTGTGTTGTTTTAGGTGGTATCGCACCGCTGCTGCCCTTAGTTGGGGCTGCTGTTGGATCGTTTGAAAAACTTCGTGAAGACATGGACAGCCCTGCAACCATCGATACTGGATCTGACAAAGGAGAGAAGCTCTCCTCAGTCGAGGGAACTGTATCCTTTAGGAACGTCTCCTTTGCTTATGCCTCACGGCCCCATCACTCCGTGCTCAAGAACGTCTCGTTTGATTGTCCTGCTGGCAAACACACGGCGCTTATTGGCTTGTCAGGGAGTGGCAAGTCAACTGTCGCTGGTCTTACATCCCGAATCTATGACCCTGCTGAAGGCACGGTTCTCCTAGATGGTCATAACCTCAAAGACTTGAATGTGAAAAGTTTAAGGAGCCATATGAGTCTTGTACAGCAAGAGCCATCTCTCCTGGATCGATCCATCGTTGAGAACATAGCCTTCGGTATTTTGAACTCCCCTCAACCCGAGCATGAGCGATTCAAAGCTACTATTCTCGGCACTGGTCTTACTGAGCTTGCTGCCAAGCTCCGACGGGGTGAAGGTCTTGCGGCTGCAGCTCAAGGATTTGGTCAGGACACGATTGACCTCGTTCATCGCGTTCAGGAGGCTGCCCGGCTGGCGGACGCGGCTAGTTTCGTGGACAGGCTTGAGTATGGCTACGGAACTCTTGTTGGTACAGGCGGGAAGCTTGTTAGTGGCGGCCAACGACAGCGCCTTGCACTCGCAAGAGCCCTCATTCGCGATCCCAAGATCCTGATCCTCGATGAAGCCACTGCATCCCTTGACTCTGCAAGCGAGTACCGTATCCAGATGGCCATTGAATCTATCGCCAAAGACCGCACTGTCATTGCCATTGCTCACCGGCTATCAACTATCAAAAACGCTGATAACATCATCGTCATGAACAGCGGTGAGATTATCGAGCAAGGAAACCACCTTGAGCTCATGGCCCTGAATGGATCCTACGCTAGTATGGTCCGTTTGCAGACGGTCGACTCTGAAGATGCTGGCTCAACCACGAGTACCGTCCGCACCGATAACATTCACTCAAAGAAGGATTCTATCACGGATCTCAAAGCTAAGGACGTGGAACAAGAGGTGGCAGAAGATTCAAAGGAAGAAGTTGCCAAGGAGAAGGAGGCGGCCCCGGAGGGAGACGCTGCTCTCGATTCCAACAAGTCCGCTTGGACTGTTACGAGAACCATCAGTGGAATGGTCCGGCCATATCTCCTTCTCATAATTGTCTGTCTCTTTGCTGCCACTATTGTTGGCCTCACATTCTCCTCCTCTGGTCTTATCTTCGGTTATACCATTGACAACATCAGCCCATGTAATCCTGTCGAAGACATTCGTTGGGCTGGTAGGTTCTTTGGGGGCATGTGGTTCCTGATTGCTTGTGTCGAGTTGTTGGCCAATACTACAAGCTGGACTGGCTTCGGTATGGTTGCTGAGAAGTTGTTGTACAAGATCCGAGTCCTTTGCTTCCGCTCCCTGTACGAGCAAGACCTTGATTGGCATCAGTCAGAGGGCCGCACACCAACTGCTTTGTTATCCGTCATCACCACAGATGCCGCCACAGTCGGCGGTTTCAGTGGCTTTATCATTGGCACAATATTCTCCATTGTGGTCAACTTCTTGGTCGCCATCATCCTCTCACATATCCTGGCCTAGAAGATTGCCATTGTCTGCTTGGTTATCGTCCCTATCCTCCTTGGTTGCGGCATTATGCAGCTTCGATCTCTATCCAAGTTCGAGCGCCGGCATGCTGGTGCATTCTCTGGTGCAGTTGGCATCGCTAACGAAGCCGTCAACTCGTTCAAGACAATTTCCTCGCTGTCTATCGAAGAAGAGGTCATGAGCTCGTATCGTCGTGCACTCAGAGCACCTCGAGAGGAAATCACCCTTGCTTCAATGTATGCCAACTTGTGGCTTGCTCTGGCTAACAGCACAGGAAACCTGATATATGCATTTGCCTACTGGTGGGGATCAACTCGCATTACTTCAGGCGAGGCAAGCCAGCGAGAGTTCTTCATCATACTAATCTGCATGCTTGTCAGTGCGCAGCTATGGGGTCAAATGTTCAGTCTTGCCCCCGAGGTATCTCGTGCTAGAGCTGCCGCTTCCCGAATTCTGAGCTTGATCAACCTTGGGTCCTCCCAGAATGACGCCAGGAAGGGAAAGCTCACGCTCGCTATTGAAAACACCGAGAAAGATGTCGAAGCATGTGCTGAAGCGGGCGTCAAGAGTAACGGAAGCAAGGGAGCGACCATCATCTTTAGGGATGTCGAATTCTCATATCCAGCTCGCCCTCACATCCAGATCCTCAGAGGAATGTCTTTTACCATCTCTGCTGGTCAATTCGTTGGGCTTGTTGGTCCTTCAGGTGCTGGCAAGTCCACCATCATGTCGCTGGTACAACGCATGCACCGTCCTTCTAGCGGAACGGTTGAGATCAACGGCAACGATATCTGTGCTCGGGAGGGCACCGAGTTCCGTAATGATATCGCGGTTGTTCCTCAAGACTGTGCACTCTTCGACGGGACAATACGATTCAATGTATCGCTTGGCTCGACTCCTGATCACGAACCAACAGATGAGGAGATCCATGAAGCCTGCAAGCTGGCTAATATCCACAATGTAATCATGGAGTTACCCAACGGTTACGACACGGAGTGTGGTCCTAATGGCTCTCGTCTTTCTGGCGGACAGCGTCAGCGTCTAGCCATCGCCCGTGCCCTTGTGCGGAAGCCTCAATTGCTGCTTCTCGATGAGAGCACAAGTGCCCTCGATGCTGAGAGTGAGCGGGCTTTGCAAGAAGGACTTGAGAGGGTGGCACGTGGAATCACCGTGATCGCCATCACACATAGGCTTCACACGGTACGCAAGGCCGATGTCATCTTTATGATTGAGGGAGGCAAGGTTGTTGAAAAGGGAAGACACGAGGAGTTGGTAGAGAGAAGCGAGACCTATCGCACAAATGCTCTACAGCAGATGCTTGGTAACTGATGTTGGAGATACCCCCACGCCCTCAGGGAGAGGGCAGAAAGGCTGATTTCAGGTGACCAAAATACTTGTGTTAATTTAGGATGGATTAGCAGACATTTAGATTAGTTAATATTGACAACCCCAAGCTTAAGTCGAACTTTCTCTTACTCCCTGGCGTCTCAAAGCCTCCATACCAGAACGTCTGACCTCCACCTCTTCTTCAGTGTCTCAGCCGATAGAATGGAGAGGGTGCAGCCTTGTGAAGCCATCCTGTCAATTCAGGGGATTTGCCCACGTTTTCTATCATGTGATGGCTCTTAGGCACACCAACATCTTGAATTAGCGTATCTGTGTTTTTGTTCCCCCTGTTTTGAAGGAGAAGAAAAACAAGACAAGACATGCTGATATATCATGCATTTCCGTGGAAGCTTTTGTCGTATTTACAAGGGCCCTGGCTGTCAAGAGTGGATGAAACGAGAATGAATCTTTGACTGTGTAGAATACCTAAATTAGGTGCAAACAGTCTAATGGAAGCAACAACGTGTCTATATATATAGGCGTTGCGTATAAATCTGAAATCGACCTCTCACAATCGACTTATTTGTGGCTGCAACTGCAACTGCAACTACAACCTCAACTTCTGCAAGTCCCGAAGAACCTTAGGGAACGACGTCACAGTGTACAAGGATCAATCTGCACGGAAACTCAAAGCCGGCCTATCATGGGCGACTTCGGTGATCCTTTGTAGCAAGTATGTATCCGCATCAGCTTATAGTAACTAAACCCCTTGACTTGACTTGCGCGTTGCTTCATTCTCTACGGTTGCCCTGGATTTGGCACTTTGCATTACCGCCAAGCCCTCACTTATTATTATTCCTTATGTACCGTCGTCATATGACCGCTTTGTCCCAAATCTACTAAAGGTACAAGGTTTACTTGCTTGAACCCTAAGGTACCTACAGAACGCGGTGCGGTATCAGTGGAGACGTTGCCTTCACCTAGTGGTGCACCTTTTTTTTGGGTTCAACGGACGGGGCTGCCGCGACGATTTCCTCATCCCACAGTCCAAAGAGTCCACTCCAAGAGGATCTTGACACCCAATTGGGACCCTCGAACCACATGCTTTCCGTCACCGGGACACACTCCATCTTTTCCAATACTTAGGTTGTTGGAAAAGTCTAACTCACCTACCTAGGTACATACTCGGTGGTTCAACCTTCAAGTCGCAACCATTCCCTCACCACCGCCCCACGACGATCCCTCCTCTCTTCCCGGCGTTGCACTCACCACGTTTCAAACCCGCATCAACGACGCCCATCCGAGACGAGGAGGGAGTGCTGCTGCCTCCCTGTTAGACGATCCAGTCCCGGTACCACAGCATCAGCATCAGCACCAGCACCAGCACCAACGCGATAGTAGTGCAAATACGAGCACCAGCGCCCACCAGAGCGAGCAGTTCGAACTCGTCGATTACCCTCCAATCCAGGCTCGTCGAGACGCCCAAGATCGTGAAGCAAGAAGACAGGCCAAGCGAGACGATAAGCGCCGCTGGCTAGAAGAACAAGACGAGATGAAGTTCTCCCATAGCATTCAGTTCAATGCTGTTCCAGATTGGAGCAGCCATTACATTGCATACAGCAATCTCAAGAAGCTGTATGTGCTGCTAACGTTGCATTCAAGCCACACGTGAGCTAATATTATCTTCTCGCAGAATCTACAACCTTGAAAAGACCGCCCATCAGGCACGCGGAACCACTGGCGATGCCGAATCTCGACCTCTTATAAACCAAGAAGATGCTGAAGAGGTCTTCTCTCGAGCTCTCGGCGTCGAGCTAGAAAAGATATGCTCATTCTACGTTGCCAAGGAGGGCGAGCTGCTCGAGGAAGCTGCGCAACTGCTACGCGACGTTGGCGACGAGGCCGAAGATGCCATTGCCGATAACCGCTACCTTCGCAGGCTCTCTGTTTCATCAGCCCACCGCCCTGATGGTCGCAACGGCTTTCGCTCGAGAAGTCCTCGGAGCCGCAGCACCGACAATGAAGAGAGCGCGAGCGAGGAGGAAGATGAGACTACTGGGCTTACAACGAGGCGACGAAGCAGCGGAGGCCGCAGGCGCACGCTTCCCAACATCCATAAGCCGCGCTCTGAAGATCTGAACGCTTCCTCCGAGTTCGGTCGCGACATGAGGAGACACAGCACCACAGCCGATGAAAACGATGACCAGGCTCTTATGTTCTCTTCTGGCATGTTCTCGTCCGGTATCATGCTCAAGAAGCGCATCATCGGCCTCTATGTGTCACTCTGCGAACTCAAGTCATTTATCCAGCTTAACCGCACCGGTTTTGCCAAGGTGCTCAAGAAATTTGACAAGATCCTAGATAAGGAACTCAAGGGACCCTATTTGCGAGCCCATGTCGAGACAGCCTACCCCTTTAAAGACGAGACAAAGCGTGTTCTCGAGGACAACATTACCAAGATGGAGAAGGCCTATGCTGAGATTGTCACTGGCGGAGATGAGGAGCTCGCTCGCAAAGACCTTCGTTCGCATCTCAGAGAACATGTTGTTTGGGAGCGCAACACCGTGTGGCGAGATCTCATTGGTATCGAGCGCAGAGCTGAAGCTGCGGGCTTGGGACAAGCACTTCTCGGACAAGAGAGAGGGAATGTCACAAGAAGGTTGCAAGGCGACGAGGCCAAAGCTCCCCGAGAGACCCAGTTCCGCACACCCTTTGGCAAGATAGCCTTACCTCCATGGCTCGCTAGCTCGTCTCTTTGGACACTCGTCGCTTGTCTTACTATCTTCTTCCTCTTGCTTCTGCTCCCCATCATGGAGAAGCCCGAGCAACAGAACTGCCTGGCAATGCTTGTCTTTGTCAGTTTGTTATGGGCCACTGAGGTGAGTTTTTTCAGCCAGGCAAATTCGCGATTGGCCATTGCTGACCTTTTTAGACCATTCCCCTTTTTGTGACATCATTACTTATCCCATTCCTCTCTGTTGTCTTGAACGTTGTTCGTGATGAGACACCAGGCAAGCCTCAAAAACGTCTCGACTCCAAAGCAGCCACATCTGCCATCTTTGCTGCCATGTGGACGCCTGTCATCATGCTTCTACTTGGTGGTTTTACTCTAGCAGCTGCTTTATCCAAGTGTACTATTGACAAGCGACTGGCGACTCTTGTTCTTAGCAAGGCCGGCACCCAGCCCAAAACTGTATTGATTGCCAACATGTTTGTAGCTGCATTTGCGTCTATGTTGATTAGCAATGTCGCGGCTCCTGTTCTATGCTATTCTATCATCGAGGTAAGTCAATCAGTGAAATGGATGAAGGCTCAAACTGACAACTATACAGCCCATGCTGCGAACGTTGCCTTCTGATTCCAACATGTCGAAAGCTGTCATTATTGGTATCGCACTCGCCTCCAATATCGGTGGAATGCTCTCACCCATCGCTTCTCCTCAGAACGTCGTGGCAATGGGCATCATGCAACCCGCGCCCACGTGGCTGCAGTGGTTCTTCATTGTCATTCCTGTCGGCGCTCTCTCGATTGTTCTGATCTGGCTCCTCCTCCTGGTGACCTTCCAGCCAGGCAAGGATACCACGATTGCCCCTATCCGGCCTGTCAAGGAGAAGTTCACTGGCCTCCAGTGGTTCGTTACTATCGTCACTATTTCTACCATTGCTTTGTGGTGTGCCAGCCACCAGCTAGAGGCCGAGTTTGGAGACATGGGTGTTATTGCTATTATTCCCATCGTGCTATTCTTCGGTATCGGCTTGCTGACCAAGGAGGACTTCAACAACTTCCCATGGACCATCATCATCCTTGCAGCCGGTGGTTTGTCTCTGGGCAAAGCTGTACGGTCGTCTGGTCTGCTACATACCCTCGCTGAGATCGTCTCTGAGAAGGTAGAGGGCATGAGTCTGTACGGTGTCCTGGTTGTTTTCTCGACTCTGATCTTAGTTATCGCAACATTCATCAGCCACACAGTCGCTGCCCTTATCTTCCTGCCTCTTGTCTTTGACGTCGGTGTTGCCATGGACCAGCCTCACCCCAACCTGCTTGTCATGGGTGGAGTGCTCATGTGCAGTGCTGCCATGGGTCTGCCTACCAGTGGATTCCCCAACATGAGTAAGTTTAATGCATTTACCCCTGACGACTCAATTCTAACCTATCATAGCTGCTATCATGAAGGAAGACCCGTTTGGCCAGCGTTATTTACAGGTCAAGCATTTCATTAGCCGCGGTGTGCCCAGCAGTCTCATTACTCTTGTTGTGGTCGTGACTCTTGGTTATGGGATCATGCAAGTCGCGGGACTTGACTAAATTAATGGGGTGTCGATATATGTGTTGTTGCTGTTGTTGTTTAGGTGTTTGAAATTTGGTGTTATTTTACATTGGTTCTGTCAGGTGCATTGCCATTTTCATGAGTTTAGATCAAGCGTCGGGATTCTTAGACTGGAAGATATGTCTGTTTTCTTTTTGTCAATTGAATATGAAGTGCTGCGAATCAATATTGATATATGGCATCCAATTTCAGTACCTAGATATCATCGGGCTTGGGTAATCTATCTTAGCCCCTAAAGGTAAGTATGTGGTGGTTAGTATGGATTCGCACTGTCGCACTGTATCGTTGTAATGCAATGGAACCTACCTAGGTAACTAGAAGCTCTGGCCATCTATTGACGTCGATGGTTGGCGGCATGACCCTGCCACTGGATACCGACTCCCAACTGACTACCTACCTTAGTACCTTACCTGTCCTACTATTCCTGTCCATCGAACTACCCAAACACATCAACAACACACACTCAACACTGACTGTCTATCCTGCAACCTCATGGTTCAAACTTGTCGATAGCGTCTTCACCTGGCAAACCGTGCGCTTGGCTAAATCTGGGACCGACTGATGCGCCTCTTCTCCCAATAGCCTCTACAGCTTCGAGCTGGCCGGCGCCATGCTCTCCGCTTTCACAGCACGTCCCATCATCGAGCTGCGACAAAAGGATAAGTCTAAGATTGAGACGATACTCGCCCAAGGTATGCGCATACCCCCGTGGTCTCGCCGCTCTTCCACCCCAGTTTCTACGATCCGGCTAACTAACTCTCGGCTCTCAGGTGACCGCGTTCTCGTCGGCCTTAACAATGGCGCACTCCGAATCTACCGTCTAAACGAGCTTTCCGACCAACCGCAGAATGGTTCCACTGATACAAATGCCAATGGTTCGTCGTCTGCGGTGGTCGAAAACCATAATACTGCGCAGAGGTCCGAAAAGCCAACTGATTTGATGCGCGAGGTGGAACGCTTCTCGACGCGAGCAATCGAGCAGCTGGCGATTATAAAGGACGCAAACACAATTGTGTCCCTGTCGAATTACCACGTCTCTTTTCACGATCTGAAAACCTACGAACTTATTGAGACCCTAAGCAGGACCAAGAATGCATCATGCTTTGCGTCAACATCGAATATTGTCAAGGATCCGGACACGGGAATTCCAGAGATCGTCAGCCGACTGGCTGTTGCGGTCAAGAGGAAATTGCTACTCTGGAGCTGGCTTGAGAGCGAACTTTCTGAGGATGTGGACGAGATTGTGCTGCCTGAGTCGATTCGATCAGTAACATGGGCAAATGCGACAAAGTTAGTGTGTGGTATGAATGGCGGATACGTCATGGTCGACGTCGTAACACGTGAGGTCGAAGATATCGTGAGTCCGGGTTCGGGACCGGCAGCTGGGCAGACTAGCCGATTTGGTGCAATGAGCAGTGCTGGTATGGGATACATGGGATTGGGGGGTTATATGCCCAAGCCTCTGGCGGCCAAATTGGCCGAGGGAGAAATGTTGCTCGCAAAGGATATCAACACACTATTCATCGACGATGACGGAAAGCCCCTCGACAGACGACAGATTCCCTGGAACCATGCCCCTGAGTCCATAGGGTACTCGTACCCATATATTCTTGCCTTGCAAGCGCCCTCAAAAGGCTCCCTGGAAGTTCGGAATCCTATAACATTATCGTCGCTTCAGAATCTATCACTACCAGGTGCTTCTCAGCTTCACTTCCCGTCACCCACTTACAGCTTAGCACATGCCGGGAAAGGTTTTCACATCTCCAGTGAACGATGTGTTTGGAAGATGGACTCAACAGACTATGACTCCCAGGTTCAGGAACTAGTAGACGGTGGCCACTTCGATGAGGCCATTAGCATTCTCGAAATGCTTGAAGATGCACTGCTCAAGAACAAGGCGCAGACGCTTCGTGAAGTCAAGATGCTCAAAGCTGAAGGGTTATTCAAGAAAAAGAAATATCGCCAGGCGATGGATCTCTTTAATGAGGATACCGTACATGCACCCCCTGAACGAGTTCTCAGGATGTTTCCTCCATCCATTGCTGGAGAACTGTCTGCCTGGGCCGACCGCGAAGAGGAAGAAGAAGAGTCGGCTGACACGCCAGGAACACCAAAGAAAACCAATGGCTCGCGTCCTACCACCCCTGAACCTGTTGAGCAGGTACAGGAAACTCCGCAGTCAAGCAAAGGAGGCTTCGCCAGATATCTTACCGGCAGCTATAGGAGGCCCCAGTCGGACACCGCATCCATCCTCTCAAAGAAGGATACAGCGGACGGCGATGATGCTGCTAGTGTGAGGGAGGCTGAGTCAAACGAGGATCTGCCTTTGAAAGGCAAGGACTTGACGAACGCGGTTCTGGAGCTCAACAGTTACCTGGCTGGAACCCGTGCTCGATTACAACGGGTGATTGATCCTGTGACTGGAAATATGAAACCTCAAAGTGATCGAAATGGTTCAACAGAAGAGATAGCCGAGAAGTTCCTGCGGATAGGGCTCGACGATTCTGAGAAGAAACTTGAAGAGGAGCTCCGAAACACCTTTCGTTTGGTCGACACTACTTTGTTCCGAGCATATATGTTTTCTCGGCCAACTCTAGCAAGCTCTCTGTTTCGAATTCCTAACTTCTGCGACCCTAATGTGGTTAACGAAAAGCTTTTGGAACACAATCGCTATACAGAACTGGTGGATTTCTTCCACGGTAAGAAGCTACATAAGGAGGCTTTAGAACTTCTACAACGATTTGGAGCCGCTGAAGAACCCGACGAGGCTGCACCAACACTTCACGGACCGCAGCGCACCATCCAGTACCTCAAAAGTCTACCACCATCAGAAATTGACCTCATCCTTGAGCATGCAGAATGGACCCTCAAAGCCAGTCCAGATGAGGCCTTAGAGATCTTCACAGGCGACACAGAGAATGCGGAGACCCTCCCACGAGAACGAGTTGTCTCTTTCTTACATGATGTTGATACACAGTTGGAAGGACGCTATCTCGAGCACATCATCACTGAGCTTGAAGATATGACACCAGACCTTCACGACCGATTAGTTGAGCTCTATGTTGAAAACTTGAAGAAGATGGACAAGGGCGAGAAGTGGGATGAAATGATGAATCACTTCGCCGAGTTCTTGAGACAGCCGCGGCAGGTTTACAGTCTCAGCAGGGCGTTTAGATTGATTCCCAGAGATGGTAAGATTCATATACAGTCATGTGGTGATCTTTACTGACTTATATCGATTTAGACCCAGTATTTTACGAAGCACAGGCGGTGGTATTGAGCAACATGAACCAACACAAACAAGCCCTTGAGATCTATGTATTCAAGATGAAGGACTATCAGAAAGCTGAACAGTATGTCATTCACCTGTTGCTCCATCGGCTCAGAAGCTAACTTCAGTAGATACTGTAACCGAGTCAACTCAACTCAAGATACTGCTCCATCATCTCAGCAGAATGAGAAGAATGAAACTGGAGAGGATCCTGAGACTTCTACACCATCTATTTATCACACTCTTCTATCGCTCTATCTTCAACCGTCACCACCCAACCAGCCCAACCTGGAACCAGCACTGGACCTTCTTTCAAAGCATGGATCACGTCTCCCAGCGACATCAACTCTAGGACTCATTCCAGACGACCTTCCCGTTCGGTCACTTGAGTCTTACTTCCGAGGCCGCATTCGGTCGGCAAATAGTCTGGTTAACGAGGCAAGGATCGTCGCTGGTTTGCGACAGGCTGAAGGCATATCTATCGCGGCGCGGCTGCACCTTGGTGACGATGTACAGGGAGGGCAAGGCGGGCGTAACAGGCACGTTGCCATCACAGACGAGCGACACTGTGTCGTGTGCCATAAGAAACTCGGAGGAGGTATGCGTATTGGCGGAAGCGTTGTAGCTGTCTTGCCGGATAACACGGTGGTGCACTACGGCTGTTTGAACCGGGCAACAGGGAACAAAGTAGACGCATCCCAGGCGCCAAGTTGGGGTCGAGGATTTTAGACGAGTCGTTTATGCCGGATGGAAGCATCGTTTCGAGGAGCATTTGCATGGATTGGATTGGTGGTAGCCAGTATGATATTTCTCAAATACCCTTCATATGCAAACACATCTTGCCGCTGAAGGGTTTGCAATCGTTCGCGAGGAGCTGGTTTCCTCAGTCCTCCTCTTCTTGCACCTCCTCGCCATAGTTCTCTTCCTCTTTGGCCTCGGCCGCAGCATCCCTCGCCTTGTCCTGCTCCATTCGCGCTGTGAGCTCTTTATTGATAGTGTCTTGGGTGTCGGCGACAGAGGCGCGCAGAGCCTTTAGGTATGACGACTTGTCGGCCGTGGAGGCTGGAGATGAGATAGTAGGGAGGGTGTGGGAAACCTTGAACGGCTCACTCGCTGGGGAGGTGTAGTCTGCGGTGAGGGTTGGTTGCGACATTTTGAGTTTTGAGTGATTGCGTTTGGTGTTGGAGGAAGATCAAAAGTCTAGACTTGGATGTGGTGTTTTGACGTGGGGTTTTAGACTACCTTACCTAGGAACCCCACATTCGCTGTTCGCGGAGATATATGTACCTTATGGTATAGGGTGCCTGATCAATGACGGGACAATGTATATCATGAAAAGAAAAACAAGCTCAATCACCCAAGGTACAGTTCCACATTGAGCGACAGGAAGTTTGAAATCCAATATTTTAGCTCAATATATCTTCAGCTGGTATATCTTTCGCAATCAATGATATGAACCGCCAATCCTGTTGAAAACCAGGTTAGTCAGCGAAGTGGCTTGTTGAAGTATAAGCAATCTGGTCGACTCCAGGTTAAGCTCATACCTAACGTTCCTACCAGTAGGTAGGTAGGTAGTTCATGAACATTCATTACCTATCTCCACTCCTCGTCAGCTCAACCTTGGTTGATAAGAACTCTTGATAACTTGGTACCGCAATCACACACTACCTTAGCCTCGTCAACGCCGAAACAAACCCCAAACACCTTTCCTGCCTGCGACCCTGTCGATCCGGGCTCGCATCTCTTTGCGTCTCAAGATGTAACAACGGCCGAGGAGCCGCATAAATCAATAATGCAACCCTCACGCTCTCAACCCCGCGGCCCCGGCAGCTTCGCTCCTCTATCGAGCTCATCCGCACAACCCTCGCAGCTCTCGACATCCTCGCGACCTGCTCTGCGGCGAGTAGAGACCTCGGACGACGAGGATGAGACACCTCGGCCATCTATCACAATACCCAAGTCGCGACCGCCTCCTCAACCACAACCGTCCTCGCCTGCGACCCCGATATATGCCCAGTTCACGACCCATGGAAACTCTAGTACCGCCAGCTTAGGACATCACAACTTTTCGAGGCCGGCCAACGCACGGTCTGTTACCCAGGGATCACCAGCGACACTTGTCAAGGGCCATGCGCGCAAGCATTCGGCCACCCAGGGCTCATTCGAGCCTACGCTACCGTCTATGAGTACATCGAATCTTTCATCGCACCTCGGAATGTCTCATCATAATACATCGACCGCCTCTGCGTCCGCGGCAGCGGCTGCTGCTGCCGCCGCCACAGCCTCCAATGTCAACTTGTCGGCAAGTCAGATTGCTGCGCAGGCTGCTGTCATGTCGCACCAGAATCATTCGCGCCAGAGATCGCAAACTGTGCCTTTCCCTGGCGACCAAAACGATGGAGTGCGTCGCGGAAGCGGAAGTAAGGGGCCTACGAGCCCCCCTATGCTGAGCTTGACGGAGGCGAGTGCGCCGCGGGACAGTGGGTTTGGCAATCATGGAGGACATGGTGATCGACTTGGCGGGCCTCATTCTTCCGCTGCTACAGCTGCCGCCAATGTTGTATTTCCTCGATCTGGACACAATTCCCCGAGAGCGTCGCCTCAGCCATACTCGCAACCGCCTCCTCCACCCCCTACGTCTGAGAAACCGTACAAGGCAGATAAGCCAAAGGTCAAGCTATTCTCCCGCCCTGGCAAGATTAGCACAAAAGGTGAGGCCAAGGAAAAGCCATTGCCAAGCCCAGGAAAGATTGGCTCGGCTCTATCAGCACTTCAGCGCGGCAACTTCAGCACAAACAGTCTCGTTGACTCGAGCAATCAGTCGATATACAACCTTACCAATTCGTCTTCAGCCACGATCCGGCCTATCGAAACACCCACCGAGGATAGAGAAAGGGACAAGGAAAAAGGAAAAGAGAAGGAAAAGAAGCACCACTTTCTTTCACGGCAAAAGCACAAGCTCAAGGATGAGTATCATCTCCCACTATCATCAGCTGCCAGCAATTCGTTACCAACAGATCCCAATGCGCCAAATCCTTTGTACAACTTCAACATTCCTCCGAGCCCTGGCCCCAACTCCTCTACCTTTGCCAAGGCCAAAAAGGATAAGAAACTCGGTGAGCGATCCGATAGTCGCCTGGAGAGCGAGTCAAGTTTCAATCTGCAGAGTGAATGGCCAGGACCAAGTAGTCTACCGTCTCTGTCTCAGCAGTCGACCATGTATGATCCTGTCGATCCTGGAAAGCTCGGTCTTCACAACCACATGTCGCTGGACGATGCGTGGCCGTACCTGAAAGCAAAGCTATTGGCCATATTTGAAGGGGAAGATCTGCGTCTCCCCGTTGAAGACTTTAACAGAGTTGTACAGATGCACATTCAGTGGTGCATGCATAGACGCTCACCAAATACCATGTTGGAGGATCTTCGAGAACTTTTACATACAGGGTTCTTGTCACTTGACCGAACATTACGTCAAACCCCAGAAGACCGATTTATACCAACGCTAGTTGAGCTCTGGATGTTTACCTTTACTTCCATACTGCCATATATGCAAGCCGTCTTCCTCCCACTCGATATGGAGGTGTCAGGGTGTGGTACACTTATGACCGGAGAGCAGGCACGGGACTTTTGGGGCGGAGCTATAGCGTCTGTTTCTACTTCAGAGAGACCAGCCCGTGTAGCGCCGGCACCAGCAGTTCTCGATGTCCGGAGGCTAGTCCTTATCGCCTACAGAGATACTGTCATTCTACCACGTTACGAGACACTCAAGACGATCTTCTCCCGACTATCTCTTGAGTTCCTGCCTTCGTCGCTTGCAAGTATGGCCATGTCTTCTCCCCCGGAAGCATCGCTGTCTACCTCCCCTTCTGAATCTTTCGGCCGGCCCGGCACAGCTATGTCTCTCGACCCATCTAATGCTTCTTACAATTCTACGAGTACAACCCTTCTTGGTGAAGGATCGGCAGGCGGCCGTAGCCGTGCGATCAGTAACGTCAGCTTCGGCAGCCACGGGAGTGATGGTGGTCTACGACCATTCACGCCGTCTGGTGGCGGAATCCCACCCCCGCCTTCTCTAGGCAGCCTACGGGAACGTGAGCAGAATGTCGAGGACTCTAAACACATTACGGAGATGGTTGGTCGGATGCTGCAGTGTATGAGTGTATTGTCGGGCGTGTCGGCGGGTGATGCAGGTGCAGAAGGCAATGAGAGAGTGGTAGAGTTGTGTAAGATGTTGAAGCTGAATTGGCTTGGAAGAGGAAGAACGGGAAGAAACAGGAGAGGCATGGTAGGCGGCAGGGTGAGAAGGGACGATATGAGAGATGAAGTTCGTGTCTAGCAGATTACGTATAAGTTTAAGTTGACGTATGGTATGGTGATGAGTAATGTACTATAATCTACTGGTATGAACCAACGTGTCAATAGCTGTAGACATATCCTTAAGATGTGAAATTTCAGAGGCGATGCCAGATGAGGGTCCACGACCAGCTTTACTCCACATCCATCACTGCTTGGCAGCAGGGGCTTGGTCTCGCCGATGTGGAATGTACCTAGGCGAGCTTACAACGCGGTCATGATCTATGTTGTCATGACACACCACCATCATGACACTGCAAGCAAATGCACAGCGCCAAGACAACTGCACAACCAACGTCACAAAATTGAAGCGAAGAATAATTATGATCAATAGGTTTAATTTTGCTATCATATTTAGAAGGCGGACTGGTCTCCATGACGTCTAAAACTGGTTCACCGTTAGCTTCATGAACCATGAAAAGATTGTTGACAGCCAAAAGTGAAGACAAGGTGTTTGATCAGACATCCAAGGAAGAATAAACCCTCATCTGTCCCAGAAAAGGCTCGAACGGGACTCGAGTGGAAACTGCGAATTAAGAGGAAAATTTCATCATGCAAAACGGGAGTGGTTGTTATGAAATAAAACGAGTTGAAACTTACGTTAGTTCTCAGAAAGCTTCGTGAAGCTGCTGGGTTAGTCTTATGGAAATAGCGTGTTGTTCAAATCTGTAACAGCTTTGTTAGCAAGGCTGGCAAAACATGCGTGTGCTAGAAAGGCTGCGTGTGGTTGTGTAGTCAGACGTTGATACTGGCAAGTAACAGGCCTAGGGCCCGAATACAGAACTTCTTCATGGTCGATTCAGTTGGGAAAAGAAGAATGTAACTAGTGTCATCATGCAGAGAGGGGGCAGTGCTGGGAGGTAGAAGTGAGGGAGTTGTGACGCTTACCATTCAAATGCAAATTGGTCGCGAGGCTGCGATGAAAAATTTGCAAGCCAAACAAACCGCCAAAAGCAAACATCCATCACAACCAACACATCGCCAAGTCGCTCAAGCGAATCCGTTCAAAATCATAACAGCTGCTCCAGGAAGACAGTCGTCGTGCGATCTCGCGCGTTGTGCTCGTGTGAGGAGGTAGACAGAGGCGGTTTGTTGTTGTTGGAAGGGTTGAAGCTTGGAGGAAGAAAATTAGGAGCCGCATCGAGAGAAGATATTGAAAGACAGTGCAAGAAAATTTGTCATTTGGGTGGCACTGTGCTGAGCTCACGTGACCAGCGTCTTATCTCCTTTCGATACTAGCGGCGGAAGCCAGTTCAAGGCCCGCTTCAACATCGCGATAGATGCATGAAGCAATTTGTCTTGTCCTCCACCTGTGATGGAGATAATGGATTGTCTGTCTTAGAATAAATAGGCTAATCAGTTAGTTAGCGTTCTCACGTCATGATTCTGGGAGATTCTGCCAACTTTTCTCGTTGAAAAATGAGCTACCTCAGTATTGCTTTTTCTTGAAGTCAAAAATTGATTGCTCACTTTTTTTTTTTTGTTTTTTTCTTTTGTTGCATTTGGAGGAACACAACGCAGTTGAAGATCAATGCCGGCTAGACAGGTTGAGATTTGTGACGCCCCAGTTCTAGGGACCTTCGCGTGTTGTCAGGGACCCAACATATGATTCGCTATAAAGGGGGAGTTACTTCTAGTTTTACGTATAATATCTTTCTACCGAGTCGCTCATTTGAAAGCTCATTGGAGACAAATTAAGGGGACCAGCAGCTGTCAGATTTGTGTCCTTTATTGGCTACTTTGTTTCGTCAGTGCCGGATCCACGCAAATCTTTTACTTCAATAAGTGCATAAACATCCACTCTTATCTCGGGGACCTGGTCCGAATCCGCCGACAAGTTTATCCACTTCCTGCAAGTCAACGAATTAGATCCATTTCTGTAACCAGACAACCCCACCCGCCCAACTCTGCCAGACGCAAAGGTCAAATGGCTCCCCCAAAAGTCTACGACCCAGAGATTGTGACAGAGAACGAGCGAGTTGGGTGAGATCTCCCCCGGTCTGTAAGAGCAAGCCCGTCGATCATTATCGAATCTCTATCGGCATCGAATGTACCTCGAGGCAGTCACTGCCACCCTGAGATCTCTTGTCTGAGAGCATAATCGCAGACAAGCCAGCGAGATCTGAGATCTGCTTTTTTGAACTCGCACTCTCCTGGTCTTATACCGACAGTCCACGCCTTGGGTCGACATCCGCTTGCTTGCCTTGCTTCCATGGTTCCGTCTAACTAGGTAGTCCACAGGCTCCCTCTTATTAGGTAGACTACAACTGGACAACCAGCAGCAGCACACTTCCTTTACTCGAGTGTCTGCCAACTTCTCCCACTTCTTTTCTCCTTCTTCTCTTGCTTCTCCCTTTCGACCAAGATTCAGCCTGGCTGAATCTCAAATTTACCAACCACCCCCGTCACGTCAGATTTCAACCCCGGTATCTTGCGTGCGCCCTCTACCTTTCCTGTCAGCCAGCTCAACGTGCGTACCTGAGTACCGGGTCCGCCGTCGCATTATCAAAGCCCAGCTCAGCCCAGCCAGGCCTTTTAGCAGAGACAGCCCGGGCAGCAGACTTCTAGGAACCCAGAAGCAGACGACAGTATCCGCTGTGTAGTTTTGTACCGTACCGAACCGTACCTTACTGAACCTAATCGCATCCGCGGGAGACACGACCCAGCCCAGCCCAGCCCAGCCGCCCACTCAACCACGGCCCAGTCCCCGTCCTTGCGACTCCCATTCTTTCTGCCCATCCCCGTACTGAAAGCGGATCAACCCTCTTTGTGGCATCGCTCCCGTGTCTTCTAAGGCATTGCCTTCTCCCCTGGGTCCCCGTCTTTCGACAAATCTACCAATTTCTTTCTCAACGCCTTGATTTGCGCTCTTTTTGGGCCTCACTTTTTCCAGGCCATCCCGCGGTTTACTTCTATCGACCTCTTCGCTGGTCCCGGCCTTGGAATCTCGTGACGTGCCACTCGCCCCATCGTCGCCTCATTCGCCCACAACCTCCTCCCCCCGTCGGCCTTGTTCTCTCTCTCTTGTCCGCATTCGCAGCGCGAAACCACACCACCAAATAATTATCTCTTCCCCTCGCCGATGCCTTGACGGTTCCTATCGCCTCGACGCTCCACAATTCCACAGCAGAAGACTCAATAGTCACGCTTTTGATCTATATTCTCTTGTCGTTTTGGATTTCGGTCACGATCAATATCGCACCGTGCACCCCGTCCTGTCTCGTCGCGACACGCGAAATACGTATTATAGACATCCTCAGCCACTTCGAGTAGCCGACAGTCGTCTTTCGCGCACCTATTCGCGTCCTCTGGCAATCTCACTTCATTCCTATCATTCTACGTATGCGATAGTATTTCTACGCGATCGTCGATATCCACGCCGTGGATAATCGACCCGACTACTCAATCATGATGGCAACAAGTATGGGCCCGAATTTCTCTGGGCATCCTGCTGGCATGGGGCATCCAGGTGTCGCCGGTCATCCCATGGGACCTGGTGGCATGCCTCACAACCCAGGTCAGCAAAGTGCTCCTGGGGGAATGCCTCATCAATTCGGAGGACCTATGGTCTCTGCTCCCGGAGCACAAGTAAACCCTGCCCTCATGGGCGGTATGCCGCCGGGTGCGAACCCAAATGCTCATGCTTTGCAGCACCTCAATCCCACCGCGCAGCAGCAAATGCTTCAGCAACAGCTCCAGCAACAACATTGTATGTGATACCCTACTGGCACTGTCCTTACTATCCCTGTCCCTGCGCAACTGCTAATTGGCCCATTCACAGTTGGTAATCCGCAAGCGATGGCTGCGATGCGACAGCAACAGCAACACCTACTTCAGCAACAACAACAAGCGCGACAACTCATGGCTCATCAAGCCTTCCAGGCCAACATTCAGAGTGGCGGCATGTCCGTTGGCATGCCTCAATTTGGCCACCTCAACCCTCAGCAGCTCCATCAACTCAGAAGAGGCCTGGCTCCGGTACGTCAATTGATAACCTAGCTGCCATTCGCGTCTTTTCAGCTAACAAATCAGGGACAGCATCCACAAGCCCAAGCGATTATGGCCCAACAGCTTGCTCTGCAACAACATCAACAGCAGCAGCAGCAACAACAGCAACAGCACCAGCAGCAACAACAGCAGGTTGCTCATGCTCAGCAAATGCAAGCTGGACCTAACCCAGGCCAACCGATGCAGATGAACGCTCAGAGCATTCAAGCTATGCAGCAAAATCAGCTCGCTCTTCAGAATCAGATGGCCAACCAGCAGGGCCAACAACCCCAGGGACAACCCCAGCCTCAACCCCAACCACAACAGCAGCAACAGCAGCCTGGCCAGCAACAGCCTCAGCACACCCCTCAGCAATCATCGCAGGCGGGTACACCCGCTCCCACTGGACCTCAAACACCAGCTCAAACGCCCAGCTCAACTCCTGCTCAACCCTCCCAACTTCCACCTGGACAGAGTCAACCCCAGGTGCCACAAACTCCTGCTCAACCACAAGCTCAACCGCAGCCCCAACCCCAGGCACAGCCACAACCGCAACCACAAGCGCAGCCTCAGCAGCATCAGATGAGCGCCACTACCGCGCAGCAACTCGCCCTTCAAAGCCAAATTCTCCAGCAGCAGCGACGAGATAGCATGAAGGGCCAATGCTTACTAAAGCTGATGCAATTCAGCGAACACTTGAGTGGCTTTCCTGTAAGATATATCGTAAATGAGTCCTCCGTGACAAGCTAACAAGAGATCTCTAGGGCTCAAAGGGCCGAGATGACCTCTCCTACTGGAACGCCTTTGTGAATCGCTTCTTCTCACCAAATGGTGTCTTTCGTCATTCATTACATATCACTGACGCCGAGGATACGACCGATAAGCAATACGAAATCGCTTATCCTGCTATTGCTCGATACTTTCACACGCATTTCGGCAGTGGTGTGAAGAATATGCAGTTGATCATGGATAAGGGTGTGACAGATCGACCTCTTCCTGGCGATTGCCACTGTATTGAGAATTCTAAGGCCAGTTTCGTTTATTGGTTCGAGACTGGATCTCACGTAAGACACTTTGACCGATCTGAGTAAATGAGTTACTAACATGTTGATAGTTGGTCGCTAGTGGTACGCTCCGAGCACAATTCGACGCTGAACAAAGGATCGAACTTTTCGAGTTCCTCACCACGAGTCACGACGAATTCATATCACGAAAACAGGTCATTGATGCCGCGAAGCCCGCCCACATGTGGATGAAGGAATGGCACAAAACTAACTCACAGGATGGCAAATCCCCCGAATTGTCTAAGAAGGGCAAGGGTCGACAGTTGAAGTCGCCTCAAACCCAGCCACCAGAGGTCCTAGTTGACCTGCCGGATTCGGCTGTCAACAGCAAAGGTGTGACTGAAGCTGTGTTCCAGTTTCTTGAGGTAGGGACGGCTCACTCAACGTAAGTAAGAGTGACGCTAATGAATAATGTGCAGATTGTTGAAGTGATGGGACAGATGAACCCATTATTCCAATTTTACCATTCGAACCCCGGCCTAGGCCCGTACCAAGCTCTCGATCAGTATGTCTCAACACATATCAACGGAGTTCCGCCCAATATGAACGGTCAACAAATACCCCCTGGGGCCCGCACACCGAGCTTTGGACAATTTCCTATGGGTGCAAGCCCAGCCGCGGCTCACATGAATCTTCCTGGATCACCGCACATGGGCAGCCCAGCACCTGGACACATGCAAGCTCCCGGAATGCAGATGCAGCAAAGTCAGCAGGGCACTGGGTCCAGCGGCCCCAGTGCAAACACCTCCCCCGCTTCGAACAAGCGCCGACGGCCATCAGCAGTGAAAGAGGAGGATGGGTCTGGAGCACCTACGCCTGCTGCCAATGGAATGCCACGTAATGCCAAACCACCCACACCAAGGATGCCAAAGCGTCTCAAGGGAAACCCACCAGCCCAGTAAGAGATGGGCTGTTTCATGACCTCGCACGGCGAGATATTTGAGTGTTTTGTTCAGCATCACTTTGCATAGTGGCGTCACTTGGCATTTGTTTCTGCTATGGGCCTGTATGTGGGGAAGATATTTTGTTGTACAGAATGAAAGTATCTTGAAAGACGTGTATTTCCAGATACATACAACCTGGGCTATGTTTGTCAATGCATAACAGATGCTCTTGGGAAGCCCCTTCTTGGAGCACCCCCTTTCACTGTTCAGCCATCTTTGTCTGGGCAGTGAATCGGAGATACGGATGACGAGACCCACGCATGTTGGAACATGCACATAATGATAGTAAACGACATCGTCATGGGCCTGTTTCTTGAGCATCAAAGCCCAGCAATAGAGGTGAAGGAGGAGATCGAGGGATTAATTTGAGTAACGTGTTTGAAGTTACTTACTCTTGTGCGATTACAGGGGCCTGGGGCACAGGCTGGCGTCGAAAGTCTTGGCTACCCTTACTTGTTTTTGTCATCTGCATTTGCCTTTATCTTGTTTATTCATCTGAAAAGGACGCTCTCAGCAAGTCACTAGGTGTATACGGCGAGGAGTTTGGAGACACTGGTGGATTGGTCGAGCATGCTGTTGTCGTCAATGGCCGTGTTAATTTAAGAGCCAAAGACCAAAATCACGGGGGAGAGGAGCTGAGGTTGTGCTGTGCTGTGCTGTTCCGAGCCGTGCCGTGTTGCGCTGCGTTCCGTTGTGTTGGCTTCTGAGCAGTCTGGCGGCGCGTGGATCATGGGTTTGTTCAGATTATACCTAGGCTAAATATGGAGTTTGGTCTTTATGATGTTAATTCGAATCAGTCTTCGGCTTATCTTAGTGTTGACGGTTATGCTGCTCAATGAGCGTCTAACAAAGCCACATTCGGGGGCAGAGGTTCACTGTGCCATATGATTTAACTTAAGAACCAACATTGCACGAAAGAGAAGTGAATCAGAGCAATCTGATATGAACCAATCTTTCCAGGCATTGGTTACTGAGAAGCCAAGTCCATTATCGGGCGTTCTGTCGATATTCTGTATTGCTTGTGACGAGACGGCATTAGACGAGGCAACTAGCAATTCCATAAGCAAATAAGATAATGTTATGGATACATTTTAATGCGTGGATGAATAGCGTATTAGTTCCCTTCCCTGGAATATGCTTGATCTTATTGCATACATGAAGTTCCAACACATGTCCCTCCCTTTGCCCCTAAAGTACATCTTACCGGCCGTCCAGCTTCATCGTAATGTTGTTGGTGTCACTGTCATTTCACCCAATCAGTACTCAATGCGCTTGACGGAGCTGGAGCTGTGTGAACGTACTGGAGTATGTGCTCTCAGGCACTGCTTTTGAACCACCAGCCAGAAGTCTTCTTGGCCGGGAGGTGCTCACCACGAACGGAGATGTAGCACTTGAGCGCTCCTCTAGACGAAGCCATCATCTCCTTGAGAAGAAACCACTCAAGCTCAGAGCGAGCCATGATGTCTGTCTTGGTGACAAGATCACGATAATGCCACTCCCTATCGCTAGGTCCAAGCGGGTAAATCTTACCGCCATAGGTCCAGTACAGCGTAGCAGAGATGAGCTTGGGACGGCGGACTTGGCGACTGAGACGGTTCTTGCCGGATGCCTCGACGACAGGGAGCTTTTCCCGTAGGAGGTTGAGGAGATGAACTCTGGAGGTATTGAGAGGAATGCTCAGAGGGGTCGGGAGAGGATCCCAGGAGCCAGTGAGAGTGCTGTCGTGGCAGGGATCATGAACAATGAGATCAAACTCGAGCTGTGAAACTGGTGGGAGAGGCACAAGAGGTTTTGCATCACTTGGGGCATTGTCGGTTGAGTTGCTCTGAGCTGAAGGGAAGCTTTTGGCTTTGAGTGGATGATGCGCAAAGGGCTCTTGGGCAGTGATGAACAAATCCATGGCACTTGGTAACTCTGAGGTTCAGAGTCTGAAGGAAGCAGTGAGATGAGGCAAAGATAACGATGATGAGAAGATGGCTGAGGAAGTGGAGGCGTTGTGTATAATTCAGGCCACCTGAGATGTTATTGAAGTGAGGGGTCGTGTTTTAACGACAGCGCCAGAGACTCAGCTCCTACCTATTCAGTGAGATAGATGCTTTGATTTTGATGAGCGCGCAGAAAAGGGCGAGTGTTAGGCGTGAATGTGAACTGGCCAGGGGCTGACAGTGACAACTTGGCTGAGACGCTTCCGAACAACACACGCTCACGCTCACAGTTTGAGAGATTCCATTTGCTTCGAGGGCTTCAGAAGACACTAGAATGAGGAGGGCTAATACTTGATGTCTCTTCACTGCTTGAACGCTTGTAAATCCTCCTTTTCCCCGGTGTCATCAGGCTCCACGCTTGCAACTTTGGGCATCTTAGGTCCCGGTTGAGAATCAGTCGCAGCAGGGGTAGTGTTAATTTGTGATGCAGCTGGCTCAGATATGCTGGTATTATCTCCGGCGCTCGAAGGTCTGGGCGAATTGGTGTTGATGGCATCCGTCGAAGAGGTTGATGATGGCAAAGGCTGAGTATTGTCAGTCGAATTATTCTGGCTGTTGTCAGTGGTGCCATTTGAAGTTCCGTTTGGGGGAATACTCTGATCGTTACTGGTTGTTTGTGCCAGAATCTTAATAGGCACATAACCATGCTAGAGAATTCTATTAGCTATCTCCTTTTCCTCAACCACTTCCCTCTAGCCAATGCACTTACATCGACCAAGATAAAGGCTCCATAGTTATTTGTTACTGTGTCCATCATCAACGTATGGAAGTCTGGAGCTGTCATATCGCCAAATGACACCTTCTTCACAAGATCTGGTGGTGAAACAGGCCCATCTATTGGGTTGATAGTGAGGATTGAACGGTAGCTTCTCGTGAGATAGAGTGTACAGCGCCGGGCATAAGGTTTATCTCCAAGTCCATGCTGTTCAGACCACCAGGATAAATTTCCTAGCACTGTTTCTCGAGGTGGAGGATAGTTGTAGCAAGCATCGTTGGAGGCGAGAACGGTCCCTGCACGGTGGTATATGACTTTGATCCTGATGGGTGGAGAAAAGACAGGCCGATACAGCTGAACTAGCTGGACAGGTGTTACGGTGAGCTGTGGTAGAATAAGCGGAGTCGTAGGCACATTCATGGGAACTACTGGGAAGATGTAGTTCCCAAAGATGGGTGGTTGAAAGAGGAAAGCCATAGGTAATCGTGGAATTCTGGGGTAACGGTTGAGTTGACAGACAAGACGCCATGGTTTCTGGTAGAACTCTCTACTTTAAATACATGGAATGGTAGGACTATGGGCCTTTACGTTTAGTCACAGCCATCAAGTTGGGTTCGTGATGATATGTTTTGGTGTTGATGGTTAGACCATTGCTTGGTGTCACTCACTCCTAACACTGTTCAGTCACTGTGAATACAACTCAGTACAGCTTGTGATTAAATGTATCGATAAGTCCCACAGCCTTTGCCTTGTTTCTTTTTTGATAGCCTATGGGTATGGGTGGATAGATACATTCATTTCAAATCCTCTGAGTCGTTGAGATGATTGCGTTTGATGGGGAGGAAGAAGCCCTCCGGACTCGAATCGACACCTCCCTCCATAGGCTGCCAGCCAATACCTAGGTACCTACCTTGGTGGGATATAGGTGCCTTGGCTACTTGGGTAATAGCAAGCACCTCATCTTCAATAGGTAGCCGAGTACCTAGTATCAATCAACTTTCCAGGGCAAGTATCTAATGGTCATCCATCTTTGAACTGGCACCACTACCTTACCTTACCTAAGGTACCTAACCTACAACCTTTAGGTTCCTTGTAAGTGGGTACCTACCAGGTACCTCTCTCATGCATGATAAGGCACTTTTCACGCATACCTAGGTACTCGTCGATGGCTAAGGGAAGCAGGTTGGAGTGCCACCATTCGCGCCTGCTCTGTGTTTCAGACCAGCTCCTGCCGACATCGAAATTGACTTCTTACCCCTTGAAAACCTGGAGAATTACATATCCAATATCAAATTCGTCATCCTCCAACCCAGCCCAAGCCAGTCCAATCGAGCACTGCCGTCTACTCTCTCTCCTTCGTTGTTTAATATACACATTGGCCCACGCCCAACGCAAATCGCTCTGGTTGTCAAATCTAGATTCCGCAATTGCATGACGGCAGAGACAGATCCGCCCTAAAACTTAGCAGCTGCCTCTGACGTATCATATCACACTAAGATCGACGAGCCTTCGTGCATTGCCTTGGCTTGGCACTTGGCCTTCTCCTCACCAACTAAGTCCCCCGTGCCCCGATAAACTCTATCGATCGTTTATTATTTACTGTATGTATGTAAGCTATCGTCCACCAATTTGAGCTGCATTAGAGCTGTTGTTGCCGTTCCATTGCTGTGGAGCGGATTATGGATAATGACATAGCAAGACGCCAATGGCCAGGAAATCACTGGTTCAAATATCACGAATGCTCTGAACAAGATGTCTCGGCAATTACAATGCCGTGGACTAGTCGACCGTGGTGAAAGGACAAAAGAGCCCTCCATCCTCCTCCCTGCAGCTTTGTTGTTGGAATTGGGCTCGCTCCATCCCTACCTTGCGGAAAAGAAAAGCTCAACCGAAGCGGTGACAATCAAGATCCTCTTCACCGTCAGACACCACTGGACCTGGTAGGTAGCCAGGTGATATTAAAAGTTACTAACCCTCCACACCCGGGCCATCGGACTTCCACAACAGGTGCGCCACGTCCTCAACGTCCAGTCTTTAGTCCGGGATCAACCTCTGGACGACGCTACCACTACAGCTTGCATTGCACCGGTCCTTCTGTTCCGCGTATCCCGCCTCTTCGACAAACCCTCAGCTCGCCGTCAGTGCAGAAATGCCCTGATACGGACATCGAAGACTCGGTGGCGTGGGGATCGCATTTTGCTTCTTGCAACATTTTCGTGGCATTCGACATTGATTTCAACTGGGTCTTTTGGCTTTGACAAACCGAGACCCTTGCTACAAAACCTCGAGATCAAGCCGACAATTCTAACTGGTGTTCAATCGTGTGCACCACTCACCACTCACCACTCACCCACCATCTACCTCTTACCTCTGATCACATCGGTAGCCATGATACAATGAAGGGGGGCGGGCTGCTTATTCCACCATGGTTCGCATACCACGAGCCGAGTTGCTCTGACTGGGCCATTGTCAGCATCGCGTTTGGCATGACTCTGTGTCTGGCAATTTTTGGTCTCATTCGTGTCGGCATTCAAACTTATCATCAATGGAAACGCGCACAAAGAATCACAACGTATATGGTCTTGATATGGCTTGAATTGGTTTCCAGCGCCATTATTGGAGGTCTTGGCTGGGGTTATGTTCGAGGAACTATTCGTCCAGGGTGAGTCTTGGTTGCTCAATCTCTATGTTCAATGACATCAAGCTCAATGATTAACCATGTCACTTCAAGGTTCTTGATATATTTCTTCATCTGTATGCTCACTGGCTCACGTTTGCGGTCCCGGGCTAATCGCTACAGTGCTCCTTTGGGTATTTCAAATCCATTGCATTATGCAAATTATTGTCAACCGAATAGCTCTTCTCCACGTTTCACCGACCATCGTTCGACGACTGAAATGGGGAATCTTTATTATCTTGGCACTTATTAACGTTTCAGTCTTTTGTATTTGGATACCGGCTCGACTGCAAATTAGCCAGACTTATATCGACATCAACAACGTTTGGGACCGAATTGAGAAAGGGATTTTTGCGGTTATTGATCTGGCTCTGAACTTCTACTTTGTCTATCTTGTCCGCTCGTCCCTCATATCATATGGTCTAACCAAGTATGTGGTGTTGTATCGCTTCAACCTGGTGATGGTCATCGTCTCCATCTCGATGGATGTAAGTCCTCATTATCAAACAATTTTTATCAGCTGGCTTACACTCGAAGTAGATTCTGATCATTGGGTCAATGTCACTACGGAATACATTTCTGTATGATGAAACTCCCGTATATTGCCCATCAGCTAATCGTTGTGCCAGATACGTCGAGTTTCACCCACTTGCATATCTCGTGAAACTTCATATCGAATTGTCCATGGCCGAGCTCATTGCCAAGATCGTCAAGGCCTCCGGACCCAACCTCGCTCCTTGTCGCTGCACTTGCCACGACAATCCCAACCACATATTCCTCCATCAACTACAATCTCGGCACAGTGCACCTGCAGCTCCCAGTGTGACTGCACCAACTATTGGAAGATTCCGTCGCTCTTGGCCCATGTCAAAGGCCACGCGCAGCAGAGAAAAGCGCCGCGGAGGAACCCGATCACAAACTCCCTCCTTGACCAAGAAGATGGTGTCAAAGAAGCGACAAAGTATCGAAGAAAATCAACCGAAACAGGAAGTCTGGAAATCTGACACCAATACCGGTACAGACTGCGCCTCGCACCACTTGCCGAGTTCCACGGGACAGTCGAACGAAAGCTCACACGATCATAATGACTGAAGCCATGACGGGATATCGCGTAAGCGAGCATCTTCACCATGCCTCTGAACGTTCTGCCCTACAAGGCCAAATCAGGTAGCCATGGTAGGTTTGTGCGAACACGGCGCACTATGTCTTCAGAGGGTTCAGAAGATATCAATATGAATAGCTCAGGAAGGACTCAGGAAAGACTTAAGGACATTAAAGGCCCCCTCTATGGACGCTACCTGAGAAGTCGATTGACCTCGATGAGTCTCCAACACTTTGGGGTCGGTACCAAAATCGACCCCACTGAGCAACTACCGGCACACCCTGCTCTTCTTCTCCACGGTCTCCACCTCGGCGAGCCTGATGAGGTATTGCTGGGGGTGTTGAGGGGGTGCTCTCCGATGCCATAATCGGCGCACGAGTCTATAGACTTCGTGCGATGGTCGGATGTTGAACGATCGATTAGCAATTATCAGCTGGGGAGATAATGTCCATCCATGACCTCAGTGTGTCGCCCCCAGTCGTTCTCGCGATTGATTGTACTTGTAGATCATCGTCCCACATATGAGTTAGTTAAGGGGAACGAAATATTGGATATTACGAGGGCAGTAAAGAAGCATCCTAGTTATTAACCAGGACACAATAATATCCTAGACAGCGGATCACAAAATCTGGCATTCCATGTCAGGCATTGCCACAATAGTTTGATTTTGTTCTCAACCACTTGCATTGCTCAACTTCAGTTCACGTAACGGACAATTGCTCTGATGTCTAGCCATCACGACTTTTTCATTCGTTCTGTTCATGTGCTTCGATGCCATTTTTATAGAGACACTAATCATTATCCAGCCTGATCCGCTATCAGACAAATAGCAAAGAACGCCGTTAATCCTGTACAGAGCCGTACCGAAGCCCTACTATTGTGCCTTTCGTGACACTATGCCGTGTATGTGTTTATTCCCGGGCCCTAAGTTCCTGCGGATATCGTACGAGCTCTCTTCATAGCAAGTAGTCACAGAATGCTCGTCAAAAATGCTTTGCCATGTCATCGTACCCCAAATCTGTTCCATATGCACGCTCATTTCAAATCGTAACAGTCATCCACCGGACGCATGTTCCCCGTATACTCAAGTACACTCTTGTGAAACTTGACAATGTTGTATATCATATTACATGACACCAGGGGCCGGGTTCTCGTGCTTAGCAGTGCTGCCCTTGCCTCTCCAGGTGCTGACAGCAGGAATATTAGCCTCATAGCGAACTTCCTCGGTACCGTAGGCTCCTGGAGTAAGTTTGATCAAGGTGTGTAGGGGCACATTCATCCAAGGGCTCTTAGACTGATCCTTCTTCATGAAGTATGCATATATACATCGCAATACCGCTTGGTGGGTCACGATAAGAATATCTTCACTTCGCTCCAATTCCATGATGATGGGTTCAAGGCGGATAACAACATCACGGTACGACTCCCCGCCACGATATCGGTAGTTGTACTTGTCTTCATCACGGGCGGCAAAGTCCTCGGGATATCGGTCCTTGATCTCCTGGTAAGTCAAGCCGTCGCATACTCCTGAGTCAAGCTCATCGAGCGCCTTCCACTGGAGTTGATTGTAGTGCTGGGGAAGGAAACGAGAAGTAGCAATAGTGCGTCGTAAAGTTGAAGTCCATACTGTTAGTGGTCGATCGTCCTACCCAGTGTGAGCCACATAGACAATGTTAGGGCGCGGCTGGACTTACACCAACTGATTTTCGGACGAGCTCAGGAAGTTTTCTCGCATACTGTTCACCACGAGGAGAGAGGAGTGTATCACCGCCAATTCTCCCATCAATGTTATACAAGGATTCGCCATGCTATAAAGATTGTCAGTGATTGCTTTGAGCGTGCGATGCAATTGCTCTTACTCTTGATAGCCAAACTGAACGAGGACGGATGTGTAGATTCATGAGATAGTACACAATGCGACTTTGTAGATAATCTCGGATACGGCTGATAATGACTTGCTTACCGACATCCATGATCTTGAGGTAAGTTAAGTGAGACTCTTTACCATCGGCGTCAATGGTGCAGTACACCTTCTCGTAGTTGCGAATGCGGTTACGGAAATCGAGGGCGGCAGTCTCGGGGTCCTGTCCGCGATAGTCGGGGCTGGTAGTCTTGACATCTCGGATATTGGCCATGATGAGCTCTTCGTCGTCGCACTTGCTCTCGACAAAGAGAACTTCGATACCGTTTTCGTTGCAGACCTCAAGGACCCACTTGCGGCGTTCCAGAGTAGAATTGGTAGCATCAAGAATACCAACAATGCCGCCAGAACGAAACCAGGCGAGCATGTCGGCAACAGCAGCCTCGGCGGCAGCACGACGGGTGCGTTCTCCTTCGGGATTGTTGATATCGAAAAAATCGGCCGTGGGTTGTGGTGCATCATTGCGGCGGTAGTTGCCTACGTTGAAAGTCTGTGCGGGGATGGAGAGCCACTGAAGATATCGCTGAGCTGAGAAGTTGGTTAGCTATGATAGCGCGGAGTGCAGATGCAGATGCAGATGCAGATGGAAATAGAACCTACCTCTTTGGGCAATATAACTCTTGCCTCGGGCTGGTAGACCGACCATGACCACGCAGACCCTGGTATCTTCGGCCTGAACGCCGACACCGTTAGTTCGAGAAGGCATCGTGGCTGACAGTTTGCGACAAATTGGGTGTAAGTTGGCTGGGCGGAGAAACTGAAAGCGACTGCTACTAAGCAGAGCAATCGAGGTTCACAAACGATCAAATCTGAGGAAGCCCCAATACTGCAGAGGCATCCAAACAAAGAAGGGGGCGAGATTGGAAAGACAATAGTCTGATCGAAGACGAGCGATAGAATGTAGGAATCAGAATGTTAGTGGCCGTGGTGTGAGCCGAGGTAGACTCTACAGAGGGGAGGGTGAGGGAGGAGAAAGGAAAGACCTGGGTGAGTTCTTTCCGACGACTGGATCCGAAGGTAAGGTAGCAAGCCAGTTGGTTGAGAGCAGATGAGGAAGCCACGGCACGTAGATGGATGGTATGTTCCTTCCCGTCCCAACGGAGTAGTTTCACGTCGATGATATGCCAAATTGACCCCAATGAAGTGACGGGACCTCAATGCAACTTTGCTCGATGCAGTAAATAAAGCCAGTCGAGACTCTATCCGTCTGTATATGCAGCCCCAAAGTTGAACTGGCCGAGAAGAGCAGGATTCAGACGAATTTGATGTGATCTGCAGTGAAGGCACCCGGGGCAAGGGAACCAAGACTTCGGGCGAGAAGCTGTCTGAGGATGAAGTGGGGGATAGAGTGAGGGGTCGAATAGTGAGTGAGCGGTCTATGGATGGAAGGAGAAGAAATTGAGATGGATGGACAGCAGCAGCTTTAACTAGTTGCTCTATAGAATAGCAAGCTGTGCCCGGGGTAGCGTAGCGAATAATTCGAGGGACAGAACGTCAATGAGGATAAGAGAGGTCAAGTGACAGAAGTCCAAGGTGAAGTAAGGTAAGGGTATGCAGGTAAGGTAAGGTAAGGTAAGGTAAGGTAGCTCGGGATGAAGATGGAGTCGCTTTTGAGACTAAGAGAGGGACCCAACCAGCTGAGTATCACACTTGATACGGTGCAGCTTATCGCTGCTACCTTACAGCAAGAAGAAAATGCCTGTACTTTAGTCAAGGTAGTCGAGTTTGCTCCATCACAACCACGAAAGAAAAAAAATCACATTGAGCATGCGGCGGCTTGCATCGTCTTTCTCAAGGTCGTGGCTCCATCACGAATGACGATGGAATGGAGACAGGCCAATGAGATTACGTCGTAGCCCCGCTAAAGCCCGCGTTTCTGATCCACTGTCGCGGGCCAAACATCCCCCCGCCGCCGCTCGGATGGACGCCGTGCGTGTGTGTAGAGGCCCCGGGACGGTCGAGATGCCCTGTATGGTGGCTCGGAGACGGTCCTAGAGGGGACGACAGAAGGTCGAGTGCTCCAAAAAACACCCCTGAATCTGACTTCCTCATATTCCTTCCGGTCTCTTACCGGGGGAACCTCCACTCTGTAAAATTTCCATCTCCCTTTGCCGATCAGTTGGTGGGGGAGGAAAGCCGCAGACCTGCCAGAGACCTGTACGTAGCCGCTAGCTAGCTCAACCTTCGTTGCAGCTGTCTCATGGTGGCCTGCCTCCGGATCCTCCCGGCATGGTCCCGGAGACGGCAACCAGATATCAGGCATTTGAGGGCAATCTTCGGCGTCAAAGGCTCAGAAAGATGGTGTTGAGGATATGCAGTAGAGTAGCCATTGAGAATATTGCCCTTGGTTGTGTGAATTTAGGCATATCACCCCCGACACCGACAAGACGCCGAGCCCAGAACCGACCGAGTCAGCTCCAGTAACCAGGCATTGATGTTGGCATTGGCGTGGACATCGATAGATCCAAATCTCATCACACTTGTCCCGTGCTGCTCTTACCCGGGCCGTCAGCCTCAATCCACGGTCAAATGTTTGCCTGGAGTAGCCTGGACCCGTCTGTCTGGGCGCAGCTACAGTATGGTACGGTACGCCATGCTGCAGGAACCACCACCAGCTGCCGCTCACGAGACCTATGCTGAGCTCCGGATCTGTCCGAATTGGCACCACTGGTATGTATCATGTCATGTCGCGTTGTGTTGTTGCGGTATCATGACTTGCAATTGCTTTTTGAACTTTTGAAGGTCCCCAGGTGCCGTTTTCTGGGGTAAGTTCTCGGCCGATGTTTGCATTCCCAACACATGTTATATATGGGGTCATCCGTCTCCTGACTCGTCTTCCATCCGATTTGACGTTGTGATGTGATGGTAGATGAACCTTGAACCTCCTCCTCCCCCAAGCTCCCAGACTTTCCGGGCGTGGGGTCCTCTCACCCCAGGTTTAGCTGCTTTTGCGGCTTTCTGTCGTGTTGCGCTGTTGCGCTGTTGCTCTTCCCCTTACACCGCCTTGCGGCCTCACGATAACGGAATTTGGTGGATCGGATTCGTTCGCTTGAACACTGACAATGAATCAAAGAAATATTTTATCTCGTACCTTGCTGAAGGCAAAGGTATTCGCACGACCCCTTGTCCGTACAGGTGACGGAGGTCCAGCTGCGACACCTCTCATACTTTTCTTGTGCTTCGGCCCGTTATGTCAGACGTCGATGGCAAATATTGAAGTGGTAAGGCCTCTCTCTCTCTGGTGATTCTGTATCCGAACCAAACAGGATGGGATGTGCCAGGCCAGGATGTATTGAAGACGAGTCTTGTGACTTGAGTCGAATGCTTGACCTGCAACGGAGGCAATCGTGAACTTGTGAAAATGGAAGACAGCGAGAAACAACAGGATAACTAACACGAGCTACCTACCTACCTTCCATTGCGGGTTATCGCGATAAGCATCCCACACAACATCACACGACGAATCACGTTCCACTGCAGATACACGATGGTGTTTGCATTAAGTCTTTTCGTTTACAATTTCACTTGGGCTCTGGCCATTGGGGGATGAAAACTTCTGTCTCTCTATCAAGGTGCCAAAATATCCAGTCTTAGGCTCTACCTACCTACCTACCTAAGCGGTTTGTACTAAATCTACTTGACCTTCTTGTCGCTTGGAATATGTTCCTGCAAGTAAGTTTTCTTGCCTCCTCTTGTCTGGTTTCGATATGAATTTACATGAAGATTAGATCGGATAACAAAAAACCCGAGGGTCTCGCCCATCGTTTAATGAGAGTTCTACTTCAGTATTGACGAAAATCAAAGCTGAATTTTATCTCGTGATGACTGACATTCTCACCGTGGGATGATGCTGTATAAGTGGCAACCGAGAAGAGACCCCTAGAGGAATAACGAGACAAAGTCTTGTTTCGTACGCTAGCGTCAGCTAACCGATCTTGTTCATATAAACACTGGATGCATGATGGCGATAATTTCTGCTTCATCATCAACTAGTATATTTTACACCTTTGACATTCTGCCTCTACAGGGCTACGTCCCTTGTTTGCTCCTTAGGTGACAGGCTTCCAGGACACAAACAACTACTTGGAGTAGAAACGCATCTCTGCGCCACCCACATCAAAGACAGCCACAACGTTCTGTAAGAACAGATCCCCCAGAATATATGGCCCAGATCCTCCTGTCGAAATTGCGATTGCACATTTCCCAGTCACCGGCTCGGTGAAATCCTGATAGATCAAATCAGCTGGGTTGATCCAGAACCGAACCCCTTTAATGATGACCGCAAAATGGGGAGGGATGGCATCGCAATCGACAAAGTAGGCATTCCATTCAAACATCCACGTGGCTGGGGGGTGGAAGGCTTTGGCAACGGCTTCAGCCAGTGCTTTTAGAGCTGTTAGTAACCATCAGGAACTTGAAGCGGTGTAACTGACGAGGGGGGATATGCATCATTGTGGTCCCAGTGTCGACGATGTAGGGGTATTTTGCGGTGTCTGTTGTGCTTCCCCATTGTAAACCATCCGGAATGATGGTGTAGAAAGACGGTTCCCAGCCAGTCTTCTCACGCTCAACGAGCTTGGCCTGTAAGTTTGTTAGAAACATGAACGTTGAAAGGGCGCTGTCCCTGAAGGATCAACTGACAATGATGAGATCTGTTGCTGCAAACGACTTGGGTCCCCATGACATAGGAGGAAGGCCGCCCCAAGCCAGTATGCCATCACTGGTGTTTCTTTCGATAGAAACGCTGAAGACAGGATTGACAACGCCCTTTGAGATTGCCGTAGTAAACCAAGGCGAGTAAGGGTAATTGTTCCATTCAGATTCATCGAATGTGTCTTTGGGGTCACCCAGGTAGGCGCTTGTTAGAGATGGATAGGCAAGGCCTAGAATACCAACTGTGGTGTTGTCACCACGCCAATAGGCTCTGCTGGCCAAGCCGACTTGCTGTTTGGGGACCAAAATCCCACCACAAGCGATATCAGAGACTCCCATGGGCCCTGATACATCCTCTCCAGAACCATAACGGCGATGAAAGTAGACTTCAGAAATATCATGAAGGAAGTTCTCAATATGAGGTTGACCGAAACTGCATGGAGATTGGGTTTTCCTCACGTTACCCGATGCATCCTCACAAGTGAATCCAGTCTTGGCAGCCCATGTATCAGAGCTTCCGGTGTCGAAGATGAGCCAGATCGGAGTGTTATCCCAGGTGCACTGGATAGCATACGCAGTGGAGAAGCTCCCGGCAGCAGAAATGTTTTGGTGAGGGACGGTACCCTTCCCGGCTGCTGCGAGATAGGTTCGTGTGAGATGGGAGAGAGCAGATCTCGGATAGGAGTTAGTCTTGTTCTTGAGGCTCTTGAGTCGCGACATGCGAACACCGGTGCGATCAACGGTTTTGGCGGAGATGGCTCTGGCTCTTTCGAAGGAGAAGCCGTTGAGTGAAGTTGAAATATCCCAGCGTGCCTGAGCAACTTGATTGCCAGCCACGGCAGCAAGAGAAAGGCATATGGTGCTGGCGAGGAAAACGAAGATGAAATGAAGCGATCGCATCTTGGTAATGAGCACCTTAGGAGTAAGGTTATCGGCAGAGGTTAGGAACGGTGAGGTTGTTGATGCAGGGGATAAGATGCCATGTTCAGAAACACTCCGAAATTTTGAAAAGCGGTCTACCTGTGCCTCAGAAATCAGACTCACGAGTGGCAGGCACCTCTCTTGGCAGTGCCATGAAGGTGCCTTCCGGGCTTCTCTGACTAGGTCGGCTACATAAGGTAGGTACCGTGGAAGGTGCAACAACCTAATAAGAGAAGACTCCTTTCGCTGAAAAGACAATATTCCTGCTATTATGACGTACCTACTAAACTTAGGTACCTTAGTACCTACTAACCTTGGACCAGTCCTTTACTATACATATATATTCCTTACTTGGCTCTTGGGATTACAAAAATTCCGTCTTCAAATCGCTTGAGTGCTCGAGGTGTGGTTATCTCGTAAACATCCATATACATAGGTAGGTACTCAAGGGTCATGGTCAATAGTATCATGTCCTTCTTTGGGCCGTGATCAAACTTCTTCCATACCTGATATATCAGCGAGGCCATTGACTTCGCAAGTTGATAGTTCAGTAAGTGGGCAACTTCAAATAAAAATATCCTGTTACTTCATGTCGTTGCTTGCTCTCAGATCTCGCAGATCACAATTCGCGGGCTCATGCGTCAACAAGTTCGATCATATACAGAGCTCATAAACGATCTTCCTTGCTAGGATTGTAAAGCTCAAATGCTTCCCAGAATCTCTGATGCATCCATGGCAGAGAAACACGAATGCACTGCAGGTTCCCGAAGAACAAGACATCGGCGGCTCAACGAATAAGACCTCCGGATTTGGTGCTACATCCACCATCACTCAGACTTGTTCACAGGTTTCAAGAGAAAACTATAGTAGAACAATTGAGTTACAAAATGGTCAGAATAAACGAGAAACAAGACACTGTGCTGACTACCCAACTATTTCTCGCAAGCTGACTGCGAGGCTGCCTAGGTAACTGAAACTTGACTCTATGCAAAGCAACCTCACTTAGCATTTGCACTCCTCAAGTTTCACCACTGGGAAATAGTAGGCTAGCTTGCTGTCTAGATTGCGCATTGTTGATCCAATACCGCAAATATCACGTCAGCAACGAAATGAGCCATCACTATCCGTAACTAAAGTTCCTTGTCTGGAAGCCAAAGCACCCCGCTGACAAAAACTAACCTTGTATGAATTTTCTAAATACGCGCGCTTCGTCCTTCACCTGGCACATGTATAAGATATATCGGTTCATCCTTGGAATTCCTAATGCCTTGGTTGTCACTGATTTAAGTATATTCACTTCCAAACTCCACAACAGAACCCTATTATCCCCCCCTTTTCTACAGATACTTTCCGAATTCAAACGAAAGTCTCACCGTATCTCCAACATCCACTCGCATATCGTATAGGTTAATGGCGGATCAAGGAAGAGGGTGCAGATGTCATCATCTTGCACAGCCGAGATAGGGCTGATGCACCTCTATAGTTACTGCAACGATAGCGCAGCGCTTGTCATGTTCAACTCCATGACACCCAAGGATCTATTGGCTCAGAAACCTAATGGTGGCATAGCCGGAGGCTTGGACGCTTCTTGGATTGCCAATTGCGGAACTCAGATCATCTTACAGTAAGCAGACTTGCATATAGGGGTATCTCTGGATCATCTCTCGAGACGTCTGTTCCGGGCTTTACTGCACTGTCGCCATCCAGAGGGTCTTCCTGGACCCTTCCTTCACGAGGCTTAAGTTTTCGGAAAATATGGACTTTCATTGGTTTTCATTGCCAACGGCCTGCATTCTGAGCATACCTGCAGGGTTCTCGGCCTTTGAGAAGCCGAGATATGGTATCAAGAATGATGACTACCTCAGGATGGTTCCCATCTATAAAAGGAACGCATCTGCTCTCTTGAAATTACCTGTCTCCTGAGTATTGCTTTCATAGCTCTTGTTGTTCACCAGTTCTTAATTTCTCCTTAACTATCCTCTCGCCCTCTATCTTACACGATTATGGCATCGCATCTGTCTGATGTAGCTAAAACAGCTACTGCTATCGAACAGACAACAATCACTGGCCCAACCAACACCAAACCCCATCTTGTTTTTGGTGCAACTCCTGTGGATGGCCACACGTACCCCTTGGTTCGCATCGCAGAAGATCTCGTCCAGCGTGGCTTCGAGGTCACTTTCATCGCCGGCGACCAATTCGAAAAGTCAATCACAGACGCCGGTGCTCGACATGTTACCGTCCCACCTCTAGTGAGCCCCAAGCTTATGGCAGAGCGTGAGGCTATCCCCGCCGGCATTCCTCGACTTCTTTATGATATCAGACATATCTTCACTGGACAAACTCCTGAGCGCTGGAGGATCCTCAATGGAGTTCTCGAGGGCATCAGAGCTGAGGACCCAGAGAGGGAAGTGGTTGTTATGCCAGAGACGTGCTTCATGGGTGCCAATCCTATCTCTCTCGGTGGGCCTCTCCCCAAAGGATATGCCAAGCGGCCCAAGGTAATCAACTTGAATCCTATTCCTTACATGGCTACCAGCATCGACACTGCGCCTTTTGGTCCGGGTCTTCCGCCTGACTCCACGGAATCTGGGCGTGCGAGAAATCAATTCATGAACCAGATGATGGTTGGTGGACCTTTTGCTGATGTTATCGCCCATCAGGAAGAGGTTCTCAAGAATCTTGGCGCCACTGAGATTCTAGAGCCTCAGATTCCTTTCCACCATTGGATGCTCATGCATGATCTTTCGATCCAAATGTGTCCTCCCAGTCTCGAGTACTCTCGATCTGATGTGCCATCCAATGTCAAGTTTTCAGGTTGCGCAACACCCAAACCTATTCCTGCGGGTTTTAACTATCCTTCTTGGTGGGATGATGTGAAGCGTGGTGACCGACGTATCATTGCTGTAACTCAGGGAACCATTGCTCGCGACGCAACCAATCTTATCATTCCTACCATCAATGCGCTCTCTAACCGCGATGACCTCCTCGTGGTAGCAATCCTTGGGCAAAGGGGGGCTTTTCTCCCTGACGGCATCCCTATTCCTTCCAACACCCGCGTCATCGATTACCTCCCCTACGACGCTCTCTTACCTCATGCTTCAGTGTTTGTCATGAATGCTGGATATGGTGGCTTTCTTCACGGAGTAACTAACGGTGTTCCTTTGGTTCTTGCAGGTGAGACGGAGGATAAACCGGAGATTGCAATGCGCGGAGAGTGGTGTGGTGTTGCGGTCAACTTGAAAACGGGTAGGCCTACGCCTGATATGGTGCGGTTGGGTGTCGAGCGTGTTTTAGGAGATGATAGCTTCAAGAAGAGGGTTGATGAGATCAAGGCCGAGAATGAAGCAATGAAATTCTTTGACTTTATCGAGGAGCAGGTTCTCTCTGTTGAAAGCTTGGAGGCATGATTTGCTTCGGCATACGATAGTCTTGGCATCCCTCATAATACATTACTTCTGAAGAGCCTGAACCTATGATTGATGTTGATGTCATGTGTGAGAAAAAGTCTCCGAGGGCCTCCGGTCTATCGACTCTGTTCCTCCGTCCGGCTCCGGCTCCAGCGGGGCCGCGGTTCCTTAAATAGGCCGATTATTACGGAGCATAGCCCGGAGGGGAAAGGTCCTAATATGGGATCGTTTTTATATAAAACAGACTTATAGCGTCGCCGGACCAAGTCCAAGGCTTTTTGATCATTCGCCCAGAGCTCCTCAATCAAGGCTTTATCATCATGGCAACCTCCAAGTCATCGACTCTGGCTTTCATGGATGCTCTTAGTCCAGCTGTGTCATATTTTCGGCCCGGTGTAGCAACACCAACAACTCCCAAAACCACAACCACAACCACAACCTCTGGTGATCCTCCACTCATTATCATTCTTTCGTGGTCGGAAGCTCGCGAGATTCATATAGCAAAGTACATCTCTCAGTATCGCGAGCTCTATTCAACATGTGCCATACTCCTATTCCGCGCTTCCACTAAGCTATACATTCAGCCCGCCCTACGCCGTCAGCTGTTTGAGCCTGCTCTACCAATTCTACAGTCGGTTGGCACCAAGGAAGATTCTGCACCCAACTTCCTCCTCCATATCTTTTCCAACGGGGGTGTCAGTTCTGCTACCACGCTTTGGGAGATATGGGAAACTTCCTTGGGTGGTAAACCAATTCCTCGACATGCTGTCGTGATGGACTCGTGCCCTGGGTATTTCCATTGGAAACGAGATCACCATGTCCTCTCAACAGGGATTCCGCCATTTCTATCCCCCGTCGTCTGGGTGTTCTTGGGTTTTGCATGGGTGTACTACAAACTATGGTTAGGTGTGGAACCACACACTGCCTATGCCTCGGCTCTCAATACGCCTGAGAGAATCAACCGGGAGACTATGCGGGCATATATTTACGGAGATGCAGACCTCTCGGTTGGTTGGGAGGATATTGAATCACATGCTCAGCAGGCAAAGGATAATGGCGCTGTAGTCAGAACAGAGAAATTTGCTGGAGGTGCCCATGTCGCTCATGTCAGAGTTGACGCTGATAGATACTGGAAGGCTGTCCAAGAGACTTGGCAAGGGAAAGAGCTTTAGATTAGATATTCATTCTTGTGTGTGATTATAATAGACATTATTGAGTCCATAGATAGATACATTACATTCGTTCAGTATGGTTGCGTTACCTCGAAGATCCTGAAAGTCCCTGTTCATTATTCATTACCACGGTTTCTTCTCATCTCATGATAGAACGTGTATGTGTCGGTCGTCGATAATTCAGTAGAAGATCGGCCTGTCTGTCCCATTATGCCTGGTTCCTGAAAGAAAGCCCGACGCCGACAGTTGTATGCTTTGTTCAAGTCCTCTGTTTCTTAGAGGCATCGCTGGGTTCTCCTCGATCCCCAGCTGCTCTCTTGCCGAGGCTGCTTTGCGTTTGCGTTTGCGTTTGTGTTTGTGTTTGTGTTTGTGATGTCTGTTGAAATGGCATTGTATGACTTTCATCTAATCCTCCGACGCCCTCGTCTTCCTCATGACAGACGGAGCATTCTTGGTTGAAATCGTGCTCTTGGACGAGGATTCCTCGGCGGCATCCACCAAACCATCCGTTGTTCTTAGCCTCAAGGCAGGACAGTTCTTGGGTCAAGTCAACCCAAGTCTGAGGCTGATCGCAACACGTGCAATGTCCTCTGAAAATCATCATTCGGCACATGTCTGCACTGAAGAATGGGCTGGTGGGTGGTACCTCAGCGATGCGTGACACGATATCACGATGTTAGGCGTAGAGACTTATTGGAGAGTCAGTGTGTGCAAGTAAGTAAGTAAGTAAGTGCAGGCGTTTGTTGGTGAGGATTACCTTGTCTTGGCGGCCTTGCTTCTTGTATTGGGAATACTCGCGATGTCTCAGTTGGGGAAGATGCCGAATACCGGATTGGTTTCTTCATCAAGCGAAGCTCTGTAACGTGAGACGCGAGACGAGTGAGTGCCGAAGAGAGGAGCAAGCCACAATGCAGCGTCGACGTTGATGCCAGAGAGAAAGCCACAGAAATTGTCGATTGTTCTTTGATGTGCAATTCGGGGGTAAAAAAAGCAAGCAATACCAGTAAAATAAGCTTGGGCGCTGGTTGGTTCGTTGTTGATTGATACAGTACCTACCTAGCCACCAACAGCGAGGCAGCAAAAAGGGTGGTGTTGAAATGACAAACCAGTAAACGTTTGACACCAATACATAGGTAAGGTACGTATGTATGAAATGCCGTGCTAAAGAGAAGAAGGAGAAGATCTACCGCGGGAGATGAAGAATTTAAATAAGAGCCGTGCCGGCCTGGATATGGGACATGGGACAAAGTGAGAGGGCATTGGTGATTTTAATATACCTCTCTCTACCTGCCTACCTACCTTACCTAGGTATATATACATAAGAAGCTCTATGTACTGTAATAAGAATGAGTGAGTGATGCGCAATGATGGACGTGCTACGGCATATAGACGACTACACCCCGCGATACATACACCATTCGTAATTCGACGAGGCAGCGGCCAACTCTAATTACTGCTTTTCTCCTCTTTTCTACACCCCTGCCTTAGTACTCAGACCTCACTGCTCACGTCACACATATGTATTGGATGTATGTATGTACATACATACATAGACGCCGATAGGACATATCACATATGTAAAACAGCCAGAAATGGACGTGTCTTGAACTTGACCTCTGATAGGCACGTTTAGGCAATGGTTGTCATGAAAGGTCCAAGCGATACCTACTAGTTATTCAGCTGCCTCGCATCAACACATCACTTCCAGTTTCATTCTAATAATGTTTCATTTCATTTCCTCCCCTTGGCTTTGGGGCAACAAGCTTTTCTCCAACGCTAGGTAGGCATGTACTGTACTGTATGGATCCAATGGCTTTGCCACCACCTAACTAGTACTGTAGTAGTTGGTTTCTCCTTCACTGCCACCGCCTGACAATTCCCGAGACCTTCGCTTCTGAGTTCTAGACTCTCAGTTAGGATCCTGCTCTTGCAAGTCGACCAGTTTCGTGGTGGTGCTTGGTGGGTTCTCGACCCTGTTCTGGAAACTCCATCATCTTCGGCAGTAACCGATATCATGGTCTCTCCTGTTGGACCTGGTGGTAACTTCGGATCGTTATTTGGAATTACAGAGACGTACTGAGTCTCATCGACTTGCCGAGGCATTCATTATACAGAGGCAAATGAGGCCATTCGCAAAACGCTGTCTGTCCGGAAGACTAACGCCTTGATCTTCAAACACCACAGCCATCATCATCTCATATGACGATCCTGCCAAGCAGGGTAGTGTTCTCATGGCGGTGATCAAAAATTCCCATCCCCTCGGCTTTTGTCCTATTGAGAATCTTCAGCGGCCACGGGAAGACGTTTGCTGGCGATGACCTTTCGCGACTCGGGCTCTCATCCCCATAGTCTTTGGCATGTTGTGCCTGGCATACAAGTAAGAGGCTGGGCCAGAACTAACTCCGGGATATTTAAATGCGATTCCATTTTTAACTAAGGATTTCGATTAGGACATCACTTAGAATTCACTCAATTCCGGATTCCGTGAGCTCATGGTGCTAATCTCTGGCTAAGCTTTGTATGATCCTCCCGCATGATCTTAATATCCAATCTCTAGATAATATCTCTCACCTTAGGCTTCGCATGTGCCGACTTCTTCGTTACATATTTCACTAGCCATCGTGACTGGAATTTTTGAGACCTCCACAGACCATAATAAGGTCTACTAGCTCTCCCTATCGTCTCGGGGCGTCATATCAAGTACCCGCCCAACGTTCTACGGGCGTAGCTCCCAAGTTTTATTCTTCTGGACAAAACGTCCGTCAGTTTCATCCAAACGCTCTCTAATGTTGGGTTTCAACGTTCCTGAGCTCACATGTACCGAGTTCGAACTTGACGGCTGAGGTTTAAGCGTTGATCATGATGTATCTGAGTGTCTCGTGCACTTAGGTACCCTCCCGACGAACTTCCTCCGGTGGACAGCCCTAACACTGAGGTGAGAAGTATTCTCTTACCCGGTTATGTAACATATTTTCTCTTTGGATATCCGATTTTTTCATATTGGATTCGAAATGTGGAATCTTAATGTGCATCCTAACCGCAACTCACTCCCAACAAGAAAGCCTGAGTAAAATCACGCTATATTTTATATCGGCAACAAAACACCCAGCTAAGCGCTAAACTCAAACTCCTCAGAAGTAACTTGCCATAAAACGCCGTTACAGAGTGAATACCGCCCTCAGCAGTGGTTTCTTGGTCTTCCGAGGCGTCACTCAATGTAGCTTCTTCAGGACATCCCAAGGGTCCTCTTGCATCACTTGGGTGTAATTTGTTTGACTCGCAGGTGTCTCATGATACTGAGCCCCTATTCTTGCTGGTTGGGGCTGTGGTGTGGTGCAGGCGCATTATCAACTGGATGGGCATCGTCTTCAGGCGCATCTAATTCAGATGCTTCTCCTGCAGGCGATTCAGATACATACGCTTCATGTTCATACCCATCAATATACGCTTCTAATTCAGAAGCACCTAACTCAGACAGTAATAATTGAATCTCATCTGATTCATGATGATCTGGTTCAGGTGAAGAGGAGAGAGCAGCCGCAAAGTAGTCAGGGCCATGTGTCTGGGGGTACCGAACTGGCCCAGTGTTCCAGTATCTTTCCTCGCGCTCCTCAGACGTTTCTTCACACAACGAGGGCTCCGTATTTGTTGCATCATCTGGCTCCAAGACTACATCGATCATAGTGGGCTCCCCTGGTCTACTGTACCCCCTATCGCAACAAGTAAGCCTTGAGCGTGGTTTTACGCTGCTGAAGTTCCCAGAGTTATCTCTTTCCAGCAATAGACGGTAGTTGTGACTGGGGGTATTTAACTCACAGTTGATCCGAGGCCTCAGCTATTTCGTTTGCCATCTCCTCTGCTACTTGCACCAGTGAGAGCCTTGTTTGGAGAAACTCTTGCGAAGATGTCTCATCAATCGTTGCGAGGCAGTATGATACTTGGTAGGTGCAGTTGTAGCATCTATCAGTTAGGACATATTGGGTTCCTGGGCTCGTAGAACGGGGAGTTTTGAGCACGCTGTTGCAAATGATGCATCGATACTCGTGTAACTGATTTCGGTTCCGCCGCAGGAAATGGCGCGAATTCATGATCAAATGACAGATAAGAGTTTGATACTAAATAGTATTATTCATGAAGCGAGTTTTGTTGTTGTTGCTGAGTTGATTCTTGTAAGTGGAAGCAAAGTAAAAGGACCTTGCCCTCCGTGCTTGAGGATGATCCATGGTAAGTAGCCTACCTTACCTATGGTATTGGATTGGATGGTAGGTAAGGTAGGTAGGTACCTAGGTACCTTACCTACCTATTGGACGAGTCCATCTATAGCTCTTTCCATTCATATGACTTATCAATTCCAAGACGCACTTGCTCAAGTACCTACCTACTCCCTCGGTAGGTACCACCTAAGCTTCCTCTATCGATGGAGACACCGATTCCAGAGAAACCCTAACATCCGTCTCCAGAATACTGCCTAGGTACTAATCTTCCCTTATGAGGTATATACCTAGGCACTAGGTAGGCAGTCAAACTTCTGGCATTAAGATAAGGTGGCAGAATTAAGAGGTCTAAATATCTACTAAAGTAATGGATACTAGGGTAACCTCTCTTCATCACTTAGAGAGGATAAAGGTCGTCGGTTTTCTTGCCTCTCCCTGATAGGTTGCCTACCAGCACCTTGGTAAAAGTATAGGTTTGCTCACTGTGTATCCGTCAAAAGCTTAGTCGTCTTAATCTCTTGATACACAGAATTAAGGTCTCCCTTTAAAGCTCTATCTCTTAAGTAGCTCGGTGTGGTTTATTAATACGGACTCTAAAGACATGGTTGAACGCATTTACTTCGGTTCCCCAGGTTCATTCTGTTAAAGTTTCTGCTGTCTTCGTAAGATTGCATATATCCGCTTCACAATCGTCAACCCAAAGAAACATATTAAGAATCTGTCGAGATCATAAAACCTGATAGTTCATCCATCGGCCGAAGTACCACGGCGATGTGCTCAAGTTTAGCGTACTCAAAGCCTTAATAAATACAAAGAATACGGGTATGGAGGAGCTACCAAGCTCTGCCTTGGTAGTGATGACACTTCTAGGAGACTTGAGTGATCTTCACAACTCACTACGAGAAAAGACAGGAATTGGTAAACGTGAAAGTCCACGGTTGTGTAAGACTAAGTAAGGGTTACGATGGTAATACAAGGCCATTAATGCAATCCGAAACTCCATTTCTCCAATCCAACCCACCGTCACCAAAGTATACATTCCCTTTCCTCATGAGATGCAAGCGATGACACTATCTGGTGTTGAAACCAGACTCAAATGAAAACGTGGATGAAAGCGCGGCGAGCTAATGCACATTGCGAATTGCTAGGCAACTCAACACGCAGCATACATGCAGAAACAAGGAGACCACTTGCACGAGACAGTCGATTCATCCAATACCGTACGAGCCTGGTTGGAAAAGGGGCAAGGGACAAGCGAACACCACGTGCACCAAGACACTACTGGCCCAGTTCAGGTTGTGATCAGATTCGTGCAGTTGAGTTGGCCGGTTCACATCTCAACGCAACTCAACTCAACCGCGCCACGACAAATCGCAAGTTTCAGGATGTACGTCATACCAAGAGATGAGCTGGCACCAGAAATCGCACATGTCATCAACGCATTAGTCGTGAGTTGTCAGTCCGCAAGCCAGTAGCAACATGGTCGTGAAACAGCCAGTAGAGGTGACGGCACCTTTAAATGTTCGTGGAAGCATTCAGCATCGAGTCCAGGATCGCCTAAATGAATTCGAATGGGGTCATGGCAAGACAACCATGCACGTCGCACCCGAAATTGCACCTCAATATTAATGTTGTAAAGACAGCCCGGTCAAGAGATATATCATCAGAAAGGTTGAGTCCAAGGAGTCCTCAAAAGACGGGAAAAGAAAACGGGTGGTGTACAGTCGTAGGTCGTGGCAACGGGCTATGAGTGCAGAGAGGTGTCAAGAGCGTCAAAACATTGGCATGATATCAATCAAACCGCCAGATGGCACCCTCGATCCGCGGCATTTGCGGATGAGAGCTCAATCAAGATCACCCAAGCACGAGCAAGCAGGCAGGACATCACTTATGCTCCGGGTGCAGGAGCACCAGAAGGGGGGGCACCTTGTCCGCCTTGCTGTTGTTGGTACATCAAGGATTGATACCACAGCGCGAGGTAATTTTGGTAACCACCATCTATGTTGATTAGCATTCAGCAATGGCACAAGGGCACAGCATATCAAGACTTACATTGTGCGTATGGATCGGATCCATCAGCTGGAGCTGGTTGGGGGGGCTGGTTAGTAGGGGCACTGGAGCCTTGCGCTTGGGTGTAGCTGGGCCTGTCGTGATCTTGATGACCACGGCCACCACCACTACCACCACGGGGGCCACTGCCTTTCTGGCGCTGTCCTCACATTAGCTGCGTAAATTAAGGTGTTGGTGTTAGAATGAGACTCACCACTGCATCCACCTTCTCGTCAATGGCAAGCTTAGCTCGCGCAATACTATCTCGCGAACCGATCAGGGCAATCTCCCTCTGAGTCTCACCGGGGCCAGAAGATTGAGCAACGTTGATCTTGCATCCAGTGGTGTTCTGCATCTCCCGGATCGTCTCGCCGCCTTTGCCTATGATCATACCTACCGCATCTGAAGGCACATATACAGCATCATTGATCTTGTCGGGGCCACCAGAACCTCCCGCATCCCTCTGAGAACCATCATGGCGGTTTCCGGGAGCTGCTCCTCCACCTCCCAGCCTTTTAACAGGCGGCGGCGCGTCGCCTCGACTGTCGCTGTCGACAATCTCCATGATGAAATCCTTGGCGCGGGCGGCAGCTTCGCGCGTGCCGATGAGGTTGACAGGCCGTAATCCGTTCACACTTTTAGATTCCCCAACGATATTGATATGGCAGCCAGACCGCTCTTGAAGATCGCGGATAGTCTCACCGCCACGTCCAATGATCAAGCCAACAGTCCTATCAGGGACCATGATTTGCATGTGGTCCTCCCCTTCGCGTAGAGCTGCTGCACCGCCCTTGTTGGGGTCGCGAGGCTTTTCGGGTCGGTTGAGGGCGCCCATTCCGCTATCGTCAATAATACGGTTAATGGCATCCTTGACTTCAGCACGACGGTGCCGGGGCCCAGAGATCTTGCAAAGCCTATGAGGACCACCGTCGGTGGCGGCCAGAAACTGGACGCGGCAGTTGGATTCAGACTCTATGCGTCTCAGATTCTCTCCTTGTCTGCCGATGATGAGGCCTACAAGGCTTGAATCGATCTCGATGGTCTCCGAGTTGTCATCACCTCCTCTCAGGGGAGACCTCTCGCGTCCATTGTTTCCCCGGGGGGAGAAATTCCGACCACGAGGGCCTGGCGAATAAGAACGATCTCGGCCATAGCCCCGACCATGCGAACCTCTGTCGCCGCCACGTCGCTCATCTCTGTAAGGGTTCACACCATCACGGAACTCATCGCGAACGGGCGATCGTGACCTTGAGCGGTTGTATCCTCGATCGGGTCCTCGTGCTTCGGAGGCATAGACCAGGGGTCGATCGTAGGATGTCACGCCCTTCTCGGCCGCATAAGCCTTGGCTTGAGCAATCGCATCAGCAATACTCAAAGTTCCCGAGTTGACAGGTCGAATCGAGCTCAGGTCGAGGTTTCCGCTGGATGATGGCGCAGGGAGACCATTGTAGCCAGGTGCGCCATAGCTGCTGGAGTTTGGAGGGGGCGGCTGGTATGTGGCCGCAGGTTGCGCCGACGCAGGCGGGGGGGGGTATGCCTGGTTAGGAGCGCCGGGTGGTGTCTGAGTTGGGGTCCCTGTTGGCCGCTGCGACGCTGTGTGAACAAGTCAGTAAGTGCAGATTATGCAAAATGAGTTGTTCTGACATACCGAGTGCGGCCAGGATACTCTGGATATCAGGTTGAGGATTCGCCATTGTGCTGCGCTGCTAGTGGAGCTGAACAGGAGCCAGCACGAGCAAGGAGCTAGTTTTTGGTCGTGGGGATGAACCGGAGAATAGTGAATAGCCCGACGAAATTATGAGAAATTAGGGATTGACCTGTCCTAAAAGTGACGATTCCTAGTCGCGACGAATGAATGTGACGAGTTTCGACAGTCGGTACCGCAAGGACTTGACGGATACGCCGGTCACAATCTGAAGTCAGGATGAGATCGAGTCTTGTTGCGATGACCGAATACAAAGGCTTCAGGGATGTTGACAGATCGCCAATATATGTATGTCTCGCGTATCAAAGCTGATGCGATCGCAGTGGGTGTAGTTGATAGTGTCGCGGGCAGCGATAGGGGCGATGTCTCGAAGGCGCAGATGAGATGAAGAGGGAGAAAGGAATCTGATTTGGAAGAATCAGGTTCATACAAGAGTGGATGACCCAAGCGCGAAGATTCGGACCTCCACTAAGTAAAGTACCTTACGTACAGTTAGTACCTAAGCTCTAGTACCTGCAGTGTAGCGTGACTTGAAGCTAAACCTCGTCGGGAACTTAAGTGACATCCCTCCACTGCTCTTTAGAGTGCGGACAAGACCGAGCGAATATTGAGCCTACACTTCATGGGCTTTTTTTACACTGGGTGTGTTCTGTATTTGTGTCGTCTGCTCTTGGCGTGCAATAATTTTCTGCTACCCTGTCTGCAGCATTTACTGTCTGTATCCTCGATTCGGTGCGCAGCCCAGCCCTCGGCTTGAACTATATTCGCCAGGCATCCGGCATACAAGCTTTCCTGATTAGGGCTCGAGGAGCAACTTGCAAACTTATATATCATCTTACTCTGTGCACCTGTGCCTCGATCAATTCAGTTTTCAGTGTGACCCAATTGCACAAATCGAAGTCATCAGACCTGGACCTAGTCCTAGAAAGGCAAGCTTGCAACAACATTTGCCGCTGAATCCACAGCGGGGGTTACTGCACCTGTGCACGCACCTTAAGCAAGCTGCTTGTCCGGTGGAGTGGTCGGAAAAACAAATCGCCGCTTATCGCTCCAAGACTTTTCTTATCGTTGAAAAAAAGTTCTCGATTCAGTTGCTGCAGACGATCGGTTGTACAGAATATCAACCATACGCGCAAAACAAGATGGATTTCGCCGGCAGCAAGAAACGCAAGTTCAAGGACGCCAATGGCGTCAAGGCTTCAAAGGATAAAAAGTCTGTTACCAATCCCGAAAAGAAATCAAAGAAAGTCAAGCGCACCGAACCCGAGCCCCGCGAAGAGCCCGACGACAATTCTTCCAACGAGGAGGAGGAGGCTCTGAAGGAGGGCGGAGACGAGAGCGACGAGGCCGATGAGGATGCTCAAGACTCTCAGTCCGGAGGCGAAAACGAAGAGGAGGATGCCGAGGACAAGGCCGAGGACAACACAGATCTGCCCGATGGCGGAAAGCTCACATTACCTCCAGTTACTGGGGCTGAGTCGCAATCATTCGCGGAGCTGAATCTTTCCGAGAAGACTATGAAGGCCATCAATGAGATGAAGTTCACCAAGATGACTGAGATCCAGAGGAGAGGTATTCCTCCCTCGCTGGCTGGTCGTGATGTTCTTGGTGCTGCCAAGACTGGTTCTGGAAAGACTCTAGCCTTCCTTATTCCTGTCATTGAGATGTTGAGCTCTCTGCGATTCAAACCTCGCAATGGTACTGGTGTCATTGTTGTTTCCCCAACTCGCGAGCTGGCTCTCCAGATCTTTGGTGTTGCCCGTGAACTCATGGCTCACCACTCACAAACTTATGGTATTGTCATTGGAGGCGCAAACCGTCGCGCTGAGGCCGACAAGCTCGCCAAGGGGGTGAACCTGCTTATTGCCACCCCTGGACGTCTGCTCGACCATCTGCAAAACACACCTTTCGTTTTCAAGAACCTGAAGTCCCTTGTCATTGACGAGGCGGATCGAATTCTTGAAATTGGTTTCGAGGATGAAATGCGACAGATTATCAAGATTCTCCCTAAGGAGGACCGACAGACAATGCTTTTCTCTGCTACCCAAACAACCAAGGTTGAGGATCTTGCCCGTATCTCGCTGCGCCCTGGTCCTCTGTACATCAACGTCGATGAGGAGAAGCAATACAGCACTGTGGAGGGCCTGGAGCAGGGTTACGTTATCTGCGATGCCGAGAAGCGATTCAATCTTCTCTTCTCATTCCTCAAGCGTAACCTCAAGAAGAAGATCATTGTCTTCTTCAGCAGTTGTGCTTGTGTGAAATACCACGCCGAACTCCTCAATTATATCGATATTCCTGTTCTTGATCTCCACGGCAAACAGAAGCAGCAGAAGCGAACCAACACCTTTTTCGAGTTCTGTAATGCCAAGCAGGGTACACTGATCTGCACCGACGTTGCCGCTCGTGGTCTCGATGTATGCGTCTAATCTGAATTACTCCATGGGCAATTTACTAACCTGTGATAGATTCCTTCCGTTGACTGGATTGTCCAATTCGACCCTCCGGATGACCCCCGCGACTACATTCACCGTGTCGGTCGAACTGCCCGAGGCAGTAACACCAAGGGGCGGTCTCTACTGATCCTTCAGCCCAACGAGGTTGGCTTTTTGTCGCACCTCAAGGCCGCCCGTGTTCCCGTCGTAGAATATGATTTCCCCAAGATCATCAACATTCAGTCTCAGCTCGAGAAGCTCATCAGTTCAAACTACTACTTGAACAAGAGTGCCAAGGATGGTTACCGCAGCTACCTTCACGCCTACGCCTCTCACTCGCTGCGCAGTGTTTTTGATATCAATAAGCTGGATCTGGCCAAGGTCGCCAAAAGCTTTGGCTTCACAGTACCACCGCGTGTGGACATCACCCTCGGTGCTAGCATGAGTAGGGACAAGAAGCATCAGGGACGCAGAGCATATGGTAGTCAGCCACGACAGGGCCAGGGTAACAAGTTCACAAGGTAGTACGGTAGTACGGTAGTACGTGATGAGAAGTGATGGAAGAAGTAGTGGTCAGTCAAATTGACTGTCGGTGTATATGGGAGGCCTTCAGCACGGCGTTAGGTTTTGCAAAATGTAATGATGGTACCAAGCTACGGCAGGATCATAGACAGACCTTTTTGTTTCCAACAATCTTTTGCTAGGTGAACCTTGAGGCATACCCTGAAGCGCAAGAAAACTTTTGACATTAAACTAAGGTGCCAGAAATATTCAATCCAAGGCCTACTAACTACTCGGTAAACCTAACCTAAATCATGCTGGGTTTACCAAAGACTTTTGGTCACTTATTAGGGTAGAGGTCCCAGGTTTTGTCGCCTCCCCTTATATCCCTATAGAGATTGTCCATGTCTTATAAAAAGGCACCCTCGTAAGGTGGTGACGAATTGAGTCGCATGATCTCTCAGTTGAGCCCTGATTATCAGCCATGGATTCCACAAAGCTCTCAATTTTAAGCAGGGATCAAGCGGGCTCCGAACTGAGATCCCTTGAAGAATGAACAGGTGAAAGCTTAGGCCGTTCCAATTGTTCTGCCATTCTACCTATGTAACAATACTCCGTCGTCAATTATGTTTCGAAAGCAATCTGATTCACCAATGAAACTGGCTGTGTTTAATAGGTTGACGGATATTCAGGAACCCGCGGAACGAGGATCTATCGATCGACAATGTCATCCAGGGACGCTGCAGCGAGATCTTTGAGTTTTCAAGGTGCTTAATCAAACCATCAAAAGTGGCATTGCCCACCAACACCAGGCCAGAAGTGAAATGCCTCATACGATTTAACGCTGTTTGCTTTACCCGTCTAGTCTCAGTCTCGGCCTAAACACATAGGTAGACCTCGTATTGAATCGGACCCGGGGGTCTCGGCATACTCCCAAGTGCAACATCTACCACACCCACGCCGTCATTGGTCAAAGCCGCGTCACGAGCTTCATTCCCTTCTCCCTTTGGGGACTGAGTCCGCGTCATGTCCTTTTTAGCTGTTGAGGCTCAGTTGCTTCCGTTCTACTTATTAATTACTGGTAGACATCAAATCACTACCTAATATACCTATTCATGTGTTCCAATCTTTGTTTGCTTGTCAAAAAAAAAAATCTCACACAACCTCGATAAGCGTTTACTGACTACAAGTTGAACTAACGGAGCTGGGCCGAAGCTGAACGGAAGCTGACCTGACGGCGTAACCACCCTCGCAACAATCTGGCGCATTTAATAAACAACAGTTGTCCTTTGCGGTTGACTCACAATTTATCCCTCTTTCACTGGATTCGAAGAGCAACAAAAGGCAGAAGCCTGGCATGATCTCGAGTCCGACATAGTTACCATCTCCTCCAACTATCAACATTACAGAACTGAACATTTCACTACGAAACTCAACATCATCCCAGAAGAGAGATAGAATCTCCACCGAAGTGCATAACAATGTGTACCAAGACGTTAATCGAGCACAAGTGCGGACATCGTGTTCTACGTGGCAACACAAGATGTTACAGGGAGGATTGTCCAGGAAGAAAAGAAGATATCACCAAAGTTGACGACGAGTGCGCGCAGTGTGAAAACAAGCCCAGTCGATTCAAGTCCTCTCGATGGTGCTCAGTTGGCTGCTGCGTTTGCCAATGAAGGAAGCGAGGGAGGGAAGCAGGGAGGATCGAGAGAAAATCATTGGATATTGCGGAACGACACGGCGGGTTTGGATTTGGAGCCTGGAGTATGGAGAGGCTATGTATTTTCTTGGGAAAGACCAGCTACATGGAGTTTATGGGGCTTTTTGGGTTTACTCTTTGCGACCCGGGAAATTCTGCATCTTGCATTATGAAGGTATTCTAGCATGTTTCTGTGAGGTTGCTCATGCAGTCCCATCCTTGGGATGATGTACAGATTGCACAGGATCTGAGACATTAGGCTCAATTGACATTTCTTGAACAAAAATATCCAATGGAATTGAATACCGGCACAGATCATGCAAGCACGTTAATACCAGTAGACGCTACGAGACTGACGTCCTCCATCTGGTACGACTGATCCATGGCATGGAACTGAACTGAACTGGATTGGATGGTTGTCAATTAAGAATTGCCCTGGGCTTGAGATGGGCAGCCCATGACGGATGTGCAGTCAGCCCCGCCGTTGACGGCTTGAGAGCCCGGGTACAACCGTACAATTTGAGTGAGCGACAGGGGTACAGGGGCGCAGCTTACAGGGTCTGTCAGTTCTCCAGCTTCCAAGTCGAGACCTCCACTGTCTTGTCTTAGTACCTAGAGCGGGCTCACGAGGACTCGCGTCTGGGTGACTAGGTAGGTAGGTAGGTACCTACAGCAAGCAGACTCGACTCACTCACCAGTGAAGGCTGTCAATCCGTTGCTCTAACTACTACTTGTAGGTACCTACTAACCTAGCGGTTCATCGGCCCCAACACCAACACCAACCCCCAATCCCATGGAACCCCAATGGGGCCCCCTCCAGCATGAACTGGACCTCAGGGATACTTACTGTATGTATGCACATATTCGTCGATTAAACAAGGAAGGGTCCATTCCATTGATCCACCGTTGAACCCGTTCGTCGCATATTCCTTACTCGGCGTCATGTCCGTCGCCAGCTAAATACTAGCATACTACCAAAGGTACGTACATACTTGCCATGAGGTCGGGGCACCTCCACTTTCAAGCTTCCCCATCCCGCATTCCGCAATCATCACGACCTACCATCCATCTTCCACTGCCACTACATACAGCATTAAGACAAGCCCGACCTGCTAACCTAGGTACTCAATTCGGGCCACAGACTACCTAATACTACTTCTTTCCACTTCTCCCCGTGGGCGCGTCTTTCTGCGCCTTCCCGTCCCTTGTGCTACCTGTCTTCCCGTTACTTGCGCATGCTTCAGTAAGCTAAGTTGGTGCTTAGCTATTCAAGTCATGGCTAAGAAGGCACGCCAGAGAATCAGTTATGGTGAGACTTCATACCCAACCGCTCCAAACGCCCGAGCAACCCAGCTCGTTGAACTACCTAATGCTCTCTTGTATGCGCTCAGCTTCGGAACAGTCGCTGACACAGGCATAGTCCTCGAAAATGCCAAATCATCTGAAGGCGGTCATCGTCTAGGTGTCAATGGCCTCGCCGTCGACAACGACAAGGCGATCCTGTGAGCCCCTTCACACCGACCGCCTCGGTTCCATGCGTGCAGCTCTAACATCACTTAATTCAGATACTCAGGTGGCCGAGATGGCATAGTATGCGCTTGGGATCTGAACCTCGACCTCAAAGGCCGCAGCGATATTACCGACCCGACGCCTGCCAATTCCGAAGACAAGAAGCCGAAGCACACGACCAAGTTTCGCGCCCAGACCCATGCCCATATGCACTGGATCAACGACATTGCACTCGCTCAAAACAACACTGCCCTCGTATCTGGCTCATCCGACCTTACAGTAAAGGTTTGGCGACCGTTTTCCGAAGAGGACAAAAACCGCACCGAGACGATAGGTGAACATGCTGATTATGTCAAATGTGTCACAACCCCACCCCCAGATATGGGCGCAAACTGGGTCGCATCTGGTGGTCTAGACCGTAAAATATGCTTATGGGATCTCAATGGCGCTGGGAAAACACTCGAGATTGACGTGCAGGGTGAAGAAATTGCTGAGAAAGGTTCTGTCTATGCTCTTCGTGTGGGGAGAAATATCATGGCCAGTGGTGGCCCCGAGAAGACGGTGCGCTTGTACGATCCCCGAACAGGTGACAAGGTTTCAAAGCTTGTTGGCCATGTCGACAATATCCGTGCTATTCTTATAGACGATGCTGGCGACACGATTTTGAGTGCCAGTGCCGACAAAACGGTCAAAATGTGGAGCATCAAGAACGGTCGATGCATGTACACTTTCTCCATGCACGACGAGAGTGTTTGGTCACTGTTCTCAGATGACCCGAGCCTGGGTGTGTTCTACAGTTCTGATCGGTCGGGTTTGGTCGCCAAAACAGATGTGCGCGGTAGCCTTGAGGATATGGACGATGGCCTGAGTCTAGCTGTGGCGCATGAGCATATAGGAGTTGGTAAGGTTGTCGCAGCTGGAGGCCACATCTGGACAGCAACCAATAGGTCTTCAATTAATCGATGGGAAGACGTTGACACGGGCACCAGCATCCAGCTTCCGGAGTCTGTTCGACACCACAGAGCTACATCGAATGCTTCTAGCAGACCCCGCGAGACTTCTCCTCCGGCTACTACTAACGGAACTGCAAAGAAGGAGATCCCAGCTGAGTCCATCTTGCGTATCTCTGCAGCTGCTTCTTTCCCTGCGCGATCTGGTCCAGATCCGGATTCTGCCACCATCACGGATGCTACAGCACGGAAGGGATCCGAGGCCATTATAGACTCTTCAGAGCCCGAAATCAAACCCATCCATGCAGTGGCTGAAGAAACGATTGAGGGGCAATTCGGATTGCTCAAGCATAGGCTACTCAATGATAGGAGACGTGTGTTGACGTCAGACACCGCTGGCGACGTATTACTATGGGATTTGATCCAGGTTTGTCTGACTCACTCTGAGCATGAATCCAGCTGACCTTTTCAGTGCAAACCCATCAAAAGTTTTGGCAAACAGCATTTGGAGGATGTGGAGCATCTCGTCAACACTGTTGAGGCCGTGGCTCCTTGGTGCTCTATCGACCTCAGCTCCGGAAATCTTACTGTGGTTCTAGAGCCCTTTAATTGTTTCGATGCTGAAGTATATGCAGACGAGCTAGATTTGCCAGATGACATAGAGTTTCGAGAGGACCAGAGAAGTAAGTCCGCTTTTGATGACTGCAATGGCACAGCTAACCCTCTTCCAGTCAGCCTTGGAAAATGGATCCTTAGGTATCTCTTTGCCGATCTCATTGATGAAGAGATCAGGAGAGATGAGGCACACCGTCAGAAACTCAATGAGGGTCTTGAGGCGAGGCAGATTGCTATTGGAGGAACTACTGAAGCTGCTCCATTATCGATATCATTACCAAAGTCAGCCATCCCGGACTGGGATAACGCAGACCAGGTTACTCCAAAACCCAATCTCTATCCCAATACTCCAGGTCTAGGCATTGGTTTGGCAACACCTGGTCCAAGCATTATGTCAGGCCCAAACAGCTTGCCTGATGTTCCTGAGAACGCGGCCACAAGTCCAATGACTCCCATAGAAAAGAGAACCTCGCATGTCAGCCGCCCTTCGACGGAGAAGGAAGACTACTTCACAAGCCCCCTACAACTGCTCGAGTCGGCAGTCAAGGTAGCAAGCATGGTGTCAACCCCCACCCAGAACGAGGCGGATTCCAAGAAGTCTATAGATGGTGACAAAGAGAAGGATAAAGATAAGGACAAGGCGGACAGTGCAAAGTCCCCAAGCACACCATTTGGCAAGAAGAAGTTTAGGATGACTTTTGGCACCAAGAAGCTTTCGAGGTCAGCATCTCAGGCCACCACAGAGAAGCCTGCGATCGTGGAGGAGAAGACAGAAGAGTCCGAGTCTTCATCTGTTCACGAAAAAGAGAAGGAAGTTGATGACAGTTTCTTGGGTACGATTCAGAAGATCCACCAGGAATACGAGCGGCAACTAGCCGACAGCCCTGACAAGCCGGTCGAGTCACGAATGGTACCCAGCTTGCCTAGTGATACACCTGTTCTGAGACTCCCGCCAGGAACTAAGGTGGTAATTCAAGAAGAGACCACAGGTGGTAGCGCCAACTTATACCAGGGCACTGTTAAGGATGTTGGCAAGGATGCAGATATTATCGAACAAAAGGCTCCCATGTGGCTGGGTGATGTTCTTCTTCAAAACACCTTGCCCTTCAAAGAGCCTGTAAAGGTCTCGTTTGTCTTGTATCCAATGGACGACACTCTCCCAGCTATTGCTTCGGCCGATGGAAACAACAGGCTCAATGCCAATCGCATGCTTCGAGTCAAAAAGATCCTCTCATATGTTGCAGAAAGGATTGAGCCTCCACTTGAGGAGCCAGAAGAAAGCCCTATGAAGCCAGAGGAGTATTTAGAATTGTACTGCAACGAACAGGTAATGATCTCTTCTTTGACTCATGACACAATCACGGGCAATTACACTTGCTAACATTTGTCCAGTTACTTTCCCCTGCTACGACACTGGCCACTCTCCGAACTCATCTGTGGAAAGGGGGTAATGATATTGTCCTTCATTACAAGGCCAATGGCAAAAAGGAGATTCGACCATTCCCTCCGCCTCCAGAGCCTAAGCCCGCTGAGCCCGAAGAAACTCAAGACGGCGCTCCAGCTGAAGAGGCAAATACTAATGGTCAAGTTCCTCTTCAGCCTCAAGCCCAGGCCCAGGCCAGCTAAGTTAAGACAGCTCCCGGTTTACACGTTGAATGAGAAGATGAGATTCCGAGACTCTTCAGTCCGTCGTTTGATGTCGCGCGCCAGAAGTGTGGACTTTTGTCACCAGCGATTTCATTTCATCGTATATAGATTTTGTACATATGTCAGATGCCGCCAAGGCGTATATACCATTTGTGAGGACTTAATCCTCTCTCTCTATCTCTTTTGGAGCGCCCGTCTCTTGACTCCTTGCTCCTTGCTCTATGTTTTACATCGTACAATCCCGCCCGTTTTGTTGGTCTCTCAATTTCGCTTCCCATTATCATACAACGCCGTTCATGGTGTTAATAGCCCATTGATAGCTTCCTAGGAAAATTGCGCCTCCAATAGAAATCCATGTAACTCGTGGTGCTACACCAGCAAAGAAAGCTCTGCTGCCCTCCTCGCGCAATATCCGACCAAATATTTCCGATACTGAAACACTCTCCTTCGATAGCATGACTCTCGTTTTGAGTACATCAAGCGGCGTCGTCAGTGCTGCAGACAATCCACCAGCCATGCTTCCATAGAGAGCACTCTCAGCACCAGTGACCTCGCGACCACCACGGCGGCGTCGCCCCCAGGACTTCATTGCCTCCCATAGCGGGAATTGAATCACAGTAAATGGAACCTCGCGAAAGACGGTGATCCCCCAGCCGCGATAGAGCTCCCTCCACATTGGAACAAATCCATGGCTCGAATATCGTGACAGAATAGCCCGCAGAGCAGCAGCCGACGAACCACCATGATGGCCCGCCTGCGCACGCTGTTTAACCACCTCGGTCGGCACACGAACGGCGCAAGCTGCCACCTCACCGGCGCTAGCAGCCGCCATATGTGTAAGGGGAGCCTTCCATCCTCGCGCAGAAATATTATCCTTATCAGCCAGGAAGCCCTTTACGCCCTCGTATGTGCAGAAGAAGAACGCGGCACCTGGCGCAGAACCGACAAGCGCAGAACCTATACCGCGATAAATACCGCTGAAACCTCCGGAGGGAAAGAAACCGGCCGAGGACTGAAGACGGGTCTTGAGTGTGTCGAGAGGGAAGAGAGAGAGATCGACGGTTGTGCCAGCGAGGGCACCTGCGAGGAGGGCGGATTGGAAGGTCGGAGGATTTGCGGACATGATTTTGAGGGTCGCTGAGAGTCCTCGGTGAGTGGGTTGTTAGAGAGAGCGCCCTAGAGAGAAACAAAGGGCTGGACAAGGCCCGAGGAGGAAAAGAGAGATATTAGAGGCCTCGGAGGTTTGGGCCGACCGAGACCGGCGAGATAATAAAATGGAGGAGCTTGAACTTTGGGACTTATCGATAAGAGGGCATGGATCTTACCCTATAACGCAGCACTTGATAATACATAAAACACTTCGCAGAAGATAACTTCCTTCAAGAGGCAGTAAATAGACGAGGCCTGGTCAATTGGCAGAAGCTTATGGAAGTTGAGGTATTTATGTATCAGCTTGAGTGCTATTTAATCATGGAGGTGAGCACGACAGTTTGTTCTCCATGTTGAGTGATACAACGTCACTACGAGACCTGCAAGCTTCGGTCGCCGACACGAATACACAAATGTCCGAGTTGGGAAAATTCCTTCACATGCAAAAGTAACGAGATTCTAAGCTATAAGATTGGCTCCTTAGCAGGGGCTGATTGGATCATGCTTGTAAAGGACGAGGTTGGGACAGATACACCTAAACTGAACTGAACTCAAAGGCATCATCACGGATAGTTTTTCATTAATGACTATTTTGCAGAGACATTCCAGTCTATCTGGCAGTACCATAACTCCCAATCCAATTGATCAAATCGCCAGTTCTTAACAGTTCTTTACATGTTATCTCGTGTGCTGGTACCAGCCTTGTGAGTCTCCTCAGCAGCCCTCTTGGTTCGCTCTTGGAGGTTCTTGATGTCCTTGGCAGGATCGATGTTCGATCTGTCTGCCTTGACGGCCTCCTCGCTGTCTGATGCGAGCTCTGGCTTCCAGTGGCCGCTGCCCTCCTTCTGCTTCCTGAGGGAGTCTTGCTTGTGCTTGTCGTAGTCGACATCGGTTTCTAGGGCGTGTGAGGCGCGTTCAATTGGACTTTGGGGGACTCAAACTTACGGGTGGATGATTCCTTGAGACCGAGACGTGTCGATGTGGTAAAGAAACCCCGTCCGAGAATGATCTTGCTGGTATGCGCAGTGCGCAGGGCCATCATGGATCGAGCTGACATCATCTTGTTGATCCGAAGTTTATGTGATGATTTGCACGGGAGAAGTCGAGAGACGGCTCTGCAGGACTCGATATAGAGATGGAAGAGGTAGAGAGAAGAGAAGAACAGCTGCAGGGGAAGAGATCCGTTCACGAGCGTACCTTAATATGTACTGTTCTTTTCGGGTAAGGTAGGTACAGACTCGTAATAGACCATTTGCGGGAAAGTGACGTCACAAGCATCATCACTTTTTCGATGAATTCTCCTTCTCCTTCCTTTACTCCTTGAAATGAAGACGGCATGCGTTCATTCCCCACTCAAACCTACCTATGCTACCCCGATTTAGGTAATAGAGCTGGTTTTGAATTTCGCTTCCTTTGCCGAGGATCCAATGCAAATGCCATGGTTTTCGTGGAGAGCCCCAATTGCGTGGCTGTGGTTGATAATGAGACACTCAGACACTGCACGAGCTAACTACCTACCTAGGTACGTAAGTACTAGGTAACCATCACCGCGGAGGTATTATATGATGTGGGGTTACTCCGTACTGAAACTCCAGCTCCAGCTACAGCTACGAGTCGTATGAGCTGAACGTGGCATCTGAGAAGCATTGCAAACAGAATTTATGGAACAGCATAAATCGGACATGCATATTGAGCAATCAATGCTTGTACCAACAATGGCAATTGGCAAATCAATGTTCACCGTCTAACATTAGAGGCCACTCCAATTCAACAAATCGCTCATATGTCGTAGCTATACCATCATTTCTCGTCAACATCATCACACAATTGACTCATCGTCACATCTGAGGTCGCTCACCCTAAGCCATACCGCATCAAAATCACGAGTGGAAACGTGCAAGTATGAACATTCGTATATTCTCGTCTCGCAGCGCTGAAGCCGCGTTGTCGCAACCAGACAGCGCCGATACCCAGTTAACAATAGCCGCACATGCAGTCTACCGCTGCATTGCAAAACCAGGCTCGAGGGCCTCCCAAATCCCCAAAAAAAAATCTCTTTGAATCTGATCATGACATGTATCCCAGGCCCCCCTAAACACTCCAGATGCTTGCCGAGGCGAGACTAAAATATTGTAAAAGAAGCCCGTCCAACCAGGACTTGGGCAAACCAAACAACGCTCCAAAGTATAAAGCTACTCCGGTCCCAAAAACACTAGGCAGACCCAGCACCGGCCACTGCGCTCAGGCCTAAACCACGAACAAGAAAACAAAAAGAGGACAAATATATAGGCCGTCCCAAGATGATACAAAGAAAAGAATGGGCGAGGGTAAACCTTTTCGTTCCCGTTCATTGCAGCAGCGGGACTACACCAAAAATTCGACCAACTCCCCGTAATTTCCCAGATTTCCGTCCCGCGAAGGGATATCAGTTGTCGCAAAAAACACCATTCGTCTCGATTCCTGACCACCGCCCAAAGATATTTCCAAGATGCGACCGATCAAATAACACCGGAAAAGACCCCGCTTGCGAAAAGCACTCCCTTCTATGTTGTTCTTTTTCTCTTGTTGACTTCATAACCCATGACCGCGATGAGAGAAGACATTTTGGTATGAATGGAAAGGCCAGCCCATGCCTTCCATGTAAAATGAAAACAGTTGATGCCGAGGAAATCCGATTACTGTGCCGCCCAACACCTATGCAATGTCGTCTTAAAATGCAGAAAACGCCCGTTCGTGTCTTGCAGCCCCATCTTGCGAGGCGGACACCCAACCCTAGGTATTTGATGTTTTGCAAAAATAACAAAAGTAACCAAGCCGAAAATGGTATCGTTCTTTATCATGCCGTGCCAGTATTATCCTCATAAACTTGTCGGTGAAACAAGAGGTATGTCGATTAGGGGATGTTTATACAGGGGATAGTAAAAGTGATGGTTGTCGAAATTGTTGTCGCCAACAGTGGGGTCAATCGCATCAAGCGATTGGCCTTCAAAGCTTAGGAGGAAACCAGCCCAGTTGATAAGAGGATACCAAGATCAAGTCTCGATAGGTCCATGTGCCCGCCAAGATGAACAGCTGCCGCCAAGAACGAACGGTAGCAATTACAGTTTAAGGTGAATCGTCGGTGATACGACACACTGATCGACTCATGCGAATGCATGAACGACCTGCTGCGGCTTACCACCGACGCATCGACTGTTGCATCCTGCCAGGCGACACTGACTGAGGAGGGCTCGACATGGTAATGCCAGTAGCGGGGTTGATGATGGGAATAGCATTGCGGCCGCGAGTGGCGGAGGGCTGGTGAAGCTTCATGCTGGGCTGTTGCTGGTAGGCAGGAGGAATGAAGGCAGGAGATGTTGAGTTGAGAGAGAAGCCGGGAGCAACGGTGTTGGGGTGTTGCGTGGGAGAAGAATCGGGAGAGTTGCTGGCTAATGAGGAACGCTCGGATGCGCTTGAGATGGAGACCAACTGCGAACAACAGGTCAGATTGATGCGCTGGCATACACAGCTACGGGACAACTCACGTCAGTCTCGGTCAACAAACCAGGACAGAACTCCATGTCATCTTCAAGGTCAAAGGATCGACTGGTCTCGAACTTGGTTCGGAAGGCTGTGAGGGAAGCAGTCTCGTTGAGTTCCTTCATGCTGCGGACACCACGGAACTGGCGTTGGGCTTGTTGAGAAACAGAAAGACGGGGAGCTCTGCGATTTCGGCCACCATGGTGGTTGTGCGACACTGGGGCGGGGTGCGCTGCTGGGTGGGCGTTGTAATGGTAGTATGCAGACATGATGTGAGTCGCGGTTGTGCGTGCGTGCCGGAGTTGGTGCGGGACTAATTGGAGCGAGTAAACACAAACAAGAAATTGAAAGTGTTTAGGAGAGTCGTCGATTCAGGTAGTCGTGGTAGACAAGATTCCAAAAGTCGAAGAATAGTTACGAAAGAAGTGTAGTCGCGGTTCAGTTGTAGAGGAGAGTATAGTGTGGTTGTTGGTTGATGTAGATTTTTGGGTGACGGATGAAGAGAGTTGAATTGTGGGAGAATGGATAGCGAAGCGAGGCGAGGTACGAGGGGAGGGGCGGAATGGCAATGGGAAGGTGACGGGCTCTGATAAGTAAAATAAATGGAAAATGGAAAGTGGACAGGCAGATGCAGGACGCAGGATACCTTACACCGGGGACGGCGGGCGATGTGAGTCTGTTGGTTGGGGGCACTGTGAGCACTGTGAGCCCGCTAGTGTCCACAGTATCCACATATCACTCCACATAAAGCGCCTGCCGAACCAGGAGATGAGGGTGGGACCCGATTCTGGCAAATCATGCCTCGCAGATGGTGGCCAGGAGGTCTTTGCCACTCCGTTATGATTGGCGTAGTCAAGGGATAGTGTGTGCCACAGTGTAATCTAGGTGGCATGCTGCTAGGCCATCCCTGTCCATCCCGGTAGGGATGTTTGGGGACGGTACAGTTTACAAAAGAGAGACATACACAGTACGACCAGCGTGTTCCAAGAGCCAGACAGCACACCAATCTGCTAAGGGGCTGAGTTCACGCTACTTGTCCTATTCTGGGTTCACCAGCACAGCTGGCGGTATCCGAAACTCAACGCCTACCCAGCCTGGGTGGAGGCTATTGCATCCACACACAACCCAAGCCCAGTGTCAAATCGCTGTCGGCCCTCTCGGGGTTCCCCATTCCAGCCTTTGTCAAGTGACTTTCTGGTCTCTCAGCTTTGTCCCTGTTGGACCTGGCGCTGGTTCCAAACTTGGATCGTGAGAGAGCCCTGGAGCCCTGCTAGTCTAGCGTCTGTTCGTTCTTCTTTTCTTTCTATCAAGCTCAGTCTTGGGGACCAGGGATGCGCATTGCTCATCAGGTGAGTGACGAGACGAAGTGACTGGATTCTCTACCCACTGCACACACATTACTTTACCGCACAGTGAGGAGCCCGGAGGGACGTGGGCGCAGACGCAGACGCAAACGCAGACGCAAACGCAGTCTCAGTCTCAGTCTCAGGCACCATCTTGACCGCGTGCTCTCCCACTCTGCCACTGCAATTCCCCTGTGCTAGCGCAGGAAAGCCCCTTTCTGTCCGTCCCCTTCAGGGCTCTCGCAGCCGTAATTAGGCGCTATGCCCTGCTGCAGCATGCTAATCTTTCAAGTGATTGGATTGCACGCCAGTTTGTTTGTTGACATGCTGAAATTGTTATTATCCACTGCTTTCGTGACGATGAAATGAGGGAAGGCAAGGGAATTGCGTTTCTCGTCTGCGACGTTGGATGCCCCGCATCCTTTCATTACCACGGCGCACATATCTGATCTGGTGTATTGGGGCGGTCGAGGCATTGTATCATCAGATACTGGATTTCTGTTTGTCTAACGGGTATCCACGTCCCCCGGGACCAGGTGAAGTGAAGTGAGGTGAGGTACAGTCAAGTTCAAGTGCGTGCAGTGCCGAAGAGGCCCCAGTCACTCGACCATGACCATCGCGCGGGACGGGAAGGGAAGAGCAGGGTAGGGCTTCGAGGCTGGTGAGCGAACGACTGAACGAACGTTTGGGGGACGGCGATGGACTCTGATAAGTTAACCAGGTTAGCTCAGGTGGATTGGCGGGATGGCGGTGATGGACGGTACCTTGCGAGGCAGTGAGCACTAGGCTCAAAATTCTGTCATAACACTGTGCATGACCGTGTATGGAGCCATTATTGACCATCAGCGCAGAATGAGGGAGGGTTGGTGAGGCCTATGACTGGGCGGCCTCGAGACCCTTCCATGACCCTGTCCTCAATGGTTCTGGACATGGATACGTTGGAAACGTGGCGGGCTGGCCAGTATCTTTACTTAACAAAAAGCATTTTGCACTGTGCCATTCTGTCATGGCCCCTCTCCTCTGCAGATTGCGCGTATCCCTTTCTCGTCTGTTGTTTTGTTGTTGTGTGTTATGTCCTGGACAGCCGCCGAATGAGAAGCTGTTGATAATCGACACTGTTTCCCCCAATGGTCGAACCACTATCAAAACGGTCTCAAGGGTTATCGGGTACTCAATATCGCCACGAGAGGCAAAACGAACGACAACAAGGTCACCACCATTGTCTCTGGCTTCTGGAAGGCCTCTGACGCGTGTGACGTTGATCTGTATTATTCTCGACTTTAGGGTAGCGTCTCAAGACACAACAGAGCCAAGACCCAGATCATCTCCAACACCAACCTCGCGTGAAATGAGAGGTTGACAAGTCCAGTTGTGGTAGCCTTCCAAACACTGTGGCGTTTGTGTGCTTGACCCTGAAGGTTAAACTCGCCCACACACAACGCAGCACAACACAACCCACGACTTTGGCTGCAGGTTCTACAAGTATACTGTATTTACTCCGTAAAACCGATTGCAGTGTATGTACAGTTAGCTCGCCGTGTCCGAATACTGTACTTGGCGAGACGATCCACACAACCCTCACGCAGGAACTCTTTGTCGGCCACTGCGGTTGCAGCACCTTTGCGGGCGTCTAAATCGAGACGTCGACAACAAAGACCGTTGATGACTGTGGGTATCCTGTTAACGGTGAGTTTGTGCTGTCGTGTGTTGCAGAATCTGAACCGGTAGACACAGCACGATGGCTGACAAGATCGTCGTGAAGCGTGAGCATTAACGATAAGGAAGTCTGGGCATAGCAAGTGACGACGGCGGCAAGACATACAACCCAGTAGGGTTGGTTAATTCGATATTTGGCTATGCATATTGCCTATCGTTTCATCATTTCTAGAGGTCGTCTTGCCGCCAGCCTCATCTTATCTTACCAGACGGGTTCTCATGCTGTTCCGTATATGCAGAGGGACACCTCGACCTCTACAGTACGGAGCCTGGGAGCATGCACCACACCCATTTCATTGCCGACGGAAGGTTGCTAGATGGAAGATTGATTATCTTTGGTCCTTGATAAGTGATACCAGTAACTGCCACTGCCACTGGCTCTTGCGCAATCCAACCTCTCGATCTCGGTTAGATCGTCGTTGGACTTTGATCAGAGCTGGCACCCTGCCTGCCGTTACCACCATGCCTTATGCCAAACAACCAGCCATACCATGCTACCATACCATGCCATTCCGCACCGTCCAAGTGTTTCATCAGGCTCTGATGGCCCTCTTCTCTTGTGTCATTTGCCAGGCCACCATGCGGGGAATGGGCTGGTCTATTTTGAGCGGGCTGTGAAGGCCTGCTAGCGGAGGTCTAAACCTGCTCTTGTTCGTCTTCCTCATTTTCGGTTGGAAGGGATGTGATGTGATGCTTGGTCTCTAGGCTTCGCCTACGCCGATCACTTCAACGGACGTGGGTGGATGGTCCCTTGTTCGAATTCCTTTTCCTGGAGAAAGGGTCCAAGTCCCATCCCGAAAAGAATTCGAGGCGCTCGACCGAATGCGTGATGCTTTGCAGCTTCGGGCTCCTAGCGCAAAGTCTACGGGGATTCTAGACGAGCGGGACGAGTCATAACAAACAAGAGCAGTGAACAACCGTAATGTTAAAATTGACAGTCCAAACTCACTATGAGCGGGGAGATTGGCTGAACCATAACATACATACTGGTACATACCCTGAAGGGTCCGAGAGACAGAAGACGATGTCGCATCTGTGCTGTAACTACAGTATGAATCCATCTATACCCAGATTATCGGCATTCATCAGAGTCACCTTTCACTGAATCAAGTGAATCAATAGATTCAGCGAGAATAAAGACATTTCGACGTAAAGGGAAAAGTCAACAACCACTACATTTCTCAGGAGCATTGTTAGAAGCCGCTTCTCTCTCCCTAACTAGGTACCTAGCTCTCCTCATCGTCTGCCCACATTGACGCGATCAGCCATCTGTCTGTCTAGTCTATCCCTAGTCGCACGACCCATTCCTCGGGCTAACAATCTCAACAATCGATAATAGTCCGCATGCATTCAATTAATTCAGAAATGGTCAACGTGTCTATCACAGGCTTTCAACCCCTTCAATATCATGAGACAAGGCAATCGATTATCTGATGCATACGGCGTGCCATATGTTATCCTGTCTAGCCTGTAGCCCATATTCCCATCGCCACACCGCTAGTTCTCACAGACGATGGCAGATGGATGGCCTGTTTCCATCTCGTCGGCTAAGGCGCTTTTCTTGGGCGGGTGACTTGATGTCTCACTTTGCGGAGAACAAAGGAACTCTCTCCTCTGAGAGTCCGAGCTCTCAGCCTAGAGCGCGCCACCTCTTACTTTGCTTCAGATGCGAGTCTCCCCGCGCGCCACACTTTGCGGAGAAACGGCGACGTCAGTCCCGTACGAAAGCCTCAGCTCTGATTTGTTCTTAGGTTGCTTCAACCACAAAAATTAACTTCTTCAACATCGCGATATACAAAGCATGGTCATTTTAAAACAGAACCGACATACTTTTAATTGCAATCATTAAATGATGATGTGTTCTATCCATAAAACAAAGTCCAAACTGGTGTAATTGGAAACACAGCCAGGGGTCACTCGCTTCCAGCGGGCTCTTCAGGGGATCGGATTGGACTATAGTACTCCGTATATCTAAATATTTTTTTCTTGCTATTTTTTACTCATGTAAAAACAATAGCGGTAGCCTTTGACAGCCTGCATTCGCCAAAAAGTCTCCAACATAGGTAAGTATAGCGCACTAAGAATATAAGAAGGTGCTAACTTAGTAGCTAAAATCATAACTATAGCCCGTAGTATCATGATTGCAAAATCTAGATGTCGAGCCTGGCAGGAAATAGGAAAACCCCCACGAGAGACCATTGAGGTCCCCGGTGTTAGGGGATACGGATAATCGCTAGAAACCAAGTCACTCAAACAAAAGGCAGGACCTTGAAGGGATCCCGTATTTTCTTCCAGGTATGGTCGTTTGTGTCTGGGGTCTTCGCTTGTACGGTATATGACCATAATATGTTATCTTACAATCAAGAAGCCAGAAGAAGAGATTGGATTTATTGAGACACTATGCAATTGACCTGGTGCAGGGGAGCATATCCGAAGCCATGGTGAGCCTCGACCTAGAGCTTAAAGTAGACGCACCCGTGGGCCCTCAACACTTCTATCAGGTAAGACTTTTGTTTTCATCATCAACAGTCCACAATGTATCAGCTGACCTAGCACTGTCTCATGTCCTCAGAGGCTGGAAGCGAATTACTGGAGAGATTATTTTGGAAGATAGAGGACATGTATGTTTCGGGCTCTTTAGCCACCAGGTAGCATAGCTCGAAAGGGCCGTGATATGCGCTGCAATTCTTTTATGGCCAAGTTGTTCAGAGACTGCCTTTATATACCTCTGGTGTTGTTGCGAGCGCCCATTTTATCTTCGTCCTGGCTGAGGGACATGTCCGTAATAGAGGGCTGGCTGGTAGTGGAGTTTTCTGACACACTTCGCGACCAATATTATGAAAAAAGTGTTTAGTGAATATTGAGAAGGCTATATGAAGGTTAAGTCGCCAGCAATGCCCGTCATATAGAAGTTGAACTCGATACATACGCCGCAATGTCCGCGTTCAGAAATATACTGACAGCAGTTCCGGCAGCAACCCTTGGCAAAAGAAGAATATTAAGTCAACTCTAGAATCTGGATAACATATTGGTGTGAGTAATGGTAATCTCCCGTTAGCCAGGCTAACGAAACTTACATCTATGTCCACGATTCATGAAGAAGTTCTCCAAAGACAAAGTGATACCTTTTGTTTTCATAAAGCCAAAGTGTTCTGATAAGTATCAAAATTTAGATCTATGAGTTGAGTGTTTTCCTTTGTACGAACAACCGAATACATTGATGTTTGATATCAGCAAATCATTACATACTCTGCATCTCACCCAACAAGACATGGAGATGACCACTTTTCCTCTGATGTAGCGGCTTAGAAGCTTCAACGATTGTAAGACTTCCAGCATGGAGTCATGCACCCAAGCATCTCAGATAGCTCCCACAATAAGGCTTATAATACCTGTTTGACGAAATCAATTTCTATTATCAAAAGACTGCAACAAGACATACGCATATAAATGCCACTATTGAAGGCGACCGAGGATATTAATAACCAAATGCACCTGAAGTACTCCTTATGATACGAACTCATATCCCGAGTCCCAACTGAGCATCGATTTGCCTTAGGTGATATCAGAAAGATGAGAGGGGTTTGTAGTTGAGTATGGAATATTGACAGTAGACGAGAACACTTAATACTCAACGAAGACTTGAACTTGAGTCTTCCAAGTGAAGCCCCTCTCATCCTACCTGTCTTTGAACTATGGCTCTGGTTCTTGAACCCCTTTACACGAAGGTAACGTGTAATCTGTTGCAATACCCCTAGGATTGTCGTAATTCCAACTCTCATCAGAAATGGAGGATGGAGTGTATTGCCCTGGTAGCGCTTAAGAAGCCTTGGTTCTCATAGTCCGGCGTAATTTTAGGGAAATCAGTCTACAGAAAGTAGAAAGAATAAAAAGATAATACCTGTTTACGTTGCCTTCCGGACGAAGAGGCAGTCTTATGTAAATGATCAAGCACTACTTAGACAGCCCCAGGTGGGCAGAGCAAGGGAAAAGCGATAGAATTCAAGATCAACAGACGTGTAGAAATCCAGATTCAATTGTGTGTCGTGTTTGATTCGTTTCAAAAGTTCCTTTTTAGTGGCTATCGCTATGAGTCAGATTTGAGAATACGATCCCTCCCTCATATGTACGGTTTGGAATCATTTCTCTCAGCCCCACGCACTTTGTTTGCATAAGTTCAAATCGAGCTGCCTTAGATTGTTATGATAGAATTTTAAAGAAGCAAGACTTGCAGGTATCCTTCCGGGTGTGACCCAAGATCATCACTTTCGCCTACGTGCGGAAACCAAAGCATGACTCTGGAATTTTTATAGAGAATGACAGATTCGACCAGCTGTTGTCAGTTCAACAATGTGTGTGTCATGTAGGAATTGCCCTGGTTTTTGTTAGATTCATTCCATATGGCAACGCGGATAATTATATTGAATGTGATTCTGCTGGGCCGGTCTGGGATAGCGAGACAGAAACTCATTAATTCCCCCTGCATGATGTTGGATTATATGTCCATATCGACTTGAATTCAGTGATTACTCAAACAATTGAAATAGCTACCATCATAGCTCCGATGACAGATAATGAATGGGACCTAATCTATAATTATGAGTCTCGCTCCGAGGCTCGGGCCTAAGACGCGGGTTTAAATTGTCCGGCCTTCCCGCCTCCACAATGAGTCGGACTTTTCTCTTGCCCACTGCATCAAACCTCCACTACCGACTTACACAATCTGATCGACATCACATTGAAATGGATGTGGTAAATTTTGGACAGAGCCCTTCACTGGGATATATTCTGTTTATTATTGCCTCAGCTGTGTTGCCCATTCTTCTGCTCTTCACTCTCATCCGCAGACCTGTTGGCAAATCTGTATCCCAATCATTGCCTTTGCCAGCCGATGATGAAATTGTTCGCCTGCGAGTATACCCGGTCAAGTCATGCCGCGGTTTTGATGTCAATTCAGCGCAGCTTCTACGAACTGGTCTAGACTTGGACCGTAACTGGATGTTTGTCACGGCTGATGAACATGAATTTATCACGATCAGAGCAAATTCAAATATGACTCTTATCATAACATCTTGGGACGTCAATACCGACACACTCATTATTTCTCTCAATGAACACAAGATTGAGATACCTGCTCACCCTACGAGTCAATGGCTTGAGAATAACACTGAGCTCAAGAAGGCGACTATCTGGGGCGAGCAAACCGATGCATGGGAATACGCCGAGAGTCTGACCAAGCCTATCTCGGAATTTCTAAATATGGACGTTCGCCTGATGTACAAGGGCCCTACACCGCGAGTTCTACGTGGAAGCGGAGCTCCTCACCGTCTTGGTCGTACGGAGGCTACCAAGTTTGCCGACATGATGCCTGTGCTGGTAAGTTACATAGACTGGAACCCGACATACGACTCAGGCGCTATACTAATGCCAAGCTTGACAGGTTGCCTCGATGGCGAGCATGAATGAGCTGAACGAGCGTCTCACTAAAGCTGGCGAGGATAAGATTGAGATTGATCGGTTCCGCCCTAATATCATCATCCGAGGAAGCGTACCCTGGGTTGAGGACGGATGGAAAACTCTCCAAATTGGTGAGGGTGAGCACCGTCTCGACCTTGATGTAGTGTGCCGATGCCTACGATGCCAGGTACCTAATGTTCACCCGATTACTGCTGATAAACATCCGCGTCAACCTTGGAACCAGCTGATGAAGTATCGACGAATCGACCCTGGACTGAAGTTCAAGCCGAGCTTTGGCATGCTTTGTGCACCGCGCGATGAGGGGCACATCGAGGTTGGCATGAAATTCCAGGTCACGGCTATGACGAATGATCACTTCTTCATTAGTCCAATGAAGTAAAACGAATTTTTGGAAAGTGTTTGGGGGAGCTGTATGGCTTCTGTGGTAGGGTGACATGTACAAACCGCCAAGGGAAACGAAAATGAAAACGACAACGAGACCATGTTTAGGTAATGGTTCACAAGTATTGTATGCTGTTCAACTTTGGACACTTGGGCACCTACCTAGGCGTACTAGCTGACTGTACTGTGTTCTCCTCTTTTAAGTGGCAGTGCTGGATCAGCCCAGCCAGGCTAAGATCAAGAGCTTTCATAAAAAGTCAGATGGAATTCAAGGGTTGAGTCTGCTGTCATAACTAGTTCGAGCAGGCCTAGATCAAGTATACAAGTTTATAAAAGAGGCCGATTCGGGAATCTGGGAGGAATTTCTGAGGGGAAGACGAGGGCAGGACTTGATTTCAGTCCTACCCTCCACGAGTCCACCCTCCACCCTTCCTGTTCATTTTTCAACTTGTCTGGTTCTCTTTGACCTGATAAGCCTAGACTCTGAATTGGACTACTGGAATTTGACAGAGGCCTCCTGATAAGATCACGATGTCATGCATTTGAGGATGGTTCCATTTCAAGGATGCTTGTTCACAAACCGAGTGTATGGTTGTTGAACAATCACATCCTTCATCCACTTGGCATATTAGCCGGAACACACCATCAACCATACACAGCCTTGCGAAGACACTAGTGATATGCCTTGCTGGAAACGGGTTAAGTAGCTGATAGATGAGATTTGTTGCTGTACGAAGAATTTCAAACATGCGTGCGTTGTTGCACCCGTCTCTTGGATCCGGTCAAGCCTGGCCAGGCTTTCAAAGGGACACCCGCATTCTAGTGTGATAGTAAGCCAAGTCGAGAGAATCTTGGTAGTAGATCAAGGCACAGATACTGTTTGGATATGGCAGATGCTGTATCGCGATTTGTTTACATGATAGAATGAATTCACAAAGACTTGGTCCTGGTCATGAGACGCTTTGCTCACAACAGCATCCGTGTTGACTCCTTCAACGCAGCTGAACAGCTTCTCGTGTAGCGAGAGCAAGCATGGTCTCTGAAGATATAGAGACAAACATCATATCTAGTTGGTCTTTTGCCCTTGCCACATGATGCCAGAATGTGGGCAACGCTGGGTGGAGTGATATGTCCCCGATGCTCATGGTCATGGTCATGGCTCATGGGGAACGCAAACACCCTCATTGAGCTACAAGAATGATCCTTCCAGATCGGTTGACGCTATGATTCAAGCGCATATTTGCCAAGTCATGTTACCCAAAGTGTCGGGAATCACGGCTCGGGCAGTTCTATTTCCGTGTTAGTCGTTGTTGATACACGAACAAAGAGTGGAAAAACTGTGGCTTGGTCATGGAGGCAATGAAACATCCATATCCAAGACAGTCTGCACTCACAGGCCTACTACCTCTAGGTAGTCACTGTTCCACTGCTAGACTACCTAAGGTAAGCTACCTAGTCACAAGGCTGTAACATTTGTGATTTTGTGTAACTGGGCATGGAGGCTGATTCACTGACTGATTGGTGTGGCAATACCCATTGTGCTAGGCGCTTCGCGGGGCTTTTAAGCGGCACGTTGGCCCAGCCTAGGTAGTAGGTACCCAGCTTACCTTATGAGAGATCCTAGGTATGCACAGCCCACCACACCAGCTTTTCAAAGCTTCCTCCCAATCAATCAATCAGACAGACATTACATCTTTCATTGCTTTTAAATCTCTCAACCTTCCCATCAAATTTCACCACTATCGCGCATCGAAGCAGAAGTTTACCCATCAGCAAACCTATTCACCATGTTGGGGGAAGACCTCGTCATTTATTATAATGACTCCATCGACTCAGACAACCTGGCTGCGGCTATGGCCCTGTTCAAGGCCACGCAATGGAAGCCCAACGTCCGCGTGATTTGGATTCTAGAGCCCCGTCAAGTTTGTTTTGGATTATCCATGACCGCGGATCAGATCACCAGATGCAAGGAACTGATACAACAGCATTTTCCATCCGTTGAGAACCCTTTCAAGACCCTTTTGAACGGAGATATCAAGCAGCAGGATATTGATGATATCAAAGGTCTGACAGGCGATGATCGCAAGATCGTAAGCTCTCTCCTCAGAATCAAATGCTTTTGACAAATCTGACCACGGTCATAGCTCGAGATGGCAGTGAAGCCCAAGTATGGCTCAATCGACGACGCTACCTTGCATGCACAACTAAGTGCACTGGACCTGGCAACTTGTCTTTCCGAGTGGTCTAATGTTAAACCCATCGAAGTTCTTGTGGACTATGAGACTCTGAAACACATCGAGAACCCAGTGAATCTGCACATGCATCACCATGAAGAACTTGTCAACCGGACTGAAAGTGAGCTGAAGGACTACTACGACATCCTGAAGAAAGTGTTACACCCTGGCCGTCGAACCGATAACCTGAGAGGTTGGTATTACAAGTGTATCATAAGGCTCGAGCATCGTAGAAAACTCTCAAACAATTCTATGGGAGAACTTGTCTTGGATAACGTTTTGAATCGGATCCAGAACGCGGGAAGCGTTCAATTCTTTGGAGGTTCTTCGTTGAGAATCCTACAACAATTCCTCGATAGAGGTGTAGCCAGCAAGATCAAGTGTCATCTGCAGGTGGTAAGTCTGATCCCTGATCCATATTACTCATTGACAATATACTTATGGTGATAGGGTTCCTGCGACATGTCAGCCAATCTCTTTTCCAACCAGTTCAACATCGCTCTCAACCAACAAGCAGCCAAGATCGTTCTCAGCCGATCTACAGAATTTGCGGAGTTCACCGTCGTGCCTTCACATACAGCACAGAGTATAAAATACTCAGCCCTTGGTCTGAAGAAATATGGAGGCCACTGTATCGAGAAGCGAATTCTGGGCTTCAACTGCCACGAGGATCCCATCAAGATCGTCACAAATCAAGTTTCACTCGAGCAAAACTATCCTGACAAGGCCTACTCCATGCCAGACTTGACCTCGTTTTTGTGTGCACTTGCTCCAGACCAACTGGCCCCCAAGCTAGGGTACATCGAGGTCGACGAACAGGAGGGCGGTACACTTCTTTTCAAAAAGTCTGATAAGGGCATCCGCATGCTTGATCTGGAAGACGCTCAGGAATTCAAAGAGAAAAAGATCGAAGAGATTTTCGAGTCATTAGTTGGCGAAGTGGTGCTGTGACGGAGACAACTTTTGATACCCAAAGGCGAGTTGGAAGTCAGATAGTACTTTTAATAGCTTCTTGATGCACAAGAGCATAATCTCAATTAATAGAGAGAATTATTAGACTTCTTACGAGCTCGAGAGCATGATGCGTGTGAAGTTATCCAAGTTAGCCTGGGTACAATGGACTGACTACAAGCATGACTTAACTTGCTTGTTTGGACTCCGACAATAGTGAAAGTAACGGTATAAATAGGACATGCAGACACCATGCGGAAATGCCAAACTCACCTGGAGCTCATACTCAAGACAAATTTACCTCCAAGTTAGTAAATCTCCAGTCAAAGAAGAGGCGCTTCAAGTGCAAATTCTATTAGGTAAGGTAGCAGGTAGGTAGGTCGTTTACTGATATCGCCAATCATCAGCCACAAGACGGGTCCCTTCCGTGTGGCGCCGTTGCCAGCCTTGCGAGCCCCCTCTCCAGGTTGACTATTTCAACGAAACCTCAACAGCTTCGGCTGTTAAATCTGCCTCCTACAAGTCTCCTCTTCCTGCGGAATTGGCATCTAACGGTCTATCAGAAGATATGTCAGCCAACTATTGGCACTCGACACAATGTCGCTTCTGGAGCTTCACCAAGGAACAGCTTGTGACAATGCGACAGAAGCTTGAAGAGGACAATGCTGAATTGGTGCGCATGTTTCCGCTTCCGCAGCAACGCCACCTGTACATATATTTTAATCAACGTACGTGGACACCTCTATACCACGAGAGAACCAACAGACTGGCTGACTCGTTGGACGCGCAGAATTGATACGGCTGGCGAAGCGATTGACGATCCGACAACAATCCATGGCCACGGCGCAGGTCTACATGAAGCGATTCTACTCCAAAGTCGAGATTCGTCGAACGAACCCATACCTCGTCATAGCGACCGCGATATACCTAGCCTGCAAAATTGAAGAGTCTCCTCAACATATTCGACTCATCGTTACAGAGGCGCGACAGATGTGGGGAGATCTCGTGGCCATCGACACGTCCAAGCTGGGCGAGTGTGAGTTCTTCATGATAAGCGAGATGCGATCACAGTTGATTGTATTTCAACCGTATCGAACGATCACAGCCTTGCGAAATGAACTATCGTTGGTGGACGACGAAGTGCAACTGGCTCGCTCGGTCATCAACGATCACTTCATGACGGATCTTCCGCTCCTGTACCCTCCACATATTATCGCCATGGTTGCCATCCTGCTGGCCTTGGTGTTGAGGCCCAATAACTCCGGCCCTGGCCAGAACACTTCAGGAGCGGCCGCCGCAGCCGGACTAGCAGCCGCTCAACAGGCGCTGATGCGAGCACAGGGCCAACAAGCACAAGGTGGAATGTCCGAGCCCACTGCTGCAGAACCTAAGGAGAAGCGGCAACAAGATCGGGTGTCGCGGGTGCAAAAGTTTGCGAAATGGTTGGTCGACAGCAACGTGGAGATTGCATCAATGGTGGATGCTACTCAGGAGATTATATCATTTTATGAATGTTATGAACATTACAACGACAAGCTCACTCGCGAACAGATCAACAGGTTTGTTAAGGCAAGAGGCTTAGATAAGTGATCAAGTTATGAGCAATGAGATATGAAGCATGGCATATGCGGGTTAAGCATTGAGGAGCATTGGCTGGGAGTTCAGGCGTTACCGTTTATTGTTATTAGACATTCACACATTTGGTATTGTATGAACCTTCCAGGTAGACTGGCTGTCTGTATTAGTAGGTAGGTAGTATTAACTTTACCTTCCAGGTTTCTATCGTATGGACCTGATAGTTTAACAACATAGATCGGGTATTCTATCGTTTTCTATGTAGTTGATTGGATCTCAGATAGGAGGCATGCAGGTGCGTCTCTTGGGCAGTGATTTGTCGGACGTCCGGGACTGTCTCTGAGAGCCACCCAATTATGAGATAAGAAACTTGTCACCTCCGGGCAGATAAGACTTTTCTCTCTCTTTAGGGCAGTCAGTTACTAGACTGCACCATTAATCCACTGACCGAAGATGTCTTTCACTTGGCTGGTCCGCAGATCATGTGAATATTTGCAAGACGAAAAGAATTCCTTCGAGATGAGGAGCCAGGAGTTTATGCCGAGACAGAGCGAGGATGTTGGCAGCTAAAGACAGCAAAAGAATAGCTCAGCGGGTCCTTCCGGGGCACTAAGCATAATACAGTGCCTCTGATTGATCGCCAGGCTCCCAAGCAGTGCCCAACAGCGGGCAGGACGGCTGTTGATAGCCACCCCGGGCCATGACGGAGGGGGCTAAGCTCCACTGTAGCATTTGGTATTTACTGGTACGTAGGCTAGTATTTTTGAGCAAGCCCAGCCCAGAGCAGCAAAACGTTAACCCGGTCTGGGGGGGTTTCATTCAGCTACCAACGTCACAGCTCGTCAATTGGTATTGGCACTTCAACACCATCTTTTCCTTCCGACCCGAATCCTTCCTACGACAGCTTAGCCATGAACTTCCGGTAACCCGACAATACCTCCCTCGAAGTCGCCGTACCTCGATTCTATCTGCACAGCGACGCTCTCCTGCAGCGCAGGGCTTTTTGCGCCTGTTGCGCCCGACGTACCTGAGATCTTGCCGGAACGAGATATGCCACCATTGCAGTTACAACAGTCGTCATGAGCGTGACAAACATTGTGGAGGAAATTGAAGAGGGGCTTAGGGAACCCCAGAACTCTCGCGATGCTCGTGTCGAGAAGCTCTGGGCGAGCCTCGAGCCTGATCACACAGGAGAACTTGACCTAAAGGGTCTGCAGAAGGGGCTTCGAAGGATTGACCATCGTAAGCGAGAGCCCGCGCTGGCTCAAGCTTGGTAGAGATACTAATGAGCAATTACAGCCATGAAGAATGCCGACGACATGCTGAAACGTATAATGGAAGAGGTGGATCAAAATGGCGATGGCAAGATACAATACAACGGTACGCAAATCTGCCTTTGACTCTGGAGCTCCAACTCTTCCAGATATTGCCTCGGTACCTACGGCCACGATGTTGAAAGCTTACTTTTGGCTGTTCGCACCCTTTAGAGTTCCGAAAATTTGTCGAAAACGCAGAGCGCCAGCTTTTTGCCCTATTTCGATCAATTGATAAAGATGGCAATGGGAAATTGGACAAACTTGAGCTTCAAACAGCTTTCAAGAACGCCGGACTCACACTATCGACCCGCCGCCTTACTGAGTTCTTCGATGATATGGACCTCAACAATGATGGTTATGTCACATTTGACGAATGGCGGTCAGTATTTTATTTTCAATCCTATCTGGGTGATCCTTTTGTTGCATTTTTCTGTTGAGAGCTCCACTGGCTGCCAGTCGCATCACATCAGATGCTCAGAGCTCATGACTGACTCTCAGTCATTTTGGCGGGGATAACCCTCATAACGTCATGTGCCAAGCCCAATCGCTGCCATCGGCGATACATCTGCGACCAGTTGCTCGAAGTCGAGATGTTTCTTAAGGCGTCTGCCTCCTTGTCAATCATGGACTTTGCAACTGATCATGAACTCTCAGAAACTTTCTACTATTTATGCCGCCCAACGACCACGACTCCCAACTTCATGCCGTACTTGACTTTTACTACTCGGTGGTCAGCGTGACTCCAGAAGGAGACACACTTGTGAGCGAGGAAACATTAGAGGGTCTAGGTACGGACGGCTTCCGCTCTCTTTTCATCACCCTTTTCGGCTCTCTTCTACGAGTCGCTTTCCCCTACGATTTCCCAAGACCTATACCTTCACCTGGCCGGACATCGACTTCCGTCAGTCAACCCAACACCTCAAACCCGGATGAGTCCCCGAACCAGACCGAGAACATGGCTACCGCGGCCACAGTCTCATATCCCGACTACGATGGTGCAGCTACCGAGATATCGCAGGAAATCGCCGAAACGCTTACACAACACGTCGACGATGGCACCCATGGACCTGGACATGAACACACCATTGGAGCTTCAACAGCAGTGCACAAGAAGTTTAGACTAACACAATTTGTACCCGATCCAGGCTACTTTCTAGCAGGTGCCATCGCCGGTGGAGTGTCGCGTACGGCTACTGCGCCTCTCGATCGGCTGAAGGTCTATCTGCTTGTGAATACGTCCAGTCGTACCGAGACCGCGGGTGTAGCACTTCGACAAGGCCGTCCGCTCGCTGCTCTGAAAAATGCAGCAAAACCGTTTGGCGATGCTTTTCGAGATCTTGTTCGGTCAGGGGGTGTTCGAAGTCTTTTTGCTGGTAAGTCTGCATCATAAGATATTAGGGCTCATATTGGCCCCGGATGCGACAGAAAATGCTAATGAGACTAGGAAACGGCCTCAATGTCATCAAAATTATGCCTGAGACGGCCATTAAATTTGGCTCGTATGAAGCGGCAAAACGCGCGCTTGCCAACTTCGAGGGCCATGGTGATCCCAAGCATCTCAGTTCGTGGTCAAAATTCGCCTCAGGTGGCTTTGCTGGCATGATAGCACAGTAAGTCTAACATGAATCTTGACACAGGTTAGAAACTGATAATTGGCAGGGCTTCGGTTTACCCTCTCGATACCCTCAAGTTCCGCCTACAATGTGAGACTGTCAAGGACGGTCTTCAAGGTGCGGCTTTGGTACGCCAGACCGCTGTGAAGATGTATGCAGATGGTGGTGTGCGTGCCTGTTATCGAGGATTGACCATGGGACTTGTGGGAATGTTCCCCTACAGTGCTATCGACATGGGCACATTTGAACTACTCAAAAAGTCTTATAAGTCTTACTATGCTCGGAAGAACAACGTCCATGAAGACGATGTCAAACCCGGAAACATTGCCACAGGGATCATCGGCGCCTCGTCCGGAGCCTTTGGAGCCAGCGTTGTCTATCCTTTGAACGTGGTGCGAACACGACTTCAAACCCAGGGCACAGCCATGCATCCCGCAACATACACTGGTATCTGGGACGTCACGAAGAAAACGATTCAACGAGAAGGATATCGGGGCCTATATAAGGGCCTCACACCCAACCTTTTAAAGGTTGCTCCCGCCTTGAGTATCACTTGGGTGGTGTACGAGAATTCAAAGAGAATTCTTGGATTGAGCTAGAAGTCCCAACTAGCTATGAGATAAAAGGGCCAGACACAAGAAACTGAAGGGATCACCCCCTGTTTCACAATTGACATTTACTATACACACGCACGCACGCACGCCTGCCGCAATTTCACATCAACATTCTGGAAAGCAAGGATCTAGCGATTGGATGGCATTGCGTTACGATGGGGGAATATTCCGGCGTTGGAGGGATTGATATATCAGAAGAAAGTGGCCAGCAGCCATCGTCAGAAGACGAGGCGATGATACGGCTGGCACTGCATATTTCTCATTTTTGGAGGTGCTGGGAGTCGGTGGTTAGAACTGGGTGGACATTTCCTTGTTCAAGATAGAAGTGGTTACAAGAAGGTGAGGTCTCGTCATGAATCCATCAGTTTCCTTGACTAGGTTTGAAACGATAATGAAAGTTACCCTGACTCGCCATCTTTGAAATTGTTGAAATGCGAAAGACGGCGGGCTAGCTGACAGAGGTCATGGAGAGCATCCGGGATCGAGCATGACCATTTCGGACAAGGAACCGGAGCCGAAGATGTGGGACCGGCTCCGGCGAAATGGTCCATACAGGAGGGGCCGTCCTGAGTAACTCGAGGATTCGTTGGACCGCAATACCAGCCATAAGAAGGTAATAATTATGAAGGCATGGTGGAAGCTTGTAAAGTGAAGCTCACTGCTGGAGTGAATGTGTCCTGCAGGGACTTGGGCATGAAAGGAGGTCCAGAGCAGAGGGAGCTGCTAATGAAGCTGCCCGCCCATGAAGCTCATCATGGCTTTGGCAGGCAGCTTACAAAAGAAGCTTATTACCGCACTGCAGATCCGAGCTCGGCTTGGAAAGCTCGGCTAATAAGTGCTCGTTATCAATCAGCCCTATCACGTGTGGTTGCTGCTTATTATCGATCAGCAAACGTCATTTCGCTATTTTGACTCGTTATTCTATCTTCCACAGTCACAGTCACAGGTTGTCGTCAGCCGCATGTCAAGAACTCGCGGCCTTTGCTGCAGGGCTTACGCAACATTGCGACTATGACTTGAGCTTGCACAGGAATGGCAGTTGGCAAGGGTCGAAAGAGGACTGCGGGGTTGTGAGGGTTGGGGGGACTTTTGTAATGTGATAGAGGAGGATCCTTGCTCTGGAGTCTGGTGGGAGACGGAAGATAAGACGAGGAGGGAACTAAAGACTTTTCAAGAGAAGGTGAATCATACGAAGAATAAACAAATCAAAAACGAAACCAAAGAAAAGAAACACCAGAGGTAGAGATAGTATCGTTCATAATATTAAAGGTACGGTACAGCCAAGTAAGGAAGCATTGCACATACCATCCATACCTAGGTACCTAGCTTACAAGTTGGAGGAACTTGATATGATAAATGGGTAGCTTGGTCCTAGGTTGGTCGGACTTTTTGCAGTATTACGCCGCTTCATATGCACGTTGGACGCTCGCCCCCAAAAGAGCAATAGCGTGATCGGCCAACGATGGATGTGACATCCATGGATGGATACAATCAGAAGCATCGCAACCAAGCAACGTAACCGAGCAGTAATATCCAGTCTAGAACCATGACCACGGCCATACATAGGCTGATTGTAGAAACCAAAAAAGAGAGAGGTGCTGTAAGCAAGACCTGTTCCCCTCTTTTTTTCCTCATCCGCGCCCACGCCGCAGCTCGACTTCGTCCTTCTCCCATCTCGTTTGGCATTCTTGACCTCAATAATCTGGTGATACACGGCGTGAGCACGCTCATATTCCTTTTTGTCAAGAGTGCCACGTACGCACCGCCTTGATCTCCTTCTTACTTGAATAAAAAAAGGGGTACTTGACGTGCGTCTGGATCAATTGCACCGTCTTACACGGCCTACGCCCACAACGAGACAAGGACAAAATGCCTGCTCCTTATTCTGACAATCTCTATTCCGCCGACTCTGACGATGAACCTGACGCCCTCTCGCCAACTGACGGTTACTTCCACGCGTCGTCTGAGTCGTCGTCATCTCGCTCTGGACAAAACGTACCTCATGTCCCAAACGTTCTTGTCGAGGACCCAACTCAGTTGAGTCGCGATGCAAAGATCAAAGAGGCAGAGAGGGAGAGGAGGTTGTTAAATACCAGCGGAGGGTCTGCTGAACACAACTCTGAGATCACTGCCTTGTCACATGAGAACGCGAGCGGCTCAGAGAATCCCATTGCATCGACGCCACGTTCTCCCCCAAGAGCTTCTCCCCTGTTTGCTCATCCTGTTGACGCACCACCTGCTTACTCGCCCTCACCCACAACAACTTCGCCTCCAACTACAGTGAACAACTATCAGACCTTTGCTTCTACAGCTACAATGGGTCGGCCTGAGGAAAGCAGACCTCTGATTCACCATGCCCCAGAGTCCATGAGCAACCCCTACAACTCAGCTCAACAACCCTCGCGTTGGCAACAATTCAAAGACTTGGTCTCAAACTTCAACATCAGGAAGAAAGTCAAGACAATCCTTGCGTCGCTTCTTATTTTCTCTGTCGTTTTTATGATCTTCAGCAGCTTTACTATGCAGTCCAATCACGGCGTAAGTCTCATGTTGATACAACACGATACCTGGACTAATGCAACTGCTAGTCACACTCAAAACCAGTCGAGGATAACGATCCCGTTGCACCGCCTGTCGACGACGGCGATGACTTCAACTGGAATCCTTCGCGAACTTGCCTTGAAAAGCCTCAACACTCGGCCCACTTCGCTGAGGAATTCGATATCCAATCTGACCGCAACCTTAGCATTATACAAAGAATGGTCAAGTCCGATGATATTGAAGGATGGAGTACCCATGTCTCTGGTGAAGTTATTCTTCGGCCTGTGGAAGATTCCTCGCCTGCTAGTATCGAGCTGCAGGTTGTCTCTAACCACGACAATCTTAGGGCCACAGCCGACTTCGACAAGACAACTCAGGTCTTTGAGATCAAGGTACCACGCAGGGTCGCCTGGAGCTCGTCTGACAAGGCCCCTTGCATCCAAATACGTGTCACGGTCTCGGCTCATCGTAGGACTATCCTTGAGCATCTTAATATTGAGACTCAGCAGCTTGACATCAACCTCAAAGAGGGGGTCGTTCTGGGAGTCCATAATGGGGTCAACATTCGAAGCGCCAGCGGTGATATCAACTCGCCTGGTATAAAAACGATCAAGGGCAAGGAAGTTGTTCCGTACACTCTCTCATCCCGCGAAATCCGCATTCACACGGCCAGTGGCGATGTCAAGGGATGGTATCCCCTTTATGACCTCCTCGACATCTCAACGGCCTCAGGTGATATCATCACCAACATTGGACCGAAGCCAGTGAACCCTCAGAATGTTAGGCCTGCTGAGTTTCGTGTGCGCTCTGCTTCAGGCACGATCAAGATTGATGAGCCTCTCACTAGTGCGCAGAAGGCTGCTCGCCCAGATCGCGAATTCCCACCACGCGACTACACAGTTGATATTATCACGGCATCGGGAGATATCACGGCCGATGTCGCCGCGAGCTCATCGGCGTCTTTCAAATCGCAGTCTGGTGATATGAAGCTGCAAATCTGGCCAGTTCTGGACTCGAGTTTGTTGACTATAAACGACAAGGCGAAGCCAACAATCATCACGGACACGAAGAGCGGCGATACGCATGTGACGATTCTGGAGCCCCTATGGACGAGCCTTGCTACCATCGGCGAAATGATCCCCCCAGTCAAGCCTTATGATCCGACGGATGGTAGCGATCCATACATTGTTCTCCCTGAAGGATCTGAGCTTGCTGGAATTAACATGGCCAGACCCGTTCTTTCGGTTCTTCACTCCACACACAAGTCAGTCAGCGGCAAGATTGAGCTCTACTATCCTAATTCTTGGGAGGGCCTGTTCTTTGCAAACTCCATTTCGGGATCACAAGAATTCAAGGGTAAGGACGTGACAGTTGAACGCGGAAGAGGATCAATCCCACCACATCTCATCAACGGAAGAAAGGGCAAGGGTTTCTCCTCACTTGACATTAGCACCGTGTCTGGCGACCAATTCGCCCTGCTTGGAGAGGAATAATATGAGAGAGAGAGGTAAACGAATAGTAATGAAATAAGGGGCCTGCAAGATACACGAATGGAATAATGACTACGGCGTACTGGCGTTAATGATATTACGAGGAAACTTATTGCTTGGACAGCACCATTCGTTAAGGATAGTAACTAGGATACCATACCGTTCGTTGAACGTATTATTGACTGCAATGAAATATCTATCAAGAACCTCCTTGTCCCGACGAAACAATAGCCAAGTTTATTAACCCCAGATCCATGAAGTGGCTGGCCAAGGCATGGTAGCGGTAAAGCCGTTTCCTAGCCGACAGCCCGTCCCGCGGGATATATTGAACCAACTATGAAACGACTTGGCGTGGTTTGCACTGATTCTTGCCATGATATCATTCATTGTAAGATAGTGTAACTCGAGTAGATTGTTTGCATTATGCATCAACACACAGTTTGTGCCGAGCTCGTAAACATTTATGCGGGTAACCTCTTAAGTACTAAGGTATGGAAGGTAATAACAGTGAATGGTAGGGACTGACAGTTTTGGTGCATTACGATAACAGTTTTGCCTTATCGCTAAGAAAGTCCCATGATCACAAAAACTGTTGGTTCATAGGCTGGCTCCCCGTCCCCCAGAATTGGATCTCATCCATGGATGCTCTCAGTTCCTTAGGTACTAAGGTTGCAGAACACCTAAACGCTATGGGAAGTGGCACGTGCTTATACAGGGGTCACCTCCATCTCCATCTGGATCAAGCCCGGGCAGGCAAGGTTAGTAGGCACTGGTCTTAGGTACCTAGGTAGGCATGTTCAGCTGTCGAATCACTGATGCCGTGCTGTATCTCGTTAGAGCCCTTACGGAACCTAACCTACCTACCTTCATCCACTAACTACCTCACCTACCACCATCCACCATCCACCATCATCATCCATTCATCCAATCCATCCACCCTCTACAAGTGCTCGACTCTCCTCCCACAATTCAACCCAATCCTCTCTCCTCGCACGTCAGCCGCACTCTCTCCAGGGATATCACCTGCCTCGATCTTTTTTTTTGCGACGTCCTTTTTCTTGCCACGACCCTCGACTTTGCGATCCGCTTTGCCTGCCGCTCGTTTTGATGATGCCTCTTGCCCCTCGAAGGCACCCAAAATCCGTAGATTAGGGCCTAGGCTTCCACCGAGCTTAGTCTCCCAACCAAGTCACCTGCTCGTCGACCGAGGCTGTCACTTCTTCTTCATTCCCTGGACCGCCATCGACAAGAGGAATATATCGTCGCGACTTAGATACGTATATCCGAGCATACATCGTCCGTCATGCAAGCTCCGTCATCCGGTTCCCAACGCGCCTTCGCCCATCGTCGCTCGCCTGGCGCTGAGCCAGGGCCACCACCGAATGTTCCTGTCCGATCCATTTCGCCGGCGCTCCAGGCCCGAGCCTCAAGCGCCTCAGCGAGATCTGTACAATCGACTGGGTCTCGCAGGATGAACCGTGAAGTGAGTATACCGTAATGCTCAGCGTGGACGAGAGTGTGCCCATGCCGAGCCCTGCCCCACGTCCCATACCCAATTGCAAAGCAAGATGCTGACGCTCCATGATCTCTCAGGGTTCCGGCAGCGGTTCCAATATGCCTCTATCGCAGATCGAAAAGAGCGTCACACACCTCCTCGTCGCAACAAAACAGCTTCTCGAGACCTTGACCCAATGGTCGCGCGGACAAGCTACCGATAGCCAAGTGTCTGACGTTTACGTGCGCTTGGGTTATGAATTCAATATGGCGTGTCGCGCATTCACGGCCATCCACGTTGACACATCTGATTTAGGAAACGTGCCCGATCTACTGCGACATATTCTCGAAGCAACGTTGAGCCAAGAGGCGAGTGCCGAGAGTTTGGAGAAATATTTGCCTAGGATCCGGGACATCATTATTAATCTGTTACACGGCCTAAAGCGCAAACAACAGAAGCTCCGCCAGAAGCAAGCTCGGGACCGCGACGGCCATGCACCTCCCGACAGGGCAACCAGCGTTAGTACCGTTGGAAGCGGCAACAGTGGACTCACCAATATGTTAGAAGAGGGTCTGGAGAACGGTTTCCAGCCCGACTCGCAACCGACTGATTCCTTGCGTCAGTCGGGCGGCAGTACCAACCAGTCCCCACGCCGCTTTAATGCTCAGCGAGAATCCTCTCGAGCATCCGCCATATCAGAACAGTCTTCCCTCTCTAGCAACACGATGCAAAGTATGCCAGTTGTTCCACCTTATCCAGAAGGTGAAAGTACTATCCCTACTGGACCTCCAGCACCTCCTGGACCACCTGGAGGAGAGCTAAATATCGATTCGTTCCCGCCGCCTCCACCGCCTCCGCCAGATAATACCTCGAGTGCTCTGGCCGCTCTGCAGAAGGGTGGAGATCTGGAAAGACGAGCTTCACGCAGATATTCTCAATACCAAATATCCAAGCATCTGGGAGGTGCTAATGGTGTACCGATTCTTCCGCCGCAGAATTCACCTGTGCCAAACCGAGGAAGAAAGGAAGTCCGAGAGTCACTGCGAGCAGTTCAAGGTCGACAGTCTATACGCCACAACCGTAATACCTCCAGCCAGTCTCTGCGTACTACGGCTCCTGCTGAAGATTCTCCCGTCAGGATACCAGACAGCGTTTCTGAGGAATCATCATTAGCAGAGTTGCCCGCAAAGACAGATCCTCCCACGGTGCAGACACCCGATGAAGCATATGCTGCCAGCGCAACACTCAGTGGGCCCCCCACTGATCCTATGTTCTTCAGTGATGATGCACCAGAGACGCCGAAAGTCGAGAAGCCAAAGGCCGAGCCCGAAGTTGCTCCCACACCACAGCAACAGCCTGCTGAGACCTCATACTTCCAAGATTCGCCCCCTCCGACTCCCACGAAGGATCTGACCTTGTTCCTCCAGTACAAGTCCAAGGTAAAGAAGTTTGTTCTGCCGGAGGGACGCGCCGAGCTCACCATTGGACGGCTTCAACTCGCATTTATCGAGAAGTTCTCTTGGAATACACAACACAACGGCGCAGATCTCCCTGAGATCTACATACAAGATCCGGTTTCTGGTGTGCGACACGAATTGGAAGATCTCGCAGATGTCAAAGACCGAACTGTTCTGGTGCTCAATGTCGAGGCTCTAGACGAAGTCAAGAAGCATATCGACGATGGAATTGCATCATTAACCGAAATTGTTCGGGATGTCAAGCAGACAGTGACGGATCAAGGAGCTGCACTTCAACGAGTTTCAGACCGACAACAAGAGGCAGCCAACGAAATGGCTCGACTGGCACTGTCGCCTCCATCAACTTCTCACTCGTCCGACGGAACAAAGACACAGTTTAGCTCTGGAAGGAAGTTGGATAGTAGCCACCTGGGAGAACTGAAGACCTTGCGACGAGATCTGGCCATTATGCGACAGACTTACTCCAATTTCCAAGCAGACATTCAAGACTCAATGGCTACCATTCGCGCAAAAGCTGCCAACGTCAAGGTTGCCACCGCCAAAGCTGCCATCCCCGACATTGAAGGCGACGCTGGTTACTCATATGTTACCAGTGGACGTAAACAACTCAACAGCGACTCTGACCGATTGGTTGGTAAGGTGGACGACCTCCAGGACCTTATTGAAGATCTGCGTAAGGATGTGGTGCACCGCGGTGTCCGACCACTGCCACGACAATTGGATTCTGTTGGAAAGGATATCGCAACATTGACCAAGGAACTGAAGAGGATGGAAGAGTACATGACACAGGAGAAACCTATTTGGACCAAGATTTGGGAGAAGGAGTTAGAGGACGTGTGCCAAGGACGGGACGAGCTTCGCCTGATGGAGGATCTTTTGGTCGATCTGCGAGACGATCTGGAGAAGGCTTCAGAAACATTCACTCTTGTTGAGCAGGCTACCAAGGAGCAGATGAAGGACAACGGCACTGGCGCAAGTGCCGGAAGCGCCCGCCAGTTCTCCAAGGGCCTTATCAACCTCGGCAACAGTGCTGATCAAAGCGCGGCAAAGGAAGGCGTTCTTGGCGAAGTAAGAGCTTTACAACCTAACCACGAAGATCGACTGGAAGCCATCGAGCGTGCGGAAAAGCTACGGCAAAAGGAGCTAGCAACGCGACAAGTCAACCCACTGCACCGAGAAATCACCAATTTCGTTGCGGACGGCAAGCTGAAGAAGTCAGGCGGGTTTGAGGAGGTCGAGCGCGCAAGGAAAGCCAAGGACGACCGCATCCGACGAGAGGTTTGGCAGCGCCAGAACGGCATTATTCCCGAGAACCCTATCGGCGAGGAGGGTGCGGACGCTGAAGCTGATCTGGAAGACGAAGACGCGGCATTTCTCAGGGAGCTTGAAGAAGACGAGGCCCGACAAGCCCAGGCTCAGGCAGAAGCAGAAGCTGAGGCAAACCAGCCGCCCCCGCCGCCGCCAAAGGACGACGACGATAAGCAACCTGACCAGCCAAATGGCGCTTAGTCAGTCACATTGGTTATATGATCGAGTTTACATATCTTGATGTGCCTAGATCGGTTCTACTACCTATGTTTATGGAGATGATGCCTGGGAAGAAGAAACGTCTTATGCGGGATTGTTTGAACGCGATATGTCAGTACGGAATATGGTTATGGACTTGGGAAGGACGGACGGACCCCCGGATATAGGAGGCAAAGGCTCTCTAAGCCAGCATTTTCTTAGCCGCTTTTTTTTTTCGATATTCTCGTACTTAGTTAGCCTTTTTGCTTGGTAGTTTTTAGTTGGGATCTTGACATAGCGGAGGCGAATGGGATTTGTTTCTCTCACTTGATCAACCACCTTTCCTCTGATTGAAATTCCCTAAAAGTGTTGCCTTTTTGCTGGATTTGTATCTAGCTAGGCCTGTGGCATGCTAGCGAAGATTGCGCTGAATTTAATGCCCTCAACTGGGTCGAGGCGCACGAATGGTTTGAACTCAGGACCGTTATAATTTTTCAAGCTAATATGGTGGACAACGAGGGCACTTGAGAGCAGGTGCATATTTTACGTCTTGATTGTATTTGATCACTTAAATACAACTTTTGAGATGAATCTTTCATCATGATCCTAAAAGTGCAAGCTTCTTAACCCCCTTAACAATCGGAGGCTCCAACTTCTTGCCCTGTCCCATCACAAAGTCCTGCAGCACGGCTTCACCTCCTGTAGCCTGCCAGGCTGGCTCAGCGTCATTCTTTTGCTCGGCCTCTGCACCGGGCACCTTGAACACCTCAGCTACCGCTGCAGTGCAAGCCTCAGATACCTCGGCCATGAGAGCTTCTGCAGCACGCGCGCGCTCGGGCATGTTCCTCCGCACAAGCGCGAAGATGAGGCGCTCGGCATCTGGAGCAGCAGCGCTGACACGGTCAATAAGACGACGAATGCTGTTGACGAGATATTCTTCCTCGTAGACTGTCCCCTTTCGTCCACGAGCACGCTTCTTCTCCTCGCGCTTACGGTTCTTGCTTGTGGCGCGACTGACTCCCGTTCCAGCGGTTCCCACACTCCCGGCCTTGCCTGTATATCGTGTAAAGAGCGATGCACTGGTGCTGACTCGGGAAGAGGCGGCGACAGAGACGTCGTCGGGGATGTCCATACCACCAGCACGATCTCCTTCGTAGAAAGCCAGAGGGTCTTCAATGGCCTTGCGGCGAAGCTCGGCAACACGAGGAACCTGAGCTTTGAGCTGGGCCTTGCAGTCAGCCAGGAATTCGGTCGTGGTACCTAGCGCATCGGCGAGACCAGTGTCGACACTGGCAGTAAGGAGGTCAGGGCGTTTGCGTTGAACAACGAGACGGATAGCGTCTGCAAAATGGTAACCCTTGCACAGGCAACGGACAGCCATGTCGATAGAGTCAAGATATTCGAGGTGGATGGTGGAAGCAGCAGAGTAGTCCTTTGCTTCCCAGAGAGCATCTGCAAGGTTGTTGGCAAGGTCGGACATAGCCTCAGCCGACATGGGAGGTTGCTGCTGAGCTGCAGTGTAAAGACACTCTTGCCAACATGAAGCGCCCGCGGTTCGGTAGCAACTTGTTGCCTTAGCCCAATTCTCGAGTGACTCGTATGCAAGGCCCGCTTCTCGGTAGGCTGATGTGGACTCAAGATAGGCAGCGTAAGCGGCTGTGAGCTCTTGAAGGCGAGGAGGGTCATATCGGTATAAACGGAGAGCATCGTGGTATAGGGAGTGTTTCGTGGTATAGGCAAGGAGTTCATCAAATACATCCATTGTTTGGAGATGACCAAGGGCTTTGACTCGACGTTCAAGATGATCATCGATCTCGAAGTGACGTCTAAGCTCGGCAAGAGAGTGCAGGTTTTGAATGAAGGGGAGGTATTCGCGAGGGTCACGCTGGGACTGCTGAGCGACAAGGAGGGCCAGGTCAAGGTTATAGAGCCCAAGGGCATTCTCATACAGTCGATTGACGTCGACTAAGAAGCAGATATGCTCGACTGCCTTTTCAGCAATCTTCTCATCCTCACGCATGAGCTCAGCCACTAGAAGAAGGCCGTCGTCGAGTGCAGGCGGAGACTTGCAAACGTGGGCGGTAATGGTATTTTGAAGGTTGGTAGCCTTGCGGCTCTGGAGGGCGTCGAGAAGAGCATCGCAGACCGTGTTGACCTTCGCAGCAGAAGCCCGTGGTGCAGTCGACAAGTCAGAGGGAATCGTATCAGCTCCAAAACCGATAGATCGCTTCGTATCTTGATACATGGTCTGGGTGACATCCTCAGCACTGGTCTAGGTTAGCGATGGTCCTGAAAGGTTGGGGGAAAAAGTATGCATACCGGAGAGAAGAAAGGAAGAGATCAATATGAGTGACGTCAGGGATCTGGTCGAGGAAAAGGCCAACATTGGCCAAGAATTGCTCGGGCTGATGGTCATAGAGAATGTTCATATCCACGCGCTGAGTGCGACAGTATGAGAATGCTCGAGCGTAGTTCTTCTCATCAATGAGCTTACGGATACCTGCCACGACCATGGCTCGAGGGAAGACGGTCTCCAGGTTTCCACGGGGCATCTGCAAAACAATGCTCATATTGGCGGGAATAGCTGTGACAAGTCGCGATCCACGCTCCACACTGCGGCAACGTTCGTCGGCCTCGGGGTCATCTGCAGGGACTTCAAGATCTAAGGGGGCATCAGTAGGTAGTCACAAAAGACAAAGAGTGACTTACCATCGACGTTGGCGGACAAGTGGACAAACTTGACCAAGTGGTTGTTGGTAGTAAAGATGAGATGGCTGGGCGTGACAATAAATGAGGTACAGTTCTTTGCCAGGAGACGGGAATTGGCATAAATATGCCCGTTCCGGGAGAGGCCAAAGGCAACTATCTCATCACCAACCTTGCTAATCTCAAACCAGGGCAGCTGTGTCTGGAATTGCACAGGCAGCATCTCATTTCCAGACTCAACGATCTGGAACAGCTTTCCCGAGTTGTCCTGGCCAAACCCAGTGAATGAAGTATCGTCCTGATGACTGGTTGTGGCGACAAGAACCTCCCGAGAGTTGACGTCTGCGACAGATATTTCACCTTCACCCGCAGCCTGTACGAATCGCTGAACAAAGCCCTTCTCCTCTTCGAAACCGAAGTAATGGAAAGCACCAACTACAGCGGCAATTCTCAAAAGCACATTGTACCCAGGGCTTGCCGTCTCGTCAAATAACACCTTCTTGGAGAGCTTCGGCTTGATGGATCTACCGTTCTTGACGGGCCACTCATAAACATCGATACCCTTTCGGTGAAGAACCGCAAAGGACGTGTTGTCACGGCCGAATGCAATGTCGACTGCCGCCGCAGGAACCGTGATATCGAACATTGACATAGGGGGCGGTACATTGGCTGTTCGGAAAGGGGTCAACTTGACTGTTTCGCCGTCAATTACCGCAACGGCACCATTGTCGTGCGGCGGATGGCACGATCCCCTTGCTGTATGGAAGATGTGCTCTGTCACAACGACAGTATTTGTTGAAGTAGCAGCAAAGCGCAAAGCCTTCTCGGGGTGCCATGACAAACATGTCGAGCTAGCCTCGATAGGAATCTCTTGTTTGAGGTACCAGTGGTAGTTGCCCATAGTCCATAGCTGAACCATATCCTTGAAAATGACCGCTAGGACAGTCGAGTCTGAGTTCCACTCGAGACGTATTCTCTCATGAGTTTCAACTGGCCCAGAAGGAGAACGAAGCGTGAACTCGCCGTGCCGCAAACCGTTCCTCTCGAAAAAGACCACATCGATCTGGTTTGACTTTCGCTGAATTCCAGCCATTAGGTTCCCGGCTGGTCTCCAGCTCAGAGAACTCTCGAGACCATCGACTGGCTCACTTGCACTGTCGAGCTCTCCTTCTCGCGAGTAAACTCGAATTACACGGCGTGAGCCTTCTTGAACCGAATTGATAGCCACATAGGCGCCATCGCCTCTCCAGCTAATGGTGGTGGCACCATCCTCATGAGCACTGGGTAAACCCTCATCGACCTTTTCGGGGATAGTAGGGTCACGCATTGCCTTTGCACCTCGACCTTGAAACTGGGTCTCCTTCTTTCCCCATCCGACGGATACATGCTTCGATGCATTGAGGTCCTCGACTGTCATGGGGATCTCAGCAACTGGGTCAAAGGTTGAACCCATGAATATGACATTGTTCTCCTTTGTGACAACAATGAGGAGTTCCTCATCAGGGGACCATCGAGCAGCAGCAATGCCAATATCTATAGATCCAACAATCTCAATGTGAGCACCTTGCTCTGAGAAGTCGTCTTCCCGGACTGTAACAATATCGCCTCCTTCGAAGACGAGACATGTAGTTGCTGAGCCACTGAGATACTGCAAACTGACGACCTTGTCGACGACGAGGTCTGGTGATGGGTTTGGAGCCTCCCAGCTGGCTACAGTGCTGACTGAGCTATATGGAGTAAGTACTTGACTATAATGTGTAAATTATTTTATAGACTATGCACTTACATGTCTCGATCTCCAGAGATTCTCAACAACTCAATCTCACAGGTGTCCACAGAAGGTTGGGCTACGACAAGAACCTGGTCCTTCTCAGGATCCCAACACGCAGCTGTGGCATTGTCGCGCTGGCACTGTCCGAATCGAATGTTGCGAAGATTGCGCATCTTGACTATGTCTCGCCTCACCACCGAAGCAGGCCAAGCTCTAGTTGTCTGATGATCTTCACCAACAGCACACAGTAACTGTCGATGTAACTGAAGCGGTGCAGAATGGGCAGACTATAGGCCTGTATGCAACTGTCGTTCGACCTGTTCTGGTCTGGTCTGGTCGGACAAGGCCGAACGTGCAAGTGGTGATATGTATTTTCTTGGTGTGGATGAAATGGGCAATCAGCGGCGATGGATTTGCTAGATTTGGTGTCGATGCCCGTACCCAAGGTAATCGAGATTTTTTGCGGTACCTGATCAAGCTGGTGGGCGAAGTACTGATGCGGGATGATAGGGCGGGAAAGATACATGCCATGACTCCCAGATCATGTACTCGCCATCTAGGTAAGGTACCTTAGGTACTGGTATGAAAGTTCTGATCAAGGGCCTGGGGAAAGAGCTTTTTAGGTTGCATCACTTCTTCTCTTTTCCGTCTAGATCAGCTCTTCACAGGCAATAGCGACCAACCTAGATTTTCGTAACTATTCCGGGCCTCGGCGATTGAAGAGCTCATCGCCTTATTTTTATCTAAATTGAATGGCCACATTAATTGTTCTCTTCCTCTTAATAACCTTGCTCCCATTTCCCGTCTTTCTTTTGTGCTGATTTACTATTCCCAGTTTCACGCTCTATCTTAGCTCTCGCCATCACATGCCGATCGCCCGCTACTGGTTGAGGAACCATTGACTTCTCTCCGCATTTGCTCTCAACCACTACCATTCAACTACATACATACCTACCTACCATCGTATCTTGCTAATAAACACTACTACTTGCCGTAGTAGCCAGCCATTGTTTATTCAAACCACTACCAACACAATCATCTATAGTGATAGCGATACCATCGCCATCATGGATGTTGCATACAATCAACATGCCGACCGCTCTCGTCGCAAGAATCGTTCCTCTTCAAACCTGAGCCATCTATCCCTTGCGCCCTTGACCGCCAAACTCCCCCTCAACGACGACGAACTCATTGCCAACGCTATCGCTAACCACCCTCACTCACCTATCCATCCGATTCCCTCCTATATCCAGGGAAAGTCTGCTCCTTCAACACCACGCCTTCTCGCTCGATCCCCGACAGCATCGCGCTCGAGGTCCCATACCCGAACCCCCTCAACACCTCTCGCCAAAAGCAAATCCGCGTCTCACCTTGCGGTTGGCGCATCACGCAAGACTCATTCGGGTCGCGCAACCCCCAGACGCCACAAAGATGATATGAGCTTTAGCATGCGTAATCGCAATGATAGCGATTGGCTGCTCAGGACAGGCGCGCTCATGAGCTCCGAAGCTCGCGAGTCCAAGGGTCAGACTTGGCTTATCTCGCGTCAGAGTTCTACCAGCCTAGGGGGGATGGACCCCGACGAGGATGCTTTTGAAAGTGAACTTGCTCGTGAGCGTGAGCTTACGAGCCGCCATGCCAGTCGCCGCGGTAGCACTGCTGAGGACGCATCTCCATATGCCAGTCGCTTCCCTAGCCGCACTCACAGTCGCTCCCACAGCTTGACGCGACCTAGGAGTCTCCTCCACTCACCTCTGGAATTCTCAATGACTGCCGAGGGGTCCTACTTCCCCAACCAAGAGGTCAACAATGATCTACCCGGCCCTGATTTTGTCAACCTCGACGAGAAGCTTGAGGAGCTAGAACAGGACCTGTCCCAAGATGACGAAGCTACCGTGCGACGCCTCGTGCGCAAGGGCCAAGCCAACACAGGGACTTGGTTCGGCAATGTCTGGTCCCTCTTCTCCGTAGAGGAAGACGATGAGGATTCAGACGATGATAGTGACGGGACTCCTCAGGAAGGAGATTCTCAACTTGGCCGCACCCGTAGTTGGTCGTCCCGCCATCTGGCAGGCATATCAACAGCCCCAGAAGAGCGTATTCCACCCCCGGGAACCGACGAAGGCGGCTGGAGAGATGCTGCTTGGTTGTTGAGCGTGGCATCCAAGGTGATGTTTTAGTTTTAGAATGAAGCGACTAAACACAAGACGATAAACCGATTATTCATTTATATATGCAGTGAAGAGATTGGACAACAAAGGGGTATACGGGTCAAGAGCGTAGTTGGTTGATAATATATTTGGCGTACATAGCTTCAGCCTCACATTATGGGAGCAGGCTTCGTAACATGATTGATATTAGGGTACTTTATCCTGCTTGTTCTAGAATAATGTCCGAGTATTCACTCACAGACTCTGGAATCTTCCGAATACGTGATATTCTTACATAGCCACCATCCATTGTAAGGAGAGGGCTTCTGGGTAACTTAGCCGACTCGACCCTGGCACTTATCGGCAAAGCTCCGCGCCGGCCAAGGCCCAAGGAGCACGGCGCGGGGTCCGTTCACCGCCCCACTCCCGTTCCGCAGCCAGGACCAGGATCAGCATCAACTGACAAGCAAAAACGACCCGCTCAGGGTCATCTTGGAAGCAAATGAGCGCCACGTCACTTTTGCTTCACTTTTACTACGTTGTATAACATCTAGGGCTGCTACGTCGGACCCTCCAAGCGTGCAAGAAAGAAAAGCAGCAAAAATAGGACAGAGGGATATCCACCATAATCGTGCAGCCAAGCTGAGAAGAGTGAGTCAAAACCGGTTTGCGGGGTCGACGAGTTATCACATCGCAGGAGGGTGCATTGCAGGCCTCGAATGAAACTTGTTCCGCGTGTGATTGATAAAAAAAGGGTCTTACAGCCTTGAGTCAAATGCGAGATGGTCACCCGTCGAGGCCTTCCAGGTGCGGTTCATGACTCTTGTGCATGATAGTCTGAGGTAAAGGGCTTAGCTGTGCTACAAACTTCCCGGGAATTGGGTCATTGGTGGTTCGACTCTGATGTCGATATGTGCAACAAGGCATGCCGATTATGCCGCTCGTCGATGCCATGTGCAGCTACAGATCTGGGTCGTTCGTGCATTAGAAGCTCTTCTGTGACAGTTTGCGGTGAGGTCCAATATGGTGGGTACCCAATATCAAAGTCTCAAGACGTGGATAGCTTGATAAGAAGAGACTGAGTCGTAGCGGGAGTTGTTGTGTTGTCAGGCATGCCTGCCCCCCAGTGAGGCTTGTTAAGTGGACTTGAATCCAAGTTCAAAGTCTAAAAGGCCAAGTTTTATACAACTCGTGACTTTAAGCAGCTTGATCATGCCATCCCAGAGAAGGGAATAACCACGTAAAAGAAGTATCTGTTCAGCCGCCAGTGGTCAAACCCCGCCATCAAGCATTCAAGCGTAACCGTGCACGAGGGGCCTGGCGGAAACGTCAGTGAGGGGTGCTTAATGAGATTGATCAATGGACCCTGCAGGACCCAATATCAGTGCAAGCGAGAGCAACGCAAGCCACAGGTATACAGCATCACAGATGCAGTTGGTCTGCGACGGAGAAAATGCCGCACCAAAGTCTTGATTGCGGTGGCTGGTGTGAGAGACAAAGAACAGCTTCAACATCGAGGGTGCAATCAGCGTGGGGTTTCGTTTCATTGAACGGGCCCAACTTCTCGAGTCGAATTCAACCGGGTGGGCCTGCGGGCATAAGACGGCGCGCATGTCATTCCAAGCTTGTGAGTGCTGGGGAGCTTTGGTTCCCAAGACTTGGAATCTTCTGAGAGAAGCTCCCGTGCCCTACGGCCGAGATGCCGATCGTCTCCTGTCTGAGAAATACCAAGAGTTGAGAGTGTGGACCGGTGACTCGGTGAACGTTGCGTCTTGTCTCGGGGCGTTGTGCCTGGGTATCTTGCAGTTTGTATCTTGCAAGTATACAATAGTATCAAAGCAGTGAGCCCAAGAGACGAGGCATAAGCGGCGTCCTGTTGTGATTGTCTCGGCCGAGAGGGCTTAGGTGATCCACTGCACAACGCACTATCCGTACAAGTGATAGAGCCAGCAGCAAGTGGAGGAACGCGAGAGAGTGAATTGCTTCAGCTCCGGGTGACGACTTCCCGGGTCCCGGGGACATGCCAATGCCACAGCTATCTGGGGATTTGCGTATTTAGCCATGCGCCGGGTTATGACCGGTGTGCTGGATATCATGAGACGCTGGAGCCTTGTGTATGCTGTACACTGCACGTTATCTGTATGTCAGCATCTGGAGGAGGGGGATCATGAAACAACGCCTGTCAAGAATAGTCAAGAATAGAGCTCCGGATACAGGCCGAGGAAAACGTTCCGCCTCATGCCCGGTAGCATCTGTACTGTGGTAGGTACTGGTACTGTACTGGTATCCCGGTTGGTGGTGCTTGCAAAGGTTGTCTGTTGTCGTTATGGATTAGCGGACTACTTCCACGCTAGGCGGACAAGGTTGAGAGTCCCGGAGAACCAGAACGAAAAAGACGATGAGCTTCCTAAATAGTTAGAAGGGATGGTCTGTTAAGGACCTAATCAGCGGTGACATCGATCTGGTGCAGAGTCAGCGATGTTGAGGAATATTTCTGGTATTAAGCTATCGCGCGGGAGCGCACAAGCATGGGCATGGATGGCACTGACATCCATGATTTTGGTAGACGTCAAAAAGAAGGGAAAAAAGACCAAGGCTAGCAAGGCCAACAGAAAGACACAAGCAGGTGGACGATCATTTACGGCTTTTGGATTGGTGTCTCCCCCAATGGAAGCTGTGGAATCTAGGCCTTCTGCTTCTCGACGGAATGGAACCAAATGATGCAACAGCTGGGTTCTGTTGGTGCCTTTTGGTGTCGTCTCCCCGATTTTTTTGCGCTCCTCTCTTGTCTCTTTTGGTGGACTCTTTTACAAAACAGTGAGCACCGACGTAATCGGCAGGGCCCCTTCTTCCATTCGAAGTCACCTCAAGTACTCCGTAAATGCCTACCTATACCTACCTACCTTACCTACTAGGTACCTAACCTACTAAGCTACAGCAGCCACCAAAAGATCCAATTCCATTTACAAACCTCCATTGGAACTCTCCTCTTTTTCTCTCTCTCCGCCCTGTTTCTCTCTCTCTCTCCTACCTACTACCTACCTACCTACTACCCATCGACCTAAGCCATCTCCATTCGCATCTATTCCTTTAGGGTACGAAAAACCTCAACGGCTTCTCTCTCCTGTTTGTATATGCCCATGCCCGTGCCCCTCCACCCCCGAATTTTACTCCCTGGTCGTGCCTCAGACCTGTGACGCTATATCCAGCCACTGTCGTCAGTCGTACCAGAGCAGCCCGCTTCGGGATCTCCCGCAGAACAGCACCTCCAAGTCGCTGGGTCAGTCAGTCAGTCAGTCAGTCAGTCGCTCACACATTCATAGGTAGTCAGTCAGTCAGTCAGTGTCAACCACACGCACTCAGTCGATATTTGCTCGTACGCAAGGGCACGGCTCGAGGTTGGAATAGATTGATAATCTTTTCCCTTGACAAACACCCTTATTCAGTATCTCTACAGTACATACACCAAAGAGTCAACGGTCCACCTACGTCCGTCCCACTTCGATTAGATCTACCCAGGTAAGGAAACATCAAGCACATTGCATCATGGATCGCATCGCATCGCATCGCATCGCATATCTCTCCTTCCCACGAGAAGCCAAGATATGCGTATTCTGTCTTTTCCGATGCCCTTGAGTCCCTTCTCTCATGTTCTCTCATTCACACCAGCCATTCCATTTCTTTACCCTCCCCAATATGGACATGAATGTCTCTGGTCTACCTGTTCGACCGGTCGCCTAAAAAAAATGTGGTTTTTCCGCACTAAACACAACACCATCCCCCACTCATTCACTGTCCCGTCTCTGTCTCCTCGAATGGCTGGCCGTAGCACATCACAGTCCAGTCGGTTTTGACGCCCTGCATCTGCTAGAGCGGCTCAACCCCACCCGCGATGGCTCGTCCGAGGATAATGGCTTTGAATATGGCTACCTGAGCCCCGAGGTACCTTGCCTTGCCTTACCTGACTTGACTACCTACCTACCTTACCTACTAAGGTATCCATGAATGAATGGGTGGATGGGATGGTTGATTTCGAATGCAAATGGACCCTCCCTCTCCATCGTTAGCCCCTCACTTATGAGTTAACTGCCCACATACCAGCACCCGACATCACACACTTGTTAACCGCCGCCTTCTACCAAGCACAAGCCATATCTCTCAGGCCCTTGTTTTCACTCTACTCTTCCTTGTGCTCTCCTTTCATCGCTTCTGCCCTCTACTTCCTGTTCCTCTGTCTAAAGGTGTCGATATCTAGCTCCTGTCTTGGATATCGTCATACCCCAGGATAGCTGGAGCTCCCGCGAACTCAAAAAAAAAAAAAGGACCCCCAACCTCAGGTACAAGCAAACCCTTGGAATAGCGCAACGGCCACCCTTCTCCAGCTACTTCTACCGCCCTGACAGAAACTAAGCGTCACTCGGGCGCCATGGCTTCGCTTGATCTGAGACCCCTTGCCAGCCACTCACATCTTGTTCCATTCCGCTCCCGCGGTATCACCTCCAACCTTCAAAATCTTTCCTCTCCTTGTTCAAGCTCAAGTCCAAGTCCAAGTCCGACTCCGACTGGCTCTAGCTGTTGAATCCTTGTCTTTGCCTGTTTCGTGCACGCTTGTTTGATCTCTCATGTGCCAGTGTTTCTAACCCCGAGGCTACCTAGGTTCTATCATTTCTCCTCTCCGATCATTCTCCTCCGCGGACCCACGCTACTACGATCCCGGAGCTTCTCAGCACTGTCTCGATTCACCACACCTACCTAATAACGAATACTACAGCCAAAATGTCGCCAACCGAGGAGAGGGTGGGCTTGATCCTGACTGCGAGTCGAGTACAGTGGCTAACAACCCCAACCCCAGAGTGACGATGCCGATTTCGGTGACAACATCGATATGACCACTTTCGAGCAGATCCTTGAAATGGATGAGCCAGGCGATTGTGAATTCAGCTCTTCTATTGTATTTGGCTTCTTCGAGCAAGCAGAAGAGACTTTTGACCAGATAAAGGAGGCATTGTGAGTTTAGAACATAAAACGCTGCATGCACGGTTGGGAATACTGGCTAATTTCCGACCTTGTTTCGACGTCATTTAGGGAAGAGGAAGATCTTGATAAGCTCTCATCTCTTGGACATTTCCTCAAGGGCTCATCAGCGACTCTCGGACTCATCAAGATCAGGGATGGTTGCGAAAAGATTCAGCGTTATGGCAAACACGAAAAGCTTGACGGCTCCCCTGAAGATGACTCGGAGGTTTGTCTAAAGCACATCAAAGACGCTTTCGAAGCTGTTAAAACGGATTACGCCGAGGTCGAGAAACTCTTGAGACAGTACTATGATTCAAGGGAATAACGCATCTATTCCCATCATCATGAAGCCTACGAAATGTCGCGTTCACGATCAAATGGAGGCAGCCTTTTGCAGGCGTGACTTGCCACTTGGCTCTTGTCACGGAACCTCGATAGGAGCATTTTTGGTTCAACAAATACTTGTTGTGTTGGGTACATTCAGAAAAGGAAATGGCCGGGTTCATCGAAGCAGATACCCCAGGCCTTGAAACGGCTTGAGGCTTAGAGGACGACCCGTCAGGTCAATGTCAAACATGTTGGAGGCGCTAAGAGGTAGTGCGGAATGGCATCGAGTGTCTTTCCACCCCTCTTTGAATTGAACAGCCTTTTTGACACGCATTGTTGAGAGCAGAAGCAGACCTTGTAGATAGATTTGACAAAATGCTTGGGATTGGAGCAAAAGGAACTCTGCTCGTAGCGCTACTTGGTTCTCTGACGCATTGACCAAAGATTGCTACTCATTCAGCGAGGTCTATGTTCACTTTTCTTTTTGTCTATTTTTGCTGAAACCACTTATCGATTAACTAGTTGATATGTGACTGACTGATTATCTGCATCTCGGACACTGAGAGCTCTGACATTGGTGGGGTAATCCTGATACAGCTTGGGTTACCGCGATCTACGGATACAAACTCAGTTGATACGAACACCTGACATCATCGAGGTGTGACAGACCAACGTCAGATACGTTGCACACGGCGTGTTAGTCATTACACAACCATTAGAACTGCAGGGTATGCTTGAGGTGACTTTTGAACCATCAATCCAGCCAGCCGAGTTCCACGATACATGCTTGTCGTTTTACTTGCTGACCTCACCTAGGACAAGACAAGCCGTAGACATATTGTCACATAGCATCTGTTCGCAGTTGCACTTGTACACACGATCGCTGAGACTGATAGACACTGTCCCGGAAAGACATATTCGATATCTCAGCCATGCCGCCGAAAGCAGTCAGGGCGTCTCCAACGCATTTCGTATGCATCCCCCTGGCTGGGCCGCAGCTTGCCAGAAGCTTAGCTGCTTTCCGCACAGAAGTCACAAATCCTTCTGGCTTTGGTGTTCCACCGACTGCAGTGCGTCCGCTCGGCACGATGCATCTGACACTCGGTGTTATGAGCCTCAAGGATGAGGGCGTTGAGCAGGCCAGCGAGGTGTTGAAAAGTTTGAAGTTGAAGGAGTACCTTGCAAGTGCTAGGGCTGGAATGGCATCGACTGGAGAGGGACTCTCGATAACCCTCAAGGGCTTACATGCTTTTCAGAAAGCCGAGAAGACTTCGGTGCTGTATGCGCCACCCGTTGATACTGAAGGAATTCTGCAGAAGTTCTGTGAACAGATCAAGGCTGCATTTCAGGAAGCTGGACTGATGGCCAAGGAGGACAGGCCATTGGTGCTCCATGCAACTGTGGTCAATACAATCTATGTCAAAGATGGTCACGGGAGAAGACGAGAGAAGTTGACACTAGATGCCAGAGACATTGTCAGTTCATATGACGACTATTTCTGGTTGGAAGACATGCCCCTCGACAGGGTCACGCTGTGTCGGATGGGGGCGAAGAAGATTGAGGGGACGGACGACGAAGCTTATGAGGTAGTGGCTGAGGTCGGGTTCTAATCCTGAAGCCTGGAGATTGCGTGAGCATCTTGAGGCGAATACTGCTTTATAGGTCTTGGCCTGAGAAGCCTAGACATGATTTCTTATCAGGCAGCTGGATAGGTAGCGAGAGGAGCGAGATATAGACCGATGAAGCAACCAGTCAGATGAGCAGAGTTTTCATTAGGTTGACGCTTGAATCCTCTTGACACTCGATTACGGATTACCAACCATGCATCTTGATACTTAAAGGCTGACAGGCGGCAACAGACCACAGCACTCACTAGGTAGGTATCGAATCAAGGCAGTAAATACAAAGTAGAAGCACCGAGATAACATACATGGAGGCTCCTTTCACTGACTGCCTATCCGTAGAGTCTGTTGTAAATTAATGTTTCAAAATTATATTAATCCGTGCCATCATAAAAAAACTCGAACTAGTTATCCCGTTCATCTCACTTCATATCAGTGATCCGGGGTCTGATACTGGGCTCGCGACACACCGAATTAGCGCACCTTCAGTGGGCGGCCGCCTAGAATTCTAGGTAATCAAACGCTCACCTACCTCCAGGCATCGAAATACTGGAACCAAACTTAACGTCATCTCTTCAACATAACTCCTACGCAAACCCCGAGCATTGCGATCCTATACAGCACTTGATGCCAGCGACAATGCGGAACCAGCACCGCCTGGCCTCGGACCCCACGACTTGACGATCCTCTGCAGTGGAGGGCTATACATCCGATCTTACCTTGTAGCAAAAGCTCCGCCTCGTTACCACAATGAACACTTCTGAAAAGCGCCGTCCAGGGCCTGGCACCTCACCTGCTCATACCTTGCGTACCGGCGCCTCGAGCAACAATCGAAATAGCATGCCTGCTATGCCTCCTCGGGCTGCCATGGCCTCCAATGCCAACGCGAACCCCGAAGAGACCCTTGACACCACCGGCGGTGCCCCGCTCAAAGAGAAGGAGAACGCAGTGACAGGCAGTGGGAGCACAAAGGAAAAGGACCGTGACAAGGAGCGCAAGGAAAGGAGAGAAAAGAGGGAGAAGAAAGAGAGGGAACGGGAACTCGAAGCTGCCCTGAAGGAGAAGGATGAGAGGGTTGCGTATCTGGAGAAGGAGATGGGCATCATGGAGCGAGAGTTCCATCGCGAATTGGATAAGCTGAGCCAGAACGAAAGCGAAACAGCCACATTCTGGCAAGCGAAGCATAGCGCCTTGAACCAGCAATATTTACGGACGGATACTGAATTACGACTACTACGTGCTGAGGTCGAGGTTAGAGAAGGCGAACGGGAAGAGCTCCGAGAGGGCTGGGAGGTTCTACGACGAGAGCTCAAGGAGCGAGACGACGAGATTCGAGGCCTTAGGGGACAAGTGCGTGGTCTGAAAGAGTGGGTAAGCAACAGCACAAGAACAGATGGGCAAGAGTGCGATGAGGTGTTTGGTGATGGAATGGCAAGGTTAGGCAATGGATTGCAGAATTGGGTTATTGTGAACTTTCGCAAGGCCAAGATACGTAAGTCATGTTTTCATTGAGGGCACCGTTGAAGTGCTGACATATGCAGACCTGGAGACCCTGGATGAAGCAACGTTGGCTGAGGTCAACGATCTTGTGCCTATGTACGAGGAGCTTGCATCTACACACAAGGTCTACGTCTTGCAGTCTATTGTGTCAAGGATATTAGTCGACATGGTCTTTGACGCCTACTTTGTCGGTCTATCAGAAGAGCAAACACAACAGTTTCGGCAGCTGGAAAAGCTCATCTCTTCATATGGTGTGTAATCCGCCACGCATAAAGGTGAACCGCTAACCTTTGGCAGCCGATTCTGATGAAGCCATTAACCAATGGCGCTCCTCTACCCTTTCTCTTCTCCGACGAGATGGCTCGTCTCTCAAGGAATCTACATCGTCCGTCACAGAAGCTATCCTAAGCAGAATAACCCGTATTCTCGACGCCCTCTGTGGCACGTCGCCGTCCGAGGCTCGAGATAGTGGGCTACGAGTTCTTGTCAACAACTCAATCGAGCTCGCGCGCCTTGTCGCTGTTCAAAAGGCCGTCCTACGTGTGAACATGCCCACAGTTCTACCACATCAAAGGGTCATGTTTGAGTCGGAGACAATGGAAGACTTGGGTGGTGAGGATGAAGAGTCTCTGACCAGGAGGGAGATATGTTGTGTTGCTTTTCCTGGCGTGATAAAGCATGGTGATGAGCATGGTGGGCATTTGCAATATCGCAATGTCATTCTGAAGGCAAGGGTGCTGTGTAGCCCTGAAGAAGGCTGACAGCTCTACCTTGCTTCCATCTTACCAAGCCAAGGCCTCGATGACGGTCTTGATTTCTGGGCGATCTATAGTCCATTGCTGGCATTTGCATATATACTCTTGCGTCTAACATTTCGGCAAGGTCGCCTTTCACACGACATATTATCAGAGGCGGCTCTCGCCGCCTATATACAGGATCTTTTGAGGGGATCTATTACAGTTGACAGACAGGAGTCGGTCTTTAGGGATAGATTACTATATTAATGAATTACGAATATTATTGTCATAACCTTGCCCTGGCCGATGATCGCCCAATTAGAGGTCCGGAGCGAAGTGGTATGGTTACACGAGATAACGATCATCGATCATGGCAAGTATCCCGGAGATGTACCTTGGTGAAGAGAGATGGTCATGGTCAGGAAGATAAAGAGTTTACTCCGTAGAGCAATGAATTCTACAACAGGACCGTTTTCCCAAGGCATTGTTGAAACTCGTAAATCAATCGTGAGCTTCTGCTGAGCTCAGGAATGCTACTCGGGGGATAAGTCGAGGTGTATCAGTATGTATTAGTATCAAGGTTGGCTTATGATTGAACAACTTGGAACAGGCCACCGTCGCATTGCATTCCTCGTTTGGCATCTCTCCCAGACTTGTCTATGTAACTACCCTACCCTACCCACATAGGGCTGATGTCCGCTTCGGCAATGCATGCCAACTCATGCGCTCATATTACCTGCATTCACTTCACGGTTGACCAAGTTCGGTATGGGGAATTGGAATAGGATATTAGGATATTCGCATGGCAGCCTGCTTGGCGTGGAGATGTCTCAGAGCGGCATGTCGCATTGGCGGGCGGTTATCATGGTTGTTTGACTCATAGTGGAAGGCATGCTTTGTACCGAGATGGTGATAAACCGGGTATTAAGCTGTCGTTTGTGTGTGTGTGTGTGTGTGTGTGTGTGTGTTGAGAGCTGTTGATATAGAATCGATGAAGGGCTCCTCGTCAATTTCCAGGTGTATGATCTGATATTAGACTGAGGCCGAGCTCATTTTCAACATCTGTCCATCGTCAGCTTATTATTAATTGCGTGAAGCGGAATATCCAACGTACCTAATTAGAATTGTGCATATGGTGATCGGGTGAGACTGTCAGACGGATATTCTGATGTGCAAGGGTATACCTCCTGAACCTGCCAAGCGTCAAAGAGCTTAAGAGTCACCTCGACACCATCTGATTTACGTACCTTATCTTGAGCCTCAATTTTGGGGGAGTCTGTGTTTCCCCGCGCTCTGGTTGCCTCTAGAAATAGCATCATGACTGTTCCAAATGTCGTTTTGCCAACACATCCAACTCGTTGTTCCTTTCCAGGATCATGGAGTGCAAAGGCAATGAAGCCATTGATTTTCTCCGTCTTCGAGCGACCCGTGAATTGGTGTCACTCACACTCTGCGTAGTAAACCCATCACTGGTGCCCACGTCGTTGGCAACCAAGACGCCCTCACCTCCAATTGGTCGCGCTGCCTGCAACTATGCCGACTATCTTCGGCTTCGTCCGAGGCGTGTATCATTCTGTGACAATGGCATGCTTGGACATGGTTCTCTGCATGCACTGAAGCCATGCACCGCTGCACTGCATTCCCAGTGATTTCAGTGTGTTATCGTTCATCACGTTGCTGATGTGTTTGAAGGGTGATAACGAATAGGAAGCATCATCGACCGATGGATGGTTCATATGAGGTTGTCGACGGGCCGGTCCTTCGACGGAGAGGGTGTTCGTGCTGACGCTCCAACTTGGCGTCGTGAGTTAAGGTTAAGAAGCTCGAGTTTCCGGTTCCTTTGTCCTTCGCATCCTCTCTTTACTTGCCCTTGCCACAACAGATCGAAGGCGCTACATCTCTTTTCCTATCGTCCATTGCCCTGTCTTCTTCCCGTTTGTCCATGCCAGTCACTACTCGTGTTAGCATCTCAACACAGACTTGACAAGCGTGTATCTCCACCACAAACAGCTGCCACACTCTTCTTGCCAGTTGACCATACCTTTTGCCATTGCTGTCTTTCCCGTGAATATGGGGGACCTCGCCAATGATATAAATGGCTTCATAAGCCAGCATAACGCAATGAGAGGACAACGTCATACACGAGATACTATCCCTGCCATGATCCCAAGTTATTATGCCCCAAGCTTGATGCTCTCAGAGAGAGATAACAATGGCACTCCTACTCAAAGCATCAGCATGTCAACCGCCAGCAGCTCGACATTCATATCTTCTTGCTTTGATAGGCCAACTCCCCAAACCTCTTCGGTATACACAGAACCTCCTCCAGTTGCCTCTTTACCGGAGTCCCAGCCATATGTGACTCCGTCTTTGCTCACATGCGAGTTCCTCGGCTTCGGGGACTGCGATGTTATGTTCGACTTGAACGATGAATCCCACTGGATAGCACACATTGCGAGCTTCCACCTTCGCAGCATCTTCCCAACGGTGTGTATCTGCTGGTTCTGTGACCGTACATTCACAGCATCCTCCCACAACCAAGCAGATGCTGAGACTTGCTATCGAAAGCGCATGCATCATATTGCAAAGCACTTTCGCAACGGTCTTTCTGGGCGGCAGATGCGTCCAGATTTCTTCCTTCTTGATCACTTATACCAGAACCGGCTGATCAGTGAAGATATGTATCGGAGAGCACGAGACTATCACGAAGCCTCTCAGGTCCAAATTCAGAACTTGTACCCTGCTGGCTGGAGACCAGATCACCATAATCAGCAACCGGCAGTGGTGGAAGCCAGTCGGTCAAGGCATCGGGGTTCGTCAACTAGGAATCGTGCGCCGCAGGGTTACTATCGCTGAGTGGAGAGTCTCGTCACTCGACGATGCCGTCGGTGACTCTGAAGCCTCCAATATCGTGGCCCCAAGCAAGGATAAGCTTCATGAAAGGGCCATAGGTCGTGTATGATATTTTTCTTGTCTTCTTGTGCTCTTGTTGGTTGATTTGTGATATTGTGAGGAGGCTGTTGTCGTCCCGTTATCTGCCCAGAGTATAGGCTTGGAACATTAGCTTGTTGAAATAGTTTGTTGTGAACATGAGATCTCAGATCAGAACACGAGAGTTCTGCAGCTAGAGATAAACAGACATTCGTTGTTAGGATGCGATGATGTTGATGGTTCGTGGGGATCAGGAACATGTTATACCGAGGATAGGCTTGTTTTGATAGTGGCGGGTGAAGGCAGGCATTTGTAACCCAGCTCCACACAAGTATCCAATGTCAGTTGAATGAGTAACATTGAAAATGAAAACAAATGTGAAAAGGGGTCGTGAACTAGGCAGTCAAGATGCGTGAATGAGCGTGGCGATGCCTTCCCACACTATGATTGGACTAGAGTGAGCAAGAGTCATTCATCACTTACACGGGTTCACATGTAAAGAAAGGCCTATGCCCAGGCTCTAGTATAATCTATTGATAGTGGTGTCATAAATGAAAGTAAATTGTGATATTTATTTGCGACATGATTGTGACAAGAATGTCCCCGTGTTTTATTCAGTCATTGTGCTCGCCTCACACTTCCACAGGGTAGGACACGTTGGGCTGGCCTCATTCACGGCTCATGCTGGTGCCCGAGCATAGCCTCACAAGTTCGCAATCGAGGCGAGGTAAGAAGTCTTAGGACTTATTTCCTAAGTGATGTAAAGTCTTAGGTAAGTTTAGTATATCTCTGTAAGCCTTTAGACCAGTTCATTCTTACACCCTGCATGACATCAGAAGGTTTCTTGCTCATTAGGCATGAACCAGCAGAGACCCCAAGCCTGGGTTTTACAAGTATGTAATGCCGAAATACATGCTTGAATTTAGGAATTTAACGGATTACTCGGCATGCACATTGAGGCTTTCTTGAAAGTGCATGCGTAAGGTGTTGGCGTGAAGCACGGTGTTATTGTGCCATGAACTTTTGAATGGCTGGCTTTGGGAGTAATATAGATTTCACATTCTGGCGACTATAATCTTTCTGATCTGAACATCCAACATTGGAACTTCACAAATTTCCCTGTGCGTTGGGAGGGACAGAGGTCTCGGCTACGCCTTCATGTACGACGTGAAGTGTAAGAGATCAACCTACCGATTTATGAAAGCCTCAGGATTATTTCCGCCCAGAAATATGTTGAGAAACGATGAATGATGAAAAGATTGAACGAAAAAAACTGAACATAAATAGACTATTATAAGGTGACATCTCGAGTCCTACCAGAGACTCAGGCGGTCTGGCTCTTTATAAAAAAAAAAGACCGATTTCTGAGTCGTGCCTAGTATCTCCTTGAAGCTTAAGGATCCGAGAGTATGATGGTTCATTTCAGAGAAGTATTGTTCACATATCGGCCATGAAGACGCGATATAAAAATGCCTCACCGAAAAACGCTTGTTGGTATATTAGGCGATCTCTTTAAGAAATTGCCGAAAACGAAGAGGGGTAAAGAAAGAGGGAGTCGAGAAGCGTAGTCCACCATCTCAGTCGTTCTTCCCTCTGTGGTGTTGCGACAAAAACACCAAAAGTGTATCGCGGGATTGGGGTATATGAAGTTATCTTGTTTATCGGTTAAATAACATTAGACAACGTGTCCGAGTGGTTAAGGAGATAGACTTGAATTCATTTCAGACATCTATTGGCTTCGGCCTCGCAAGTTCGAATCTTGTCGTTGTCGAAATGTGTTTTTTTTGCATTTTCATGCCCCAGCGTTGATCGCTCCCCGTTCCATTTTGCGGCGAACCACTGGCGACAAGAAGGAACAGTGACTGAGTCTTGGTCTAATAATTGCGCTGGCATATTAATTTCTACTTGTTACCACCAAATGTAAGCGACAATTCCTCTTGATCTGTTGGATGTGATGCTCATGGTGGAGAAGTGAGATGATCCGAAAGACCTGTACCTTGGCCAATTTCTTTGTACTATTTGAACTCATGCAAGTCAACAGAAACTTTCTTCCACACATAAAAACTTCCATTGCATTAATAAATTGGTGATCTTGACACAATGAAGATCATGGTCATCAACTTGAGACAGGATAAGGTTTGTCGCAGGCCCCACATTTTAACCTTACCCCACGATCGATCGTTGGAATCGCATGGCACAAGCCACGATCTGTTCACTGACGGCGGAAGGTACGATGAGCTTCGTAAATGTCAGGTATACTTCTACAGGATTAAATGAGTGAGTATCTTCCGAGTCAGTTTGCCCTCCGTCCAAAATCGTGCATGACTCCCCCAACCAAGCGAGACCCGGGCCAAGGTGTCAGCGAACAGCAATGACTATGTACATGTATACAACAAATATGCTTGCAGGAAACTCCGTTGACAAACAAGAATGAGGTTCAAGACGAGGAGCCTTTGTGAGTTTCTAGGTACATTGAAGGTGCTCTCGTGCACTGCATGATCAGTTTACCGCTCACTTCGTGGTGTAACCTCGTTTCCAGACATAGAAAGCTCTGGGCTAAGAGTCAAGGCCAACCAGAACTACAACATTGCTGCCACAGGATGGCAAACAGCAAAGCCTCCGAGTGCGACTTTTCATATTATCTGAGAGCGAAAGAGGCATGACAGATGGCTCATCGTCGTGGCTGGAGAGCCGATTGGGAACATCGCACAGTTCGTTTACTTTCCTGTCCACATTCTGAGGTTTGCATGGTGCACCAAACATCTCAGCCAAACATGATATAATGAGAAAAAGTACTGTCAACATGCTACATACCAAATAAATTTAGTCCATGTCCGTTGGCTAAGGTGTCTACCTACCTACCTACAATACAGGCTCACTTATCTCCCATTACGTTCTACAAGTGCTGGTGGTCAGGTGCACTCCGTGGCTTATATCTGCCTGCCGGTGCCAAACTTCCTTTAGCCTCGAGTACCTGAACTGTCTTCCAGCTGGGCAGGAGTACCTTGGCCTACCTTACGTGTCGCAACACGTGAGCCGGGACCTGGAGGGGATTCCTTCCTGCGTGTGAGGGGTTGATCCTCATCTTTCTTACCTACAACTCTCATATGCCTCCTTGAAATGCAACAAACCATCATCTTCAACATGAAAAGCTCGACCCATCTCAAAGAGACATGACCAGAGTCGCGTCACAATGGCTACCGTGAGTTTTTGCTACATTCATCTTGCTCTTCTGTCCGCGGTCGTGAGTGTTCCACTGGGCTTTTCTTCCTCCCCTTCCCCTTCATCTCGTTATCGCTGCTCATTCCTTTCCTCTTCTCTCGGGCCATCTTACCCTCTCAACGCAAATATTCACACCTTCAAGTCTTCATGCCTACCTTAGGTTCTCCCCCTGGTACGATGATATCTTGATTCTTGTTTCAAAGCCATTACGTTCCTCTCTTGTGCATTCTGTTTCACTGACATATAAATATAGCAAGAAAAAAAAATAAAAGCCTTCTTTTTTTTTCGTCTCCGATGGCGGCTGTAAGTTTCTACCATACTCATCTTGCCAGTACATACACGGACTCTTAACTCATACAGACCAACAACAACAACGTACGTATACAACCAGACACTCCCTCTTATCCACAACATCTCCACAACGCTGTTTATCCAAGAGTACTCCGTACTGACACACTATTAGGGTCCTCCGGACAAGAGGGGGGGACCAACCAATGGGGGTAGGGGCGAGGCCCCCCCCCTTCCAAGCCTCGACGGCTTTTTTGTGCGGTGTGCCGCAAGGCCAATCACACAGCTGAAGCTTGTTTGTCGCTCCGTAAGTAGTTATCAATTTATGCAGAATCATGCAAGCTAACTATCAGCAGCGGGAAACATCATGATCGTCTCTGGCGGTTCGTCCGTCGCTCCCCCTGGCACCATTGTCCGTGTGGTAAGTTCACCAAGTTCATCCAGCCTAGTCTAAACCTTGTCTAACTTTTGATGATTTTAGGGGGGGGGTAAGCAACCAGCGAGTGAACAAAAAAAAAAAAAAAAAAAAGAAGAAGGAAGAAAACAAAAAACTCCAGGAGAAAGTTGAGCAAATGAACCTCGGGTAAATAGTCTAAAGCATGGAATGAATCACTGTCGCGCGTCGGGCTTCAAGAGCCAGAAGGTCTTGAAGCCAAATGGAAGATACTCTCGAATAATAGCGGTTTTACAATGTGGGTGAAATGGGAAGAAATGCCGAAATTCCAAGACTTTTTAATAAGCTACAATAGTATAAGGCGGACAGAGTGACTCTTGAGGTTGTATTACCAGTTATTGCAGATAATAAGCTTCATGGGAGAAGTGATTAGATGTGAGATTAATGATGTGCCATGATGATAGAAAAGAGCCATGTGAAGTGCTGACTCGACAGAGGCATCCTAAACCTCAAAGAGATATGTAGGTTTTGCACCAGCTACGGACAGAATTCAGACGCTTTTAGAGTATCTTTCCTAAGTTTAGGATAATTAGTGCCTAAATTTATAAATTTATGAAAGATTATTAGAATTTAGGGTGGATGGACTAAGTTTAGAGTAACAGGATGCAAGAATCGAGGGTATCAGCTGCGCCTATCATCGTTGCCGCCGATTTCCCCCTATCAGCCGCAATACATGTTTGCGACCTGTTCCAAATAACGGCCGATGCCTGACGAAGCGGCCCCTGGTCTCCCTCCGAGGGTGATGTCCCAGGAGCGAAACGTCAACCTTTTTATATCTAACATCGTACTTGACCCACCGCTCGAGGCCAGGCACACGGATTCCCAAAGTCGGCAACGCAAGAAGTGTCAACGTCGTACTGATATGCTGAGAATACGGATCCCGCTGGCGCTCGACACCGTAGATAGCGGGGAGTGTGTATCGAATCTTTCCTGGCGCGTAGTGCTTGAGCAACTTCTCCAGTCGAGCCTTTCGCAGAGGAGGCAGAGCTTTGCGAAATGCTTTGGCGTACTCTGCACGATAGGGGTGGACCTGCCACATAGGCCATCTATTATGTCCAATGCGTATCCAGAAACGGCCATCAAACAGCTTACATCTCGCCCATCCCTTGTGACTAAAAGCTTCCGGGGCATCCGTGAACTCCTCCTCTGTATTTAGAGGGGGCGACAGGTATGACGGAGGTAAGTACAGCTTCGCAACCGGAAGGGGTTGGGTTGATGTATAGGGGGCTCTGGAGAGTAGCCATTTGATGGATGTTCCTCTGACTATCGGATCGAAGTACACGCCAGCGGTGGTGAATGCTTTGGGTGTCTTATTATCATCGAGAGCCATGCCGGGGACCAGAGTATTGACAACTTTTTCGAGATTCGAAAGGGGCGGGAGATGGTACTCAGGGGTGACAAAGTCAATAAGTTTGCGGACCGCGATGGTCATGACAACTCTCCGATGGTCCTTGCGTAGTTCGTTATCGGGGTGTAAAGAGCGTCTTTTGAATCGTTTGTTGAAGCCGCGCAGCTTTGGAAACTCTACCAGCAGAGTTCCCACATTTGGATCAAAGTTTTTGATAACGGCCTCCCGGATAAGATAGCGGCTAGCTTCTGCTTCTTCAAGCTTGGTTCTCTCTTTTGATCTTTTAGCTAGAGAGAGGATAGAAGGCTTTTGCAAGGCTTTTGGTAAGGTGTGGTTTCGAACCAGATGTCTGACGGCGTTTCGTGCTGTTAATGTAGGGTCCTTGTTAGTCGCATCTTCTACCCAAGGGATCTTATTCGCTTCACAGGTAGCAATCAGTCTATCCTTGTCAAATTGCATAAGAGGCCGATATATCATGACACCGCCATCCTCAACTTCCAAGGGCTTCAGGAATGGAACGTCGGAGAGTTCACGGACCTCCTCGGATCCCGGGTACGATTGGACGAGATCTTGGGGGAAATCTTCCAAGAGATTGGCCTTTTCAAGGGTCAACTCATCACGAATTCTGCGTCGTAGATGTTTCAATTCTCTCAGAGCTGGTCGAAAGCTGAGTGCAGGGGTTGATCTGAGCTGGTCGTCGAGAAGGCCACTCTTATAGACACCGTGTAAATCGTAGCATTCGGGTATGGAATTGGCCTCTCTTATTCCTTGCAGACCTCGGTACCCATGACCTCCCAGAAGTCGCATGAGGACTGTCTCGTACTGGTCATCACTGTGGTGCGCAAAGAAAAGACTGCTAGAACCATGATAGCTGCAGTACCGGCCTAGTGCGCGATACCGGTAAGTTCGAGCGAGGCCCTCAACGTTGGGGAGTTGACGAGGGTCGAGACCTTGACGTTTCTCGTCTCTCCACGAGAGAGCAGAAACACTGGCCTTGATGTCAAGTTTTCGCAACTCCTTGGCAACCTCTGACGCTTCATGGTCGCTTCCATCACGCAGTTTGTGGTCGACAACGAGAGCTAGAACACCATGGACTGGGTTATCCGCGACTTTCATGCCACGGAATGAACGTACAGCTTTGGTCATGAGAAATGCGAGAGCCATTGAATCTACGCCTCCGCTGATAGCCAGTACTAGAGGAGAGTTAGTGCTATGAAAAAGTTGCAAAGCGTTGGGCCAATTACCTATACGCTGTGGTCTCGCAAAGCGAGCGGTTGGAAACCGAGGGCGACAAACAGCGTCGACGGCATCTTTGAACTCGCTGATCTGGATCGGCCGAGGGGCATGATGAAATACGCGAAAGGCCGTAGTCATTCCATTATATTTCCAGCTTGAGCCTGGAGCGCAATTGACGGACCAGGACTGAAGCTGAGGTTGATGCTGATGCTGATGCGATGCGATGCTTAAGGATGGAAGGGAAAAAGTGGTGATGCCGGAATTCAATTGCAGCTTGAGTGGGTCTGCTTGGCTGAATTCCGTCCGAGCTAGTGGGACCGTGCTGGTGTTTGTGTGTATCACGACGACGGGACCTGGGGGTGTTTACGAGATGTACTTGATAACGCAAGGGTGAAGGATTAAGAGTCTTGAGAATTAGAGCCTTGATCTTACGTTTAAAAATATCGGCGAGCTTAGGATATATTCAGGGAACTGAGAAACTTGGGCAAGCCAAGTGTATTCTGTGTCAACTCAGATAAACCTAGACGACTTCAAGATGAACTTAGACGGGAACCTGAGTTATCAGCTCCATCATGGCTGAGAACTGTTCAGAGTGCATTGACGGTTGAGACAAAGAAATTCGCTCTCCCAGTAACAAGACCAAAGAGCTACCAGGTATTAATCTTGGCATGCTGTCTCGCTAAGAAACACCGTGAACCAATCTAAATTGATCGGCCTGTTTCGCTCAAGGCAGTGATCGGCCATAGAATCACAAGCTTCTAGAAACAGCGTCGTTCACCCTGTACAACGGTCAACTGCGTTAGTGCACTACATACCAGCCACAGACACCTAAAGTTAGAAACAAAACACGACGCAAGAATTAAACTTTTGACCGGTAAATAAACAACATCTGTCACAGTCTGTCACAGTCTGTCAGTCAGTATCTCCTCAGTACAGGCCTCCAATAACGTAGCACTCAGTGACAGGTTCGTCGTGTCCCGACAAAGACTCTCTCTCACTAGAAAGAACCATGCGGGTAATAACTAACTACTAAAAAGAAGAGACCCTCCCTCATCAACCCCTGTCACCGTCTCCAATGATTCGCCTCCAAGGCATAAAAGGGCCCTAACGAGAAAAGAGCAGAAACAGCCTTGCCAGTTTGAGTGGAGTGTGAAATGCATGTTTTGGATCATGGCCCATTACCTTGAATCCTCTGGTTGTAGCGGCCTCTTGTTGTCCTCGTGCCACCATCACAGGTTATCCTTGTCTTGTCTCTACTGTACATATACCCAAGTCTGCATGCTCCGTACATCCATTACACACACATTCACGTATTGCCCAGGCCTGTCTCGTCTTGTTTATTTTTACTGCTTCCTCTCAACTTTTACTCTCATCTCAACCTCTACCTCTCTCTGTCGCGTTTACTGTTCCTCGGCCAAATTGTCTCGTCGCTCCGCAACAAACCAAAACATCCCGCCCCATGTGATTCACAATTTACTTGCATCTTTCATCGCCTATACCAGCCTCGTCGTTAGCTCTTCATCTACCTTCGCTCCGCCACAGCCGCATTCCTGAGCCTCATTTACCCCCTGCGCGGCTCTTGACTATCACCATCGCAGTCATTTAATATCGAAAAAGCCCTCATGGTGTCCACGCTGGAGCCTCCAACCGCCTCCTCCATCTCCCGCCGCGGTCCCTCCTCCGTCGTCTCCCGTCGATCTCAATCAGACTCGCGATCGAAACGCTACAACCGATCTCATACCGGCGGAACTTCCCACGCTCTTCACAATGACTTCCCAGTCTTTAGTAGTGGCGATGTAGAAATCATAGTCCGCGCGCGCGATACGCCCCCGGATGCTACTCCCGTGCAGAACAGATATCTTCTGCATCGCCATACTCTCACGCGCTCGAGTGGTTTCTTTGAGACCAGCACATCAAGCCAGTGGTCCCGCGCCCGCGCACTACCGGCTGGCAATGAGCTGTCCCGCATCGGAGAGGATGGGGAGCCGGATTCTGTCAGTGCAAGCGAAGTCAGCTCAGTGTCGCAAAGAGGAAGCATCCATCCACCCAGGAAGAGATGGCGATACGAGCTAGACCCCAAATCCGGACCAAACGATATTCCAATGCTGGTCCAACGAGACGAATCGTCGCGAGATACTACACAATCCTTGTTTGGTCCTGCATCAGCTCCACCTGCAGTCAGTGTAAGAGACGCACGCTCTCAGAGTCGCTCCAAACACTCGCACTCCCATTCGCGATCGTTGTCCAATTCGTCCGCCTCAAGTGGTTTCTTCCGCTCTGTCGCCAATCTCAGTCTCTCCTCCAACCACCCACCTCCGGCCCAAGAGCTCTCGCAAGCGGACGAGGACCTTTTGCGCGACTACGACAACCTCTTTCGCATCTTTTACAATTACCCGCCCAACCTCGATGGTGTCAATGTTGCAGATGCCTATGTCCAATGTAAGAGCTTGCTCAACCTCGCCGACCAATATGATGCCCTTGCTGTGGTGGGACCTCGAGTTGATCACCACATGCTGCAGTTCCAGTCACGGCTCTGGAAGCAAATCGCCAAATACCCAATCTCATATCTGCGCCTCGGGTACCTAGCTCGCAGCAGGGTGATATTTCAGGAAGCCCTGATTCACGTCGTTGGGCAGTGGCCGGTCGGGGAGCGCAGCCTGCGTGCAGCCCTGCCCGACATTGTCTTGGATATTATTGAGGACAAGGTTGACGAACTGGAAGATACGGTCGGTCGCATCGAGGGACGTCTGTACCGTCTTGGGCTCACCAACAGCCGTGGTGAACGTGTCGGCCCAAGCAACAACTACCTCGACTGGCTGTCCATAAGCCTCTTCCGCCAATGGCTGACCGACAACACCTCTCCGCAGCCGCCTCCCGATCAGCGACGCAGGACAACCTCTCGTGACGGCGGCCGCAGCGTCGCCGCCTTACCCCCCGCAGCCCCGCCGTTGAATTCTGTAGGTCGTGCATATCGCCAACTCGGTTCGAATAATCCCGCATCTTTCCTCGGCCACGATGACTGCAAGCGCTTCCTCAAGCTCACCCCGGAGCTCTACAGCCGGGAGAACCTCCGGCGATTTGAGAAGCGTCTTGATGAGCTCAAGTCGATGGCCCGAGAGATCGTACGGCCCCTCATGGGCAGCAATCTCGAACTCGATATGGGTGGTACCTCGCGCACCCCGGATAGTGTCTCTTACCTCACCTGCATCAACGTTGGGAACCGAGACCTGCCTTGGGTAATGGAGGATCAGACAACCGTCGGGCTCGTCACCAACTGATGTGGGTGTGTGAGTGCGTTATCAGCCCTGGGTTGGGAAGAAAGCGGTGGTGGTTGCGTTGATGCAATGCAACGATTTTTATGACCTGATGTTTCTATTTTTTTTGGATTCTTGCGGATACCCCATGCTTGGACATACTGTTGAAATTCCCCTTGTGTTTGTCTTATGTATATTCACTACTGTCTGGAACGATATAACTAAATGATATCTAACCCGGTATATTCTATATAGACACGGAACAGCCAGACGCTGGTTGGACTGAAGACAGCCGATATGACTCGGATGGAGCTGAGCTCTTTAATCAAATTGACAAGTGTTTGATATATTCTGCATGCGTTCTGTGGTTACATGTGCACTTCTTTGTGAACTGCCAGGCCTGACCAAAATGGTGCCATCCCTTGAGACTGCTTTCGCAGTGGCGTTACGAATTCTGGCGATAGAGTTTATCATGTTTATCTCAAAGTATTGAACCATCTCAAAAGCTATCCCACTTTAGTTATACTGAACCTGCCCGTGTTGCTTGAAGGTTTGATTAGAGTCATGTCGCATTATTTCAATCTTCAAAGTAAACAGTCCAGCTGATTGTAAACGCGCATGTAGACGTTGTTCTTTTAGAGACATATTGTTATTAATTAGGGTATTACATGAAGAGATGTTTGCGTGACCATCTCATATCATGGTATAATCTGAACAATTTCCTAGTGGTATCTAGTCCAAAACGACATTTTTTGCAAACCCGCTACACCATCATCATCCAACGAGCCCAAGTCATGAAACGCCCCCTCAGCGAGCAAGAAAATAGGAGACTTTAGAAGAGGATGCTAAATAAACTCAGTAAAGAATCCCCAAATTTAGACTAATTTACCTAAGCCTTTTCACCACTTAGGATAAAGCTTAGGATAAAGGTCTTAAATATTCTTGCCCTTTTCCACGCCGGACCCGAAAACTCCAGACGTTGCTAGTTATTAAATACGCAAAGATATGTGAAAATGGTGATGAGACTTAAGCGCTCTCCTTGTTGGCTCCACTGGCCACACTGTCACGACGAGCGATGACAGCAGCCAGGGCGGTATCGTTATCATTCTCCTTCTCGTCTTCCTCTGCAGAAGAGCCAGAGCCAGGAGCAGGAGGAGCGGTGGGAGCATACTTGCTTCTCTGGCGAATCTTGGCACCGTAACGGTAGAAGATGAAGGGGATCGGCGCGAGCACAGCGGCGACACAGCCAAGAAGGGTTGCGGCATATTGAATGCCCATACCGTCAAACATTTGACGGGCAAACAGAGGGAAACCAGCACCGCAGAGAGATCGAAGGAATGTGTTACCGGCGATAGCGGAGGCGGCGAACATGAGGTAGGCATCAACGAGGTAGTTGAGAGCCTGGAGGAAGATGGACATGAGGCCGAAGCCAGTGAAGAGACCGCTGAGAGTGGGAACGATCCAGTGAATGTCCTTGGTGTATCCAGTCCTAGGAAGCGTTAGTATTCAGCCCATTGCTGCTGGGTTTGCGAGTCACTTACCATCCAAACCAGAAGATACCAATGGCAAAGGCAACACCACCAGCCATGATGTTAGGCAGACGCCATTCGGGAATAGGAATGCCGTTGTTGGCGGCAAGCTTGCGAATGTACCAGGGCTGTTGAGCAATGACTGTAGCACCAGCGATGAGCTGACCAACAATCATACCGAAGAAGCAAAGACCGGATTGACCAGAGCTGAAGCCGTGCACACCAACAAAGACAAGAGGATAGGCAGTGAGGAAAAGGTAGAGCAGTCCATAGATGAAACTCATGTAGATGGAGAGCAGAAGGATGATGGGCTCGGTAAAGAGCAGACGCAGAGGTCGAGAAAAGTTCTTCTGGACGAGCTCCTTGAAGTCAACCTCGATTTCTTCCTGCTTGGCATGGATGCCCCAGTTCTTAGTGCGGCGTCGCAGATCAGCCGCCTTGGCGATGAGAATGACAGGTGGATAAGTCTCCTCCAAGAAGATGATATCGAGGATGAGAGCAGTGAAACCCATGATAGAAGCAAGATACTCGGTCCAGCGCCATCCAAGATGGGACTCAACAATGAAACCGCCGATGAAGGGAGCGAGAAGAGGACCAGTAAAGACGGACATGGAGAAGAGAGTAATGGCAGTTCCTCGAGTACGGTTGTCAAACATGTCGGAAAAGACAGCGGCGACGACAGCAAGAGGACAAGCGCCGAAGAAACCGCTGAAGAATCGGCACAGGAGAATAGTCTGGATATCCTTGCCAGTTGCACAGCCGATGGAGAAGACAGAGAAACCGAAGATGGAGATGAGGATTGGAAGACGGCGACCGCGCAACTCAGAGAGGGGAGCCCAAAGCGAGGGACCAAAGGCGAAACCAAGCACGTAAAAAGTCGTTCCCAAGAGACCAACCTCGTTGCCAACGTGATACTCGTGAGCTACAACCATAGTCGCAGCAGAGAAGATAGAGGATGTGAAGGCAGACGTCATGGTGGTGAAACCCAAAACAGCCGCAGTGATAAGCTTCTTCCTCAATGGCCAATTCTGCGAGTGCATGGGATCATTGGGTCCATCGAATTCGACAACATACTGCTCTTGTTCCGGTAGAGGAGGAGGATATGGCTTTCCAGCGCCAAAGTTGGGGAGAGGCTTTCTTGAAGCTCGCGACGCTGTGCGGGAGCGAAGACTGCCTCCGACGGTGGCATTGTGTTGACTTCGAGCTGTTTGTATTCTGCTAAGCTCTGTAGGATGACGCTCTAGGTCGTTCTGGGTCGAGATGCGGCTGATGCTGTTGTAATGGCCAATTGAGCGGCTTCGTCGACGTGCTGAGTTCTCGGAGGATGATGAGGAGACGGTTGATGCGGAGATGACTCGTTCTATTTCAGCACTGTCGCGCTGTTGATATCGCTGAGGAGAAGCGGCGCGTTCAGCGTCTAGCAACTCCTGATCCACGATATTCCCCGCCATCTTGACTGTGTGTTTCGTTCTGGGTTCAAGATGAAGAGGCCGATTGTCAAGAAAAGTGGAATTAGTGAGTCTAGATAGATGTGCGGGCGTAGATATATGTATAGCGTCTAGGTCTTGTCGTTGTGAGCTGCAACTATGACGCTATAGGCTGGCGGGAGAAGGCGAGAATGGATGGATCGCGACGCTAATGTAATAATTGTACGAAAAAGGTCAAGCCGAGGTCGTATGCAGGTAAGACGTTGAGGGATCCGAGTCATAGGAGGAGGGAGAGGGAGATTTGACTCGATTACTTTTCAGTCTGATGCAGCCTGTATCTAATCTAGAGAGAACAATGAGACAGAGCAGAACAAAACAAAACAGTGTGATCATGATTCAAGGGGTGATGCCATATATAAGTAGGTAATCCATGGATGACAAGGCCCAATCCACTCCACTATAAACAATGCCAATCTCTTCCAGAACGAAAACGAGATCCATTACTAACTATCGACCCAACACAAGCACTAACAGTCCTCAATCCCTGGCAACGCAGAAAAATCTTCTGCTCGGTACCCTCTTAGCCTCTTTCACTCGGAAGAGGCCCACTTGTCTTCGGCATCCATGCTCGGCACCGGCGCCGGGACAAGGCCCGAGCTGCAACAAGGGGTCGTATATCCGATAAAAGTATACTATATCCGTTCTGATCCTCTGGCTGATGCACGTTGATTATTCATAACACCCGCGTTATGACTCTTTTCTCTGCGGATCATCTCGGTAAGCAATAGATTCGGCCGTGTCTCAAGCCAACGGGGCCGAGATCCCGTGGATGGATACCAATCTATTATCGTCAATTCCAAGGAGTCTTGTTCTTCATAATCAGCTCCATTGTTGGGCTTCAAAGGTTCCAAAGGTTCCAAAATGCCCCTGGCCCCCCACTGGTTCCCCTATGTTACCTTGTAGAGATCCGATACTTTTGAATGGTTGTATTTCCAGATTCCTTGTAGCATTGACCAGCTCGTTTATTTAGATGCCCCTGAGTTTCTGAACTGTATTTCACCGAAAATTGTCAGATGCGAGCGAGAATTGCGGTGTCAGCGTCCAACCTCACCTCACAGGCGACGATCATGCACATGCTTTATTCAGCAGCTTTCAAATCCCGTTATCTTACCAAGACTGCATATGCACTTGGCTCCCTCGTGCATATCGTAAAATCAACAGCCAATGGAGGGAGCCGGCCGAGTCGTCTCCCGTAGTGGTTCCACCTTTGAGCTTCTGGAAAAGCTTGGACAATGCAAGGTGATGTAACATGTTCGGCGTAAGCGATTCCCTGTCGCTATTCGCTTTTTCATGGTCGTTTTTTTCTTCTTCACCTTCCCCTTGTCACCCACAACGAGCCGTGGTTTACCGCAAGTAAGCCGCAATTGTTTTGTTCATGATATTCCGCTTGCTACCCACCGAAGCCTCTCGATCATACGGCCAAGATTCAGATAAGGCTTTCGTGTAATGCCGATGCTAAGAAAAGATAACAGAAAATTCTAATGCCATACTATTCATGTTCTATTCCAGGATATATCACCGAACGCCCCAACCATCGTCGAGTAAAGCTGTCGCCTCTTCGAGACTCAACCCCGCCGTCTCAGGATAAATGCGCCAGACCAAAAAGTAACCAACGCCACAGATACAAGCATATAACACAAATGTCCAGGATGGGCTCAGCAGATCCATCAGTGGCAGGAAAGTCAACCCAATGACAAAGTTGGCTGCCCAGCTTGTTGATGTTGCAACTCCACTGCCGAGCGACCGAACCGCTAGAGGGAACAATTCACTCTGCATCCATGGCACGTTACCTAGACCGAGCGCATAGGCAGCGACATAAACCATAATGCTCACGAGGATAGTGAGGGCTGCCATCTCGTGTCCTGATGTGGCGGGCGGCTCATCGGGTGTGGTGTTGACTCCTGCTGCAAGTGACAAGAACGAGAAGCCATACGCAGACAGCAGCAAGCCAGCGATCATGAATGGGATCGAGTATAGGAGAACTCTCCTTCGGCCTATGCGATCAACTAGTCCGAGTGCAGCAACGGTGCCGAGGAAGTTTGTAACGGCGACTACCATAGAGGTAAGCGTTGGGCTTTGGAACCCAATAACTGTGAAGATGGTTGCCGAGAAGTACATGAGTGAATTCTATAGATCGTTAGTTTCTCGTAGTATCCATAGTTCACACGATCACTTACAAAACCGCAAAGCTGTTGTAAGCCTTGGAGTAGGCAAGCAATAGCCAAAGCTCTTCGGTTTCTGCCTTCACTGATCAGAAGCTCCCATCCGCCAAGCCACTTCCAACGGCCAGATGCTCGGAGATCGCGCAAGCGTTGTGCTTCGTACTCGTCCCGCACTTCCAGCTCGATCTCTTTAATGATCACATCCGCATTGTGCTGCAACGTGTCGCCATTGACTCGTCGGATAACCTCTTTTGCTGTGCCAGACCTGCCAACCTTGACCAACCATCGAGGCGTCTCAGGCATGAAAGCAATCATGCTCCCCTGGACAATGGCAGGTAGAGCACCTAGACCAACCATCCACCGCCACCCTGTCTCCGCGTGACCGTAGGTCGAGAAAGCCCAACCTACGATGTATGCGATAACTTGACCCAGCGTGATGAACATAATGTTCAGCGTCACCAACCGTCCACGATGCGCAGCGGGTGCTATCTCAGCTATGTAGAGCGGCACTACGAAACTGGCTGCACCAACTCCTGCGCCGATGATACACCGCCCAGCGACCATGATTGGGACCGTAGAAGACCATGCTTGTAGAAGTGCGCCAGCAACAAAGAGGATGTCTGCGTAGAGGATAACGTGCTTACGTCCGAGTCGGTCGGCAAGAACGGACGAAAAAGGAGAGATGATGAGTGCAAAGAGCGAGGTGGAGGATGTAATGATCGACTTATCCATCGAGGTCAATTCGCGGTTCGAGAGGGATGTGCCTATTGAGACGAGGGTTGCGGAAACAACACCAGTGTCGTCTAGTTGTTGTCAGCACGATTTTGAAGCCAAAACACCATTTAGAAGATTCTTACACCCGAAAAGCAGGCCGCTGATACCAGCAGCAAACGTCAAGACCAGGACAAACAAGCTGGGCATTCCACCTTCTGTCTTGCCGGCTTCGGCGGGAGACCCTTGAGCAACATCATATTCAAGCTCTTCTTCGTCGCTATGGCCCGCAATCAGCGGCGCTTGGGAGCTATCCATTCTGCTGCGTTGGGAGGTGCCGTGTTGATTATTTGAGTAGCGTTAACACGATTCCATGAGGCTGTGGTTGGTGGTCATGAGGAGCTAAAAGAAGTGAGAGTCGCGGATCTGGGGTCCTTATGATGGCTGATCAGCATCCCTGGTCACATGGGGTTCTCGCCGAGACGAGGTGTCAGGGCGGTACATCGAGTGTTTGGGGCTCAAGAAAAGTTCTGCGTCTGCAAAGTCTTGACAATTCTTACAATTTGAACATAAATTTAGGCCAAAGCTTGAGGGCAATTATGAAGAGACTGCTCAAATCTTCTCAAAGTATTGTAGTAAATTCAGTTGCACATCGATTGTTAGCCTCTGTTATCGACAGTTCAGGGACACATAGCTGGGAGCTGTCTGTTCTTTTATGGCATCATCAAGAAAATGCATGTAAATAAAGTAACCCTCTAACATCCGCTAATATTAAGTACCTACCGACAGCTCCGGCATCCATTTCCAACACTTCGATCAACATGGATTCGAATTAATTCGCCCTTGACATCATCCACATTCAACCGCTTCAAAACTTGGCTCAACTAATGAGGTTCTTGTTCTTCAGAAAGTAATATCCGTGCACAGCCGCCAATCCCAAAGGCTGGAGCACCAATGGAAGTCGGTGCTTCACATGTCTGCTCATAGACTTGGCCATGACAGCCTTGGGAGCTCCAGGCGTATACATCCAATCTTGCAGCAATCCCCAGGTAAGTTCCTGAACTGGAAGAATTCGAGCAAACATGTCCTTTTCGAAACTCTTGATCGCCTTGTCAAGTGCTGCATCGTCCTTGTTGGCAGCTCCGTTGATTGCTTTTGCAAGTTGCATCGCATCGTCGAGAGCTTGGTTGACGCCTTCGCCTGCGTATGGTGTCATGAGATGTGCCGCGTCGCCGATCAAAGTTAGGCCTTGCTTATGCTCCCACTTGCTGCCGATTGGAAGCATGTAGAGAGAGCGAGGAGCGCATCTTCCGTCAGCCAACTCCAATGCTTGCTTCAGTCGAGGGTCCCAGTCCTTGTACTTGGTGTTGAGCAAGGCCTGGGTTGTCTCCTTCAAGTTGTAAAGATCGAAACCGCAATTCTCTGGCTTCGCCCAGTCTTCATTGTCGGTGACATAGCCGCAGTAGATGTTGAGACTACCATCGCCCATCTGTTGGATCGTTGTTCGGTTGCCATCTGTGCTGGCAAAGACACTTCCACGGTTGACCAATTTCGTTAACTCTGGAGCATTATTCTCAGCGTCTGTGACTTCAAGCTCGTGCATAGCGATTCCTGCGAACTTGGGGACCAGGCTTGGATCAATTTCCTTTCGAACTTTACTCCAGGCACCGTCGGCTCCGACAATGAGATCGAAGCCATCGACTGTTGTATGGTTGAAGAAGAGTGTTCGGCCCTCGACCTTCTTAAGATGGTGGCCCCATTTGATCATGCCCTCGGGAAGTGACTGGGCCAGGATTTCACGGAGCTTCGACCGGTCTATCTCAGGGCGTTCCTCAATTTTGTTGTATTTGCCGTCTGCGTTTCGAACGAGGTGGTATTCGAGGTCCTTATCAACGATTGCCATGTATTGTCCGTCATAACGGGCATGCTTCAGGAACTCGTCGAAGAGTTGGGCTTCTTTGAGGGCTGCAAGTCCAGTTGCTGTGTGGAGGTCGAGGGTGCCGCCTTGGGATCGAAAGTTTGGATGGGCTTCCCCTTCGAAGACTGTGACTTCTGTACCCGCGAGACGCAGGAGTCTTGCTAGTAAACAACCTAGAGTATGTGAGTAGGTGTTATTGAGTAAGGTAGTTGGATGAAGAGCATTACCAGCTGGGCCTGCACCAATGATTGCAATCTTGCGGCTACCCATTGTTTAGAATGTATAGATAGAGTTGCTAGTATGTAAATGTATTGTTCGAGTTCCTGTCTGTTTACTGAATATCTTCAAGTGATGGGTGTCTTGGCATTTAAATAATCCAACTTCAAGAGCCGCTTCATCATAAAGGCTTGGTCTAACATCAACCCAATACCTACTAATTCAGGGTCTCAACCGGAGATTCAGCGTTTAGATTACACCCCGACGGTCAAACCGGCCCCTAAGTTCAGCCTCTGTGACGCCTCATCAACTGGGTTTGCTATCCAGCCTACGACCTGGACTGCGACTAAGATGACAGCCAGCCTACCACGCAGTTTCTAGCCGAAACAACGTTGCAATTTAGTGGTAAAGTCCTGTAAACACCGTTTTTGGCAACAGTTACGATGATGACAGGGCTCAGTGCCACATTGTGACGGGCTGGGGCTATGCTCTTAGCGCTTCCGCTCGAAAGGCATTTCCCTTTATGAGAGCATTTCACATCAACCCCGGAACAGAATGCCGCGACGGCCCCAGGCGCTCAGACACCCTGAGAGACTGTTAGATAAGGAGACTGGTAAATACAGGTGACGTTTTTCTTATCGACTAAATTGCGTGGTTTCATAGTGTTAGTGCTGACATCCAATGGCTTTGGAGGTTGAATGATCGGAGATGGTGATTGAAGCAAAAGTCCGACCCCGGTTTATGCAAGTCAACGGTCAACCACATCAAGTACAGACAATGCCGTTGGGCCTTACAATTCTCGGTCTTTGGTGAAACTCGGGTACGAATATTTGCTTTGTATCCGAAAAGCTGAGCTGCACTGTTTCGATAATCAGCTCTCAACCACTAATTCAGGCAATGCTTTGTCAGAACGAGTTATCGATGGATGTGTCGACTAGCTGACGGCTGTTACACAGTCTCTCGGGAACACAAGTAACATCTGTAAGATGGGTCTATTATGATTATCCAGTCATAAAGCTAAACAACTGAATATCTCTGGCACTCTCTTCTTCATGACAAAAGCCCACGGAAATCTACAATTTCCATACTTGCACCCGATTCCCAGATCAAAACGAGGCGTCCCGCAATGTCAATGAACCATCTCAGGTCGCTCCCTCTCACATCTAAACGGGTCCATGCCAACTTCTCTCCCGTCTTGGAATAAACCATCAGGGTGGCTTGTTTCGACTTCTCACGCCAAGAGATGCTGAAGATGAATCTGTCAAAAAGTATGCCAGCTTCAAGGCCGTAATACCCTTTTACCTGCTTCACCTTGAAGCGCTTCACTACATCTCCCTCCTTTGTGTACAGTGTAAGCCACTTGTCCCATACAATCCTGCTACCGTCTGAGAACTGTCTCGAGTGATTTGAGTTGAATTCCATCTCTGCAACTTTCCTGGAAATAGGTCTACCATCGACAGACCAGTATTCAGAAATCTCCGCCGAGTCGTTACAAATATACGCAATGCCATTTGTTGCATGGAAGCTATGATCTTTACCCATGTCTTCTTGGGTGATGGTGCATTCATATGTCAACTCCATCTGTTCCAGGTCCCATATTTGGATAGTTCGTGGGACGCTTTCGATCAAGGGGCTGTTGAATATCGTCAAATAGTGACTGCCGTCATTAGAATGGAATGGGTCGTCTGCAAACCCTTGTTCAGAGACCATAATGTCGCCACGTTTCGTTCCTTGAACGTCCCAAATATCCATCCAAGTCTGGGTCATACCCCCCATCTGGTCAAACACAACGTAAGTAATTAAGATGAAATTATTATAGATCTGGAAGTCTCTCAGCCAGTTCATACCGTCATCGCTGTTGATATGAGTGTTTGTAAACTTGTTTCTTAGAGACCAGTCATCAAGGCTGTATAGAACAACGGGAGGTGAAACTATATCGTCGTCACCGTGATCCATTCCTAGGAGAAAAATGCCATTGAAGACTGCGTCTTCGGGGAAATTCTCTACGTCATTGAACAGCAGACGTAAGTCTTCGACATCTATCGTAAAGATGTTGCACTTGTCTGCCATGATGCCTGGTCGAGCGGTTTGAATGATGAGTGGTGCTGCCATATCGCTGTCCCAGTGGTATTTGTATGCGTAATTCCCGCAAAGTTCATCCTGCAACCTCATGAGGTTCGATCCGGGGCTGACTCCGTGACTGATGGCATCTGCGGCTTGAGATATGCTCATATAACAGGACTTTAGGGAATGACGGGTTTGTCGAATAGTATGAAGTGGGTATCCAAGACGCATAAGATGTTCTTCCCAAACGTGGTTTGGTATACGGCTTTCCCAAAGCCCTTTTGTGATCATTAATGCTCTGAAGAAATCCTTGAGTTCTAGCTCAAAGACAATGTTCTGAGCGAGCTCCAAAGTATGGAAGACTCGGTCCGCCGAGTTGGCCATGTTGCTCGCTTAGTTAGCTCTGAAATACGCAAGTGTTCCGGTAGAGAGGACTGTAAGAAGGACAACTGGCTTTTCTGGACTACTAGGTAGACAGGATTAAGCAAGAGTGATGATTTGGGCATGTATGTTGATATCTGAAAGGACTTGACCCAGAAAGCGTTGATGTTGTGCCAGCTTAGTCTACATGAGAACGCTCTCCAAGATTTATAGAGTGAGGCCAGGCATCAACCGAAATGGCTCAATGTCCTGATTGCATTTGCCTTGATTTTTCCATTGGTCTATTTAATAATCCATCGGCGCCTAGGCTTGAGTTGACTCTAGGAGTGTCTGTTGACCAGTACTGATTTCATAAGTTCTTTGCTTTCACGAGGTGATATTTGTCATTGATTTGTGTATGAAAGTGATGTGTGAATAGGAAACGAAATAAGGACAAACGTATTGAGATGTTCCAATTTTCACCTCATATACAATAGACAGAACATATTCATATAGTGTCACAGGATTGATTGTAATCCGTATGTCATATCATATTCTCATCAAGACGTCTCATATCGGCTATAGTCTTGAAGGATGACAAGACTGCCCAGACAGGTTTGGCGTAGTGGACACGGAGCCCCTGTTTGATCATTTTGTCAGCCAAAGCGCGGTCTAATTTGAATCTCACTCATTTGCCTTCTTCACAATTATCTTTCCAGCCCTACTGGGCTTTTTCTTTACACTGTCTTCAAGTTTCTCAATGGAATTAATACCAGTCCTTGTGCGACTGATCGCCTTCACTCTTTTGTCGATCCTTCCAACTGTTAACGCTTCACCTGCAATCAGCCTCCCTTACCCCTTTGAAGTAGACAAACTCTACGATGTCAAAATCGAGCAGAGAATCGGGCCAGACTCAGAAGTCCGCAAACGGGCAAACGCGTACCGTGTCTATCTCGCGTTGACACCGCCAGGATGGGGTACAGGTCCCGTGTGTTGGCTCGCAAAAGAAGTAGACATAGACGTGACACAAGTCAACATCACGATTCCTGCAGATGCAGCACCCAACCAATCACGAATCCGACTCTCAACTGCTTTTCTGAAGAAAGGCTCCCCAAGAAGTATGGGTTTTTCTTATAGCGGCAGGACTACCCTTGTTGGAGCGAATGCAACTTGGAGTCAGAAGGAGTTGGACGGGAGGAGCCATATTGATGCAGAGGAAGTTTCTTGTTGGGCTTTTGGATGTGCTAGGACTTGCCAAGAGACCTATTACACTACAAAGGATGAGGAGGATGGTCCGATTGGAACCAAGGCATATGCTTGTATCAAACAGTGTGCAAAGGATCTGAACCCGCGAAGTAACGGGGCGGCAAACGGGATGTCCATGTCGAGGTTATTGGCTCTGGCTGTAATGATTGGGCTTGTCCATGTGGTTGCGGGTGTACTTTAAAGGCATCTAAGAAGTAACAGGAAAGCATTTGAAAATTCAGCATGTTTAGTATTTATTAATGTCAAAAATAATATTCTAAAGTTTTCGAGACTTACATAGAAATAGGCTAACTTTAGCCTTATTTTTAGACTTATTCTTAAAATCTTGCATTATTTTATGAGCATGCCAACTTATAAAGGCTGGATCCGTCTCATAAAGAGTTTGAATTTTGCTCTCTACCGGAGGTTAGTGGTAAATCACAATTAATAAACATATGCTTGCTCCGAGATAATAGTTGTTTTGAAGTATGATCCAACACCGAGGTAGTCTCTCTTCTTCAGACTTCAGAGGCGCCCCTATTTCTTATACAAGCTGCGCAGAGCATCAACCAATTCTACCTTTCCCCTCACGGTATTCGCATCATACACAAAGTCCTTTGCAATAATGCCGTCCGCCAAGCCGCAGGTCGTCATCTCCTTGAACTCTTCAGCATAAAATTCAGGAACAATTTGTTTCCAGTAGTCGAGCAGGTGGTCCTTCTCAACAAGCTTCAGCTCGTATTTCTTGCCTGTGATTTCTTCGACTGCCTCCTTCAGATCAAGAGAACCGTAAGCCCTTGGGCCAAAAACGTTGAAATAGTGAGGACTGGGCTTGGCTGTCTCAGCTAAGAGGGCGTCGGCGCAGTTTTCGGCTACGTCCTTGAGACCGACCTTGGAATATGAGTCAGTATAGTTTTCTTCGTGTTCCTTGCAGGCATCCAAGGCTTTACATACCAAGGGAATTTTGTAGTCGATAGGGGTGATCCAGGAGTAAATAGTTGGGTTCTCCTCCTTTGCAGCATCGAGGAGATGAGCCCAGTCCTCGTGGAAGTAGGTAGGCCTGATTATCGACACTTCTGGAACAGAGTCCTTGAGAAGTTCGTCAGAAATGTAGTTTACTCTGAGGACTCCCTAAAAGAATTGTAGTTAGCTCTCTGCCGAGATTTTCAAAATGAATAGAAGACATACAATGCCACTTGAGTTATGAGCTCCGATAGCAGAAAGAATCAAAAGTCTCTGAATGTTTGCCTTCTGCAGAGCTTTCTTCACATTTGTACCAGCTCGAGTTGCCCAATCACCGGTATCAGTCCCATCGTAGGTAGGAGGCGGAATGTAAAAGACTGTGTTTGAGCCTGTAAAATCAAGGCCGTCACCGTCTGCGATGTCGCCCTTGACGGCTTCGAAATTCGAATGCTTGAGAAACTCAGGAGGGGCTTTGGAAGTGTCTCGATAGACGGCACGAATAGTCGGTTTGCTCTCAGACTCTAGAAGAACACGGATGGTCTCTCGTCCAGCCTTGGTGGAGGCAGGAATGACAGTGATATGACGAGACATACTGGCGGAGAGTTGGTGGAGTTGTAAACTGGAGTCTGTGAATATGAAGTTTGACTAATGATGATGACTTTAACACTTCAACAGAGATCAAGGCCTTATATACAAATTCACTTATCGTCAAGTCAAGTATGAGATCCATGTCAGATTACAATATGGAAGCGGACTTGCGGCGCAACATTGTCTGAAGGAGCGCCATGATCATCCGTGTCTTGGCAATATATTGGATAATTTGAAGCTCCAAAGTCCGCTCAGTGATACGAGCGGACCTTGAGAGTCCGAAAATCCGAAAGACCGCCTTGTCAAAACTTGGCTTTGTGGATATCGGATAAGCATAATCTGACCATGTTGACGATCATTTTCCGCTGGCTGACAAATATTCGCATCCCGCGGGTGCCTTCGTTCTTAATCTGTCAAAAGCGTGGTGTAAGTATATTTTGTGAGATGTTGTATGTGGTATTATACCAGAATTGAATGACAAGTAGCGGAGAAGAGAGGTGTATTTTCTCAATATTTTTGTTGGTTGCTATGATCAATGAGATATCTTGTCTGTTTCTCAACATCAACCCAATGCTTCGGATAACCAATTCGTCAATCCATCCATCAACCACCAATCATGAATCATATCAATTCGCCATCAAGCATCACTGGCGATCAACCCCGCATCAATTCAGATATAATTGAGATCAATCTGCCTCTATCATTTGTCTCGTCATCGACTGTTCGACTCATTATTGTTTCTCATCAGTGAAGATGTCACCATCTGCCACCACAGCTAGCCCAACAGGCCAATCCATCCTAAACACAGCAAAGGCCCAGGATGGCAAAGTGAAACGCATCCACAAGATTCCAGAGTTTTCCACCAAAGAAGCTACGAGACAATGGCAATTGGGACAAATGGCTGCAGCATTTCGTGTGTTTGCCAAGCTTGGCTATGCTGATGGAAGCAGTGGCCATATTAGTTTGAGAGGTTTGCAGCCACATGTCTATACTTTGCTGTCGGACTAACAAGGGTAGATCCTGTTGAGCCAGAAACCTTCTGGATCAATCCATATGGTGTTCACTTCGGACTATTGACCGTCTCTGATATGGTTCACATTGATGAGAATGGCAATCGTATCGGTGGTGCAGAGAAGCCCGTCAACACAGCTGGTTTCATCATTCACGCAGCCATTCACAAGCGCCGTCCAGACATCAACGCTGCTTGTCATCTTCACAGTCCATACGGCCGGGCCTGGTCAACCTTCGGCAAGCCCATCGAGATGATCAATCAAGACAGCTGTATGTTCTACAATGATCTTGCAGTCTATGCCAACTTCGGGGGAGTCGTTTTCGCCAAGGAAGAAGGCAATAGGCTTGCTGATGCTCTTGGAGCCACCAAGAAGAACATCATTTTGCAGAATCACGGCCTTCTTACTTCGGGGAGCACCATTGGTGAAGCCGCAGCATTCTTCATCGCTTTGGAGCGAGCATGCCAAGCACAATTGCTTGTAGAAGCTGCTGTGGCTCCTAACGGATCTCAGCTAAAGAAGTCTATTGTGAGTGATGAGGAGGCTCAGTATACAAAAGACAACACAGGGAGTCCTGAGGCGATGTATATGCAGTTTGAGCCCGAGTATCAGATGCTACTCAAGGAATCAAAGGGTGACTTTTTGCAATAAGCAGGCCCATTGTTCCATAATATAAACCCTATCAATTGATCAAACCTTGGACCTCTGACGATATGCTGGACCTTGGCACAGTGTCTTGGCTTTTTCCCAATTCGTCTCCGGGTAGACGGTCCTATGGCTAAATCCTCCGGCATTACTTAGCGGTCCGCGATCACCTACCACCTATGACACTATAAAGAGCGAGTTGCTCTCAACTATCAAGGCAATGTCGATCTCTCTGATATCGATCTTCTTCAGCCAACGCCTGTGATAGTCTTTACTGCTTAGCAAGTCATATAACTTCACCAGGGAGTAATCATCAAGCTGAATGAAACGAAACACGAGATCAGAGCTTGGCAGCAACTTAAAGAGTCACGATTGGCCTCTGTGAGCCCACTGTATCAGCAACTCAACTTGCACCATTTTGTTCTCGTCATCGGAGATTTCTGTATGTGTCAATCGAGATTTGGTCTATACGAATGTTGATCTCCCTTAAAAGTGGTCATAGAAACACCCGTCATACTAGTCTCTAATGCCATGATGCGCTTCGTCGGTAATATGTTTCTTATCGACGCTGCCTGGGCCCTGTTGCATTCACCGCAGACCACGTCCGTTCCTCTCGCTACGGTCAGAAACGGCACATACTCTGGAGTGTATAATCCTCATTATGACCAGGAATTCTTTCTTGGTGTGCCATTTTCTCAGGTGTCTCTCGAATTTACCCTTGTTATCACGACCGGCTTATACCTATGCAGCCGCCAGTACGTTTCTCCATAGCTCAAGGACTCAATACAACATGGGATGGTATCCGAACGGCACATGAGCATCCGGTCCATTGTTATGGCTACGGATACGATCAAGATGGCTTCGAGCAGTCTGAAGATTGTCTTTATCTAAATATTGTACGACCTGCAGGCCTTGACAATGATGGTCTTCCAGTCGCTGCTTGGTTTCATGGAGGAGGTCTAGAAATGGGCGGTGCTACGGACCCGCGATACAACCTTTCCTTCATTGTTGAGCAGAGTGTTACCCTGGGGAAGCCAATCATCGGTGTTGGTATCAATTATCGTCTCTCAGCATTTGGGTTCCTCGTGGGTAAAGAGGCCATGAAAGAAGGAGTCACAAATCTCGGATTTCGTGATCAAAGACTGGCACTAAGCTGGATCAACGAGAACATTGCATCATTTGGAGGCGACCCTCAAAAGGTAACCATCTCTGGGGAGAGCTCCGGGGCAGAAAGTGTTGCTGCTCAAGTATTTGCCTACAATGGTAAGTCCACATGCCTTTCAACCTGAGATGATCTCCCTGACCACCTATACAAGGACGCAACGATGGCCTTTTTAGGGGAGCTATGGGGCAGTCTGGCTTCGGTGCACCCCTTGGCCGATATCCTGGTGGCTTCAATTCGACTGAAGCTACACAGAATACCTATGACAATTTGGTCAGCTCGGTCCCATCGTGTGAGAAACTGGCCGGATCAGATTCGACTCTAGACTGCCTACGTAGAGCGCCCATCGAGGAGATTGACATGGCATTGCGATCTGGTACTTCTCAAAGGTGGGCTCCGGCCTTGGATGACGACTTCTTTATGGATTATACCACGAACCAATTGTCCAGTGGACAGTTCCTCAAGATCCCCATTCTGATAGGAGCGAATACAGATGAAGGGACATCTTTTGGTTTTAGGGGTGTTGACGACGATCAAGGTCTAAGAGCGGGGATCAAGGCCATGATGATTCCAAACGAAGTTGAGGAGACTACTGGAAAGACCCGAGATGAACTCGTCGATAAGCTACTGGAGCTCTATCCAAACGATCAAAGCATCGGAATCCCGTCCTTGGAGACCTGGCCACATGTTATCAAGCCAGGCGATGACTACGCTAAGGATCTCGGACTTCAGTATCGTCGAGTTAACGCAATATCCGGAGACTATGTAATGCATTACCAACGACGTCGTGCTAACAAGGCCTGGGCAAAGCATGGCGTGCCCAGTTATGCATATCGCTTTAATATCATGCCGAACGGACACCGGCCGCAGGGTGGAGTGGGACATTTTCAAGAAGTAAGACCATGAGATCTACATCGCTGACAAATAGCTAACCCTTTCAGGTCGCTTTTGTGTTCCATAACATCAATGGTGATGGATACGATACTAATCCATTTGGGGGCAATGGAACATACCCAGCGGATGCTAAAGCCATGTCCAAGACAATCAGCACTGTTTGGATCAACTTCATTAACGATCTTGATCCTAATGGAGGCTCAGGGCCTGAACTATTCAATGGCTATAAGTGGCCTATCTATGAACTGTCTGATGGTCCTGATGGTAAGGTTGTGGTCTTCAACATCAATGGAACGCATATTGAAGTGGATAATTGGAGAGCTGAAGGGATGGAGTGGATGGCGGAGCATGCTTTGGCAGTTTTTGGAAACTAGAAGCCTCTCTGATACTCAACTGAGAATTATGTTGGGGGCTTGTGGTTATTTATCTTCTCTTTACTTGGTTTACACTCAACACACCGTTCACCACGAAAGCTAGGCATGTCCAGGCGTAACACTTCATCGCCTATCTATGACACATCTCATGCACGACATACTAGAACTATGAAGATTTCATTATTGTAGGGAGAGGCCAGAGAACTTGAGACCTTACCCTAAGTGATGAAAAGACTCTGGCAGTTTATTCTAAATCTATCCTTGTTAATCTTATTTTGACATCCTCTTCTAAAGTCTCATGTTTTCTTGCTCTCTATGGAAGAGGTCAGAATACTCTCCTTAATGAGGCATCGGTTAGAGTTATATCCAATGTGTGAAGCCCTGATAAGATTAGTTGACATCTACTTTCAACGTTCCGATGATTACCATCCCCTTTTACATAGATACATCGAAATTTGTCTAACTTGAGATGAGAGCATGCTCAAGTGAGTAACGGCGGTTGAGATGAGTGTGTTGGTGTTGGTGGTGAAGCTAAACTCTGAGTGACGCAAGTATAGACTCGTACTTCCCGCCACCTTCATTTGTCTTAAACTTGCCACCTCCACGATCATATAACATCACGATCTCTTGTCTGGAACATCTCAGACATGGCAACAGGAGTTAGTCACGATCTTACTACTCAATCATCTCCAGAAAAGCTCTTTCGTATCGGCACAGGCTGCTGTGGAAGGGTCTGGGCTGCCGCAGACTCGTCAAAAGACAAAGGCACTCCCTCCTGCATCAAAAGAGAAGATGGAGATCCGCACCGGTCCATTACAAACGAACATTTTATACATCAACTTGTTGTTCAGTCTATTCAGCTGAATCCGCAACATGCAAGAAACTTCCGGATCCCTCTTTGCCGTGGATTTCTCGACAGGGAAGACGAGGGCTGGTCGCTGGTCCTCCCCAGACTTCCACCAGGCTCAAAACCTTGTAACGCATTGCTCAGCGAAAAGGTTCAGCCACTCTCAGAAGACGTTAGAAAACTGTTGGTCTCCAAGTTTGCAGGACGAGGAAGTGATCAGGATGCTATCATCAACGACATAAAGAACGAGCACTGCCTCATCCGCCCATATCTTGGTCGCAGGAAGAAGGATTGGGGAGATACGAACCGCAGCACTTTTTTCAGTCTAAGGAACTTCCCACTTCATCTGGACCGAATGATAGAGCTTGGTCTCGATGTGCAAAGCTACGCCAAGGTCATGGCTGAAGGCCTAGCATTTCTTCATTGGGTTGCACGCGTCGATGCCAACGACGTCGAATTCGTTCTTGCTCGTTCACGCTCGACTTCACATTCACACTCAAATAGCCCATTCAACACATCCATCTTTGGGACTCATTCAATGTGGATTATAGACTTTGATTGCTGCAATCCTGTCACAATGGAGGAAAATGGTGTTGCAAACGCTGCTGAGTGTTTTTGGCGAAAAGACCCGTACTATCCTCGACCTGGGTCTACGGACACTTCTGATCAGGATCTTTGGTGTGCCTTCAAGGACCATTATCTGGAGGTGAGTGGGGAGATGTTGAAAAAAGAGGAGCAGTCTGTGAAGGGTCTTCCTCAGTTATTTGTCAGTATCATTGAGGAGGGGCCAAAGTTCGCAAAGAAAAATAGCTAGCAACGGCAATCAAAGAATCCAAAATGTTGATTATAGTACCATAGGCACCCCAATATGTGCACTGAAAATGATTCCTTATAACTTGAAGTGAATATAGAGTTCTAGGGTAGCATCAGTAACCTATATCTGGGGTACTTATATTACTCTAGAGTCGCAAAAGGTAGTTTCAAGTTTCAATTGCATTCTTGCTGACAAATTAACCAATCTAAGTCTTATTCCTACGTCCCTTGAGGTACAGATTGCAGAGCGGTCAGCGCTGATATGATAGACACGGAATTCCGATGCTGACAGTAGGATCGTCCTTCCCAGTCGGTGGCACTTCAGGATTGTCGGAGTCCAGAATAGGTAACTACTAAGTTAGAGGTCCAATTATACCACTTCAAAGCAAGCGCTGAAACGCGAAATTCATCCGAATTGTCAATTGCTTATGGTCAATCTGGTCTTAAATACTGAAACTGTCGCCTGCGAGCTTTTCTTTGGCATTGCTCAATTTTACACACGATAGAAACGACTGCAACACAACATGTTTGCTGCATATCTCGAAAAGCTCGCCAATGCTGGCGGACCTGAGGTCACCTACGAGGCAGGCTGTCACTGTGGTTATATCAGACTCTCAGTAGCACTCTCTCCTCCTCTGCCCAAGCATGAGGTTATAAACTGCAACTGTTCCATTTGTCGTCGAGGAGGTTATCTTCTTGTTTGTAGGGATTGCCTCAGGTTCGTGTTCGGACAATGCTGACCCGAATCACTCACTAGACCCAGCATACGAGAAAGTGACCTGGCACAACGGCTCGGATAAGCGTGTCTCACGATATCAATTCAACACAAAGGCTCGCGATCACATGTTTTGCCCCAAATGCGGTGCCAGCATTGGTATCGACTTTGCGAGGGTATGGCCGGAGGCTCCTCGCTATGGCATCAGTGTAGGTGACATGAACCACTATTGAAGAGCGGTCTTTACTGACAGTTTACAGGTGCGACAATTCAACAACATTGATCTCGACTCACTTCAATACATAAAGCTCGATGGTTTACATACCGCTGAACCAGGAGTTGACCTGTCTGGTCAAGAGATTGGTGCAAAGGCAGATGAGGCCACTGCTTCTAGTTAGTTCTTAATTAGAGAAGCTGTCAGTGGAGTTGGCGTTGGTGGTGGGAAACGGTTTCGGGGGAAGAAAGAGAGCTTGCACCAATTGAAAGATCGAGATCAGCTGAAGTCTTGTTTGGGACCCAAGCTTGGCCAAGCCATTTACGCAAGCTTTTGGTGGTGGGGGTTGGCGATGATCATGCCATGGATGTTGATGCTTGGGAATTCCCTGTCTGGCTGAACTCTTGTATCTCGATCAGCGATTAGCAGTCTTGGCACGCATGGAAACAAGATGATCTGATGAGTTACTGTGGCATGGTGCCTATAGTTATCTTTCAATTGTCACTGAATACCTAGACAGACATCATCGTCTTTTATGAGATGCTGCTGATAAGACCATCAACGTCATTCACGGTTAGTGGCGCTCCGGAATTAAGCACCCCAGCCACGAGTGCGGGGAGCTCTCCCCTGGAATTGGCCTTGACGCGGCTCTTTTGGCCGCTAAAACTGATCGTCCCGGGGCCAAAGCTCCCTGTATTGGAGCTACGTACTTGCGGATAATCGACGTCATCGACCTCAATCATGCCTTGCACTTGATTGCTTTCCTTGGTTGATTGCGTTTCAAGCAACCATCCCAAAGCGATGAATCAATCGCAATGGGCCAAGTAGTGTTATTTGTGTGACGCTAATTTCAATTCTGGTGTCATACCAATATTTCACTTCTCTCCCTGTTCTCTCCTCTGTTCTTCTTCTTCTCCTCCTCTTTTCTCTCTTCATCATTATACCCGAGTTGGGGAGCTCAACCACCAGCTTAATTCTCTATCTGCCTCGAGGCTCGCCATCATGTCGCAGTTTGAGCAGCAGCAGATCCCTGTGGCGGGGCAGCATTACAGCGCCCAGAACCGTGTGCCTAATGTTCGCCAGTTCATGGACCAGTTGGATCAGAACAAGAAGGCCCGCGATGCTGAGATTGACGAGCAACTGAAGCAGAACAAGATCCACGGAGAGACAAAGGATCACAAAAATGATAGAGCTGAAGCTCTTCGGAAGCAAAAGGACATCCGCACCGTGCGCGATCCTGTAACAGGAAAGGATGTTGGCATTCGAGATGCCGACATTGATTACAAGGAAGCTGTTGAGAACCCCCAGGTAGGGTCCATTATGTCACTAAAGAAAAGCAAGCACTGACGGCTTCAGCTATCGATTCCCAACGAGAACTTAGGGAAGCCTGCCACCATCGCCACCTCGTCGAAACAGTCTGGCGAAGAGTATCGTTACGCCCAAGATGTCACAGCACCTCCTGACCCCGTTCAAGAGGGTGCAACATCAGATGTCCCCATTCGAAGTGAGAAGACATCAGTCGTGTTCTACAAGACTCCTTCTGTCAGCTACGAACCCATGTTCGAGATTCTCGAGCAGCGCAGCAACGTTTTGTGTATCGGTATCTTTGCCGCCATCGTCTTTATTGGAAAGATGTTTGGCGGTCGCCTTCTCGGTCTTATTCCCCTGGGTTTCTGTGTAGCCTCTGGTGTTTTCCTTTGGACAAAAGATTTGATTCGTCAGGGCAGAGATCTCGAATGGTCGAGCGAGCAAGAGCGTGGCGAGACTGCAACCGCAAACTTGATCCCTGAGTCTGTTGAATGGATGAACACCATGCTCGGAGTCATGTGGGGTCTGATCAACCCTGAGATGTTTGCTGGCGTTGCCGATACGTAAGTAAATGTTTTGAGTGCCATGATCCGGTGCTAACTGTAACAGTCTGGAAGATGTTATGGCGGCCTCGGTTCCTGGTGTCATTGAGAACGTTCGCGTTGCAGATATCTCCCAGGGTAACAACCCCATTCGCATCCTCAACATGCGTGCTCTTCCCGACTCTCATGTCCAAGACATCAAGGATGAGCAGCACCGGCAGAACGAGAAGACCACCGACCCTGAAGAGCTCGCGGCCAATGAGCAAGCTGGCTCGTTCTACAACCTCGAGGTTGCCATCGCCTATCATGCGAAGCCCTCTGGTGCGGATATCGCATCCAAAGCGCGCAACATGGGTATGCAGCTTGTTTTCTACCTGGGTATCAAGGGTCTCTTCGGTGTCCCACTGCCCATCTGGGTCGAACTTCAAGGCCTTGTTGCGACCGCTCGAATTCGACTCCAATTGACCCCTGACCCTCCCTTCCTCAAGACTCTCACTTTCACGCTTATGGGCATTCCCAAGGTCCAGGCTGGATGTACACCCATGATCGAGAAGGGTGTCAATATTCTCAACCTGCCTCTAATCTCCAACTTTGTCAACTGGGCCATTGGTGCTGCCGCTTCGATGTATGTGGCCCCCAAGAGTCTGTCTCTTGATCTTAGCAAGATGCTCCAGGGTGACGACATCAAGAAGGAGACATTGGCTCTTGGTGTAATGTTTGTTCGCATCCATAAGGCTACCGGTCTCAGCAAGCAAGATCAGCGTGGAAGCAAGGGTGGCGGCTCCGATCCTTACATCACCATCAGCTGGAGCAAGTTCTCCAAGCCCCAATTCTGTACTCGTGTTATCCAGGACGATCTTAACCCCGTTTTCGAGGAGAGCGCTGGCCTTTTGGTTACTGCTGATCTTCTCAAGGCTGACGAGCAGCTTTCGGTTGAGCTTTGGGACAGTGATCGATCTTCTGCTGATGATGTCGTTGGCAAGGTCGAGCTCAGCATTCAGAAACTTATTCAGCACCCCGGCAAGATGTTCCCTCAGGTTTCCAAGCTTCGTGGAGTCAAGGCAGACAGCGAAATGCCCGGAGAGCTACACTGGGAAGTCGGCTTCTTTGGCAAGACACAATTCCGAAAGGCCCTTCGAACTGATGGTCGGGACCTCAATCTCCCCAAGGCGCTCGCGGACAAGCCTGAGCTTCAAGAGAACAAGGGCGCGATCGACACCAAGGAGGAAGATGCCGTCATTCACACCCCCCCTGACCCATTGTGGCCTTCTGGTATTCTCAGCATCGTCGTCCACCAGATTGTTGGCCTAGAATTGGAAAACATCAAGGGCTCCAATGGAAAGCGAAAGGGTAGAGAGTATGAGCCAGCTCGTCCTGAAGCCGGTGAAGTCAAGGAAGAGCAGGCCAAGTCTCTCCCCAGTTCTTACTGCACCATCCTTCTGAACGACGATCTTGTTTACAAGACCCGAACAAAGGTTGTTTCCTCTCAACCCATCTTCAACGCTGGAACCGAAAAGTTCATTCGAGATTGGCGTTCCGCTATTGTTACCGTCGCAGTCCGTGACTCTCGAAACCGCCAACATGACCCTCTTATTGGTGTTGTCCCTCTCAAGGTCACTGATATCCTTCAAACCAGCAGCGAGTCTACCAGGTGGTACCCTCTCGACGGAGGTATCGGCTTTGGTCGTATTCGTATCTCTTTGTTGTTCCGTTCTGTTGAGCTTCGACTTCCTCCTCCTCAATTGGGCTGGGATATTGGTACCTTCGAGTTCGTGTCTGACTCCATCACCACCACTGGCTATGCTCCTTCGAACCACGCCAAGATTCGCTTCCGTACAGGAGGTTCATCCGCCAGCATTGGGAAAAGCTCATCCTCTCGTGAGGCCGACGGCATGTCCTTCAACATCAGTGGTGCCGATGGAAACCAACGTGTTCGCCTGCCAGTTCGACATCGCTACAGCTCGCCCATCTTCATGGAATTCTACCCAAGTGGAAAGCGAAACCCAGATGCATATGCCGTTCTCTGGCTCCTGGAGCTTGTTGATGGTGAAGAGACTGACTTTGACATCCCTGTTTGGAAGTGCAACCACAGCGTGCGACTTTCTCAGAACTACATTACCGAAGAAAATTACAAGTCTGTTCCCGATATCGAGATGGAGCAGGTTGGTCGAGTTCGGTTCCGAGCTCGATTTTCTGCTGGAACCGATTCGGATCATATCAAGTTTGCCAGCACAAACGACGACCGTGAAACAATCGAGGCTTGGGAAGCTTGCTACGCAGAGGGTGTGCGTAAGCAGGATGTTGAGACCGAGGTTCCTCCTGTGATCCAGAAACTTCACGAAGAGTCTCTGACTCATGGGCGTGACGTTCTCGCCCAAGCCGACGAGAAGCAGAAGCAGAAGTGGCTTGCCAAGGACGGCACCGACTGGAGCGGTGCCTTTGGCGAAGATCCTTCCGCATTGATGCGCAAGAAGAGCAACAGCGAGTCCAGCGAGGAATACGACGACTTTGATGAGGATGACTCGGATCCTGATCTTGGTATTCAGGATGCCGACACTGAACCCACGGACCCGTCTGAGAACGGACGCCCTTCCGTTGAGACCACAGGCACCAACGCAACGAGCGCTACGAACAGTTCCCAGGCCAGCTCCAACAGTAAGAACCCCATCAAGAAGATCAAGTCATACCGATCCGACAGTCGCGATATGCATCGCAAACATCGAGGCCTTATGCAATGGCGACCCATGCGCAACATGCAATTTGCCAAAGACGAGGCGAAGTTTGCAGTTCGAAAGGTGGCTAAGCTTGGAGCCCTGGATGGCCGAAAGCCTGATGTCGAGACTGAGGTTTAACACATCAAAATTTCCTTTCTTTGTGTTCAATGGGCGATGGCGGTCGGAAAGGCGATTGATGATAGCACGATTGGAGTTTTGCTGGTTACGACTTTCTTGTATAAATACGAATACTAGGTAGTTATTGAAATGCGTTGAACCCCCTGTTAATGAAAAATATCCAGCCCGTGATAAGTGCAATGCAAACGCGTAGACAAACAACGATCCACCCCCAGACCTCAGCGCTGATAGAATTTACCAAATTAAAATAAGCAGCAGTGTTGCTAAAATATGCATTTGATTGAAAAAATTGCGAACTCTTCGGTATATTTCTCGTTGTTGATAATAGATGGCATCTCTTCGTGGTGCTGGAGCACGTGAGTAAATAAAATCGGCCTCCCACCAGGGATATCATGGCAGATCTTAGCCTTCTGCCTTAAGCTTCAGCACCTCTCTCAGCAATAACACTTTTATCCAGTTCAAATAGTGGCATGTTTTGCACTTTCAAAGGATTCGATCACTTCCGTATCTCACAAACTCTTTTCCCTCTCAAATAAATTACACAGCCCACATTCTACACGCGAAACTTGTCGCGCCTCGCCGCGTCGAAGCGTGTAAAGCTGTACGTACAGCATGAGCTTCAGCAGTATAAACCCTGGGAGCCCAAGCAAAAAGACCCAGCGAATCCACTTACCACCACATATCAATCGCTTTGATTCCGTCTCTGATAGTCTAGAGTCAGATGATCCTCTAGTCAGAGATGCACCAACAAGAAGTCACAGCCAAAGCCCGGTTAAGCAACATCCAGGCTCCTTAACACCAAGTGGTAGATCTAGTCTGGCTGTCGTTCTCCCGAGGTCACCAGCACATCTGGAAGCTTACAAAGAAGTCAGCATCGCTGAGGAGGATGGATTTGATGCGCCGGTCATGTCGGATCTTACCCCACGGGGAAGACCAAAGTCGTTATTCAAAGCAGTCAACGCTCTGAAAACGTCGAGTCCAGGTGATACACAGACGGGACTTTCCAGCGATGCAACGTCTACGACACCAGCACGAGGAAGAGGAAGACCCAAAGGGTCAACTAATAGGTCAAAGGGTCTACAAACAGCAGCTGGAGCTCCTCGACAGGCCCGACAAGCCGCTACTAAGCCGCGGCCTCATCCCAATGGGTTTCCAAAACGAAGAGGCCGGCCGCCAAAGCAACCTTCTCCTCCTCCAGAGACCATCTACTATCAAGTGGATGCACCAATTTTCCCGTTTCTGTGTGAGTGGAGAGACTGCAAGGCTGAGCTACATAACCTCGAAACTCTCCGGCGGCACGTTTACATCGTTCATGGTGATGATATCAGCTGCTTATGGGGAGAGTGTGGGGGGCTGGATAAACCATCTGAGTTTGAGACGGACGAGGAGTTTAAAGAACACATCGAGGAGGCGCATCTAGTGCCCCTATCATGGCACTGCGGTGATGGTTTTAATAATAATCTTGGTGAGCGGAGTTTACCGAACACGGCAGAGGACGTGCCAGACTATCTCAAGGATGAACACGGGAACCAAGTCACGCCCTCGATACGAGATCAGCAGGAAGAAGATTTGTTGACGTGGAGAAAGAACCGGCGAAAACTAAAGGACCTGCTTATTCGTATGAACGACAACCTCCCCGATGAGTCAGATGAAGAAATGGGAGCCGAGAAACAAGCAGTCTGAGGTGCTCAGAGAGTTTGGTTAGTAGAATTGAGTACGAGTCCGGCTCGGTCTAATGCAGAGCGATTTTATGATTCAAGGTTACCTTTTAGGTATCGACGGTCTTGAAGTTTCGTGAACTGAGGGTGACCTTGATGTCTGGCTATCCGTGGCTTGGAAGAGGAGCATTTGCTCAGTGAAACAAGTGGAGAGACGTCTCATCCACGCGTTTGATGAGGTGATGATGGAGACCATCATCGTGTTTATACGATTACACGTGAAAAGAAGCTGTCGTTCGATTGGAGCTCCTGGACAGTTGAGTGCTAGAGGTGAAGCTATCAGCCGCAGCTGAGAGCTTCTGCAACTCGAGTTCCCGTGCATCAAATCACTCAAATGAGGCTGAAATTACGAGAACCCAATCTCTAGGGCTGAAGATGGCGTCCAGCTCGGTCGTCTCAGTTCAATATCATTGGCACATAGGGAAATTGGAAGCGTCATCCTCATATCCCGATGATCCGAGATGGAGGGACGGGATATCTCACAAGTTCACAACACATCAAATTGAGACTTTTGAAGTGTAACATAACCAACTTTTTATTTGATTTTGAACTATCATTAGGCCCGAGAGAAATGCATCAACTCTGTAAACATTGTAGCACCAAAGCACCAAAGCACCAAAGCACCAATTCCACCGATCTATTAGGTACCAGAACAGCCAAGTGGCTTTGCGATCATCCTGCCTTTTTTTAGTCAGAGTGGCTTCCCTTGCCTCCGTCGAGAGGGTTCTTGACTTGAATGAGACCAGGGGCAGCGAGAGTGTAGTTGGGAACGTCATCGGGAGTGGCAATGTTGTTGGAGGTAGTCAGAGCAGCATGGGTGAAGCCCTGAGCGACCAGCTTGTGGTAGGGGAATTCAGCCTTGAGCTTGACACTGGTGCCATCCCACTTGACGTTCTCGGCCTTGACACTGTAGGGAAGTTGCTGGCCAGTGGTGTAGGTGATGTAGATATCCTCGCCCTTGTGAGACTCCTCAAGAGTGGCGCTGAAAGTTAGGCTTTGGTCCTCAGCGTCAATGACAGCGATGGCACCACCGTTGACCTGGAGAGCAGGGAAGATGGGAAGGTCGATCTTCTTAATGTCCTCAGTGCAAGAGCCAGGAACGATAAAGCCCTGGAGAGCAGACCAGGCGAAAGCAGCAGGGACAGTGGTCAGGAATGGTGACTCAGAAGGAACTTGGCCGAGGTAGATACGGTAGAAACCGTTTTGCTCGCCCTCTTGGCCGATGACGGATGAGATCAGGCGGACGACCTCTGGAAGACCCTCGCTTGCGAAGACAACGTTGGCGTCCTGGAGAGCACCGAGCACAACTGCGGTGAAGGTCTCCGCGAGAAGGATGGCATCCTTGAGGTTGTCGACGGGGAATCGGTATTTGCAAGGTGAAGGAGCAAATTTGCCAGCTGACTTGAGGGTCGCCAGGGCACCGATGGCGTGCTGCTCTTCTTGCTATTGCAAATTGTCAGTTGACTGATACCCTTATGAGGATGGGCAAGTACTTACAGCAAGGACAGTCTTGAGAACATGCTTGGCCTCATGCAACTTGTCACCCTCAACCTTGTAGCCTTCAATGCCGTTGGTGACATTGTAGAGGAGAGAGCAAAAGTAAGCAGTCTCAAAGAGCTCGTTGAAGGCAATCAGCTGGAAAGCTGTGGTAGAACCAACACCGAGAGTGGTAGGAAGAGGAGCACCAGGGAGCTTTCCACCAGCCTGGATAGCGATCTGCTTCTCCTGTGAAGCATCAGGGTTGGGGAAGCCATTCGCAGCGGGGACCCTGTAAGATCGGGGAACAATGCCGGCAAGGGCAGAGCCTGCGAGGCCTACAGAGGCAAAGAGTGTTGAGAAACGCATGGTTTCAGTGGTTGTGATGTGAACGAAAGGGAGTGTTGGCTATGATGGGTAGACGAAGAGAGAACGTGATGTTTTATACTGCAAGATGGGACAAGACAGTGAACGTGGTATGAACTGAAGAGAGAGGGTCTGTTGAGGGGAAGTACTCAAGGGATATATAGTTGTAACGGAAGAGAGATGGTACTTGGAGGAGGCTGGAGGATGGCTCAGCGACGAGAATTGAGTTCACGGCATGTTTACCTTGGGGGAGCATGACGACATGAATTTCACGAGACGAATGTGATGAGATTGCGCTTGTGTGCTGAATCCCGCGGCTCTGTCTTTGATGCTATGCTAGGTCTTACAGTCCTCTTCAGTTCTGGATCTAGGCCTTGCCGAGATGTGATGTTGCAGTTGAGAGGACGAGCTAGCTAGTTGAACGGCTAACACGGCCAGAGCTATCTTTGGAGTAGGGTCGGAGAATTGCGGTAGCGCAGAGACGATGTTACCTTGAGTTTGTTGCATCATTGATATTGAATCGATTAAATTGACGTGATGTTTAAAGAAACAACATTTAACAGCGCTGAAAGAGTGATTCCTCAAGAAGGGTAAGTTCTCAACAGTAAAGCAACTATCAAGCATAAAACGCCAGCAAAACATAAACAAACGAAATTCAGATTGTTGCAACAACAAACAAACAAAACTGTTTCACAAGCTTTGGCTCGGCTCATCTGCCGTGTGGCTTGAACGCCAAATACCACCTTGCTCACACAATGTACTCCGCCCCACGGCTACATCAATCCCCAGCTTTAGTGTCAGGAACTGGACTGTCATCGGGCTACGGTACATAGGGCTTAGACTTGATTATACTCGGCACCATGATTCCGGCCGTGAAGCTATTTTGTTAGGACGGGATGGTCAAGTTCCGTTACTAATTGGGGACTGTGTGGGCTAAGCGGGTATTGCTGGTGTAAGATGGGATTGGGGCGATGGTTTTGTTTGTTTACCTATTATGGCATTATTGTGGCATGGCATTGTATCAGAGACCTTTCGTGTAGTAGATGCTCTCATGGTCAAGTTGGCTGAGTTTGAGCAGTCGGGTGACAATTATGGACCAGTGGTTTACAGGCCAGTGGTGTGAAAGGATAGATCAGATACTCACTCCAACAGGCTTGACGATCCTTAGCACTCAAGCTGATCTTTTGTGTCCGAAGTGGTGCTTGCCATGGGGATCCTTTCTCTCAGCATTTCTCTGTTTTAACCCAAATATAAGATGAGAAACTCAGTTGATCTGGGGGATGTAGACCACACCAACGTACAGAAAATACAACATTGAAGTACAAGCACGTGTGACCGAATTTTGCATGTTGCATTCCGAAATTTCACATAGTTTAGTGTATTTGATGTTGTTCATTGCGTTCTCGTATGAGCCTCTTGCAAACAGACATGCCGTTTGGACCCTGGCTTTTCACAGCAGAATCGTGCTGTCACGGTTCGCCAAGAACTTGAAAGAGTGTAAAGAAACCCATGCGATTACACTCCGTCGCCACCTTATCTCACAAATGTATACTAGTATATAAATACTATTTCTATCTTGTCAGAACATACTTGATCTAGAGCACCCATAGTAATTAATTCTTCCTTGCCATCCGGAGCTATATAAAATGCCCTGGACTTGGATATCGGGTACAGCGAACGAACTTATACGCCCAGCATCTATGAATCGACAGTTTCCATTAAGAAGGTATCATATCTGTACTTCTGCTTGTACAGGAAGTGAAGCGGGTCTGACTAGGATTCGCTCGCATCTCGGTTGCGTACATTGGAGAGAGATCCTATTGCACGTCACTTCTAGCGGTTGTGACAGGTCAGGTTATAACTAAACGTCGTGTTGATTGAGCTTCCGCTGCTCAAACCCTGTATGTTCCCTGTATCAGCTGCAATTCTCATTTGACACCGCCAACCAACATAGAATTGAATGAAACCTACCCCAGTAGCCCAGTTGCAGATCATGGGTTCTGGCGCTTATGAATGTCTCCTCATTAACTCGGCGCTTAGAACCATGTGATGTGATGTGATGTGATGTGATGTGATACGCAAAACTTATGAAACAAGGTCAAACCCATGCTTGTGAAAATCTTTCTTCATTTTCTTAAACTGATATATAAGTATTTATTTTTCTAACATGTTTTCCTCTGTCCGGCGCGTCTTTCGTTCTAAAACCAAACCAGATAAACCCTCTACCGTGAAGGAGAAGCCAGTTCCTCAGCCATCACCAGCGCCGATAGCTCAGACCCGGACAACTTTCTTTTACTCTGGAATACAGACGTTCCATAGCACCGAAAGTGATAATATCGAGTGAGTTTGCGATGGCACTATCTATGTCAGGGTGTTTGGTTTGCTCAATCATTGAACTAGCATCGTCTTCGTCCATGGACTGAAAGGAGACTGCCAAAAAACGTGGACGGACAAGACTTCGGGGAGTCCTTGGCCGAAGACACTTCTTCCTTTGGAGATTGAGACTGCACGTGTTCTCACTTACTCTTATGATTCAACTGTCACCGGCAAGGACGATGTTCCCTCACAGAATCGAATCTCCAATCATGCATATAATCTCGTGAATGCTCTCGCATCACTTCGAGAGGGTGATAACACAGTAAATATCTCATCGCGCTACACCATTCGTTCATCTCTGACAGTTTAGAATAAACGGCCTATCATATTTATCTGCCACAGTCTAGGAGGACTTGTCTGTCAGGATGTAAGTTACCTACTAACTCCTCGGGGAGTAAGAAAACGCCGGACCTTGATATTAGATGTCAAATAAACCCAACAAAGGTATCCTAAGCTTAGCAAAGGTATCCTAAACTTAGCAAAGGTATCCTAAACTTAGCAAAGGTATCCTAAACTTACGCTAAGTTAACCTCGGGCTTTTTATCATTTAGGATCGAGGCCCCGGGTTTCCTTTCCTCCCCTAGTCACTTCAATGATCCTGGATGGAGGGCTTATTGAGAAAACAGGCACTTATCATAGCGAAACAACGGTCTGAACAGCATCTCCAAGATATAGTCAACTTCACTCGTGGTGTCATATTTCTCGGCACACCACATCATGGATCAAGCCTCGCCAAGATCGGAGAACTGGTCTCTCGCTCCGTTGGGTTGATCAAAGACACCAACAGCGATATTATCCAAGTTTTAACAAGAGACTCGGAAGTCCTCGCACGGATTCAGGATAGCTTTCAGGCTCTTCTCATGACACGAAGCAAGGACGAGGCTAGCATGATAGACATCACATGCTTCTATGAAGAGCTTCCGACTAAGAAGTTCGGGGTGATCGTACCCAAACATTCAGCCATCCTGCCTGGATACATCTCGATCGGTATACATAAGAATCATGCAGAGATGACCAAATTCTCCAATTCTGAGGAGCCTGGATTTGTGGCTATTTGTGGAGAGCTCAAGCGCTGGATGAAAAGGATCCAGGAATTACAGTCTAAACCTCAAGGCCGATCTCATGTTGCACATTGTGAGTACTCAACAACGGCTGCCTCGGGGAGCAAGAAAGCATCAGACCTTGATATAGGGTGTCAAAATAAACTAAGCAAAAGTATCCTAAGCTCAGCAAAGGTATCCTAAGCTTAGCAAAGGTATCCTAAGCTCAGTAACGGTATCCTAAGCTTAGCAAAGGTATCCTAAGTTATCCTAAGTCTTTTTGTCATTTAGGATCAAGGTCCTGAGTTTTCTCCCCTCCCCTAGCACTGGCCCTAGGAATTCTTGGCTGTCAATACTGACTTTTGAGGCCTCGTTCCATACACTTTCAATCCGGATTTTGTCGGAAGATCTGAGATACTTGACCTAATGAAAGCTCAACTTGGAGATCTAGAACCCCAGTCACACGGTAGGGGTCATAGAAGGGCTGCACTTTGTGGTCTTGGTGGAGTCGGGTATGTTCAGTAATATCCAACTCATCAGCAAAGTGCCATCCACTGACTCGAAATAGAAAGACACAAATCGCATTATCATATGCATACTGGACTCAGGAAGTTTCTCAAGATACGTCAGTGTTTTGGGTTCACGCCAGCAGCGTTGAAAAGTTCTCCGAAGGTTACAACAACATCGCCAACGAGTGCAAGATACCTGGGCACGAAGACCCAACTTTCGATGTTTTACAAATTGTCAAAGACTGGCTGGAGAGCAAAGAGAGTGGACAGTGGTTGATGGTTATTGATAACGCCGATGACCTGCAACTTTTCTTCCCTCAAGATGAAACTTCAAAGATGAAACAAAATACTGATAAGATCTTAAGCCAGTTCATACCGCAATGCGCTCACGGCAGAGTTCTCATCACGACGAGGAATATGCAAGTAGGCTCAAGACTTACAAAGGGCAAATACCCTATCGAAGTAGGCCAAATGAGCGATCAAGAGGCGTGTCAGCTTCTCCGCCAAGGCATCCGCCAAGAGGATGAGTCGGAAGAGGACCTGCTTCAACTCTCATCTCGTCTGGAATTTCTTCCTCTAGCATTGGTGCAGGCAGCTGCCTTCATACAAGAGAACTCCATCACGGTCAAAGAATACCTTGAGCTCTTGGACGGAAGCGAGAACGATCTAGTTGACCTTCTGAACGAAGAGTTCGAGACTGTCGGGAGAGACGCTGATACTCCTCATGCGGTTGCTCAGACTTGGATGCTGTCCTTTCAGCAGATAGAAAGACAGTACCCCTTCGCCAGTGAGCTCCTGTCACTGATGTGCTTGTTCGATCGTCAAAAAATACCTCTTGATTTCGTCGACTTTCACGCCAGAGAGAATCTACCTGCAGGGTCGAACACCAAATTGCAACTTGTCAAAGCCCTTGGGATTCTGAAGGCATTCTGCTTCATCCGAGCAGAGAAGGGTGGCGATCATTCTATGCATCGTCTGATCCAATTAGTCACACGAACTTGGTTGGTACGAAAAGGATGCATAGCGGAATTCACAAGACACGCTTTCTCGGCTGTGTCGGACTTTTATCCCTTTGCAGACTTTGACGATGTTGAATGGTGGTTCGAAAAGTTGACTCAATGTACTAATTTTTTCTCCCATGCAAACGCCGTCCTTGAAGCCCAGATAATTGAAACCGAAGAAGACAGACTAATCAGGGCTTCTTTGCTTCACAGAGTTGGGTCATTCTTCGCCCACCAAGGTCGCCACAGGGAAGCGGAAAGATTGAGACGAGAGGGGCTGGAAATTCGAAGAGAGTTACTCGGTGAAGATCATCTAGAGACTCATGTCCTCATCTCTGACCTCGCGTGCTCGTTGGGAGAATTAGGTTCCTACGAGGAATCGGACAGGTTACTGATCGGCCTTATTGAGACCTTGAAACGCATTCATGGCGACGAAGGCGACGAAACACTCGACGCCATGGCTAATTTGGCAGTCCACTTATCGGAGCAAGATAGAACCGATGAAGCAATAGCGCTACATCGTCAAGTGTTGGAGGTTAGAAAGCGGAAACTTGGTGAAGAACACCGCGACACAATCCGAGTGATGGACAACCTGGCACTTATTCTTGAGGGAGAAGAGGGGGAAGAACTGCAAAGACGGGTTGTAGAAGTGAAGATCAGGACCATGGGCAAAGACCATCCCTCGACCGCTCACAGCAAAGCAAACCTAGGTTTGACATACTTCTACGACGATGAGCTCGGCAAGGCAGAAGACCTGTTACTTGAGGCGCTCGAGGTCGATAAAAAGATTCTTGGCCAAGATCATCCCACAACCCTTCGCGTCATGTTCAACCTAGGAAGAGTTTGGGTATTGTTTGGTCAAAAGTTCTTGAACGACAGGCACCTGTACCCTGATGTAGACATGCTTGGAGATGCGAAAAGACTTCTTGAGGAATGCCTCAAGCTTCAGACAAAGCGACTTGGGCCAGACGACAGCAAAACAATCGAGACTCGTGAGTTGTTGGATGAGTGTCTAGAGGCGATGGAGGTGCGGGATCTTATGGATGCAGAAGAAAAGGCACAGATAGAAGAAGGGGGCGAACCGATCAGATACAGCGATGAATTCTATTGATGGTTCCAAAAATACAAGTCACGAGAAATCAATTTCGAATCGCGGCGTAACAAACTCAATGCGTGGGTACTTATTGGCAGAGGGGGCATGATTTGGACATGATGAGACCGTGATCTACGACCGAAGCGCAAGTATTCCTGGTACCCAGGTATCAATGGATTTCCATCCTACCCAGTTCGATAGTTGATATGATAGCATAAGGTATACTTATGTGCCTATGGGCTTGTCGTTATCCCAAGACCAACAGAGTTCCTGGAAACACAGGAGAAATCAGTGCTGCGTATTTAACCGTCACGAGAACCATGGTCACAAAGTTTTATTGAAAGACTGCAAGGCCAATGACCTTTTTACATAAAAACAACCCATATCATTGCACCGCTTCGCCTGTGCTACCCAAATTTCGTTTCGTTTCGTCGCTGCTGGTGTAAAAGGGCAATCTGGTTCTGAATACTCCGAGTTCTCTCTGGCTCTCAATTCCATCTCTTATCGCGGCTTTCAGTGTAATTCAACAATGGCCATCGGGCCAAAGCTGGCAGTATTCGAACAGATATCATCGCAGCATTTATTTCTTGCCTACGGCGCCTGCAGCAGCCTTGCGAGCATCAGCTGTGAGATTTGTCAGCATTCTTTTGTTCTAAAAGCGACGCTGTGTTGGTTCGTGGTTGTATCCGGGAGTCGATCGTAGGGGTCTAGGCTGTTGAACGTACCAGCTGCTTGCTTTCGTCGCATAATTTCAGCGGCGGTCTCTTTCTCCTGTTGCATTTTGGTACCGCTCTTGTTGTTTCCCGCTTTCTATATGCAGGAGATGTTGGGTTAATGTGTCTGATGTTATCGAGATTTAATGGGAAATCAGGGGTGAGACGAACAAGTTTTCTCTGTTTATCGAGGTTGGCTTGGCGATCCTTTTCGCGCTGGTTGCCACGAGACATGGTGTCAGTCTTCGATAGTAGCTGAGACTAGAAAATTTATACAACAGGCTTTGGAGCTCAAGGTTGGACTGCCACAGGCTCAATGTTCGGACAACAAGTGGGAAGAAGAAAAGAGTCGGTCGCGACACAAGCGGCCAGACCCGTCATATAAACCTAAGCAGACGGGACCGAAGGCTGTGTCCTTTTCCGCTTTAGTGACAGTCGTTACCAAAGAGCCAATCAGAGAACAAGGTTTTGGAGGCCTGTATGGCCTCGATCTGACCTGCATTGACCGATCCAGATACTTTATCTTAGTATATGAATCTCTCACAATCCCATGTACCTCGCCTCAACTTATCACCCAACATTGTTGTTTTTGGCTGACACGACCCCAGCATCAATTGCCAACTGACAAAACAATAGAGAGACAAAAACTGACATAGATGTTTCTGTATTTCAGTTGAGTTTTGAGGAACAGTATCATTTCTGATTGGTTAACACCTGCCTGGCTAGGTACCTATCTAACAGATGAACGACATCAGAAGTCTAATAAACTCTGATGCCAACATCCAATTTTACAACAGCCCATGAGAAAGTTTATCCGAGCTGGGCTTCTCAAGAATAGATAAGCCACGTAAGAGACAAACTTGACGAACTCGCTGTGCTCTTAATGATTCTATGTACCACACTTAGAGACTTGTGATATGCTTAGGGAAGTGAGGCAAATCCGAATACAAGAACTCGTGTTTCAACAAGCAACAACAGTACTCTCATTGGTTTTTGAAGCTCATGTGCCACCAAATAGAGGCAGTACTGAGTTCAATAGTTTACTGGATTGCTTACGGCGCTGTTGCGCTTTGGCTACTGGAGGCCAGGTGGGTGCCAACCTTCAGCTTGAAATACCAGTTACATGCGCTCCGCTGAGACAGTGAAGACAGTCAAAGTACCAAATCCTTATGAACAGCAGCGGTAACTCTGTGTGTCAATATACTACGAACGACTTTATCTTTAACGTTTTGCTACAGAAACTGAACAGTCAATCAACCTTCCCTGATTGGTAAGTGACCCAGCAACGTGGTCCGGCCCACTTGGAGCCTCGCTTGACCAAAACACCAAAAAGAATTATCACCAAAAAACATACAACAGCGGGGATTCGCTGGTCGTCACCGACCCAACTACTAATCCGCCCCTTATCAGCTTATCTATGGGAGAGCGGACGGGATCCCGAGTTCTCTGATAGGTATGGTCGTATGTGAGAGGTCGATGGCATACTCCTGGCTATGAAGATGCTCTGGATGAGACACAGCAGGCAATACTTAGTTACCTTTACTCATCTGTAGTGCCACCGTAAAGCGGGCAGACCGATGTTGTTACGTCGCATTCGTCCAATAGCTTGCCAGGTTTCAACCTCATCGAGTTCAACACACGTTGCCTTGTCTTGACAATCAGAGTTTGTAAACACTTCGATATGTCTCTTGAGCTTGCTTGTAAACCAGATCTCAGTTATGAATTCAAGACTTGGCTTTCTCTGCTTATAGGTCAGGTGCAAAGAATGGCATACTGACTATTCTCAGTCCATTTTGCGAGCGGCCATCATAAGCTATGCCAGCGGAGACACTTCGGCGCTCAATGGTAGGTTTCTCCAGTGATACGAGGAGAATGTTTTGGCTATTCTCCAAATGCCGTACCAGAAAGTCTTCAAAGTGACACTTTGGCTGAAATAAGGTACAGAATGGCTGGTGTGAAATAAGTCGTGAGAGCAAAAGGCCCAGCCGGGTTGGCTCTCTTACACAAACCACACTCAGCACCTCGTTGCTCACAACACAACACATATTGATACTGGGTACGTATGTGAGCTCCTTTAAGGCTAATAACATGCCAAGTTTATGAAACGTCATCTGCAAGGATTACCAGTACCGCCCTCCTGCACACGCCGTGACTAGAGGCTTTTGTATACGCGTACTTAGAAACTTTGACTTGTGATCTTCTTAAAAATCAATTACGGCCAACAAACCTACGCGTACAAACTGTGGCATCTTATGAATTAGCGCAATAAGTTTGAATTCAATTCCAGTTAAGGCTTCTCGTATGCCAAGGAGCCTCTCTTATATACGTATGTCCTTTTTTGAATGTTGCAAATCCCATCGGATATGACGTTATGGCTTTGGGAGGGGTTTGACAGTAATCAAGCAAGTCGACCAATTTGAATTCGACAAGCATACCAGCACTGAACATTGGACCTCATATCTCCTGATGAATTGCATGAATACACAAGATAGTCCTGTCTTTTCACATCTTAGTTAGGTGAAGCACGGCTGACTAGCGTTGATAACCCTTGACGGTGGTTCAAGCTTCGTCATGCCACTATTTCTAGGGTAGGTAGTCCACTCAAGGCATGAACATTTCGGATTATGGAAGCTACGGCGACATTGAAAGGCTCTGTGGATCAATATAATTGATCAATCATCAAGTGTTGAGTTTATTAGAGTTGGCTCTTCATAGGGACCGGGTTCAGTATTAGGTCCCGAAGCCACTTCCAGGACAAAGTTGGGGTCTTTTTAAGACCGTAACTCGGATGTTGTCAACAAGCGTCGTTCCACAAAATGGCCCTGTTCTGACATCTCCCCACATCGTCATTGCACAAACGTGAGTTACCAGGATAGGAAGTACTGCAATGCTGATCGCCTCATTCATGTCATGAGCTTTCGACTCAATTATTTTCTGGACGGGAAAGGCAAGGTACAGTCTGCAGAGTCCAAGCAAGCAACCCCAGGCCGCGGGAACCAATATCGAGAACCCACAGGGTCTCTTTTCCGATCTGGCAAGACGCTATCGGCGCCTCATGATTCTAGCGCATAGACAGACTCGAAGTGTAGGTACCGTTCTAGTGGTTCGTTCGCCCTTGGATGCCCGAAAGACGGACCTACCAACAACCCACTGTAGAACGTCACTCCTTTACCGGGGACTTCGGGAGGATGAGTGCTTTGGCTAAATTCGCAATTACGCTTTATATCTCACGGCATTATCTCACCGGAGTTTGCGGGCAGTGGAACGATACCGAGCGGCCGAGGGAGGGCGCAGTTGGCTTTGTCAGATAATGAGAAGCCAAGCCAGCCTAAGCTCACCTTAAACTAACGTTACCCAGACCCTAGGGAGCACCCAAGCTAGGCCATCCAAGCCACAGAGAGGTGCGAGGCGGGCTAGACGGGCGAGTTTAGAAGAGGTGAGGCGTTCCAGATCCCCGCATACAAGGGAGACGAGGGAATGCCTCGAGTTTGCGTGAGATGCGATTGTACAGTACTATAATTATATCGAATGCAATAACATGCAAAGTAACAGCCTGCATACATTATTCCCCTATCCAGGTTAAGTTTATATGTAACTCTATTAACAGAGCAGAGGGGATAAAGTCACAGCCATCTATCCATTGGACCATGGGTGAAGCTACGCCTAAGATCGCTAGACTTTTAGAGCTGAGTTAGTGGGTGGGCAATGGATGGTGCCGATTGTAATTATTAATCATGCCTCAGGCAGAAGTCTCCGACGCCGCCCCCATCCCCATTCCCATCCATGGCCAGGACTCAGGGCCCATTTCCAATCCAATTCCCAGATCAAGGCCAATCCTAAGCAAGACCCATCCATAGGTAGCCTGCCTGACCCAGTTCCAGTCTCAGTATTGGACTCAAGGCCAGCAGCGTCATTCCTCTTGAGGCTCCTGTGTCTTCTTCCTCCCTTTTCTTGCTTTTACAACAGTGGTGTTGCTCCAAGCTCCCCCTGTGACTTCTTTCTCTCAACAGGGTGCCTTAGCTTCGTCTACTCATCCGTCCCGACACTTATACCTATCTCGCTACCTACGGACCGATACAAGGCCGCGACTTCGACGACGCGCAACAACAATCCCCTCGTGGATCTTTTACCCGCCTCGATCAACATCAACCCGCAAACGTCCTCTCGCCTCCCAATTATTTATTTTGTCGAATATGGAAGCAAATCTCTAGTCGAACTCCCGCCAAAGCTGTTTCCGTCTCCACCCATCCAAACGTTTCCGATAACGTTGCCGTCGCTATGCCGTCTCAAAAGACCTCCAATGGCCCCGGCCAGGTGAGCCATCGCCTGCGCAATTTCTTTCGCATGAACACTGGAGGTAGCACCGGCAGTGCTTCTAGCGATAAGGAGAAAGAGAGGGAGAAAGAAAAGGGCTCGGCGGCCACCACTCCCGATCCCTCAAAATCCCGTCATACCAAGTTCTTTAGTAATACCGTCGGCCGTCTGCGCGCGCACACCGTAGCCAGCGAGGGCAACCAGCTGGAGGAAGCCATGAGTCCTACGGCACATGCGAACCCTTATTTCGCCCATCAAGGCCAACCGGGATTGCGTCACCACAATTCCGACTCTGTTCCCCCAAGCCCTCCCGATACACCGAGTCTCAAGGTCCAAGGTCCCGATGGTGCCCCTGCGAACGATCAAACCACCAGCGAAACCAAAGAGGAACTCGCCCGGAGACTTAGAAGAGTCGCCAGTGCACCCAATGCCCAGGGCCTGTTCTCCAAAAACGATCCCAACAATGAGCGTCCCGCAACTGCCGAGCTCGGCAAGGATCCTCTCCTCACAAGTTCAGGCGCATTGGGTCTTATAGAAACGGCAAAGGCTCTCGAGGCCGAGGATAAGGCCAAACACGCCAATTCTGACGATGTTCTTGCTGCTCTTCCTCCCCCGAATCTGGGCATGGCTTTCCGCCGCACCTATAGTTCCAATTCTATCAAGGTTCGAAACGTTGAAGTTAGCCCGTCCAGCTTTGACAAGATCAAGCTTATTGGAAAGGGAGATGTCGGAAAGGTATATCTTGTGAGGGAGAAGAAGAGCAGCAGGCTTTATGCCATGAAGAGTACGTCCATCACTCACGTTTACTATCGCGACAACGACTAACTAGCCGCAGTACTAAGCAAGAAGGAAATGATCAAGCGCAACAAGATTAAGCGAGCTTTGGCAGAGCAGGAAATTCTTGCGACAAGTAACCATCCGTTCATTGTCACGTTATACCACTCTTTCCAGTCAGAAGACTACCTATACCTGTGTATGGAGTACTGTAGCGGTGGCGAGTTCTTCCGCGCACTGCAAACACGACCTGGAAAATGTATTCCTGAAGAAGATGCTCGATTCTACGCCGCCGAGGTGACAGCAGCGCTGGAATACTTGCATCTTATGGGTTTCATCTATCGAGACCTGAAGCCCGAGAGTATGTTGAGAGGCCCTGCTTACAAATCTACTGCTGACCCTTTGTGACAGACATTCTCCTGCACCAATCGGGCCATATCATGCTTTCAGACTTCGACTTGTCCAAGCAATCAGACCCTGGTGGCAAGCCGACCATGATCGTCGGCAAGAACGGAGCCCGGACCGACGCTCTCCCAACTATCGACACTCGGTCATGTATCGCTAACTTCCGCACAAACTCTTTTGTTGGCACAGAAGAGTACATTGCGCCAGAAGTGATTAAGGGCAGCGGTCACACAAGTGCCGTCGATTGGTGGACATTGGGTATCCTTATTTACGAAATGCTTTACGGCACAACGCCCTTCAAGGGAAAGAACCGAAACGCAACTTTCGCAAATATCCTTAGAGAGGATATTCCATTCCCCGATCATACTGGCGCACCACAAATCTCCAAGTAAGTCCTGAGTGAAAATTCACTATCCTACCATTCTAACCAAGCCACAGCCTCTGCAAGTCTTTGATAAGGAAACTACTCATCAAGGACGAGAATCGACGACTGGGTGCCCGAGCTGGCGCATCAGATATCAAGGCGCATCCATTCTTCAGAACGACACAGTGGGCACTCATTCGACACCAAAAACCACCGATTGTTCCTCACGCGGGCCGAGGAGTTGATACAGTCAACTTCCGAAACGTCAAGGAAAGTGAGAGTGTCGACTTGTCAGGATCGAGAGCGATGAACTTAACGGGAGTCCCGTTGGACAGTGGACTGGCAACACCCGGTGGTGAGATTGCCGACCCGTTCCTCGAGTTCAACAGTGTCACTCTGCATCATGATGGCGACGATGATCATCACCGTTGAGTTTGAGTTTCGAGTTTCTGGGTGCAACATTTGAGGTTCAGGAGTTCGAAATATTGTTATTGATAGTTGACCTCGATCATGGATTGGACATGTTGCCGCACGTATACGCATGGGGTTATGATCTGAGATTTTTGCACTGCGGCGTCTATTCTTTTATTCAGCGTCATTTGACACATACTTTGCACTCGACACTCCTTTGGACGATTGCCTGTAAGGGAGAGGGAGAGAGAAACGACGAAAAGCAGAAGAGACAAAACAAGCGGACAACGAAGGGGCACAGAAAACAGAAGCGGAGGGTAGAGAAACCAAAGAGACAAGAGAGAGGAAGTCTCAGCATCCTATGATTTTGTCCTGTTAAAATGGCGTCTGGTCTGGCGTTTCGGGAAGAGCGGGAAAGAAGTCATGTTATGTAAAGTTACCATTCAACAAAGATGACGAGCCATGCACGAACGAAGGCTAGCTTATAGAACCACAGGGATGATTTTGTTACGGTGTCTTGAGTGATATGAGTTGAGGCAACGCGCCCATATACCAACTACAAGCCGGCTTGTGTCATGAGTCAATCATAGACAAGCAAGGTTCATATATATGACTTGACAGGTGTTTATGTAATATTTCTCTCCCAGGTGAATACGTCGCGTGTTGAGGTTCTTTCACGGTCTGGGTCATCTGCGCTCAAGGACTCGGCACATGACCACACTTAGACACTTGCTGATGGAGGCGCAGGGGAACATCTGCCTAACTGAGACCTTTGAGGACCCCTAAAGTCTGAGATGAAAGGAGTTTTAACCAGCGAAATTATGGGGACAAAATGCCTTGGGAACTTCTCCCATGACGGTAGTTGTGTTCATGGGGTTCGGTAGAAGATAGTGATGAAAGACTCAAAAGAGTGAAGCTCCCACAAATTCGACTTGGTACGGTCTCAGAAACACTTCTCACAACAGTTTTGGCTAGCTTAAGTCTCATTTGTATATCGAATCTAGCGGTTTGAGTCGCCCAGAAGAACAGAGAACAAGAACCCCAATGTCACGACCACGCCCGGCTCCCGAAGCCCGGCACCGGACTCGGCGCTCATCGGATCGGGTCATTCCCGTCGCCGGACGACCACAGCTTTCCCGGCCGTATCTTCTTGAGTGGAGCACACAAACCTGTCGACAGAAAGAATTACTCAATGTTGAAGAATTCCAAGAAGAGATGGTGGCGGTGGAGAGGCCCGGTTGGCGGAAGTTGGCTATTGTAAGGGGTGAGTGCGATATGGGTGTTTTGCTAGGCATCGAGTTGGACAAGAAAAGAGGCGGATGGGTTTGGGAGTTTCCTGAGACTGAGATAAGGAAAAGGAAGCCTGAAGAAGAGGATGGCGAGACGAAAGAGAAAGATGACGATGAGTCTGATGAGTCTGAGGGGATCAGAATATGTCGCGCATCTCTCATGGTCAAGGAACAACTCCCTATCCTTCTCCTTGATGGTCTTCCATTTAGAATATCCTCACGACCTTACCGTCCCTCTAGAGTCCCCAGCAATGCTCGCCCAGACAGCAAAACATCAGGCAAACGCCCCCCGAGGCGATCCGGCCTGGAAGATTCCCTGTGGCAAGCCCTGGTCGACATCCGCCCAACAGAGGATCTAGTCGCAGAGCTCATCTACGACATGTGGCTACAGAAACTCGACTCCTTACCACCTCTTGGGTCTGATTCTGTGGACGTTCAGTGGACCATCGCGCGAGCCCTTGATACCAATGCAGATATCACAAGAAGCATGGAACGACGAGGAGATTTCAGTACCATTACATCCGCAGACTGGTCGAATCTTGCGGAACGTCTGAATAGACGTATACAGCTCTCTGTAACAGTTGCTCTCCAAGCACATGCTCAAGAAGCTCAAAACGACCCCAAAGATTCAAACTCCAGAAGTCTAGATCGAATAGCATATCTAGGAGGTCTGTTACTACCCCTGACAGTTGTATCGGGGATATTGTCGATCGAGAGTTCATATGGTCCTGAGGGTAAATCGTTTTGGGTGTTCTGGCTTGCATCAGGGCTTTCTTCCCTCTTCGCAATCCTCATAATTTACGCAGATCACCTGCGAACATTGGATGTGTGGATGGAGGTTGCTGCAACTGAGATTCTGGACTTGGATCACAACAAACGGTTTCAAGCGAACAGAACACCGCGCCGACGAGAATACCATAGCAGTGGCGATCCCGAGCGTGGGGAAGCAAAGTTGACGACAGCGTCGGATGGAGGCGTGTATGTTGTGCAGCATAGAGGTGATGGGACTAGAGGTAGAGCATGGAGAAGAGGGGAACTAGGTTGGGTTGGGGCGATGAAGAAAATGTCAGGATGGTACAGATGGAGGGGAAGTCCAGGGATGGAATTCAGGATGCCTGGTTGGGAGAGAAAAGTAAAGAACTGGGTGTGGTGATAAGATATATTATCTCCAGACTTCTCATAATAGATGGTACAGAGGCTATAAAGGACAGGGCTTTATATTCAATGATAGATCACGCCTTGCGTTTCATATTAAATAAGATATCAAGATTTCATAGCAATTATGCCTCCGTCATATTCTCCATTCGTACACGCACGCAGTCAAAGCTATGCTTCATCCATTTCAAACTTACACGCGATCCACGCTCGAACGACGTCCCCCAAGACCAATCTTTTCTTTACCATCCATCCATGGCCGCAAGCACTCGGGAATTGTGACAGTCTTGGCCTCTTCATCCCATCCATTCTCCAAAATAGCTGCTATCACACGAGGAACAGCCAGGGCAGTACCATTAGATGTCCAGGGGAAGGCGAGCTTGCCATCAATGCGTGTTCGTGTGCCAAGGCGACGGGTTTGGTAGTCGGTGCACATACTTGCTGATGTGACTTCACCCCAGTTGTCGCGACGGCTGGGGAAAAAGGCCTCCATGTCGATCTTGCGGGTGGCCGATGCGCCGAGATCGTGGGAAGGCATAGAGAGAATACGGCAGTAAAGTCCAAGTGAAGACAGGATCTCAGTCTGCAAGTCGAGCATCTCGTCAAAGAGCTCCTGAGCGATATCCTCGTCGGGTGCTGTCCATGCGAACATTTCCACCTTGGTGAACTCGTGTACTCGGTATAGACCCTTGGTGTCAGCACCACGGGCTCCAGCTTCGGCGCGATAGCAGCGAGAGACGGCAACTCGCTTGAGAGGTAGGTCTTCTGAATCAAGGGTAGTGTTGGCCTTCATTCCTGCGAGGGCAATCTCAGATGTTCCAGTAAGGCACATCTCGGGAACACCCCGCTCAGCATCTTCGGCTGACTGGGCGATAGTGTAGACTTGTTGCTCTCCGTTCAGGTCGCGAGGCTGAAATCCACAGGCAGCCCCAATGTGACTGTAGACCATGCTAGGGGGTGAGACTTGTGTCCAACCATGGCGGGTTGCAACGGCGAGGGCATATTGAACCAAGGCTTGCTCCAGTTGAGCAGCCTCACCAAGAAGATAATACCAACCCCAACCAGAAGCAGTAGCAGCGCCAGCAAAGTCAAAGATACCAAGCTCGGAACCGATGTGAACATGAGATCGCCAGATTTTGTCCTCGGGTGATTCCTTAAAAGTGGGCGGGTCGTTGATGTAGCTCATAACCTCAAAATCGCTTCCCTTTGGAGTATCAGGATGAGTGAGATTAGGTAACTCGAGCGCCAACTCCTCCATTTGCGTAACGGCCTGCGATTCTCCCTTTTCGATTGCTGAGAGATCCTGTTTAAGCTGTCGCGCCTCCTCCTGGATCTGCTCACGGGTCAATTGGCGCACTTCCTTGAGATCCTCATCATCGCTGCTCGTCGCCGGGTTCGCAAGCTGTCTCCTCAATAAATTCGACCTCTCCCTCAAAGCACGACCCTGCCGCTGAAGATCCTGCCATCTCGCGTGAAGTTCTAGAATTTTAGCTGGGTTTTGCGCCTGATTGCGATAGTTGCGCTCCACGCAAGTCTGCTGATAAAGTTCTGCGTGTTGTCTGATGTGCTTGATATCGACGATGGGTTTTGGCGCTGAAGGAGGCCGCTTCACATCTGCAAAACTGCGAGCCAATAATGGATTGAGCCTCGGGTGTAGAGCGCGACACCGTAGGCGCGATAATGTCCTGTTCATGGTGGATGTTGAATTGGTGAGCAGCTCATATGAAGCATGACTGAGGTACTAAGCTAGACTGCCTGATCAGCGAGTTTGGAGCTTGACGTCGGCTGCCGAAGCTTAACAGTGGAGAGCTTGCTTAATGCAATTACCCGAGCGAATAGACTACCTATACCTTACGGACCATCACGGAATAGGACCTCAACGTTCAAGTATTTATTCATTCATTCATTCTTGGCAAATAGACAAACATTATAATTGGGCCAATTGTGTTGATCTCAATCGGGTATTTGGTTGCCTGCTAACCTAGCCTATCACCTCATCTAGTTCTCTGTTCACACCACCAACATATTCCTCATTTCATGTCATGATATCTCTCAACCTTGAACATCCTACAGGTAACCCCATACACCTAGTGTCCAGTTTCCGTGATGTCCTCCGCTTCCCCGAGCGTATCCTCCTGCTTGCACGCTCTGTCTGTGTTGTGCCTTGAAGTCCACTTCGCTAGGTCGAGAAGCTCCATTGGCGCCTTGCAAGAGCCACGACTCGCGATCAATAATCGCCATGGCAGGAATTTTCAACTGACAGAGTAGGCTGCCTCCAATCCACGGCCCAAGAGTATGGATCACCCGGATTTGGCCTTTGAATTGTGGAACCGTGGCCCGCTGTCGTACAACCTTGGCTTCTATCGGGTCGTGCTCTGCCTTTGAATCGGCTGCGTTCTTGGGAGATTCGCGTTCTTCGTCTTCACCTGGTGATGATGATGGCGAGCCTTCTGTAGGAGAAGTGGCGCTAGACTGTTGATGGATCCTGGCACTATTGCGATTCTTGTCCACAACCTTTCCGAACACTGGCTCCCATCCCCTCTTATTGACGATAGCTGTGAGATCATCGATAATTCGTTGCTTGATGCCCAAGATATTGGAACATCCTCCTATGAACATTATACGCGACATGCAGATTGCTCGTACATCCAGTGGTAGCTGTAAAAGGTGTCTATATAATAGCAGGTGCAGCGGTAATTCATCGTCGTCAAATGTCGCTCGGTCTGCTGAAGGGTCGAAGAAGGTATCATCGCAGACCTCCGCAAGTTTCTCAAAGGGAAGCTCCACTGTCAATGGGCGACGACTTGTGTTAACGGGTATTTGGGCGACCCCTGTTGGAACACCAGCTTGCGCCGACTCAGCTTCGATCTCTTCTTGCTCGTCAACTGTTTCCAGCTGGGTCGACTGTCGCTGGGATGACCAAAATTCTGATGGTTTGCACCACATCAAACGACACATGATGTCCTCGCATTCCTCAAACCCTAACGCTCTTTGTTTGGTGACATCATGTTCTCCTGGTACTAAGGGCTCAATGGTTTTGTAAAGCGCGTCTAAAAGTGCTCTGCCACCTCTGACTGTACGTGTTGTCTTGACTTCCCGGTATTCATAGACACTGGTGATGACGGTTTCTGTCCAACCCATATCTATCACCAAGGCGGATCTGACACCTGCTGAGATAGCCGACATGGATGGTGTTGACATGAGAGAGATGGTTGGTGACTGAAATCTGCTAAACAGGGTATCCAGAGTGGCTGTCAACAGTGGCAGAGGTACTCCAGAGTCCAAAACCAGTCCAAGTCTTCGTGGCCTGGAATCGATGAGCAAGTATCTGTATGCATGTAAGCAGCTATCCCTTGTGAGATCCATCCAAGACAAACTTTGAGAAAGCGTCATGTAGCACACGCTCCAGCTTATCCTGATATAGGCCAAGCTCTATATCTCTAAGATCATATCGCCAAAACTCATGTTCCTTTGACCATTGCAAGCCAGGTGACCGTTTCGGTTGCTGCCATCCTCTGAAGTCTCCAGCCCGCCTTTGATCTTCAGGGCTGCATTGAAGAACGACTCTTGGTGATGTGTCGCCCGCAAATCCCACCCTGATATGGCGTGAGCCTAGCTCAACAACGATGAACTCGTCATCAGCACGGATAGTAGATGGTGAGCCGTAGGATGAAATAACAGACGAGCGGTTCGGGGTATGTGGAGTCGATGGACTTGGCCCCTGAGGAGCACCTCCGCGGATACTAGCCACGCTTCTATGAGCAATTGCAGACCCAGGTCCAGATGCCATCGCGAGTGAGATGAAATTCTCTGTGTTTCCTGCTTCTTCCCTTTGTTCGATGTTGGCGATGAGATGCCCTGGTCAGGGCGTGCCTAGCCATGTAACTTGTCTTAACGTTGGTTGGCTGAATGGTTATTTGAAGTCGGCATTTTTAGCGCCGATCTGCCGCCTTCACTGCCTAAGAAAACTGTGGTCACTGGTAACCGCAGCGACGTGGGGCAACCTTGGACCGTGAACTTCAACCTACATCATCGACTATTGAATCAGGAGAGTTTGGGGTGGGTTGCTTCAAGGTCTTTCTGATGTCCAAATGGGTATTAAAGGGTGAGAATTGCCTGCTATATATTGCAAAAGAAATCAGGCTAACATATCCAGGATCTACCAGGAGGTGGGCGAAGGCGAACGAGTGGCTTTACTGAAACTCGCCGCCGAGTCACTAGAGAAGCAGGGACGCCCATTACGAATAGCGATTGATATTGCGATTTGGCAGTTCCAAAATCAGGCGGCGCAAGGTACATCACAGCCACTGAGACACTCAAGCACTTCTCTAACAACAGTCAGGCGGCACGAATCCCGAAATTCGAACTTTATTCTACCGACTTGTTCGTCTGCTGGCATGCCCAGTCGAGCCTATCTTTGTTTTCGACGGTCCATACAAGCCTGCGGTCAAACGAAACAAGAAATCCGGTCGAGGCGACTCCTTCGCCAATGCGCAAGCGAAACGGTTAATTCGATTATTCGGCTGCAACACCCACGATGCGCCAGGAGAAGCTGAGGCGGAGTGCGCTCTGCTGCAGAAGCATGGCATCGTAGACATGGTTCTAACAGAAGATGTTGACGCTCTGATGTTTGGATGCACCAAAATGTTGCGTCAGTGGTCACCAGCATCAAAACGAGACACAACACCGACGCACGTCTCTCTGTTCGATACCGAGAAAATGAAACTTGATCAACATGGCTTGGATCGCGAGGGCATGGTTCTTGTTGCTTTGATGAGCGGCGGCGACTACGATCCTAATGGGCTCCCCGGCTGTGGCATCAAAGTGGCTGTTGAAGCTGCCAAAGCTGGCTTTGGCAGAGACCTCTGCCGGTTGAAGGCAGTGGACAAAGAAGGGACAACAGCTTGGAGAAACTCCCTAATACATGAGCTTCGCACGAATGAGAGTGGCCATTTCAAGAGGAAGAACAAAGCCTTGGCGATACCGGAAACCTTCCCAGACTTCAAGGTTCTACGCTACTACACGCATCCTGTTGTGTCTCCCAGGGAAAGTATAGACGAGATCCGAGAGAAGATTCATCTGAAAAGAGAGATCCAGTTTGAAGACCTAAGAGAGTTTTCGAGAGAGGTCTTTGGCTGGGATTACCGAGTTGGCGCTCTCAAGTTCATCAAAGTGCTTTCTCATGCAGTGCTTGTCCAGAAGTTGCAGGCTCTGGAAGGACACGGCAACGCAGACTACGTCAAAGGGATCGCAGGGTTCAGGTCCGATCTCAAGAATGACTTGGTGTCACAAGTTCGCATACAACATATTCCGAGCGAGATTGTGCCCATCGATTTGTCCAAAGAGGAAGATGAAAAGATCGTGCAAGCTCGAGGTGGACTGGCGCTGAACAGCGATGACGAGATCGACGACGCAGAGAACATCGAGGAATCCACGGCGAAACGGCAGCCAGCTCCTTTCAACCCTTTAGGGCGGCAAGGTGTTTGGGCATTGGAAATATTGGCAAAGTCGAGGATACCAGAGGTGTTTGCAGACGCTCAGGTGGTGCAAAAGGCTGCAGAGAAGAAGAAACAGCAAGCAAAGGAACCCAAAACGAAAGCAACCAGGTCCAAGCCTGGTCCAAAGACGGGGATGCCTGCTGGCGCGCTTAACAAATTTGTGCGAGCAAGCAAACCTCATACTGTCTCTACAGTGACTTCCAAGGCGTTGTCTAAAGAGAATGAAATAATCACCTCGCCGACCCGACCGACAACATCCCGCCGCTTGAGAATACCGTCACCTCTGGAGCCAAGTAAGCAATCTGCGTCGACCTCGGGTAGCACCGTCAGGCAGACAACAACCCCCTGGACACTTGCCAGCTCACAGGTGACTCCTAGGACACGAAAGCCTGCAAATGACAAGCAAGCGATTATTATCACATCTAGCCCGCCCTGCGCAGCAGACTCGTCTCCCCCTTCGCCTTCCCCGCGGCCAAGGACTCGTGTGCCTGCCTCTCACGACTTACCTGACCCGATGTGTACGATTCCTACGTCTAGTGGTTCTCCGCAAAGGCTGAAAGACTCGGCGTTGAACGCGAGGCGTGCAAAACCACCGACTTCTTCTCAGACATCTGGACCTCCCAAGATGAAGCAGATGTCCATGGACATGTTCACGAAAAGGTCCAAGAACACGAGTTCCCCCCATACTTCTGCTTCAAAATCTTTACTCCCAGCTTCCAAGCAACAGCAGTCAAAATCTCAACTGAGTTTCGATGATGACTTTGATAGTGACTCGTCGACCGATCTTGCTCCCCTCTCCTCCCTTATTTCACGCTCCTCTGCATCCCCTAATAAACGACAACAATCATCCTTACCACCGGATCGAAACGCAACCCCAAGTCCTGCACCTGCGCGGAAGAAGAAGTTACTCATCCCAAAGGCCAGCGCCATGGGTTTCTACGAAGAGGTGGAGGTCGACGCTGAAGAGCGCGACGAGCTGATGGCTAGGGAGACAGCAGCTCTAGAGCGCCGAGGGGTTAAGGCTAAGATTTTTCGGGTGAGCGATGTTGGATTTATAGACCTGACACAGGATGATTAAGAGCATTTATACACGAAACAGCATGGGCATGGCGTTTTCAGGTTCGATTTCAGGCGTTACATAGCGGATAGCATATTCACGATCCATCACTTCTGGCATCGCTACGAAGAATCGACATCGATATACTCATTAACACAGTTTGCAGGTTCCAGGGCCACGTTCCTCATCATGTCTACAGAGTGACTCTAGTACACGATCTGAGAGGCTACTTGATTCATTTCGTGCATCCTTTCGAAATGGAACTCACCCGAAGCTATTCAGACATTAGACAAGTGCATATGAAAGTAAACTCACGTATACATTCATTTACAAAACTGGTTTACTTTGGCGATTACTCATGTTGCTTGTGGGACCTGGCAGCAAATACAGGGTAACTGAAGTTGGGGGCCTAAGGGAGGAAAGAAAACTCAGTACCTTAATCCTAAATGGCAAAAGGACTTAGATAAATTTGCATAAATTTGGGTTATCTTTTGCTAAGTTTATTTTGACACTCTACATTTAGACCTGGTATTTTCTTGCTCCCTAACGGGGGCCCAGATATAGATGCAAAACGTGCACTGTGGCCACCTTCTGCTCCCATCAATGAGTGCATCCATATCTGAATGACATGACGTCGCGAAAACGAGTGACTAAATAATTCAAAATTAAAGCAAATCAGAGCCTCAGAGCTTCAGAAATAATCTCAACTCGTTTATCACAGTCAGGTTTATTAGAATTATGGATAAGACACTAACAGCCCTACGAGATGCTATTTCGAACTCCGGCGCTTACACCTGGTTGGTCAAAAATAGCATCGCGGCTAAGGCTCCGTTTAACAGAGCACAAGCGCCTGGCTGGGTCTCTGGCCTAGTAATAGGCGACCCTAGCATACGAAAACGAGATCCGGCTTGTTTTTGGGGGCTTGCTTGAGTGAGCTGAAAGATGAGAGAAACATTCAGCAGTTGGCCGCGAGCTGGAGTTAGTTTCCAGCATTTGTTCGGATGCCGGACACCCTGATAGGTTGTTTGCTTGAACCTTTGCTGTACAAGCTACAGAACCAGCGTCTTCCATTAACAAGAATATGGATATCCATCCTAAAATATTGTTATGTTTTGCTGAATTATTTAACGAATCAATTCTCTGCATATTTGATGACTCTACTCCGTAGGTAGCTCTCTCTTATTCCATCCATTGTGAAGCCTCTGTATTTCAGTGGAGACCATCCATATCTTGGCCACTTAGCGTTGGCATTGAGGCCCACTTAGAGCCCCGGCTTGTAGTGCAAGGCCTGAAACAACGTTTCGACACAGGACAGCCAATCGTGCTCCATCTCAACCCCGGTCTTGAGATTCAAATATAACAAACCATCCAGCGATGGCGCCCAACGTTCAAGACGACAGCGCTTGCGGATGAAATCGCACCAGCACCAGACTTAGGCGCTGACCTGGGTCGACTGGTCTGAGTCGCTGCGACCTGTTGCTGCCCATCGGGGGGCCCTCCACACAGAGCAAGGAACCGCTGAAACCGAGTCTGAATAGCAGCAGCTCGCGGCCAGGCACGGCGGCCATGACACGGCAGCGCTGATGGTTCTCTGCATTCCTGACACTGTTGACTGCCCGAGTGGAGCCCAGCATCAGAGTAAATCGTTGACGCGATTCGATGCGGGAAACGATCGAATCGTGAGTCGCCTTCCTTTTGGTTGGCTCTCCAGCTTCACATCCATGCCATGATGAGAAACCGCATGCAGGGGCCAACCAAAAGTTTGTTCTACATGTTGCATCGTTTCCAACAAAGAGTGTGACTGTTGTGTGCATATGCACTCGCTCTTAAAGTCTGCCTGTGCCAGCTGTTCAGGTGGCAAACCCCTCCCCATTTTCCTATTGTTCTTCGTTCATTCAATCCCCAACAATGGTGTTCAATCACCTTCATTGACCTATTTCATATCGTTAAACCTTCTCTTCTTTGACTTCCTCTTGTTCACCCATTGGCTGTTCGGACTGGTTCCAATATCACATACACTTTCTCATTTGTGCAAGCTTCGACTCACTTATAAACCAACTCACTGATAACCTTCACTTACACCCGACAAACTTCACTTCACTGTCGTGACTATATCTTCGATTCAAAAGTTTCTACACGACTCAAATATCACACTCTACTACTTTAAAGTATGTCCTTGAGCTGCCTACCTTATGTATACCAAGAAAAGTCTCGTCTAACCGCTTCTCCTAGCTTCTTCCTTCCTTACCAAACCTTCATCTCAATATTTTCTCGACCTTCAGTCGTAACTCAACAACACTTCATTCATTTTCCCTCCAACTACCTACCAAATACGCCATAGCCCGCCATGCTCGGATTTAGTCAGCGAGCCTGGGGCCCAGGCATGATCGTTCTCCAGATCCTGCGTGCTTTCACGATCATCAGCCTCCTGACCGCCGCTGCCTCTTGCTGGGTCCTCATCATCAAGATCAACACCTCCCAAGGCTGGTTCTTTTTCGAGGCTCTTTCTCTCGCGATGATGAGTTCAGCCACCATATTCCTCGTCATTTCCGAGTTGCCCTTCTGCAGAGCGTATTTCGCCAATCATTGGCCCGTGTTCTCCGATGAACACGGCCTCTTTTGGCTTGGAATCGGCCTGATACTGATTGGGACGAACCTCCTCGGCAAGCTCAACTCGTCGGACTATAGCAGTGATGAGTTGGGCCTTCCCTTCTGGCGACTTATCGTGTCCGCTGGCACCCTTACCTCCATCTTCGGCGTTACGAACCTCATCTGCACTTTCGCCTTCCGAGGTGTTAACGTAAATGCTCGCAAGATTCGGTCCAATGGATCCCTCGCGGACGATGAATCGTTCGGCAAGCCCCAGTCTAACTACAGCGCATCATTTACTAATGAAGATCGACCCAAGAATACTTTCAAGAAATTCTTTTGGGACAGGAAGAACGAGTCCACACCCCGACGACCTACCATAAGCCAGCCTATCACCCGGGAGCGTGACCTTGAGCGCAATGCCCCTTCTCCCCCTCACTACGAGCACCAAGAACCTTCTTCTCTCGGCCGGCAGTCACACGACTCTGGCGAGGATCGCCGTAGTCCAATCGTCCCCGAAGTTCGTCGCCCAGATACAGCCCTGCACCCGATGAACATTCGCCCTCATAGCCCAAGCATGTACTCGGAGGCGCACATGTCTCGGTTCTAGGAAGAGTCGGCGCGCAAATAGGAGAAAGCGCGTAAAGCAGCGGAGGACAAGAAGAAATCGGCACAGGCCCTGAAGACGGCCAACGAGGCTGTGAAGAACAGCGGGAATGTGCAGTGCAACTCGGAGAGTTGTAACTGCAAAGGATGCGTGCGTGAAGGAAAAAAGGTAGAAGGGCGTTAAGGCATCAGGAGTCAGCGATACCACGTTTTGGATTTATGGCTTTCGTTATTTGTTTGCTAGCAGGGATACCATTTGCCAAACTTTCTTTACCGCCAGTTCAACAAAATCATATTCGAACTCAATTGTGTTTCTGAGATTAATGCTCGTAAGGCTCATGTACCTACTCATGAAGAGACTTGTTTCTTCTCAACTAATCCACGGTTTCTCATGTTATGAACAGGTCTTATATTAAAGTGACTACCTATATAGTAATGTTGAGAATCGAACTTTCAGGAGAATTTTGTGGAACTTCTATTGGTGTTAAGTTCACAATGGAGGTCTTAAAGTTCAGAGGCCTTGGGGCTTATACGATAACCTCCTGGCGACGTAGCGCGCACATTGCCCGGCTTTATTTGTCAGCCAGTAAGGTTAGAAAGCCACAGATTTAAAGGCGGCCTGGCATCCATTACATGGACGATGTTCAATTTTCCTTCTCTCTCTTCTTCTTTCAGATGCACATCCTACCTAGGTATTTATCGGTACCTTAGTCAATACAAAGAACTCACAATCCTTGCGCAACAATAAAGACTTTTGGCACAAAAATAGATCAAGGAGTAGCTTTGCATTCAGGGGAACTGTTTTATAAGTTGACTTCTCTCCTTGGCCTTTACTATTCAGGAGAAACCAGTCTCCTTGTTGCTTTTTCCTATATACCTTAGGTTTGAATCGCGACTACTCCGTGCTCCGTCCCAGATCTACGGAGTACCTATTGTTAAGTGGAGCCTCAGGCATCCGCAATTGTTGTTCCAGGGCCGACGGCAGCGGTTTCTGTGCCTATCGCTACTAAGCTTGACCTGTGCCTAGCCCAAATCATCATCATCACCATCACTCTACCTCACACGACCAGTTGCGCTCGTCTCCATCACCGCTATCATGTCTGGAGACTCTGCTGAGGTGGCGGAGGATTACCGCATGGCCTTGGAGGATCTGTCCTCCAACATGCGCTTTGAGATTAGCAACCTGACAGTCATTGCTCGTGAGAATACTGAACATGCCCTAGCTATCGCCGAAGTTTTGCAACAACACATCCTCAAGGTAAGTAGGAATCTTGGTTCGCAATATGAATGCGCGCGAGCCATCCAATTCAATGCAATGCTAATTTTCGCGTAGGCGCCACCGAACAAGAAACTCCCAGCTCTGTATGTACTCGACTCGATCGTGAAAAATGTCGGCACACCATACACTCTCTACTTCGGCCGCAATCTGTTCAAGACCTTTATGGAATCTTACGCAGTAGTCGATCAACCAGTTCGTCGAAAAATGGAGGAGATGCTTAGAACATGGAAGGAGCCTGTTCCTGGGTCAATGGACAGCAGGCCCGTCTTTTCGCACGAGTTGGTGCGTCCTATTGAAAATGCACTCTTGAAGGCACGCGCCGTAAGCATGCCCCAAGCGGGAATGATGCCTGGGCGACCGCGATCTGCCGTGCCTCATCGTGATACTCCGACACCGCCTGGGACGACATACCCTCCAGGCCATCCAGCCCAGCAATACACTTCAAATGGAGGACAGTCATTGAGCAATGACATTCGGAATCTAATTGTTGCCACGCAGGCAGAAGCCTCGCGCAATCCCCAAAATGTTGATGTTCAGACTAGATTAAGAGCACTTCATGAGCTGCAGGGCGTTGTGAACAGCACTAGCTTGCCTCCGGATCAGCTTGAGCTCATTAAGAGACGAGTAACTGAACTTGCTGCCGTAAACATGATGGCGCCTCTGACTCAAAGGCCTGCACCTACTCCTCCTGTGCCCGTTCAAGCACGCCCCATGCCTCCAGTGTCCGTAGCCCTTCCTCCGTCTACAGCTCCGGCTCCGGCGCAAGAAGGTGTGACGCTTGATGCGCTCTTTGGCCCAGGAGCCTTGGCCGCCTTGATGGCAAGAAAGTCGGCTACACCTTCGAGCTCAACACCGACTCCTCAGCCCCCTCAACCTCCTCAGGTTCGTCCTGAACCGCCAAAGCCACCTATGCCAAACATGTCTGCAATGCCGGCCATGGCCCCTATGCCTGCAATGTCGATACCGACGATACCTGGGATGACTCCAATGCCTACGATGTCCCAGACGCCAGCGCCAGCAGCAAACGCAGCCCCTTGGAGTCTTCTTGATCAACTACGAAAGTCAGGCCTACTCCCTCCTGCTCCTTCATCAACGCCCGCGCCAGTTCCAGTACAGGGGGCTATCAATATGGCCGCTCTCAAACAACCCTGTCAGCCTTCTTTGATCAGGGCGCTACATAATGACCTGGGCCAACCTTGTACCCAGTGTGGTAGACGGTTTCGAGACGACCCAGTTGGAAAGAAGCAGAAGATTGCTCATATGGACTGGCATTTCCGTGTCCACCAGCGAACCAACGAAGCCGAGAAGCGAGGTATGCACCGCAGTTGGTACGTTGATCAACGCGTAAGTCACACTAGCTCCTCTTAATACAAAGTTGCTAACAAGATTACAGGACTGGCTCAATTCAAGAGAAGCCGTTGACGTCGACCACCTGCCCACAACTGAGGATGTTGCCGCTCAGGCCTCAAAGGCATCCGAGGCTGCTAAGCCAAAGTACATTCTTGTTCCCGATGCGTCTCGCCGTATCAACACTGTTTGTCCAATCTGCCAGGACAAGTTTGAGAACAAATGGCTCGATACGGCGCAAGAATGGGTATGGCTAGACACAGTTTTGGTTGGCGACCGAGCATATCACGCATCATGTCATGCAGAAGCAACACGAGACCGTGAAAACACACCAATACTAGGCAAACGCAAGGCCGAGACAAGCATAGCATCACCTAAAGTGCGTTCACTCAAGACATCAGCTTAAAGAAATCGAACATTGGTACAGCATTGAGATGCAAATATATATCGGCTTGGCGGCCCAGGCGTTATGGAACGAACATGAAAGGGATCGGTGGTCGTTGAAGCATTATCACGGAGTTATGTTGAGGGTTTTTAGCAATTTAGTCAACCGGGCTATTGAAATGGCTGTCGCCATAGCCAATAGAGACCAATGCCATCTTTTGATTCCAAACTGTTCATAATGTGTAGTGATATGTCGTGAAACTGTATAAAGGATAGGTAGGTAGATGACAGTGATAGACGGGGAGAGTAGACGGTAGTACAGACTAACAAATACCGATTATATGGATCCGAGAGCGGCCCGTTGTTTGGGGATTGGTCCCCACGATTTGAACACGCCCCGGGCTTGTTGCACGCGTTTTAGCTAAGGTAGGTACCTTACTAACCTACCTTACGTAGTTCAGGTACGGTCCACTGTATTTTGTTCCTCCAAGCTTCATTCCATTCCCTTCGATGCATGACCTGACCTAATCTACCTACCACCAACCAACCGATGCCAGCTCACCACAACCTAACGTCACCTACCAAGTCGTATAACAAACCAAGTCAAACTCACCGTTTGTGATCGGTGATCGGCACCACTACAGCGACCATGGCGGTCGACTGCCCCATCTGCAACAAGCCAGTCAAATCCTCCGAGATCAACAGCCACATCGACTCAGGATGCGAGAGCTTCATCATAGACAAGGAGAAGGCCCCGACACCGCCGCAATCACAGACGCCACAAAGTAATTCTCAAAAACGAAACGCTTCCAACTTCTTCTCTACGCCCGCGCCAAAACGACAAGCTGCCTCTGAGAACCGCATAGCGACTCCTGTGAACGGAGCATTACAGCCTATAGTAGGGAAGAAGAGGACTTTCGAGGAGGGCCCGGGTCATGGAGTAGCAAGCTCAAAGAATGCGGAAGAGACGACAAACGGCGAGAATGCCAACGGAACGAGTACTTGGTCCCCGAATACGGAGCAAGATGGAAGAGTGGTGAAGAAGACAAAGACAACACGAGCTGCGCCCTTGGCCGAACGAATGCGACCACGAAATCTCGACGAAGTATGCGGACAAGACCTAGTTGGGCCAAACGGTGTGCTGCGCTCTCTTATCGAGTCGAACCAAGTACCCTCAATGATTCTATGGGGTGCTTCGGGCACAGGAAAGACAACGATAGCACGATGTATCGCTCGCATGGTCGGTAGTCGGTTCATCGAACTCAATGCGACAAGTACAGGAGTCAGCGAGTGCAAGAAATACTTCCAAGAGGCGATGAACGATCTTGCCCTCACTGGTCGCAAGACCATAATCTTTTGTGACGAGATTCATCGCTTCAACAAAGCCCAGCAAGACGTGTTCCTCAAGCCAGTTGAGGCCGGTACTGTGACCCTCATCGGCGCAACTACAGAGAACCCTTCTTTCAAGGTGGCAAATGCTTTGCTCTCCCGATGCCGTACCTTTACGTTGCAGTCTCTTACAACAGAGGATGTAGTACGCATTTTACAGCGGGCTGTCAAGGAGGAAGAATCAGTTTATCCGCAAACACCACTATTGGACGAAGCTATGGTGAACTACCTGGCGCGCTTTGCGGATGGTGATGCTCGTACTGCCTTGAATCTCCTCGAGCTCGCCCTTTCGCTCACAACCCGTGAGGGTATCACACAAGAAGATATCAAGGCCGCCCTTACCAAGACTTTGGTCTACGATCGTGCAGGGGACCAACATTATGATACTATTTCTGCTTTCCACAAATCAGTCCGTGGAAACGATGCAGATGCGGCACTCTACTATCTTGCGCGCATGCTCCAATCCGGCGAGGACCCCTTATTTATCGCCCGCCGCATGGTTGTCATTGCCTCTGAGGACGTTGGTCTGGCGGATAACACCCTCCTACCACTTGCTACGGCAACATACACAGCTACACAACAAATTGGCATGCCGGAGGCTAGGATACCTCTGGCACACTGTGCTGTTGCTCTATGCAATGCCCCCAAGAGCACCAAGGCCTACCGTGCTCTCAATAATGCCTACGCAGCCCTACGCGAACCGGGTGTGGCCGGTCTTCCTGTACCTCTACACTTGCGAAATGCTCCTACAAGACTCATGCGTGACATGGGATATGGCGCCGAGTACAAGTATCCACCCAACTACCGTGATGGGCAGGTGAAGCAGACATATCTACCCGACGAACTTATCGGACGTCGTTTTGTTGAGGACCGAGATCTAGGAACAGAGGTTGATCCAGATCTTGAGATGGGCGGGACATAATTATATGGATGGAATCTGGAATAGACTGGAAGGCATAAGGAAATGGATAAAAAGCGCGGTTTTGCATTGTCTCAGGAGTAAGGATAAGGCTGGGAACCCCCAGGGGCTTACAATACTGTACTATAAAAGGTTGTATCATGGACTTGGAAACAGAGGCTATCATTATCTCTGTGTGGTTCTCGTTGACATATCTGTTCTCTTGTGATACATAAAGGGCACGTAGTTCCCGGCATAACTACTACGTGAATGGCATCCAATGCATAGCAACTCCACCAAATATTACGAGGTATCATGAATTCTCCCATAAAGCTTTGTCCCATTAAACTACCTAAACCGATCTTCAAACCCGTGAAGATTTTATCAGCCATCTAGGCCAGGTACCCAAACATAATCCCAGTCGTCTAAAACCCGTAAATGGTACATTCAAGTAATAACATATTCAAACTCAAATCGTCCGTGGTATCAACACCTCCAAGAATTTTACGTCATTGCTCAACTTAAACCACGCTATCCAACTTGTAAGGCATGGAACCTAGAGGACCGTTAGTATTTGGCATTTGATTGAAGACTTGATGATGACTTACCACCCAGGCCGCCAAATGAGTTAATGCCTTGGGCCTGAGCTGGGAATCCACCAGCTGAGCAGGAGACCATGCATACACAGCTGCCATCGCCACCGATGGTACCCTTTCCTGGGACAACTCCTGTGGCTTCAGGGGCCGCGGGAGCAGACTCAGCAGGCTTGGACTCAGCAGGAGGTGCAGGGGCAGCATCGCCGCCTGTGATAGGAGTAGCCTTGCCATCGCCATTCTGTTGGATGGCCATCTCCTTGAACTTGGCCTGAGTCTTCTCAGCAGTAGGGTTGATGGAGAAGACCATACCCTTGCCGCAGTGGTTGGCTTGCTTGCAGTAGAACCCTTCAAAGGTTAGTATGATAATCAGGACATGGTCGTGTTTGTCACTTACAGAGAGGAGTGTCAACCATGACTTGCATGGCGACTTGGGGGGGAGGAGAAACGGTGTTGTTGGGGTTGGGCATGAAACCAGAGTCCATTCCACCCTCGAGAAGAGCACAAGGCTTGTCGAAACCAGACTGAGAGACGGTGTGGTTCTGTGACAGGAATTCGAAGACAACAGTGTCGCCAATGGGGATGTTGTCAAGCTCCTCAGGCTGGTAGACTAGACCTCCTGGGCCACCAACAGTGACGGTGTGCTGTTGAGGAGCTGCAGGAGTAGCAACGGCCTCGCCTCCCTTGGTGACGGTCTCAGTAACTGTGACCTTTTCGTTGATGGTGGTTGTCTCGGCACCAGCTCCAGGGTTCGCCCAGATGATGATGATCTCGGTCTTTGAGATCTTGGAGCCTCCCGACACGACCTTCTTGTGTCCATTTAGAATCTCTGCAGGGAGAGGGTATCCAGCAGGCATGGCCTCTGCAGGTGCAGCTTCCGCAGGTACAGCTTCAGCAGGCATAGGGTGATCCCGTCGTTCAGGCTGAGCCAAGTCGAGGAAACGCGCCATGGTCAAGGGCGCAAAGGCGGCGGCCACGGCCAGACTAGTTGAAGCCTTCATGTTTAAAACTTGAGGGTATTAGAGTAGAGAAGGGAAAAGATTGCGAGATGCTCGAGTCGAGATGGGAGATCGATCTAGCGATTAAGAGACTAAGTAAGTAGTAGTAGTAGTAATAATGAAGAGGGCCTGCCTTCAAAGAAAGGAATTCTCAAGTGCAAAAAGAATGAAGCACAAGAAACAATTGAGTGAGAAAGAGATGGAGATATGGGGATGGGATGGGATGTTTGTTGACAGTCGTGGTACTGCTGTGGCCTTATTATACCTTGCCATGCTTCTCACGAGCGAAACTGTTTAACGCCTGTAAGCCCCTGGAAAAGACAAGCCCTCAAACACATTTTCGAAACACGGCCGCTGAAGAAGCCGAATCTTAGCTTTGCTCGCTTCGGTCGGTCTAGATCCGATCATCAGCTATAGAGCAGACTCATAACTAGAGTAGAGTAGTAGAGTAGTAGAGTAGTAGAGGTCTCCCCGTGAAACGCTTCTTGATGCGGGGGTGGTCTCTGTGACAGGTCCGTCTCGGATCACGTTTGGTGTTTTGGAGTTTTACCCTTTTGCGCTGTTGCTAGTGCCAAGCGAATAATATGCGACACATAATGATTGGGGTGGCTTCTTACGTAGCGGCCGGTATAGGCCTAAAAGTGCTTAATTAAGTCTATATAGGGTCGTATCAGCCAACGTTGACAGGGGCTGCTTTTCTTAGTGGTGAGACGTCAAAGAGACAAGTCAGACAAAGCCAAGAACGGGACTTGGCTACTCCGTGAGTGCTGAGTCTCTGAGAGTCCAAGGCCCAGCCACCTGCGGCTCCTATTATACCACAATTACTCTGTACAGTACATATGATATCGTCGACCGGATGCTCACTGATGAAGCCAAAGCCAAGAAGGGCCAAGCTATTAAATACATACGCTTATACTCGCCGTTTGAGCGGCACCGAGGCCGTTTCACCATTGATCGTCAACGGTGAGGTTTCATCGACATCCATAGTATAGTCTCTTCCGCGATAGACCCTTCCGGGCACAATAATTCGGACGACAAAGGTTTATCTCCTTGCAGGGCTTGAGACCTAATGTGTGACCTGCCTTGATCACTTTGCGTGTATCATTGGTGTTGCTATGGATGCTTAACTGATAACCATATACTCTGCGCAGCATTGTATTGTACTGTATTGTATCCACAGAGAAAGACCTGCCTGCACCGTACTTAGCGCTGGTATAGTCTCTTGGGTCACAAATTGCGGTCGCTATATCTTGACGTGATATGAACTTACAACCAAGCCTCTAAATTCTGGCCTTGGCATCTTGAGGCCTCTCGTTTCGACGGAAACGCCACGAACCTCTCTTGAATCCATCCGTTCTCTTCCATCCATGAACATTTCCACGTGAACCGGCGGCCGATCTTGCACCGTAGCATCAACGGCAACAGCCCGACCGAGAAACCCATGCGTATGCCATGACTTTCTCTGACAAAATTGGGGATGACTACCGCTCTTCCGTGTTTCAAGGATGTAAAATTGTTTCTTCGCTTACGAACTATCCTACTTCTGCTGACCTTGCTGTTGCCCTTCGTACAACCCTGTGTAGTACCCAGCATAGTACCATGACATGAGGAGTTTCTTGAGGCTTTCGTCCTGGACTGTGTGTTTTGATTAGTCCTATATGACAAGAAATACAATTCAAGGATCTTGACTTACCGGAACCTAGGACGGTTTGTATAGGAAATGAGGGAGTCCCTTGAGACGCGATTGGCTCCTTAGACTCATTGCGCGATGATGGGATCTCCTAAGCTTCCATGTTAGTTGTCTGAGCACATGAAGCCAAGAATCTTATGGCACAGATCAACATAGCCAAGCCCACCTTGTTTTGTTCTGCTGCTCCCGATTCCAACTCAATCTCTTCTGTTTCTGTAGCTTGGTGTTGCTCGGATCCAGACTCAGCCTCCGCCTCCGCCTCGGATCTTTGTTCAGGAGTTAGCCGAGTGAATCTCACCTCTTCATGATTCAACTTACTGATTTTGAGGCTCCAGCTCCCGTACACTTCCGCCCTTAGCATGAATGCTGTGATATTTCTGCAGCCTGTCAGTAAACGTTTGCGATAGAGAGAACCTGCTTACCTTGTACTCTTGCAAGGCTTCGTTCCAAGAGTCAATCAGGGCAGAATCATCCCATATCTCCTCTTGTGTCAGTTTCTCTTGCTTTTTCGACATCTTGTGCAATTAAATGTCGAACTGCGAAGATGGAGAGTTCTGGGTGCTGAACTGTTAGGTTGTGTTTAAGAGGCCTCGGTTTCAGACGGCTGAGGTCAAAGAGTTATTGTCTGCTTGATTCGAGGTTCACAGGGAGCTTAAGTGTCCAACATGAGTCAACAATATTCTGTCAGGAACATAATTCGAATTGTCAGGATGGTTAATGAGGTACGGAGTAGATTGGTCTTATTCTGTATGTCACAATGTCGCCCGAATGGTAAGCTTCAGAAGCTACAGACACTTTTTAGTGGACCAAGCCGCTGAAAGGACCCCAACCCCCACTACGATAAACTGATAGTGCACGCGATTCTTCACCGCCCAGAGCAGACATGGCAGAATCCCAATTTTTTTCAATGGCCCACGCATCTTTTTCTGCGGGAGTCTAGGTTTCGAGAATCTAGCAACAAGACAACCGAATCAGACACAATGGCCCCAGAATTGAGAAAGAGAAAGTGTGAGTTACTCGATGGTCACTAATCTTCATGCGCTGACCCTTTTTAGCCGTTTCGGACATCAAGAAGCCCAACGGCGCTGCTAAAGCTGCCCAGCCTAAGCGAAAAGGTAGAGACATAATGCCCACGATATAGCTTTTCTTGTGTCACTAACACAGCTTTTGCAGCCCCCGAGGATGCGTCGCCTGTGTCGCTGAAGAAGCAAAAGTCCGTCAAGAAGACTGTTGTCACAAAAAAGACCGCTACCAAGCCGGCGCAAAAGTCCAAGAGCAAGCCCGAGGAAGTCAAGGTCGTCGAGGAGGAAACCACCACACTCGATATCCCCGATGAGTCTTCCGATTCTGAGGCTGAGGAGGGCAAAGAAGTTCAGGCGATCGTGAAGGAGCTGGACTCTGACGACGAGGACATCACCGAGGGCGACTCTAGCTTCAAGCCGGGACAGGATGTCGGCAAGATTCCCAAGGTCTCCAAGGATGTTCAGAAGGCCGCCAAGGCTTCCGACGAAGAAGCTGGAGTTATCTACATCGGTCGCATCCCCCACGGTTTCTACGAGCATGAGATGAGACAGTACTTTGAGCAGTTTGGCCCCATCGTTGCGCTACGACTTTCCCGAAACAAGAAGACCGGTGCTAGCAAGCACTACGCTTTCGTCAAGTTCGAGGAGGCCTCTACCGCCGAGATTGTGTGCAAGACCATGGACAACTACCTTCTGTTCGGCCACATCCTCAAGTGTCGGATGATCCCCAAGGAGCAGGTCCGCGATGATTTGTTCAAGGGCGCCAACCGACGATTTAAGAAAGTTCCCTGGAACAAGATGGCTGGCCACAAGCTTGAGAAGCCCTTGACCGAGTCTGCATGGGTGAACAAGGTTACAAAGGAGAACTCTAAGCGCGCAAAGAAGGCTGCTAAGCTTAAGGAGCTTGGTTACGAGTTCGATGCCCCCGAGATCAAGGACGTGCCAGCCCCTGCTGCTATTGAGAACGGAGAGAGCGAGACCAAGGCCATTGAGGATGCACCTGCTGAGAAGGAGGAGGAGCCCACTGAGGTCGTTGAGACAGTCGTCGAGGAGAAGGCCGAGGTTATTACCGAGGAGAAGCCAGCTCCCAAGGCAAAGGGCAAGGCCGCAAAGGGCAAGGCAACAAAAGCCGGCAAGGGCCGAAAGGCAAAGGCTTGAGTACGGAATTGTTCTGTTCGATTCAATTGGGTTTCGGAGTTTTAAAGCGGCATAGACATAGTTTTAAAAAGATCCATGTTTAATGAAACGAATGAAAGTTGGATCATCAGTCACGCGCTTCTTCTTTTTCTACAAAAAGGTTCTCAACCATGATATAAATGTACGCACATAAGCGAACCCATAGCACTCATAGGAAATAAAAGAGCAAGCAACGGGATTATGAAAGGCGGTTATAGTCTACTTCGCGCTCGATCGCGAAAAAGCCACGGGAAACAATGGTCTTTTTCAAAAATGTGATTGCGAAGGGTAAAAATATGTGAAGAAGAAAAAACGAGATTCGACGCGCGAGACAGATGAGAAAATAGCATCGTCAGGATCCACTCGAATATGACTAAGCTCGATTTCACCTGGACATTCAACCAGAACATCCCGTCTTGTCCAGCTTTTTGTACTGTCAAAGGTGTTCAGAGCTAACTGACTTGTTTTTTTGCAAGAATACTTGAATCAGCCTTGAATTCATATCTCAGTTAGTTTTAGCCCTCGTTATGGAGAATACCTCGCATACCAACCTGTAGATCTTGAGTGAAATCAATGGCGTCTCTTACACGGAACGCTGTATAGGAACCAGCAAATTGAGGGTCACTGATGGGCCATGTAGAGTTCACAGAGTAATAGAACCCCCTATTTTATAATCAGACATCTCACAGGAGTCATTATGTATGGCATCTAGTACTGTCTGCAGTTGCTAATAAGTAAGTCAGTGCAAAGGAAGATGTTTCACTAAGACAGGAATAGAAAAGGACATTTTGTCCTCATAACAGTGGTACAGAATTGGCAGGCTTTGGAAGAAATCCATACACCGAATCAGACAGAGCTGAGCCATGAGTTACTGTTCCATTATATCATCCATGTAAGTATAGTGAACCATCATCCTCCGTCAGTGATTGGAGGCTATTCTCGAATCTAGATCCTGCAAGGTACGTTAACAGCAGCCGCAGTATATATAACACAGTCGGCCATTGGTTTATGAAAGTTAATAATAGCAGAATATTTTCATGGTCAAAATCATATACTCAACTGATATGATGCTACAGTAGTAGCCGGCCGACAATTCGGAGCCGACCTCGCCGGAAGATCAGCCGTTGAAACGTCTCGGAACTCCAGGGCACTTCCAGGCCAAGTCCACTAAATTCCACCTCCTCAGGTAAGGTACGTCAGCTGGTGGCTGCTGACGGATGCAATTTCACCACCTACCGACGGAACCTAACACGAGGGAGGGTCAGTACCTACCTAGGTAATAATTACTGACACGTACCAAACATCCAATCCAATTCCCGTTTGTTTGTTCGTTCCTCTTAAAGCAACCTGTAATCCACCCACAGGCGCTAGGATTATCTGCACGACATTGAACCTCTAGATCTGGGTCTGCGATGCTCTACGGATAGTCCAGACTAAAAAACTCACCATGTCTTCCACCGTCGCAGCGAACCCGACCCAGGCGACGAATTCAGGTGCGTGCAATCCCTACCCCTGCCAATTGACGTGGAAATGGAGATTCGAGAACGTGTCCTAACCCATGGGGCCTCGCTTCCCACTCGTGCAGGGTCGTCAAAAAAGAAGAACAACAAGAAGAAGAAGAACGCCAACAAGAACAAGGCTGCTGAGCAACCTGTTAGTGGTAGTTCAGACCCTCAGCAGGGCTCAGATAAAGAGACCCTCGAAGACGAGCCCGAGACACCCACTCAGCCCGTACGTAGTTATGATGCTCACCTCCCATATCATACAATTGCGCGCGCGCTGACATGTATCAACTCCACAGGAAACTCCAGTCAATGCAGATGCAGACGCAGTCAATGCAGACGAAGTCGTAAACGAAGAAGCTCCCCCTGTCTACAGTAACGGGCATGCCGTAGAGCCCAAGGCTCAGAGCAACGGGCTCACACCCCCTCCAGTTGATGGCGAAAAGGAAAAGCCCGCCGATTCAGATACTTCCGCCAAGCTAGAGGCCATGAGCCAGGAACGAGAGGCCTTGCGGGCCGAGGTCGAACAGCTACGGAAGCAGCTCGAAAACATCCAGGAGACACACAGCAATGAAGTCACACAGCTCAAGAGCGATCTGGAGGAGAGCAATGCCGCCAAAGAGAATGCCGAGGAGGAATACCAGACCCTTCTTGGGCGAGTTGAGAAGATCAAGCAGACACTGAGCGACCGGTTCAAGCGCGACAAGGCAGAGCTCGAAGAAAGCAAGGAGCGTATAGAAGAGCTCGAGGCAGAGAATGAGGAACTAAGAAACAACGCTGTATCGTCTGGAGACGATGTCGCCAAGCTCAAGGAGGAGTTACAAGATGCGACAAGGGAGCTCAACACTCTTCGAAGTCGCAACAACCTATCAGCACAAAACTGGAGCAAGGAGAAGGAAGAACTGGTCCGGCATGTTCAACATCTTAAGGAGGAGATGGAGACTACCGCAAACGCCATGGGTGAATGGGAAGTTATCGCCATGGAAGAGCGATCCATCAAGGAGAGCTTGGTTGATAAGGTCTCTGAACTAGAGGAACAAGTTACTATCTTACGACAAAACTACGAGAACGCCACTACAGAGCGAGAGAGCCAAACGACCCTCATCGAAAACCTACAGAACGCCCTCCGCGAAATCCAAGATGCTCGCAAGAAGGAGCTTCGCGATATGGTCGAGACCACCGAGGCGCAGGTTCAAGCTCTCAAGAAACAGGTGCAAGAAGCCGATGCCCGCGCAAAGGAAGCTGAAGAAGCCAAGCAAACGCTCTCACAGGAGCTTGAGCGAACAGCGCCTTACGAGAAGGAGGTAAAGGAGAAGAACCTCCTCATTGGAAAGTTAAGGCATGAGGCGATTGTGCTGAACGACCACTTGACGAAGGCACTGCGGTACCTCAAGAAAACAAAGCCGGAAGACAATGTTGATAGGTACGTCTCATATGTGAAACCCCATATGAAGCTTCATGCTAACAGCGACTAGACAAATCGTCACAAACCATCTCCTCCACTTCCTCACACTCGACCGCGGTGACGCCAAGCGCTTCCAGGTCCTTCAAGTCATGGCTGGCTATCTCAACTGGACCGACGAGCAGCGAGAGCAGGCCGGTCTCGCTCGTCCAGGCACATCCTCTAATTCTCTCCGCCTACCCATGTCACCGTTTACACGCACACCAAGTTCACCATCTCTCAACACCGATCTCTTCAACGAGACAACATCCGCCAAAGACAAAGAGTCTTTGTCTGAGCTATGGGCAAACTTCTTGGAGCGGAGCGCACAGGAGGGTGCCTTGGAAACACCAAGTAGGAAGGGTAGCACTAGCAGTGCTGCCACAGGACCAGTGAGGCCGGAGTCAACAAGGCCGGAGTCTAAGAGTTAATGCTGAATATCGAAATTACAATGTGGAAATTACACTAAATGCATGTATTGGGTGGACACGGTGCATGTTTCAGGGAGAGCAGGGAGAGTACAACGCTCGACTGTTACAAGAGAAAGGATGAGATATGGTTTTCGTGGTTATTCAAGCCAAATTTCAATGGTCATAGACCTCTATGTAAGAATAGCTCTTTAGTAAGAAGGGTTTGGGATAATACGCAGGAGGACGGATTAGATACTATCGTCTGCCGTTTCTCCACGCAAGGAGTGCAATACATTCTGTGCATATCCTTCAGCGTCCCTCGTTATGGTCGCCACGTCAATGCGATTAGTCAATGCATCGTTGACTCCCTCCACAACCTCCCTTTCCTCCATGACCTCGCCCATGAGGCGCACTTCGTGGCTCCAGTAGGCATGGCTTCGTGATCGAAGATCTTCATCGCGCAGCGCAGTGTTCTTGACGATGCCGAGAGCACTAAGCTTACTCTTCACGATGAGAAGAGCACGGGAGGTTGCCTCGATGCGCTCCACGGGCGATGGAGGCTCGACGAAGGCGCGGTTCGTAGCGGATAGATATAGAAGCCAGCCGAGAGCTGCGTCGAAAGCTGCGAGGGTCACAAGACGTGCGACTCGAGCAGTCCAGTAAAAGAAGTCAACTTCCGACAGGCGCAGAGCACGTGCGTTGGCTTGGTAGTTGTAGGAGTTAACAAAGTAGATATCGAGAGCGGCAATGGTCATGGCTGCCATTGTGGCCTTTGGTCGCCATTGGGAACCAGCTCGCCCTGTGAATGTTGGACTTGTGACGAAAGCGATGGCGAAGAGGTTTGCAATATGGGGCCACAGGAGTTGTGGGAGAGCATAATAGAAGAATGTCTTTGGCTCTTCTGAAGTGCAGAACGGGCAGTTCGCGAGTACTTCAGGTCCAAATTGCAAGTATAGCAGTCGGCTCTCCAAGTTGACAAATCTGCCCCTCAGCGCTTCGTCTTGCTTCGTGAGAACATTATCGGGTCTTCCAACAGCAACACGGTTGAATAGAACATCGACTGGGATCTGGAGACGGCTTTGGGTCGCAAGGAACAGGTTCTCGGGTGCGAACGGCGGTAATGTCTTGAGGATGTAGCTGATGATTAAGAAGGCCAGGAGGGCGAGCGCCACGCGGACTTTGGGCGGTACGGGGACTATAGGCGCATGCCGGGCTTGCGAAGAGGCTTCGATCGATCGATAGTATGATATGGCCTTTGGTAATAGTATAGGGCCAAAGAAGATAAGGAGGGACCGGATACTGGTTGAGGTTAGTTGTTGTTTGTGTAAGTGGCTATCAAGAGGAATAAAGTTGTAAGGACAAGGTTAATACTAGAAGATATACTTACGAGTCCCACGGGATCGCCATTATGGAGAGTATCAAACCAAAATGGACGTGATCCTTTGTTGGTTCCGAGGTGTTGAAGTTGAACACGTTTTGGTACAAGATTGAGACAAGGCTGATAAAACGACGTCAGTTCAGGAACAACTTCAATAAGGCAAAGGTGGCGCCAAGCCCAAGCCTGAGCCTGATCCAGCGTCTGAGGTGTCGGCCAATGTGGGGGCTTAAACTTTTGGTGGGGCCGGCGTCTCTTTTCAACGTAAAACCTCGGATTTTTCTTCTCTTGAACCAATTTCTTTCCTTCTTCACCTCAACCATTCACCACAAGCAACTCGTCTTCTTCGCCTTTTTTGTTCACAATCACACCCCGCACAACACTCACTATAGCTCAGTATCGCAATAATATGGCTCTTGCGCCGTTGTTCACTGCCCCCCGCTCGCCCTGTGCATCCGTGTATATATATCATCATGTCACCATTGGCACTTTCGAAGCTTTGGCGATCTCTCTGTGGTCGCTAGAGTCAATATGTTGCCTAGATCAAGCCCCAAATACCCTGCCAAGGGTTATTCTCTGTCGTGTTACAAAGTCTCAGCTTCGGCAATGAGGAACTTTGCGTCAAATTTATCTAAGAGATACATCTCCATTCGTAGTCAAGCTTTGCTTGTAAATATGCATGTTTTTTACTATGTGCGCGAACTAGCTATGGCTAGCATCATAGCGGTTTGCTTATGACTTCTTCTTCTCCTCCGCGGCGACCTTCTGGGCTGCGACGGGTGCTTCCTTGGCCTGCTTCGCGTTAAGGAGCAGACCAGCGATGCCCACGATCAAGTCGCTGAAAAGTGCGATAACTCCTGTACAGGCCAACTGCCACGAGGCGATGCTCACACTTCCAATGGGGGCGCGAGGGAAAGAGAGAATCCATTCCGCCCAGTAAGGGAACCAACCGTAAGGAAGCCAGAACATGGGCTCTGTGGCATACCAGAAGGGCAGGAAATATTGCGGCGCACGTGTAACGACGACTCGGAGAACGGTGAGGATCTTGTCAAAGTTGGATCGTGCTGCCTCGTTGGTTTTCTCTGTAGTGGCCATTTGTCAGCTCTCTCTTGGTTTCCCTGTATCTCTACGGCAGATGTGACGTACTGGTCTTCTCTAGCTGTTCGAGGAGCTTGTCGTGCTGACGACGGAGCTTTGCCCACTTGGCAAATTCATCCTGACTACTCGTGGAGTTCAGATCTCGTCGGACCTTGAGGTAATCGGCCTGGAGCTTGCGTTGCTCGCCTGCAGCCTTTGCTGTCGATACGGGGAGGAAGTTGATTATTGTCCAGAGCTATTTGAGTTAGTAGCTGAGCTAGAGAACACGGTCTGGGTTGGGTAGCATACCAAGTTGTTGATTGCGGCGGCTCCAATGGTATTGACGAGATTGACGACAACTTCGACAACGAAGATGCTGAGCATAAGGGAGGCCATCTTAGGAGTCTCAGTGTATCAGCAGCAACAGTTAATAGGCTTCCAACGTGGACACTGTGTATTCGGTCCTGGTCCGGTTTGGGTCTGAGCTCGTGAAGTTGATGGTGATGTTGATTTTGGTGGTTTGTTAAACGTGGTCAAGCCATGTCATAGTTAACCCCGACACTTGCATGGAGCTCCATCAAACCCCTCCACACCACGTTGTTGTCTCAAACCTCCTACCCTATACTTTCAACACACTTTCTTTCCTCGATCATTCCAATGTCACGAGCACTCGACAAGAGTCTCAAGGAATCTCTCAAACATGGAGATCATCATTCGGTGTTTCTAGAAATCTCAAATGCTCTTACAGAGCCTTCAAATGAGCTTCTAGAGATCGAGTTGTTGGGTAAAAGTCACGTCCTTGATGCCCACACGACACTCTTGCGTGACGAGAATGCAGTGGCCATACCAAAGTTACGCCTCGTGCAGGCTTTTATAGTGGCACAGAAGCTTCTTAAACAGTTTCAGGCCGATAACCAGCTGGTATCGTCAGGAGATATTTCAAGGTCAACTGCAGTTATTCTGTTGATGGACCCAGAGCACCTAACAGCTGCCAACACAAGAAAACGACTTATCAGAAACAAATGGAGAGAAGAAGACCTGCAAGACAGACTACAACTCGAGAAACGCCTGATTGATAGTTTACTGACCAGTCGGCTTCATCGACACACAAAGTCACCAACACTTTGGAATCATCGTCGATGGCTGATGGAGCAATATCGTCTTCACAACATCGAGGTTACATGCGAGGATGACCTCACAAGAACCATCATGATATCTGGAGAAAGACATCCACGAAATTACTATGCCTGGTGTCACGCTAGATATCTGGTTAATACTTTTATCCTATCATCATCAAGCTCGCAAGAGGAAATATCACGTATGATCATCGCTACGCAAAAGTGGTGCTTTGCACATCACAATGACATATCTGGCTGGCAATTTCTTCTGTTCCTGCTAGACAAGCAGCCTGCCGAAACATCGCCTGTGTTTCGCGAGACATTGAAACTCGCTGCCTCGTTCAAGTGGAGGAATGAATCTGTGTGGTACTTCCTTCGGCTTGTGACTGCTCGGGGAGTTACAAACTCTGACAAAGACGAGTTTGAAAGTCTGCGAAAGACACTCTGGGAGACCGCGTCTAAGGACAGTATTGAGAAGAAGACGCTTGGAAGAGCAGAGCAGTGGCTCGTGGCTAGTCAATGCTCGTGGGCGACTTCGTAAGCAAGGAACTGGACTTGAGGACCGGGGCTGAAACCGAAACTCATTCATGGGTTGCCTCAAGGTGTCTTTCGGGTAGTATGCGACTATGAAACATGGGAATAGACATTGGAAATAGAAACAATACGGTCTCAACTGGAGCACAGACGCTGGATAGCACTTAGGTATGTACAGTACAGTTGCGATCCTTATCTAAATGAAGATCTGCCATCCTTTGACGGTGAAATATTGAATCCTGGGAGGCCCGCGGCTAGTGACCTATCACAGCTGAATGCAAGTATGGCTAAAAGCTGCAATATGAATTCAAATTGAGGTCTACCTGGATCGACACGATCCGAGCAGATAGTGGTGCCGGGGTAGAGATTAAAATTCCGAGAGGCATTGACGGCGCCGTGCGGTTGTTTCATCAACGGGCTCATTTGACAGGGGACTTTCTAGACCATGAAGCTATCCACTTGTGTTTAGGCATTCTGGATTAGTGATGAAGTCATATAAGTGTGTGCAGCAAGAAACGATCCATCGAATCCATATTGGAATCTGGTGAAATTGGAGAGCTTGGCACAAATGTGGGAAGGGCGGAAGCCAATGAGATGCTGTATTGGAGATTGCAACACAGAGTGTGTATGTCCTTGCCATTGGAATAATACATTCGCCCAAAAAGATTGAACAGAGGATGTTGTTATCCTCAGCTTGTTTGTAGCCAGGAACAATGGCTGACTTTGCACGACGATGGGAGCTTGACATTGCTCGTGTCAGGGATGAGCTTGGCTGTCATGCGTGAGCTCAGAGAGTAAAGATTCAATAGGAAACAAATTTCATGTAAGTGGGTTTGAGCATACTATATGTTTTTGCATTGTCATTACTCAAGAAGGATCCAGTCTGAAACCGAGTCAATAACGTTGCGATGTTGATGTACTCATGTGAATGAATTACAGGGCAACAGGGATAGGAACGTATCCGAGAATCCATGCACACGTGGAGAAGAAGCCAGGCGGCCGATAACCCGACCTCGATGGCCCGAAAGACTCGTGATACCTGGGGTTCCAGCTCAATAGATCAGCAGATTGGAGTACTCTGCATTGTGATCAATCTAGAGACTCGTCCAGCGTCAAATTGTCAACTTTACCGCCGCGTAATCTGCCCAGAAGCGCCTGACAATGACCAAAAGGATCTAAGTTGGAAGAAAACTAGAGCGAGCTGAGCGTTTTGAGGCTCACAGTACCTAAGTCAGGGGAAGTTGTGCGGTAAAGCTGACGCTGACCGGTAGAGTGGCGCCGTTGTTTGACGCGTAAGGTAAGGAGACAAAACGCTACTGCAAGTCAATTGAGAAAACAACAACTCGAACTTGGCGATCCAATGATGTCGAGTCAAGAGATGCAAGCCCAAGGGGACTTTGGTGTCAGCTTGACGCCAGGGCATCAAGCTTTAAACTTCTTGGCCATTGATATCAGTACGGAATTGGAATTTGGTTACATGGCTGTAACGGCCTGGTTGATGAAACTCTGCATTTAAACGTCGTGATAAGGTTAGATATGGCCAAGACCTCTTAAATCGAATGGCTGTTGGGATTCAATTCCTCAACCAGGCTATATGTACATACGCCATAGCCAATACTTTGAATATCAGCTTCAGGCAAGGGAACCACAATACGGAGTATTGCTCATGGTTTCCACAGAACGCGTGTTTCGTTTTCACCATTGACAGTTGAAAACGCCCGAGTCAATCCGGCTGAAGCTTGTTTTTCTTCCTTTTGCCGCTTGCTCCACGTTGCGTTGCAGCACATCTCGTGTGTGCCACTTTGTGCAGATCTCGGCTTGGGGTGAGAAGTCTAACCCAAAGCATCAGCTGGAGTGCTGCACGTTAACTCATCCGTCCGTCTCAGGGGCACAGAAACTCGGCGTTAGACCTTGTCTCGGGGAGTTTCTCACTGAACGAAAGCAGCATTCTGCATGCAATTTTTAGGTATCAAGGTCACTATCTTTTTGGTACGAACTCGGTATACGAGATGACGAAGTAGCACCAGGCAAGATGAGGAGGACAGCATACATATTTTCGGCCGATATCGAGGTAGCATGGGCCATGGGGCACAGGCAGACAAGGCAGGGTAGAGTAATCTCCACAGCTCGAGTCCACCGTAATAAACAAGCGGCTAAGAGTAACGGGCCATTCAGAGGCTGACGACCCCTGAACCTTACAGATGAACGCTGCGAGGGTGTCCAGTGATGAGCAGAGATGCACTCTGATCCATTGCACATCGACTCAAGCTGGCATGGCATGGCATGTGGTGGAGAAGGGTTTGCGGGCGGCGTTCCTCTTTGTTGTTTTCAGGTCCCGCCGTGTTTGACGGTTGATTTAGTCCGTTTGTGAGATGATGAGATACCTGATCTACAGGTACTGGACCTTGCTCATCGTCGAGCCAAGATAACTAATGTCCAATCAACGGGGTCTACTTAGCTTGGCTTTGGATCTAGAATCAATCCAAGTTGTGAGAGATGAGAGAGGGAACTTTGGTAAAAGACTGAAGGATTCTGTGGTGTTCATATCGTGGATATAACGCTGGTACTGTATATATCATGCTGTGATGTGATAGCAATATGATGTGTCTCTTTTGACAGCTCTTATCCCTTCCGTTCGCCTGCCTCTTTGGGACGATATCTCCAGCAGGCACAGCACCTTCAAGTCACTTTCTATCCCCTGTATCTAGTGCGTAAGGTACTGCTGTGCTTCTCTGCTCTCCACTAACTAGCTGTGCAGTGGCTAGAGTGGGCAGCTAGGCTATCTCCCCATACCAAGACTAACCAGCCTAACCCACCTCTTCCCGTCATTCTCTACCTATCCATTCCCTCCGAACTCCACCTCACCCACTCACCTCAACCTCTCTCTACTCTACCTACCTCGCCTTAATTCGTAATAATTCCCTCCCTCCTCCGTCTTCTCTCAGCTTTGTTCCTTTTCTGTTTATTTCCATTTCTCGTATTTGTATTTGCACCTTTCTTTGTTGTTCCTCTTTGTCTCTCGTCTCGATCCCGGACCTCAAGCCGAGTACCCCGACTTCCGAGAAACCTCAACGCCCTGTTCCAGAAAGAGAGAGACTCGAATCGGTCTCACTGTAACCAAGCCACTTCCATTGTGTCTGGCTTGTGTTCGTTGCATCTTCGCTTGTCCAGCTTGCACCAGGTTCTGGTTATCAGTCGGCAGCTTTGCTGTGCCGTTTTGTTTCCAATGCTGGGCTCGTAATTCTAATCCTATAATACATCTCGCCAACTCTGGCTCAAGAGGCCCTGCCTCGATTCTGTCTTCTTGCCCGGACGCGTTGAGACAAGCTGTTCCAATTAGCTTTGACTCTGGGTTTACTCTGTCTTCGTTCAATACACGCCAATCCAGGCTATATCAACCACCTCCAAGTGCATATTCTTCTATACGCGCCAGGGAGGTTTGGTTGAATTGACCCAGTATAGCTTCAATATGCGCCCAGGATCTCTATTGGCGCAATTGGCCTTGGCCTCATCTGCCCATGCCTTCTTTCCCTATAGTCCGAGCTGGCGTGTCGATGTAGGACAAAAGCGTATGGCTCGAAGTTCCAAGAGTGTGGGCAATGGTGGTGGTGTGCGTATGGATATCAAGCAGAGATCACCTCAGGTTTGTTTCTGGAGAATTGCTTGGCACTTTCATTCCATTGACCGTTCAACTACAGTCCAGCCAACCGATAACTGAGAGAGCAGCTCACGAAGCAGCACGATTGATCGCCAAATATGCCGGAGGAAGCATCCCTGACACCAGTGCGCTGCTCAGGCGTGATAACAAATACGATGTCATGGAGGCCACAGAATCGACAAAGAAGCACACTCAGGGTGTTGACCAGGACGGAACTGACTATTCATACTTCATCGAGGTCGAGGTTGGATCAAAAAAGAAGACGATGTACATGCTTATCGACACCGGCGCTGGATCAAGTTGGGTTATGGGCACTTCCTGTACCAGCAAAGCGTGTGAGATGCACAACACATTCGGCGAAGGCGATTCGGACTCACTCGAAGTATCGAAATCCGATTTCAACATTGCATACGGCTCTGGAAAGGTCTCTGGTACATGGGCTACCGACACAATCACTGTGGCTGGCATGAGCATCAAGTATCAGTTCGGATTGACGCACACGACCTCGGATCAGTTCATTGAATTCGCTTTTGACGGCATTCTTGGTCTCGCCATTAACAAAGGATCCGACAGCAACTTTCTCAATGCCTTGGCCAAGTCCAAGGAAGTCGAAAAGAACATGTTTTGCGTTGCTCTGAACCGTGCAGCTGACGGTACAAACGAGGGAGAAATCAGCTTTGGATCACCGAATCCCGACAAGTATTCCGGCAAGATCACGTATACTTCCATCGGCGAAGACAATGACTGGGCCATTGAGATTGACGACATGGGCTACAACGGCAAGAAGGCAGATATCGGCGGCATCCGCAGCTTCATCGACACTGGAACATCTTTCATGTTTGGATCACCGGACAACGTCAAGAAGCTCCATGCTCTGATCGACGGAGCCCAGAGCAGCGATGGCACCACATACACTGTTCCCTGCGACAGCAACGGCAACTTGACTGTGACTTTCTCTGGAGTTGACTATGTCATCTCACCAAAGGACTGGGTTTCTCCTCCCAACAAGGATGGCAAATGCACCAGCAACGTCTATGGTTTCGAGGTTGTCAAAGGCGCATGGTTATTGGGCGACACCTTTATCAAGAACGTCTACGCCGTTTTTGATGCGGACGAGCGCCGAATTGGTAAGTTGATATGTCGAAGTAATGAACAAGTTGTGCTAATGAGAACAGGCTTTGCTACCAACGCTATCACAGATGGCTCAAGCACCAACAGTGAAGACAGCAGCTCTTCAACAAAGACCATGACCACCAGCCAAGCGACCACGACGTCTGACGACACCGAAGAGACTGGCATCACAACAACCTCTGGACCAAAGGCAAGTGCAGTACCAGACATGGGCCTAGGCAAAGAATCTGTCTCATCTGGCACTGCCACATCTGATTCAAGCATACCTACCGAGACAAAAGACTCATCAGCACCTTCAGGGCCACTATCACAAGCCCGCTTCACATTCATTTTCTGTATAGTACCATTTTTCGCCCTCCTGGCTTAGAAAGAGTCAGATGAGCGGCACTACATTCTTTTTAATACCCAGATACAATCGTTAGAAGCGCAGAGAAGCGCGTATACATACATTGAGAGCTTCATAGAACACGACGATATCGTGTGAGGGAATACAAGGAAAGGGGCCTCACAGCATGGGATGACAAAATGTGGTTCGAGCTACAATGATACCCGATCGAACCGAGGAGAATATGACGGGTTCCTACAGATGGTAGATGAAGTCATGCTACAAGTATTTTTTAAGTACCTAGACATAGACCGTCACCATCAATAGAAACATTGGATGGACTGAATTCCTTTCTCATGGTACCCAAGTGAACCAAAGCTTAGTGAAGTTCAGAGTACATAGACTTGAATGGATAATTATAGCCCATTCTCGGAGGACAGTTTGTAAGGTTTTGGTGAACGCCCCTTGAATACAGCCGTTGAAAAGGAGAGTGTAAATTGGACCCCTATTTTCGAGTCCCTGGAATCCTCAGGGTCTTGGAGTTAGGTAGGTTTGAGGCACGATCAGCAACGGCGAGATGGCGTTATGCCTCAAATAAGGATATTTCATACTGTGACTGTTGAATTGTTTCTTGAACGACAAACAAACCTTCTCAATAGAAGCCTCGCCCTTTATTGACACCTCTTCATATGGATCCATCCATTTCTATACTCTTGGAATGATCCGTGCCCCTGCATAAGCCTAGACACAGCTAGCGGGCGATTCCAGCGATTTCACAAGGGGCATTACGCCCATCCCAGCGCCTATCATGCTGCAAATGACGCTAATGTTTGCTACCTATCCATGCTTATCTGGGGGAAGGACAGACAACCAACCTAACCAACCGACCTATCCTTGGAATAGGACCTTTCCATTTACAACTTACAACCATTCCACTTTCTATCCTTTTGCTTCGCCGTCGATCTTTTATGTTAATTATTTGATTATTTCTTCCTTTTGGCATATACGCGAGCGACTCGAACATAATCCTTTACTCTTCCGGGGGAAAATGTACACGCAATACCAACTTGCTACTCCCCTTCAACAATGACGCACGCCAGGAACGATGGCTCCCCGAACCCGCACGGCGAAGACCGCGGCCTCTTAGAACACGGGCACGATTACGACGACGACTATTTTGGTGTGGGCGATGACGATTACAGCAGCGGAAACGCCAGCGCAGATTTGGGGAAGGCTTCGGGCAAAGTTGAAGCTGATGGCCAGCCCCGGACTCCCAGCCGCGTGCGCTTCGACTTGACGCCGGAGATCGTGGGCGTCAGCAATGGAGAGGCTTTTGGCGGGTTTGCGGATCGCGAGAGACGGTCTTCAGATGATGCGTACTTTGATGTCGAGGAGGCGACGAGTCCGGGGCGGGCGCATCGTGTGCCGCTGTTGACGAACATTGAAGCCCCTAGTGTTGCTCTTGCGAATTCGATGGGGGATCCGTCGGAACAAGCTGAGCATGAGATGAATCGACCGAAGTCAGGGCTCAAATCAGCTTTCATGAACATGGCGAACTCCATCATCGGTGCGGGCATCATTGGACAACCATACGCTGTGCGCCAAGCCGGACTGGTCGGAGGCATTCTACTGCTGGTGGGCTTGACAGTTGTCGTCGACTGGACGATCTGTCTTATTGTCATCAACAGCAAGCTCAGCGGCACGAGTCATTTCCAAGGAACAGTTGAGCACTGCTTTGGACACTCCGGGCTGATCGCTATCAGTGTTGCGCAATGGGTCTTTGCGTTTGGCGGGATGGTCGCATATGGTGTTATTGTTGGCGATACGATTCCTCATGTTCTGGTTGCTGTGTGGCCAAACTTGTCGAATGTGCCTGTAATAGGACTCTTGGCAAATCGACAGGTCGCCATTGCGGTGTTTGTGATGGGCATTGCGTATCCCCTTACGCTGTATCGGGATATTTCAAAGGTGAGAATTACAATGCGGATCGGCTTATTAGAATCCGGGCTAATGGAACTTGGGTAGTTGGCCAAGGCAAGCACGTTTGCGCTTGTTGGTATGGTGGTTATTGTTCTCACCATCCTTATACAAGGTATCCTGACGCCCTCGTCAGAACGGGGCTCGTTTACTCCTTCACTCCTCCTCTTCAATGGCGGTTTCTTCCAGGCCATTGGTGTTATTTCATTCGGTAAGGACCTGTCCTGATAATCCGAGTTTATGACCAGAGTTGCTGACCTATGTAGCTTTCGTTTGCCACCACAACTCGCTCCTGATCTACGGGTCTCTCAAGACACCTACCATTGATAACTTTTCCCGAGTCACTCATTACTCAACTGGCATATCGATGGTGTTCTGTCTTGTCCTTGCTCTAGGCGGCTTCCTTACTTTTGGTGACAAGACATTGGGCAATGTTCTCAACAACTTTCCAGCAGACAGCACCATGGTCAACATTGCACGTCTTTGCTTTGGCCTCAATATGCTCACCACCTTGCCCCTGGAGGCATTTGTTTGTCGTGAAGTGATGTTGACATACTTCTTCCCCGACGAGCCCTTCAACATGAATCGCCATCTCCTCTTCAGTACGAGTCTTGTTGCGTCAGCTCTGGTGCTAAGTTTGGTGACCTGCGATCTTGGTGCTGTGTTTGAGCTTGTTGGAGCCACGAGTGCTGTGGCTATGGCTTACATCTTGCCTCCGTTGTGCTATATGAAGTTGACGACGCGAAGCTGGCGGACATACATGGCGGGTGCAGTGGTTTTGTTTGGCATGATTGTCATGGTCATTAGTGTGATCCAGGCTGTGCAGAAGATGATCAACAGTGAGTTCCCCCGTGTGCCCTATGAAGATCTGGGTATTCGACTATTGGACATTGGAACATGTACTAACACTCCACAGGCAAAGATGGACCGGCGCAGTGCGTATAAGTATCAGGCGTTTCGTACCTTTACCTTTTCACTTTTATTCAAACAACATTATAGCATAACGAAGCACAACAGACATAGACCCTTACTGGGACAACAAGCGTGTAAGATAGTACGCATGAAAGCAAGATGCGTGACTGCAGGGAGTATCGCTGCTCGAGATATATAAGTCATGTAAAAAAGGCGGATGATTTGGTTGGCAATTTATCAAATAAGATCAAAGAAAACCATGTACCGTGTACATTGGATTGTGTAAGGAGTTGCATGGCGTGATATCGATATCTGAATCATTATAGAGTTTTCAGTTCAGTTCTTCGGCAGATGAACTCGTATTCTTATTGCTCTTCTTATCTCTGCTTATGGGTGAGGTGAAGCTATGATAGATACCTGGCGATGCAGTCACCATACCCTGACCAACATGTCAAAGCCAATATTTCTGGACAATAGCAGCATTTCAGAGAAACTATTCCTTTCAGACCTTGCGTAAGGTATTCTCGACATCCATCCATCCATTACCACAGGAACAACTTACTTCATACACCGCTGAAGCCGTCATGACCTGTTCCTCACATGATGCTCCATTCCCCACCCATCTCCAACACAACCTTCAACCTCGGCGGGATAACGCAACATGACTTCCACTATCCTATCTGTTCTCCAAAACAAGTCGGCATCCATACAGTGTGCCACGTTACGGCCGTACCTCATAGCACAGCAAGTGGACCACATAAAGAAAGTGAAGCACAAGGCGAGGGGTGTCACACGCAACGAATGGTAGGAGGGGGTAAAACAAAGCAGAAGCCCGCTATTTGCGCTTACAATTAATGAACCCCGCTTTGGGATAGAGAAACATACGTAAATCTCGTGTGAGAGAGGACGGGAATGATTTGTTTGAGGTTGCGGTTGATTATATATAAGGTTGCCTTTCCCCTCTTTCTGTGGTCCCTTCTTCAGTACCCTCTCTCTCTCTCTATAGCAATCTCTCTCTATTGCAAAACTTGATCTCTTCTTTCTACCTATTCTCAACACATACTACTTGTACATCAACCAGTCAGGATGCAGCCTCTTGTTGACTACCACGACAACACTTGCCCCAAGTGCAACGCCGCCATCGAGGGCGCCGGCAAGACTTGCGGTAGCTGTGGTGCTGTATGTCTAGTACTCGCCCTCTCGTCTCTATCTGACATGACATGACATGACATGACATGATGCTGACTGCTTCTAGCACTGCCCCGTCTAAGCTCCACAAAGACCAAGAGCTAGAGACAGAGACAGCGACAGATTCACGATGAAATGATGAGACGGACGAGAAGTTGTTTTTACCGGTGTTAGGCTAGGCCAGGGATGCATACAATGGAGTGTGGTTGGGGGCTTGGGTGGTTGCTGTGATGAGGCCGCTGTTCGATAGCGTCACTCTTTTCTTGGGTGGTTGATATTCATTCATGCATGCATTGGGTGGTATTGTGAAGCAGAGGATACGCTCGCTCGCTCGCTCGCTCGCTCATTTATTTGTCTTATCTCGATACTGAGGAAACAAGACTGATATTCACCTCATATTCGTGTCTGTGTATCGTGAAGTGTCCCTCTCAAGCTGCGACGCGCTCGCATAGCTGATCATACCGACTGCCTCACTATCACAGCAAGTGATTGATGGCATTACATCACTGGTATCACCCAAACCAAAATAGGCTCGGTGCCGATCAAAGAGTCTAGCATGGGATGGGGGCCACATGACTAGACATTGGCACGTGGACAATGAGGCTGTCTTTGATAAGACCAGTCAAGATACGCATACCAACGGATAAGCATCTTGGTTCAAGTCGGTTGAGCAATGACAGCCAGTCACAAGTAGTGTAACATGACATGTCAATGCATAAACAAGATACAAACAAGACAGGCTAGGTAGGTTGAGATAGGGATGGTCACGTCGTTCAAGAGCATACTGTAGGTACAAAAACATCACAAAAACAGATAGACAGGATATACAAAAAATCAAGAGATTAAACAGGCAGGCCCTACGCAATAGATGTCCCATCTCCATGGTCTAAGTAACGGTCTCGAGGCTTCAAGAGAAAAAACGAAAAGATTTATGGTCTGGACCGGCTTGGTTCCCCCAGCCAGACCCCATATCCACACACAAGCAGACACAAACGCTCTCGCTGTGACCAGCCCACGAAGCCTCTCTCGGCCTCCTGACACTTCTCCCTGATAGTTCCTCATCCGTCAGTCTGCAGTGACCGACAGACCTGGCAGGAGAGCAAGGAACGAGAGCCACTCCTCATCCTCCTCCTCAACAGCCCCTCCAACAACAAAAAAGACATCTGGCCCACCTCCCCCATGCGCGACAAGCACATACATAAAACAAAGGTCCCGCTCGCATGCCAGTGGTGATAATAAAAAAGACGAGGTATCTGCCGGGAAAAGTAACCGCCTGCGAGATTCAGGAGGTCCAAGAAACCATGGACTCTGCCGACAAGAAAACCATCAATCCAGCGAGAAGGGTCGGCGCGTAGGCCGATGGACCAGACATGAGCGAGACGATATCAAACTCCAGATTCCGAGAAAACCGATGCATGCCGACAGCCTTCTTCTTCTTGGCTGCCACGAACCCGTATCCGAACTGCCGGGGCCAAGTTGAGGTTGAACTGGAACGACAAAGGATTACAGCGCAGGGTCAAGCCACGGCACGCGTGCGTGGACTGCGCTCACAGGGCTTCCATAGCGCCCTTTACAGAACAAGGCACTTCTTGTGCTTGCTACCACGGGTGCTTCGCGACAGCAGAGCAGCGCGAGTAGCGTGCTCAAACACCTCGCGGACGCCCTCGTTGGTCTTGGCTGAGCACTCAAGGTACTTATAGGCAGCGATCTTCTTGCGAACCTCCTCACCCTATCGATAACTGTTAGCATGTTTCAAGATGAGGTGCAGCAAGCTGGCCAATCAAGTTTCGAGAGCTTGATTTGGCGCTTGTTGGGGCAATGTCTCGTACCTCCTCGGGGGAGACAGGCTTCTGGCTGGTCTTTCGGAGCTCCTCGATAGTCTTCTGGTCGTATCGCAAATCCTTCTTGCAGCCGACGAGAATGATAGGGAGACCTTGACAGAAGTGCAGGACCTCAGAGATCCACTGTAAGAGCACGTGTCAGCAAAACTGTATGAAAAGCAACAGGGGTCCAGCCATCTGGGACTGGAGGGCAGACAAACCTTCTCCTGGACGTTGTCAAGAGAGTCGGGAGAGTCAACAGCGAAGCAGATCAGGATAACGTGGGAGTCGGGGTAGGACAGGGGTCGAAGACGGTCGTAATCCTCCTGACCAGCAGTATCCCATAGGGCGAGCTCGACGTGCTTGCCATCGACCTCGACATCGGCGACGTAGTTCTCGAAAACGGTGGGGACGTAGACCTGAAGACGGAATTGTCAGCAACGAGGTTGTTATGGTGATGCCTGTTGCATGATAAGGATGTTTATCAAGCTGTGTGGCTAAGCGTGCGAAGGTTGAAGGGCGACGCCGCAATAAAGTCAATTCTTACCTCGGGGAAAGTGCCCTTGGAGAAAACACTGAAGGATTGGTTAGCATTGTGTTGATCAAGTGGCTTAGGATAATGATAGCGATGATGGTAATGAAAACGGCGACGGAGGACGGTGAGGTGAAGCAAGGGGCATGTGTGTCTATCACGGTAACGATAGAGCTGATGGCGTCAAGCGATGTGAAGCGCTGGGATGTCCAAGAGGCCAGAAACTATGGTATCGCCCTCTTCTTGGGGCTCCGTCTGATAGACATTGTGATGCCAACGTGGTGATGGATAGGAACGTGATGGGCGACGGGAGGTCGACATTCAAGTCGTGTCGTGTCGTGATAGAAGGCCAACTCACATCAACAAACAGGTTTTACCACAAGCACCATCGCCGACAATGACGAGCTTTCGGCGGATCTCAGCCATGGTTATTGATTAGATGTGGTTTTTGGTTAAAAAGTTGAGAGAAATGGACGAAGTTGCTGGCGTGAAATGCGAGCTTGAGCTTGAGCTTGGGAGATGGTGCAGGTTGTGAGTTTCGCGGAGAGCGGCGGCTGCGGGTCGATGGGGATGGGAGATGGGAGATGGATGGATAGAGAAAGAGGAGAGTTATGAGTTGGGTTAGGTCAGGTTGGGACTGGCAGTAGGTAGGTACTGGTAGAGAGAGAGAGCGAGCACCTCAGTCAGAAAAGAGACGCGAGGAAGAAGAAGGCTTTGGTTTCTTGGGTGAAATAGGCTTGGGCTTGGTTTTTTTCTCGCTAGGACTGGGGCCCCGACTGCACTGCAGGCACTGGAGCGACAGCCCGGGGCGGGCGCCAGGACAGGATAGGACCCAACAGCGGGTGGGCAAGCACAGGACAGCAGGCAGCCAGGGCAGTTCAAAGGACCAGAGGTACCTCTGAATAGCGCGTGAAGAGTGCTGGAATCAAAGTACCAAGTGCCAGTCTCAGAGGGCTTGGTGCCGGTGATGCTGGGGGTTGGGCAGGGTTGTTGAGTTGAGGACAAGTAAGGCGTTTGCAAACCGCACTGTGTTTTGATAGCCTCCACTACCTACTAAGGTACCTAAGGGCTTAGAGCAGACAATGACAGCTGAAAGTAGGTTTCGGCTTTGAATCAGAACCAAGTTTGGAGGTTGATTCACTTGGCTAATGCTATATGCCTCTAGCCTGTCATATATCCTTTGTGCTTATTATTTGAACTATCATATTGAATATGTCAACAGCCGTCCGCGTAGATAAGCCTCCTCCTGATCATCACATCACGTCCATCTTCAACCAGGGATTGACAAGGCTGCAAGCTTTGTTGTTTCCCTCCCGTCTGTTGCTGGGGCTGCGAGCTGCTGGGGCCCGGACTGGGCTGGGCTCAAAAAAGAAACACTCACTTAGCCAAGGTACAGGTACAGTTTCACCGATATTCCCACACAAACGGTACTTCTGCTCCATCGCATTACGCGGAAAGGGTTCATCCTGAGGCAACCAACGGCGTGGCCCTGGCTTCGGCTGGTGGGTGGCAACAACCGCTAACACCGTCTCCTTTTCAGTGAGTGGTTAGTGGAGTCTGGTCACAGTGCGAAAGGTTCTGGGCAGTGCGCGTCACAAGCCTCCCTCTGCTAAGTTATCTCCCAGGAGGGGAATTAACTGACCCAGTTTATCCACCTTACCGAGAGTGCTCCGCCAAACTTTCAGTGGTAGATGCAAGACGGGACAGATTGGATGGATAGATGTGCGGGAGGCCCGTTGTTATTTGGTAGGTCGCTTGGTTGCTTTGCTTTGCGTGCATGCGGTGGTTGCGTTGTGTTGCGTCGTTGACCATTTACGTGAGTTTGAAACAGACAATGCCAGTGATAATGATGACGAGATGAGATAAGAGCCGGCCTGCTTGATGAACTGGTCGATGACATTGGACGACAGACGACATCAAGGGCCAGGGTAACGGCGTTGGCCGTTTGGTCAAGCCGGTTTAGCTTGATTGACGAACTGACGGTCAATGAGAATGGGCTGTAAACTGCTATGGCTTCTTTGAGCTGCGACTCTTCGCCATTCTATCAGCCATCCTTCTGCACAATTTCTATCGGTCTGACGTGCTCACCAACCAGTCCTTGGTCCATCAGACCGTCCTGCTGCGGTGTACTATAGCTGTTGGCTTTGAGTTGCTTGGTGCTTCACTATCATCTCATCTAGACACACACGATGGAACACTTTAGGCTCCATAGCGCCGAGGCTGAAACCGTGGCTCGGTTTCTATCATCTGAAGAGGATGAAGCTAATCGACCAGCCATCAGCCTTAGAGGTCCGTGATTGAATCTGTCTTTATTGGAAAGCATTGAAAAGCCTTCTTTTGGATTGCATAGATCAGCCTTTCTGGGATTTCCAGCTGGGATCTGGCGGCTATCGCCAACGGCTGTTCGAACTGATGTGGATGGCATAAGGATAACACCCATTTTAAATTTTTGATAGACGTTTGGAGTTGATGACCTTGATTTCCGGCTGATTAGGTAGTGTCGGGAAGTGGACAATGCTCTTTCTGTTCTCCTGCTTTGACTCCTCTCTATCTCCATCGCTAGCACATTCTCATGTGTTTCCGCGTCATCAATCACCGCCGAAAGGTATCTTCACAAGACAATCTATGCAAAGAGAAGTGAAGCTGGCACAAGCTTCTAACCCCTGGTCCGTCATGCAATGCGCCCTGTGCCATCCCGCCTCCGCGTGCCAAAGCCAAAAGCCTAGGGCGACTGAACGGCCAGTAATAAGAGTTTATAGTGGGCAGAAAAGTCCTACGCTGGTCTAAAAGCGTAGGACTTTCATCCAACCTCCTCCCCTGATCAAGCCTCAAGGACCCTGATTGACGGGATATGTATGTATCATGGATGACTATGGTCAGTCATGACATTTGGACATCTGTACGGAGTATATTCAGTCTAGAGGCACGAAAGCTGCAGCTCATCCACAAGTGACAGAATGTTTATAGATATGTGAATCTAAGCTTGGGTGGTTCTTTGATGGACTTATTTTATTCAGCTTCGTCTTCTAAATCTTGGATTCACTCACTCCCTGGGCCGGGGCCAGAATCTTTTGATCCTGTCTGTCACATTCGTGATTCTGACCGCCAAATGCGTGCTGATCTTGACGGTCATCCTCAGAGGCCTCTCAGCGGCAATGCAACCCTAGCCTTGATGATTGATCAATATGTCAACTCATGTATGATATCTCAATACTTCGTTGCTATTCGGGGTGATACTGGATTAGCAAGTCATTTTGTCATAGCTGCATGATTCTCGCCCCAGAAGGGTTTCAATAGAAGTTGCATGACGAAAGAAAAGCGATCTTTGCAATGAGATAGAGTCGCGGGATCACAAGAATTGGACCAGAGGGATACTCAAAGGAAGAATCACTGAGATCTCTGTGCCTGATCAAGCATGATTATCACAAGTCGAGTGAAAGTAGACTGCTTTGGTTGAACATGAGGGATATGTCTTTGGGCTGAAATCGCATAAGAATTAGTGAGGGCCTTATTTATCGTCAGAAATAGAATTGAGAGGCATCCAAAAAAGAATTGTAGCCGGATATCATACTTCTTACAATAACAGAACATGAGGCTATCATGAGCATAGTGCGGGGTACAGTGCTTGACGATTATCCGCACCTACACTACTGCGGCTAATTCCGTTGGATGTAGAGAATTTCCAGCTCAACCACGCACTCCACAACGAATTATCGTAACGCCCGGCGACAATTCGACGCCAACAGCTTCTGTCCGCTCAATGAGCTGCTAGAGCCTGCGAACCCCCTCGATCAACCCTCGCAGCTCATTTTCTGCCATGCAGAAGCTCGCTAAGCGGGTCGCCCAGGCCCAGCGCCAGGCTGGCCGACGAGCCCAAAAAGCCGCCAAATCTGAAGAAAACAACTACAAACTTCGAAACCGACAAGCCATGCGAGCGGCTGTCTCTGAGGTCCGACAGAATCTGCAGGATGCGCGCAGGGCGAGACAGGAGGACTGGGCGCTGGGCCCTATTGCTCCCAAGCGGGATCTGGGCTTCAATGGCTATGGCATGTTTTCGGAGGGTGTACGAACGGATTGGTCCAACTATGGTCTTTACCGGCCAAGACCCGAGGTTCTGGCTAAGAGATGCGCTTGGGCTGGTGGTCTGAAGCAGCTCAACCTTGCTGTTTCAGACCGTGTGGTTATCATGGATGGACCGGACAAAGGCAAGATTGATCGCATCAAGACGATCAATACTCAAGGAGGATATGTTACTCTCGAGAACCATCACCGGGTAAGCACCATTCCATGTGAGGTTTGAGTAGGGACTAACGGTTCTTAGGCTATCTCTTCTGGTATGTTTGGAAACGACAGTCGCTCTCAGCCCATGCCTCTCTCGATTGGTTCTATTCGTCTTGTCTATCCTATCGCCAATCCCGAAACCGGAGTCACAAGAGACGTCATTATCAATGAGCTTAAGGCTATCCCCCCGAACATGAAGTCCCCCAACATGAGCTTCGACCGATGGGAATACGGAAACAAGTGGGACCGAATTGTTCCTGGAATCAATGTTGTCATCCCCTGGCCCGAGGTTGAGGCCCCAGAATTTGAGACTTTCGATGGTGATACCATCCGTGAGACTGTCGATAACCGAACATTTTACTACAACCTTCTTTCTCCTCCCATGCCCGAGACTGTTATCGACGAGTTGCGAAACAAGTTCTCCAAGTTCCGAACACGCCACGAGGAGTGGTACGTGCAGCAGAAGGAGGCCGAGGCAGCAGCAAAGAAAGCCGAACAGGAGTCTATCAAGTCTATGCAGACTCCCCTACAAGAGTTCCACGAGATGCAGCGCGAAAAGCGTGCTGCCGAAGGAGAGCCCGAGCTCAGCACAGAGATGTTGGAGAAGCTTGGTGCTATTCTTGCTCAAAGGAAAGAGGCTGCTGCTTTCAAGAAGAAGAAGGCTGGTGTGTCAAATGCGGCGGCTGCAGATACTTCGATACCTCCTTCAACAACAACACCTCCGGCTCAATGAATGAAATCAGAAAATGGGAGGTTGAGAATTGGATAGACGATGGCGTGCCAGGGGTGGTACGAATAACGTGTAATTATATCTGTGCAACAATGTACATCATGAAACGTAAAATAGACGCATGGTCTTGTCTCTTCATTAGAACCGAGGTCTGGTCTAGATGTGTGGTTGCAAGCGGTGAGCCGGTTCTCATGACCCCCCAAGAAAGGACCAGGCAGATACTCTTCAAGATTTGGTATCTGTGTCGGAAGGTAACAGCTGAGACTAAAAGCTGACAGCATTGGAACTTGACTTCAAGTGCTACGATGGGACTCCAGGTTGTGGGCCAAGAATAACGAGATACCGATGTTGGTTCATTCGGTATATCTGTATACAGGCCACTCCCTATATCACCCTGGCATGCACTCTTGGAGCTCAGTTTCAAAGTCGGCTAGTCCAGGGTGTCTTGGACCATTCGTATGCCTGGCAGCTTGCAAGGCTTCCCCTGGCACGCGTTACTTAGTAGTTTGAACAAGGGCGATAGTATATCCGTTTGCCTAGAATGTATATCTACAGAACATAACTCCAACTAATCTTACAGAATAACACCCAGTATGTTACTTCATGAACAATATACTCGAATGAGTCCTCTTGGAGTCTCTTATAGCTTCGAACCCTTTGGTCCTGAATAACCGGCCCCATTTCCAGTTGACTTGTTATCCTCAGCCATGGACCTCATCAGTAGGCGATCTTGAATAGAGGATGTGTCGTGAATGTAGTGTTCTAACATCTTCGTTTTGGTAGCGTTTCTGAGGAGTTAACCTGTTAGCTCAAGTGATGATATGATCAAGTATGTGTATCTCACGGTGGAGTGTCATCCTTAGGGATAATGGCAGTGTGGGTTGAGTCGCAAGGCATGGCGGAGGCGAAGAGGATATCGGAAATTCGTTGAATGATAAAGTGCCCGTGTTGGGATTTGTAAAGGAACGTGGTGAATGGAATTAAAAGATAAAAGTAAGAGAGCCGTTCAGCGGTACTTCAGCATTGGAAGATGTGAGAACTCAAAGTTATGTCTCGAGAGAGCCATGCCTCAAAGCATGAGAGTTAGAAGAACGAAACGGGACTTTATGGCCCTTTATAACTACTTCAGGGGACACCTGAGGATCGACAGGCTTTGAGTTACGTCCTATCGAGATACGACAAGACAAGACACATACAACAACCTCAACACCATCAAACAGTCCGGGCACCGAAACGCCCGCATTTCCAAACACAGCCTTTCTACACCGGCGATCCTATTATGAGCCAGACGCGAGAAAGTGCAGGCGGCGCAAGGAGACAGAATAGGACTCGAAACCTTGGTCTGTTGCCACAACCGAAGAAGCGGTCTCGACGTTGATGCCAATTTGACATCTGCATCAACATGTAGTGGTGTGAAGACTACCTAACCAGGTATTTGGCTCAAGAGTGTCTCAGGCATCTACAGAGCCTGTGTCTTTTTTCACGTTGTGTATTATTGATCTGTGGCAAGAAGTGGTTGGAACAGGAACAGGACCAACATAGGCCAATAATTACGAACCCACCCTCCTAATGTGCACATTCGTTTTCAGCCTGCTGCATACAACAGAGAAGCGGTGAGCTTGCAACAATCAATCTGAATGGATAACGTCTTGTCAATGATGCATTGTGTATTCGAAAGGCGGTTGCATTCATGTAGGCAAGTGCCGTATCTGATTTTTCTGCATCGATCCTTTGATGCATATACGATTCGGCATGCCTTGCATCGCTTAGTCGACTGACAGCTGGGGCAGCAGAGAGAGGGAAGAGACAACTTGGCCATTCAGGTCATGAGGCTCTTCGGGGAAATTTTCCAAAGGAATCAGCCTCGTGGGGAGGCTCGGCCTTGTTTGAGGCCACCCATTCAAGTATCCCGATACAGATACAGATACAGAGCGGTGTGTAGGTCCTATCCCACAGCCATTGACGCAAGCGTGATAACAACAGAAGATATCATCTGGACATAAGGACGCGGCCGTAAAGAGCCGGGCGCATTTTCAGTTGATCTCCCACATTCTTGTCCTTCTCTAAAGATATCCTTAGCCTAAGGTACCTACGGATGCGATCCGGCTCCTAAGATATCCACTTGTGGGTGCTGACACTTGAGACAGACGCACCTCAATCCCAATTCGTTAAGATTAGCATATATAAGGATAATTAATGACTCGTTCCAGCCAACGATATTTCGAGAATCTTCCCCCCTTTATGTTTCGAACCCCGGCAGATCTTACATGCCGCGCATAGCCACGTGGAATGGAAGGGCCGTGCCTTGAGCTTGGATTCAGCTGGAGAATAACCCTGTTGCGTACGCCATATGAGTATTAGTGAGTCTGCTAGTAATAACAAACACGGATTCGAGAACTGATCGACCTGTCTGTGAGTCTTGGTAAGTTTCAGATTCATCAAGACTGACTTCCAAATGTTGTAAGGATATGTTTGAGGGAGGCGTACGACCTGCCACGTTGGGTAACTTGTGCGTAGCTAAGAAGGTCGTAGCAACATCATACAACAAGAAAGAGAAAGCGAATCAAATATCTTGGCCATTGTATTGCAGTCTATCATCGTTTGTGTAGTAGAAAAGAAGAAGAAACGCCCAACAAGATGTGATGCCACGTACACTGATGATGACAGGCTTGGAGGGCCCATAGCTCTTGTGACAAAGGAAACAATTCGATGTGTGTGTATAAGATGAAATAAAACCATGGCATTGTAGAGACCTGTTGTAGTCTAGGCAGGGGGTCACTGTATCAAAGCTTGCCCTTATCCTCCCGGGGGTCAACCGCCTTCATCTTTTCGGCTGAGCCTGTTGCTGGTACAACATCAGGGGTTTTCGCCACAGGAACCCGAATTAATCGCTCTTGAATGGAAGATACATCGTAAATGAATCTGTTGAGCATGAAAGCATCCTCTGGTGGCCTGGATGCAACAAGTCAGTTGCCTGGTGACTGGCGAGTGCCGAGTGTTACTTGCTCGTCTCGAGTTTCCAAAGCAGGGACTCGAGAACCAATATCTTCCGAAGACATTGCTCCTAGAATGAGGGGCCTAGACTGAGAAAAGGGAATGAAGGAGTGACGGGAGGGAAAATTCAGGAGGGTATCTGGGAAAATGGGTTGAACGCCTTTCAGGGCTCAGATCTGAGGAGGAGCTTCAAGAAAAGGGGTGCCAGGGTTAAGCAAGAGATGAACTATTAGCTTAAGGACATGAACAGAGAGCAGAGGGAAGTATGGAAAGGGAACTTGGGAGAAGAGGGGAAGTTTTTATAGCCCTGGAGTCAGTGCTCCGGGGCTCTAGTAAGTCAGGTCCAGGTCAACTTGGTCAGCTCGAACACTGAGAAAGTCGGGGGAAATGGAGGAAGCGGAGCAGGATTGGGAGAGCTCCGTGACGCGATCTAGGAGAACATAGAACGGGCGCTTACAGACCACAGGCTTGAACCAATAACTCCCGAGTATCCGGGCGGAGATGTGGGTACACACACAACTCCGTGTGATTCGGGAAAAGCGGGGACCCCGGGGCTCTTCCGGTCAAAATCCCGGTTCATGTTGCTGCGACTAGGCGGCCTTAGGTTAAGTGGCAGACGGAAGCGGAAGGTCTCAAGAATTTAGGTGGGATTCGAGTGCTCCTTTTCCTTGGAGAACTACAAATCTTCGCATGGTATTCAGGGGTTGGCCGCCATGACTGGAGGACTGGAGTGTGTAAGATTCACCAGGAACTAGGACATATATGATGTGAAGTCGCGATAATAAATAGTTCGATGGTAATAAACTACAGGAATATCGTGGCTTGATCCACTTGTGTGACTGGAAACATAGAGGGCAGACTGTCAAGCACGTCAAACAGTCATAGCTGATCTACCTAGTATACACTGCGACTATGGAAGCTCAAAGTCGACTTTTCAGGGAAGAAGGCTGTTGCATCACAGAATCCGGATCTTGGACTTCAAAGCCTCCATAGTTTTCCTGTCCCGTAATTTCAGACACGCTGTTGGCTGATTCTGGCGCAGTGTTGGTGGCTTCGGCTCTGCATAGGAGACGCTCCTGGACAGAATCGGTGTCGTAGATGTACGGCGTCAGCATCAAGCCGCGACATTTGGCACTAGAGAATGTCAGTATCAGACACCGTGGAAGATGTTTTGACTAACGGCTTCCGCTCGTCTGTGCTGTTTGTTGGAGTTTGTGGATTCTGGGAAGCCATGACTAGTGGAAACACACGGCAGTGCTCCTTCTGTGATAAAACAAAAGAATAAGAAGATATGTGATCGAGTGAACGACCTATGTCACCGCTTCTCAAGGCCCAAAATGGCGAATAGAAGAGAGCAAGAGACACAGACCACGATGGAGATCCGACCTTGATAGTAAGCAGTCACAAGAGTGGTTCATCTCTTCGAGTTATATAGCTATCAGGCCCTGGATCCTCACAGAGATTCCTGCCATCCTAGTCTCTGTCACCTCTCAGCTCAATCATGAGTGGCTTGATGGACAGATGAGACACCTGCATAAATCAAGATTCGAATGCGCATATGCCGACTGGTAAGAGGACTCGATCGGATCTATCATATTTCTTTGATCGAGAACTGTTCCTGTTCAGGGATAGTGTGGCGGTAAGAGCATGACTGCAACTAACTGTAGTATACAAGGTGACTGAGAGAAGAGAGATAATAGACCACATATACAGGTTGCTTTCAGACCTGACAACGGGTATAACGACCAGGCCCCCCTGGTATTGCGCCAAGATACATTGTAGTATCGACCTATGGACTGTTACGGCAAGGTGTGTGCATCTAGGACTTGCCGCGCCATAGTGAGACATCTTGCAGGTTTGACTATCAACGTACGATGTAATGCAGCCCAAGATGAGATTGGGCATTCATAATGACGGGTTAGAGATGAGGCAACTGAGCCCAGACATCGTGACTGGATGCTTTGTCTAGTCCCGATAGTATGGGTGCTAGGATCTGGGTAAAGGTTTAGGGGGATGCATATGCAGTCATGCAGCAGACCCTCCCCAACACGGTATCTGTACAGACATGACTCGAAAAAGTCTTAGGGCAGATCGTTATTACTTCCGAACCCTTTGACCAGCTGTTCACTCCCTAGGTAGCTGAGACGCCACAGTTGTGTTCGAGACCAACCGGCTACCATCGACTCCGTTGGAAGTCACTTAGGTCTATGACGCATTTACAGATCAAGAATAGTACGATCATAGTGTAGGTAGTTCTCAGTGACTGTATGCGCAAGTTAATCGTTTGCCTTGGGTATTTGACACAGGTTTATTGAGAAGAAGAATAATGTGATAACTGATTTAACTCACACATAACACAGTAACCACCCCACAAGTCGACGTTGAACACGTTGGTGGCAGCTAGACTAACTAAGCCGTTGTGCTAGTTTCGGAATTGTAAATATCATCGATCGCGCACTCTCGTGAAAGAATGATAAGTGACAAGAGACAAAAGCAATGTAAGGTCTTCCGTAGTCATACCCTATCACATCTCAATTGTGTGCTGCAGCCTCAAAGAATGATTCGCTGGCTCCCCTGTCTAAGATCAGATCATGCTGAGGACACGGACGCAACCTGCATATAAAATGCCTGTCCCTGTGTCCCTGTCCACTGCCAGGTGCAGTTGTTCTCTCTCGCGTTATCGCAGCAGCTGGAATTGCCGGATCTCATCATGCATCTGGCCGTATGAGGCTATGTCCGATCTGACTTGTGGAGGTATGTTGTATTCGGTTGTAGAGGTCTGATATACATAGTAACTGTAATCTCTCAATATTTGCTGTGGCTTGTCTCGAAAGCCAATGATCGACGAGCTCGGTTGTTCATCCGCTCAATCCTCCGCCCGGCATGTATGCTGTGTGCTTTCTTTTTATGACAGCTAATCCGTTCCCTCAGAATCTATCATATTTACCCGTTCCAAACGTGCGTCTATCAATTGTCAGTTACGAACAGGGGCTCGACCGTGTTGGAGGATCATGTAGTCGGTTGCCTTGCCTGCTGGCCGACTCAACAACAACAGATGCGTCTCCAAAGAGTAGCCAAAGTCTCTCCCTTATGAAGACATCTTGTGCAGCAACTCTCAATAATGAAACCTAATGTGTTCTAGTGGTCAAGCATTCCGACATGACCCACGGAGACGCCCAGGAGGCAGGCCGCAGAACCGTGCCCAGAAGGGAGGAGGAGACCCAGGCTCGAATTCTGGCATTGGGATCTCTTTTTGACTCTATTCATCGATATTACATCTGATTATTTGGCTGGCCTTAAGGACATGTGTTGTCTTCAACAAGAGAAACCTTGTCACTATCTATGTAAGCTTAGTAGGTTGCAACAGCAAAGATTAAGTAAGGGGCCACAATACAAGAAAAGCGTGCTGGATTAACAGTAATGACCCACTAAACATTCAAATAAGACTGAGTAATTCAAGTCTAGAGCGATATGAAGCTATTTGGCTATGTTCCTCGGTCGAGGGTCAGCATTGTATATTGTGTAAGGAGTGTATTGCCATTGGACGGGTTTTCAGCCTGCCAATAGTTAGAGCTGTAAGCCCCGCGAACATGCGTGAGCCTCTCGCTCAAGACTCCCGCATATCTAGCATGTGTAGAAATATCCGAAATGCATTGAGAAACAAACCATGATGGACCGTCCATGTCGAATGTCCGTATAAGTCGAATAGGTAAGTAGGTTCCACTTTTCCCGGCGGTGGCCCGCTCGCCGCCGGCCCCCGAAGGTTCCTGCCTGTCTCCACCCACTTAACCCCTCCCCCACGTCAGTGCCAGTATTTGGAGCTTCAAGCTGATAAGGGCAGTCTCTATATTCTTATCTGAAGCTTCCCCTCTCTAGTTCTAGCAACAAAACTTTCCTCGAGCTGTTCATCATGTCACACTCTCACGACGGTCACTCTCACTCCCACGATGGAGGCTTCAATGCTGTTGAGCATGGCCACTCCCATGAGATCCTCGATGGCCCTGGAAGCTTTCTGGGTCGCGAGATGCCCATCGTAGAAGGACGAGAATGGTCCGAGAGAGCTTTCACTATTGGCATTGGAGGGTGAGACTCTCAAACTCAAACAAATCGTAATGACAAAGCTGACTTGATTAGTCCCGTCGGTTCCGGAAAGACTGCCCTCATGCTCGCCCTCTCCCTTGCTCTTCGAAAGGAATACTCTCTCGCTGCTGTGACCAACGACATCTTCACCCGCGAAGATGCAGAGTTCCTTACCCGAAACAAAGCTCTCCCACCTCCTCGCATCCGTGCCATTGAGACTGGTGGCTGCCCTCATGCTGCCGTCCGTGAAGATATCTCCCAGAACCTCGCTGCATTGGAGGACCTGCACCGCGAGTTCGACACCGATATTCTTCTCATTGAATCAGGAGGCGACAACCTCGCTGCGAACTACAGTCGTGAACTTGCCGATTTCATCATCTACGTTATCGATGTCAGTGGTGGTGATAAGATTCCTCGAAAGGGTGGCCCCGGTATCACACAGAGCGACCTTTTGGTTGTGAACAAGACCGATCTGGCTGAGATTGTCGGTGCAGACCTTGGTGTTATGGAGAGAGATGCTCGAAAGATCCGAGAAGGTGGACCAACGGTCTTTGCGCAGGTGAAGAAGGACGTTGGCGTCGATCACATTATCAGACTGATCAAGAGCGCATGGAAGGCCAGTGGCGCAGAGGAAGAGAGACGAAGCAAGGGAGGTCCCAGACCAACAGAGGGTCTGGAGCAGCTGGAGTAGACATTCACACATATATAAAAAATGGACAGTATTGGAAATAGTCATAAGAGAGGAAAGGAAAAAACGCCAACTTTTAATTCTAAAGGTATACTGGGTGTCATGTCTATGCCTGGTCATCCATCATCATATCGCCATCAGCTTGCACTGCGGTGGGCTCAATCTCCAATAACGGTCCCTCCACGGGAGTAGCATTTCGTGGCCACACTCGCTTGTAAAGACTGACACCGATGGAGTCTTGAGGGTTGATACGTCCATCGAATGTTGCCTTGAAGTAACCATGTGTACCGAGAGGCTCCTTGATGAAACCACTGCGGCCACGCTTGGTCCATAGAGGCAGAGCCTTGAACCATTCGACATCTTCTCGGTTGAAGAACATGTATCGGATAGTGACGATCTTCTTATGAATGTGGTAAGGGTGGCCAGTGAGGATGATGCGCTTGGCGATGACGCGAGATGTGGATGGTGGTAGAGCGGTTCCTGTACCGATGAGTGAAAGACCAATGTGAGGGCCATTCTCGTTCTCGTCCTTCTCAACCTCCTCAGCTGTGGTTCGCTTGAAGAACAGAACAGGCACGGCGCCCCATGTTAGGGGACCCATGAAGGTCGCAATAGCTGACTGACCGGGGTGGAGGAACCGGCAGTATTTGTGGACATCGTTTGGTGTTTGTCCAGGCTGGGAGAAGAGAGGCTTGACCACCATTCGGCGAGGTCCACATTGGACAATGAGCTCCTCCTTAGCCTTGATAGACTTGGTGAAATCGGAGCTGAGGTTGAAGAGGTAGTTGACAGCCGTCTTCTTGTTCTCATGTCGTAGAAGAGAAAAGAGAGTGAGTGGCTTCTTGGGGTTGTAGGTCTTCTCCTGAATAGGGGAGATGCCCTTGACATAAATGTGAACACGAGTACCAGGCTCAACACCACCGACCAGAGCCTCTCTTGTGGCTTGAGATTTTGAGGATTGATAGTTTGGAACTTGAAGAAGACGTCTCCACTCCTCAGGTTCATGTGCGCGATCCTCATCCTCCTGCCAGGTACTGGTTCGCAGACTCTTCAGACCACGATATCTGGCCAGACGTTCTCGGGCCAAAACGTGAGGATGCAACTCGATCTCATCGGGAAACTCCATATCGTCCTCAACCTCATTTCGCTTTCCAGCTCGGTATTGCTCAAGTTGCTTAGCATCCTCCTCCTCATCTGGCTCAATCATCATCTCCGATTGAGGATATTCCGAGGGAGCGCCCTCGGTGGCGGGTGCAGGGGCATAACCCTCAAGACCGTCCTCAGGGCGGGCTTCATCCTCGCCGGCCTCATCCTTCATCTCAAAGTCCTCCATATCGGACTCCGAGTCCGAGACATCCTCCAGATACCAAGCTGACTGGTAGTTGGATGTGCCCTTGGGGACCTTCTTCTTGATCTTTCTTGCCTCAGCCTCCTCATCTGAGAAATAATGATGATCGTCCAGAAGAACACCCTTCTTCTCGGTGGCATCAGTTGTCATAGCATCATCAGCGTCGTCCATCATGACCTCCTCGGGAGCCAGCTCCACCAAGTCATCACGATCCTCAGAAGGCTCCTCCAGAAGCTTGCCAGCCTCTTCGGGGTCAACGGTCATCTCCTCTCCCTTCTTCTTGATCTGCTTGGGCAGAGGGGCAGCCTCAATCTTCTCGATCTGGAAAGTTCCCCAGTCGCCAACCTGGATAAGACGGTCGGCCTTGAGGCCCTTGCCTCGGACAACACCAGTGATAACTGTTGAATCGGACTCGGAGTAGGCAAACTTGATATCCTCCGCAAGCATCCAACTCCTCTCGTCTCTCCATCGGATGCCCTTTGGTGTTGTGCTGCACAGTGATCGCATGAGGTTGGCACAATCTTGTCGGTTCTCGATGCTGTAAAGCTTCTCTTGCTCAGGGTGGAAATGTGTGATGAATGACTTGAGGGAGACTAGAACACTTTGTCGCTGCTTCGCGGGCTCGACCTTGTCAAGGCCTTCAACGATAGTGAAGAGGGTGGACATGCCCTGGCTCTCAACACTTCGCAAGATCAACTCTCCAAGTTCATCGACCTCAACGTTGGCGGACAGAACGACAATGACGAAATCGGCGACACGGGCAGCGTCAAGACAGGCGTTCAGGTCTCGCTCGATAGGGATGTATTGCAACTTTTGCTTGAATCGGTCGACTGTAACTCGGTAGTTGCCGCTCTCGGTGTTGTCCTCGATGTCGACGCTGCTGTTCAGCTGCTTGATCGCAGCGTTGAGATCAGTTCCAGCGCAAAGAGGAATGACGGCGACATGTCGAGGGGCGCCATCCTTTCCGGCGAAGACAGAGGTTTCCTTAACATGTTCCTTGTGCTTGTTCAATCGGGCCTGCTTGGCCTGGTTTCGTCGGTCGAACTTAGACATAACTTGTTGATGGGGAGTCTTTCTGTTGCCCTTTTCGTCGGCAACTCGGCCTGTGTTTTTGTCAGCATTGGAGAAATGACAAAATTTCGGGAGAGTCTTACCCTTTGCGCGATCCCTCAACTCATGCTTGGAAGCAGCCCGTGACTTGAAGGCCTTGTGTGTAACCTTTGTGGTTGGCCTATGGGAATGAGCCACAGCGACGGGCATTTTGCTCTCGCCACCGGCTTTGAATCGAAATGGTAACGAAGCCAGATTGAGGGACAGAAATATCGAATTGAGATTTCTGTACAAATTGTAGGCAAAATGATGGCAATATCGTCGATATTCTTAGGCGGTGATGGCGGGGTTAAATCCAAAATAATTTTTGTGCCTATCGATAGTGGCGCATTAGCGGATGACAGAAAGAACCCTGATTGTTAGATGGACGCTGAGTCTCCGAGGTACAGACTTATTAGTGATTGATCTCACGATCGCATACAGTGAAAACTACAGAATATCTATTCTTTATATGCAATCAATACAAGTCAAGATTTTTTATTTCAGACCACATTTCAAATCAACGAGAACTTTGCATCCATTGAACCAGATACTCGGAGGACCGTTTATTCTGTCAACCAAGAGTGGACCATCGCGTCCAATAGACTCAACACGATAAGCGGTGAATTTTTTTGTCGATAAGGAAAGTTGTATGCCAATCCATCCGCCATCTAATTCAAAGTTGCCCTTCTTCCAGTCGAGCGCGTTGACAATACGAAAATATGGAGGTCGACACAGTTGATGCGCCCGCTACAAAGGTGCGCGACAATGGCGCACTCGCCGTTCAAGGCGCCAGAACAGAACTCGTTCCTCGTCATGAGCGAGAACGTGCTCGTCGAATCCGAGAAGCAAACAAAGCCTACGGTCGAGGGAAGAAGGTCAACATCAAGGCCATCAAGGACAAGAAGCTTCGAAGCAACATGAAGCGCCTTGAGGGCAAGTACCAGGATGCTACGCTGAAAGCCAAAGACGCCGAGATTCTGCTCGAGAACACATCTGGCTTTCTCGAAGCTGAGGACGAGCTCGAACGAACATACAAAGTCCGACAAGACGACATTACTTCGGATATTGCCGTGGGGACTGCGCAAAAGCGATTCGAGCTCAAGCTGGACGACCTGGGACCATATCACTTTGATTACTCGAGGAATGGGCGGGACCTGTTGCTCGGTGGTCGAAAGGGTCATGTTGCGACGATGGACTGGCGAGAGGGTAAGCTTGGTTGCGAATTGCAGCTGGGTGAGACCGTGAGGGATATCAAGTGGCTGCACAACAACCAGTACTTTGCTGTGGCGCAAAAGAAGTACGTTTATATCTACGATCACAATGGCGTGGAACTGCATACTTTGAGGAAACACCAGGAGGTGTCTCATATGGAGTTTCTGCCATACCACTACCTATTAGCAACAATCGTGAGTTTCACCTTTCCCACTCACTACATGCACAACTAACAGAGTCAGGGCTCTGTCGGTTTCCTCAAGTACCAGGACACATCAACAGGTCAATTAGTCGCCGAAATTCCCACCCGGTTAGGTCAGCCTTGTTCCCTCAAGCAGAACCCCTGGAACGCTATTCTGCATGTCGGTCACCAGAACGGAACAGTCACATTATGGTCGCCCAACACTCAGGATCCTCTTGTTAAGTTGTTAGCGCATCGGGGACCTGTACGAGACTTGGCCATTGACCGTGAGGGTCGATACATGGTGTCAGCAGGTCAGGACCAGAAGATGGCAGTCTGGGATTTGAGAATGTTCCGAGAGGTCAACAACTACTTCACGCGGCAGCCTGCTTCTTCGCTGGCTATTTCAGATACTGGCTTGACAGCTGTTGGATGGGGTACTCAGACGACAATCTGGAAGGGTCTTTTCGACAAGAATGCCCCCGTTCAAGAAAAGGTTCAAAGTCCTTATATGGCCTGGGGTGGTGAGGGCAAGCGCATTGAGCGCGTGCGCTGGTGCCCCTTCGAAGATGTTCTCGGTCTCGGACACGATTCAGGCTTTTCTTCCATCATCGTCCCTGGTGCTGGTGAAGCCAACTACGACGCACTGGAAGTCAACCCCTTCGAGACCGCCAAGCAACGACAAGAATCCGAGGTCAAGGGTCTGCTGAACAAGCTCCAGCCCGACATGATCGCCCTCGACCCCAACTACATCGGAAATTTGGATCTGCGATCCGACAAGCAGCGCCGCGCAGAGAAGGATCTCGACACACCAGCCACAGATATCGCCGAGGAGATCCGCAAGCGAGCAAGAGGCAAGAATGGCGCGCTCAAGAAATATCTGCGCAAGCAGCGAAAGAAGAACATCATCGACGACAAGAGATTGCAGGTGGACGAGATCTGGAAGGAGCAGCAGGCCAAGAAGGACAAGAAGCAGCTCGAGGCGGAAGCGGATCTGGGCCCGGCGTTGGCGAGATTTGCGAAAAAGGAGTAATAGACTTGGACGTGCAAATGCGAATAATACCCTTTATCACAGAAAACATGCTTCTTTTGAGTGAAAAATGCAGGCTTGTCTATCAAATTCCCATGTGATTGTCTATTTTGCAGTACTTTTACATATCCGGCCCAAATCGTAATCCCGTGCGTGTCTTCGTGTATCCCCAAGATCCTTTTCTATTCTTTGCGAGTGTTCACCATTTACAGCAGCTTAAGTCCACCAGTGACTTGGTCAACGAGGCTTCTAGGCGCAGGTCCAACGCCCAGCACTGTCATGCTGCCCGCCTCAATTTGTGTTCGACCAGCATCCTGGATAACCTCAGCTGTGATACCGAGAGATCGGGCCTTGCGTCGAAGCTCGAGCATTTCGTCCTGACTCTTGACTTGCACGGCGATCTTGGCCTGGCCGAGACGTTCCCAGCGCTTGAGGATATTGGACAGGGGAGAGTTGGCGGGGGCGCGGGAGAGGGTCTTGTAGCATGCGAGGGTAGCGTGGGAGCATTGAGCAGCGATTTTGCCTACAACAAATCCTGTTAGCACTCTGCATAGACAGTTTCAAGAGAAAGCGTGATAACATACCCTTTGTCATGCCCAGATCTGTTCGCACAACGAGAACAAGCTTGCACTCCTCTCCATTGTCCTTCAGAACAGGCTCCTTCTCCTTCTCAACATTCTTCAAACCCTGCTTCTTATCGGCGTCAGCGCCATTAGCCCAGTTGGGAGCATGGTCAAGAATAGTGTCATCCTCGTCGATATCGCTTTCGTCGCTCTCGACAGGATCGTGTATGTTGCGCCGGCGCTCCTCGAACAGAGAGGGTGGGATGAGGTAGCCTCGGATAGTATAGATACCGAAAGCGTAACCGGTGAGGAGGGCCACGACGGCCGTGGAGATGATTACTCCTGTTTGTTCACCTGGGTTCATCGCCATGGTTGAGTGTGAGGAGGAGGATTTGAGGTTGTGATGCTGTTTTTGGTGGTTTTGGTGATGGATCCAAGTGCTGTAGGTTGACGTTGGTTACATCACGTGGGGCAGCAGCGAGGATCGATGAAAATCGATTTCATGGGCGTTTCAAAGCCCGGCCAAGACCATGTTTTCAGTTTTACTCATTGCTTGACTTTGTTACCTAGCGTTTCAATTTTCAAATTATTCGTCAAATCGATAAATAATATGATACAATGCTCCCGGTGCAGCCGTCTTCAACTCTGCCCAAGATAATCAACTGTTTAGCCAACTATAGTATCTGGTCCTGGTCCCTTTTGTTACCTGTATACTATTGACATGAAACTCGCCTCGTTACAATTCAAAACGCTCAAAATGACATATTATTTTCTGAAGCTCCTCACATGACCAATACACCGCGTTGGATGTACCCAGACTCGTCAACCAAGGGGTGACATCCAAACATCTTGGAAAAGTCGTTCAGACAGGCACTTCGGGCCTCCATATGACCCTTCTTCATACTGATTCCAACTTTGGGAACAAAGTTGACATATTTCTCATGTCCATTAATCAGAAGAGGACCTTCTCCAGTGAGAAGTCCGTGGACGTAGTTCATGGCAAGATCCTCGCAGTTGAAGCCCTCGTCGACATAGTCCCTGATCTGTGTCATGATTGTGTCATTGGACGAGTAATAGTCGAGGAACGACACATGTGAGAAAGCGAGATTGGTCAGAACCATGTTATACTCGTCCTCTCCCCATCTGCTGGAGCAGAACGTGTACTTGTGGTATCCAAACGTATCGACAGGCGTGCATCGAGCGAGAGCACCGACCATGCGATTCCTGCCAAACTTGCGCCATGTCTGGAAGACGAACTCGAGATCGTTCGGGTGATAGTAGACATCATCGTCTGAAAGCAGAATCGCTTGTGTCTTGTAGTCGGGATCGGGCCAGAGCTTTTCGTTGAGACTGTTGCGCTTCGACTTTCGGAATCGGACGGGGACACCGTGTTTCGAAACATAGTCATCTGGGGGGTAGTTTTCTAGGTCGTTCCAGACGACGACGATTTCGAGGAGTGAGGGGACGTCCTCGCTCAGGATGATGCTGAGCGTTTCTTGGAGTTCCTTCGGTCGACGATACGTTTGCATAGCAATTCTGGAACAGAATCAGTTAGCCCTCAGCCAATGAGACTGGAAAGAGATTCAGGCACGCACGTAAACTTATCGTCCCTCAGATTCTCGTACTTCTTCTGTGAAGCTTCCCATATGTCTCTCGTTCCATTGATCCCCTTGCTCTGACATGTGGGATATCTCGAGATGTGGCTAACGAGTTTTGGTATAAAAAAGCCCGCATTCGTCAACTTTGCCAAAACGATAATAAATGTGAGAGCAAAGAACACAGCAGATGTAATAGTCGCGGCTCTTCGAAATGCTCTCGATTTTACGACCTTTGGCGTACGAAGTTTCACCCACTCAATCTTGTCTGCTACCCTATTCCTCAGGGGCAGAGTCTTCTCCATGAAGGAGGAGTTTGAAGGCTTCAACATTGTTGCTTGTGGCAGAAGCCGGGAATGCTGTCCCATGATACCTTTGGGTAACCCTATATACTATATAAAGGGGAAGCGTTGTTTTCAAGGGAGAGCACACGGGAGAGGCGTCTGGTATGTGTCGGCTGCGGATTATTGGGCAAGACAACCAGTTCGATTGGTATATGACTCGGAATCGAATTATAGGTGCATGATGGCGGACTTGGCACGCTTGGGGAGAATGCGAGCTGAGATTAGAGGCGAGAAGGGGGAAGAAGCAAACATGAACAACAGAGGGGAGAGGCTAGAGAGTCTAAGAGTGTCGATATCATGAAGAACAGAAGCAAAATGGACATTTCTTTGTTGGCATCGACTCAGACAAATACATCCTCCCTTGCTTCGAATTCCCCCTTTGATGGCAGCCAAAAATCAAGTCTAAATCTAAGCCTAAGTCTAATTGTAGTAAATTATAGTGCAGCTCTGGGCAATCTCCCGCAAGGGAATGGACACGCTACCAATGATAGCAAAGTGGTGTCGCACGTAGAAGACGTCGGTTCATGAGGTGTTCTCTCAGCAAATCGGTTGACCCAATGCTATATCTCACGGCTGTGGTTCGTTCGTCTCTTCCAATATCTTCCGCTAGACTCGACGGGGAAAGCAGACGACGATCCTGATTGTGCGAGGTTATTGCAACGACCATCGCGTGACTGTTTCACTCCTGATTTATTAAAATATGTAATTATCAGGAGTTTTGGTTTTAGTCTATTTTACTTAGAGGACGATAAATTCGATAGTTTACGTCTAGAGAATGATGCCAAGTCCGTTGAACCTTGTCTCGTAGATCAAAGTCCGATAATAACCCCTGTATTTCCATCGTTAGCGGCTGAGCGCCACTATATCAAACCCTCCCCTGCATCCGCACTTTGCCGACGTCAGACTCACGACCAGTCCAACATTACACAGCATATGTACTCCGTAACTGCTGATATCTTGGCATCATGAGCGCAAATAAGGCTCTCATAGTCGGCATCTCAGGGTGCTCCTCGAGTGGGAAAACGACCCTTGCGCGGCTGCTGCGGGACATTTTCCCCAATACTTTCATTCTTCACGAGGATGACTTCTATAGACCTGAGAATGAGTATGGGACCTCATAAGCGATATTTTGACATGAGCCATGTCTAACTTTTATAGGCTACCGACCAAAAATGGTCTCTTAGACTGGGACTGTGCTGAGGCCCTTGACATCCCGGCCATGGCCGAGTCCCTCGCTTATATCCGTCAACACGCTGCCTTTCCTGTAAGTCCTACATCTTGAGTCATGGTGTGTATGTCTGATATAATCTTTTAGCCTACCCTTGATTCCAAAGAAGATCAAAACTCTGTGGGCAAGTGCCCCGTATCAGAGGCCAGCATCGCCGCTCAGCGTGCCCAAGTCGATGCCGCTCTAGGCCCAGACCATCCTCTCCGCAAAAATCTCCGTCTATGTCTCCTCGATGGCTTTCTTCTCTACTCCCCTTCTATGGCTGCCATAAAGCCCAACTTGGACATCAAACTCTTCTTGCGCACAACATACGACAAGGCTAAGAAGAGAAGAGAAGCCAGAGACGGATACGTGACCCTGGAGGGCTTCTGGGCAGATCCTCCTGGTTACGTCGATAAGATTGTATGGCCTAACTACGTAGAAGAGCACGCCTGGATGTTCGAGGATGGTGACGTAGAGGGCAATTTCAAGACGGATGTTTTGGATAAGGAGGGTATCAAGGTACAGAGTGATGTGGGTGCCGATGGAGATATCGAGAAGACATTTGAGTGGACAGTAGACACGATCTTGGAAGAACTTGGAAAGCAAGTATAGACGAGCTAGGGTATCTGTATCTTGGTATCTGCAACCAATGTCTAATCTTATCCTTCTTGATCTAACCTCTCCAAATGAGTTCCAGTATCCTCTCGCCTCAATATTTCTTAACCCTCTTCCTCTCTGAAGGGCCAGCTATCTCGTGATCTTCTGAAATGTCAACTGGTCTCTTTTTACTTGGACGGTCGTTCGACGTCTCATCGTCTGAGAACCCAATCAGATCTTCCTCCATGGGATGATAGCCATGATTCACTTCCTTTGGACGGTCAATAGACATCTCGTCCTCCGAGAAATCGATCAAAACCCCCTCTATGGTTCCATGAGTCAAACCCACTTCCTTTGCATGGGTGGCCAACTGCTTCGTACTCTCGTTCTTCGGTGGCCCGACCAATGACTTCGCCTTGTTCTCCTTCTTCGGAGCAATGACCAGATCCTTGTCTTCCGAGTTGTCGGTTAGGGTGCCTTCCATTGGATGATCAATGGACTCCTTCTCTGGCGAAGTACCGGCCGAGACCTCGTCCTGTTTGTGTGCAAGATCATCTCTCTGTGAGGCGTGTACATGATCCCCTTCCTACGAGGTGTCCATGGCATCTTGTTGCTGATCGACTGCATTCATCTCCCCTGTCAAAAGTCGAATTGCCTTCTCCGCAGCTTGAGCCATAGCCTCAACTTTGTTGAGAGAACCTTCGACTTCTGCTACCAAACGCTCTCCTATTGTGAGTTCACAGCTCCATCGAGGCTCGGGCTCTTGAATCTGAGTTGTGGTGTACTTCATTTTACTTGCAAGGGCGAATCTGGAGAGTTGCTCTTTGGGATGCTGAACGTGTATGTCCTTCTCCATCGCCAACTCCAGATATTCCATTACCCGAAATCTTTCAAGAACACGCGTGCATTCTTCAATTGATCCGGAGTCGACCCAGACTGCACCGATAATAGCTTCAAACATATCCGAATAAAACTTTGGGGGCTGAAGGCGTGCCAGGAGTACCCAGGGGTAGTGGTCGCCACCCCACAAAGCCGTGTCAAGCTCCGATCGCATGGACTCGAATCTCTCTTCAGTTTTTACCATGGCATTGACCATTTCGGAGGAGTTAAACCTCATGAACTTCCAAAGTGGAAGTTTAGTGGTTTTGGTTGTCAGTTTTATAAGTTTACCCTCGGAGTTGACTTCCAAGTCTTCAGTAGTTTTGGGTATAGGCTCACTGTTGGTCACAACTTCCAGGTCTTTTCGCTCGATAGAGTTGCTAAGATTCACGAATGAAAGAAAATCTCCATTCACAATGGCCGTTTTGATCATATGGAGTCGACCAGTAGGAATTGGTGGATCGTGCTGAAACATTTTGGTGACAACGATGTAATCCAGGACAGCATCCCCCAGAAACTCGAGCTGCTCGTAGGGTTTTTCCTGCATGATGGTAGCATATGAAGGATGGGTAACTGCTTCGAGCAGCAAAGACTTCTTCTTGAATGTATACTTGATCAGGTCTTCAAGGGGTTCAATGATACTGGGAAGCTTAACGTCGCTAGGAGCTGCAGCAAAGAGAATATCTCTAGTCACACCCTCTTGATGCCAGTTGCAGTTGTCGCCCAAAAAGACTGAAATGCATTTAAGGGCCCTGGTCATTCCCCCGTCTTGATAAGAGGCTCCAATAAGTGCCTCTACAACATCGGCCAAGGTCTTCGATCCTCGGAATGGCGCAGGCCGAGGGCGAACCTTTTCTTTAAGAACATCATCAAGATAGAGTGGCCTCCATTTCAAGGCGGTGAAACTCTTCGAAAGAATGAATTTTGAGAGACCTTTCTCAAGACACACTCGTTGGAGACGTTCGTTGGATACGAGTCGATCTTTAAAATGGTTCAGAAGCTCTTCGGGCCAAGACGGGTCTGTGACAGTTAGTTAGAGTATCGAACTCCATTACAAGGGGGTCTACTTACGTTCAGAGTAAGCTTGAGTGACGGCGCAAAACTTCAAAATCGAATCGCCCAGAAGTTCAAGTCTCTGGTAGTCAACAGGCTCACAAGCACTAGGTGAGCTTATGGCCTCAAGTACCAACTGCAAATTCTCGATCCCAACTGGCTTCAGAAGGGTAGATGATAATTCGGAAGCAATAAGATGCACCTCTAGCTCATGTATGATGTGTGGGATGAACAGACCGCACTTGACGACTCGTCTTCCGACCTTATCAACACGGGCATGAGAAATGGGAAGCACATATTCGTACGGCTTAGTGCTTGACTTGGGCTGAGAATCTTTTAAATCATGAAGTAAATCGTTTCGGGTACCCCATTTTTCCAGAACCAGATACTCCTCATGCTCTTCTGCATCCTCATATTCATAGAATGGGTGTTGCACATCGAGATATTTAGGTTTTGAGGGAATCGTGCGGACGTAGTGAAACGGCCTGTTTTTTTGGTCACGCACGAGAACTCTGTGCTTCTTGACCTGTTCTTCCCCTGCTCCGCGGAAAGGATATGCAGCCATGGAATCCCGGGTGACATGGGGGGCAGCGGAAATGGATGTACTCTCCAAGGACATCTTGATGACATGCTCGCGATCTTCGACCTTCCAGCGGTGGTCAAAGTTCATAGCCAAGAGAGCCGAAGTTATATCTCGTTCGTTTGAAGACACCTCATTGGGTATGTCATCGACCATATGGTACACAATGGACCACTTGGAGCCATTCCCAGGGTATAACGTGATGTTTCGAGGCAGGTCGATCAGAGCTGGCAGAATGATGGTAAAGGGACAAGGGCGTTGAAACTCGTCATCGCTGAACTCGAACCAGTAGGCTTGCTTATCACAATCTGATTTCCAGCGTTGGGCGATCTGGACCCATGGGTCGAATAGGGGCTCCGGTATTAGGTCAGTCTTTTCTTCCACCTTCTCTGACTTGGCGTTGAGAGGGGCCAAGTTATCTGTGACCAGCCCAGCTTCGTACAAAGCGACGTATGCCTGAAATGCGGCATCTCTGATGGCATTCCGCTCAGACTTCCATCCGCAAGCACTTTTGAACGTGCGAAGATTCAGCGGCAACCCTCCCGGCAAAGTGACCGTGGCTCTCAGGATCGGCCCACCGTATGGAGTCTCTTCTTTATGGAAGACGTATTCAGGGAGCTGGGTGGTATAATCTGTGCGAAAAACAACCTGGCAAAAGCGATCCAAGTGTTGTCGAGCATTTTGGAGGTCGAGCCGTGCTCCTGTGCTCTTAACGATATAGTACGTAGAATCAATATCCTCGGCCCGTGCCTGTTGATCCAATCGATCCAACTCTCGTTGGTCATCTTCATAACGTTCCTTCATGCCTACCTCCAGGTCTTCCCAGGCGCGGGTGTCTGCACTTGAGCTCAGCAAGGCAATCATCCTGGACTCCGGCATGCGGGCTCGTCCACGCCGCTGGATAAATGACTTGAGGGTAGCAATCTCGTCGAAGGACACAACTAGGTTACATGCGGGAACATCAATGCCTTCTTCCAAGACACTGGTAGCCACCAAGAGATCGATAGCCCCTGATCTAAAATCCTTGAGTACTTTGTCAGAGTCAATGGGATACTCATAGACTTTCTGTTTCTGGAGTCCATAGCTCGAAGCCCCGACTATTGCACCGACTTTGTAACGGTCTCGGATAGGGGGGTAGTTGTTAAGAAGCTTGCAAAGCGTATGCGCTGCAGTTCGTTCCTTGACAAAAATGACTCCAACAACGTCGTTCTTGGCCTCGAGGAGTTCATGGATCAGTCGGTTAGTTTTGTGCGACATGGTTTGCTCGGTTGGTGGCGAGTTGTCAACGACACCGATGTTGATTCGGCGCAAGTGTCCTGCAAGATAGGTCCTGTCCTCGTTGGACCATGCATCGGTGAAATTAATGTTCTCGTCGATTCTGCCAAGGAAGTTCTTGATCATCTGTGAAATATAATAGTCTGCTGCCCAGCTGCCAAGTTCGGTAAGGATTTCTCTGCTCTTGTTCCAAAGGCCTTTGATTTGCTGTTGCGAGAAGGTGTCGTGCTTCATAATCAGGTTCATTAACCTTTCCCGTTTCTTTTCATCATTGGCGACAAGAGTCTTTAACTTGAGAACTTCGGGGTCCTTTGCGATATCCATGTTCGAGTATTCTGTCTGCAGCTGTTGCATCAGTGGCGTACGGGGAGGGATCTCCGTAACATCGTAGAGTGAGCGAACGAGGTGAGGCTTGTTGATATGCTTTAGCAGTTGCTCTCGATGAATGGTCGGAGTAACACAGATAGCGTCCATCGTATTCTCTAGTTTCTCGATCTCCTTAAGATCTGATGAGATAATAGGACTGGCAGTCAAGCCAAGTATCGCAGGTACTGGCATACCCGCGTTCTTGTGTAGATGGTAGAAGTTCATCATGATCTTCCGTCCAGGGTTGTTCTTAACGCAATTATGGACTGCCAGTGGTTAGCAAGAGTGATTGTCAGGCGAACAGCCACTTACCTTCGTCAAATACTATCAAGGCGAGCATGTCCATTGTAACAAAGGCGTGGTCAAGAGCATCACGCAAGATGGAGAATGTAGATACGATGATGCGAGTGCCCTCGAGAATTTGGGGCCAAACCCCTGGCGACCAAGTCTCGATGTTGAGCTGCCCCGTAAGCAGTCTCATGGGCACCGATGGCATTTGTCGTTTGATGACATTATATTGTTGCTCAACGAGGCTGACGGTCTTGCCCAAGAACCACGCAAGCTTTACATAGGTAGTCAGTGACCTGCCATCGGTTTATTCATTGATCCACGAACCTTGTCAGGCGAACATCTCTCGAGTTCCGCTTGAATTCGAAGAACGGCGCTGTAGTGTTCAGTCAGCATCTCACTCCCGGAACACTCTGCTATGAACATACACTTGGGTCTTCCCGCTGCCCGTATCCATCTGATAACTGTTAGACGATATGACTTGAAATTACAATGTCTGAAGGTGCTTACGGCAACGATGACGTTCCTCCTCAGGCTCTGCTCCAGCATCTCTCGCTGGTAGGCACGAGGCTTGATGATGTCCGGGACTAGAGGCACATATTTGGACTTGTTTGTGGCCTTTTGTCTGCCAGTTTTGGCCTTGTCTGTGGGGAGAGTGGTTACTGTTTCTTCGACCTCGATCATTGGTGATGGTGTCGAGGCGGTAGCAGGACTCTCCGACCGTGAGGAGTCTGCACTCCCGCTGTTGGGAGACTGCTCTTCATCGACTTCCATCATTTTCTTATCATGGGGGAGTAGTGAATAGCAGTTTTGAAGTCTTGGGCGAGCCAAGCGCCGGGGTATTCTGGTTCGCTTTAGTGAAGCTGTCTTCACGCAGGAGGAGAGTGACTGGTGGAAAGATAAAGAACAGAAGACGGTTTGCTGGTAGGGTTTTGCTCTCAGAAGCATGAGAAGGGAAAAGTGAAAAGGGTCTATCAAGAAAAGAGAAGTATAATGAAGAGAGATGGTGGGAGGCCCACCGAGAATTGTTGGTGTAGGAAGCACTGATTCACAACCTCAGCACTTGGGAGTGTGGAGGGAGGGACCCGACTGATGGAACTGACTGCGCAGATTAGGTAGCAATTGTGCCTCTGCCACTGCCGAGCTGAATCAGGAGATAATATCCTCCCCGTCACTTTGAAATCACTGCTACAAGTCAATTATAAACTCAAATTTTAATTTCGTAAAGTACATCAATACGTATTTCCCCTTGTATTTTACGTCCGCTTCCTTGATTAGACTCCTTGTTAGCAATTGAGTGTTCTAGTACTGGAGTGCTCTGTAGTTCGCCAACCTACCTATGCAGGGGTACCATTAGCACAGTTTATTCTCACTGCCACGCTGAACAGGCACCAAGAACACAATGTAATTGCAAGAAAGCCAAAAGAAAAATAGGAAATCTTCTTCTGTTCAACATTCCTTTCAAGCCCATGGCAGTCGGTTTTATTTTCACTGTGTTTTCCATCCATTTTCGTCCAAGCTGACCTCCAAGTGATCAAGTGACAATATTCATCTGGAGTGACCACAGGCTTTCATCGCAACTTCACACTCGACCTACCACTGTCAAAGTGGAGGCGCCCTTCTACGAGCCACCAATATCTCTACTTTCTCTGTCACTCTTTGCGTTCACCGATTTTCACGGATATTCATGGATCTCCCCGTACGAACCCCTTCCTCAGATCCAAACATGGAGCTATATGCAACCGGCTTCAATCCATGGAACCAGCTCACATTCGACCCTTCCCCAGCGGACAATGAGCTTGACGACGTATTCACTTTCACAAAAGTATTAGAAGCCAAGTCTTTTGGACGAATTGCTTCCCAACTGAGCTATACTGCAGGCAGGTCCTTCCCCCTATAGCATGGACGTGGAATCTTTTCTAACACTTTGCAGTCCAACAAGATACAGCCTGGGCCATCGCTGGATCATCCTCTGGCCAGCTTCTTCACCGTGAAGACAACCAAGGACTTCTGTTCGACTCTCCAAGTGCTATATCAGGGGATGGTAAGGTGTTAACTGCTCATGAGCCGGACTGTTCGCCCTCAAATCACGCCATTGCTCAATATCCGTCTTTGGCGGCATGGAAAGTCAACAAGAGTACCGATTCCTGGCCTTGCAAGGCTGCTGTTCGCCAGATAACAGCTTACGACGCTGGCTTCATTATTCTTCTCGAGGATGAGACCGTCTTAAGCTGTGGTGACCCACGATTCCGAGACTGCCTCGGCCGTGAAGTTGACGAGTCCTGGTTAGTGTTCATGAATAACTGCGGAAACACCATACTGATCGTGTTGTTAGCCCTGCCAATGAACCTGGAGTCATACAAGATCTGAGTGATCTTGGGGAGCCCATCAAGAAGATTGCAGCAGCCGGATACACAGCTGCAGCATTGACAGAAAGTGGTGGACTGTATCTCTGGGGCATGGCACCCCCTGGCTCACAAAACCGACACAACGTATTTCAAGATATCAGCGAGCTACCAAATTACTTCGAAGTTGATGGAGACAAAGATGTGCATGATATTGGACTTGGAGAATCACATGCCATTGCTCTTACGACTGACGGTTGCATCTACATAATAGGGGACAACACCAATGGCCAAGTTGGTCGTGGGACGGAAGCTCAAGATCCAGTTTCGTCATGGTCAAAGATAGATTTTACGCTCCCTGAGGGTTGGGCAATCACTGCCGTTGAGGCTGGCCCAAGATCATCATTCATAGTCACAAAAAAGGTAAAGCAATCTCAAAGCTCATAATGAGCTGCTCTTCTATCAGAACCAGCTCTAGTGAGCCCCACGACCCTCTATTGTACAATGCTTCTTGTTGTGATCATTTGCATAAGGGCAATCATAGACTCGTCAGGTAATCCTCAATCTCTTGAGGGGTCAGCTTTCTGAAACGGGGTCCGACAGCCCCATCAACACCCTCAAGACCCAGGAGGTGGTCTGCAGGAGCACCAACAATACCTACAACAAGTTAGCAAGACTCTCACTCTCGACTCTTTCCGGAAGCTTACCAATCTCGATGCTGTCACCATTCATCTCACCCTCGATGTTGTCCTTCAGGGTCAGCAGCGCAATGTGGATAGCATCCTCAAGCTCGAGCTCCTCCGAGTATCGCTTTTCCAAGAATGTCTTGGCCTTTGTCGCACTCTTGCCAATGGCTGTAGCCTTCCATGGGTAGTAACTACCAGAGGGATCGACCTGGTACAGCATGGGGCCACCCTTGTGAATACCACCAGTCTTTCGGTTGACCTTCTTCTCCTCGCTCTCCTCAGAGGTCTTGCTCTCCTCCTCAGGCTCGATACCCTCGTCCCAGCCAGCAACCAACAGACTCACGCCATAAGGTCGAACACCGGCGGATTGCGTGGCCTCCTGCATCACTCGGGCGACATCCTGCACCAATATTCTGGTAGGGGGGTACTCGTTGTAGATGCGCTTGTAGCCACTATGCGAAACCTTGCGTGCTCGGTCCACCAATACCCGATAATCAGGGCCCATGCCAGAGTACACCATGCCGATGTTGGGGGTGATGTCGCTGATCTTGGAGAGGGAGCTCTGGTCGGCCAGAGGGGATGATGACTTTTTCTCAGTGGCGAGAACGATACCGTTGGTGGCTTGTGCAGGTTAGCAGGAGCTCGATCAAGATGCTGGGGGGAGCGCGAACCTTTGATGCCAAGGGCAGTGATACCCTGGTTTACAGCATTGAGGGCATACTCTATTGCGTCCGGTTAGTTCCAAATCTTGGTTAGGTCATGAAACTTCAATACGCAAAGCATATCGAAGAGGCACCAGAAATTACGTACCAATCTGCACCAGCTTTCCGCTATAACCTTGTCAGTGATGATGCTCGTATATCAACAGTGTCGTCACCGAAACATACCTGGGTGAGAAGGTTGTGAGAGAGAAGGAGTATCGGTCCGCCATCGCTCAAGTTCTTGCTTCGATGGGATCGCTACGAAAGAAGTGAGTGTTGAATTATGGGCGGTTAATGGATTCGTGGGGTTGACGAGGAGATATCAAGCAAGGCTGCAACTGGAGCTCTGGTGTTTGGCCAAAGCAGCTGTAGCCTCTAGGCAGGCCCAGCTGCGCGTCGAGCTCAACCGCTGGGAGCTCTGAATGCGGGGCAACAGATTATCCGATCGCCGGCCAATCGGCTCAAGGTGCCTGATCTCGACTTCATATCGTGCCATTCATGAAAGCTTCTTATTAAACTTTCACCCAAGGGAATATTTATATACAGGAGACTTTCAAACTTCTATACGAAATCTCATAAACTCTTCCATCAGTCCCTTCCATCAATCCTGCATCCAAGGCTGGATCCTCATATCGATATTCCAAGGATCATCCTTTTCCCGAGCCGCGCCAAGTTCCAGAGACTCCACACGCAAAGCAGCTTTCTTCGTGCGAGCTTGGTATCGGCTATTTCGGCTTCCTTCCTCCATCTTCTCTCACAAGAAAAAGAGGCTGAGCTGGCCTCTCCATACCTGGGGTGACTTTACCTCCTCGTTCCAATCTTGGCGGGCGGCCAGGTGTTTCCCCCGCTCTCCTACTGCTCCTTTTGACATTTGAGCTTCGCGAAAACATGTAGGTTGCGCCTGAAACGTCTCCACGACCCACGACTTGAGCACATTTACACTGTGATTCTATCACCTCCTGCTGTTACCCTTACCTCTCTTTACTTCCACAGGTCCACGTAATTCATCATGGAGACGCGCCCTACTTGGGATTGGTCCTCGGTTGGGGATAAATCCGCTCGACAGCCTGAACCAGAGCCACGTGCAGCGACACCGGAGCCTACAACGCGATGGGCATCCCCTCCAAAGCCTGATACTACCTCTAGCCAGGAGTCTCGAAGCGCGCCGAGGCAGAGGCGCTACGGCCCGCGCACATGTCGTATATGTCTCGACACTGAAGAGCCCAGGTTTCCTGAACAGTCAACAACGTTTGGCATTCCTACAAGTTCATCTCGGCCTACATACGTCTCCGACGATCCCGAACTGGGAAGATTACTGTCACCATGCAAGTGTAAGGGTTCGCAGAAATATGTTCATGAAGGATGTCTCAACGCTTGGAGACTCGCAAACCCCATGGCAGCAAGGAACTACTGGCAGTGCCCGACTTGCAAGTTCACGTATCGCATTTCTCGACTTCACTGGGGTTCCGTTTTGAGCAGCAAGTGGGCGCAGGTTGCTTTGACCGTCTGGTTCTGTATACTGAGCATTTTTGTCCTCGGATTTATTGCAGATCCCCTCTTTGACCTTTGGTCCGACCCAATTGGAACAATCGGCGAAACTGTCACAAGCGTGGTTACAGATATCGAGGCCTTGAGACAACCTCCACCACAACTACCAACCTCTTGGTTCGAGCACTTCGTCAAGGGCTTCTTCTCCCTGGGAATTGTCGGGCTATTTAAGACGATGCTTACTGTGTCTCCCTTCAGTTGGTGGCAGATCCGAAGCAGCGGCGTGGCAGGTGGTGGTGGAAGGAGAGGAGGCACTGGCCGAAACCGTGTCGAGAACATCAACCTCATTTTTGTACTCATTGGTGCCTTCACCTTTCTTGTGGGCATCTGGAAATTTGTCCAGAAGCTGAGTGCTCGCGTGCTCAAGAATGTAAGCGACAGGGTTGTTGACATTGGCGAAGACGATGACGATGATGAAGATATCGGCGATGGACCGAACCAAGGAAGTAAGAAAGACCAATGAAGCTAAGAAGCTTTTGTTCCAAGCAGTTTTTTTTGTTCCCATTGCCCCAACGATCTACATCGTGCATGTATCTGCACACTCTTAAGTTGCCTAGATCTTGTTCTTCCCTGTCAAGTCAACTAGTCTGTGTGCAAAGATTTACGCTCTGCTGCGCCTTGGGCGGGAACCGTTTTGGCTCTTTGCTCGCTGGTCAGCATGAGATTATCAGCCTTCATTCACGCATCCTGATGCTTTCGGGCGTTCGCAACGGTGTGAGGCATCTGCTGGGTACACTACCCTCGTACAGAAGCAGTGAGCAGATTGTCGGATGTTGGTTGATACATGCTTGTATTATTATGTATCATGAATAAACGAGACCTTTGCTGTGGTCATTATAATCAATTAATTACCTCTTTCATCAATATGCTATGTGTTCTTTAGGGTTGTTGGTCTGAATTCCGCTTTCACCTGCTCAGAGAATACATATAGCTATCCATGTCCTTCCCAACATCTCGTGATAACAGTTCGCAATCGATAACAGGTAATCTTTAGCTCCTATGCTGTGGCTAAAATAATGGCCTGATGGGTTATATGACCGCTTATATTTAGGTCACCTCAATACGAATTCATCGTATTGTCAGCGTATGTTTCTTGACCTTATCGTGTCTTATAAGTCGGACTTTTATGGCCCCGACACCGAGATGACGTTGGAATTTGGTGTTCTGAATGGACCCCTGTAGGCCTGCCATTGAAATACGGGTAGGGTAGCCCAGCTTGTGGGCCAGGGCCTCATGAATTCGGCCGCTCCAAAAAGCCATCTATCATCAACCAACTGCGCCGACCATGACTTCCTGATTAGCTCCTCCATTTGCTGCGGACCAGACTGTTCGCGCTCGCTCGCTTCTTTGATCCTTGCTGCGATCACGATTCCTCTTTTTTGAATTCAGTATTAACGGCTGCCCGCTCTCGCAGTTACACAAGAACCTGGTCTCCCTTCGCGAAAGGGACGATCTACACACGCCTAGTCAACGGGGTTGCTCTGACTGCTTCTAAGTCAAGGAAGCTATTTTGAACTCATTCGCGACAAATACTATACTATATCCGACGTGGTTCGACCAAGCAATCGCCCAAGATGCACTTCGCATACCCCCCTCGCAAGAACTCCAACCCACCACCTTTTAAGCAGCGCTCGTCGCAAATACCACCAATTCTGCGCCGAATCCGCAAAAGAACAGCGATTTTACTTCTCCTCGGAGCTATTGGATTTCTATTTTTCCTCTTTGGACTAAAAGGCGAAACGCCGTACCGCGAGCATGTTCCGTCAGGCAGTCCCCCCGTTGTCGTTGTGACGGTCTTGGACAATACACAGTACAAAGAAGCCTATTTAGAATCGATTCGACACAACCGAGAGCAATATGCGTCAAGAAACGGTAACTTGGCTGTGAAAGGCTTGTTCATAGCAGAGGCTGACATGCTATAGGATATGAGGCCATGATTGTACAAGCATCTGACTATGACACTGGCAAATTCCCGCGATCATGGGCCAAGATCATCGCGATGCGCCATGCGCTGTCAAAATACCCCGATGCCACCTATGTTTGGTTCCTCGACCAAAACGCTTACATTATGGAGCTCGACAAGAAGTTAGAGGAGCAGGTGATGAATCCGGCGAAACTAGAAAGCCTAATGATTAAGGACTGGTCTATAGTGCCGCCGGACAGCATCATCAAGACATTTTCCCACCTCAAGGGTGAAGATGCAGGCCTTGTCATCAGCCAAGACGAAGCAGGGTTGGTAACTAACAGTTACGTCCTCAAGAACGGTGAATGGGCCAAGTTCTTTATCGAGACATGGATGAACCCTCTGTACCAGAGCTACAACTTCCAAAAAGCCGAGCGACATGCGCTTGTAAGTTTTACCTGAGTTGATCTGCCGAGAAACGTGACCTAACCTCGTAAAGGAACATATTGTCCAATGGCACCCTACCATCCTCTCCAAACTTGCGCTCATACCCCAGCGCACGTTTGCTTCATACGGCCGCAACAAGGAAGGCAATGCTTACCGTGACGGGGACTTTGTCACTCTCTTGGTCGACTGCACAGTTGCGGGCCCAACGTCATGTGATAAACAATCGCATTTCTACCTGCAGCAGTTGAAGAACAAGTTTGGTGATGCCAGCGTGAAAAAGCTGCAATGAGCATAATGGACACGACATTTGAGCGGGGTCATTGGGCGTTTTGTGATAGACTTGGAAGGGCTTTTATAGGATTGGAGATGGAAAAAGCCCATGAGGTTTTTTTTCTTGGCGTTAGTTGGTAACGATTGGTGAATTTAGCTTATATGAATCTGGACATGTTCTATCTGCATCGATATCAATACGCTGAGAGCTTTAAGGTTGAGTCTTGAAGGCATATGGTTGATCTTGTTATAAGACTTGCCGTTATGTACCGCCAAAGTCAAACTACGATCTGGAGAAACTGTGATGAGCTACCTACATGATGAGCATTACTCCATAGGTAGCACAAGCACTAAACTTATGCTGCTTCACGGGGTCAGGATTAGGAACCTTGAAGTAATTTATGAAGTCTCATCTCGTCTAATCCAAATGGTATGACGACAAGATGGGCTAGAGAGTTTATGTTCTGATCCTAGAACGTGCCGCAGTTGAATCACCGTAAAGAAGCTGGGACCTCTTCTGTGGAATCTGCCAGGGTAAGTTCTCATCAGCCTCACTCAAAGGATCAAAGATCAACTAGTTTACAAGATATGGGCGCTTCATGATGGCAATAGTACCGAGTGCGAGTGCGAGCGTAAGTCTGCTTTGTTTCATTCGTCACTTGACTCGATGATAACCATAGGAACCCGCGGGGGAATGTCCACCGGTAGTTGAAGCTCTTTCATCAGTTAGTTATCTGAGCTAGTAGACGAGAATATCCATGCAGGACCAGATCCCCAATAGACTTTGTATGTATCAAAGCTCTTGATGAAACCCTCGCCCCACGATCCAGGCCAAATGCTACGTTCTGCTGACCGAGTGCGAAATCTCAAAGGTCGAGGAGTCGTATATCTCGCAGCGGGGATATAGCCCAAAAAAGGTAGTTGATCACAAACAATCGACTTTCTCAACGAGACAGTCGCTTCAAACTACGACCGCTCATGTACAATTACGGCGTCGACAGGGATCCTTCGGCCTACGATCCGTTTCAGTGGAGAGTCGGACGCCTTGAAAGGGTTCAACCGCTATAAATTTAGGGGCTAGACGCTAACGGCAAGGGTTCCCGCGGAGCCCGCGTCCCCGCCAAGCATGTGACGGGTGCTGAGATGGCGCTAAAAAATATCCAAGTACTGGCTATGCCCCGCGATATTGGTTTAGAGATAAACGACGTCAAGCTCATTCTTCGAGCTCGTGTTTATAACACGGCCAATTCTTCTCCAAAATTTCCCCGGATTTTTTGTCATTCTTTCTCGTTTTTCATCTCTTGCTTTGAAATCTAACTAACTCATCATGACTTCTCAAGCTCACATTGGGACCCTGTCCCGTCTGCCCCTGAACTTGCGTGGTGGTATTGAAAGTGTTGCTCGTGGCAGACACAACGTTTCTTGGCCTCTATTGAACCTCGATCTGTAAGTCAGGATACCACTTATATATAAGCCCACAAGCCCAGTACAGCCTATCAATTGATGTATCTAATACTAATCATGTCTCTTTATACTTCAGATTACGCAATATTCTCTTATTCCTCTTTGTCTGGCGATGGAGTCGTCGCGCATTCTGGCAGCTCCGAGGTCGCGGAATCGTCGGCTCCATAGTCGAGGTCTACGTCAACATTCGTCGCATTCTTTACGGTTACTTCCTCCGAGCTCCAGGCGTGCGAAACAAGGTTCAGCAGCAGGTCCAGGAATCTCTAGTGAAGCTATCCGACAAGCTAGTCCCCAAAGACCAGATTCGCTACCTCTCCTTACCGAAGGATGGCCTCCCTATCGATACCGTTCGCGCCGAGCTTGAGAACCTTGCCAACATGGATCACACCCGCTGGGAGGATGGATATGTCTCTGGTGCTGTCTATCATGGAGAGGATGAGCTGATGCAGCTCCAGACTGAGGCTTTTGGCAAGTTCACCGTTGCCAATCCCATCCATCCTGATGTCTTCCCCGGTGTGCGCAAGATGGAGGCTGAGGTTGTGAGCATGGTCCTGAGCATTTTCCACGCTCCTCCTGGTGCAGCTGGTGCCTCTACCAGCGGAGGAACTGACAGTATTCTTTCTGCTTGCTTGGCTGCTCGTCAACAAGCTTACAACGAACGTGGAATTACAGAGCCTGAGATGTAAGTGAAGCTGCAAGGTTGCCATTGACCAATGAGACTGACCAGCCGTGATAGGATTCTTCCCGATACTGGCCACACTGCCTTCCGCAAGGCTGCTCAATACTTCGGTTACAAGATTCACCTCGTCGCTTGCCCTGCCCCTGAATACCAGGTCGATGTCAAGGCTGTCTCACGTCTGATTAACCCCAACACTGTTATGCTTGTCGGCTCGGCACCCAACTTTCCCCACGGTATTATGGACGATATTGTTGCTTTGTCCAAGCTTGCTCAGCGAAAGAAGCTCTGGCTCCACGTCGATTGCTGTCTCGGCTCCTTCTTAGTTCCCTTCCTTGAGCGCGCCGGTTTCGAGTCTCAGCTCTTTGACTTCAGGCTCAAGGGTGTTAGCAGTATCAGCTGTGATACTCACAAGTACGGTTTCGCTCCCAAGGGTAACTCGACTGTCCTGTACCGCACCGCCGAGCTTCGAAAGTATCAGTACTTTGTTTGTCCTGATTGGTCTGGTGGTGTCTACGCTTCTCCCGGTATTGCTGGTTCCCGTCCCGGTGCTCTCATCGCTGGTTGCTGGGCTAGTTTGATGACCATCGGTGAGGCCGGATACATTGACGCCTGCACCAAGATCGTGGGAACCGCCAAGAAAATCACGGAGGCCATTCAGTCCTCGCCACTGAGCGGCGAGCTTGAGATTATCGGCAGACCTCTTGTTTCGGTCGTTGCCTTTACATCCCGCAACTTGAACATCTATGATATCGCTGATGCTATGAGTGCCAAGGGATGGCACCTCAACTCTCTTCAGGACCCTCCTGCCATCCACGTTGCCGTTACCCTGCCCATCTCGAAGGTATGGGAGAACCTCATCGCTGACCTTGAGGCTGTTGTCGAAGAGGAGCGTGAGAAGGAGCGTGTTCGTCTTGTCGAAGGCAAGGGTGCCCATGGCAAGGCTATGGGTGACTCCTCGGCCCTGTACGGTGTTGCTGGCTCACTACCCAACAAGGGTGTCGTTGTTGATCTGGCGAGTGGATTCTTAGATATCTTGTACAAGGCGTAAATGTCTGGGGAGTGGGAATGGAAACTGTGCAATGGCTATGGGTGAGAGCATATCTTACTGTGGGCGTAGGCGTTGGCGTCTGATAGGACGTCGTCTAGCATATTTGTTTTGGCTGTTCTTGGGTTTCGCCCGTATTGTTTTGGAGCTTTGACGGAACCGTCGTTAGTCCTGTATGTCCTTACTAGGCTCAAATCAAACTATTATCAAGTACTTTGAGGACTACCACTCATATTGCTAGGCTGCTGATGAACCCTGATGTCATTCTAATAAGTCTCAGCCTGTTGGAGAAGGCTTGGATGAATATGCCAATATGTTCCTGACTAGACCTGTTCCTAGCTTGCGTAACGTGTATTTTGGCTATTGACTGTAAGAAGCTGATAGTTTATTAGACCGCAACTCTTCCATTTCCTTTCACTGTGAGTAAGAGATACATGAGTTGGCCAATATCTGTAGCTCGATCTTGATCATCATGGGTCATTCGGCGCATTGTACAAATACAGCCCAACACTGGTCTATCGTGATGATACTCGAATTACAAACGTCCAGTTGGCCAAAAACATCTGCCGAGTCAGAGCCTCACTCACCGTTACCCGTCACATTATATGCAGCATAATGTCATCCTCCACAGTCACGAATCTTGCTTTTCCCAATGAGACCAAAGGCCCATTCGCCTCCCGCTCTGATCATCGACTCATTCGGCTAAAAGGAACACCATCCAATAAATTGGCCCTCATGGCAATTGGCTTCGCTGGGGGCGAATACTGGTAGTTCCCCTCGTGGACGTTGCGGCCCAATGATGAGGGGCAGCGTGGTTAAAGGAAGGGTCCTTTGGTGTGGTGGGTTGGGTGAGTGAAGTCAATCAGTTTTGGGTGTAAAAAAGCAAGGTTTTGTTTTGGTGGGGAGGGAGAGAGGGAGGGAGGGAGTAGCCGAGACTGTGTGAGTTGTGATTCATATTATAATATCATGGATGTTTAGAGGAAAAACTTGGAGTTTTGATATTATATCTTGATGACTTATAAGTTACAGGTGGGCTGTCGTTTGTATGATCTCTTCGTATTGGCATTCTATAAATATTTAGAATTGCCTCTTGTTATAGCATGGAGTGTATTAGTTGCCGTAAAAAAACAGAAGCATGTATGTCATATTGGAAGCCTGACGCCAACATGCAGGGATCTAGGGACCTGCACCTCTGCCGCCAACCAACCCAAGCCAACCCAACATGATACAGCAATAAGACCTGAGTTATCTGCAGCATTCACCTTCAGCTCGCCCGGCCACGCAACGCGATCTTCCCACTACGTTTCCTATCCTGTCTTCCCACGGGCGAGACCCTTAGTATCTGCTGGGGGGGGCCTCACTCAGGGCTGCTGCGTAACCATTCCCACAGAAGCCTTCAAAGAACGATGATCCTTGTTTTGTTCTTTCTTGTGTCTTTCTGTTTCTGTGATAGTCTGTCTCGTCAGGTCATTGACTAACTAGCTAGAACTGAAACTAACGTCGTTATCCGTCTTGCATCCATTCCCATGTATGTATAAGCCCGGCATTGTCCCTCTTCAGTCTGTCCTGTCAGCTCCTCTTATCTCTCTCTCTCTCGCTGCCTTTTTTCCACATGCATATTCATGATTAGTCTTCACTTGGTTATTGCTTATTATTTCTAATATTTCGTGTCACTCGACTTCATTCCTCTCTCTCTCTCATTCTATGTGTCCTCAACTACTGCTGCTGTGCTAGGTTACCATGCTTTCTGCTGAACCATCGTCGTCTCCGATCGCCGCCTTGGCCATGGATGGTGGGCATGTTGATGGGTTGCACAAGGGGAAGACGGGGAGTATTCAAATACCTCATGTCAAGCCGACTGAGAAGGACGATGAATCTATTGCGTCCGGCTCAACCGACTCTCAGTCCCAGCTCAAGAAGAGACTCAGTGCAGATATGTCGAAGGAACAAGTTGAAGATCTGGTGCGTAAGTTGACCATCGATGAGATGAAGACAAGATGGTTTGACGAGATCTTTGAAAAAGTCAAGTCTGAGCGTAAGTCTATATATATTCCAGTCTCTCTCTACATCTTGACATTAACCGACGACGTATGCAGTGGTTGAGGAGCACTCACCAACAGATACGCCTTCGTCCTCAGAACCTTCAAGTCCCAGATCACACCCTGCCAAACCTGCTTCTCACGAATCAACCCCCCGAGAGCCTGTTCGCGAAGAGCCGAAGAAGCATGAATCAGCGTCTTCCTCCTTCGACTCCAAGAACAAGTCTCACAGCAATCCTTCTTCGAGCCGCAGCTCCCTCGGTAGTCCTACCACGTCTTACATCTCCGACTCTGCCTCTTCCCGTGCCTCCAACCGTCCTTCTTCGCCCCCAAAACCAGCTATCAAAGAGTCCTCACCGCCTGCTCCAAAGCCCCGACCATGTGTACGATTCTCTAAGGCTCCAATCATCTTGAATGAAGGCCCTGAGCCTCGACACCCTGAACCACGGCCAACATCACGATCTGTGCCGCCTCCAGAACCGGTGAAACAGGGCCCAGCACTATCGGCTGTTGACCTGAAATGGGGTACACTCTTCGATGATAAGGGTGAGCCTACCAAGAGACTTGGTCAGGTTCTTCGAGGGATCGCCAACTATTTGGTATGTTATCGGGATAGGGGCATTTAAGTGACTGTACTAATATCCACAGATCTCTGAATATAGCCCTCACAACTCACTCGTCGTCACCCCAGAAAAGCTCAATGCATTCTATCTCGAATACAAGCTCGACACAGAGACGTTCCCCTTTCAGCGTATGTGTAGACTCACTATATAACCACATCTCATCTAACTCTATCAGAAATCTTTGACTGTCGACCACACGGGGCTCTTGATAATCTAGAAACACTCTATCAACACCTCCGATGTGAGAACCACTTGATCCAAAGACGCCCCGGAGGCATGCCTCATATCCCATCCCTGACGCCCGCTGGTTTCGAGCGTTGGATGACATGTCAGCTCCGTGCATTCCCAGATCAAGAAGCCAAGCGTCTTAACCACATCATGACCGACCTTCCCATCACAGCTGATGGTGTTCTTGTCGATGACAAGCCTGAGCGCCTACCGAAGCAGATCTCTCGGCATCTTCTTCCAGCGACCCGGCATCGAGAGACGCATGAACTTGTGGTTGATGCTATTGCGGGGTGGATCAAACATACTGAAGAGAACGAGACTGACTATAGACGGACTTCCTCTGAAGATGTCTATAAGACCAAGGAGGAGAAGTCGGGACGGTATAGACCTGATGACTATCGAGAGCGTGAGAAGTATCGACGAGGTTCGAAGGATAACCACAGACCATCGCCGTTATCCTCCTCTGGTCGTTTTGTCTCCCGCATCGGTTCAGACAGTACCATTCGTCCCTCTAAGGACTCTCCTGTATCCTCCAGCTCAAGCCACAGAGCCAGAAGCCCTGTATCCAACCGGTATCGCCACTCGGCATCTGCCATCGACAGCAGCTCCAACACCCTCGATGCCTACGATATACCCTCACCCAGTCATCGGAACAGTCATCCCACCAGCAGCAGCCGACGCAGCCGGGACAAAGAGTACAGATACTCTTCAAGCCCCAAGTCCAAGTCGCCGATCGAGGCAACTCCAAGAACCCTGCCCCGTCGAGATGCTGATCGTCGATCAAGCTTGATCTTTGAAGAGACGGGCAAGGATCCAAGTGGCATGACTTACGATGAGTACCTACGAATGAATCAACGACCGATGAGAAATGCTGTTGTTGATGATGGTGGACACTATCGCACGACTTACTGAAAAGCAAAAAACGCTTCATGAATATCTTTTATATTTTTTCTTAATCTTGGGAGGTATCTTCTATGTAAAAAGTCATTGGACCCCTTTCTGCGCGCAAGGACTGGATCTTCTTCTTTTCCTCTCTTATTTCTCTGGATAGTCTGGGTGGATTTTACGACTTTACATGACAAATTGACGACATGCATGACCGATATTTTCATATTAATTAGTTATTCCTTCTCCATCTTTGGGTGGTTCGAACAGTGTACGATGATCTTTTGGTGTGGAACAATGAGGCTCTAGTCAGGAAATACCACGTTCGTTGCACGTTTACTTTGTGCTCTGTCCCTCCGATGATCGTTTCAGAAGAATTGTTTCTACTACGTTTTACAGCCACGTGGTCTTATTGCTTGTGTTATCCAAAGATCGATGGTTTGTGGCAAGTTATGTCTCGTGCGAGTTGGTATATGTTGCGGCTCAAAGGAGTGCTGTGTTATACGGGGAAGCCGGACGGTGATACCGCGTTCTTATGTGTACGTGTTCTTGTATGTATCAACGCTTGACCATGATGGGTACGGGGATGCAAAGACCAAGAACCGGTGGCAATGGTCCGTCGATATGGCATGCTGCTTAACGAGGTTGGGTTTCAATAGTCAAGCACTATCGTCAGTCCGTGGCCCGATGCTTCTACAATAGGTATTACTGTGTTAACTTAGACAGTCATGTCATTGATGCTATCTTCTAAAGTAGAATCATGTCCCTTTTCATGCCTGAAATCATGAGTTGTTAAACAATAAAACCCGGGCAGTAATAATGCCAATAAACCAGACATGGAGTCTCCATTAACACCGTACCACTAATATATTTTGAGGGCATTGCTGCCAAATGTCAATAACGATCGCTATGCCGTAATGCACCAATTTTATGCAAATTTGAGAAAACACAACAGTGCTTGCTTCGGGAAAGGGTATCTGATGTGAACGATGGCGCGATGTGCTGCGTGAGCAGGACGTAGTTGTGGTGAAAGCCATTACTTCAATTATGACTTGCCAGGGTGTGACAATAAGAACAATTTCGTATGAGAGGAAGCGAAACGTCATAAAGCGTAAAGGCGTGAGTCGGCGCAGTGATGAGAGAGATGAATATCGTAATTCGTGAGTGTTGCGTATAGTTGTTTATGATCCGCAAACTAAGAGTGCCGGATGTCATGCTGGAGAGCCGGGATATGGAGAACCGAGACTAGAGAGACTTGCGATGCTGGAGCGATTGACACGTTTCCGTTTTAGGGCTTGGTAATCCTTTTTGAATGAGGATATGCATCTTTGAAGTTCTTTGTCTGGATGTGCTGGCATTTGAATCTCGACGGCTTTGAGGCAGATGCGGAGATACTGAAGTTCATCGTCATTTTCGCGCAATTCTTGCTCGCTGTTGGTTGTTAGAAAGATGCTGAGAATAGGGTGGTAGGTAAACTGACAGATGAGCTATTCGGTTTTGAAGAAATATAATGCGCTGAGCAGCACGTTCGGCACGCTCAATGAGCAGACCTTGGATATGCTGCGGGATATGTAAGTATATGGATAGTCGAATGGAGAAAACAAAAACGTACGTCAGACTCTTCTTGTCGAGCCTTGAGATTTGTGACCAATTGTGACATCTCCTCGTTGAGCTGAGTAACTTCCTGAATAACCTTCTTGGCCTGAGCAACAGTCATCCCCATGTTGGCCGGAGGTTCCGGCTCTGGCTCCGGTTCTGGCTCAGGATCCCTTCTAAGTGATGCTCCCAGATCTGAGAACCGTGTCTTGAACGCGGAACCTGGTGTGCTAAAAATTGATTCACCAGGACTGCACATATCCAGGCTCAATCGTTGATGCGCTTGTCGCGGTGATGGTGTAGAAGGTAGGGAGAATGAGACGGTCTTCTTAAGCATCTTTGTGCCCTCCAGCTGATCCAGTTGCGCGGTGAGGATATCGACGCCACTATCGTCGAGTAAATCATCGTCGCCTGAAGTCAGCTCATGCGCGAGCTGACTCAACCTCTGTGCCAAAACATCGCGACTGTTTCGCGGGCGGTGGGTCCGACGAAGAGAGGGAGAAGTGTTGTTTGGTGAATCGTTGATTGAAGACAGTCTTGAATGGCCAGAGATGTCCCTTTTGTGAGGACTCACCCGTCCTGTGGAGAATCCGAGACTTGAAGCCACACTCGGGCTGGAGAGTAATGAAGGCGTTCTCAATCCGGGAATGTCTTGGTCCGGGGCAGAGTCATTGTCGTCGTGATATCGGTTGCGAAATTCATTGCGATAACCGTTGCTGAGGTTTCCGTAGGAGAAATAATTGGTGGCTGGTGTAGTGGCAGTAGAGGATGAATTGGAGAGAGGTTGTTTTCGATCCGGCGTCGAGAAGATGAATTGCTGATCCGAGACTGCAGACGCCTCGTCAGCCTCAGCTGCAGCCGCAGCGAGAACAGCAGCGGTATCCTCGTCGATAGCAGCGAGATCCATGATTTGATCGCGATAGGCCTGGTGTAATAAAGTGGTGTGTTTATGTTGATTTTCTCTCTGTGGTGGTAGCAGCACCTCGGGCAACGGCAAGGTAAGGTACGGGACGTCAAAGATAGCGGCACCAACCTCGCGTCTCACGTCTAGTTAATGCGAACTCTTTACCTTTTGAGAGCTTCAAATCGCCTAAAGGAGACCAACGCCAACGACGTGTTCAAGAGTGGAGCACTTGGAAGGGATCCCAGCTTCACCGACTCGACTCGACTGGACTCTCACTCGCCCTGGGAGGCTGGACACGTCCACAGTCCACAGTCGCAGGCCCAGGCCGGACGTCCACCAACAATAACCGGGCTTGACCAGCAAAGAAAAATTAAGGGCCCCGCGTGGGCCGCAGTGCAGGGAGGAGACCCAGGGAAGAAAGGGGCGCGAAAGAACAAGCGAAAGTAGTCGAGAAAGAAGCGAGAAAAGACGATGAACTCTAGTTATCAATAGAAACTCATCTATAGAGAGAAGCCACCAAATCTCCCCGTTTGGCTTCGACACGGGCGCCGTTGGTTTGACTTTGGCCGAGTATGGTAACAGTAACATTTTCCTAGTCCTTGAGGCGGGGAATTGTGGCCATGAATGGGACGGGAGATGGAACTGACCCATATTTTGTCCGGCCCAATCAGATTATATCGAAATCAAGATACGTCATCTTTTCACGTGTTGGCATTTCCTACAGCTCAGTTTTAGACGCCCAACTGAGTGTCTCTCGTTGAGTTGTCAGTCATAAGTTAGGTTTCAGAACGATGCGCCTTTTTTTCTTTGTTGCTGGGCATCAATGATGCTTCTGTCTCAGCCCTTTCATTTTCAACGAGGAACTTCGCAAACGGTGCATCACGTGACCTGATCAGTTCTCGATCGTGGAACCCAAACCACCTGGGTATCTCAAACCATGAAGCGCATGACAGTGCGTACATGAACTACAAGTCTTCGCAAACATCAATAAAGCAACACTGGCTTGACCATGTCGAGGTTCTATATAAGGACTTGATAACCCTCATCTTGTCAGGCACTCCCTGTCTAGGCCTACGTTGAGTGATGTGTGTGCCTGTGCCTGTGCTGAGGTGTGGGGTAGTTAGTAGTTTGACTCGAGAGCGATCTCCCCAGACCAAGTTGGGTTCAAAGTCTGGGGAAGTTGGTCTTCTTTGCAGTCAAGTTAACCAAGATGAGAAGATGATGCATTGAATCGAGATTCTACCCGTGGACTTGCTTGTTTCCTCCGGCAGGGGCTATGTGACGCAACAAAGATCCTCGTGATACTGATCCAAGCGGTGTCAGATCAGGATTGACACCTGGGATAACATGTCATGATAATAACCGCCATATGCGATTCTGCAGACTTTTCAAATTCGGAATCTGTAGGACTCTGATCGAACGCAAGACCCTTGCTTCGAGAGCTGAGCTTTGGCACATCTACTGTAGCACCACCGCTTGGAGCACATAACCAAGGCCTAGGCCGAGGTCTTACACCCTTCTCCCTCAAAAAGCATAGCCGTAAACCTATAGTTCATTGGAAAAGTCTTGCAGAGTGGTCTGTTGTTTATATGCGAGTCCATTTCCGTGGCCTGACCTTCCCCGGGGCTTCGCCGAGCTGAGAGGTCCGTACCCCGACATTAAAGCTCGGAGACCGGCGGTGATGAGGGGAAGTGTACATAAATCCAATGACAGGCTTCACGTGGAATTTGCTGTCATAAAGTCATGATAGTAATATTTGATGAGGAAAATTCATGATTATAGAACTCAATAGATGCTTGATCTACTCTATCAACTCCCTTGGACCGTAGTCTCGAGCTTGATTGAACATGTAAAAGTTGCTCCATGTCTCCGTGGATGTGATGCAGCTTCTCCATCATGTGCCATTTACCCCTCTGGTCTACGGAGTACCCAGTAGAGAAATACTTCCCCATACTTGATCCCACTTGCAACCGTGCAAGCTCAGTTTACAATGACAGCAATTGGACAGTTCCTCCACTAGAATGACGTTCTTAAAGTGAAGAGGGAAATGGTCCCCCCGGAATCATCATTAGGTGCTCATTCAGTCAATCAGTTCCGTCCGAGCACTTCCGTCTTCTTCCACCTTGGCCCGTCTCTTCTCTCGACTCTCCTCCGAGTTGTTCCATTTCCATGTGCGCGTCTGGCTTGTCTCACGCGACACTGTAACAGCATTGTTTGTTAAATTCTCCGTTGTTCAAGGCACAAGATAGAGAGGCCAGCCGAAGAATAGCATCCATCTAACGTTACCATACGTACCTCCACTGTCCGGCCACTGCCTCGGCTTCTCCCGCTATTTGCACGCCTCTCTTTCCATTCGCGGGGCCGCCATCCATCATTGATACTCTGCACTGCTCTTCCACTCTCCATATCTTATCCTCGACTCACATCGTCCTTCCTTTCTCTTCCCCACTCGCCAATTCTCTCGGACGATACAGTCGCTCGACTTCTCTCACCTTGACTCTTCAATGACGACGCCGTGAGCTTATCCTCCGACCTTTCAACTTCCTCGGACGCTCTTCCGCAGCGGGAACCCGGTCTCTCCCTCCGTCCGTCCGAGGCCTGCCTCCGAGTCCGATTTCTCTTTCTACTGCATCGTCACGCTCTATTCTCCCACCTTTTTTTGCTCTCTGATTCGACCCACGGTTGCCCATCATGTCGTGGAAAGCTTCAGAGCGTCTGATGGATACTATCCGTCACTATGCTCGGTTTCCCGCCACTGGTGTCAGCTTGCGCCAGATGGTCCAGTTCGGCGAGAAACCCTCAGTCGGTATGTCTTTACTCGTTCCCGTGTCCATTGAGCACAGTTATTGACTTGGGGCTGCGAAAGGAACCCTATTCCGAGCTTCTCAGTTCTTAGCCGAGGAGCTTCCAATCCGTCTAGCTCATCGCGTGCAAGAGCTCGACGAGCTCCCAGATGGCCTTAATGAGATGCCTTCTGTCATCAAAGTCAAAGATTGGTACGCTCAATCGTTCGAGGTATGCGTCTTTGAAGTCAATTCGTCCGAAACCCGCAGTATTAACTCGACCGGTAGGAAATCACACAACTACCTCGGCCACAGTTACCCTCGGATATCCGAAGCCGCCTCATGAAACCTAGCAAAGCGATCGGTCGCAATGCTTTCCGCCTTCCCGCCGCAACCCCCAATCCCTCTATCGACGAGGGCGAAGCCGACGGTTGGGGCGGTCTTCAGAATGACAATGGCAAAACCAAGGCCGCTGCGCGCCGGTACTTTGCTATTGTTGACGACTCGAGCGACTGGCCCGCCGATCTTCACCTGTACAACCAACGTTTCGCTCAGACTCTGCACCACATCAAGCGTCGTCACGATGGCGTCGTTACCACAATGGCTCAAGGCATTCTCGAATACAAGCGCCGTCGCCAGCGCATGCAGATTGATAGCACCATCCAGTCCTTCCTCGACCGCTTCTACATGTCCCGTATCGGTATCCGCATGCTTATCGGCCAGCACATTGCATTGACAGACCAAAGCCACCATCGCGACCCCACTTATGTCGGTATTATTTGTACCAGGACCAACGTGCAAGATCTCGCTCAGGAAGCCATTGAGAACGCCCGATTTGTCTGTGAGGATCACTATGGTCTTTTCGAAGCTCCCAAGGTCCAACTCGTCTGCAACCCCAATCTGAACTTTATGTACGTCCCTGGTCATCTGTCGCACATGCTCTTCGAGACCCTTAAGAACTCTCTGCGCGCCGTTGTCGAAACCCACGGTATGGAGAAGCAAGCTTTCCCCGTTACAAAGGTCATTGTTGCCGAAGGCAAGGAAGATATCACCATCAAGATCTCTGACGAAGGCGGTGGCATCCCTCGAAGCGCAATCCCTCTGGTTTGGACTTACATGTACACCACTGTCGATCGCACACCAAGCTTAGATCCCGATTTCGATAAGAGCGACTTCAAGGCCCCGATGGCTGGTTTTGGATACGGTTTACCCATCTCACGGTTATACGCGCGCTACTTCGGCGGTGACTTGAAACTCATCAGTATGGAAGGGTAAGTGTTAAACAAACATATTTCCAAGCCGCCTGACCAAGCACGCCTATTCTGATGATGAACAAATCCGTCACTAACATTTCTTTCACAGATACGGCACCGATGTCTACCTCCATCTGAATCGTCTTTCATCATCCTCCGAACCTCTGCAATAGCAATTACATAGCGCCGGCGCACAGAACCTACAGGTTCCCCCTTGGGTTCTCCGCAAACGACTACAAGGCCGAAGCCGCGAGATATCGGAACGGAAACAGGTGGGCGATGCCGAGGCGGTGGTCAACGCGCCACCACGAAGCAACTATACCAGTCCACAGGAAGTCTAATGGGTTTTTTTCTTACAAAAAGGGAATCATCGTCGCCCGCGGGAGAACCGTGCGCCGGAGCAAAACACAGACGAAAATATATCGTGATACTACTATATCAGCAATTACTACAAGAAACAACAAGAGGAAGAGCAAGAAGGATCAGGCGATGACGATTATAAGGCCGCCCACAATATGCCCGCAGCTATACCACGCCAATAGGAACGCACAGCTCACTTGGATATTCGAAAGAGGAGGAAAGAGACTACTCGATTCGAGGGACGAAGATCCCACTACACCAGAATACCGCACCATGTGGTTTACACAACCCGAGGGATCGCTATCCATGGAGGCCAGTCTAAAAACCAACGTTGGGAATCTCTACAGTCTCACAAAGCGTGCCATTGCACGCGTGTTTGGACAATAAACACTATTCGAGCTTCGATTTGGTTATCATTATATTCTAGGTGAACATACCTCCCGCTTGAGATAGGAGGAAGAGAAACATCGTTTTATGCAACGATGAGGGCACATTGTATGATGCATTGGGTATGAGGGGGAGAAGAGGATGGTGACGATCGATATTATTGAGATGCTGTCTTGTTGACAGAGCATGCAAGCATGTATATGGAACAAAAATACTTCTACGGGAGTCCTGGTCACGGGTAGGAAATATCATTTGCACTTTGTTTTTCTGGTTACTTGATTTTCACTTCGACTCCTATAACTGTGGTCGGGATGAGTATCCCCTGATTCTACGTTGATAAGAATTCCTCAACTTTGTAATGTGACAGCATATGAGATTCGACACAAGTAAAGTAAAGCAACACAAGTCAATTTACTAGGCTTTTCTACCTGTTCCTGGGCCGGGGGCTGCTAAGCTCAATCATTCTCACCCGGTTCCGCTTCCGCTTCCATTTCCGTTATGCCTCTCACTTAAAGAGATCGCTCAAGTCTGAGCTGTTGTGAGGGCGAATCAAGCAACCGCTTTTCCCTAACCCATGGTGATCGCAAAGAAACAAGACCAAAAAAATTAGACACTCAAAAGACTAGTTGGAAGTCTCGGTCGAAGAAACAAATATGGGACGTGCTGCACGGCGGCCTTCTTCTAGTTGCTCAGGGCGTCAAACATGTTGCGACTCTGCGTGGAGCGGCTCGATCGCTGTCGCCCGGACGAGTTCTCAGCTTGGTCCATGATGTTAGGTTGAGTGAAGTAGCGCTAAAGAAAGAGTTAGACAATAAGTTACTTCTTGTCATAAGCGCACCTACATCGTTCTTTTTCTGCCACTTGTTGCTGACATGGAAGTTGGCCTGTGAGATACGATTCTGTTTCAAGTCTTAGTCTGAGCTAAAAGCCTTGTTGATTCAGTATACTTACTTCCTTTCCATTCCCCCATCTGTCCTCACGTCGGGTTGAGACTTCCTTCATGGGAGGGATGTCGTCCCAGCCGTCTGCGAGCTTAGCACCTTGGTCGCTTCCTTCGGTAGTTGATACTTCAGAAGCTGAGCTGGACATGACAGTAGGGTTCTTGGACGCAGTGTGTCTCTGACCCATAGGATCCCAAGCGTTGAAGGTGATCTTGCGGGCAGCAGCCTCCTCTTCCTTGTCCTTGCGGAGAGTTGTTGCAGTCGAAACACTACCGGTGGTGCTTGAGGTGGCAATTTGCTGGGGCATTTTCAGGCCACGAAGGCCGCGAAGGTGAGGAGGGAAATCGGTTGCCTTCTGAGACACTTGAGGAAGAACAACCTTCGGGTTCGAAGATACAGAGTCTTCATCAATAGACATGTTTTCGAGACGGTCTGGCAGCAATTTCTGGAGGTGTGGGGGCAGTGTAGCACGGCTAGAAGTTGTTGACATGTTGTCGCCAGCCACACTGGATGTTGTGGACGTAAAAGTTTGGGTCGTAGAATAGTGAATTGCCTGTGATGAGCCTCGAACGACTTCGTTGAAAACCTTGTTGTCATCTTCGTTGTTTGGGTCCAAGCCAAGGGATTCAGGTGAAGTGATTGGTGCCTGTCTGATGTTAGTGATTCCGTTCAATCTCCTTTTGTCTATTGCTTACTCCAGGGAGATCATCTTCATCGAAGAATTGGGCAACCTCAAGAGGCGCAATGTAACCTTGGCTCATCATTTCTTCTTCCTCTACGGAGATATGACCCGTTGCTTTGGGCATGGGAATCACCGAGGGCTCCGCGACTGTATCCCATGCGACACATTGGGTGCATCGCTATTTCAAATTAGCTAGATTTTGACACCACGGCTCGGGGAAGTTCTTACCCAATCCTCAAGCCCGCGCTGGTTCGAAGAGAAGGCGGCATATGGGAGTCTTCGGTTGCAGGCACAGCACTCATGCTCCAAAACGGGAGCTGAATTATGTTCCTTGCAGATCATTCCGGTGTTCTCAGGATCAACCTTCCGACCAGAGTCTATCAAGTATTGGGTGTTTCTCTGTTGGGCCTTGGAGAACATGTCCCAGGGCTTCCACTCGTTACCTGAAGCGCAACGAAACCTGGCAAGATTAGCAAGTTGAGCGTGAAGACACACAGGATAAGGATCGATTTTACTGGGTTGGTACAGTCCTGTAGGCTTTACTATATATCGCTTTCTTTTAGCTTTGGCTAGTTCTGATGTTGATGGACAAACTCACGGCTTGTTGCCTCTTTTGTTGTTGTTGGCCATGGCGATTTGTGGAAGGAGGTAATAGAGGAAGATCCAACTTGAGATACCAGTGCAGATAAGATGAATTCTGTATTTGCGGACAGTTTCAGCTGCAAATGGGAAAATGACGGGAGAGTGGTAGGAGAACGTTTGGGTTGTGTGTGCTCCTATTAACTGCTTCAGATCAGCAAATAACAAACTGACACTCGGCAATTTCAGCAGCCTCAGTTGCTGATATTGAAAACAAATATGACAGTGGAGTAAAGAATCTTTTTGTGATGCTGATGTCGGATCAAAGAAATAGATCCGATGATGTTGGGTGTTGAGGGTTGAGTGATGAGGAGGAGGAAGGAAGGAAGATGCAAGGCTCGTGCGCTAAGGAGATATTTATTGGCAGTGGATGCTCTTGTAGCGGCTTCAGTGACAGTGAATCACTGCCCTCAGTTATGGATCAATAAAGAACAATACCTGTTGCTTGCAGGCGGGTAGTGGCAGCCCAGTGTTTGGGGAGTGCCCTGCCTGTTTGCTCTTCCTGCCTCAGGTTGATAACTTCAGCCTGAAGCACACACTTTCAAGCCTCAAAAGTTTACATTTGAACTGTGCAACTCTTAGAAGATACCTAAGCCTGACACTTCCTTCCTTTGGGAGAACCCCTTTTTCTTTTGTTTTTAAAAACGGGTGTGTCGGTTATAGGGGTCTCAATTGAAACTACTGTTATCCTATAGATTTAACTTAGTAGTGAGCAATCAATGAGATCCAGGTAATCTAATAACAACCATGGAAATATCAGCAGTAAAATCTCTGGTCAGACTGAAGTCTCAGTAAACATAGTCCATAGGGTTACCTTTAGTGTGCATCTCAAGCAACTCGAAAGTGCTGGTATTTAAGATCGAACAGCCACCTATACAATTTTCTGTTTGGCTAAAAGCAAGTGGGAAGGTATAAGGGAAACTGAAGAAGGGAACAATCCTTTTGAATATTGTGCTGTGTATTTGATTGTTATAACTGGTTCAGCAGCATCGTGTCAAACAACCCATGCTGTATATATCATTCATGATGTTTGCCATGTAGCCCAAATCACATAGAGCAAGGACTGCTACTCATAAATCAGATTATACGGTAGCCTCGGTGGCGTAAGCCATTTGAAAGGACAACGTTTTGCAATTTCTTTGCTGGTGTTGATATGCAGCATCCCGCAACTATTAACTTCTTTAACGGTTCATGCACTGACAGATCAGTATTAAGAGCACATATATCTGAATTGCAGTCACAGATGCGTCAAATTCAACTCTATCACATGTATTACACATAATATTCAGGAAAACTAAGATATGAACTTGTATTAATCTAGGTTGATGTTGGTCAAGCCAATCCAAGGTGGATGAGGCTCAACACTGGCCCACATGCAATGTTCATCTGCCACATGGGAATCACCGTCCTAATCACACCCTCCTGTGGTCTCTCCCATCTCATCGACATCGATCAGATTGTCCCCAGAAACTAATCATCATGCATGCCACATGCCAACTTCCCTATCCAAGCTTCCTCTTTCAGCGACAAAGACAGGGCTAACAAGATGCTCAGTCGCTTCCGACATTTTCACCGCCTTCTACCCTACAGAACATTGAATAAAGCCTTCACCGCTCAAGCGGAACCGTCCATGGCGTTGAATTAGCTCGCTGCCCAAACCCCAGACGATCAGCTGGCATGTCCACGAGCTTGTCGACTTACAGTTACCCCGATCACCATAAGGCTGTGCGTTGTCTGCGGACTGTGTGCATCTATGATAGTAAGAGATGCTCAGGTCAACGAGTGTACCGCGCTGTATGATTGGCATAACCACTCGGCATCCGAGCGTAATCGGACTCCCTGCAGGTGTTTGCAAAACTGCAAAAGGACTGCAGTATCTTTCCTCATGTCAAGATAATTCTGCATCTACCCTGCACGCGAGAAGCTATTGGCCTCCATCGCGTGGCTGGACGGGAGTATGCAAGTGACCGCGCCAACCGACAAGCAAGCATCAGTTTTTTCCTTCAACATGCTAGGGTCATGCCATGTTGCTGCAGTGATTTCAACAGACGTGTCAAGCTACTGAGATATCCATTGACTATTCGTTGCTAACGGCGTGTCTACGGTAGGACTGGTATCCATCGTCAGGTTAAGCTTGGCGAACAACCCACCTACGGTAACAGGCTTCATCCATCTTCTCAGATCCACCATCGATAGACTCGCTATACAGAGACGACAAGGTCAGACCTAGACTGCAAAAAGGCGCTCTTACCGATACAGGTTGGAGGTCTTCCAGATCAGGCCGATCCCATGTGGGCGATACTCATCTTGGCCAAAGGATCTGGGGTAGGCAACCTTTTGACTCGCGCTTGTGCAAGCCTCAGCACTGGGCTAAAGTTAGACGTCCAAAACGGCGTAAAAAGCTCTCAGCCATGAGGAAACAAGATGTTGGCGCTCTTCATTGAGACAAGACTGGCAGCAAGAACCTCCCAGAGAGACTGGTGCTCTACTGGTATAACCCGCCCGTTGCAATCAGGTGGTCCCTGAATCCGTGCTCTACGATAAGCTGTCGTCGATCCACCGGCCGAGCATCGGTTGCGATGAGCATCACTGGGTCCTGGATACAGCACGAAGAAAACAAAATAGATCGACAAGACAACGCGCTTCGTGGCCAATGGTCTCGTCAGTAACAGCACTGATCAATGACTTCACCATGAGTGATGCCGCTGTGACAGTCAACCCAAGTGGGCTAAGATCGACTATCGTAGCTCTCGGGATGGACAGACATCGCCACATTCGTCCAATTCCACGCAAAGGAAAAGCGAAAGTGAGGCATTGAGACCACAATAAACGAGGGCTGGGAATACGAATAATGGTGCAGGCATTGCTCTTGTGGCGCAGGCTTGATCGCGATCTTCAGCCAATTGATTTTATCAACAGACAGGGCAGAGAACCAGCACCACAGAGAAGAGATGGTAGCAAAGGTTTCATGGCTGATGACGCTGATGATGTGAGCCGAGCTACTCAAACAGGTACAGGCACACTCTTCCAACTCAATGGTAGGCTGTTAGAGAAGAAACGGTGTAATGACGACAGTGTTGGAGCTAGTTTGTTGGGATCGCGGCACACTTTTCAAGACACGGCACGGCACGTCACGTCCAGGCACAGTTCGACCTAGCAGCAAGTTGAAAGCTCAGCACTGGTCATAAGCCAGAGCCAAAAGCAAGCCTTCGTTTCAGAAAAATGCATTGCTTACCAGCCTCCATCTGTGCGTGCCGCGCTTGGGCATTGAAGACCATCATGGAGGCCATATCCCTCAGTATACATAGTAGGTCGTTCACAGGGTCTTCTCTGAAATAGAAATCATGATCCCTTCAACCTCAGCCACCATCGGAGGTCCCTTCAAAGGGTCGGGCTGGGAACTGAGTGAACGGACCCTTTAGAGATCTTAGGCACTGGCTTACTCGCATCATCTACTCCGTACTCCGTATCATCTGTGCATGCCGTCGCTCAAGTGACAAACGTGTCGCGCAGGGAACTCCTGGGCATACTGTATAGCCTTGGGTCGTGACAGCGCATAGCCGGTTACGAAGCGACGCGCCAGCTAGAGCTTTGATTGATTGATTGATTGATTGAACGATCGACTGGGTTGAGAATGCAGGGACAATCGCATCAGAGTTCACCCCGCCTGCTCACCTGGAGACAAGTCAGGCCTAACGAATATCGACAACTACCGTTGTCTATGTACTTGGCCATTATGACCGGCTGCATGATTCGAGGCTGATGCACAATTGTCTGTCAACGGCTCTAAAGACTTGCCGCGTTTCAAGCCGCGGCATTGATTACGAGACCAACCCCGAGGGAGGGAGGCATCCAATCTACCGTCCACTGCGTGAGATAATAAAAAAGCAACGAGAGGGGAAATGGAGGGGGAACATCAATGGGGACGACAATCATTCACGACCGCTGCGCTGCGCTGCGTTGCGAGATGGATCGACGCCTAGGTCGTCCAGTCTGTTGGGCTAGGATAACCTTTCCTTCGAGAAGGTCTGCTAGACTATTCCACAACACCGGTGAACCCGGAAATGCTACCGTACGGTACCATCGTGACAAGCTCGCCTATAAATTTGTTGCAGGCAATCTCCGTTCCCCAGGCGTGTGTCCTTTGCATTGGGTCGATCCTGCAGCATCGTGACGGACAAACAAGCCCAGGATCGGAAAACCTGCCCCGAGTAGGAATTAGCAATGCACGGTGCAATCGTGGATATGGACACAGAAGAGGATTGGCCATCACGAGTGCGAGTCTTGGTGTAGCCCAGGGGTTTCAAACAATGGAGATGAATGGAGTGAAGTGGTACCTAGACCTTTGGTACCTGCAGCAGCTTTCTGGAAAGTACCGAATGGAAGGGCCACTCACCCACAATTAGGCATGAAAAAGAACCCGTACGGACTACACTGTACCTGGCAGGCGGGTTGTTTGGTAATTAACGGCCAGTCGAGTTACGGTCCGGCGGCTGGCCCCTGGCAGACGGCCCCACACCCCGGACGTTGGCTCGAGGACCGGTGGGATGGGATGGATCAGCATGATACTGAGAAAAGAAGCACCCAATCTTGCTGCTCACCAAAGGATCAATCTCGCATGGATAATGGAACTCTCGAGTCTTTTTGGACCCTTGATCGAACATTTCTCGGCATACTGAACGCTCTCTGATCTTATGCCAGTCAGACAATAGATCAGGGCTACCCTGATGTTAGTGACATCCTCTGATATGTGATACATACATATGAGTATCTTTGGATGACGTTACGACCACTGAACAAACTTGCTTACACCTTGATCAGGCACGATGACACCATGTGTATCGATCATAGTTGATGCACAAACAGAGGCGGCTGGGATGGTTCCCAGGAACCACTTTAGGGCTCACAAGTTGAGACGATTGACTGTGAAAGGCTGAAAGATGGGACAGAACAGAACCTCCAGTTCCAACGGCTAAAAGCCCGGGTGGCGTCTTATGCCCAGTTATGCCCTGAATGGCGCTGCATAATTCGCACTACCAACGGACTTGTACACGTGTATGACAAGGGTCTGTACGTTTCGGAAAAAGCTGTTCCTTGTTTCCATCACATCAACCTCTTGAAGCTGCATTGCTTATCCTCTTGTCACAGCTTCAGCAAAAGCCCTTTGCCATTCCCAAGCGTCTTTAAGTGATTCCCCAGCGTGTTTCGTCACTTCAACAGTCACAATGCCCCTCGTCGATATTCCCCTCTCCTATCCCCTCCCCCTTTTCTTTTTGCCCTCCAGGCCCCTGTGAGCATTAATCCAGGGCACGTCCGAGCGGAAGAAAAAGCACCCAAGGCTAGGCTGGCTGGCTGTTTGATTAATGGCCCCCGGCTGTTGGACGACGGCCTCCCGCACGTACCAATTAACCCACGAGGGCCCTGAGGTAGGAACCTAAGGTTTGGGGATGAACGAGGGGCAAAGCCCAGAGGCCATTTCATGCGACCCCGAGACAGTAAGGTAGACAGTGCCAGGACGCGAGAGGGCCCTCTGCAGGCACTTGCGGATGGAATTTGACAAGAGCGCCACTTAAGTAGTTAGAGATTAGGTATGAGTCTGGAAGCTTGATACGAGTTCAAGGTTCTTGCAGAAAGACGACGTGCTTGACTGCGCCATTCATCTGAACCAGTGATAGATGAGTTGCGGTTGTACAACGGCCAATCTTCAATATGCAGCCCAGGCTGCTGTGGCGCGAGACCACGAGAATCGACCGAGGCTGAGGCGACAGAGCGAGCGCGTGCAGCGAGTAAGAAAACGCGTCTGCTCCAGACCGCACGCGTCTGGTTCTAACCGTGTGCCAATTTCACCATTTTGCTTGGCTCATTGAAAGCCCAAATTAGTTACAGCCTGCCTGCGGGGAAACACAGCATTGTGATACCAATAAATTGTTCACCCACGCACGCCGTTAATCTTTGTTCGAGCTCGAGGTATGGAAGCGGTGGTCCTGGGTGACAAGACAGGCTGGATTGCTCATCTCCCAGGGCCTATCAATCGTGATCTGCTGCCGCGGTTGGTAACGTCTTTGGGGCCCTTTGGGTTACTGTCACAAATTGCGACAATTTGCAGCTCGGAGAGCCATGCCCGAAAAAAGAAATAAAACACGGGAAAACATTGAACGGTCCCGCCGCGCCACGAGATTGAGACTGGGCATGGACACTAGGATGCTCATCGCTTTGATCCCCGTGATTGTGACTGAACTGACTATGATTATGATAGCACCTCAGGCACGAAAAGTTCCCAGTGAGGGCCGGCAAATAAATGGTCGATGTCTGCGACGCCGTCATCGCCAGTGCAAAATCCAATCCTTGAAAGCTTCTAGGGGGGCCAGGGGAGCTTCCCCCGGTGGCCCTAGGTCGTTTCCTGTGGTTTCGTTCGTCCCCAATTGTTCTGTCATCCATTTTCTTCAGTGCTAGCGAGGTTATGAGAGTCGTTTCCATTTATCTGGGACCGCGGTACGGAGTAGACTGACCCTTATTTCCAAGACCAAGGCTCAAGAACAAGAGCCGACTGGACTGGGAATGACTGGGCTTCAAGATGAAAGGACTAAGCCGCCCGTGATCTCTGTAGTGTCATATCATTCGCCGTCTGCCACTTTTCACGTCGGTCATTCTAGCCCATACCAGTGGGCAGCCAGAGTTGAGAGGGCCACACGACACCATGAAAAAGGCACCCTAAGGTTCATTTGGTGTGCTCTTCTGACTCTTCTGACCCTCCCTAGGAAATCTTCAAATGATCCATTTCTCAGAACCTTGCACACCCATTGGATCTTGTGCGGTTGCTCTTGGATCCTAGTTTCATTCTTCGCTTGTCTACGACAGTTTGACATGTTATCCTGAGATTGGGAATTTCGCGTGTCGCTGTCTCCGATCTGATAATCTCTCAGATGGGTTTCTTCCTCCCTTTGCCCATCGTTTTGCAAAAACAGCATGCTTATGCTTATTCCTGCATGGGATGGCTGTGAATCAGTACTCTGACTTGCAGCTTGAGATCAGCACGAAATGAGGTACCGGTACCACAAGGGAGCCGTGACTCGAACTAAGTTCATAAGGCTTCGCTAGCAGGCAGGTCGCTCACTCTTCAGAGCTTGAGAAGGACTCCCGTGTGCTCCCCGGCAGCCCAGCCTGCTCCCGCTGCCGTGGGCCTTTTCTCCTGGGCTCTCGGCTCTCAGTGCAGGCTCTCACAGTGCTCGCCGTCAGGTCTCTTTCAGGGCTGCCTGGGGTGCCCAAGTGCCCTGACCGGAGCACGGGTACGTACCCGGATCTTGGCGAATAAAGCCTGAACTGAAAGTGTCGCTGTTGAGCTGGGTTTTCCATTTCTTGGACAGGGGCGCTTTTCAGAGTGGAGACGAGAGAGTTGTGATGGCGTACAGTGACATGCGTTGGCCGAAATCTACAGTTGGCTAGTGACATAAATACCTTTTTCCCCAGCCACCTTTAAGCAGCAATCAAGGTTCCTGCAAGGTCCCGCCTGCAGCTCGCAAGTACTTGGACTTGACCTCCTTTCCCCGTTGGTGAACCCTGGACTGAGCAAAGTCTCCATTGCTTCTTCTTCCACGGCTTCGCTGCGCTCCACTCACTTTGGCTGTTGACGGATACTACGACACGCCCACATCCACCTTTTGGCCCTCTGTCTGTCTCTTCTCTCTTCTCACGCCCCCCGCCCGCCCTTCTCATCTCACCTGTCGACGCCTCTGATACATACTGTACTGCACTGACTCTGGCTTTGGTCCCTTTGGGCTTTTCTGGGGGGAACTTGCTTGCTTCAGTATACCTACCTAGGTTCGCTCTATCATGTCTGTCTCCCTGGATTTGAACCACGTCAGGGCTCACCCCATGTTCAGCTCACCTGCATTTCTCTCTGTCTCTTTTCTTCTTCTTCTTCTTCCCCTCTTTTGACATATTCAATAATGACAATGACAATAAACAACATCTATTGATACACATCGCCCAACAATCGCTGAATCAATAACCACCCTGGTCATTATTCAAGCATCCTTCGCATTAATCACACTAACTAGAGGTCGAGCGGGAAACTGTTCGCTGGGGCCTCTCTTTTGGGGAGCAAAGTACGGAGTAGAGCAGAGCAGAGCAACTGGGTTACCTTACCTTAACGTATTCGCTAGTGGCCTGAGGATCCTGCCCCGATCGGCAGGTTCAGTTCAGTTCAGTTCACTCCCCCCCCTGGCCCGTGGCCCTTGGCCCTTGTCAAGAGCTTTCTTTCGCTCTCCTTTTCGTTAATATCGACCCTATCCACTTCTGCAATCACCCTCACTTCAAGTCACTCCTTTTGCTCCTCTGGAACCTGGACCCTCTGGCGAGATCTCATCTCTTTTGATTGACGTTTATTCTCGTCCATCGTCGTCTCGATTAATTCTAAACACTTACATCCCGTCCCCTCTTTCTCGACCTCCCATTGTTCAGTTCCATTCACTCATCTATCATCAACTTCGTTGCATTCACCGCCGCCACCTCCCCTCAATCCGATTAACAGTGCTACTACTACTACGGCGAGTAATTGCTCCAGGGACCAATATTGCTATATACAATTAATTGTACACGCTCGCTGCCACACACACCCATCAACCGTCAGGTCCCACGCTCGTTCGCCGCTGTTTTCCAAACCCAACTCGTCCGATCTGAATGCTCCGGTAAAACGATTTCTAGCTCCTCGAGAGAGCTTCTTGTTTTTGGATCCGATTAGGTATATTCACTTGGCTGCCGTCTAATTCGGGGACCCTCCGAATAACATTCGTACCCCAGGACCCCAACTCATTCGCGTGTCACCGCATCCGAAATAGAGTCACTCGATCACAACCGACATGATGACTGTTCAAAACGATTTGACCCATCGGGGTGTTTCTGGTCAACAGCTTGCTCTGGAGGACCGATTTGAAGTACTGAAGGAGATTGGCGATGGAAGCTTTGGCAGTGTCGTTTTGGGTAGAGTTCGAACGGCTGGTGCCAACGTTGCTCGCCGAGGTACAGTGGTAAGTCAATACGATGTGTACCCTGTTGTGTGACAGCTCCCTTAACCATTTTTGCAGGTTGCTATCAAGACAATGAAGAAGAGCTTCGAGTCGCTAGCACCATGCTTGGAACTCCGCGAGGTCGTCTTCCTTCGCACTCTCCCTCAACATCCTCACCTTGTTCCCGCTCTCGACATCTTCTTGGACCCATACACCAAGAAGCTTCATATTGCCATGGAGTACATGGAGGGCAACCTCTACCAACTGATGAAGGCTCGCGATCACAAGTGTCTCGACAACGCCAGTGTAAAGAGCATTCTTTTCCAGATCATGCAAGGTCTCGAACACATCCACTCTCACCACTTTTTCCACCGCGACATCAAGCCCGAAAACATTCTAGTCACTACTTCTGGTCACAATGAATCTGGCAACACCTTCCGCCGATACTCAGCTCTCGTTACTCCCCCCTCAACACCACCCACATACACCGTCAAGATTGCCGATTTCGGTCTTGCCCGAGAGACACACTCAAAGCTCCCCTACACCACTTACGTATCAACAAGATGGTACCGTGCTCCCGAGGTTCTTCTACGAGCTGGAGAATACTCCGCTCCCGTGGATATCTGGGCTGTGGGTGCTATGGCTGTTGAGATTGCTACGTTGAAGCCGTTGTTTCCTGGTGGCAACGAGGTTGATCAAGTTTGGCGAGTTTGTGAGATTATGGGCAGCCCGGGTAACTGGTACAACAAGTCCGGTAACCGCGTCGGTGGAGGAGATTGGCGTGAGGGAACCAGACTCGCTGGCAAGCTTGGTTTCTCATTTCCCAAGATGGCTCCTCATGCTATGGACACCATTCTGCAAACACCCCAATGGCCGACCTCTTTGAGCCAGTTCGTCACTTGGTGCTTGATGTGGGACCCCAAGAACCGTCCGACATCATCACAGGCTCTTGCTCACGAGTACTTTGCCGATGCTGTCGATCCAATGCGACCCAAATCCTCCGCTTCGCGAATCCTTGGACGCAAGCAGTCCGACCTCAGTCGAAGCAGCAAGGAGGCTACTACTACTACCCCCACCTCTGTGAAGCAATCTTGGTTCCGCAAGTCACTCATCGGACGCTCTGAGAGCACCGACTTGGCTACCATGCAGTCCCAGACAAAGGATTCTACTGCCCCCAGGCCCGCACCTGTACATGCTTCATCGGCTGTTGAGGCATCCACTGCCAAGGTTCGCCCGGCTGCCGGAAAGAGGACTACTTGGACAAATGGCCCATCGAACGTAGCACCCATGCCTATTCTTCCTACTGCGCGACCGATCTCGCCGATCCCTGATGCTGTAAATGCCCGCGCCAACAACACATACGACGACTCTTACGCTAATGGACATGGCCAGGGGAAGACCAAGAAACTTGGCCGACAGCTCTCTGTCGCTTCAAGCACAAACAACTACACAGAAATGCATCGGCAACAGGCCGAAAGGGCACTCAATGGGAATTCTGGCCTCGCCTCCCCTCCGAGTGGACAGAAGGAGAGCTTCTTTTCACATCTCAGAAAGCGTGCGCGGCGGTTCTCGGGACGACATCAGACCCCCGTCTCACCCGCCTATGACGACGACCTGGAGGCCCAGGTTGGATGTGGCCCTTGGGCTAGCAACCGGTCGTCCATGGTTATTGACCAATCGCAACAACAGGCTCCCATTCCTAAATCCGAGGTCTACGAATCCCTGGACAAGGCCCTCCGAGATGTTCAGAACAACCTCGATTCGCGACCTCCCGTTCCGCCCAGTCACCAGATCTCGCCTACCAGCACCCTCAAGCGACATCACTCGCTTCCTCAACACCAAGCCCGGTCAGTAGACAACCTGATCGGTGCCGCTCGAGGTGGACCCATCTCTAGCCGAACAAGGAGGGCCCAAGCGACACATGGCGTGCATCAATATGAGGCTCCTGATGAGGAAGATGAGCTTCTTGACGAGGCTTTGACTTCTACTCAACGGGCCGTCAAGCGCATGGAGCAGAACCAAAACAAACCTCTTCGACAGTCGGCTAGCAACATTGGGCTGATGAACCCATACCCAACGCCGTCGCCCTCAGCCAACGGTAATCAGGTCCTGTTTGCCGATGGCCACGAGGCTGTTACCCCCAGACCACTGGATCTTAACAAGAAGACGGATAACCAGTACAAGTGGCCCACGCCACCATATGAGGAAAGCGAGTGGGCAGCATCAGCAGCCGCTAGCATCTGGGCTGCTGGCAGTCGCTTCTAAGTGTTTCGTCTTGACATACTGTTACGATTACGTCCAGTGGCACCGCAAAAGTTATTGATATCGACTCGCATGGTCATGGTGTTTGGGTGTTTGGGTTGAGATATGCGGCCCTTTTCTGATCTTTCTATCATTGTTGTAACGTGGGCGGTCTGTTTGATTTTTGGGCATACTGGCTTGACTATACATACTTTATTCCTCCCTTCGATTCAGCACTCAACATTTTCACCAAATACCCGGTCGCAGTTTTATGCCGCCTTCTGCACATTATTATTACTATTACCTCTTCGCCATCTCTCACTTTTTGAACCGTTTGCTCTTCGTTTTTTTATACCTTGACTATCAAATACCCCCTATAGACCACAGGCGAGCGCAGCCGCAGCAATCTGCTTGAAGCAATACCACACGCATACCACTCAATCAATTTCTTTCCTTTGTCTCACTACTATATAGGAAAGGTGGAAAGGAGTCCGAGGTGCTTTGGCTGAACATGACCGGCCATTTTCTTTGTCATATTCCTGGGTTACCTTTGCTTGAATGGACAAAAAAGGGTCAAACAGGACGTCTCCCCGGGAGATGAACAGAGTGACGGCCATGGCCATCGTTTGCTTATTGAAGCATGTAAAAAAAGTCAGCGAGCATTTCATTATTCCCCACCTTTTCAGTCAATGCATTGGGAGACTGTCGGATCAATAGATGGAGTTTTTCGCCGGCCAGGATGCCAGACAAAGCAGTTTGCAATTTTATGATCAAAGTATATAATTTTACACGCCCCGGCAACAGGAGAAGGGATGCCTTGGTATGAGGAGGGAACCATGGGGTTAATCAGCAAAATATCAAAACAAATACTGTTTCATGTGCTCTATGCTATTTCTGCTTGGACTGCCCAATGGCCTATGTGAACTAAGCATCGTGGGCTTCATGGAGAATGTTGGCTGTCTCATTAAATCGACAAGAAGGTTTCTGCCTCCCTTTAGTAGTGGGGGATCTAGTCAGAATAGTGAGGCAACATTTGTAGAAAGCGGGGAGGCAGCCGAATGAGAGACTGGAAGACAGGAGATGAGGTGGCTTGAGGGGTGACATGCATGGTATTATTTGCACAATATTAGGCTGGGATGGGAATAAGCAAATCTCTTAGACTTTATAATATTACTATAGTTCTCACGAATGACCGTCAGGGTGTCATTGTTGCGAGCCACAATGTGATCAATGGTATTGAGTTTTGTGAGGCGAATCTGGAAATGATCTTTGTCAAACGATTGAACAAGGTAACTCGAGTGAGAGTTGTTGAGTTGAGTTGAGCTGAACTGGATTGAAGTGAGTTGGTGAGAGGTTATCATGGTCACGTGCCCGGCTAGACGAACATCACGACGCTTACCTTAGGCAGCACTCACCTGTCCTGGTAAGCCAAGCCAAGAACTGACGACGAGCGGTGACTATTACGAAACGGAGGCCATCTCTGTATCTCTTTAAAACGTGCCAAACGCTCTTTTTGTCCTCGGGGGTCGTTGGTGACTTTTACCAAGTGTTTGTTCCGGAGCCGTAACGGTAGACGTTTCACACGGAGCGACCATCGAATCAACTGGTTCATGTTGGACGGACTTCGAGGAAGCCGAGAACTTTGCGACGATCTTACCCGTGGATAATCTACACATCTCACGAACTTGGATCATCTCATTTTCTTGAAATCTCGTTTCTTTTTCATCATTCACCATTGCCTCAACCAAAGAAGAGGCTGAGCTGGATCATCTTACGCGGGGGAGGGGTAAATTCGGTGTTGGCTGAAGGATTCATGGACTAATGGATGAGCATTTAACTGAGAAACCCGGACCTCTATCACTATCACTATCAATCAGCCCATCATGAGTCTCAACCTGCCAATGCGACCTAGCACAAGCAGCCAGCGGAACCGGGACAGTCGTAATAATTACTTCAACAGTTATACCCCACCCAGCTCCACGGAGGCTATCAATGGGCCTGTTAGAGAATTGGTGAGGGAGCAGACGCCTCTGAATGATCGCTTGATTGTGGGTGTTGATTTTGGAACTACCTTTTCAGGGTGAGTACCCCAAGCTTAGAGAAAGCATGAAGCTAATGTCCGTAGTGTTGCTGCCGTATACACTTCTACCCCTGATGATATAGAAATCATCAAGACTTGGCCTGGCGGCAATGGCATCACATCAGACAAAGTCCCAACAGAGATTGCCTATGACTTTCCTCCCAATGCACCGCAAGGCACTGAACCAACAGTAAAATGGGGTTTCCAGTTCAAGCCAGAGGAGTCACGTCTTCGCTGTATCAAGCTCTTTCTGGACCGATCCCAAAAACTTCCCTTCTATGTCAGCCCGCTCGACACAGCCGCACAACTTAAGCGCTTCAACAAGAATGTCGTCGACGCCGTGAGTGACTACTTAACTCAGATCTACAAACATACCATGGATACGCTCACCCGTAGGTACGGTGAGTCATTCATGGCGTCGACAAAAGTTGAGTTTGTACTCACTTGTCCGGCTGTTTGGAGTGATGCTGCAAAGAACACTACGCTGCAGGCTGCTGAGAGAGCAGGTATGGGGTTGAGGTCTGAGATTCAAATGATCAGTGAGCCTGAGGCTGCGGCTGTGTATACGCTCAAGGCGATCCAGCCGAATCACCTGAACGTGGGTGACAATTTTATCGTCTGTGATGCTGGAGGCGGTACTGTTGAGTAAGTTTAGCAATCCCTTCACTCATCATGGTACTGACAATGCAAAGTCTGATCGCATACAAGATTATCTCGCTCAAGCCCCTCCGTGTAGAGGAGTCTGCGGTTGGAACGGGAGGGCTGTGTGGAAGTGCTTTCTTGAATTATCGATTTGAAGAGCATGTTAGAGGCCGTCTTGGTCAGACTCGCTTTGATGAGATGAAGGCTAAGAAAGGCAAGACGTGGCAAATGGGTCTTCGGTACTTTGAAGAGTTCGTGAAACGGAACTTCAATGAGGATGAGCATCAGGAAGTCAACGTTCCGTATGTATACCCGTGTCCCTCCCTACTTGGATCTCACTAACCTCCCTAGCTTCCCTGGTCTTCCCGACGATGAAGAGGCTGGGCTGGACTCAGGCTTCCTCGTCATGACGGCAGAACAAGTCAAGGACATCTTTGAGCCTGTAGTTAAAGAGGTATGTGACCTTGTCCAGGGCCAAGTCACAGGCCTTCGCTCCAAGGGAGGCATTGTCTCCGGCATCGTGCTAGTTGGAGGTTTCGGTCAGAGCGATTATCTATATCGTCGGCTCAAGAACCACTTTACAAGTGCTGCTCCGCCGCCGTACAGCGAAAGGCCGACACACGCCAATGCCAATTCCACACAGGAGGCGGGCTCCATTGAAGTGATGCAGCCAGTGTATGCTTGGACGGCGGTTGTGCGAGGTGCTGTCTTGCGAGGACTGGAAGGAAACATGGTCATTTCTCGTAAGTCGAGAATGCACTATGGTACATCGTATGCTACAGTGTATGATGAGGATAAGCATTCGGTCAGTGAGCGATACTGGTCTCCCTTATGGGAGCGTTGGATGGTCTCTGACAGGATGCAATGGCATATTGCAAAGGTACATCTCCGCCTTTTCATGAACTGGTTCTCCATTCCTAACAAATCATAGGGCGAGGCTCTCTCACCACTCGCACCCATCGCATTCCACTACACACGCAACTTCCGCCCCGGTCAGTCCCTCATTGTCACCGACGATCTCATAGCATGTGACGCAGACGAACCACCCGCAGCATATACTCGCGACCTGATCCACGTGTGTACCCTCACAACAGATCTCAACGCCGTTCCAAGAAGTTTGTTTACGAGATTAACGACTACGAGAGGCGTTGAGTTTGATAATTTGGATTTCACGCTGGAGATGAGGGTCGAGAGTGCGGGCTTGGGATTTGAGTTGAAGGTCGATGGAGTGAGGTATGGAAGGGTTGAGGCCGAGTTTCACTGAGGCTTTGATTTAGCGGAGTTATACGTGATATATGGGTTAGAAAATGTGCATATATATCTGTTGACTGAGTTGATCTTGGTTCTCATCTGTGTTCCCATTTGATGAAGTGACAATTGGTGACATCCAATGGTGGGTTTAGCCCCAGTGGCTGGCCTCTGAGTTCCTCGCTCTCTTTTTGTTTTGTTGGATCAAGTCATTCAATACTGTAAAGACTCTGCCCCAGACTTGTTCTCGAGTTTCGCATTGTTCAAGTTAGCCTGCGCCTTTGTTCGCCTCGAGGCTCGACTTACATGAGGCAGAGCTTGTAACAGACAACCACGAACAAGCACGAACATCATGTTCAACCATTGCTTTCGCACTTCCAAACCACAGAACAGATGGTATTGGTTGACAGCCGAGCAACAACTGCGCAATATGATATCTGCATGGCAAACATATAAAACCACTGCCCATCACCCTCACCTTGGAATCGCAGATCAAAGATACAGTTCCAAATAGGTTTCAAGACAACAACTAATATTTTAATACACATAAGGTAAGTTAACACTCAAGATGAGCTCCTATCTAAGCTTCCAATGGCCCAACCCCCAGGGCGTCTGCTGCTACCGCTCCTTCGACAACCCCAATGATCACTCCATCATCGCCATCAAAGTCCCCTGGCTCCAATGGCCCAACGACCCGCTAGAGGATGTTCATTCACCCTGGTGGGTAATCCGCGATAAGTCTCTGGCTGCTGTAAGACTCTGGAAGAAGATTCTACACGACAAGCTCTCGAGTGAGACGTATCATAAGCATATGAAGATCACTAGTATTGTTCTTATGAACGAACAACTAAGACTGACTATAGATGGTTTGGGGGATGGAGATGATCATTTGAAGCTGTTCTATGGGTTTGCCGCTGATGAGATTGCCCAGATGAAAGAAGTGAAGGGGATGGATCTTGGAAAGGAAGTTGTTAAGTGGATTGGAAGTGGGAGAGATGCTGTTCCTGTTTTCAGGAGGGTCAGGACGAGAAACACAGATCTTGTCTAATAAGGTAAGTAAAGTTATAGTTTCTGGATATCATACCTGTAGTGTTGAGGATGTTCAGAGCCCAGCTGTTTCAATCAATAATTTAATAATGCCATCCCTTGGGAGCAAGAAAATGTCAGACCTTGATATAGTGCGTCAAAATAAACTGCGCAAAAGACACCCTAAACTTATCACAAAAGCATACCAAGGTATCTAATAATTGATATGCTATGATTCGATATTTTTTATGTATTGATGATCTCCAATACGTCACTTGAAGATAGACAGATTGATGGCTTTTGCTCTTCCACTTTTCAAGGTGGGGCACAGACATCAACATCAACAATTCTTCACTCTTTGACTCTTTCACTCTTTCACATTCAATCAGTCAATTCGAAGATGGCTTCTTCAGATCATGCGCCAGCCCTATTGAAATGGGCACGCTCTCAAGGCGCAGCCCTCAACCCTTCAGTTGAAGTCACTCCCTTGCCCGAAACAGGCCTCTCGTTTCGTGCAACAGCCCCTACAGCGCCCTCTGACACAATCGTCAGCATCCCCTCGTCTCTCACACTCTCATATCTCAACACTCTTCCTGGCCGTGATGACCCAAAGCCTTTTCCCGCAGGGTTCTTGGCGCAAACGCCGCCTCATGTCATTGGCCGTTTTGTACTCATGAAGCATTCTCTACTAAAGGGAGAATCTTTCTGGGCGCCATATATCCAGGCTTTACCACAGCCTGAGGACCATGATTCTTGGTCTCTTCCACCATTTTGGCCTGATGAGGATGCCGAGTTGTTTGAGGGGACGAACATTGAGGTTGGCGTTACGAGCATAAGAGCAAATGTGAAGAGAGAGTTCAAGACGGCGCATGATCTTTTGACTGCTGAGTCGTGGGAGTCCGAGCTTCTCAAGCTATTGACGTTGCCATTGTACCAATGGGCCTACAGTATCTTCTCAAGCAGAAGTTTCCGTCCAAGCCTTGTCCTTGGGCCAGAGGATCAGCAGCGTCTGCCTGAAGGTGTCAAGTTAGACGACTTTTCTGTTCTCATGCCGTTGTTTGATGTGGGAAACCACGATATGACTACCAAAGTGGAATGGATACGGAACGAGACGATCAATGGCTGCAGTCTCAAGGTTGAAAAGGCGTATCAGGCTGGGGAGCAGGTCTTCAACAACTACAGCATGAAGACAAATGCCGAGCTACTACTGGGATATGGTTTTATGCTCCCTGAGACGGAGGGGTTGCACAACGACTATGTTCACGTGCGGAAACGTCAGCCTGCAAAGGGTGAAGCCACAGAGGAGTACTACATCTCTCTACGACCGATTCGAGACCCCAGCTCCCTCCTTGCACGCTCAAAACAAACTGTCCAGCTCAGCGATTCAGCCCATATACTAGGAGCTTTTCAGCATGTTCAGCACGACATGGTCTGGGACATATTCTGCACGCTCGCGCCGCCCGAACAACGCTCGACACTTATCAGTGAAGGCTCAGAGCAAGAGCAGCAAGAGAAGTTCTTCAGCGGCCAAGTCAGTGAAGACGGGCGAATGTTTCTTCAGCAGACTGCGGCCATCATCCAGCACAAGGTCATGCAGGAGCTGGAGAGGTTGCTTGAGACGGACGTGGAGGTTGTGGGCGGAGGTGACCTGACAAGAAATCAGCAGCTGGCGTTGGATTACAGAGCGAGGTGTAGAAGAGTGCTTGAGAATACACTTGAGGCTATGAATATGGAGGAGTTGTTTGGGGAAGATGACGAAGGGGACGAATAGATGCCTAGAGGTGATGCTTGATGGGCTGCTCTACTACAGAGCTGAAGCTATGATGTCAACTTGATAGACTTCACGATATAGATCAGAATAGATTCGTGGTCATGAAAAGGATTAGGCAAATTAAAAATATGTTTTCGTTTGATGAGATTTCTCGTTTGAAGATACAAATAAACAAAAAGTCTCGTGGTAGGCTGTGATCCAACTCTCCATTCACATTGGCCAACTCGTCCAGTCGGAATAAGATGCATCTCCACTCTCACCAGCTCTTTATCTTGATCTCATTGCAACCTCTGCAACATCAAGATCGGTCAAGCTTTCAGCGTATTTTATATATAAATAGTGAGGTCTTTACAGGACTTACACGATTCACACCACCCCCGCTACCATGACACTTTCTACAGACCTTAAACTGCTCGATCTCATCACCGCCATTGACAAGTATGTTCTATCTCTCTTCACAACACTCACTGAATGCTGACAACTTCAGTGCGCCTCTCGACTTTGCAACAAACTACACCCCCTACTACCGTCTCTTTCTCTCTCCCGACCCTCGCCCTCATGGCTTCATCCTCCCCGCCACAGTCTCCCTAATGCCATGGCCCACATCCTTCACTATCGACCACGACAACCGCACCGTCACATTGAATGAACCTGCGTCTGGCTTGACACTTACAGAGCATGCGAATGCTGCATTCCAAGAAGCTGTTGATAAAGCCATTGACAATGACCTGTTTCCTATCCTGCACAAGGAACACAGTGAGTACTTTCGCGTAGTCGGCGCGAGGGAGTTCGTGCAGGTCGAGAGGTTTGCTGCTCCGTTATTTGGCATTGCGACGAGGGGCGCTCATTTGACGGGGTATGTACGCGGTGATGATGGCGGGATAAAGATCTGGGTTGCGAGACGGAGTCGTCACCTCTTCAGCTACCCTGGTCTCCTTGACAGTACTGTCGCTGGTGGCATCAAGGCCAGTGATACACCACTCGCATGTATCAAAGCTGAATCTACCGAAGAAGCCTGTCTACCACCAGATCTCGTGTCGTCGAGCGTTGAGCCCACGGGAGCGATAACGCTGGCCAACATCAATCAGAAGTCAAAGCTGTTCCACTCAGATATCATCTACGTCTTCGATCTAGAGATGCCGAAGGATGTTATTCCTCGACCGGGAGATGATGAAGTGGAGGAGTTTGTGCTGATGGATTGTCAGGAAGTGGTACAGCGCATGTTGGCGGGAGAGTTCAAGCCGAATGTGTGTCCTGTCATGATCGACTTCTTGGTCAGGAAGGGGTTTATCACGAAAGAGAACGAGTGTGACTTTGAGGAGATTCAGAGGAGGTTGAGGAGAGAGATTCCTGTGCCGATGGAGTCTGATATATAGTGATGTAACTTGAAGATGTTGATAGTGGTGTAGCAAATTCATGAAAGGGCCCCTTGACCTTAGATTATGTCTTGCGACTTGGGCTATGAGTCCTAAGGTTTCTTTTCCCTTGTGTGTAACCAGGTAATCGGTGTATCTTATTACAGTCTGCTAATTACAATAGTTTCATGTGAGTTGACCACAAATCTACAAGTTGTAGCCATAAGCGACTCTTTGCCACAGTATTGGTTGCAAGAGTCATCGCGTGTAACAAATATTGAAAAGACAATGCCTTTGTGTGCACGAAACGATGCCAATCCATTCCACTTCTTTTCAAGACTATCACATCATCTTCTTTAGCAATGTTTACGCAGTCTTAGTCACTAAACTCTCCAAGGTCGTCGTGTCCAGGGTAGTCAAAGTCCCAGCACCAACATATCAATCACACTGTTTGTTTTGGCGAGGCGAGGTTCCTTCCCAAACAGTACTGTACTCCTCCCTCCCCCCGTCAGCCCACCAAAAAAGTCCACCTTACTCCCCCCAAATTTCTACCAGCAAAAGGAAAAAAACCTACCAGCGACAAAATCATCAACGACGAATACTGCATTCTACGATGTGATACTGAGACGAACAACTACCTAGACCTAGGTACCTGTACTTGGCATTATGGCGATATACGTCCGGTTGTTATCGTATTGGTACGTACCGTCTCCTCTTTGTCTGCTGACCTTCTTCAACCCCGCCTTGCCACATCAGACGGACTCTTGTCGGCTTCACGCCGCCTGAAGCAAAGCACTTGTTTGATATGCATTTGTCGCCATTTTTCTCTGCATTTATACTCATAAGGACGAGACCGTAAGGACTGCTTTTATAGCTTGTCTCCATTTTCGGCATGACTTGCACCGTTCTGAGATCTTTTTGTATTGGCATTTCTCTTCTCTATCATGACATTTCCCCACGACGTTCAGTCCATCACTGACATCTTCCCTTGCACATTACAACCTCTATGATTCACGCACACTCCCCAAACTATATGCTTTTCTTTCTCGATTTCTGGTTAAATATACTCTCGTGTCTTTCTGGTTCAAAGTCGGCATTCTTGACGCGGCAGAAACATCACCAAACTCGGTTACCTTACACCAAAGACCATCACAAACAACACTCCATTTCTGCACAACCGCTGAGTTTGTGATATAAACTCAACCACAAAAGCCTTTCTTGCGAAATGCCACGTTGTCATGCCAAAACAATCGCTTCGGAAGTCCGAAGTAATTGCATTCACGCCGTGCGTCGCCATCAAAGACACAGCTTCGCCATCATAGCACGCGGAAATGCTCCACGAAAATGGAATGGTTTGTGTCACTCGTTATAAGATGGCCTCCAAACGACAACCAGAGATCGATCGTCCTCTACGCGCCAAACAGACACTCAATCAACCTCGACTCGCTCGACCTTCCTGGCCAAGCGCCCAGCAGCACTCAATCATATCTGTTCCAACATGCACGTCACAGCACGCGACAAAATGGGATAACAAAGTTTCTTATTGCTATGGTTACATCTAAAGCCACAAACCACCGACAAGCGGTTCAGATGCCCGCTGCCATCCAACCTCACCTGGGCGCATAGTACCAAGCAACCATGCCTTATCGATTCTCCTCAGTCAGGGTATCTCCCCAAAACTATGGCCTTGTCCCCACGAATCCTCAGCAAGCCGCATCGTTGCTTCCCCGCACCAGAAAGCCAGCTATTATCATGTCACCCTATGTATCTGTGCGCCAGGTACTCCCTGTTGATCCCAAATATCCATGTTCGCGAAGAACTATGACGACGTCTTCATTATCGATTCATCAGGCTTGGTTATGTCTGCCTCATCCGAGGCGGCATGCTCGACTATTGTTCAAGCACACCGCGTCGCCCCTTTGAGCAAGCATGGCACCTGGTGTAGCCATGCGGCTGGGTATAATGGTGGCTGATGCTCTCCGGTCGACGAAACATCCAAGCTCCCAAAAAGTCATACAACTCATACAATCCATCTCTCAACCCGACGCCACCTCTACTCCTCCTCCGAGTCCGATTCATCACTGGACTCGGCCGTAGGTGTGGGAGCCTGCAACACAGGTTGATTCTCGCCAGGCTCCTGACCCGGCCTGTACAGGTTGCTGAGATCACGAAGCTGCGCGATTCGTTCCTCCTGTTCGCGGGCACTCATGGGCTTGTTCTTTTTGGGCTTCGCCGATGTCGATGATGCCTTCGTATGCTTAGGCGGCGCTGCCCGGGACACTTCCGGAGAAGATGGCACGTTGGTGTCCTTCCCGAACCCAGGCAACACTTTCTTACAGAGTTCCCAGAGCTTCAGCAGAGCTTCATTGCTCAGCTGGTCAATGTCTAGCTCAAGTTCTCCGTCGGTATTCTCCTACAAGGTCGTCAGCACGTTGTCACTCACTATCACGGGCGAAGCTGGTGAACTTACATTTTGGCCAGTGTCACGTTTGATGATATCAATAGCGCGGTCAAGCTGTGCACCATCAAGATCATTGATAGCAGAAGCGATGGCGTCTTTGTCCGCCGCGGTGAGAGTCTTCTTCACAGCTTTCTTGGTGCCACTGGGCTTCTTTGCATTTGCCACACTTCCACTAGGTTTGCGGGGGGCAGATCCACTGGGCTTAGGCTTGCTTGGCTTACTGGCCTTCTTCGAGGGCTTCTCAGGATGCTTTGAGCGGTGCGCACTGAGAGTCTGTTTCGCCTTTAGAAGACTTTCTTGCACGAGGTTAACGATGCTCTTCTGCATTGCGACCATACTCTCATTGGGCGAGTCGCCACACAGAAGCTCCGTCAGCTTCTCACTTTCCTCTCTCAGCTTTTTCTCCAGGTCCCGCACCTCCTTACTGTGGTCTGCAGTTGGGGGAGCTGCTATCTCATCGCTGTCGCCATCGGCCTCTTCGTCCTCATCTTCCTCGTCGCTACCGTGGGAAGCAGCAGGAACATGCGCTTTGGCGTGTCTGGCTAACCAGCTGTCCTTATCCTTCATCAAATTGTTGTAGTACTCCTCCAATTGGGCAGCTACATATGACACGGTATTGCCTTGGTCAACACTACCGTTGAAGGTATAACAATTGGAAAAGATCAGCCGCACGTTCTTGTCAAAGTCCTTGATATTGTTGATGTCGCCACTCTTGAGCATGCGAGCCACTTTTCCCAGATCCATGGGCTTCTTGATGATGGAGTAGTAATGGGGAATGTTAAGTCCTTCAGCATCAACTGGTTCCATGAACCAGTTGTTGATTGCGTGGTTCTTGGGGGACATCAAATCGTTCAATACCTCCTCAGAGAACTGCAGCTCAGGCTTAAGCTTCTTTCGCGAAGGCTTCGTGGTATAGTCAATATCCTTAGATTTGGGAGCACGGACGGTTCGTTTGGGACGATCACCCTCAGTGGCAGATGAGGCACGGCGCAGCTCGGTAGTAGCAACGTTGGCTTCCTGAGATCCAAGCCGCGGCTTTGACGACACGCTTTCGGCGGCGGGACTAGCGCCAGGCCCAACAGATGGCTTGCGAGCAATAGAATCGCCGAGAGAGCTGATACGCGACTCGCGGGGAGGCTTGGGCTTGGGTACCTGCTTGGGCTTGACTGCCTCTTCTTGCGGAATGGTGGCAACTTCTTCCCAGATGCTTCGAATGGCATTGAACGCAGCACCAGTAACTTCGTGGAGGGTTCCGTTGAAGTTGCGCGTGTTGTCGTACATGAGAACCAGGGCATCCTGAAAATCACCGACCGTAACATAAGCACCATTAATATCACGAAGGGTCCGGTCAATCTCGGAAAGGTCCATAGGTTTCTCAATCTTGGCCAAGTAACTCTCAGCGAGTTGAGGCCACATCTTGGGGACTGAGTCCTTGAAATGGCCACCAGCCTTTGTCTTCTTCACGCGTCCCAGCACCTTGCGGAACTCGCGTCGTTGAAAAGGGGTGAGCGTTTGGTTCTTGAAATCGGCCTCATTCCATCTGGTAAGACCAGCGAAGCGAGAAATCTCCTTCTCGGGGGCAGACTCAGCAGCGGCCGGTTCGGTCTTGGAGTCAGTGGACGTATTGTCGGCGGGCTCTTCAGATTTGGGCTCAGTCTTGGCTCGCTTTGGTGCAGGCTCGTCTGTGGCATCATCCTCACGTTCCCGGGCTACCTTGGAGCTAATGGAAGCGTCACCAACGGGGGCATCCTGCATCGGCACCTCGGTGGAAGCTTTAGGGGTATCCGCTTCCTTCGTATCAATAGCCAACTGAGATAGGCTGGTAGGCTGGACTTCAGCCTCTGAGGAGGGAGCTGCGGTATCGTTGGAGGAAGTGGGTGCCTTGTCGTCTGTTCCCTCAACCTTTTCGGGGGTATTTGCAGGCTTGTCTGCCATATCGACGTCCTTGGACTCTTCTGCGGTCGCATCTTCAGCGGGTTTCTCGTCTCCGGGCTTCTCTGCAGGCACGGCGTCTGTCATATCGACATCCTCCTCTGTAGCCTTCGAGTCCTCCGCAGCCTTAGGCTCTTCCACAGATTTGGCATCACCAGTCTCTTTCGTCTGATCGTTGCCTTCGGTCTTGGGTTCCTTCTTTTCGTCCGCGGGAGACTCTTGAGAGGGCTTCTTTTCATCGCTCGGCTCTGTCATCTCTACGTCCTTATTGACACCGTTTTCGACGGAATGATCATCGTCTGCTTTGTTGCCATTAACGGGCGCAGATTTGGGTGAGTCCTTCGGCTTCTCAGGTGTCGCATGCCTGATACACATGTCAGAGAGTGCTGAGAAACGACGGGCGCGTTTTGCGCCATGCATCACAGCCTTACGGCACACGATGGGAGAGGCAAAAAAAGCGCGCCATCAGAACTAAGGGGCAACTTACCCGTTGACTTCGGACTTTTGTTCCTTCTCTACTGTGACATCGCGCGGCGCATTATCGTTTGTGGGAGCGGTCGCATCGGGGGTTGGTGAAGCCATAATGGCTGTTCGCGATAAAGGCGCGTCAATACAGGTCTAGCTTAGTTGGCTCGTCGCGACATGAAATAACGATGCGCAGATGAAAATGAAGAGTTGAGAGGATTATCGCGAGTCGACGTGGTGTTGATGCGCGATGGAAATTGACAAGTGGATACGTAGGAATGGAGGCGCGTCGCGCAGTTGCGAAATTGGATTAGAAGGCGGGGGGTCGCGATCTTATATTGGCAGCTCCTCTGAATTCTGGTAGCCTAGCGGCAAAAAGGTAGGCGGAGTCGATGGATGGCAGTAGCCTGTGGGAGGCAAGAGCTTGCAAGGTAGGTCGAGGTGGGAAAAAAGAGGAGTAAAGCCGAAGCAATGACGCTGACAATGGAAATCGAACAGCTGATTTCGCGACGGAGTCTTTTCTTGCGCGTGAGGGTGCAGCGCAAGTGTAGTGCAGTGCAGTGTAGTGTAGCGCCGCGGAGAGCAACAGGTAAGTACAATACAAGGTAGAGTACGTAAAACGGAAAAGAGAAGAAAGAAGAAGGCCAGAAATTGGAGAAATGAAAAATGACTAATCAAAAGACGAAACAGTTTAAGCAATTCAGAGAAGACTCTCGAATCACAAAACCTATTATTGATTATGGTGTGGAAGTGAATAAATGCGACTGAAAGATGTGATTGTACCTATAAAAGGACAATGTTGATTGGGAGAAAGCGGAGGTGATTTTTGGTGGTGATCGCCGGCTTCGAGAACAATAAGAACTGGAAGGAGCTCTTATCGTGATCGGGGCGCGGAAGGTGCTTTTTGTGCTTTGCCGTTAACTGAAAAGGTGCAAGGTGGTTGCCAAGAGAGGAGGAACTCTGAGTGGCCAGTTGCGGTGGCGTGGCAGTTCAGTTTTTTTGCCAGTGAGAGGGAGCAATAGCGTTGCGCTGCGATCTCAGTGCTTTTTTTTTTTCGCTGGCCGGGAACCGGAAGAGGAAGGGGGGTAGGGGGGGGTTGGATCTAAGGGGGAGCCTCTGAGGGAAAAGCGCGTGCACGTCAGTGAATTTTGCCCGGTCGGAGGCGCGGTGGTATTTATGAGGGAAGAAGGCAAACTCCGCTGAGCCGTTCACTTGTCTCTAACGGGGTGGCCAACTTGGCGAGGGGATTGGGTATGAGGGGACATAAAAATTTAGTTGACCGAGTTTTGTATCAAAAGGATTAAGAGGTGGTGCACGGGCCACTATCACCGTCATTGTCATGGATAGGTGTGGATGTGTGGATGGCGGGTGGCTGGGGATGATACTATGGCAGAGGTTGGTGGTATCATGATAATGAGATTGAGCAGGATGAAAGACGTTCCAAATCAGCAAAAAGAGGTGAATCAGCTGTTTGATCATTCAGGCTTGTTCTGGAATATACGTTGAGATTATGCAGAGCTGATCAAGAGTTTAATTCGATCTAGAACTCTATCTCATAAAAACGATCCAATTGAATGTGGCTGGTGAGGACAGATCAGAACGCAAGGGGAAGGTCCTCAAACCCGACAGAGTGATGACGGCCCCGTAATGCCACCGTTTCCCGAGCTTCGTCTTACAAGATAGATAGATGATCGCATTCAAGAAAGGAACAAACAGATTTTGTGAAACTTGAAATGTATCATCACATGTTTACCAAATGGAGATCTTTTACTTTACTCGCGCTGATGAATGACAAGCTTAGAAACGGTCACCCGTTTTATACTGAAGCACGTGCATCGTCTCATGGCGCCTCTCTTACACGTTCACGTCGCGTCGAAAAGCAGCCATGCAGCAAACCACTATAACCACTTAACAGCTTTCACCCTTCTACCGAAACTGGGACGCATACCCAAGCCGGGATACAGATCCACCTTGGATCTCAAGTCCAGGCAAGGGCAAGTATCAGGTGACCATCCCGTTGGCAAACAATGAAAAAAAGGCAATCAATCACCGGGTTTCGAGCTTGTGTCCCCCAGATCTGTGTCATTGTGTAACTAGAAACATTTTTACACGATGCTGGGTCTTATTTGTACTTCATATCTCCTGAGGCCACGGACTACGAGATGATCCCTCCGGAAGCGAATTGAAGGCTGCGGATGTGACCAATTGCAGCTTATCTTGAGCCCACTTCGCCCAATCACCGCTCTCTTCATTTAGAGGCTGCAGTGAGGCCAATCACTGTAATTAAATGGCTCTCCCAGGCTCAAGGTCAGGCCGCATTGGGCCAGTCATGGACTCTTAGCAGCCAGGATATTCTCCTTGCCAGTCGGTGGAAGCTACAGCACAGCCACACCATGACTTTGCTGTGGCACTCTCGCTGTGGCTATCCACGTGACCATCTTACTCTAATCTTATCACTTGTGGGGCAACCACCAGAGACAAGCTGGGGTTCCAGAAAAAAAGTTCCTTCACTCGAGACCGAGCGACGGCTTCGTCAAATTTTCCATTGATAACGTTCAACAGTATCACTTTCCTCATTTATTACGGAAAAGATACTATCCAAAGAAGCAAGAGCCGTAATAATACCTCGCTTCTTAAGTTAATCACTCGCCGTTGAATCTCATCACCGACGAATCCCTGCACGCGACCGCTTAACATCTCCAACGCTTCACATCAAAACCTACACATAATGTCAACAAAGCGAAAAGCGCCGGTCAAGCTGGCCGCTCCCGTCGCTAGAACCAGTGCTAGAATCCCAAACAAGTCCGTCATCGACGAGTCAAAGGCGTCTATCGCCGGACCCGACGCCCTCCAGCCCTCGCAGGTTGAGACCATTGAGATCTCGTCCGATAACGACAGCGACGAAGATATCTCCGATGCCGAGAGTCCAGAGGAGGAGCAGACCGCTCAGGAAACTGCCGTGACAAGCACCCGCCAAAAGACCGCCAAGCAAAAGCCCAATGGCCAGTCCAACGACGAGGAATCAGACGCTGAGGGGACATCGCCTTCTTTTGGAGAGCTTCTCCGTGCAGAGAACGATATCATTGATGTGCCCTCCGCGCTCAACGGCGCAGTTGTCTCCCAGCCTTCGAGAAATGCCATTGTGCCCCCGACACACCAGTCCCTTACCACCGTTCTTTCTCAGGCCCTCCGTACCGACGACACAGACCTTCTCGAGTCGTGTCTGCACACTACCGATCTCCCCACCATCCGCAACACCATTGAGCGCCTCGACAGCGCTCTCGCTGGCACTCTTCTTACCAAGCTCGCCGCTCGCTTGTACCGCCGTCCTGGTCGCGCCGGAAACCTCATGACTTGGGTCCAGTGGACACTAGTCGCTCATGGTGGTGCCCTCGCATCTCAGCCCAAGGTTATCCAAAGTCTCAGCGGCCTGCAAAAGGTTCTCGCAGAGCGCGCCAAGGGTCTGTCAAGTCTTCTCGCCCTGAAGGGTAAGCTCGATATGCTCGAGGGCCAAATGGATCTTCGTCGCAAGATGTCGCGCCCCGGTCTTCACAACGGCGATAACTCGGACTCTGACGAAGATGAGGACGAAGATGTTATCTGGGTTGAGGGCGAGGATGATGCTGCGCGCACACCTGGTCGAAGGCGAGGTCTTGACACTGAGTTTGACGATTCAGACGACGATGTTCCCATCACCAACGGCTTTGTTGGTGACTCTGACGATGAAGAGGATTCAGCTGGGGAGGAGGACGACAGCGATGCTGAGGAGTCTTTGGACGAGGATGAGGTCAATCATGACGATGTGGACGAGTCTATGGGTGAGGATGAGGAGAGCGATGTTGAAGCTGCGTCTGCACCACCATCCAAGTTGCAAAAGACCGCTGGTAGCTTCAGCAAACGGAGGTGAAGCAAATGATTCCAAAAGCATGTAGAAGACTGAAAAGGGGAGGGAGGGCTTGTTATCATCCTGGCGTTGGTCTTGTAGACATTGGGTTGCTTAATTTTTCTGTATGTCTGTTTCTGCAATATGACGAGTTGATACCTCCCCATGCATTGCATCACTGTTGAGCTTTTGGGCTCACTAGTAGTTTTGGTCATATCATCGTGTTCATGCTCCTAGTCTAAAACCACATACTACCTGGATCAGAGAAGCAATCCCAGAAAAAACATATTAAAACGATTAGATTGTCAAAAAAATAGCTGTGCCCTTCCAGCGTCGCAAGTATTTCCAGCGCCATGCAATGCTAGGTGCCATGCAGAACAAGAAAAAAGCAAATTCCTCAAGATGTTATCCCACCATTGACCTCTATCCACAACACCAGTGATAGCAATGCTGTAAAAAGCTTCTCCCTCCCTTCTATGTTTCCTCAAAATAGTACACTAGATGTTACTTCCAGATGCGCCGTCTTAAAAAAGGTACTTGTAGACCATGTCAATAGCCGATGTGCTGTTGACTTGCTCAAGGGTGAACACCCTGACGCCATTGCTCGATTCTGTTGGTGGAACCACCTTGGCCAGGCACCTGCATACCAGGCTGCAACATGCCTCCGCCATAAACACTCATGGCACCAGCGCCGTAAGGGCTCATGCCGTTGGGCATACCATTATACCCCATATTCATCGTACCCAGGTTCGTAGCTGAACCGCCATATGGAGCTTGCTGCATAGGTGCCCCATAAGTACTGAATACAGCACTCTTTCGGTGGTTAAGAGCTGGTTGGTTGAAAAGTTGCGTATGAAGGGCAGGAGAGGACATGGCTGCTTGGGAGTTCTGGCCACCAAGACCATTATTGAAAGTACCTCCACGGTAACCTCCAGATTGGGCATTGCTAGGACCACCGAGAGCCTGCGGCATTTGGCTTCGATAAGCGGCCATCTTAGCCTCACGCTCTCTCAGAAGCCTTCGCTCATGTTCCATACGAGCGCGCTCCTCCTGGGCTTGGTTGGTCTCCCTTTTAGGATGGGCAGAGAGAACACTAGACAGCTGATGCATGCGCCCGTTGATTCCTGGGATCGGTGCCTCAGCCTCTTCGGCACTGGCGTTCAGCTGGTTGAAACTCATCTCACGCTCACGGGCTTCTCGCTCAGCTTGTAAACGTTTTCGTCGTTGACCTAGGGTTTCCTCCTCGCCTGGCTTGGGCTTATTCTCTTCCTCTTTCTTCTTCTTCTCTTCCGGGTCCTCAAATTGATTGAGGAGCTCAACGGAGAACGCACTGCTGACAGGCCGGGCTTTAGGTAGAAGGTTCTCTGCTTCATCTTTGGCCGCAAGCCGTCGCTTTCTATCAGCAAGAGTCTCTCCTTCAAACTCATCGTCCGGCTCAGTCGATGCGTTTTGCACCGAAATTTGGGCGACAGATTGGTGTGCTGAATGAGGTGTCGTGGGAAGATGATTGGCACTGAGATTGTTCATGCTGGGTCTGTGACTAATTACCATAGATCGAGGATCCTGGCCATGCAGACGAGCTCGGCGGTGACTGAGGGGTTCGTTCTCCTCCATCTCACGACGCTCCATCAAACCAATGGGGCGTTGAAGATCCATAACATTCTTTGCGCCTTGGTTGCGTGCTGCAATGACAGCCAGAGGAATATCCTCATCATCGGAATCCTCATCAGCAGCTTGTGCCTGGCCGTCTTCCCATGCCAAGTTGATGCGCTTGTTATTTCTTGCCTTCTTCTGAGTTTCGGCAACAGCATCCATCTCCAACAGTGTTGCATGCATACCTCCTGGGAATGTTCGCTGAGTGCGTTCTTTTTGCTGCTGCTTTCGCAACTGTAACTCGGCCAGGAGTGTTGTTGGGGGTCCATTGTAGCCTTCCTCCTCAGACAGATCCTCCTCTTCTTCTTTGGCGGCTTGTTGCTCATCATCGCTGTGGCCATCGCTACGACCATCCACACTACGGGCTAGTCCGTCATGCTCATTCGCATTCGTGTCAGCGTTGACAGGTCCCAGCCCAGACTCTGACTGTGCCTTGTGATCCTTGTCATCATCACTGGCATGGCTGTGACGTTTGCCAAGCCACATAAAAGAGGAACGTTTTCTGGCATGTTTCTTATCGCCTTCAGGCTGAAGAACCATGGATGCAGCAACTGAAGCTCGCTTCTTTTCTTTGCCGTAAACTTCCTTTCCGAGTCTGCCGGCACGTTCATGATCTGTAAATGCACTGACAGGGGCCTTTGCCGAAGCATCTAGAATACTTTCAAGGGTGGCCATGGCTGAGCCATCCTTAACCTCGATCTCTCCTTGAGTGTTGTCGGGAAGATCAAAGTAGGCGCTTGCTCTGAGTTGTGGAGGTAAGTTTGACATTCTCGACTTTCGCTTGTCGAGTTCGTTCCGAGACAACCGTTGAGGACGCCTCAGTGTCTCAGTCGGAGCATTGGCATTAGCTTCAGGTTGCACAGCAGGAGGAACATCTTGATCCGAGTGGACAGAACGAATTGTCTCTGGTTCCTGGCCAAGATTGCCGAATCCATCAGACGATAAAGCAGCAAATGACTCTCGGTGACCAGCAAGAGGGTCAGGGAGCCAGGAATCTCTCGTAGTATCGCGCTCTTGTGCCTTTGCATCGGCATCCAGCATCTTCGATTGCCTGTTGCCTTCAAACATAGCACTCATCACCTGGGAGCGTCGCTTATTTCTTTCATTGGCCTTGGGTTTATTGGACAGCTTGGGAGGTAGGTTGAGCATAGCGGGAACCCGCGCAGGATAGTACAGCATTTGTTGACCAGACTCGGGGTCAAAGTAAGACTGTGGCCGCACATGTTCGGAATGGCTCATTTGTCGCTGTCGAGGTTGAGGCTGGGGTTGAGGCTCCAAGTCATCGGGGAGGGAGTAAGGATCATCTTGTTCAGGCACCCAATGAACGCCATCAAAATCGCCAAATGCATCCTGGCATTGTTGGAATGTTGTATCTGAATGTGAACTTCCGGGTCGCTGAGGATCCCTAGACTCTTGATCGGCGTGCGGGCGCTCGTTCTTGGAGTTCATAAAATCGTCGTCTCCCATCATGTTTTGGAAGACGTCAGTGGCGGGCATATTGGCATCGCGGAGCTCATCGGGGAGGAGAGATTCTCCCTCAGGGTTCTTGACCGGCGTTTTGTCGGCCATGTCGAGGACGTCCTGGGTTAGTGCAATAGGCTCTGATTCCGAGATCTCAGCAAGTGAGACCTTTGTCGAGCGGACACTTCTGACAGATGCTTTGCCTGGGCCGTGACGGGATAGAACTGTATCGAGATCAGAGTCTGGTCGGCCAGCCGAATTCTTGGATCCTGATCGAAGACGTCCGGTAAAGGAGTGATTAGGCGAAAGTACGTATCCACTGGGGGAATAACCACCGTGGCGTGCGGCGTTATTTGTAGAAACAATGGAAGAAGCGATGGAAGGATGTCGTCTTAGTTGCTCGATAGCGGAGCCGGGGTTACTGGTGTAATCGTCAATGGACCCTGAGGCTTTGACGCTGGCAGCAAGGATGGAAGAACGTCTGCTATCGGATCGCTTTAATTCAGTGTGTAAATCTCGAATCGCATCGTCGATGGAACTGGTCATAGACAACCGTTCGGCGGTGGCTTCGAGTTGTGCAATGTTCCCGACGTATGCTCCAGATCGGGCCTGGGGGGTGATGTCGGGAGTTGGATGTTGGATACTGAGCGAAGGTGAGTCGGGCGCTGTACGAACAATGGGCCTTGGCGTGGGCTTGACAAAACTCGTATCGAGTTTTATGCCACCGACTCCAGAAGAAAGGGATGTTGTGTGAGAGGGAGGAAAGTCGTTGTCGCGGGAGTCGTGTGAGGAATGATCGGTGCGGTGTCCTTGATGTCCAGGGGGAACAGAATTGTTGCTAGTGGAGGTCGTGCTTGACATGGCCTGGGTGGCGCTTTGAGGAGCACTACAGTGGCTGCTTGCCTGTGCCTGTGCTGTGGCTGTCCCTGACGCAGGGAGCCTTTCCACCACCGATAAAGGCCCTATAGATGCAAGACCAGTCTCGTATTGCTGATTTCTGCTCGAACTATCTATTCGATACTTGTGCTGATCGGAATGAGGGCCCCTGAAACCAAGACTGGGCTCGCCGGTATTTGATGGGGCGATGCTATTTTGGGCAGCGAAGCCTGTCGTATTTGATGCAGCGTCCGCTGGCGAGATGATTTTTGGCTGCGCAATGACCTCCAATGGCTTTGTTTGGTCGTCCTCTTGGGATCTCCGATACGATTGCCGATTAGAAGTTTGTTGCAACTTTGAATCCTTCTCGACTGATCCAGAAACATTGTCCTCGTCAGCGGCACGTGTCTGTGCGGCGAGGCCGCCACCTGTATCTGTCCCTGTACATCCAAGAGGATCTGCGTTGCGCTGGTTCTTAGTGCTAGGGTCCGGGGGTCTAGCGGGTGACCCCGCTGTAATCACTGGCGATTGGCTGAATGACGCTGTAGGTTTGTCACCAGCACTAACACTGCTTGACTCGAGACCGCTTGCGATGAACTTGTCGATGTCGAGAAAGCATGAATCGTCCATGATGCTGAGTGGTGTTGATGTTTGGTCGGCCAGCGACTGAAACGAGACCGGCTCAGGGCTTGTTGTTTGGGGCGTTGAGAGAGGAGACGATAGCACAGGTTCTATAAGGGTGTCGTCGTTCTCTTGGCCGCGGTCAGATATTGTAGCCTTTGGAGAAGTCATGATGACCGATTGGTGAGCGCAAGAGTCGAGCGATCCTGCGCCAACCGAACAAGGCAGGGAAGAAGCTGCCTTTGTGTTAATTCTTATCAGGCAAGGGTGCGCTTAGCATCCAGATCGCCGTGCCGGACAGGGAATTGGATATAAATGGACAAGATTGTCCAGATTCGGTTCCAAGTACCCGAATGTAATCGAGGACGAACGGCGCAGCAGCGCAGCACAGCGAATGCAACGACAGCTGTTATCGAAGTGACGGTAGTTTGTAGTGTGGTAATGAAAGGTCACGGGTCAGCACCCCATGATATGCTGGGCTGAAGTCGGTGTGCTTGAATGATAGCTGGCTGCAGGTATCGCAGTTTCGGTAGTAGTTTGCGATAGTGGGAAGCCGGTGTCAGACCAGGGTCGTCGAGAGCTCGAGCGCAAGGACGTTGGAGCTCTTGAAGCTGTTGGATGAAGAGAATTGGGAAACAAAAAGGTCAGGGCGCGACAGCGCGAATATGTCTATGTAGAAGTAAAGTTAGGATGGCTGGACCAAAACGGCGAGACTTTTGTTCAGAGTTTGACGAACGGATATTTGAAGGCAGGGGTCCTCGTAGCAACGGGAACAGTCGACTTTGATATAAGCAAGACGGAAATGGCTGGAGAGTAACTATAACAACTAACTATCGCCAGCGCAGCACAGACTTGCACTGACAAAGGAAGATGAATTAGCTGGATCGAACTGGCACTGTAGCGCAAAGCACAAGCCAAGCGGAAAGGTATCCTGGTGTTTCAATGCTGGGTCGCGTCGCATGGAGAGACAGGATGATCCAGGTACCGAACGAACCAGGTACGCTCGGAAAGGCCCGCAACTTAAGACAAACAAATAAGAAGGCAGATGTAAAATGAAATAAGACAATGCAGAGAACCAGAGAAAAAAAAACGTGGCTACGAGAAGAATTGACTCGTACCTGACGGCGCGCATTTGCAGGCGCAGTGCAACGAGGAAGCTTTACTCTGTAGAAGAAGAGTCGATATAAGCGTTGAGGCGCAGTGCACGGACGTGTATGTATGTACCTCTGGGGTCAGACAAGTGCGCAAGGTCCCAGACGTACAAGAAGCAAACAACGAGATAAAGGGTCGGTCAGAGTTGTACAAGTCGCGGTACGGCTGATGTTGGCAGAGAGATTGGCCTCCACTGTCTGCTGTGGTTGCGTAACAATGGTATCGGCGCAAAAGAAGAAAAGACGGGAAGGACTGAATTGGATCCTAATGTAGCAAAGCTGTAAAAAGTTGGAAGTTGGAGAAAGGATCCAATGCTTGCCCGTTGACTTAAGTGGGACGACACCAAGACTTTTCCATCGGTCAATTCAATTCAATTCATTTCAACTCGATGGATGAGACGTTGATTGAATCGCGTAGAGTAGATAGGTAGGTAAGAGTTGCTGAGTCACTGTTGTTTACGGAAAAGTCAATGTAAATAATAATGTTAAACCTAAAACGTATAAACAGAGTTGAGGCTTTACTCGGACGAGGCAGATGCAGCTTTGCCATAGTTAATGATTGAAAACGGCATGGGATGCCACACCCTGCAATCTACACTAAACCCGCCCATGAACAAGTCTAACTTGATCAATGCTAAGGGGGAGTTTTGATAAGCCAATGCATGCTTGGATGTGCTATAGGGCTCAGCTGATATTGCAGCAGCTTCATCCCTTAATACCTTCACGACAATGCCTTCGGTCTCAAAGATTGGATCTCTCTGAGTCTGTGAGAAATGACCAGATCGCGATGCTATGGGGTCTCTCTTCTCTCTTCCATCCATCCACTCCAATTCAATGTACATAACTCGACCAACCATCGGAAACTAGAAACGCCAGTCTCCCCAAGATTGATCCTTCTTTTCTCCCCGTCGACCAATGATCTAATACCGAAAAAAAAGAAACAAAAAAGAAGACTTTTCTCTCGCATGTTTTACCTCGTTCCGCATGCGGGCCCAGGCTCATCCCCCAGATTTCTCTACCCTCCATGATCTAACAGAACAACAAGTAATCTTCCAATGAACATCAGGACGATGCGATTTCCTGACTGTGGCTTTAGATAGCGCCGTTGATAACTGTCGAATCCTACGCCGGAACAGATACCCACCATCTCTCGTCATGTCGTGCCCTGTTTTTCTGGTTCCCCGGAAGCGGCAGAGGATTTCGACGCCAACTCTACCGAAGAATCCACTCGCGGCCAAGTTTCTAGTCCCTGTTCTTCATGGCCTTTAGTGCTAGTCCCTGGGATGCTCCGCTCAAACTGCAAAACAGCCGCAGATGGCTTGGGCTTGGCTGAAGAAATGTCGCGGTGAGAAACGAACGGTGTGTACATCAAGACCCGACCATGATGACGACGACGAATGTCAGACTTGGAGCTCGCCCCGTGCCGTATCGCTTGCAGCAATAAATGACCAAGTGGTAAGCAATGTCTTGGCTTGTAGCAGCATATCAAGAATATTGATATCTTGGCTACCTCTCAATCTCGATCATCGACAGGGGTTTTAATAGGCACGCCACAGCTCTGGGCCGTTTTGACCAGGATCATTGTGGTTTCAACATCAAAAAAACGCCTACATCAGTTCGCAACGGCCAAGCCTCAATGACACAAACTGTTGTCAACGAACGTTTTCTCATCTGTTCGCAGACCCGTTGCTGGTTTCATTATCTTGCCAGCCACTGTTGCAGAAAACCACATTGTGGCGCCTGCAACCCTGGTTCACCACGTTGGATCCTGGTCATTTATACAGGTGGCAGCCAGGGAATACGTTGCTATCTCATCATTTCATGCAGGGGCATGTGGTCCTTTGCATCTGCGTTGCAGCTCTAAAATGGTAGACTCTGAAACCAAGAAACAACTCAACTCTGCGTAAGAGAGCCGCTATCTTCCGGAGGGTCCAGTTACATCGTGACGTTACTGTTGTAATCGGCTTCTTGTCCAAAACCCGGGTTGCCGGGTCACGTTTTTGTTATGGATGCCCTGAAACAGCGGCAGTTGGAGCTCTATTATTAGGAGAGCATTTTACTATTATCTTGACTCATGTTGCTCTGGGGCGATTCAAGATCAAACAGACAGATGTTTACTCCGTAATCAGAGATTGACAAGGGAAGGCGACTTGAGACCTTTACTAAGTGACAAAAAAGCTGGGGTCAGTTTAGTATAAGGTAATTTGTTATAGATTTGGAAGACCTTAGATTGTATGTTTTTGGCATCTCAGCTCAAGACCAGAAGTTTCTTGCTTTCAAGGACAGACCAGTGCTTCGCAGGGTGCTAACTTTTACCTTATCTTTCCTGCAGGCTCGATGAGGTAGAAATGTCCGATGGGGTAAATCGCCTTTCCTTCGGATAGTTCGATCGGTACCTGGATCTAATCTTGTTATAGCATGGGGGGATCTTACTCAACCGCATATCAACAGATTTATTATACTCAACGGTGGCACTCTGTACTTTGGCCCTTTGTGGGTAATAAGCATCCAAACAACATTTTATGCATGTGAAACGGTATTGCTCAAGTATTAGAGAGCATCTAGAATGAATGGAGGCTACTCTCCTTTTTCGAGGATCAGGGGAAGCAAGAAAACTTAGAACCTCTATTCCGAGTAACAGAAAGACTAGGGTAAATTTAGATGGACTGCGTATAGACTTAGTGCTCTTTAGATCATATTATTTTGACACCCTAAATTTAGATCAAGGGTTTTCTTCTCTCCGAGGATCTCAAGTCTTCGGCTCCTGCGGTTGTGCTTGTGTTTCTGCCTCCTGCTCTGCCTCCGACTCCCCTACAGATGGTGGATTCTCCAATCTCTGCCGCTCATCCATTGTAAGCTCGCCCTTAGCGGACCCAATCTGGATGAACGGTATGAAAAGCAAAGGAATCGATGCCACGCCAAAGGCCAGCCAGAATGCCACCTTGTAGCTTTTGCGGAGTCCCAGATTCGCCGTTTCTGCGACTGCAATGTCTGCAATACCGAGGAAGAAACTGATTCCCAGGAAGAGAACACTGTTGATTAAAGCTCCAGCGAGCCCCTGTCTATGGCTTGGCATGTTGGTGGTCAGGAAAATATTGCTGACTGTGAAAGTGATGTCGATGCCGATGGTGCAACAAACCATTGCCGGGAAAACCCAGGCCCAGTAGTTGGGATTCTCAGGCATGAGGGCAAACAGCAACATTGTAATCGCATTAGCCAGTGACGAGATGAAAAGCAACACTCGTCCTGGTAGGAAGTGTAGGGTGAAGCCTCCAACGGTCCCAATGATGAGACCACCAACACACATAGGGATGTACCAGACTGCAGTAATGAGTGGCGATCTGTGCAATACCAACTCCATGTAGAAGCTGGAATAGAAGAGGAAGAGGCCAAAGGTGCCGAAGGCCATGAAGAGCACGGCCAACAGACGATTCATCCCCCTAGGCGCAAAGAGGTCGGCGGGCAATAGGGGAACTCGGGCTTTATGCGTTTCGACGTACCATGCGCTGGCCAGGAACATGACTCCGAGGATCAGTGTGACGATGATATAAGATGTAGCCCACCCGTGGGGGGCATGTGAACTATCTGTCAAAGAGTAGACAACAAGGAGAAGACCAGGGACAATAGTTCCGACACCCCACCAATCCATAGGGATGTCAGTCTTTCTATCCCGGAAGTCGAAAGGGACAGCGAGAAGGGAAACTGAAGAGACAACGGCAAACACAATGGTGCCGATCCAAAAGTACCAGCGCCAGTCAAGATATTCTGCTGTTAGACCTGCAACGAAGATGCCAAAAAAGAACCCCAGGGGTGCAAAGGCCCCGTATAAAGCGAAGATGAGATTCTTTCGTGGTCCTGGACGATAGTATTTGCCCATCAGCATAACACCACCAGGGAGGTATGCAGCAGGTCCAAAGCCTTGAAGAGCTCGACAGAAAATAAGCATCATGTAGTTCTTGCTGAATCCAGCAATGAGTGCCCAGAGCATGAACCACAGGAGACCACCATTGAAGACGATGTATCCACCGTACATATCGCTCAGGCGGCCCATCGGTAGAAGCATTGCTCCTGTTATAAGAGAGAAAACACTTGAAGGCCATGTTTGTGAAGCAGCTGGAATATTGAGTTCTTCGGCTAATGGTGGAAGGATAACATGAAATCCACTGACGAAGAATTCCTGATGATGTCAGTGCCTGCGTTTAGCATTGGGTGTTGTGGGATACAACAACGACGATATGATATAGAACTTACAGCCATTAACATGGAGCAAAATACAGAGAAACCAAAACCTAGTTCGGCCCATATAGACTTAAACACTTCAGGTCGTTGACGACCGAGCTTCTCGACATCCATAGAAGAGTCCCGGCTCCGTCCAGCCTGGACCCCAGGGTTCTCTTCGTCAGTTCGACTCATTATATGCACATAGAATAAAGGATTTAAGACAATATAAGATAAAAATGGTATTCAACCGTCTAATCGTACACCGAGACTACAATACAGGGAAAAAGAAGAGGATGCCATCACGCTTTGTAGTATCTCGAATCTCGCTTGCTCCGTCATTAACCATGCTTGGCGAGTGGATCGAGCGTGGGAAAAATTGCCTCCTTCGGTATAGCGGCATGTCTAGCTGACAAAACATTCGATTTAAGGGAGCAAGAAATGCTTGTTAAATGCCGATGTGACGCCCGAGGCGATGCTGTTTTTGCTAATATGACGACCGAGTCGTGGAGTTGAGGGCGTAAGATGACGACCTGGCTGAGATTTTTGAGGGATTGGGTGATATTTATGACGACCCGGTGCAGGAACTTGCAAAATGAGATTATTAATTCCTTTTTTGAATTAATCAGCTTCATTAGAAATGCTCAACCCAGCAACCTGAAGAAAGAAAAAATAAGCTCGGAGAAATCCTTGGTGTTTTTGATGCCATCCTCAACCCATTTACTCTGACTCACTGAGCAACGCCTGTCGGCTAACTAGTGTATAAGAAACTTTTGACGTTGAATCAAGATGCCAAAATAACCTGGTCTAAATGCTTGCTAAAATATACTAAACTTACCTAAGTCTTTTTTTCTCTTACAGAAGGAGTCCTAAATCTTTTTGCCTCCCCTCATCTATGCGACATCTAGATGATACTTCCCCGGATTTACTTCAAAGTTATCAATCTCCTCATCTACCGCTTCCCGAGGGTCGCGAGGATTCCGGGGAGTGGGGATCGGCAGTTGTTGAATCGTAGATGAACTGATCCTTGACTTGGGCCTCTTTGCTAAGTTTGACATCGCGAACTCTCTCTTTAGCTCAGCAGAATTCGTTGCCGCCTCCTAAAGACCCTTGAGAACAGCTCTTTGTTTATGAGATATGCCTGGCTTGATACTCAATGGAATGGCAGCTTGAATGACCAGTATACCAGTATAAACCCTCAAGCAAAGAATATCGTTTTGTTCCATGCGAGAGACATTGTTATGGTTCTCGAACTCAATACTCCATGTTGCTGTATCGTTGGCAGCTTGCCATTCTGTCAAGAGACTGCGTTTCATTGCCCAAAAGGAGTTAGTCTTAGTTAAGATACCATTCATATGCTTGTCTTCGAGAACATAAAAGACGACTCCCTGCCAACCAAGCTCGCAAGATATTAGTGTTACCTACGTATCTTACATTCAACTACTTAAATCGCACGCCAGGCCTTGCGGTTCCCCAACATCACAGCTCACTGACCAGTGGTAGCATTGGACTGAAAGTAAAACTAAACACATGGCTAATTTAACCGGCATTTTGTGATTTTCTGAGAAAATAGTCCCAGTTCATGTCGTTCTAGGTGGTCATCTTCTTGAGTCTTGATGATCGTGCAGCTTGTGCTACCCTGGAGCTCTGTGTCGAACGCAGCCGTTGATATGCTGAAAACCATGACTCCTCCAAGAAAGCAAAGATCGACGCCAGTTGAGGAGATCGTAGCCCCGTAGAGGGTACTTTACCCAGATCGATGGTTACTATTTGTAGATCACCAATATCAGCGCTTAATAAGAAGCTTTCGGGGTGAAGTAAAGCTAACACGACTGATCATCACATTGAGAACGGGCGCTTCCATCGTGATAAGGAATACTGCGGATGGTGTGTGATCTTCTACCAACGTTACACAGTGACTCTTCTAAAGTGACAATCTCAGAAGTACAGTGACTCGTTGGAATAAAATTACAAGCTTAACGTCGTGACAAGACCCTGCGAAACAACCACTCTCCGCTCTCCGCAAAGATCAATTGCAAATCAGTACAGATCAGCTCAAATGAGTCGCGCACGTGAAACAGAACTTGTAGATCTCGAAGCACGACTCGGGGAAACAACTGACGTCGTGAACTCTGACTGTACGACGGACCCTTCATGATCCGCGGGTGAAGATCAGCACTTGTCACGCAGCCGGTTGGCCAGATGGTAGAACCGCATTCCAGAAGGCAATGGGCTTTGTTTGCGCAAAAGGTTAATTCAGGGCTGATGATTTAGGCCTGTCGAGAATTTGGGAGGCGAACTTGAATCTGGGAAACACATGGCGAGTGGAGTTGATCTCAACATGATGGGCTAAGTATCTCTTGGAAGTGATCTCAGCTGGAAGTTTACTCCGTGAATGAGATAACTGTGCCGACTTCGGCATGGAAATGATGGGGAAGTGAGACATCTCGATGCAGTTTGGGGTACCACGACTTCCGTGTGATACATAACACAGGCCAAGGTTCGTTGCCACGGTTTGAGATGCCACAAAGAGGAGCATTGAGTCCTTCGTCATAGGGAGATGAAGCAACCAACTTTCTCAAGAATACAACGTTAATGGGAGAACAAAGAAGCCAAGGTTTCAGTATTCAAGCGGTGTGTATGGAGCAGCACCGCAAGACAAAGAGATCCATGTAAGTCATCAAGATCTCAAGAAAACAGTCATGTTATTTTTTCTCTTAAGGACCGAAAACTCAATTCTACCGAATTGCCAAAAATGAGATGGCATGGAGAATATCCCACGTGTAATTGGATAAATACAAAGCTGGAACAAGATGCGGATATCACCTGAGGTCAAGGGGCACGGGATAAAAGAGCCGCAATTGATTCGACGGACCAGGATAATTTTAACTCGACAACATCAGGAGAGCGTGGCCTCAGCAGATGGATAGGGACAGGCAAAAACTCCAAGGGCTGGGGGAATTCGTGTTTCTTTCGTGATATGAAATGGCGGAGGTTCAGTCAGATCCATGATGATTAGAGGGTCTCGTGTACTTTAGCTCACGGCAGGGCTTCCGGAAACAAGCATTGAACCAGGGCGGGCTGATGCGGTGAGTGCGGGGGATCAACGGGGGAACTGCACTGTAAAGCAAGGGACCTGAGCGGTCGGTGATGGAAACAAACATCCAATGGATCCAATCCATTCGAGTGAAGCTTGGCTTGCCTTTGCTTTGTTGCACTGCAGTGGAGAGCGAATGCAACGGCTCGTTGTGGATGCTGTGCTCAGATGGATCATGGATGTTGTCTCTCAAGTTATCGCTTTCGGAAGCCGCTGGAGTCATCAAGCTAACGTTAGAGCGCACACGCACGCTACGGTATCGTATTGTGATGGAGGGTTGTCAAGCTGAGAAGGGTGAGTGGCTGTTTTGGATGTGACGGCATAAGAAAGTGTGTGTGCTGCGTGCCCGCATGAGATAAGTCTGCAATGGAGGTGTCGCGTGGGGGGGGTTGAGTTTACAAAGAAGACGTTCTAATGAACTTTCACGATAGCTTCAATTTCAGCCAAAGAGACATGATAACACGGAGATACCCTCATGCCAATTACACTGACTCACCAGCAGAGAAACAATCGTCGGAACTTTCTGAGACTAAAATTCCAGTTCATCCTCAACGAAACAGTGGCGTGGCTGCTGTGTAACACAGAACCTCAACAGTAATACGCATCTAGGGCTGCACCTGCAACCAACATGAGATCTCACAGCAGAGAAAGGGGGCGTCCTTGAGGCTCTGGCTTAGCGAGGGTGTGACGCCTGTGAGATAACGGACCTTGCGGACCTGGCAATGGAGGGTTACAGCGTAACGACCAGAAGGGCTGCTGTCTTTGAGAAAAGAGGAGAGACAAAGTCATTGGAATTCTTGTCTTTATTCTTTCTTGCTTGGACTGGTCGCCAGAATGGCCACGAGTTTACGGGCCTTTTAGTGTAGGCCTTGGTTACACCTCTTTTGAAGTTTTGTGCATGTCTAGTTCAGTTTGTCCTGATCTAACCAGTTGTCTAGACTTTTGACAATACAGTAGTTTCAGAGTTTCGGTTCAGATGGAGTTTGGAATAGTCGGTGAGGACGGAACTGCAGGAACGTCAATCCCTAGCAGCGGGTCGATGTCCATTTTGTTTGTTTTCCAGGTTTCTTATGATGGCTGTCTCTCACCGGGGCTCTGCGGCTTCGGGGCCCGGGCGGGAACACCAGCAGAGCCCCCGGGCGGACGCGGACGGCGGGTGGCGAGCCTGTATTCGAGGTCTTGGCTTGGATATGTACGGTGTTTTATTGCGCGGGTTGGTCTTGGGATGAGATCATAGAGGCATGGTCGATGATAGCCACACGAGGGACGATTGCTTGCAGGTTGGTGTGATTGGAATTGTTGGACGTGGGGAGCTGATACTGCAATTAATCTGAGTACATGAATGAATCAAAGGGTATTGAGTGAAGTAACCAGCCTGTGTGAGCCCAGGAGTCAAGTACTGTATGCTCTGAGTCAGATGTGAAGCTGAGTGTTATCGTGGGCTTGAAAGATGACCTCAGCACAGTAATATCCTGACTCTTGCGACTCTCACACTGTCCATCTACTCCTGATACTTATCCCATCCAATGCTAATGAAACCCCACCATGGTCTTGACGGTCTCCAAGACACCCCCACCAAGAATTGGTCTGGGCTAGGCTTGACAGAATCAATGAGACATGGTTTCCACGGGGAAACCGCTTTTGACGCTGGGGTACTCCGTACCTAGACAGCAGAGACACTATCATGAGCCTCACATTGTGAAGAGATTGAGCGCCCTGTTCGTGAACAACAAAGAGCAAATGCAGTGCCCAGATACGAACGATGCGATGTGCGCTTGACGCGGCCCCTGAAAATGGGACCATAACGAACATCGTCTTTGCCACCCACTTCAAGATCTGAGGGGACTGGACAATGTTCCATTTTTGATTCTCAGGGTATGACAGGCGCCTGGGTCCGGTTCTGAGTTTATTAGGTACTGCACTGATGGATGGTGCCCGCTGGACTGGGCTGGCTAACGTTAGCTGGGCTGGCAGACCCTTCTCCTTGTGTTCCAGGGGTCTTTTCTGCACTGCTGCACTTTTGCCTCGGGAACTGGTGTCCGCGTCATGTCATTCAAGGTGGCATGTGGGATGAGATGCTCAAGAACAAGAAGTTTAATAGAGACAGATAAGCAATTTGGTGATTCTTTTAGTTGGACTTCTCGGCGACATATGATGCTTTTGAGGCCGTGGTAGGCAGCTGGACAATTGATAGCGAGGCTTAGGCCTTGGGCTTGTTCGATAGTTACCTCAGTAGTTTGTGGCGGCACTTCCAATGCGAGAATAGAGTAGCAGAGCAGAGTCTGACCGGCCGGACATGGACTTGACACTCCATCGATTGACAAGGGTCCGTTGCCCGTTGATTTGACTGAAATGTGAACTTGTGACCGCCGGCGTCGGACGCCAGCCATTTCCCGCTTCCATTCTCGTCACCAGAAGAGTGAATGGATGGATCAGAGACAATTCCATCCATGTACCTCTACTACCGAAAACAGACTATCCTGGTACTGTAGCTACCGTTTAGTGAGGTGAGGTGCCTCTATCGCCCCGCCCGCTCTTTTGCTCTGGCCTCTCTTTCTCTGCTGTTGCTAGACTAAAACCAAGGTCGCCCGCGCAGTCGGAGTCTCGTATCCATTCCCAACTGCTTTTCTCTACCAGAGCAAAAGTTGACTTTCGTCACTAGCAAACCAATCCATCTTCACATTTTTTAATCTCCCTTCTACTTTTCTTCTTTGCTTCCCCCTTCCCACTAAAGCCTTTTACTCTTCCTCTGCCGAAACATCCCTTGGTCTACTCCAATTGCGGTCTTCTAATTGCCTTTACCTAAGGCAAATCCTATCATTACTCACTTGTTTTTGTCCCCCCCTGCCCCTCCATCGCAAGCACAGGACAGGCACAGGCACAGGCACAGGCACCGCGAGTGAGCGAGCGAGCGCAACGAGCATCAACCCAGTCAAGTCCACACGAGTCATCTATTCCCGAACCCTGGTCTTTTCTTTTTCCTCCCCTCATCATGGCCACGACAGACAAACCTCGGCGACGGTTTGTTCCAGAGCCCATTGAGACTACATTTTCAACCAGTCGATCAAGCAACAGGTCAGATGAGAAAAAGACGCCTCGCACAATGAGACCTAATCCCGAACCTACACCCGAGCCGTCGCCTCGTTCTCCCTCCCCTGGTTTGAACGAGTTGCAGAAGAAGCACCAGCAGCGACCAAAGCGACGCTTCGCTCCTCAGTTGATCGAATCGTCCCGTAGAAGCCGCAGAGTTGGTGATGCAGGACCTGCGACCAAACCCAGCGACAAGACCGACATTACCCCTTACACAAAGAACATCTACACCGCCACAAAACACCGCGGCAGACGACGAGATGATGCCCACGAATCCCCTTCCAATGGCCCCAGACGTCGCGAATCCGAGGACGAGAATGTCGTTTCGTTTCTGCTAGAGATTGCCGCGAAGGAGGCAGAGCGCCAGATGCAGGAGGCCGCTCTGGCCGCGTTCCCCAACAGTCATGTTCGTGAAGGAAACGTCGATCATTTTTACTTCCGTGAGAGTTCAGGAAGTGATCAATCTCCCGAGAGCACTTCTCCCATGCATGATCACCATGGCCATCCTGTCAAACACCATCACAATGTGCGGCGGCAGTCGTCCGACAGCAATCTCGGCTGGTGGCATAAGCACATGCAGGAGCATGTCGAGGCCAAGCAGGAGCAGGAACAGCAGCAGAAAGATGAGGATGCCATGGCGATTGACGAGAAGCCTGGGGAGATGGACACACTTGTTGAAGAGCCTGCAGTGGAAGCACCGGTGGTTAAGAAGGACGAGGATGTCCTAATGCGAACCGATACAGCAGACCTCGATGCAATGGACCTCGAACCTCCTCCGGATCCGATGTGGACCACCTCAAACACCCCTCGTGATAGTAGTAGCAAGCGGTCATCGATCGGTGTTAGTGGTCCGATTGGTGAGACGCATATGCCGTTGCTCGATACAGAATCTTATTTGACAGCCGAGCAACGCAGTAAGGCATCGTCCCCGGCACCTGCAGCACCCCGACACATTGGCGAATCTACGATGCCCTTCATCCCGTCGGCCCCGGCCGTTGGCTCTGCAGATGTCCCGTACGCCAAAGCTTCTCAAATACCCCCAGACACCGGCGGCTTTGCTGCCACGCGCAACCTCGCCCGACCCTTCGGATACCGACCTTTCGGACGCGGATCGCCTGCTCCCTCGTTCCAGAAGAAGCGTCTGGGTGTCACACCGCCCATGCTCGGCAAAGATCTCGTCTTCCGGAGGTGTCCGTCTCCCAAGCAGACCAAGCTCGAGCCCGATCACCCATTCGCAGAACGCCATGCTGAAGAGAAGTTCCGGGATCTTTCGGGTCAGAATGGTCTCTGGAGAGGCTATTGCTTCAGATCAGACTCGAATGATAACTATCTGGTGCCAGCAGACCTGCATGCCCCACCAATGCTCGCCACGCCCAGACCGGCGGCCACTCCCGGTGACGCTTCAAAAATCAGCTCTCCACCATACACAGACGAGCCAGCCATGATCGGAGCAGCCAATGGCCAGGCCAACGGCATAGCGCAGCACCGGGCACGGGCCGGTCCCCCCAAGGGACTCCACATGCTGCATGGTATCAATGAGCGTCTGCAGAAGGAAAAGGCACATGCAGAGCTTGAAGATAAGATTGATCAGGAGTTTGATGACAGCTTTGTCACCCAAGTGTACAACTATCTTTCGCTAGGCTATCCTGCTATGGCCCGCGCTTTTGATGGCGAGCTTTCACGGATTAGCTTGATGAGCATTGAGGACCTTGAGAGAGATGATGAGAAGCAACTCGCCCAAGGCCACCTCGTCGAATCAGAGGCAGACAAGCCTCGCGATCAGAGATGCCCTCGATGGCATGCTCTACAATCCTATATCAAGGAGTGGGCTAGACAGCACCCCAACCTCGACAGCATGGACCCCGTCGGATGGGGTGTCCGAGAACGACGAGGCAGCTGGGCTGTCTAAGCTTCGCATTACGATATCGTTTGCGCATTCACTGTTTTATTGCGACCTTTCCACAGCTTTCGGTTTCAGAAGATATTGATCGGTTACGAACAACTGTTTAAACCATGGACGGGCGTTTTGCTTTCACATCGTGGATCTTTTCTACGCATATTGTTCGAGTTTTTATAAGAAGCATGACGGGACGAGGAAGTCCCCGGAGCGGGCCTTATTGTACGGATCAAGGTAGAGGAGGATCAAGCTTTATCATGCGTTTGTTTGCGATGTTCAGCGGTGGATGGCCTAGAAGGTGGTTCTACTAGATGACGGAAAGACCGGGGAGGAAAGACAAAAGCTACGAGAGGAGGGCCCGAAATGAGCTGGGCGATGATGACACGCGAGACAGCATCGCTGTAGTGATTAGTGGGAGAGTTGAAGATTTGTCAAGTACCGCTACACGGACGTGTAGACAGAATGCATTTCAAACTCGGCCGGACGAACCGAGAAAGTTTGCGCTGATGATAATTGAGGCTCACATGAGCGTAATTGAGTTGACTGCTTTAGACCATGTGAACTGCAATCACAACTTTGACCCATCTTTCCCACTCTCTTCAATAACTTTCCACTCTCTCCCACCAACATCCACTGTATTTCCCTCTCTCAATGCCTCCTCGCCCAGAATCTTCTCAATCGGCAATTCCGCATCTCCCATTCTAATAGTCCTCTTCCACCCGTCCTTCCACTCCCATCTCTCGAGTGAAATATGCTCTCCAACTCTGATCAGCCCCTGCGCATAGCATCCCAGTCTCACTACTGAGCCCCTCACTCCGTTCTTCTCATCCTCCGTTTGAAGAACAAGCGCTCTGACAGCTGGTTCACCAGGTACTGCTGTCGGCGTAGCATCGTGCCAGAGCTCCTCATACGCTGTGTCGATTCCAGTATCGGGGTTGACCATACTGCCCTTTTCGAGGGTCAGATCGTTTGGTTGAGGATACATGAAGCCGGCATCGGAGTCGAGAGTGCGGGATGAGATCCATTGGTGGAACGTTGAGTGGGAAGTCATGTTTCCTTCTGGGTCGGGGATCTTGGTAGACACTGTTGTGCCGGCTATGGCCCAGTCAAGGCGAGATAGAGGAAGGGGTTCTGAGATTTGTTAGTTGTAAACGAAAGAAAGGGAGAGGGGTGAGTACCATCTTGGCCGGCCCATGAGGGGTTGTTATCGTGGAGGAGAATGCGAAGATCGACGAAGCGCTTGAGGCGTGGTGATGTTATGACTATAGTCGTTGTTGGCTCCGAGGCCTCGTCTGGGAGCCAGCGGATGAACTTTCTTATTGAGATCGTGCCCATTGTAGTAGATGTGATGTATGAGTTGCAAATGAAATGAATGATGGGTGAGTAGAGCTCTGGATCAGGCCTGAGGGGTTGATATGCGGGGAGCGGAATATGGGAGCGGAATGCCGATATCTACCTATCCACCTAAGATTCCGCTAACACATCGGACCTTGATATAAGGTATTGAAATAAACTCGGCAAAAGGTATCCTGAAACCATCACAGATACCCTAAGCTTATACTAGTTTACCTAAGTCTTTTCATCACTTAGGATCGACGTCCTGAGTTTTCTTTCCTCCCTAGACAGCGCCACCCAAAGTTGTATCGAATGAACGTCTGCAGTCATCGATGCAAAGACCAATAACAGACCATATCTGCAGGGAGAACAGAAAACCACCCAAGAAGAGGCTGATATACGTGTATGAGATGAATAGACTTGAGACCAGGCATAAAGGGCTCAGACAGATCAAACATGCGCTTCTCACCAAGAAAGCCATCCGCTTTGATAGATGCTTCTTCTCGGCCCAGACTTCCAGAGAGAAAACAAAGAGCTCCAGAGGCATCAGAACTGCTGTAAAAATGAGTAAAAACATATCAGACCTAAATGAACCAAAGGATCCGGAAAGAATCCCTGTAATGATAGTACGAATTGCCAGATATGAGGCGCAAAGGAGAACCACATACAGGGGAAAACGCCAGTTCGTTTCTCTCAGCATTGCAACGAGAACAAATGTCGCAGTTAGGGAAGCATGGGTGAGGAGGATCAGTAAGAACGCTAAGAAAACAGAAAATACATCTCCCGGGATGAAGTTCTCGGAAAGCGCGATAGCAGAATATACCAATAGGACGACATCGTGAATGGTGCGTTTCAGCGGCATATCCCAAGTCATCTTGTCAATCCATAGGTTGCAGACAACCCAAGAAAGCTGTAGCACGGGCTGGAAGATGAATACCGACAAAGAGATCACAGTGAGGGGGGCGGCGAGGCCTTGCGCTTCTGATTTGTCGAGAACGAAATAGATCGCGATCTCGATGTATGAGAGGACTGCTAAGAAGAATACACCCCGATACACAGAGCTGTGGATATGGCTCAGGTCTCTGGTGTCGTCTGAGTTAAGCACAGGAATCTCCTGGGGGTCGCTAGCCGGCTCGTTGCTCGTTGGTACTGTATAAAAGGCTTCGATTGCCAGTGCAGGGGGGGCAACGAGAAGGATGATGGGAAGAACCTGGCCAAAGGTCCATTCGCTGTCATCTTGATTACCTGTTATTCGGAGTTTGAGGAGGCGCGCCGTAATCCAGAGTATGCTAAAGAATAACCAATAGACCTGCCCAAGGAGATTAGTCCAGTACTTCAGATGATGGATGCTTTTGTCACAAAATACCTCAGCGAGAAGCGACGTGAACAGATCAAGTTGGATGCTCAAGACTGAGTAGAACCCGATCAACATGGGAACAGAGAAGTAACCCCAAATGCGACGAGGCAGAGATGCATCTGCAAATTTGTGATCCCAATCTCTTACTGTAGTGCCTGAATCATCTTTTCTGTGCCGATTGCCCCTTTGTTCTAGACGCGATGCAGTTCTGCGCAATCCGCCTTCGAAGTTCTCAAAAGTCTTGGCAATACGAATGGCGAACCCCCAAACAAGAAGGACGATGAACTTGATAGCTGATTGAAAAGTAACAGAACTTGTCTTTACCTGCTCTTGAAAATAGCAGATAGCAGGACGACCACCTTGAGAGTCGAGCCAAGGGTCCCCATCAAAAGTCATCGATAGTCCCACTGCTACAGATAGCATGACTTGTATCGTACACATGGCCACTAGACGCCATGCGCACTTCGCAGGATTATTGGCAAGATGGTTGCGGAGAAATGACAGACTGGCCATGTGGGTTATGGAAGCAAGCCATGCCAGGTAGATCATGTATTGCCAGTGATAAGCAACGATATCGCATCCCACCGAGGCATATGCGCCGATGAGAATCGCTAGCGATGTGAAGATCTGGACATCGGCGAACATGAGAACACACTGCGGTGCACAGTAACATTAGTCTGTGTGACTGAAGACAGAATAGCAGCCACCTTACAGAGTTCAAAACGGTTCCAAGTCTTGAAGACCGTGAAGAAATAGATTCAGAATCGTTTTTAAGCCAAGGCAGGCTCTGTAGGATTCCGTGAACCGTATAGTCGATCGAGTTTGGACACTCGGTTGGCTTTTGCGTGCCCTCTTTTCGAAAAGGGTCCAACTTGGGGTCGAAGACTTTGAGATAATATCCGACGAGAACAATGACCACCGTCCACGCCGTAATGACGAAGGCCAGAGTAACCTGGTTGAAAGTTAGCCATGTGTAATGTTCTGGACGGAGTGAGGCTTACACCAATTCCTCCTATATCCCCATACGAAGGGACTTCCGGCGGGGAGTGTTCGCAGGTAGCATTGCATGTTTCTGATGGATTTGACATTGGAATGAGTTTTTAGTGGCACCCTGAGATTTGGGAACTTGGGAGGGCGTCGTTGGGCTTTCTATAAATCAGGCTGTGGTTGCTGACCTGCGTCATCGCATCTAGGCGGTTATTGAAAGCAGGCTTCGAGAACGAGTAGGCAGAATCGCGTGGCAATATCCTACGTCTCAAGTCGAAAAGTATTGCGTATGCAATGTGCACGAGCCTCGTTGGCCCGTTTTGTAGGCCTTGAGGTAACAAAGTCGACGAGGAATTCAGACTCCCCGAATACGGCAGGCAGATGAAGTCACACTCAAGAGCCAGTTCCGCTAATCATAACGTTTCTGGTAGAGTTCTTGAAATTTGAGATATTATATTATGACACAACCTTAGTTAACTAACAAATGTCTCCCTGAGTTGACTTCATTCTGTTTGAGCAGCCCCTGAGAGACGGGACAGGAATCGCAGCCACCAGTGACTGTCTTGGCGTGCATGAAGCCACAGTGCGATGAGCTGTAGTAATTGGATATTGATTCTCACTTTTGGCAACCCAGTATGCAAGTCAGCCTCAGCTTGCTCGTTTTCGCTTAAGCTGAAGGATGAGAGGCCGGCAGAACTGTAAAGCATGTCGATTACACCGCGTGCAAGACTGAGGGTAGCGGCTAGAGGCAGGACAGTGGCTATGCGGGAAAGTCCAGTACTCACATTCTATGTAAATAGCTATAGATTGCCTTTTTACTTGTCTGGAACCCTCCCTTCAAGCCTTGTAGATGCCATATGAAGTCGCTAGACATTGATAACACCAGTACCGGCCTTCTCCTTGAGATACTCACAGATGCAATCCGCAGAGTCGGTGGTGTAATCATAAGGAGGGACGAAATCCTTCTCCTGCGTAATTTGCGCCTCACTGTTCTCGAAAATGTTATCCTTTTCAATAGCGAATCCATCCTCCTTAGAGTCAAGGTTGGTGACAATAGGTCGCTTGACGTTCACAAAAGCAGGAGTCTCCACAAGGACTTGAGCGCCCATACGAGAGTTCACTCCAGAGGTGGGAAGATCCTCGTAACAGCTGCTGTAAATATGCGCGGTTCCGAAACGAATGGAGGGGGCGCGGCTGTTGACGTTGCTCCAGTAGTTGTGGTGGTAAGTAACGTGGACCTTACCGCTGTCTTGATCACCGTTGCTGTCGCTGTGGCCGATGAGACTGGCCTTCCAGTGATCGGAGAACTTATTCCACGAGAAGGTGAGGAAGTCGGAGCCGCGCTTGGCGTCGAGTAAACCGTCGTAGAAGTCCTTGTCGCCGGTGATGCCCTCGGCAGAGAACTCGCTGTGGTCGATCCCGATGTTGATAGAGGTCTCAAAATAAGCGAGCTTGGCTCGATTTCAGGGCTGATGGAGTGTTTATCACCGGACCTGGGACGACAGCAGGCTGCGATTTAGAAATGTGTTAAGATCGACATCTATAACCGAAGGCAGTTTCATTGGATTCTACAATTGTATCAAGGTATTCGCTCAGGCATACCTCGAGGTATCAGGGAGTTTGAGATGCCTACTTTCGTAAGTGAAACAAATTTGTCACAAGGCTACAATTCAACCTAAGTTATCATAGAATGCCATAAACTATCCCAAGACATTATAAACTCCCCTAAGTATCTTCAAATTTTAGGATTAAAGGTATTGAATAAGACGGTAGATGGAAAAACCCCCTACTCAAAGAAAATGGATAAAATGCTGACATTTACAGATGCTCCTGTCATGAAGCACACGAGAAGCACCCCCTATCATAGTATTTCTCCGTGCCCTGTGGGTTATAAGTAATTCCTAGACCAGCAGGCCCAACTCTGAAGGGATAGCACTCAGTGTTGCTCTTGATGTACGCAAAGCCCTGACAATCTGCCCGTTGAAGGCAGACAGCAGCGCAGTTGGCCAGGCTTCCAACTGGTTTGATGACATAGTTTGAGAGACGAGCGCTTTGAGCTTGTTGACCGCTTTGACCCGGGATACCACAGGTGACTTCATCGCTCAATGATGCCGAGGGCACTGCACAATCAGTAGGCTCTGCTTGCGTCGTTTGAGTTGTGGTTGGTTCCCCGGAAGCGCTTGTTGCAGCTTGGGTGCTGGAATCCTCGCCAGCTGGTCGTGTAGAGGTGATCATGGTTGTAGGGGCCTCGGATACTGGCTGCGAAGAAGTCACTGAGTCTTCGCAAAGCGTGCAACTCATACACTCCACATCACTCCATACGCCAGGTGCATTGGAGACTCCATCGATAGTTGGGTCTGAGCTGAACATACACTTCATCCCAGATCTGGTAGGGTCGATAGCAAAGGCCTTGCACGATCTATCGAGCTTGCAAATGAGGGCGCAATCTTCGAAAGTATTTTGATTAGGGAAGTCAGCGAGACTACGGCCATATGGTTCGACGTTGCGTGGCCAACCACGCTTGCCACATGTTGCTGTTGAAGGCACAACGTTTGCTGCGGAGCAAATTCCAGGGGATGGCACGCCGTTAGCACATAGGCTTGCGGTAGTGGAGGGAGATGTAGAAGTTGTAGTTGGGATGATGGTGGATGAATCGGCCTCATCACTATTGGCTTGGCTCGTAACCGTTGCTGCATCAGCGTCAGATGTGGTTGCGATAGCTGGGTTGGTAGTCGTTGGTGCGGCGAGAGTCGAACTTGTCTTGTCCTCTGCAGCACATGTCCACTGAGGCATGTTGGCAGGGTCTTGACCAACAGAAATGTAATCGAAGTAGGCGTTTCCTTGCCCACAAGAATGGCAATCCATATCCGTAAACCAGAAAAGCTCACTACCAGCCTCAGCGACCTCAGAAGACCTGGCGTCGTACAAGCTACAGCTTCCGAAGGTTGCTGCATAAGACTTGCAGGAAGGATACTTGGCACAAAGATCGCGACATTCGTTACTAAGACCGCAAACACCGCTTGTTTGGGCAGTTAGGAAGGGCTTGGCACAAGCTTTCGCTTTACCCTTGACCTGAGTACAAGATTTGGCAGGTGTATCAGCGTTGACGTTGACACATACGGAACCAGCGGGCTGCTCGGCGCATTCATCCTCCTGAATGCAGCTTCGATCGTAGGCCCAGGCTGAATCGGAACCTCCGTTGGTAGGGATGTCTGCCCAGTTCGTAGCGAGGAGATTGCATGTGTTTGCGCATCCGCTGCCGAAATAAAGCCATTCGAAGCTTTGGCAATTGGTATCTGCAAGACAGAGAGCGGCACATTGCTCCTTGGTGATCTTACTTCCACCGTAACCTTTGTAGCCTTTTGTGCTGCTATATGGTCTCTTGGCGCAGCCTCGACCAGCTGCGCCGGTTCCGAGTTTGGCACAGAGCTTGGGGCCGGAGTTGACAGGGTCAGTAGGCGCAGAAGTTGGGGCTGAGGCGGAGGCAGAGGCAGACGTGGACTCGACTGTCTTGTCGGTTACTGAAGCTTCATCGGTAGTAGTTTGTTCTGAGGATGCTTGAGTTGTAGGAAGGCCAGAAGAGTCGGTGTTGTCGCTGCTAGTGGTGGCAGCTGTGTCCACAGCAGGGGCGGTGCTCGTTTGAGCTGGAGCAATGGTAGCAGCATGCTTAGACGTAGGAAAGAACAACGAGATACCGTCAACCCACTCATCACCAATCTTGTTAGAGACAAAGACTTGATCGAAGTAGACTTCAGCAGAGCCTCCATTGATACAGTTGAGCTCGAAACGAATCATTCCACTTGAAGTAGTGACAGGCATGGAGTCGACAAACTCCAACCAGCTGTTGCCTTCAGCGACAACAGGAAAGTATGGAGTTGCTCCGAATTGAACATTTCCGTAAAGCCCTTCGATGCGGCATGTATCGGCGATCGCGTTGTTCACGATAGAGTACCAGAAGCGAACAGTGAAGTCACTGGGCTCCAGGTTGTCGAGCTGCTGTTGAATATAGGGGTTATCGGATACGAAGTCTCTCTTTTGGCCAGGATTTCCCGAATTGGTCTTGAGTTGCACACAGTTCCTCTCCTCAGTGTGATCTCCCTGGTATCCTGGACCTTGAAGGAGTTTCGCGTCACCACCAGCTTGAAAGGCGTAGATACCGCCATCTGAGGAAGGATCATAACCTCCAAAGTCGCCATTTGTCACTGCATTGGTGATGACGACTGGTCCATCGGTCGTTTCGGAAGGAGGTGCTGATTTTGTTGCTGTTCCACTAGTGATTGAAGCGGAATCCGTCGTCTTGACTCCAGCTGGTGATGAGGGCTTGCAATTGCTGGCAGCAACGAGTTCCAATGAGCTCCCAAAAGCAAGAGCCACAGCGAACGCTGAAACGGACCGCATTTTGAATGAACGGATAAGCCAAATGGCTTAAAATGAAGGACTGAGAAAAACAAGGTTATCAATCACCCACGCCACTTGAAAATAAGAACGAGCCATGATATATAACAGTTTCGAAGCCGTCCGTTCCCCTGACATGATGGGAAATTTCCGCTGTCATGGCCCAGGTTTATCGCGTGGAATTTGTCGATAGTTCTCAGCTTTGAATCAATAGCTCCGATGGGGTTGCCTGTTTTTGCCTATGCGCTGGGGCTAGATTGGGTTGGCCTGTTGAACTATTGAATGCCTAGACCTAGTAGTGGGTTGTCAGGTTGTTTAAAGAGAAGCGCTCGTGGAGCAAGAAACCTAACCGAAGACTTTAGAAGAGGGTGCCAAAATAAAGTTGGTAAAAAGCATCCTAGGTTTAGGTAAGTTGGTAAGTTAAGGATCAGTTTAGGGCACCCTCTGCTGAGTTTATTTTGACACCCTATATCAAGGTCTGATGTTTTCTTGCTCCGCAAGGAACGGGAATCCAGACTCTCGGGATTCTTCAGGGTCCATCCAGTGTCTAAAAAGGATCATCGGCATGCCCTAGAACTTTGAACGTATCAATACTCAAGTTAAAGAAATATTTATCAAGCAGTGGGGTAATTGATGAAGGAAGAGAAACGATTCCTTTGAATTCTTCCCTGTTCCAAAAACCCCGACTCAATGCGTACCTGAAGGCAATGGATGCATCTTCAGGCTCCGAGTCAATACGTCAAGTTCACAGAATGTTTTCTCTGGCAACTTAAATCTGTCGTCAAACACAATGTCGAATAGAAGCCTTTATTTCGCTATTAAGTTTTCTGAAAGATGGCAGAACTTTCTTTCATTTGACTATAAATACTTACCATGATCCTGCTCAGTCTGCCACATTTCTGCGATCGCAACACACTTACTTCTCTTTAATCAGAGATTCCACTAAAGCTTCGGCCACGACCACAACAAACAACAATGAAGACAATCTCTCACTTAGAAAGACTCCCAGGTGAGTTGCTGGTCCATCTTATGTGCTCTTTCTATTCGCCGATAGCTCTTCGGTCATTCATCTCAGCGTCTCCGATCTTTTCTGCAGTGGTTTCGTACCTACCGCCAATCTGTTCTAAAGCCTGTGGTCAAGCTTTTGAAAGCAGTATATCATGACGACGAAGAATTCACCTATCACGGAATTCGAGGCGCTCAGGTACGGCTGCAAGCCCATAGGTTTCCTTACTTAGATCCTGATGACGTTCGGGTAAGAATGTATGGGCCGATGGCGGGTAGGCGGAAGTCTCTGAGCGAGAAAGAATGGAGTGGCAGTCTCCCATTTCTTTGTGAGCTATTCAAGCAACGGCAAGATGCCGATGCTCTTATATCGGAATACGCAGTAGAGGCATGGAACAAGCTGCTTGGTGAGGCCAGAGTCAGGGCCCAACGCGATCCTTCCTTTATCTGGCTTCCAGAGTTTGATCAGCCTTTAGTCCTCTCGTCAAGCGAGATTCTTCGTTTTGAGCAAGGATTCCTTAGTTACGATTTTCGTCGACATGATATATACTACGATTTTGAACACCTGGATGGTACCGTGCGGCCAGAAATGTCAAGACCTGCGTGGGACCATCGTCCTTCTGACCTCGAGGGGTTCAAGGAGATACGATGGTGCTGCCGCTCATTCATATCTGTTTTCCAATTCGTTTTTGGTAAATATCGCGATCTCATGTACCGCGTCGACAGGGAGCTACGTGAAAGAGAGACCCTCAATAGAGGCTTATCTCGTGGGGTAGACACTCGAGTTTGCCAGTTCCTTGAAAGGACAACATATCAAGAGCACAGGTGCCTCATCTTCCTCTCTATACAAGGTTATGCCCTCCTACGAAATCTACGGCGTATGGATCAAGCCCACGCTCGGCACTTTATCCTGAATACGTTCCTTTGGGTCATTTTGCGCGATGCGACGGGATATTTGCCACTCGATTACACCTTCATGCGTGACATCGATCAATATGGCTTGTTGATCGATACACCTCTCAAGCCGATATACGAACCCTGGACCCGAGCAAGATACTTCTGGGATCGAGAGCGGATGGTGAAGATATATGGGAACCAACAGTAAGTACAGTAATCCTTGCAATGTTGATATTGAGTAGTAGATGATTATGTCTGGAAATGGGTATTGCATTCTAGTCGTTGGAGACACCTCAAGAAGCAAGAAACTTCGAGCCCCAGATAAAGATAAGTCCGAATGGTCGCTAATGTATACTGAATTTAATTCCCATTAATTTTGTCAGATTTCCCTTGGTCACTGGGGATAAACGTAGAAGACTGAGACGGAACAGTCATCACGGCTGCTTCCCATAAATCCCTTCCAGGGACATCATGCACAATGTTGATCCACGGAAACGGCTTCACTTTAGCCTTCACTACCTCCCATTCCCTTATCCATAATAGCTCTGAAGCCTCCCAAAGTTCACCCAAGACAAGTGTATCGCAATTCCCATTCGTCAACGAAAGCCCATACACAAACACTACCCAGAACCACAAAGGCCGGTACCCTTCTCCCCTCTCCAGTAGTACACGACTCTCAACATGTTCCCTAAGTAGCTTGTGCAAGTGCTTACAGTGTACACTCTTGAGATGACTCGCAGACCATGTGACGGTAACCAAGAACGCCAGCAAGGCCAGCTGCCACACATCATCCATCAGATCTTGTGGCCTCGTACCACCCAGTGGCGCAAAGTCGACCAGCCTCTGCCACATCGAGATAAGCACATCCTGGTACTGCAGACCCGACATCTTCGTCTTTCCGGGTCTTCGGCACAGCGCCAGAAGCTCGCGTGTAACCTGCTGCAACAAATCACTCATCTGGTTCAGCGGATACGCCAGGTTTCGTGCTGACATCGGTCCTGCCGCTGCCGCTGTGAGTCCCGCGTTACCGAAGCGTGTGCGTGTGCCCTGAGCGACGGCGAGTTCGATGTCGGTGCGGCAGATCTTGTGGAGTAGTGGGCGGTTGCACTCGCGTATGTCGGAGATGCCGCCGGGCCGGAAGTTGAGGAGGTTATCAAGACCTTGAAGGTGCATAACGCTTGCAGTGAGGTTTTGGGTTATGTTTGAGTGAATTGCTAGAGAGATTATTATAGCGATATTGGAGTCTTCTTGAGCAGCGGATGGTTGGGAGAGGCGCGGGTTCATGAGACGAAGGGCCTGCGAGAAGTGACGAGTTGCTTCAATACTTTCTACATTGGGAGTTGGGATGTTCCGTAGGATGTTGAGATATGTTGCTGCCATGGCGAGAAGACAGTGCAGGCCTGCAGCTACGGTCAGTGATAAACTCGTGAAGGGGAGACCGAGAAGGTTACAGGCTTGGTCTGCTACCATGTACCTGAACCATGGTGAGCCAATCTCATCTGTAGGCCTGCAGAAGGCGTACGGGTATATGATGCTGCAGACCGCAGTATGGACTGGAGTTGGTTAGCGAGTCTTGGAGAGCTAAGACAAGATGAACTAACATTCGTAGACATAGTATCGCATCGAAGGGGTGAACTGAACCGGGAATGAGAAGTATGTATACTCTTTTCCCGAGTATGGATTGTTGATAGAGTATGTAGTCTCTGTGACTGTATCTGCGATTTCCGGGAACAACAAGGCATTGCCAACATTATCGACAGCACCATCGAGGTTCTTCCTTGCCTCCTCTACTCTAGCGCCTCTCTTCAATAGATCTGAGCTCTTATGTGAGTCATTCAATTGAGGTGCAGCATGCCTCTTCCCACGGCCTTGTATTGTACGGCCAAGATTCTTGCCCTTCATAACATGACTTCGTATCGCCTTGCGGGCACCAGGCTTTTGGGTTGAGTCATTGTCGATGAACTGGAACTTCATCGTCACGTGAGAGTATCACGGTCGAATATGTATAGGATTCGTTTCGGTCCCTTAGGGTGAGATGTAATGAGAACTCGTGAAGACGTTGGACATGGAGGTGAGATTACGTTGTCACGGGTTAACTCCGCAAACCCCGAGAGGGCCAACGCCCACCCCGATTATATTGATGGCTCAGAACCTGCGTAAGTAACAGTGAAGAAGGCATCGCAGAGGAGTTTTTTCTTAATTCTTTTCTCGTACTAGTCATGCCTAAGCATAACATAAACCATTCCATTCACACAGGCCTTCCTCTGTCTACCAAAAGCTTCTGCGGCGCTGGAAGGCTAGCATCCCAAGTCTCCTTGTCTACTTGCGCTTGGAAAGGGGCTCGCCATCCCTGATCTTACGCTCACCATACTTGGCGATGCGGATGGCATTCACGTTGATGAAGCCAGTTGTGTCCTCGACACTCCAGTCCATGTCAAGAGTGTCCTGCATTCTTATGTTAGTTTTGGTCCGAAATAGTCCTCTTTGGGTACTCACCATGCTGCTCTCCTCTTCGCTGTAGAGGTTGGATGTCTCGCTGGATCGGCCAACAATGATGACGTTGCCCTTGTAAGCCAGAGCTTCGACCTTGCCGTCAACCTGCTTCTGGCTGAAAGCGATAGCATTCTGAACGAACTCGCGCTCAGGAGTAAAGTACATTCCCTGAAAAGGATGTCAGTAATGTCCGGATCCTAGGGAGTATGAAGAAGAGTGGCTACGCACGTTGTAGATACATTGAGCCCAGTCATCCGAGAGGCGGTCACGAATGATGCGGACCTTGCTGTCCATCACGAGACCCTGAGTTATCGTTAGTTAACTGGACTTTCAAACTTATCAGACATAAGAGGGTTTGGATTGGCTTATGCTCAGGTAGCTCTTGACTTCCTGGTTTGGCATGGCAATGGGCACAGCCCCAGAGCGCCGGCCAAGACTGCCACACGAAGGCCAGACACCGTAGCATGGGCCAACCCAGTTCTCAAAGACTTGATAACTTACCTCAAGGTTCTGGTGCAGCTTGCGGAGAATAGTCAGGCCGGGGGTATCTAAATAAAATGTTAGAACATTCTGCTAAAGTTAATGGGTGAGAGCAGAATGATTGTCGCCTGCACCGGGGCCATCATCTGTGTCGCTAGCTAGACATCGACAGCGCATCCGATGTCTCCAGAAACAGCAATTAATCAGGAAAACAAGAAGATAACCGCGACTGACCGTAGCAACCACGAGACTTCAATCCTGTAATAAACGATTAGCAATCGCGTGCTGATGTTAACGTTCCCTAAGAGTAGGCTTACCGATGAACCTCGACTCGACGATGTCCTCACGTCCAATACCTAGCACTACGTCAGTAATCGCTTAAAAGCGCTCCAGGTGACAGTCCTACCGTTGGCACGGCCCAGCTCGTTGGCCTCCTTGAAGATCTCCAAGGAGCCAGTAACGGTCTTGCCATCAACCTCAAGCTTGACGGGAACACCCTCAGCGAAGTGGACGGTGAAGCGAGTAGGCTTGTCGGGAGCGTCCAGGGGATCTTGAAAGAGGCATTAGCGCAAAATCTAGAAGTGTGTAGGCTGGTTCGTCTTACCAACTGTGCGCTTCCACATGTCCTTGGGGGGCTCCTTGTCTGTTTGCTCGAGAATCTAGCAAGTTCAGTGTCAATAGACCTCAGAGAGAGGTGTTCCAGTAGGAGGACTTACACCGGCCTCGTATGAGCAGTGCTATTGATACATAGTCAGTATTACGAAGAAGCAATGGGACCTTTCACACATACGATGATGTTGTCGTCCATTGACCAGGGGGCCTTGGGAGTGGAGCTGACGGGGATCTTCTGCTCCTCAGCGAACTTGAGAAGATCGGCACGTCCCCTGGGGAATGATTAGCTTGGATATGCAGTAGTGAACATAAAGGGAGACCTACTGGAATCGGTTGAAGAAGGCAGGGATGCGCCAGGGGGCCAGAACCTTCATCTTAGGGTCACAGGCCTTCCATGCCAGCTCGAAGCGAACTTGGCTAGAAGAAAGTCAGTAAAGTACAAGAGCGACAGCGGGCGACAGCGGGCGACAGCATATGTGTCGCAGTCATGATCGGAACTTACTCGTTGCCCTTACCGGTGCCTGTTAGAGGTACGTGTTAGCGACTGGATCGAATAGTACGGGGACCAGTAGGACCGCGAGGACTTACATCCATGGCTGAGGATGGTGCAGTTGTTGTCCTTTGCGACTTGCACCATTGCCCTGGCCAATACGGGCCGGGCCAGACTTGTGCCGAGAAGGTCTTTAGGGCATTAGTGATGTCATCAAGGAGCGTCCGAGGTGAAACGTCTTACATTGTCCTTCATAAATAGCGTTGCCTGGTGGATTCTGTTAGTAAACACGCTGTACCACCACAAACAGCCTCTGGAGACTTACACTGGATGGCGGGCCACACCAAGTCGTCAATCAGCTCCTGCTGGACGTTCTCGATGATCATCTTCTCAGCACCGAGCTTCAGAGCCTTGGCCTTGACGGCATCGAAGTCTTCCTCCTGACCGCAGTCTCCGAGGAAGCACACGACCTCATAGCCCTGAAGGACGAGCCACCTAAGAGTCACTGGTCAGCTCTTGTTAAGCAATTCCACATCTTGGACGATTGTCATCTTCATGCCGAGCTTGAGGACTCGACACTTGACAGCGTCAAAGTCTTGTCCCTGCCGCTTTCCATCAGAAGGTAAAACATGGGGGCACAGTACTTGAGAATAGTGGAAGTATCCAGGCCTGTCAATCAGTCAGGATATCTCATCTTGAATTGCTTCTGGAGCTCTCAACTCACCGCCAGAGTAGGCACTGGACAAGGGTCAGTTAGCTATCTTGCTGGAACCAATTGGGTTGAGAGGCAATTGACTTACAGGCAAACACGTTCGGGAGCCATGATGGATGTTGTTGGAAGGTTCTTGGGAAGTGACTGATGTATCTGTCTCGACAAAATGTTGTTATCAGGCGAGTATCGAGCTGTCGAAGTTTTTTGGCTGCAGCTCCGAAGACGGCGAGAGCGAATCACCCCGCAATGCTTGGTGGGGCAATGCCCTCTTCTGTTGGGTCACAAATTGATCCGCACGAAATGAGGTTGACAGAAACGAGGGGTCATAATAGGGCGTAAAACTGACCCATATATTTCTGTCAATATTTACTCTATCTTCTTATCGGTGCCCAAATCTTGGCTGCTTATCTCTTATCTCCAAATCACTGGTCAGTCAAGAGTGCACGTGATGTATCCTGACCCTCCGCTTGAATCATTCTCCATACCTCAGATGCTGAGAGATAAGGACCCTTCCGTATCAAGGCGGTTAAGTTAAGAGCTTCACCTACTAGTTAACAGGCGAGCTCGTGGTCGCGATCGTGTCAAAATATATCACGTGTCTGGGTGGCTTCAGGGTAGGAAGGCAGAGGTATTACAGGTGGACGAAACAGCTGCCCCCAGGCGATGGCATCCAGGAATCAAGGCAAAGCCCAGCAGGATCAGTCTTCCACCAGAGGCAGATCCAAAACAACCCATCTTCTCAAAGCTTCACTATAGCCCATATATTTATCGCGAGTGGCGATGTGAATGCCTTGAAGCCTCTCTCAAGGGAGATCATGTCACGGAAAGCGTCCACCACCTTCCTGGGACTGCACTGGAACAATTGTGGCCCGCCCCCGCGCTCTCGAGGTATCCATCAAGGTTCGCGGCCAGATGTCGACGACTCGCAAACGGAAATGAACGGGTGTCGAGGATCCCCTGCGCCAACGGATGGATGGACGTGTCATCTTCAAGTTTACTATGTCAAGAATGGAAAGACTTTCAGTAGCCACCGGCGATAAGTCGTGATCCTCAGCAAATATCAGGCACTGACCAAAAACGTTGACCAATATTGTCCTTTCCGCCTCAACCGGACGCATTGTACCAGCTATCATCCGTTATCTATTCGACCAAAACATCGATGAGGCGCTCGGTCGTCAAGCTGATGAAGGCGATCTCGAAGATGATAACGATAGAAATGTCGATGATAGCAATGCTTGTAACACACGGTTCAACCTAGGTGATTGTAGAAGGAGGTAGTCGTAACCTTTGATAAGATGCTAAGTATCACGCTGTCAATTATCAAGAAGAAGAATAGAATCCCAGCAAAAGAGCATTTTAAAAGCCATCAAGAGCAGAGAGAAACTAGACAAAGAGATCGATGCAGACTGGGTAGTTATATGAGTTTCAGTGATTCCCTCAGCCCGTAGTCTCGACAACATCATCGGTCCCAGATCTCCGGTCACCCGAGAAGAACACAATACTCAGCCGCAACGATATAAAGACAAGCGCTCTTCCTCATGCGAGCTTCAAGATGTAACTTGAAATTAATCAAGTCTTTTAATAATGCCTTATTTAGATTGACATGTCAAATGGTCCTGGTGTTGAGTAAATTTCATCACTGGATGATCGTAGGTGGCAAACAGTCACTGCAGACTCTTGTGACCTTTTCATGCCTGAATCGATCGTCTGATACCAGGCCATGATTAGACATATTAGAAACTCGACAGATGCCCCATGAGCTCATAGAAAATCATCACTATGGCTCGCCTCGGGGTTTCAGCCTCTTGTCATGTTGTCTTTGATTCTCCTACTTCACGTCAGGCAAGATCAGCCGAAGTGAATCAATAAAGTTTTGCCACTTAGTGTATAATCTGGATTCAAGCATCCAAGCTGAATGTTCAGTCTCGATTCTGCTCTCGTAATGCCGTTATTGCCAGCTGTTGGTGGTCATCTGTAAGCACCCTTCAGGTGACAGGGCCTTGCTGGAGGCGAGGCCGCCAGGATTTCAGGTCCAGACCGAGACAGATGGTGTGAAAGGCTCAGCCATGCTTCAAAACTTGTTTTGAAGTATGAAATAGAAGATTGACTTGCCTCTATGATCCAATGAATCGACCCATTGTGGCTGCTTGTGCTGGGTTCTCGGTAGAAACATTTGAGCCGAATAGCCAGCGAGCACCTCGGCCCTTGGTTATGCATGGTTATTGCCAGTAAAGGGGTATTCTAAGTGATCTACGAGCTGGATCTTGTAATGCAGTCCAAGCGCGCCCCAGTCTTCCCCAGATCCCCCAAAAAGACTTTCTAGGGGTAGGTTGGTCCACTGCTCCAGCCGTGAGAGTTAGCCAACCAGAACAAGATGCAATCATTCTCAGGCTCAGCATCGTTTCATTGATGGCTCAAGCCATCGGAAGCAAACTTCCATCATGGTAATATCTCTAGTTTATCTTCGGAGCTTCACCGAGGAGCACATCAGAATCATGATGGTGTAGTGAAAACATGAGAGCCGAATAAATCCGAGGAACAACGATATCAAGTCTGTCATTTGCGATATAGCTAGGCACTATGAAGCCATAGACTAGCAACAAACAAAAGGACAAGTTTAGCCGCGCAGGGCTTGCACTAATACACAGGCAACCATGATCCTAGCTGAAACTGGGGTAATGAGACGGTGAACGTGGGGAAGTTTGAGGAAGAGGAGATTTGAGTCTGGACATTGATGACCGAAGTGGTGTGTAACTTACAGGACTCGGTCCCGACGAGAGTCGGCAACAAGCCCGGGGATGCCGGCGCAACGAGACGACAATGGTCACTAAGCAAATTTTGCAAGCAGACTGAGATTACTGAGTGAGGAGAAATTCTCCGTGTTATTATCCCCGCTCCCGAAATCTAGATTACTAGGCAGGCTAGGGTAGAGTTCGAGATTCCAGGTTTATTGTCTTGGCTAAGCCATACGGATAGCTCGGATTACGAGGGAAAGCCAAGAGTTGGAGTCTAGTATAGGGTATTGGTGATATCGTTTGATGATAAACACCATCGTGAGTGCCAAGCAAAGGGTGGAATGAATCCAACAGGACGGAATGGCACATTCACGTTCGTAATCTGCAGATACCACATGCCAAAAACGTGGGCATAGATAGCGCTGACGATTACGGGCGCATATGATGAACGATGCATAAGATCATCCTCGACGTTGAACCCCAACGAAATGATGCAACAAGAACAAGCGACGTGGCTGTGATGCTGCATGGAGACTGTACGCCATCCGGCTGCCCGAAGACGCAAACGTATCACAAGCAGAACAAGTAAAAGAAGGATCGAAAGCATTCCGCCAAGAGCTCAACGCATAAGACGAGATGCCCGTTGATAACAACGTCAAATAGCATTGTGGTATGTGACGATGTGCGGAACAGCCAATGGCGAACAGTGCGGAATGATCTGACCTCACAAAGCAAAGATAGCACCAAGAAAAAAGTTTGAAGATGGAGGGGGGGGCTATGAAACGTGGTTATGCAGGCATCTCATCAGGGGAATGTTGACCAGTGATAGGTTGGCCAACTGGTGGTGTGAAGCAAAGAGATGGTGCCATACGCTCTGATTCATTGTATGCATCTTGGGGGCAGTTATTATGTACGAATTGGGGGGAACAGGGAGTCATGGAGAGAAAAAAGGCTGAAAGAGCCAAGACTCGAGAAAAGTCAGATTTAGGCAAATGGCATGAGGAGAGGAAATGCCCCAATCCTAAAAAGGTCATGTTCTCCGGGTGGCAGTGGCAGATGCTGGGGTAAAGCCTGGGAGACTGAGTTGAGAGTGCGGAGTAGTGGAGACGGGGGACAATACCGAAGGGGTGAGATTTCAACTAGATGACAGACGAGAGGGAGCAGATGCTGAGAGATGAGATGTAGATTCATTACCTATTCTATCTGTCGGTACTTGAGTCATCTCAGACCATGTATCCACAAACATGGCATCATACGAGAAAGTAGTGTAGTGATTAGAAGTCGATGACAAAACAAGGTTCTCATCCGTGGATATCTACCGAGTCCACTACGCACTCTAACTTGACTTAGTTATCCCTTAGGATAAAGAACGGCGTGGAGGATCAGTGGAGTCTGGAGAACTGCCATCAAGCTTATCTTTTACCTTAAGCTGCCTAAGTTATGAGGAGAACCCCAGTGCCATGTGATGAGAAAAGAGATTGTGTGTCTGAGGTGGTTTGCCTTGGAGGAGTCTCCGCTTACGCTCAACAAAAGCCAGAAGCGCGCATCCGGTATCTTAGCCGTGAAGCCATGCCATGCCATATCATATCCCTGTAGGCACTAAGCAGGGGCCACCCTCCATCTCCTTTTGTCTGTTCCATGCTTTTGGGGAACTCATTCGTGTACGTAACGAGAGGTGTTGTTTTCTCCAAAGTTAAGCGGTAAGAGGAGAGGAGAGAGTGTGAGTAACTTGGAGAATGTTGCAGTCTTGTCGCTTTAGCCGAGGGTATTAATGTTCCGGACGTGCGGAGCTTGAGTGCACTAAGAGTCTCCAAATCGATGGAAGCATATGTACATAGAAATGGAAGCATCAGTCAGATCTGAGATAGCGCTACTTATCCAGTAAATACAGAAGATGAGATTCAATCTGTAGCTGTCAAAAATGCAACCCCGTTCTTTCCCGTACGAGCAGGCTTCCCCAGAATCTTCATCTTGCTTTTCCCCGGAATCTCTTCTTCATCTCCATATTGCCCCCGGATTTTCTACCTTAAGTTAGATGGAGCCCAGCTCGGGAGTCGACCGGTCGAGAAAGTGAGCTGTTTGGTGCTGCCAGTGAGACAAAGACAGTGGCGGAGGGCCCTGAAAAGAGGCGAGAGTGTCCCACTGAAGGCCCACTGGACGCCCACTGGAGGCCCAGCGCGGTAATCAGCCCGGATCCTGTAAGCAGCCTAAAACAGTCGAGTTTTGGGTCCAGTGGGTAATTCCCCCGCAAAATTGGTCCGGCACTACAGCCTGGGGTCATTCATTCGCACCAACCAACAGCCAAACAAGGCCACTAAATAACATTAACATTAACATTAACCTGTAACTTATGCTTCTTCCCACACGAAATTTCCCCTCTCGTATCAGCGCTATCTTTCTCTCTCGCACACACACACACACACTCTTCTCTTCCCCTCACCGATCTCACGCCCGCGCGTATGTATTTGCCATGTGGTGGCGTCCCAAGCGCATTTCACCTTTTGTCCCAGTCTCTTCCTTCTTCAAGACAAGATCACCCCTACATACTCACACTAGGTCCAAAAGAGTGAGCTTCCATTGATCCGATATGAGCTACGGCTGTCAAGATAGCCGAAGCCGTTGAAGCAAGCCCCCCGAGGAAGCAAAGTGAAGCAATGGAGATGAGGCTCTTTTCTTCTCGAAGCCACGAGATCTCATGAATCTGCTGGGCGTTTTCTAGGCACTTGACTTGGCAGCTACGTGATGGAACCTCGTGCCTGACAAGATGAATGAATGTACTACGCTGTGATGCTATGCTGGTTTACTACTACGTACAGCGTATGTTTGCCTTATCTTGGATGCTATAATGCATACACGTGGAAATATGCAGACTTGATGACTATGCCTCACGTAGTGGATGGCTTGCCATGTGTTTTGATGCATCCAATACTGCCTGCAACTGCACCATCAGGGCCCGTCGGGACGGACGGCAAATTATCATCTCACACATCTCGGACACAACGACAGCCTGCTTCTCTCGGGGTCCGTGGGTGACGCACGGTTACAGTACAAGGTGTCAGTGTCGGTGTCAGTGGGAGTGGTAGATAGATTGCCATTCCAGTGAATGACATACGGTAGGGCCATCATGGTACGATGTTGTTCATGGAGATCGCCCACGAGACACGAGCAGTCTAGACAGGGTTGCTGTTCAACAGATCACCAAGCAAGAGATGGCGATGTTCTTTATCAGCATTGGCATATTCAAGTCCGACTGAGCAATACGCCATACCGTCGCATGCTCCCGAAATAAAATGGGAGCGGGGATTTGTCCCATTGCATTCTACGTCTGGCGGCGCAGTTCCCTCCCTGCAACTGCGACGCAACAGTCGGGGTTGCAACATCTCTCCAGTACCGACTTGGCATACATGGGAAATCTCTGTCAAGCTTTTTTGTCACACTTGGCTGATGGGCTTGGAAATCTCTTGGGAACCATCACATCACACAAGATCGGCAGAGACCATATTATCTCTTGTTCACTTGGCGGTCATCGTACAATGAAACAATTCAGTGTTCACCTAATCAACGGCCCATCCTTGTAAGTAAGAGAAAAAAGAGGCCACCCCGAGTATTCTCAGTCGAGACTCTGCCTGTCCTCATTCACTTCTCCTCTTCCCTGGTCAGCAGGGCCTAGACAAAGTGTGGGCGTTCTTCCTTGGCATTACAGTATTAGGTGCATGCATCCAATGTTTCTTTGGGGGTCCGGCGATTGGTCTCCGAGCGGGGGAAAAGACAGGACAGCAGAACAAGACAGACAGACAGACAGACAGCATGGGGTAAAATACGTACCCAGTTGCATGTAAGCCAAGATAACATGGGGTAAAAAAACAAGGTGTGAGTGGAGTTTCCTCCCTTAAGTTTAGTAGTTGGTCGACCCCTGCAAAGATTGGAGTTGGAGGTGTTGGCCAGTCGCATCTAGGCCTTTTGAGATTGGGCAGCACACTCTATCTCTCTCTCTCTCTCTCTCTCATTGCACACCTTGTAGGCCGCTCTAAAGTAACCCTTGCTTAGTTGCCGTTCGTGCGGAAAGTGGATTTTATACGACGGAGGCTTTTTCGAAAATGGGACTGGGCTTGCTTACAAGGGCCCATGCCTTGACAGTTCCCAGTGGCAGTTTCGTTGTAGACACCCCGAGTATTGATCTGGGGTATGTATTTATCATGGACAACCACTGTCTATTCTGTTCCTCTCTTACCTATTCACTCTGGTATAAAGAGTGGGCTCTTCCCCAGACTGTTTCCCCAGTTCTTGCTCTTGTTCTTCAGATCAGAAACATCCTCTCTCATCTCCTTCCCTGAGGACAAACAACTCTTACTTGATCCTTATTCTCTTTCCATCATCCCAAGTCAAGAGAAGTCACAATGCTTCACCAACACGAGAACAAGGTGACCACTGGTCAGGTTGACAGTTCATCAACCGAAAAGGTCGACTATGAGAAGGCCGTTTCCTTCCACGAGGATGCCTCCCAGGAGGTCTTCGATGAGCCTGCCACAAAGCGCCTCCTCCGCAAGATGGACATCAAGCTTCTTCCCTTCCTGGCTCTTCTCTACCTCCTTTCTTTCCTCGATCGTACCAACATTGGTAATGCTAAGCTCGCTGGCCTCGAAGAGGCTCTGGGCATGACCGGCAAGTGGGATTACAACGTGAGTATAACCTTGACTTTTACCAATCTGCCGGGAATATGCAAGGTACTAACACGCACCTTAGATCGCTGTCGCCGTCTTCTTCCCCTTCTACGTCGCAGCCGAGATCCCCTCCAACATGGCCATGAAGCGCTTCCGTCCCTCCATCTGGATTCCCAGCATCATGATCGCCTGGGCCATCGTCACAACTCTCATGGGTATCACCAAGAACTTTGGTGGCTTCCTTGCCACTCGCATGGCTCTCGGTCTCGCTGAGGGTGGTCTCTTCCCCGGTATCACTTACTACATCACTCTCTGGTATAAGCGACACGAGTGCGGTCTCCGCATGGCTATTTTCTTCTCTGCTGCTACTGCTGCTGGTGCTTTCGGTGGCCTCTTTGCTCGTGGTGTCATGGAGATGGACGGTCTTGGTGGTCTCGATGGCTGGGCTTGGATCTTCATCATCGAGGGTCTCATCACTTTCGTCTTTGCTATCATGGCTTTCTTTGTCATGTACGATTACCCCGACACTGCCAAGTTCCTCAACGACTCTGAGCGCAAGGAGGTTGTCCGACGTCTCGAGGAGGATCGATCTGTTCTCTCTGATGCCTTCAACATGAAGTTCGCCAAGGATGCTCTCAAGGACTGGAAGATCTGGGTTCACATGATGATCACCATCGGAATCTACACTCCTCTCTATTCCATCTCTATCTTCCTTCCCACCATCGTCAAGAGTCTCGGCTACACCAACGAGATGGCCCAGCTCATGTCTGTTCCTCCCTACGTCGTCGCCTGCCTCTTCACCATCGGTGGTGGTTTCGCTGCTGATAGACACGGCCAGCGAGGTATCTACATGATCTTCTTCTGTGTTGTCGCGTAAGTATTTCTCCAACCTGCCAAGATTCTAGAACGGGAGATCTTCCCGACTTGGCACATTCACCACAACTAATTTGCTAACATTTCCCTCAGTATCATTGGCTTCATCATCCTTGCTACTGTCGAGTCCCACGGTGCCAAGTACTTCGCCGCTTTCCTCATCACTTGCGGTATCTACCCCAACGTTCCCCAAGGTGTCGCCTGGAACGGCAACAACATTGGTGGCTCTCTCAAGCGTGGTGTTGGTATTGCCATGCACGTCGGCTTCGTAAGTTTTATCCCAATGTCTCAGACATATCCAGCCACAGTTTCACTAACATGTCATTAACAGGGTAACCTTGGTGGTGCCGTCTCTGGCTTCGTCTACCGCAAGGATGATGCTCCCAACTACCACTCCGGCCACTGGACTCTGGTCGCCACTACTACCATGAGCTGCATTCTCAGCATCTTCATGACCATGTACCTCCGACGCGAGAACGCTCGCCGTGACCAGACTCACAAGGCTCCTCATGAGTACACCCGCGCCGAGAAGGAGTTGGAGCAGGACTGCGGCGACAACGCCACCTTCTTCCGATATACCGTCTAAGCGGTGGACCTTGGACGCGATGCCTTGCAGAACATCTTACAGGGCATTGCATGAGTTTGTATATGAGTGTTTGGTCTAGCGAAAAGGAACATTACGATTGGACGGAGTAAAAAGGGAACACTTATGCATGGATATAAGACCTATACATTTTAACGCTTGTATAATGAAATGAACCTCTAATGATATGAGGTATTCCACAATTACTTACTGTCTTGTCTCTCACTCTGACCTGTGATCATTTACCATTCTCACCATTCACCTGTCAGGTGAAACAGTCAATAAGCCAACAACCGACATCCCTGACCACCAACAAATAGAAGACCTATCGGAAGCCAGAACTCATGCTGCAGTGAGGATGCACAGGGCTCAAAACACGGCTGACAGTGGAGGATCTCACCGACCGAAATAGTCAACGGACGCTGGAAAATCTACCGCAGGGGACCTTTTGCTCAGTCTAGGCCTGCACGGGCAGCAGGGATATTCACAGATGAAGATCTACGGATACCAACCCCATTCTCAGGAATGATGCCGTCTTATCCGTAAGGCACTGTAAATGTGAAGTAAGATTTTGGATAATCATGCAAGACACGTCGCAGGTTCTGGTGCTAACTTGATCAGTTGGGTACGCGTATTTCCACGTGAATTATTCTCATTCCTTCTGATGATCGACCGGCTGTATGCATCTCCACATATCATAAGCTTAACTTGAACGATAAACAACTCTCCCGAGGCATGGCAGAGACATTTTATTCGTATTCATGGTATTCATGTGTTTCTTGCATCTTTTCAGCTCACGCAGTTATCCGTAGGGTCGTATTGCGCCAGCATCTCACTGCATGGGGCTGTTTTTGTAACACAGGTGTTTTTACCCAGGCTGTCGGAGGATCATTCCAGTGTCGATCATTTTAAGTATGGCGTTTCTCTTTTTGTTGGCAAAATTATCGTAGTGGCTGATTTTGTTGTATCCGGGTAATTTGCTTTTGTAACACAAGGGTCTCTAATCTTAACTGTGCCTTTTTCCACGACAAAACCGCCAACAGGCTTCAGATCCTGTATCCTCAAGTATTTCCAGGTGAGGATAAACTCCCGAGAGTTTAAATATGCGCCTGGCGCTAATAGAATGCAACTGCATTTAACCGGAGACTTCGAGTTAGTAACGCCGATAACGACGGAGCCTGGAATGTGGGATTTCCATAATAAGCGACGTCTCCAATTCTGAACGACTCCCCCAAATGACACCTTGAATCTCCAATTTGTGGTGATATCGGCGCTGAGTGTTCCACTTTTCACGGTGCAAACACCGATACTCGGGGCGAGGTAATGAATGGCTGCAGTGTTGATACGCACAACATGGCAATTATTCTACAGCCGCGATTCGCGATCCAAGCTTGTACACAATCACTTACGCTCAGGCAAAGCCTAAGATCTGCAGGTGATCTCCAGCTCCACGGCATGGGTATCGCATGGCACTGAGTCACGAAGCGAAAACGAGAGGGCATGTAGAGAGATTAAACAGCAGTGTGTCAAAAATACCTAGTCTAAAGGTTCACTAAAGCTATACTAAATTTACCTAAATCTTTTCATCACTTAGAACAGAGACCTCGAGAATTCTTAAGTCCCCGAGACAGCATGGGCAAAATTACAGTAGATATTATGGCTAAATTGACTAATTATGTCGCACAAAGGCGCTAGAATGAATTAAATACCCAGGCAGGCTTAGTTGGTGCATGCAGCAGCGCCCTTGCTCGTCTTGGTTGCCCAGTTGGTCTTTGTCGACTTGACCACGGAAGTGGTAACCTTGGACACGGTACTTCGCTCCGTGACTGTGCTGGAAGCCAGCAGGGTAGTCTTGACCGTGGCCCAGCTTGTGACTGTCTGCTGGTCCAGGGTGACAGTGGAAGTCTGCTTGACGGTGTTGGTCGAAGTAACCTTGACAGTTCCTGCGGCCAGAGTCTGGGTCAGAGTCTTGTAGACTGTGACTGTGCTTGCGGGGAGAGTAGAGGTCTTCTTCTCGGTCACGACAGATGTAGCGTCGACGACGACGGTAGTGGTATCGGCCTTGAGAGTAGTAGTCTTGCCTGTCTCCTTGGTGGTGACCTGCGTAGTTGTAGAAGTAGATCCTGCAATAGTAACAGTGGCAAAACGCGTAGCGACAGATGTAGACACCTCGATGACAGTAACAGGCTTCAAGGTGCTCGTCTTTCCAACCGTCTTGGTGGTGATCACTCCGTTGTAGTTGTGCTACCAGGGACAGTGGCGGTAGAGGTCTTGACGTTAGTGGTGTAGGTTGAGACCACAGTAACAGTGACTGTTCGCAGAGCCTCGGCGCGAGCCTCAAGATTGATGGAGCCAAGGTCAAGATCACGGCGGGTCAGACCAGACGAAAGATCGAAAGATGGGTTGCCAAAGACAACAGCAGCTCGGGGCTTGAGAACCGTCGCGGCACTGAGATCACGCTTGTCCTGGGTTGGGATACACTTGAGTGTTGTGGTCTTGGAGACGGTCTTGACAGAAGTTGTCACGACAGTAGATACAACAGTGGTAGCCTTCAGGGACGTGGTAGGAGTACCGCCAGTGCCAATAGTGGTAGTGGTAGTGCTCTTGACAGTGACGGCCTTGGGGCTTGAAGTCTTGGTAGCGAAGACAGTTGTGAATTCGGTCTCTTCTTGAGTCACTGACTTGGGAGTAACTGTGACAGCGGTGGTAGATACAGTTGTAGTAACAGCCTTGGCAGAAGTTGTGATCCAAGAAGTGACAGTCGCGGCAACCACGTTGGTTGAAGTCTTGGTAACGTCAGCGGGGGTGACAGTCTTGCCAACATCCACAACTTCAGTCGACTTGACAGTGACCACGCTGTCACCTTGAGTGATCTGCTGAGTCTGAGTGGTTGTGCTCTTCTCAGTGTTGGTCTTGGTGGTAGGATCAGGCGTGATGGTGGTTCCAACATCAAGAGTAGAAGTAGACTTCTCTGTAACGGTCACATCGGCTCCGGTGGTGGTGACCAAAGCTGTCTGGGACGTGGTCACAGTTTGTGTGGTGTAGACAGTTGTAGAGCTGTAAGTCTGAGTAGCAGCAATACCCGCATCAAAAGGTGTCGCATCAACAAGTGTCATGTTGATCCAGGCAGTGGAAGTGAAGAAAGTGCCGAGCTCAAACTGTGCAACCTCCTCACCCGAGAGCTGTTTGGAGAAAGAAGCACGCTGACTAGTGGAAGATCCAGGGCCAGAGTTGTCGAACTCTCCGAAGACGACGTTGGCTGTTCGGGGATCAACCTTGGTCCAGGCTTGCCAACCTGCAGCAGCGATGCAAGAGCCCAGCTCAGACTCAATGTAGGCAACACGAGCGTATTGATCCCAAGGTCGACCGAGGTAGATACTGGAGTAAGAAGCGCCTCCCGCAGGAGATACTGTGCACTGATCGAAAATTTTCGATCAGCAATCCCTATCATTACCTAGGCAAACACGTGCTTGTGACAAAAGCCTAATGAAACCCATCCGTACAAGTGACGTGACGAACGATTAGATGTACCAATCAATAACAAACAACTCTCAAAAATGGGAGTGCAATGAACCCAGTTTTGGTGGCTAAACGATATTATACTGCCATGAAAGCTTAGTGGCTAAGCCAGCATGATGAGTATGGTGAAGCAAACCTTGGGTAACACTGCGAGAAGCAAATGACAAATGGTCACTATGAAAGCGAGTGTTTGTCACGCACAAACACATATAAATGAATCACCTCTAACACTAGATCATCAGACAATCACCAATGAATGAGTGACATGACTGAAGAGCCTCGAAAATCACCGATAAAGCTTACGAAGCCTGACAATTATGGTATAATAAACCTTGTTTCTCAGGTCAAATGGGCATTTGTCACAATAGGCACAGTTACAAGCGAGCATTTGTCACCAACAAACACATATCAATGAATCACTTCTAACATTAGATCACTCGACAATCTCCAATGAAGGAGGCACATGACTGAACAGCCTTAGTGATCACTGATGATGCCTAAGCAAGCCTGATGATGATTGTGTAACAAACCTTGTTTGTCACTGTTGAAAAGAGCGTTTGCCACAATAGGCACAGCAATAAACGAGCATTTATCAGTGACAAACGCCTGGCAATGAGTCAACTCAAACACTGAATCATGGTGAGCTTCTTCGCTGAGTAGCGCACGTGGTAAAGGAAACTCAACTATAAATATCAGCTCCCGATCCTCCTTTCACACTCTGTTCTTCACCACTCATTACCACTCTTCCTTTGAGCCCAAGGCTACCCAGTATTTTACGAAAATTTTCTTTACTTTTGACTACCGTCCATCCACTATGGCAGCATCAACTTCCAGACCCACGCTCGACGAGCTTGTGTCCAGAAACCGTGCATTCGCCATGTCCATTTCAACTTCCAGTACTACCGTCGAGCAGCTTCTTTTCAACGATGCGCCAGAAGTTCCATATCCTCCAGGATCCGAAAAACTCTGTCACGCCGTTGAGATGACTCAGCGATACGCCTACGACGATTCCGCACCGCATATCCCACAGAATCTTCGAGGCGCTACCCCCAATCATCTCAAGACCGACGGGAAGCTTCGTTTGTATGCCAAAGAACGAGGCTTCATTGTTTCCATCAACCCTCGGCTCACACATGGAATGGTACTATTCATGAAAGGACACATTAAAGTCTTTGGTATGTCAATTTTGGCAGAGTATCCTCTAGTACGTATTTGACTGACAACCGACGTAGCCATAGTGCCCATGACCTCTCTCCGCCAAGGTTCAGCCTTTAGAACCCTTGCAGATAAGACGGCGGACAATATTCCCTTGTTGGAGGCACCAGCCATGGACTTGCAATCCCAACAGGCCGATAATCTGTTTGACCGGACAGTCCGAACACTTTGGAATCTCATTTCGCAGCCAGAGTCACTGTCAAGGCTTCGAGAGCTTCTTATGCCCGAAGAAGACATCGTTGGATATTTCAATATGGCCAGAGATAATGTCGACTCTATCACCAATGCTCTTCTCCCCGAAGTTCGGCACGTTCTACAGTCTGGCGAATTCTCTTTGAGAGACCTTACCAACCTTCGACATCTTTCCGCCGACTGGCCAAGCAACCAAGCTAGTTGTATCTATGTGAGAATTTACACTAAACGAAACGACAGGCCTGGACCTTACTCGGACACGTCACAAGCGGACATTAACGGCAATGTTGGCGTGTATTTTGGACAAACTCGTCGCATCAGAGATCGAGAGCGTCAATACAGAAATACAATAGTTCCCGGAACACGAAATCCTCATTTGAGGATTGCCTTGAAGTCGTCTCCAGAAGATCGACATATGATTCCCATCATGATATGGGAAGATGGAAATGTTTCATCTCACGTTCTCAATATGGCAGAACAAACTATGGTCCTTCTACTAAGGTCCTATGAGCCATTCCTATTTGTGCCTGAAAACGATGTTTCTTCAATGGCTTTGGTGAACTCACGACGCGCAAAATTGCTTGCTTCTTTCCAGGCTACAGCCGCTTCTACAACAGGTTGGCCACGTATTAATGGCCGAGGTTGTAATCAGGAAAGCCCGTTGTATGGAAGTACAAGATCGATTTACAAGTTTTTGTCTATTCCTATGGCCCCCGGAAACCCAAATGTCAGATCTTTCACCAGCTACCGCCTTCGAAGAACACTGTTTTACTACGACGCCCAGGCTGCTTTGATGGAGATGAAGTTGAACGTCCACTACAGTGATACCAACATCAGGGCGTACCACCAATCATTCAGGGTCAGAAATGCCACCCTCAATGCCCAACGCCCTAAGTATGGCTATCTTGTGATTGAGGTCATGGACGATGGCAAACCACATACTTCCCCCTACATGGGTGTGCCTTCTGTCGGACCATTTGAAAACTTCAGTCAGGCCTCGAGCTTTGGAATTCATATAGAATGGTTCAATGAATCAGCTCAAAGATGGTGCAAGGCTACCGTGGCAAGGATAGGCTACATCAACGAAGGCAGGATAGCCGCAACAGGCGACGTGGAAGGTTGCTTGAAGCCATACCGAGAAGCTATGCTGTTGCTTCAAGGCCTTAAAGGCTTGCAATACACGGGAACATTGAACGGATTTCCCAAGAGAGTTGTCATCCAGGGCCAAGGTATATCTGTGCTGAGGACCAACCACTTACAGCAAGAGTACCGCCTAGATCCCCAATCTGGAGTCTCAAGCCCTGCCCCAGCCAGATCAAGTTGGCAACAGAACTGTAGACGCATGTTAAACGAGTTTTCTTGCGATGTGACTCGAGTTCTTCTGGAAGCACCTGCCGCAAATGATCCGACCATGCTCTTTACTGCATCTGACGCTAAAAATGCTGGACTTCTGACGAGCAAGGGCAAAAAACGTCCTTGCGACACTTGTTACCTCGCCTATTCTGGTTCCACCATTATCGTCTGTGAGCCTGATACGTCAAATCCTTATGGATGCTGCAGGCTTTGCTCTCTGTTCAGCCGCCCCTGCACCTTCACTGCTATAAGCCAACTGTCTCCTCTTCTTGGTGATCGGCAGCCCTGGAGACACTCGACCTTCGCTTTGTCTTTGTACCCTAATGGACCATTCCGTTGGCTCATTTACCATCGCTCCATTTCCGACGAGGAACTCGATGCGGATGTCTTTGTACAGGAACCATTCGAGGAGAGATTCGGGCTTCTCGAGGACGATGATGATGATGCCGACGGGGGTGAGAATGTTGAGGCTTAGGGACAGGCAGTTGAAATGGGTAAAGAATGAGTTGCTGGACCTAGATTTATAGTTTCGGGGAGTGAATTCATTGCGACGGCATTTGGCTTGAGATTGCAGTCTCAGACAATGTGTTGTCTCTGGGAACAGAGCTAGAATCAGGTAGTGCCAGGTATAAATGAATGGTAACTTAGGAACCACTATAGGGACCATACAAAGGTTGCTAGCCTAGGCATTCAAATTTCCTAGATAAAGCTTTTCTTGTCAATCTAGCCAGTTCTATCTATAACAGACCCAAGAGAGTAGATGCTTGAAGCCGTAAGTGTAGTGAAGCCAAATGCCACCCAGGGTGTCCTCCCGGAGAGATATGCTATACGATTCAACTAGTGGATATCCAGCTTTGAACTACCGAGTCAAGATCAACACTAACTCGCATTGCCTTACAATAGTTCCTGGCATTCCAGTCAAAGCGTAGCCGCAATGGATCATCAGGTCCAGGCGATCTTCCAGAACTTCCTAGTGGCGTTCGGCATTGTCTTGCCGACATCTAAAATTAGTCCTACGGTCTAACCCTGGCGGGTAAATTGCAAATTTCAGGGGATCTGCATTGAAATCAAGCCGACGCTATTGGCTAATCTGTTTACGAGCACTGAAATTTTGGGGCACTCCACATGGGTAGGGCTCGTTCAGGCTCGTTCGAGCTCGTATCTCCCGCTGTCTCGACCTCGCCCCTAGCCATGCGGAATGCCCGACGGACTTTCTAGGCAACGCTTGCAATAACTCAATTCAAGCCGACTTTTTCAGGGGCTTGACTTAGGGGGGGTATAAATTGAATTAAGTTATATTTTAAAGGTCAGGCTTAACTTAAATAAGCTAACTTAAGGGATATTAATTAAATAGCTATAAGAAATAGCCTTACCTATTTTTTATAATTAGTTTTCTAAGTATTATATTACCTTTATTACCTTTAGATTTAGGCTATAATATTAATCTAATAATATTATTCTAGTTTAATTAAATAATCTCTTTATTTTAACTAATTTAATAAATATATATAAAATATTATAAGTTATTTTTAATAACCTAGGATAGGTATATTTATATTATTTTTATTATTTAATTAATTTATAATTAATTTACTTAACTTTTTCTATTAAATATTAAAATAGCTTAATAATAAAATATTTATATAGCCTTATTTATTTTATATAAAAAGCAATAAAAATATTATTAATTTTATTAGGCTTAAAGACTATATCTTATATAGTAAGTAATTAAAGGAATTAAAGGTCTCTAATCTTTTAATTTTCTAGATAAAAGGCTTTAAAGTAAATATAAATAGCTTTAACCTTAATTTTATTATTAATTAAATAAATAAAGAATTTTAATTATATATTAAAATAAAGGATTATTATTACTTAATAGACTAATAATAAGGTAATCTTTTTCTTATAGCTATATAGCTTATTTATAATATTAATAATAGCCTTATAGGCTTAACTAGTTATTACTTATAAAAGTAAGGCTTAATTTATTAAAAAAGAATAAAATAGTAAGGGATTTAGTAGAGAGAGATTTAAAAAGCTTAATAAAGTTATAGCTATAAAGAGATTATTATAATAACTATAAAGATATTAATATAGCTTTATATAGCTATATATAATAAATAAGATTATAGCTTTTTTATAGCCTTTAAGCTTTTTAGTCTTTTCTTTAAAGGGATATAAAATACTTATAATTTAATATAAATAAGCCTAATTATTTAGATATAAGATATCTCTCTTAAAAATCCTCTTTAAAGGCTTAGGGTTATCTAAGCTATAAATATAGAATTAATTAATAATAATCTATAAATAAAAGATATAATTAATTATAATAAATATTAAATTTTATTTTATTTATTAATTAAGCTATAGCTAAATATAAGTAAATATATCCTTAAAGCTTAAAGTATTTTCTATTTTATAGGCTTTATATATATATTATAACTAAAGCTTATAATATTATAGTGTTTTTTATATAAATTAAATAATATTATATAGCTTTTTTATTGCCCCTAAGGTATACTATAATTACTTATAGTTATTTATATAATTAAAGGTAAATTAAATAGAAAATAAAGAAATAAAAAGTAAAGCCTTAGTTATAAAATTAATAATATAACCTTAATACTAAAGCTAATAAAGTTATATTTACTTAATAATTAAATATAATAAAAAATAACTTAGTTACTTATAAAAAAGGGCTATAAAGCAGGTAATATTTAATTTAATATTATTAAAAGTAAAAAAGCTAAGCTTATATAAAAAAAGCTTAAATAACTAATATACCTTATTAATAATAATAGCCTAATTCTTATTAAAAAAAGCTTTTTTAAGCTTTTAAAAAGTAATAATCTTATAAATTAGAAATCCTTTTATTATAATATAGTAAATAAGTATTCCTAAAATAGTATAGCTATTTAAAGAGGTCTATAGGTTAAAGGATAAGCTAATTAAAAAGAAAGCTATAAGTAGCTCTTTAGTAATAATATCTTTCTTTTTAGTATAGCTTTTAAAGAGCTAATTTTTAACTATATTAGAGGCTTTTAAGAGGGCTATTTTAATAATCTTAGGTAATATCTATAAAAGGCTATAAAAATAGCTATATATAATAATATTAAGGGAAATAGCTATAGTAATAATTTAATTAAAAAGGCTATTATAAAAGCTCTTAACTAAAAAGGTAATTATAGGTATAAAGAAGGTATTTTAAAAGGCTGCCTTAATAGATAGCTATAAAGAAGGCTATAATAATAATATTAGCTCTTTAAAATAGATTTTAGGTTAAATAATTCTATAGGCTAGTTTTAGGTATTTATTATATAATAAAGAAGCCTATAAGAAGTTATATAATCTATCTTTAAAGTTACCTTTAGTATTATATATCTTATAAAGCTAAAAGGCTATATTAATAAGGTAATATTAATAAGAGGTAATTAATATAAAGATATAACTATAATTAAAAATCTAAGTATAGTAAGGTATATATTTATATACCTATTTCTTTAGTATAAATAGGTACTTTTTATAGTAAAATACTAGAAGGTCTAATGTAATGGTTACACCTAACCACTACGCCACAGGGCAAAAGATTGGGCTATAACTGCTATTGTAGCAATTACAGTGGTGTGTACAGCTGCTTATAGAAGCCTTACAGCGCTGTTACGGGCACGAATCGTAACATCTAATAGCTAAAAATAATGCCTTTTCTTAGGTAAGGAAATCTAGCTAAGCTATTAGGTAATTAAAGCAGGCTTTAAAATAATAGAAAATTTAATTATTAATATTTTTAATAATATTAAAAAAAATACTAATAATAGTAATATTAATATTATTATAGTATTATAAAAAAAATATAGTTTAAAAAGAGATTAAAAAGGCAATTTAGTAATAATTAAAAAAAGCTAGCCTTTTAGGTATATTATAAGAAATTAATATAAAAAAGTAAGGGATTTTACTAGGGTTTTACTAAGTAAGATTTTTAATATTAAAAATCTTACCTTAAATATACTATTTTTATAATAAAAATAGCCTTAAAATTAGAAAAAATAAGAAATATTTATATATTACTATTTTTAGTATATAGACTTATAGACTTATAAGTTAGGACCTTTATAGACTTAAGTTATGGCGATTTTTCCTGACTTATAAGTTAGGGGGGCGGGCTTGAATTGACTAAGCCGACTTGAGTTATTGCGAGCGTTGTTTCTAGGTAAGATTTATGCATAGCTTTTACACTATTTGGGAGCCAGGTTCTTGTATTCTCGAATTCTGCCCCATAAGTGAAACATCGTGTGCTGGGATATTGGGCTTTGACCTTGAAGGGAGATGTAGTATAAGATGGCGAGAGACATTCATGTCATTTGTTTTGTAGCACACCAATACATTCGTTCAATTCAATTCTGCCCATCATGAAAGGTTCAACCACTCTCGCTTTTACACTCGTTCAATTAAGTGCTGCTTCGCAGCTTGTCTGGCCCTCGAAATCGGACGAGGTTGAAGATCTTCTGTACATGCAAGGAGGATTCAACAAGAGAGGTCTCGCTGATGGTAAGGAACCCGCCATTTGTTCCGTCTTCCCAAACCAATACTGACGATTCTCAGCGCTAAGAACTTGCGAGTTCGGGAACAATAATCCTGGACAACAGAACACGGCCGAATGGCTCCGAACAGCCTTCCACGATGTCATTACACACGATGCCAAAGCGGGAACAGGTGGCCTGGATGCTTCAATCTACTGGGAGTCTTCCCGACCTGAGAACCCCGGCAAGGCCTTCAACAACACCTTCGGCTTCTTCCATGGCTTTTACAACCAGCGCGCCAGCGCTTCTGACCTCACAGCCCTCGGCACAGTCCTTGCCGTCGGAGCTTGCGAAGGTCCCAACATTCCCTTCCGTGCTGGCCGAGTCGATGCTTTCAAGGCTGGTCCATCGGGTGTCCCTGAGCCTTCGACTAACTTGAAGGATACATTCTCTGCTTTCACCAAGGCTGGCTTCACCAAGGAGGACATGACTGCTATGGTTGCTTGCGGCCATGCTATCGGCGGCGTGCACAGCGTCGACTTTCCCGAGATCGTTGAGATCAAGGCTGATCCCAACAACGATACTTCAGTGCTCTTCCAGAAGGACATTACTTCTTTCCATAACGGCATTGTCACTGAGTACTTGGCCGGCACGTCCAAGAACCCTCTGGTTGCTGCAAAGAACGCCACTTTCCACTCAGATAAGAGAATCTTCGATAACGACAGGGCTACCATGAAGAAGCTCTCGACCAAGGCTGGCTTCAACAGCATGTGCACTGATATCCTCACCCGCATGATCGATACTGTCCCAAAGAGTGTGCAGCTCACCCCCGTCCTCGAGGCTTACGATGTCCGTCCTTACATCACCGAATTGTCTCTCAACAGTAAAGGCAAGATACACTGGACTGGGTCTGTCAGAGTCAAAATCATGAACAACATTCGTGATCCCAATGACCTTGCTATCAACCTCATCTACGCTGGTCGAGACGGCAAGAAGGTCACTGTTCCTACGCAGCAGGTGACTTTCCTCGGTGGTACCTCTAACGGCGCTGGTCAGCTCTTTGCCAATTTCCAGTTCGATACCACCCTTGACGCCAAGAATGGCATCACCAAGTTCTGGATCCAGGAGGTCAAGCCCTCCACCAAGGCCACTGTCACCCACGATAACCAGAAGACTGGTGGCTACAAGGTTGATGACACCGTTCTTTACCAGCTCCAGCAGTCTTGCGCCGTGCTCGAGTCGCTTCCTAACGCACCTCTGGTCGTCACAGCCATGGTTCGCGACGCCCGTGCCAAGGACCCCTTGACCCTCCGCGTCGCCCACAAGAAACCCGTCAAGGGCTCTATAGTCCCCAAGTTCCAGACTGAGATCACCAACTTCAAGGCAACTGGCAAGAAATCCGCTGGCTTCACTGGGTTCCAGGCCAAGACCAAGTTTGAGGAGCAGAGCACTTACTTTGACATCGTCTTGGGTGGCAGCCCTGCTTCAGGTGTTCAGTTTCTAAGTAGTCAGGCCATGCCTGACAAGTGTTCATAAGCATATCATCTTGTAATATTTAGATCTAGACTTGCATTTTGGGACTAGCATAGCGAATCGAGACTTTCATAATGAATTGACCCAGTTACTTATACTTGGCGTTATCTTCATACATAATTGAGATGAAGCAGATAATTTTATAAGAGACGCAAGCACCCTCGACCCTCCAACTTGGTGAGAGAAATAAGAGACTGATCAGGGTGTGGCTGGTCTACAAACGCGCCCGTGACGAAAAATAGCCCTGCTTTTGGAGCAAGCTAACAACCTCATCTGCAATGCCCCATGATAGCTCAAAACCTCTGCCACCGACACCATACGCATGAACAACAACACCTGGCTTGAGACGCTCCAGTTCTAGGCGAAGGCCACCTTCGCGCGCCGGTCGACGACCAACAATGTCCCTGACAACATCGAAGCGATCGGACTCCTTGGCGCCAACAGAAACAGAACCTTCGCTGTCGAAAGGGAACCACTTTGCTGCATTGAACAAGAGAATCTGTCTTGTATCAGCTGAAGGGTAAGGGTTCCAGTCACGGGGCTCTTTGGTGCCTCCAATGATAGTTCCGCCTTCTAATGGTCGCGGAATAGCGAATGACCAAGACCCATCCGAATTCGGGATTGTTATTGTCTTGGAAATTGGGTTTCGGACAAGACATGTCTGGCCTTGCATAGGATTAGTGATAAAATGAATGCGCGTCGGTGTCTTATTACTTACCACGGATGGGAAATACTTTCGGATCACCGAAGCCCATGCCCGAGCAATTGATCACAACAGACACAGAGGCTTCAATCGCGAAGACCTCTTCCAGTGATGCAAGTATGTACTGCCTTACACGGCCTCCCCTATGCTGAAATCTGCGCTGTAAAAACGAAGCATATACGGGGCTATTGAGAGAATACGACCGGTAACGAAAGCCCAGTTGTATAGAGTCACCCATAGCACTCAGTTCACTGCTGCTGAAAAGTTCGAAGCTCGATTCGAGGTGAGCGTACACGGACTTTGATACATCCTTGGTAACATCGACATATTCAGGCGCCGGGTTCTCAAAAAACTCTTCTCCTGGCATGAATTCCACACCAGCGGCATGTTTGTCTTTCTCAGACCAATTGTCAAGAGTGTCATATGTCTTCTTCGCCCATATCGCCTCTTGGAGGAGCTGGGGGGTCTTCCCCGGGCATGGTCGATAATGTGCGCCGGCCCAAGGCGTAGCGTAGTTGATGGACGTCTCGTTGGGGAAGTCTCGTGCGATGATGACGACGGATGGTGGGTTTTTCTGTGAGAGAGTTTGTTCTTGGACTCGAAGGGCTGTGGATAGTCCTATGACTCCAGCGCTGTGGGATCCAGAGTTAGTGATTGTCCTTAATGTGATAGAGTGCTCAAGGCGACTCAAAGGGCTTGAAAGCCTGAGGAGCCATTCGACATACCCGACAACGACAATGGTTTCGCCTGGTTGAGACATTCTTAGTAAGTGGGGTTAGAGATTTCTCGAAATAAGTTCACAAAGATGTTTGAGTCAGGATGGATGACTTGGAGGAGGACGAGCTAGTTAGTGCGTGCTCTTATAAAAAGAGGGAACTGATGCAGACTTATTCTCTGACTTCGGAAGACGCCGGTAGCATATCTACATATCTCGTTCGTATGAGGCGTATCATCTGCACTTCCAGGGTCCCCGTCACGATTTCTGATATTTATTTTATTTTGACTTCCATCAAATCAACTACCAAATCCATTTCGAGGGCGCCACTTGTTGGTAGTCAAAAAGAAGGCGCCTAAAGCGATGGAGGGAGGTGTCCGTCGAGACTTGATTGGCCATTGAGCTGCATTAGCCTCACGGAGATCCACCTCCATTCGAGACTGGGGAGAGCTCCATCTATAGACCATCACGGATTCATCCTGGCAGAAGTACGTAGTTTGATATTTCAGTATTGACTCAGTGACAGTCCCTCCCCGAACTCTGTCCGGACATCGGAGACTGACCTATCTAGGAGCCTATAAGTAACCATTCCCATCCCTGCTGTTAGTTGGACTAATCCAATCCAGCCTCCATAGCTCGTGCTAAATCCCCCAAACCCTTACAATACTATACTCACCATGCCTCTCCGAACCGGCGTTTTGACTACTGATGCACCTGCACCTAGCCCCCATCTCTCGCAGGCAATCACCCACAATGGAACAGTCTACTGCTCGGGTTCATTTGGCATGGATCCTCAGACTCGACAACTGGCTCAGGGTCCCTATCATCAAACCGTATGTGATCCTCTTAGATCCCCAGAGATATGAGCGTACTCTGTGCTCTAACCCTCAAAAAGGCTGGTGCTCTCAAGAACCTCGACGCTATTCTTAACAAAGCGGGAACAAGTCTTCACAATGCTTTGAAAGTCACCATCTTTATATTGAATATGGACCATTACGCTGAGGTCAACAAGGCTTACCTCGAGTTCTTCACCTCCGATCCCAAGCCAGTAAGTCACTTCTCCCCTCAGGTGTCGGCTTGGTACTGACAACGATGGATAGAGCCGAACGTGCGTGGCTGTTGCTCAACTTCCTCTAAAGGGCGCCCATGTGGAGATGGAGGCTATCGCTGCTATTCCTGAGAGGTCTAGCAAGCTGTGAGAACTTTTATCAATTTTTTCTAGCCTATAATACGACAAACAAAAGATGATGCGCAGAACCTTCCAAGTCCTGTTATATACAGCTTAATCAACACAATAAGTTTGATGCAGAACTATATATCAGGATATGATACCTGAAATGACCCGTGCCCTTGTGTAATATGGTAGGAAAACTGCCTCACTGTGTCCTCTGGATGTGTTCAGGCCCTGCGAGAACAAATTATCCTTAATCCCCCAGGATCCTGATAAGCTCGCGAACTGCTGTTTAGAAACTCAAGCCGTGGTCGAAAACGTGCCCTCCAAAGGTGCCTGGGAAGTTAGTAAGAGCAGAGATATAAAACAGTCAACGTTAACCGATGAAGCAGCCATTGAGTCCACTTGGGCAGGAAATTATTGGAACGAAGAGACGCCGATCGACTCCGCTTTGTTTAGACTTCTCAATAGGTATATCAAAACACCACTTGCAGCTAGAAAGGTAGGGGGAATACTAAGGTAGTCAGCCACAAAGCCTAAGTATTGAATGGAGGTACACCTCCGCTGAACCACTAGCGTAGGTCGGGTTGCACCACTCTCCATGGTTAGCATCCCGGACTTGCTTCACGGCCTCGCTCTGAGATATAGCGATTAGCGTTTCGTAAATGTGAGAACTTAGTAGATTGGATGTGAGATGCCCCACGATTCATGCCCCCTTCCGGGGCCCCATGCTGAAGTCTGATCTAGATCCGATGTCGGTGAGCTTTTTGGAGCAAGAGAGATATAAAGTAGGCCCTTGGCCTTCTTGAAAACTACCAATTATCTTCAAACATATTCTCAATATCCTTCTACCATCAAGCATTCACCAACATGTCCGCAAAACTCTCAGAAGCGAACTTTGCCGCTGCTGATGGCAAAACCCTTGAGCTCTCCCCTTCGAAGAACATCGGCCAGGATGTGGGTGTCTCTTCCGAAGTCGATTTCTGCTGTGTCTAGTCTCGTTTGTGATGCTTCCCGATTTCCCTGCCACGAAAAGTTAGGGTTGGCTCTTTACCGCTGAGGAGAAAGGGGTAGCTGTCACTCGCATGGCCAGAGATGCTGTTTCTGAGGAGGAACATAACCAGTCTGTGTTGCATGGCATACGACTTGCCGTCACGGATATCAAAGTCTGGGCTTTTGTAAGTGCTCTGAGTCCCCATGTTTCCGAAAACGTCTAACCACGGGACAGGCTCTTTTGCTCCTATCTAACCAGTCTGCCTACGGTTTCAACTACTTTTACCCTGCCATCGTCCGAGGCTTCAACCTGGGTAGTCGAACAATCACTCTTGTCTGTACCGCGCCACCATATCTTCTCGGGGCTTTCATCTCCTACTTTATCGCTTGGCACAGTGACCGCAAAGCAGAGAGAGGGTGGCACATAAGCGTTGCGATTCTTTTCGCAATCGCTGGTTTCATCATCAGTGCTGCGACGATCAATATCCCCGCTCCTTATGCTGCATCATTCTTGTACGTGTGCGGTTGCTTTGGAGCAAACGCGGCTTTATACAGCTGGGCTGCGTCTTCAGTTGGCCAGACACCGACCAAGAAGGCTTGTGCCACGGTTATCATCAATGTCACCGGTCAGCTTGGAACCATCTGGAGCCCTTACTTCTTCGACTCGAACGATGAGCCGAGGTATACTAGGGCGATGATTCTTCTTTTGGCGTTTGCTGTATTAGAAATCTGCGTTTGCTTTTTGTTTAAGTTCATTCTTCGAAGGGCCAATAAGAGGATTATTGCCAAACATAAAGGAACCGGACGAGTCCCGACACTATTCACTCTTTAATCTTGTCGGATATGCTGCGGTTAGATATAGTCTTAGTTTCCGTATACAGGGAATAGCTGATTGGTGTACGATGGATATTACTTCAATATATGATTTCTCATCTATGCATAGATTTATCATACTCGCCTCATGATGAAATATTACCGTATTGGGAAATATTTGGCTCGTCGGATCGCGAGCGGTGCCGGTTTCCAATGTCGCGGAGCCGCAGGATTAGAGTTCACTAGCGATATAAGCAAAGTGGATTTTGCAAGTCGGCTTGTGCCCGAAGCTGTAAACAGTCTCGCATGCCATGAACCATCTCAACAGGTTCGAGATTACAATCAACGATTCGATAGAGACAGGACAACGTCATAATTGCGACGCGAACACTGCACTGCTATGGGTTAGTATAGCTATATACATAAAACTAGGTCAAACACATGTCTATCCTTCGTCTCGTGTCGGTGATCGATCTCTCCTAGCGAATAGAGGCCATGAGATGAGTCCTTGAGTGTGGCGTTCCCTATTGAGTTAAAATTGCGGCTTTGCGGCATCTAATGCGCCGCATCGTGCAACTACACAGCGGCTCGGATCCGAATCCTGGACGCATCAACAGGTACTCGACCTATCGCTTCACAATAACCTCAGCACGCAATCGTTCCCCACGTTGTCGCAACAAAGGTCAGCGTAGCAATGGAGTGCAAATCATCACGAAAAGGGCGATTCGTGAGTCAGTGAAATCAATTTAGAAGTATGGAGTCGATCTGGTGTGATTTGATAGTGGTCTCATATCTGATGGCCGTTTGAGATAAAGCCAAGCACTTCCCGCACGCAGATCACTCGGCTGTATCCGCTCTTCATTCCAGTTCTTTATCTTTCCATCTGCAGATATGGGCGTCACAGAAGACTCAAAGGACCTTTCGAGGGTTCAAAGCCGGGAGAAAGAAGGAGAGACGGCTATTGTCTCTGAAAAGTATGCTGATGTCACGCTTCGTCTCGTCGAAGAGCATGGCGATCAGTTTGGACCTCTGACTCCAGAAAAAGAGAAGAAGCTGCGAAGAAAGCTTTACTGGCACGTGATGGGACTCTTATCAGCAATCAATCTGCTTCTATTCGTACGTCCACCAGCATCACCAACTAGATATGAATTTACTGAAATCTGCAGATTGACAAGTCAACTCTCGGATATGCTGCCATTCTCGGCCTTTTCGAAGAAACAGGTATTGACAAGGCACAATACAACAATCTGGGAACTTTCTTCTATGTCGGTATGTTTCAGACCCTTTACTGCCTGCAACAACCATTCTCACACTATCGCAGGATACCTGGCTGCGCAATGGCCCGGCCACTATCTCATGCAGAGACTTCCCTTTGGTAAATTTGTTGCCGGCTTGGTTTTCATGTGGGGAGCCACTATCCTTCTTCACTGCGTTGCGACCAGATACGCTGGCCTTATTGTTCTTCGCATCGCCCTCGGAGCTGCCGAATCAGTAGTCGTGCCAGCAATGGAGATGACAATCGGCATGTTCTTCAACCGACACGAACAATCATTCCTTCAACCGTTCCTCTGGGTCACAGCAGCTCTGGCGCCAGTCTGCGCAGCTTTCATATCCTACGGCCTCCTATGGAGTCATAGCGCAGTTTTACCATGGAAGCTCTTCATGATCGTTACCGGAGGCCTTTCCGTCATCTTGTCTGTATTTGTTTGGTTCTACTACCCCAGCAACCCAGCCGAGGCTAGGTTCTTGACTCTGGAAGAGAAGGTCCACTCTATCAAGAGAGTACATGAGTCGAGTCAGAGTTCCATTGAGCAGAAGCAGTTCAAGAAGACCCAGTTTCAAGAGACATTGCGGGATCCAGTTTCGTGGTTGTTTGCTCTCCAGGCTTTCACCCTCATGATGTCCAACAACTTGACATATGGACAACAGAATCTCATTACTACAGCTCTCGGCGTCGATGCTCTAGGTTCAACACTTGTTGCTGCAGCTGGAGGTGGCTTTGGAGTCGCGATTTGTCTTGCCGGAACTTTTGCACTGAAATGGTGGCCTTCCAACCTCGCTCTCCACGGCCTTGTCTGGTGTATACCTGCTGTTGCTGGTGGTATCGGAATGGTCGCCATCAACTGGAACGAGAAACTCGGAATGCTTGCTTGCCTCCTCCTCGCAGGCCATACCTACGGAAATACTTACATCATTGCGCTGGGTTGGGCAACATCGAGTGCCGCTGGCTACACCAAGAAGCTTACCCGCAACGTCATGTTCATGATCGGCTATAGTGTTGCAAACTTGATTTCACCGCAAATCTGGGTTCCGAAGGATGCTCCCAGGTATTACGGTGCTTGGATCTCAATGATTCTTATCAGCTGGGTCGGAACTCCGGCGATATTATTCGTCATTCAGTTTATTCTGAGGAAGAGGAACAAGGAGCGCACAGAGTGGGCGGCTAGTTTGAGTGAGGAGGAGAGACTTTTACATGAGTTTGGTGAGGTGGAGCAGCTGGATGATAATGGCCAGATTGTTCGAAGAAAGGTCGAAATTGCCCTCCTAGATCTGACTGATCTTGAAAACAAGTTCTACATCTATCCTATTTAGGGTAGTCGGATTAGTTAAGATTTAATGCCTAGGTCCATTTTAGTTAAGAAAAAGTTTTCTCCGATTACGGAATCGTCTAGTTTTGCAAAAGAATCCAACACTACTTGACATTTAACTGTTTCACGGTTCTTTAAAACACTATTTGCTAGAGTTCTTGTGCCCGAGTCCGGGCAGCTTACCTCTGGGTGTTTTGTGTGCTTTGAGCCTGATCATTCTCACGGAAGAGCAGCAGGTAGCTACTTATTTATACACCTCTGGAGTCAGTTATCAGGATATCTAGCTTTTAGCTAAAATAAAGATCCTAGATAAGTATTTTGCCTGTATGTATTTTTTTGGTGTTCTTTACCTTTATGGCCTGGAGGCTAAAGCCTCTTTTGACCCCTCAACCTTATCACAGTGCCAGAGTCCAACTTTTGGGAGTGGAGGGCTTATCTAAACAACCGTAGTCCAGTCCTCACTTGGCGGCATTTCATCATATCAGATTTTCTGGGGCAATTGTAATCTCTCAGTCACGGATCGGAACAAAATAAGACATTAAGATTGCAACTTCTACTTTTATCCAACATTCACACGCCTAATACCAGACGAATAAAATCCAAGCCTATGAACAATATCTTCTTTCGACGGCAAGACAATATGCATATCAAGAACTCTCTCTTTTAGAATCAAGCACCAAATTTAAATAGTGAAGATCGCAATCACTGGTGCAGCAGCTAGTATTGACCTCGCAGTTGCTCAACTTCTAGCAAGTCGCCATGCCCAACTCTCGCTCGCCGACATGAACACAGCGGGCCTTGGGGCTACTCTCAATTCTCTTTCTGGTGATGGGCACATCATCACTCAGGTCGATGTGCGTGACAGCCAAAAAGTGAATGCGTGGATCGAGAAGACCGTTTCCGTCTTTGCTAAGCTTGACGGTGCTGTCAATATGGCTGGCGTCTTTACCCACGGGACATGTCTTCGTGATGAAACTGATGAGATGTGGGACTTCATCATGGGAGTAAATTCTCGCGGTGTTTTCAATTGTTTGAGAGCAGAGTTAAGTCATATTAAATCTGGAGGAAGCATTGTAGGTGACGATCAACTTTTCTAGTGGAATAAGAAAACTCATGCGTGAGCAGGTGTCAGCAGCAAGTGTTGATGGCCAAGCTGACTTTGATAATGCTTCTGTTTATTGTGCAAGCAAGCATGCTGTCATTGGCATGTCTCGATCTGCCGCAAAGGAGAACGAGAATATTCGCATAAACTGTGTGGCACCTGGTACGTTTCAGTCAATGCTGAAAAATCACACAGCTGTTCCACGTCAAGCTACAGTATTTCTGACAACCATTATCGTTAAAAGGCAGTGTACGAACACCCATGATGGAGGGTGAGGGAATGGCTGAAGCTGTAGAAGCAGAATTTGCGCTGCAGGTTCAAAAGCGTCCTGCTGAGCCCCATGAAATTGCAAATGTTGTTGCTTTTCTTCTCAATGATGAAGCTAGCTTTGTCACCGGAGCTGTCTACAATGTTGATGGAGGTTGGATCTGTTAGTCGGAGGTTACCCCGAGCACTTCGGCCTAGGTCGGCATGTAGCCGATAAGGATGGAGAACACCCACTTCATGGTAGCATCAGATTGTACTAGTCAGACCAACAGTCTCTAAAACTTTCCATATTTGGTAAAAGTAGTGAGTGGGGGTGCATTCGGTTGTAATTCATGATCAGGCGGACATTACAAGATAGTACTTATCTACAGGATTCCAGCGGACCAGCTCCTCAAGCATTTCAGATTCTTGTTCTTTTTCCAAGTCCAAATATTAGAAGATCGACTATCTCCGTCTCCGAGAAAAAATGACCGTGGAAAGCCGACTCCAACAACCTGTACGGGTCGCCATTTTGGACTGCGACTACGTCGTGCCAAAGGTCGCCGAAACTTGGGGACCAACATACAGCAGTATCTTTGCCCATCGGCTGCAAGCTGTCAGTAAGACTCTGGGGTCTGATAAGGCTCTGCAGATTTCCGCGTTTGACATTATCAAAGACGAATATCCTGATCCAAATGACTTCGACGCCTTCTTGATCACAGGTTCTATCAAAGGCGTCTACGACGAGGATCTGTGGATTGCGACGTTGAAAACTTTCATCCAAGAAACCTACCAGAATCATCAGCATGTGCGTCTGTTTGGAGCCTGCTTCGGGCACCAGATCATCTCCGAAGCCCTGCTTAAGAAACACGGAGTGATTGTCGAGAAAGATCCAAAGGGATATGAAGTCGGCATCCACAAAGTTGCCCTGAACCCCAAGTTCGCAGCTCATTTCGATCGCGTTCTAAGCCTACCAGAGGGAGACGGACTACGGATGCAGTTCGCTCATGGCGATCATGTTCGATTTGAAGCACCGTGGCCCGAGTCGTGGATGTCGATAGGAAGCACGCCACATTGCGCCGTGCAAGGAATCTTTCAACCAGGACGGGTCTTGACGTTTCAAGGTCATTTTGAATTTAACGAGGAGATTTCAACGGAAACGATCACGTACTTCTATACACCTGAGCGAGGCTTTACGCCTGAACAGACGCGAGCTGCTTTGGATCAGATTCGAGGAAAGGATGATTCCGAGGAGGCTGCAAAGATACTGCATGCGTTTTTTACAGAAAGTAATAATGCATAAGAGCAAGCACATCAAGGTCAGGTCAGGTCATGGACGCAGCCTTGTCTGAATTAAGCTTTAGAGTTGGGTGGCTTAGCGTCATGCGCCCCAAGGATGAGGCGCAAGGAATTCCAAGGCAGATTGAAAGGCTAACAATTAATTTCCCTCTTTATACCGCATGCTTCATCTTCTAATTTTCAGTGGCTCATCAATCGAACTCTCCTCTCATCTCGAGATGCAACGGTTTCTCGATGCAGCTGTTTAAAAGCTTTCGCAGCGGCCCCAAGGTCGTGGACAAGGCGGTCAATCTGGACCCGCATACCTGGACATTGCCATCGTCATACAAACCCGCTCAGCCAAATGGTAAACAAACAGTCATTCCAGACCCGAGAGTCTTCTCCAACGTGTTTTCAATTCCCTGCGAAACAGAAGCGCAAAGTATCGAAACTTTGTTGGCATACCCCGACGCGAGCCACGCCGCTGTACACCTCGCTCTGCTTGAATGTTTTCGCAATCTGAAGGCTAGTGCTGGCGCTCTCGACATTGAGGTCATCCAACCACCTGCATACGATGACACCAAGAGACCATCGCTGGCATCGCCATCAGAGCCCACGCAGCTTCCCGCATCCCAAAAATGGGACCTTCTCATAAAACTCGCAGTTACACGATTTACGACTTGGTGGTCTGGCATTGAGCTATTGCTGAACCATGCGAGCGCCTATTCACACCATGGAGGCAGCCGTGCTGCTCTCCAGCTCACAAAGGACTATCTGCCACCCTTGGACATACTACTCGTATGGTACGCACTTATGCTGAGCCCGGAAGCTTATGAAGCTGCTTGCAACGCCCAGGGTACCAATGCCACGCGCTTGAAAAACATTTGCTTCCCCTGGCCTGCGATCCGGGATGTCATCGATATGGACAAGATGCAGCTTGTACTTCCCCGATCTGCCCAGAAGCTGTTCACTAATATCACGTCCCAACCATGTGATATTCTTGAGTATTTACAGAGCCCCCCGGCATATTCAGACGCGGGCAAAGTGCGTATCGAAACAGATTTATTCGGTGAAGTCAAGAGGCACGAGAATATCATCGAGGAGTCTAACAAGCTTCTGTGGATACGCTCACCTGCCTTACAAGGATCCCTGATTCGAGCGGGCTTGGAGTATCTGGACTTTCACCTGAGGGAGCCGAATGCAGTTGAAGAAGAGATGGTTTGTCCCCAGTCTTTCGGAGTTAGACTCTTCTGGAGGACGCATCGCCTATTTCCCAGACAGTACAAGGCCTTCTTGAAAGAAATTGGAGGCACGCAGTCAGAGCAAATACAGGGGCAGGACCTGAAACGAGATGCAAAGATCTTGTTCGATATGGACGACCCATCGCTCACACAGGAGCACTGCCATTGCTGGACCTGCGAGCGAATTCGCGATGATCTCCCAGAATTCGTCTACACAAAACCATCGGCAGAGGCATCCTCCTCTACGTCCTTGACTATCATGCAGAAACAGATTTCCTCCTTATCTGCCGAAACTCTACTACAAATACAAGATGACCTTGGCTTCTGTCTTGCAGTCGAGGACGCTCGCAAATCTGGGCTACCATTGCCAACTCGGCCACCGACTGTTGCAGAGAAGGAAGCCGATAAGATAGCTAAACAGAAACAAAAGGAACTTGGATATAGGCCTGGACTGAATGAGTATGTGGAAGTGTTGCCTGATGGGAGACGTAAGATCCGGACGTATAAATACAAATATGCGACTGGAATGTGGGGTATGACTTTGTTTTGATCTTTACCAGTAGATATCTGTGTCGGTCATAGCGAAAAGGAGCAAGGGGTTGCAAATTCATTGGACGAGGTAAATATCTGGGCGAGAGACGATGCTCTGTCGTTTATGGTGGCTTCTACCTCGAAGTTTTGCAGAAGATATCCATGGATATATTATCAGCTCTCATCTCCCGCAATGTCGAGCCGAAACCACTGCCTCAGCTCCCCGACCTAGTATTTATTGACTACCCATAGCCTGATACAAGACTAGCTACTCCCACTAGGAACAAGATCTCGAGCCAGTCTAGCCACAATCCCAAGTGCATCCACCCTATCACTCATCGGCTCCTTAAGCTCCTTCGCTGGCCGATCGAACCGTCGCCACACCTCAATGAACCGCTGCTGCCCCTCATCCAACCCAATGCCACGAAGCACATTATACATATCATCATGATTCGCAAGTCTCTCCAGGTCTTCAGCGCTAACAGCCGTGGTGGACGGATGTGCCTTGCCGTGAACAACAGCAAGGCTAACGCAGTGAAGAATAAGTGCTGCTAGACCAGCGGCCAACGCCGTAGCTACGGATGAGCCTGTGCGTTCCTCAAAGTCATCTGGCAACGCTCCCTCTCGGTGCGGATTTCGCGATACTACCTTGTGACCTGGTAGAATGAAACTTAAATTCTGAGGGTTGCCCGTAGGGCCCCAAACCCGACCGTCAGCAGTGGCAGCTCCGATGCGGAAGATGCGCTGGCGATCGAAAGACCATGGGTACTCGACTTCCGTGATGGCGCCTGTGTCAGCGGCGGCGCAGAAGAGGAGGATTCCGGCGTCGAGTGCGTCCTTGATGGCTTGACGGAACGTGTTGACGCCATCGCGATTCTCGACTGTCTCTCTGACTGTCCAGGACATTGAGATGATGTCCACCTTCTGGTCTATCGCCGCCCTTATAGCCTATCGCTAGTCAGTCATACTGTGTAGTTATCCGTTTTTGAATCTATCCTCACCAAAGCCGCGCTTTCTGCAGCAATGTATTCCTTGCCATGAGTCTGCGTCGCCAAGTTGAGACTCGTCTGTGTCTCAAGCTTATACACATACAACCTCGCCATCGGACAGACCCGGCAAATCATATCCGCCATCACAGTCCCGTGGCCTTTCGTAGATCTGTAGTAAGGGCTTGGGCCGTTCTCATGTGGAAAGCCTCTGCTGAACGTCTCTCCACCCCAGATCTTACCACGCAGAGACTCAACATAAGGATCAGCTCCATCATCGATGAGCGCGACCTTGATGCCATTCTGAGGCTTGACAAACTCGGAGCAAGTATTTTGCAGTTCGTCGGCGAACTTGTCCATGCAGTTTAACCACCTGTTAGACTGGAGGCTCATCTCATTGATGCCATTTTGAGCCTTTGCGAATGCGCCCTCTCGGACAATTCGCTCACTTCCTGGAACGTCTGCCTTGCACCTGAAGACGAGTATACGCCTTCCTGCCCCAGCCTCGTCTTCGTCATTTGAGAGCAATCTGTTGGGGTTTGCAGCTGCTGACTCGTTTAGCCGCTCCTCGAAGTCATTCGCGTACATGGTGATGCGATCGGCCGACTCTAATGCCTACGGAACGCCAAATGTTAATCCTGCAATAACAGAAAATCTCAGAATGCCACATACCTGTTCCTCACTGTATACCAAATGCACTGCCTCCAGCCTTTCTAGCTTCGCCAGTCCATCGGGCTCGCTCCAAGCCCTCAAAACCGCCCTGTTACCACTCCATCGGAGATAAAGCTGTCTCACATTTCGGCAAGCAGTCAATATAGTCTCCGGACACAAGTCGATCTTCGTCCAGTCGAGAATTTCCACCTCGAAAGGCCGTAGGCAATCCTCAAGTGCCTTGTCGCTATGCGATGGGTCTTTCAGGTCATCCACCATAACCTTGAGGATATGCTTGACCCCCTTCCCCTTGAGCCAGTTGAAGAAAACTGTCAGATCATCCCTACCGCGTCCTTTATTTGACGCCTGGGCTCGGTTCCTTGTTAGTCTTGCCTTCACAGCTGATACCGGAGGTTTCTGCAGCTCGATTCTTCGGAATGAAACGTAGCGCAGGACTTGGTCGAAGTTGATGTGGTCATAGCTTTGCTTGAAGGAATCCTCGTAGATCTCCGGTGGTGCTTCAGAGTAATCGAAGCACAGGTTGATATCTAAAGCCAACGGTTAGCATCTACCAGAGGTCTTGTGCATTCTGTCTCACTGTTTAGATTCGCGCCGTGCAGAAACTTGACAGCTTTGAGCTGGTCCCTACTAGCAGGCTTCGAATTGATCGTCAGAGTAGTCCGGAGATAGTGTAGCTTGACTGCCTGGCGGATCTTCTCTGCGTACTCGCTCTTCCGTTTCTCTTCCTGGGCCTGCTTTTCACCGTTCTCCATACCCGTCTGTCGTCTTTGTATAGGCTTGAAGCCCTCAGGTGCGGCCTGCTCTGACTTTGGTGTATGGGGGTTATCGGGCACACGGTGTAGTCCTCCGTGGCCGTCCTTGCGTTGTTGAGAGATGCGGCTTCTCCCACCAACGTGCTCCAGTCTTCTTTTTAAAGGCGCTTGTGGCTTCGAGTTCCTCTGGAAGGAGGTTCGCTCATAAAGAGCTCTTGTTCTCTGCGAAGACGGTCTTCGTCTCGCTTCTGTCCTTCTTGACGACGCAACTCCTGGCGCTCATCCTCAGAGTCCTGGATCTCTGCATCCTATGCAAACATTGGGGGAGGGGAGCGAGGAGGGAGAACGTCTAGACCCCTGGGCTCATCACTCAGGGGTTCATTCACCGCCTGAGGGGACGCCTCAGTGGCCACAAGGCTTGGTAGTTCTTCAGTATCTAGTAGTACAGAGTTAGTAAAGCTATATTAAATTGCCTAAGTAATTAATACTTACGCTCATGGCTGCTATCAGCCGCCGGGACTTCATCAAGGGGGGCAAGAGAAGCGTCTAAGTTCTAATAACTGTAAGTAAATGTCTATCATACTAGGGTTGCTTACTTACAAGGTGGGCAGTGGTATCCAAATGTCTCTGGAGTTTAGCTATTATTGTGAACTCTTCCCCGTATCGGGGACACCCAACCACACGGCACACGATTCCCTCCAGCGACCAATCTATCTCCGAGTTTGTAAGGTGCTCATAAAGAGCACCAAAACGGGCTCGGCGAGCGGTCTCAGCCAGAATTGGCCCACGACTGATCTCAAGAGCTAAAAGCTCTTCCCCTATGTAGCTATTAGTACATTACTTTAATAGGATTTGATAGCATCTAATAGCCTCAATTAATATCAACTAAACATACAAGGAGTGTCATTGCCCGAAGGCAGCTCTTCAGAGTCTGGTAACTCGAAGTTCGGCTCTGTCTCGACAGGGGGTTCAACATCCGGCCACTCAGATCCAGTTCCAGTGTCCATGGTAGCGGTAACGATTTATATATAAAAAAATGGAATTAAAAACTTCGAAACAGAAAGTTCGATCGGCCAGCTTTTCTGCAGCGTGAATAGAACTTGAAAGTTTTCTTTTCTTTTCGTGCGCTTGCTGAGGTTGACTGTCTGGCTCCTTCCTCACTTGAGATGCGCACTAACGGTACGTACCACCAATGTCTCTACCGTACACAAAATAAGACCATCTTTGGAAATGAGGGATGGGAGTCTTGTAAATACAGACATCATTGCTCAAGATACTGGAAACGCTGAAGGAAGAAGCATTGCTGACAACGGTCGATGAAGAATTGTGATCAGAAGCGTCCCAGTCAGGACCAGCGTTGTTACCCTCAGTCAAGGTAGCGGTGAAAGTGGTGGGAGATTCAATCTTTCATCCAGCATCTGCGACGTGCCCATCGAGGAAGTATTTGTCAAAAGTGACGTTGGAGTTTGTGCTGTAGTCATGGCCAAAGTATGTGCTCCTTTCAAAAACAGTGATTGACTCGAGAACAACATCTCAGAGGTTGACGACTAATTGACCCCCACAACTTGATAGGCCAGCGATTCAGGCAGTGATGGTGAATTTGTTGTTCTTGGAAGCAGAGCCGTCAGTGGTTTCATGTGGGAAACAGTAGTTGCCAGTATGAAAGGCAGAAAACTTTTCCCGGTAACCCAGCGATGATGCCAATACACTGAGTGGTGTCATCGACAGGAAGGGCTACTACTTTGGACGCGACAGCATCATATTGAGCGCGAAGGTTTTTCTCATGCGACCGTAAATGAGAGCCGTGATGGAGACATCTGAAGTTAGTGAGCACGAGGATGTTGTAGGTGCTGCGGAAGTGAACTCACCTGTGGTGCTGGCTACAGGTGAGATACCACAGAAAGGGCCAGAGATTATCGTCACGGACTCGGCGCCTTTTATCAGCAACTCAAAAGTAGTTTTCTTCGAATCGGATGTAGTCGTTGCTGCTTCGGAGGTCACAGAGGATTGCTCCGAAGTCTTAGGAGCGACCGAAGTGGTCCTCTCAGCATCGTGTCTGAAGTCTTTGGCGTTGCTAGCCTCAATGGTATTCAAAACACATTATTCAATCACGAGAGTAGAACTACAGTGTTCGATATGCACTTCCGAATAAACTGTGTATGCCGTAAGGAAAAAGACTTAAGAGCGCTGTGATCGGGACCACATAATTGGAGTGGTTAAAAACTTAGTTGGAGTAGCTTCCGTCTCCAGTGTTGCCGAACTTGATATGTTTGTTCAGGTTTACTCGTTCATATTGGTGCCAACATTGACACCAATATGAAGGAGGAAACCTCCGAGGCTTGACTCATTAAGACAAGGCACAGAGCTATAGTCACTGCCGGCGCCGAGGATACATGGGTATCGGTCGATACCCTCTTTTGACTGACATCGCAGGTATCGAAGGATATGGCCGAGATATAAAGAGTGTTTACAGGAGACCCTCATTGTTGCAAAAGGAGGTCGTTGCTATCTGTGTTCGTGGCCGAAGTTTTGTAAAAGTGCAGCGCGGAGCGCTGTACATGAACTTGTCAGGGGGGCTCCGTGTTCCGGTTAGCGGCAACGGCGGAGGCATATGAGCTGGTGATGATAGCGAAGCCGATAGCGTAGAGTTGGCAATTGTACAATGTATTCCGGCTGCCTCGGAGGAAGAGTGTTTCACCCGATCCTCCGGCCTGGGTGTTGGAGACCTTGGTGTTCTTCTGCGCGATCCCAGCAGCAAACGCCGTCGAGAAAGCGAGAACGGGGTTAGCGCTTTTTCCGTTGATTATGACGACGTGGGATGGAGAAGAGACATCGCGCTTATTGAAACCTCATCGACGGTAGTGCCTGTGAGAGTAGCCGGAATGACAACGTTTTCTGAGTAGTTGTTAGCCACAACGGTTGCAGTTGGGTGACCAGTTCCATAATCGGCTTCTATGGCTATTAGTCGGAGCTTTCATCATCAGCAATTGTGTTACGGGCGAGCCAGTCGATGTTGAAACCTCGCTTTCCGATGCTTGTTGTTGTGAAGAAGTGAAAGGGTGAAGAAATAAAAAGAAAACACTGAATGCAAAGGGTTATGACGACTCGGAGCTTTGATTTTGAACGATTCCAAAGCCTTACTCGTCTCAGAGGTGATTGAGATTGCGCTGAACTCCAAAGGTGATGTAAAATCACCAGAGACCAAGGTCTCGCCCACGACCATGGAGCCATAGCCCAGGCCCAAATTTACGCTCAACTCCCAGAAAAGGAGCGGAAGGTGTATCAATGTCGTTGGTGATAGATCCAGTTGTCAGACTTGAGCCTGTACTCGACTCAAGAAATGAAGTTGAGGTGGTATCAGACCTATTCATGACAGGGTTTGTAGTCGTCTGAGGTAGTAAGGAACGCTAGTATTTAGAGGAGAGTCTCGAAAGAAAACTGTACGAGTGGGATCGATAGAGTAATAGTCAGTATAGCCATGTTGAGCTGTGATTTATCGGAGTGACATGAAAGCTACAGACGCTGGGAGGGGGCAGGTGGCCAGACCTTGTATTCTGCAGGGGCTAGATATACTGATACAATATCACATATCTAACCACATACATAAACCATTGGCATCTCGGTTTTCAGAAAGGCATAAGTGTCCCCCACTTTTAAAGTCTTTGCTTGCCAGTCATACTGAAATAGTTCAAGGAATAACGGAGACTCTAATCCTGAGCAATAAAAATATCCATCAATATTCAGGATAACTAATAGTAGGCTGGGTAGATACTATAGCTAGCTTCTTTTGAAGAGCTGTCTTCGGAACGGACAGCGAAGCCACGGTCCTTCGTTGACACTACCTTAACCCGTTGGAGGATGGTAAATCTCCACTCTCGACATCCGGTAGTGGGGTCGGGAAATATGGGCCACCCGGACGCGGCCGACGGTCCCTGTCAAAAGCTAGGGTAGCCCTGATCGGTCTAGCCTTACTGACAGGGATCAGGTACTTCATATACGTATAAGTAGCCCTTCTCCTCTATCCTAGGGTAGAAATCAAGGCTCTTTTAACCCTCCCTCGTGAAAACTTCTGGGTAAAAGCTTATATTAAGGGAAAAAATACCGTGTTCTCATTCGTCACCTGTGTTTGCAGCCTAAAGGTTAACCTTATAGGCGGCAGTCATCCTTTTAGCCCTCTCTTATGTGACCCTCTGCTGTGCGTGCCACAGTCCCTTGAGAGAGTCTCAACTGTGGCACGCAAAAGACTAAAGTCCCTTGCGTAAAAGCTAGGGCACCTTGAATGCTGCGACATCAACTACTTCTAACAGGAATGGTCCAGGTGGCCCCTCCTGGCGAAAGAAGACTACATAGTTTATTTTTTAATCTTCTTTTTTTTTAATAAATAAAAAGAAGAAGAAGAAAAGAAAAGAAAAACATCAAAAGCTTTCGGTAGCAAGTGTCGGCAAACCCCAAGGGCAACATTCTTTCCTCACAGCAAAGCGACTAAAAAAGGCGAACCTGTCGTACACGACTGACTCAAGCTAGTACCAAATTAGGGCAATTCCCTACACGAGATCTAAGACTCCCATCCCACTCGCATAGAAACACCGATAAGCACAGTGTTCTGTCCACATGTCGCTTCTGTCAGAATCATCAGCCTGTGGCGGTCGTGGTCGCGAGTGGTGACACTATTCCTGATATAAGCTTTCTATACCCTGACTAGCTTGCAACCGACACTCACATTGGGATATCGTTTCGGGGCCTTCTCCCTTCATGGCTGGGAAATTCGATAGTGAATCTGCTCTGTGGCTTACCCCTGGAATTTTAGAAATAATGATGGGCTGATGTGGTGCTGGACTTGAAATTTTTGAATCGCTTTTGGATTATGAGATTATAATTGTGACATTTAGGTTTGCCGGTAGTTTAATGGCAATTCGATTACCATCTGAATATAAAGCATTAAACTCATAATACAGATTTTATCTATAAAACTCTATTTAAACTCAGACATAAAAAGGGAGTTTAGCCGTTGGGAACCTTATCGTGATGTCGTCCACGCCCCACAAGAAAAACCTTCTTGGCAATGGCCCAAATTCCGGCAGTCCGGTAACTCCAGCACATCATAACTAATATCCTCTCATTGGCCTTTACTAGTCCAAGTCTACACCTACCGTTCAGCTAAGAAACGAGGTGATACCTAGGGTCATCCCACTATATCTTGCCTTTATCCCCAAACGGGTATATTTCCCGTCTCTAAATAATTCTTCCGGGGCTATCTTCCGTCACGGCTGAATCCCCTGGACTCATTTGAAGACTCTATTGGACCGTTTTGTATCGTTTGTTCTCTAGATTTTGAATGCAATCTATAGTTTCTTAAATGCCATGTTCAGCTGCTTGTTGGCCGGCACTGTTCTCAGGGTGTCGAGACTCTAGATTAGGGACCATAATAAACTGGTTAAAAGATCCACTAAGGCCATCATAAGCTTCTCTCAAATATCCTAAACTCTCCCAAATATTTCTGTCACTTGGGATGAAGGCTTTACCATGCCCAACACTACTTAGTCTGACAGGCGAGCCGAGTACTTCTAGACTGGGAGAAACTTATGGGGGTTTTATAACCGAGAAGCTGGTGACCTCTAGGCCTGGTATCGGGTGAGGAGCGGGATGTCATATCAGTGTATGTAGCTCCTGTGTAATACAAGGTCGGACCACCTCCCCCGCATCCGTGACCTTTGGTGCTGTTCCGTTGAATCACGGCTCAACATGGCCAGATTATTCGCCTGCCTACTGCTCCCGCTTGTTTGTGGGAGCAGTCTTACAAAAGAAGGTTCAGTTGTCCCTGCTTTCAATGATTCATATTCGTCTGCTTATGAACCTGGACTGTTCTCCCAGTATCCGTAAACCGAACAATACGTCTAACTCTCGAGTCACTAGGTGGTAATTATCACAGACCCACCATCATAATTTGTTCGGGCTACCTCCTTTACACAACGTGATTGTGCATGGCAGGTGTAGCGCTGCATCACCCTCTATCCGGGTCGTTAGGCTCTACATGCCAAATCCGGTTAGACAGTGCAGACTTCTTGAGACGGCACCTTGTGACTCCAATTCTTGGCGCAGTTCACGGGAGAAAATGACGATGATTGTAACAATCCAATGGCCACAATTGGAGCAATAAGATTCTATTGATAATGTCCGAAACCAGTGTTGCCTGCGAGTGCCTTAGGGTAGGTAGTCAAGTCAAATAGTGGGTTTGGTTCGCGGGCCTTTGAAGATAAGATAAGATAAGATAATCTCCTGATTCCCAGTCTTTGCAGCATTGGTACTTGGTAATAAAGGAAGCAGATGGGTTTTATCGGGAGTTATCGTATTTAGAAATACATACGCATTCTATAGTCTAATTATAATTTTTTCCCCTTCCTCAAAACACTGCTCAGGTTGCCCTATCAGCGATTGGATATGTCTGTTTGGAGGCATCTATGTACAAGTCTTTAATATCGTAGTGGAACTGCCCGTGTACCCGACGGGCCAGGGAAGTCATTATACTCCTGCTCAATAACTCAGGCGTCTTGTGTTTATGCTTCCAATTATGGCTCACAAAAACGCCCTTGCACTCACCATTTCCGTCTAACGTAAACTCATTGCCGTTGGCCTGGTTGCACGGTATGTTTTTCACATCATGTGTTCTGTTGAACTCGTATCGAATATAGTATGAAAAGGCGCTCTGCTCATGTGCCCACTTGTGTTTCCAATGGTCGCAGCCAGGTATACTCCGTGGGCAATCTTCCCATCGTTGAAACATGTTTTGGGTACGCTGACTTGCTCGCGCGATGACGAAGCCCGTGTTGAGGATGAGGTTTCCTTGGGGATCGTAGTCTTGTTCCCAGTCGAGATCGTAAGCCATTGCAACTAATGTTTCAGGGCGGTAATCCCAGAGGTTCATGAGCCATTCTAGTGGGAGGTCGAGATGGGTAAAAACGGCGTCTGAGTCTAACGAAATGACAAAGTCATGGGTCTTGAGAGCTTCTTTGGTGATGGCAGGCTTTACCCAAGTTCCGTGTCGATCGGGGTAGTCGGCTGCACGGACTAGCCGGTAATCGTAGCCGTGAATCATAGCTAACACAGCAGCGTCAGAAGAGCACGATGCACCAAAGTTGATAGACTGTACCATATATATAGTGGTTCAGGTGACCTCCAGTCCGCCCGGGCAGTGTTGTAAAGTCCAACGGACATTCATTCAACATTGTGTTCTCGGTTTTCCCATCAAGCCGAGTATCAGTATCAACGATAACGACCCTTTTTCCTAATGGCTTCTTCCACCGCACTTGGTCGATTGGTACTTCGAAGCGTTCTCCCTTGTCAGTGACGAATACTCTCTCTGTGATAGGATGCACCAGGGGTTTCCATAAATCCGCCATCAGCTTCGGCAGAGCCAAGCTCTCAGTTCCATTGCCATGCTGCTTATATGCTTCCGGTCGAGGTTTCTTATGGCAATTTGCATTGAATGTATCTGTTGTTTGAGGAGGTGGAGCAGAAGGAGAAGGAGAATTAAATGGTTTCCTGTGCGATAAATCGTCGTTAGTATCTGAAGTTGAAGTCTATGCCCGGCGAAAGAGTGGCTAATGTGTACTTACAGCGGATAAAGTGAAGAGGCGGGAAAACAGAAAAAGACAAGAAACGCAGTGAGGCTGACAATGGAGCAGATCCATAGGGCCCGCCTGGGAGCGTTCAACAATCCCATCTTTACACCATTTGAGAACCGCAGAAGTGAAGGCCAATTTCAAAGATAACGAGAAAGAAACAAAAAGTTAAACATGACGTGACGTGAAAACAGCGAGCTCAACGATTTAAAGATGGCAGGTAGACCGGGCCCCGCGGGGCTATAGCTGCGTCTAGCATAACTCAAAGCCCTACTGATCTACGAAGGCACGATGCTACGTCTCCTACTTGTAAGTAGGAATAGCCGAAACTTTGATCTACGTAATCAAGTGGAAGCATCGCTGTCACTCAGGTGCTATTTAGCCAATGGCGGTGTATGTGTCGTATGATGATTACGATCCCTACTGTCCAAGCACAGATTGTTAGCTGAAATAGGCAAGTACCGAAGTATACGAGAAGTTCCGTCCTCAGGGAGAATTGTTCTAGATCTGTCTAATAAGCTTTGGCAATTGCCCGTTAAAATGTTACCTAACGCAAGGTCCACGGCTCGGTTAAGAAGCCGATAAGTGTCAAACTGCCAACACTGGATGCTTATACCACGCCAGAGCAAGGGGAGGGAAGACAGCTTGGGACCTCATCTCTAAGATACTACAGACTTGATTGGGGTTATAATGTCGCCGTGATCCCTTAGACCAGTTTGTCTTTGTACCTTGATTTAATGGTAGAAGTTTCCCTTCCCCACGAGGCAGGGATAAGAAGCAGGCAGATGGAACATACTTTGCTGTCTAGGGTTTTTAAACAAGTCTAAGTATACTCACCATGTCAAACGATCCAGCGTGGGTCATTGATTTTAACTTGGTCTACTTCTGAGGAGATGTCCCTTATGACAGTGTTCGTCAACCTGCCACGATTGACGACAAACAGTGGACCTATGGTCAGTAAGAAAGACCTTATCATCATATGAAAACCCCATTTTATTGGGCTTAGCGTTTGCTGCAGCTAAGCCTCTCTTTTGACGCGTCAAGGCTGAGGCGCAACGCCGAAGGATTCAGTAGCGTCGTGAGAAAAACGAAGACTGTCTCATTGCGTTTACGCGGCGGCCAATCAGACACCCCAGCACTGGGCCAAGTAAACTTCAGCGTTTGCAAGGTTAATGAAAGGTTAATGCCTTTGCACTTTAGCTACGGCGCGACCAGTTAAAGTCTCTGTTTACTTTATTCTCAAAATATGGACACAATTTGGTATATGATGAAGGCTCTTCTTTAACGGAGATCATGTCTGGTTTTCATTCTCATGACTTTTCCTGACCATACTGAGGTCTTGGGGGCTGACCTGTGCCATTTCGACCAATGAGATGCCATCTCGGCGTATGACTCTGCCTACGTCATATTCGAGCTGTGTCTCAACAGAGAGGCAACAGAGTCACCTCGATGGGTATCTTCGCAGCAAGAAAGCGGGTTGAATTAACCTGATATGCTCAAAACTACCAGTGCAACGCCTAAAGATATATCCTGAATTCATTTTAACTTGCTCAACTTTATCTAAGTCTGTTTATCTCGTGGGATACAGTCTCTAGGTTTTCTCTTCCCCAATTGACATTGATCTCAAGTACCTATTTCACAGTACCTGAATCAGAACATGGCTCCAGATACTTTTCCAAAATTCCTCCAACTCCCTAAAGAGATTCAGATTCTCATATGGGAAGCTGCAGTTCGCCCAGTTCCGGGCGATCGCCACGTTCACCGATTCTACATCGCCGACTATCGTGTTCTCAAGCCAACTCCCATGAAACCGATACAAGGGAGGTTTCTTCGCTTGCTACGCACCAAGAAGTTCGAATACGAGTCTGTGAACATTGCTACAGGACTCTCACTGGCAGTCCCAGTTGATGATGTTGTGGGCAACCCAAATGACTCTGTCTACCTAACAGACAGCTTTCTCTGGACCTTTTGCAAGGAATCACGTCAAGCGATGGAACGACGATTCAGTAAGAATGAATGGTGGTCACACGTCAAGTCCCCCTTCCACCCAAAACGTACGGCAGAACCAGGCCAGTATATCGACCAAAGAGGTGCAGCTCATACGGCATCTTACCAAGAAAGTCATGGCGTCGTCAAGCATATCACAATAGATTTCGACAACGATCTCATCCATCTTGATCCTCGATGGCTTAGCCATGTTGATTGGTGGCATATTAAGTCAAGTGTTTTTCTACCTCTATTTGACGATAGCCCCTCCCATGAAAGATCAGGACTTAGCTTCATAGGGAGCAACATTGCGATGGATTATGACCCCTCGATTATGGATACACTCAAAAACCGTAGGATCCACTACAACCAGACAGGATTGGGGATGACTCGTGGAGCTTTTCAAGACATGATCAGTTATCTCCTTGACGTTTCCAAGCTCACGATTTGGTATATCGATTACAGCTTGACTCGGGCCCCGTATAACCCAAGAACTTCGGAGAATGGGAGAGGAAAGCGAGATAGGAACGCGCAAAACCCAAGGGAGATCTTCCGTTCAAATGATTGCATCTACACAGAAGTCAAAAGAGAAGATATCGGTACCGCGTGGGTCGTAAGCGACAGCAATGATGAAGTCAACAGCGGCGAGACGGAGAATGCTTTTGACATGTTTGACACTCTATCACTCGACGGGAATGATCTTGGCCATTTCAGAGTTCTAGCTTGTGGATCAGTGGTCCGAAGAATGCCTCGGTCGCATACACAGTGGGCACGGAGATGCGTTGGTGAGACGTGCGAGACTTGTTATCCCGACAAGATTGTGCCTCGTGTGCCACCGTCGACTATAAGACGAAACTCAGAAAGTTCATCGGATGTTTCCAGCTCAGACTTGAATTTATTCCATTGAAGAGATCGGATGAAAAGACTTAGGTTCTCCACCCTAAGGAATAAAGAGGTCTTTGGTAAATTTAGTGTAGTTTAGTTCATCGCGAAAGCTTATGGGTAAAAGCTTATATTGTGGCAAAAACTGCCGTGTTCTTATTTATTACCTGTGTTTGCAGCCTAAAGGTTAACCTTATAGGTCGCATGTATCCCCATAGTGTAGTTTAGTCTTAACTTAGCAGACCTGAGATTATACATTTTGGCGCCTTGGTCTCTTCTCGGCAGTTTTCTCAGGCCTACCAAGAGCCTGTGGTAGGTACAGCATAGCTAACTTATAATTATAGATGTAAATTCTTGCCATTGCACATCTCGGTCCCCTGGCCATTATCTTAAGTCCTCGACGATGGCAGTGCAGGCATGAACAGGCTCAGAAACAATCCATATTGCTAGCAAGTATATGAAATAAAAACAAAATCATAAAAGTTTGCTTGGAGATGACGGTTGCTTTGTAGGTTGGCTACCATATTCTGGCCCCACTACTTATAGTTCTCTGGCCGGCGGTTTGCCGCGCGGTTGTCACCATAAACCGCCGAGTTTGGTGACATGATTATCAATCATGTTTGGTCGATCAAATACCATCGCATGATGCATAGATGCTTATATATCGAGCTTGCAAATATTTAGTAACTGGCTGCACACCTCATTTTCTTCGAAAAGAGTTGGTACGAAACCTCTATCTTTTATATATCTTGAGTTTCATACCATTTAACCGCATTTCATACCAAGGCAGAATATTATTCGTTCTTTTTCTTCGACCTGCCGTCTCTCCAGGAACTTTTCTTCCCTAAGTATCAGAAATATGGGCGACCAGGTAAGCTGTCATGCTATGATAGCGAAAGTCTACTGACTAATATCACAAAAGCCGGACGAGATCAGGCTCAAGCCTACCAAGGACGGCTCTTTTATTCGGCCTGACAGCGCCTTTCGCAGTTTCGTATCCAAGGATCCAGACTCGCAATTTCCGGCTGAGAAAGACCGCTATGTTCTCTATCTCAGCCCAGGATGCCCATGGGTAGGTCATCACTAGGCTATACCTTTCCAGTACTGACAACGACAGTCTCATCGCGCCATGATCGTTAGAAGCCTCAAGAAGCTCGAGGAAATAATCGAATTATACATCTGCTCTCTTGCTATGGGGAAAGATGGTTGGTTCTTCGATGATAGCCCAGAAGCTGCCAAGTATGGTGTGCTCCCCAAAGATCCACTATATGGACTCGACACGTTGAAGCAACTATATCTCAAGGCCAACCCTAACTACGAAGGTCGATATACCGTCCCCGTCCTCTGGGATAAGAAAACCCACACCATGGTAAGCAACGAGTCGAGCGATATCATTCGGATGCTATACACGGAGTTCGACCACCTTCTTCCTGATGAAGATCGTGAAATCAACAGACCTGGAGGTGGTTTCTACCCAGACGGTTTGCGCGAAGAGATTGATAAAATCAATGAATGGGTCTATCATACCGTCAATAATGGTGTTTATAAGACCGGTTTCGCTCAGTCTCAAGCTGCATATGAAGAAAACGTCGAAAAAGTCTTCAAGTCACTCGACCGACTAGAGAGAATCCTCGACCAAGGCCCCTTTCTTCTCGGCAAGAATATCACCGAAGCTGATATACGTTTGTTCCCAACCATCCTCCGTTTTGACGTTGCGTACGTTCCCATTTTTATGTGTAATCTGAAAACTATCAGGGATCACTATCCGAATTTGCATCTTTGGCTGAGGAGGCTGTACTGGGATAATAGTGACAGGACTCATGGCGCGTTTCTAAAGACTTCTGAGACTTGGCTCGAGAAGTATAAGCCGGGTTATGCGAATGCTAGACGACGGATTCTTGGAATTACTGGGCCGAATATTGTTCCCAAGGGGCCCCTGGTGTTGATCCACGAGTTGGAGGAGGGAGAGAGGCTTTAAACCTGGTTACGAAGTATGGCGGTCACTGAAATACAAAACTAGCTGTGATAAACATATAACATTCATGAGATGTCTTCTTTAACCGCCGTACTCCTATATCAGGTCATGATATGCGTCAAGATTCACTACCGGCATCGGACCTTGTACTTGGCCAGCAATGCTCCAAGTGTGAGCGCACTCAGCTAAGCAACTAACTAGGTAACTCTGTTCTTCCGGGATACCAAATTTCTCGATAGATCTCGAGGCCTGTATGGATGCGTAAATCAATATGAGTGGTGCATGACGAAGCCCGTACTGCATTTTGTAAATCCGAACGAGAGCAAGGATATCTTGAGCTGCGGTAGTGCAAGACAGAAGTGCAGCTTCTCGAGCCGAGACAACGTTGTTAGTGGTGGCCGACTCGTAGTTCAAAGCAATGCGAATACTGCTGTAAAGAAGGCTTCATGATACGGTCAGCCATGCTATCCCATCTGGAGCATTGGAGACCTACTGGAGTGTAGCCACTGCGGGTGTTATCGTCACATTCGTCGACCACTTGTTCCACTTCGCAAAGGGGGGGAGTGCGTCCCTCCACTGCAGAAGTTCGAGGTTTAGATTATCAAGCAGCGTCTGGCGTGTAAAGACGTCTGTCTGCGTTCGAGGCGTCCTTGGAGAAAATACTGTCGTCGTCATTTCCTCGACAATTCTGTACAGGCGGATCTGCTCTTTGAGATATGGTATATTTGACAAGACTCGAAGCTCTTCCGGGTCATCGCCGAAACCAACGGGTCGCCAATATTCCATTCCAGGGCCGTCACTGACTTCGTTAGCTGGTTTGAAATATGGGAATGGAGACTGCCTTACGTTATGAATTCTAACAGGTCGACTTCAGCGCTATCATAGGCCAACTGTACCGGCCTCCCGAGTATCAAGCTGATCAGCTTATCTGATATGTAAGAGCCCCAATAGATTCTGCGGCGGATCTCAATATCCTCGCTTGAGATAATGGTGGAGTCATGCGGCAGCCAGTTCATGGGATCGCTTTGAAAGCCCAAGTCTTGGGCCATACGGAATGCAATACCTGTCTATCATTAAAATCAACATTTCATACGAGCATTCAGTATATCATACCTGAGAAAGCCCATCCCTTTGATACGTTCCCTCGGCCGATTTCAAAGAATGCCAAGCATAAAAATGACTGGACTGTGGGGATCGAAGGACGGCTTAGGCCTGATACCATCACGATACTCTCTGCCGCTTGGAAGAACTGCTCAGTCAGGCTCCGCTCCATTTCGGTATCTGACATAAGGAGGCCCAATGCGCATATAGATAGTAGAAGTGAAGATGACCAGTACTTGCAGCCTTTTCTCTCACCAAAATGGTCTCTTAAAAACGCCTCGCGGTAAACGAACATAAAGTGGGGATACTGCCAGCGAAAGAACTGCTGTAGTGCTTTGAAAACTGTGTCATCCTCCAGCTTGATGCCGAAGTGATCCATAACATGGTCAAAGTTGGACTCTGCGTACAGACTCTGCGTCGGGCTTGGATAGCTCTCGCTTGTGGAGAGAAGATCACTGTTGAAGATGCTGGTCGCTCCATGGTAAACTAGTGATCCTTCTGCATCTGGTTTCAAGCGTGCGCGAGCTGTAGTGTCAGTTTGGATAGTCTGAGACGGCCCTGCGATCGAAATATTTGATGCGCCCTGTATATAAGCCGCGGGCCCAAGCATTTCATCTCGGCGAGCGGGAGAAGCTTCTCTCAACTCCTGGATGAAGGCCTCTAATGACGCAACTCTATTTCTCAGACCAATCGTGTACTCTGAAGATGGTGGGTTCCGTCTCTTGTCGATCTTTTCATACTCGCAGCCTGCACCCGCTGTTGCACAATTGGTGCATGGGACTGTCCGTGTGCATCTCAACTAGCGCTGTCAAACTTACGCAATTCCAAATTCCATCGGGATATGCCGACGTCAACTTACCTTTCGGTATCGGCAACGTTTGCAACTAGGGGTTAGTGTTAGTGAATGATATCTTTGGTGACGCGATTGTCCAAGGTCTCACGAGAGTTCTTGCTTCCCGGTTACGGGGTTCATATCGGGCTAGGCTAGGCTAGATACAAGAAAAGTAAGCTGACAGGGCCCTATGATGCCAAGTTTAAATGCTGATCAGGCATCACCCCAGGTTGTTGCGAGATATCAGCCCAACATCGAGGAGGGGGTTGGGGAAGCCGGTTGCAAGGTTAAATGCAGGTTAGGGGTGTGGGTCTGGAATGTACTGTACTGTACTCTATCAGGTCGCCAACTAGGTACCAATTACTGATAAGGTACTCCATTACTACAGGCCACAATGGCTCCAAATGTTAAATCATATCCATACTTCTCTGAGTAGCCGGCTGATCCTTGGATCAACAGAATCAGGCCCAATTTTATCCATCTTATGATATAAGCTCTTAGATAAGGTATAATAATATATCTAAACTTATACTTAGTGATATATTTAATTAATTAAATTCTACGTATTAAGAATAATTTATTTAACTGCCCTTATAGGCATGAGAATATAATTCTAACGTATCTGCATAGACGGTCCCATTTAGCATTCATAAAGCAGGCAGTGTTATAGATGCTGAAAAGAATAGGACTGGAAGAAAGTTTGGAGCCTCGGAAGCTGGTGGCGGTATTGAATTTGGGAGTCATGATGCACTTCCGGTTAGACCTATTAGGTGAAAGTACGAATCTTTATACTTTGCACAACAAATCTTATCAAACAGGCTCGACACAATAGTCTCTGGCTTTCTCACTGAGGTTGGGTATAAATAGCCCTGCAATCCCGGCCCCATAACCCTTTCTCGTCGACGTCATACATCAACACAGACGAGCGCTCCAGGAATTCCAGAGATGGCGCTCGCAATGTCAGACCCTTTCAGCAGATTCCCCCCAGAGATTCGCCTCCGCATTCTCATATCGGGTCACTCCAAATTATCAACATCACGCATAATTGAAGCCTCTCCCATTATGCTTCAGCAATATCTCGCACACAAGAACTATGTCATGCGACAAGTGCTTGCCGAGGAACTTGACGCGCAGATGATCCAGGATGCCGTTGCAATTATCTTATTCCGAAGGTCAAAGCCTACACGTGCACACATTCGAGCCTGGTCCAAGTCCGAGCTGCCCAATCCCCTCAAAGATATCGATGACCACCTGGTAGGTGAACTAGACAAGTTGTATCGTCAGGTTCTTCTTTTGGTCGAGGACTATATCACCAAAGCCACCGCTTCTATGGCGCCAGAAGAATATCTTTGTCTGCCCCAAGTCCAAAGGCCATCAATTGAGGGACATATCATGTTCAGGGGCTCAAAGGTGGCCCCACGATTTGACTCCGACAAGCTCAGATTCTCGGAAAGGAAAAGGTTTATGAAAGCATTTTTGACGTACGAGCTACTACGCAAGGCCAGTTATTCCACTCGTATTCCCAGAAAGCTACGGAAACGTCAGGTCAGCCATGCAGAGTACGAAGCTGTCGGGTGTGTCCACAGCTACGTTTGTTCTCTGTACGGGGCGATGCTCGTTCAATGCAATGATGCTGATCTTTCAACAACTTTTGCGGTGCCTTTAATTGGAACCTACACGTTCTACCCCATTCCCGATGCTGTTTACTTTGCCGCCAACCCATGTACTCCTAACATACGTTTGTTTACCGACCTCCTTGGCCGTGATATTGGAGCCAGCTTCTCGGCGCTTGGACTTGATCGGCTCACAGATTTCCTTCGCTACGATATGTCTATGCCAGAGGAAAGAAAAGCCCTCTGCAAGCAGCTCAAGCATGTCTGGGAAGTCGAAGAGCCATTTTACTCTGACGCATGGGACAAGATCTCTTCGGGCTTACTCAAGTCCAAAGCAAAGTACCAAAACGGCGACGAATCATCCATTTACAGGCAACTTGCTTTGCATCCGGGGGACAAACTACGTTACAGGGTAGGTCAGCAACGTGCTTGGGTCTTCTTTGATGACGATCGTTTCTATCCCCAGGAGGGCATTGAACGACCGAGTTTCCCATCGGAAAGATTCCTCGCGGAGATGTCGTTCAACCATGTTTTTTCCGTTAAAGATTGGTTTCACAGCCTGAAAAATGAAAGATTTTCATGATGCAGGTAGTGTTGAGATTACGAGCATAATTTATGATGATGGTTGATGATAGCTTGACTATGCACTCAGTAGAGTGATAAGTCAGTCCTTGTAGGGAAATATATTACTTGGGAAATTCAGCAGCATATAAAGTTTGAATACTGGGAGTTTACCATAACTGAATCGTGGTTACTATCAGGTCCCGCTGCTTATAGTTTCCTGATCTGCCAGGCGGTAGTAAATTATTTCACCAAGGAAGTGCCAGAAAGGGAAAGAATATTTAAGAAAATACTCATTGTTTTTCAGCATCTGATATTCTTTTCGGCTGATTAAGTGCATGATTCTTCTCTATGTGATAAATACGAATGGTGAAGGATATTGCCATGGGACGAGTGTGCTCTTGCATCTGGTAGTAACAAATGCCAGGGCATTCTTTCTATCAGTACAAGACAACTTAGAGAGGTAACTGTAGCAACTCACCATAACTACCTACCCGACCTAGGTATTTACACAAGGTAAGGTAGGTAGTTTATCTAATATCCAGTAAGTGAGGCAGGAACAACATAGCTTGTTTATTATTACAACGCCAGGATAGAATGTAGTTCCCTCCCTTTCATCATCATCATATTACGATTGGGAGTTTCGTTTTTTTGGTTGCTTTTTGGATTATATTATCAAATTAATTACTTGGTAATTATAAGTATCCTCCTCTCTTCATTACCATCGTCATGAACGCCGCCGACCAAGCTCACTTGGCTGCGATGGGGCTACTACCCCCCAGTACCACTGTTCCCGCTCTCCCTGTTCCCGCGCCCCCTGTCCCTCTTCGACAGGCCATTCTCGATCGAGCCTCGGCTCTCAGGGTTCATACCCTGACCATTTCCCCGGCCGAATACGGACGTAGGCATCGGGGGATGACAAGGATACAGAGACAGAGGTTCACGAGGGCCCGGCATCTAAGAGATACCATGGACGTAATCAATCGCCCTGGAAGCGTCTTGCTCGTATTGGCACCCGACTTTTACAGAACGGGAAATAACATTCTGTACCTCACCTTAGTAATGAGGAGGAAAGCACAAAGAAATCGAGCGACTGAAAACGATCGTCTTGCGACTCCGTGGGTAAGAAGGCTGTCTGGTCAGTATCCATGGATCGAATGTTTCATTTCTCACTGATCAAGACGCGAGTTATCGGCTTCCTTGGTATCCATGACGCCTTGCAAATATACAGCCCAGAGCTTTTGTATGATGTCGGGCCTATCACATCCAATGGCACGTCTTCCCAGGAGACTTATTTGCTTCTCTGGACCGTCGCCTGAATGGTGTCACAGACAGCCGCCACGGTCGGAATCAACCATTCGAGCGGCCAAGCTTATTAGAGATCGTGCTAATATAATGTCCGAAAAGAAAAGAAAAGAAAACAGTAATCAAGAATATAGCTAAAAATGAGGAAATAGCTCTAGCCACTGGAAGGTGATGAAAACTCCAACAGGAGAATACCGCAGGCTTGCAAAAATCTCCCCGACAATGAAGGCCCTTGAGAGAATATATGCGACGCCTAAAACAGATAGCAAGTATATGCAATAGAACTTGGCGAGCTGTCTTATGGCCTTCTGGAGAAATTCCGGTGTTTTCTTTGGGAAGACGAGAACATAAGACTCGTTGAGAAACAGACACCAAATGGTGAGCCAGATCAAGCCTGATACTATGAAATAAAAGGGCAATGCGCCTACAATAAACAAACAGCTCGCCTTCCACAAGACTTCCTCTGTGTGCGAAGGTAACTTAAACTTAAACACCAACCCTGGTGTAAAATGATAAATACCATAAGAAATAGAATAGAGTGAGGCGAAAATTGATACCTTGCCGTACCTCCAGAACTTCCATATGGGGCCATATGTTTCTCGAAAGCCTTGCGTTTCAAAGTGCGGAGCAATATCCAAAGAGAAGATACTTCTGCCCTCCCAAAACTCCCTTTCGCGGTCTAACAGCGGCTCGTGCCTGAATTCTGCCAGCCGCGTAAGGAGAAGGATGCGTTTCTCTCTCTCCGGGAGGTCAGGTATACCAGCTTCCACGTCACTTCTCCAGATTTGAGTATACCCCATCGCTTCAGCTAGATTCTCTCGTTGTTCGTCGGGGAACTTGGACAGAATAGCATTCCATCGCCTAAGGAACTCCGTTGTGACCTCGAAACAAAAGTCCGGGGAATCTTTCGACTTGATTTTGTGTTTTATCACTGTCGTAGGACCCCATATGTTCTCAAGCGGAAAGCAACCAGTCGCGACATCTATCCGATATAGAGCGAGCCCAGATGTAAGAATATCGCCAACCTTCATCTCAGTAGGCGCTATTTGATCGACCCATCGCATTTGTCTTCCGGAGGGTCCTAGTGGAGGTGGCTGTTCTGGGGTTTGTCGAGATTTGAAGAGGGCTAATCTGTATGACATCCTGCTGTAGAACTGTCTTTGCAACATTATGGCTAGTTCGGCTTCAAAGCCGTGCGATTGAACCACGATTGCTTCCTGGATATCTAAAGGCTTCTGTTCGGTTTTCAGCTAAGTGCAGTAAGATTTGGGCAGACATACGGACCTTGATCCACAAACAATACTGGAAAACAGCAAAGGCTACATGTAACATGGTATGGAATTCCAACAGTGTAATTGGAAATCCATATGCACCCCTCCAAAAACATTGCATACACATCCAGAGCACTTGGATAAGAACAAGTGCTTTCTGGAATATGTTAGCTTTACTCTTGTCGTCAATTTCGTTCTGTTGAATTTTGATCCAGTGTCCCTCTCTGGCGAGTAACTGTATAGCGCCCGGGCCTGCACGAACGGTTTTCCGGTCATTTTTGGGGCCGTTGAACAGTTTCTTGGCTGAAGGGTCGATATCCTGAAGAGAGAGGATATCACTGACGTCGAAACGAAGTCCTCCCATGATGATAAAGTAGGCATATTTCGTGTTGATTTTGAACTATATTCTGTTATCAATGGCTGCAAAATTCCAAATAACACGGCTTACACCATCTTCAGGATTAGATCTGGATGATTTCTGTTGTTTCCACATCTTTTGAAGGTCCGACCTGAGTTCCCAGGCTTCCATAAACTGACGGGTGGCGGTCAATATGGAGATTTCTGGAATAACGATAGTCAACAGAACCCATTTTGCCTTTTCGAAAAGCAGTCGTTGCCATGTTGGGTTAGAAACTACGTCGAGATGAAGGGCCGTGAAGATGCAGGCAATGAGGGTAAAGATGCAGCTTTCAAGAATATCGAATGTGCCCCTGATAGTGGGAGAGCTGACCCAAGGTGGAGCAAACTTTGATAACAGATGATCCGTTCCATTGTAATTAATGATCGAAATATTCCACGGCTGTGTGAAATTCGACGAGTTGAGGTCTCCCATATTCACCTTTTCAAGAAGGACGAACAAGGGGAATACGATGCTGCGCTCTCGATGATGGCCATATTCTTATTGAGAGTTCTAACACTTGTTTATAAGCTGTGAAGTTCAACCATCAATATGCTATGGTGATGTCGAGCTAACCAATAAGCGCGCCGTGTTTACCGCCCTGCATTCATTCGAGTAGTAGTTGGACAAAACTACAGAAGCCGCCGAGTTTCTCCCGCACTGTAACATAGTTGAAAATACAAAGAGGCTCGGGGCAGAATACGAAGTCTTTGTATAACGTTCCCTTAGTTTTCGTGTTCCTACCAGAGCTAGCAGAATGGCCCTGGATTCAACCGTCGTCGAGTCAGATCCCCAATCCTCAAGTACCCCTCACCTTGAACTCGTCAACGGCCAAGTCCCATACCGTGACGCCGTTGTGTCATGGAAACTTCCCAAGGTTCTCCTTTTAGGCGAAGAACGTTACATCGACAGTTTCGAACTTGATTGCGTGACACATGTGGTATTGCAGTGAGTCCTTTTGTCAGTACACACAGCAGAATCGTGCCACTGATCGGCTGAAAGAATATCAGACGCTCGACAACAACAAGTATTTGCTCAGATTGGCATTCAGCACGACTACGACTATCCTTTCCCCTTCTGGCACTTTCTTGGCAAAATGATCTCCCAAGCTCTGTTCGAAAATGAGACTTCGCTTGAGATATTGAGTTTTACAAGGGTAAACGACCGCGAATTTGTTGGGTTCGAGAACAAGAACTATCCGAGAACTATTAACAGCACAGACATTAATGTCATTGAAGTGAGTCTCAAGAGACCGCAACCTAATGAGCCTATGGAGATCTTTTGGAGGCCTGCTAGGGGCATCATCGTCCAGAGGCTTCGAGAATGTGAGTATTGTGAGGGTTACACTTCGGACTTTGAGGCTGAGATGAAACACAGGGTTACAGGAACCCCTTTCGGCCCCTTGACGGGTACGTTTGGTCGATGCTTGACGGGAAGATGCTGTAGCGTCTCTCGTTGCACCAGACCAACACAGCCAACGCACGCATTCGAATCCTCAACGAATGCTAGCATGTCTGAGCCCTGTCGATCATTCATCCTCGTGACAATCCAAGGTCCGAGTCATCATTCAGCCTAGAAAATACCAACATGACATTCTCGTATCTCTCATAGGCACATCAGGGTCCAATTTGTTCTCGGCGAGTGTTGGTTCTGTGACGAAGTGCATTAGAGCCCTCAGCTGGCATAAGTACTCTATTAGTATGCCGATCTTTTGCCCTATTTACGAATGAAGAAAAGGCTAAACCCTGGCTCTTTATTACGGCGGCCGGCAAACTGTTTTCCCATTACTCACACGATTCAGTCCCCGTCTTCATTTAGTAATTGTGGCGTCAAGGTTTCCTAGCCTCCCCGGCAGTGACATCCCCACGACATGGGTTCTGGGCTGGAAAATAAGGCAGCGAATTACCGCCCAGTTGCTGCTGCAGCAGAAGCCCGATGCCTCACGAAAGAGGTGAAGTGACCAGCTGGACTACGGAGTAGAAGTGAGGCCTTCTCCAGGGTCTTGGCTGAATACTGGACGCGTTTATCAGCCCACCAGGTATGCTGAAAGTTCAAAGTCTTGCATTTTGAACAAAGGTCGTATTTTCAGATGAGATAGAACTTAAGTATTCCAGCTTCGTGTTTCTTGCTTCTTGCTTCTCTTGCAAGCAATTCTTACTCTCGGTCTGCTTAAAGCTTCTTGGGAGCCACAAACGTTAGCGGCAGATCAAAGGCTCCAAAATTGTTGGCTAAAGGTCTACTACGGAGTATATCCATATCAAATCTGCCTTGGTTGATCCAAAATCATGCAGGCCTTTTGTCATTTGGCGTATGGAGTAGGATTCGGAGGATTTCCTTGCCTCCCCCAGACTATGCCCGTCTAGCCCGTCTATGGAGAGATCTTCTTCGCAGCAAGCTAAGGACTCGGGATAGGCCAACACCAACGAAGTGATTACCGTTATCTTGATAGCCCATCCGAACGGACCGGTTACGGCTGTTTCACAAACGAGCCTAATCGAGCTGTAGCTTGGGCCATGAATAATTGCCAAGCATAGCCAAGGTAACCCCCCGCGTCGACTATGACTGGGACCCTCTTTCATATGCCGTTAGGGGTTCAATATGCCAAAACGACGCTAGCATTACTCGACGACAGCTTTGGCTTGGCTTTGTTACGTACGAGCAGCAATTTAAACTTTCGGCATTTTCCCTGGCGTACGAACTGATTACTCTTCTCGTTTCAGTCAAGTCATGTCAAGTCAAGTCAAGGCTGCATGCTTCCTCCAAACGTCCAAGCCACGGTCTGGGATCTCATCAGTGGCGTACGGGAGGTCAGCATTCTATCGGATATTCCCAGCTCAAGTGATTCCCAGCAGATCAATATGCCAAGATCCTCCCCTAACGGCTCATCAAAATCCACAGCAAACCTTAACCAGAGGATCCTCCTTGTCTATGTTTTCCCTTCCCTTCCAGGATGAAGCCCTTGCGCTGAAGAGTCAGGACATGACACAGGACTTGTCACGACGTCAGGACCTGGCATATGACGAATGAGAGGTGCCGGAGCCATATCATCCTGCCAGGGCACAATGTCGATCGACAAGGTTCCCCGGAGACGGTCTGTGAGATCTACAGTCTAAATGCGACGTTGTCTGTTGGTCTTGAGTTAGTGCACTGACGGTTCGCAGAAAATGAGTAGCAATGCCGTTTCCCCTGTTTCTTCGTCTTTGTAGTGCTGTAGATCCTATTTCTTAGCTTCTTCCTCATTGCATCTCGTGCCTTGATTCTCTCCTCCATTTCATCCATATAGATATCAGCCCTGCGGGACCTTTTTCCTTTTCGTTTTTCGTTTTTCGTTTATCGTTTATCTCTTTCTCCATTTCCCAGCGACCGGGTAATTGGGCAGACCCATCAGTACTGATACATCGCTTGTCTTGATGTCCGTCTACTGAATCTTCTTTTCCCGTTCTTTGCTTGCATTCACTCACCGACAATGGCTACCGCGACACACTACACACCCGATCCTGGGGTGATGAGCTCTCAGATCATCACCTACTCTGTCGCCACAACTCTCTTGGTCTGTCGTCTGATATCTCGAAGGCTTACACACGTCGCATTGTGGTGGGATGACTTTTTCGCGATGATGTCCTGGGTGAGTTGTACTGGTCCCTCTGATGGGATGGTATCCACTTACTGATCTTTTCCTCCCAAGATTTCTGCTTCTCTCTACTTTAGCTTCACGATTTACTGTATGTACATGGACATCCTCATGCCTCATCAGACTCCATCAAGGTAGTCAAGTCAAAGCATACTAACCTCTATCCAGGGGCTGTGGACATGGGTCTCGGCCATGCGAAGTCAGAGGTTCCTCTACCAGCAGAGACAGTCGAGGAGTACGCACGGAAAGGACTATTCATTGCCGAGTTCACATACGCAATGTCTCTTGGCTTCTCCAAGCTTGCCATCCTCGGCTTCTACTGGCGCCTATTCAGTGTCTCAAACATCCGCATGGGAATCCGTATCCTTCAGGGATGCACCGTGATCTGGCTCACCGTCCGAACTTTCATGACCATCTTCCACTGCATACCCGTCAACGCATATTGGGATCACAACATCAAGAACGCTGTATGCAATATCGACCCTGCCAAGTTCATGTTTGGTACGACGCTGGTGCATCTTATGCTCGAGATTGCCGTGTTATCGTTGCCCGTATTTCAGGTCAAGAACCTCAAGCTTCGCCCGGGTCAGAAGATCGCTGTCGTCGCTCTGTTCATGTTTGGTATCTTGTAAGTCTTGGTCATTCTTACCCCGTCATCTCTGGTTGGCTTGTGTTTGTACGAAGCTAACTTGACCTCTCTCACAGCGTGTGTATAGCTTCAATTATCGTGCTTATTGAAGCAATCAACCTCAATCCCAAGACGACTGAAATGGCGAGGGACATTAGGGGAGTCATTATCTGGGCAGGTACAGAAGCCTACCTCGCAATCATCTCTTGTAAGTAGCATATCATGATCACTGACATTTATGCTAACCTTGACAGCTTGTCTCCCTATCATCCGACCTATCTTCCGCAAGTTCATCTCGAGCTCGATACTGTCATCCAAGTCCAACTCAAGTGCTCCCAATCCTATCAGCGGCTTGACTAGCAGCCGTGGTATCAAGCTCACCAACGTTACTCGAACAAAGGAAATCGACGACAATAGTTCTCAACGACAGCTTGCCGAGCTTGAAGACGGATCATCTGATGATATGAACTTCCATGGCTACCAAGAGCGTGTCCCCAACCACAACACTGTCATCACTGCCTGCGCCGATGAGAGACCTGACAGCCACGCACGCAACACGAGTGTACAGGGCATTCAAGTTAAGAATGAGACAAGAATATACTACGAGTAGGGGATCTTGGGATCATGTGGACTAGGGTATTCTTTTTTGTCGGAGGAATGAAGAAGCCTCCTGAGGCTGTTGTAGCGACATTGCAATGTATAATATGAAGTATAATGATAGATACCAAACTTGGCACATATGGATGCAGAATATCCTTCTTCCAGAAAGATCAGTAGTAGTTGTCGTGTTAGTCTTATGAATGGATTCAACTGGCATATTTTTGTTTACCAAAAGCTTCTCGGCAAAGCTCAGTCGTAAGTCAAAGAAATCATAGTGCCTTGGCATACTGATCATAAATGAAAATTCCTAACAAGGGAAAAGAAGGGTCAGCGCATTGGTCCTAAATAACAGAAAGACTTTGGTAAATTATCATAAGCTTAGGATGCCTTTACTTAGTTTAGGGTACCTTTTGCTGAGTTTATGTCGATATCCTACTGAAGGCATCGAAGTCTGATGTTTTCCTACTCAGTGAGTAATCCCTCACGAGCTGTTGCAAGGCACTCGCTTATCGCGATGGACTTGCAATCTCTCTTCATGATTGAGATACCAGTCAGCTTAGTATTCTTTCATAAATAGTTCCGCAATAGTCCTCAAGTTACTGATGATGCCTTGATGGCGCTTCCTGGACCATTTGTTCACAGTCAAACGCGACAACAGATATTCACAAACAGCTTCCACTTTGAGCAACGTTTTATTTCTGACGCTCGAATGCCATTTCATATGACAGCACTGCCAATTGCCTTCGAAACTGTCTCCGTGACATGAGTTTTGTCTTGCTGACCTGCATGTCTTCCATTGTCCATCAGACTCGTGACGTATCAATCACGTGAAAAGTCCATTCTCATTCGCGCCCGCTTACCTATCGATATCATCAACAATCGGGCTACGTTAGTCTCTAGACTAACTCTAACCGCCAGCGAGCGAGCGCTGCCCAAACTCAAAATGGATCGCCTCTCAACTGAACTGCTCTCCATGATCGCAGCGGAGGCTGCTGCGTCTGGACCGCAAATTGACATCAACACCGTCTTCGATGTCTGGGACTCTGATGACTCGTTGAAAAACCCCCCAACGTTGTCACGACACAATTCCCTTGCCCCGTACGCCGCCGTTTCACGCAATTGGCAGCTCGCCTTTGAGCCCTTCACTTTCCATACCCTTGTCATCTCGCCCAAGAGGCTCATTGACGCGGCACAGCACGGCTACCTCACGGAACGGCGCCTGGGCTATGTTCGCTTCATCGCTGTTCTCATTGCCTTCCCGCTTCCGCGACCGTGGGATACTCCCATCATTTTCCCTCCTGGACTAGATGTAAGAGGGGACTTTTTGAGAGCTAGAGATGATGCAGGGTATATCTCATCTGAGGATGAGCTTGAAGAACATGAAGGTGATGGCGACGGCGACTACATCACTAGCGTGATCGACTTTCCCCACCCGAGAGACAGAGGCTACGATAAAGTATTCGCCAAGATCATGAGAATTCTCTTCAACGCTCTCAAGTTGGCTCCTGTCCACGAGAATGGCCAACCATATATTGATATACGGTTCGGCTTCCCACTCCCTCGGGAATTTGGACTGAGCCGCATGTCCAGCCCTGAAGAGATGGAAGCAAATACCCTAGAGGGCCCTTGGCTTACAACTATCTATCTCGGTATGAGCCATGATGGCAAGGAGCTGCCAGAATTGCCGTCCGTAGCTTCGTGCAGTTTTGAGCTCATCTCATGGAGTTTATGCTTCGACCCTCACACGGCATGCATCCTTGCAAGTAAAATGCCATATCTGAAGAAGCTCAAACTTCATCTTAGTGATAGAGAGTCGAAAGACCCCAGTCTCAGAAATGAGATGCGAAAGAGTAAGGTCTCCATTGGCTGCACACCTGAGTCGCTGACAGTTCTGTAGAGCTCGCAAGTTCGTTGCCGGTCTTGCCACAGGGCATCTACGACTTCGATTTTCATTATTCACGAGGTATACCACGGGATCACGCACATATACCCGCGAGTATACTAGATCCAGAAGAAGGCTACGATCATCTTAGCCAAGCTCTCTTCAACTTCTCCCAGCGAGAGAACATAACGCGATTCTCAGCGGAGGGAAGTTTCGAACTGACCATAATGGGTCCGTCGGAAGAAGCTCTGTCTAGTCGTCCCGGCTGGTCCAAACTCGAAAACTATGAGATCGGTTTTCTTGCCATCACCCCCGGTGGAAAGTGGCTCGCGGTGCCCTATAAGCAGGATCCGAACACCGACGTCTTCAAAACCAAACGGTGGGGCCCGCCGAGTGGGCGGTCGCGAGGTTACTACTCAAGTTTCAACGTCAATGAATTCAGAGGTCCAGTTGATCCAGACTATGCACATGAACTACTCTGTGCAGCCGGGCAGGCAGCTTCTCACATGCCTGGACTACAGCGAATGATTATCAATGTGGGAGTTATCGGGAGCTACAGGGTTTCTTACAACACAGCCAAAGTTGAACCGTGTATGAGAATCGTCGGGAAGAAGCTGCAGCCACCTACGGAAGACATGCTTCGAATTTGGCGTCGCGTGGCGCATGAGCACGATCACAAGCTAGTCCTTCGTTGGAAGGACACAGCCAGGATAAAAACGAAAATGGAAGATTTTGAATAATGTGGTCATGAAGCTTTTGTATTAAGATCATAAATGATACGTATGAGAATCAATGGGTATCAATATTGCTGGTTGGGTCCCGTGTTTCCCCCCGGTAAATGAATTGTCCTTAATCCTGAACTCCTCCCAATGATATGCCGAATTGCAAATGAGACAATTCTGTTCAATTCGATCGAGGTCGCTCTGCGCCTCTTTCTAGGCGGCGTCATCCTCGTAAATAGAATGGCTGGTCCCAAGACCATATTGTATGTAGCCAGTAGCCAGGTCGTCACTGAGTTGGGTCAGAAGACGCCATGTCAACCCAACTCAGGCGCCCTATGACGAATGGCGAGATGAGTGAAACGACACGGCTAAAGTTATTTATTGCCGTGGTGGCTTGATGGCGCTGTTAGCTTGCGGAAGCCTCAGTGTCGGGTGATGGCTTCGGCATTTGCAGTTGAGTTGGGGAATTCGTAACACTGAAGCGGTGAGGGTCGTGCTTCAGTGGCTGTTTGTAGAGCTTACGGAGGCGCTGTAGTTAAGGTATGAATTGTGTTTGTGGCGTGTGGGTAATTATTCTGGGATACGTTAGAATTGAAGGGCGAGACAAGGGAGGGTTACTCACAGTAGTCGAGAAAGTTTAGAGGGCTGGCCTTTTGGTGACGACCTCCCGACTGTGACGATGCATTGGTACTGTACTTTTGTACGTAGTTCATTTGAATTGGGGCGACATTCGTCTGAATGGGAACGTCGCTCCCTGTTCGTGTAGAGGAATTTCGTCCGATTGATTCACATTCGACGCTTGAAGGATCTGGCGGTGGGGTTTCGGGTTCGCCGACGATGTGCATGCAATTGCAGTCGCTGTGTTGGACGAGTAGCAGCAATTTGTTGAGCACCACGAACTCCATCTTTAGCTTGATGCTGTACACGACGGGCTTGTAGGTTGTTTGGATGTTGAAGTGGCTCATGTACTGCGTGACGATGAGGCTGATGTCGAGGAGGATGACGAGGATGTTGACGATGATGAGGTATCGCATGATCTTGCGCTCCATCTTCTTGCGCACGGCAAAGATCGGCTTGAGGCCCCGCGACGTTTCCCATATGTAGAGACCTGAGATGATTGTTTCTTGGATGCAGAAGCCGGCGAGTTGGATGCGCTCGTAGACGTTGAAGGCGCCGATGTAGCGGGCTGAGTGCTTGGTGTTGCTTCCGAGGAAGAGGACGGTCGTCGGAACATGTAGTATGAAGAAGTTGATGATGATCATGTATAAAACCCATCGCGTCTTGGACTTGTCCTCAACGATGAGATGCAGTCGAGAATACAGCACCACAGATTGACCGGTGACCATACCATACCAGCCCACGCAGGTCAAAACGCAGAGCAAGAAATTGGGCCCCAAGCTGTAGTACCTCAACATGACAACGATACTGTGCAGCAGTATCCCCAGGGTCGCTACCGTCATGCTCCAGAAATAGAGCCCATCGTGTCGTTTGAAGCGGCTCAGTAGCGAGATGAGGATCTCGAGACAGTTGTAGCACGCTATGGCGAAGAGGCCCGCGATGGCCATGTTGACCGGCAACGACACGGAGATTGGGCCCGTCTGGCCAGTCTCCCCAGACTCAGCGGCCATGATTTCGGCGGTTCCGACGGACGTGCGACGGTCATCAAGGAGAGGTAGAGTGACGTTGGTGCGGGTGCATCGTGAACAGTCAACGTTGACGTTTGTTGGCAGCTCTTGGCGGAGGGGAAGAAGAAGAGAGGCAGAGGCAGAGACAGAGACAGAGACAGCAGAGCTTGGGTGCTACGTTAATATGGATGGTTTCCCCGTGTCGATCTGGGGCGTCATATTTTTGTGTACAGTATGAGTGGCTGCTCTTTTGCATTCATTCATTAATTAATTAATACGAATAACCTGTTCAGTTAATCGTCATCAGCTCCCCCTGCATTGGCATTGGCATTGGGGGGGCAGGCCAGGCCAGGCCATGCGAACGGACCCAAAATTGATGCTTCAAGGATGTAACCGCTAAAAGCTCAAGCGTAAGCCCGGACATGATTCAAGGCCCGCAGACGACGTTAGCCAGTCAGTCAGTCACTCATGTCTCAGCCATCAAACATGTGCTCGTGGCTTGGTTGGCTCGGAACAAGGTAGCAAGGTTAGAGACGAGCAATGGCGAATGGTTGGGACGGAAGATAAAACTCGGTCAGTCCCGTCCCAAGCCTCAACTGTCTCTCGCAGTCCCAATTGATTAACATGTGGTGATACCTAGATATGTATGCCCAATGAATGAAACAAAGACAGAAGACGGACACGGACACGGACACACCCATCCGTTGGGCCGGTAAAAGTTTAACCAGGGAGGCCATGGCCCATGGAGGAGGGTTTATCGACGCGCCAACCGCGTTTGGTTAAAAAGTCCCTGGACCCCCATGAAATCCAATATCTTTATATGTATAACCTTTTATTCATGGCCTCACAAAGTATGGATGTGAGCTGTCAACAAAGTCGTGACATTCTACCAGTTCGAGTCCGGAAGCTGGGGAGAGGCCATCAGGAGAGGGCAATGTCATCAGGAGAAATGCTGCAAGGATGAATGACAAGGGGACCAGTCTTTAGAGTTTACATGCAAAACCACGAAATATCATCGATCGAGTGACAGGCAGCCTCAGTCTGCAAACGTCGACTTCACCACTAACTCACGTCTCAAATGTCAGGCCCAGAGCTTAAACAGTCAGATTAAATGTCACAACAGCTATTCAATCTCGAATTAAAAAGCAGTGGGAAAAAAGTAAATGTCATGAAGCAAGAGTCAAAGCGAATGACTCGCGATATGCATGAATTAAGCGTAGGTCACAGCGCAACGGCCGTAGCTTGAAGCCCTCGGAAAATTCCATGACCGCCAGCGATGAGTGATCGAGATGCGGTGTCAATCAATGCGACGTCAATTGAATGCTCTCGTTGCTGCAGATTGCTCAATGGTAAGGAGTAATAATAAGGGCTGTCTCAATTGGGAGTTCATCACACCACAGAACGCCTCTCAGCACTTGCAAGGATGAGTACCGAATTCCGTCTCGCGGAACGGAACTACCGAGGCCAAGACTGCATGTCTCATGTTTCTTCAGGTGCAGGCAGAATGAATTGAGGCAATTACCGGTCGCGCAGTAACATATCCCGCTTTTGCTGACAGATACATACAGAATCAGAATCGAGAATTAAGCTTTGGGTTAGTGAGGATGAACTTGTCAGATTTCACTGCCACTTTTTTTTTTTCTTTATTTAGGTTCCATTCCCTTGAATGCCTAAACCCGCCCCAAACTAAAGCGTGGCTACGTATTCGCGAGACCATGGAGTCAAGCCATGGAGTTCAGCTCCAGGCCCCGCCCCCTGTAACAATCGTCAAAGCAGCCCGCAAAAACAATGGAACCAAAACAATCTCCAACCGTGAGCTATTGCCCCTTCGCCTCAAATTAGACCCCTCAATATGCGCAATCCGCTTCAATCAAATCACCTGCCTGACAACTCATGTGTAGGCTGTAGCACATCTGCAAGGGACGATATCACTTTCCCCATCCAGTATCGTTCGTTTCCATGATCTTCCGGCGCGAATCTCACCGGGCGATGCTTCCGGGAGGAGCCTTGGGCACCAAGTGGCCATGGCCGTGCCCGTGGACTTGGACTTGGACTTGGACTTGGAGCTGAGGGGATCAGGGGATCAGGGGATCAGGGGATCAGGGGACAAGCTAATTAGTGGCAAACTTTAAGCATAAGGTGGTTATGCCAAGTTGAGTAACACCGAGATTCTGCATCGTCTCTGATCGACTTGGATCCTTGCAATGACAGCTGTTTCGGGGTTCACGGTGCTTGGCGCTGCATCTTCTCTATGATATCGCTGCTGTCGCTCTGTTCCCAGGGAAACTCTTGCTCCAATGGCCGGATTAGTCGCTCGTGCTGTGGCCATCTTGGCGCAATAGCGGCTCTGAACGGCTCGGGGTGGCTAATCATCCCCGGACTAAATAGGAGCTCAGGTTGGGCACCATTCCCTTCTTTTCGGATATGCAATACAGCGAGCGACTGAGCGATGTTGAGGAATAGCGCATTGTCGGCTAAGACACGCCCCGGGCATACGCGGCGCCCAAAGCCGAATGTGTATGTGCGCGGGTCTTGTTCAGGTTGACTGCCGTCAGTTGACAAGAAGCGCTCCGGGTTAAAGCGCATTGGTTCAAGGTGGACCTCGGGATCATGGGCAAAGTACCAATGCACTGTTAAATCAAGGACAGATGCCGGCAGGGGGAGCCCACCAGATATTGGACATGATCAGGGCGTCTTTGGGAATAAAGTATCCCTCAAACAAATCATCTACAGTGCTTGTATGAGGCAGCCCCATAGGCACTACTGGATTCCATCGAAGAACCTCCTTGACTACCGCATTAAAATAAGGAAGACTTGGCCGATCTGAACAGTCAGGCAGTCTCCCGTTGCCGATTACGCCGTCAATCTCCTCCTGGACCTTCTTCTGGACATCAGGGTACAATATCATTGCTAGAAAGAAAAGAGAAATGGAAGAGACAGTCTGTCATGTCAGCCAATGCTCCTCATAGTCTCCACCAAGCAACGTACCGTATCAGCCCCGGCAGCGTACAGTGACAAGGCAGACCACTTGGTCGTAAACCTCGCTTCCTCAGTCGACTCTCCAACTTCGAGAAGTCGTGAGACCAATGAGTTGTCTTATTTACCCAACGCGTGCTGGTGCTTGACAAAAGCATAAGGCTTTTCAGTAAGATCGTCCAGTTCTGAAGCCCATTTCTTGGCAAGTCTCTTGAAGCTCGCGCCTGGAACCCAGTCTGGTACGTATCGCACTGGGAGTGTCAGTGGTTTGAGTAGGCAGGGGTTGTGTTTGAGGCGGCTTACATAGGGGCAGTATATAAACTAGGAACGCGCCGGGGACACCAGCCGCTGTTACATCATCCATGGCCTGGCCTGCCATTTTGATGAGAATGTCCTCTCTGAATGGCTCAGCTTTGTATCCGTAAGCGATTTTCAAAATAACTGAGCCCGCTTCCCTTGATAATGTTAGCGCAGTCCCCTGACTTCTGAGAGCTGAGCACACAGACTTTCTGATACGGTCCATGAACTTGTCTGGGTCGTCCAAGATATGCAGTAAGAAGTGAGCAACTTCAGCTTCTTGCAATCTGTCATACGTTGCAGCGGCCCTTTTTGATCCGATTATACGGGCCATGTTCTTCCGGTGCGTTCTGAAGCGATCGTTGTATGGTAAAAAGCCAAGTGAGTTCTCCTAGCCAACCCTCTCTTCATCAGCCACGATATGTTATCAGAGAACAATGGCGACTCACATTTCACCCGCCATCATAATCTTTTGTCTGGAGGAATGCTTTGCGGATCTTTTATTCAGCAGTTGTGATGCAAGTTCCCACTTGTTTATGATGATGATTGTCTGCCCCATTACCGTGATAGAGCTCATAGGTCCTGGTAGTTGTCAGCAGATGACTCGCCGTGTAGTCCATGTTGCTCGAGGTCGAACCATAGATGTCCTTGAACTTCAGCCAGTGATGCGCTTCAAACACGCCTGGCGGCGGAAGATCGTTCAGATTTCCTACCAAGGGAATACCTTTCGGCCCCGGGGGAAGAGGAGCTCGCCTTGAGGTATTGCCAAATCTTTGGAGACCGATATAAACCAGAAGTATAAGGGCAAGCCCAGCAAGGAAATCGGGTACCTCGAACATGATCACGATACTTCAACAAATGATGACAAGGACACAAAGAAATCATCAGCAGGAAATGTCAGGTAGATGTTTCATATGAATCCTGTTCAGCCAACACACTTCATATTGAGGGGCTACTCTTGACGTCTGACAAGAATCTTATCACCATGCATATGCAGCCCGCTTCGCGCCGAATCATCGGCTTTGTATTTGGCCGGTGATTTATGCGATCAACATCTTCGTGTTCATGACAAGTAATACACTCCACTGCTTAATGAAAATCTTTCTTCTCTCGGAAGGTACCCCTCGAAAATTGCTTCTTTATCGTCTGATCATGTTGGTTCTGCTCGTTTGCTCGGAGGGGCATTACCAAATTTGGAATATGGTGCGTTGATGTGTTAACATCGCGTAACAATACCTGCATGTAGTGGCAGGTAGGGCTTAGCCTCAGATTTAAGCAATAAAGGATCAATAAAACAAGTTTAAATATAATAACTACATATACGCTATCGGTTCAATGGACAGCGCTGCGTGGTAAGCGACGAGGCTAAATCTAGGGGTCGCCGTGCTTTATGATAAACCAACAGCTTGAACTACCTACTCAGAGAACTTCAGCCCGAATTTCTGGTAAGTATGCCCAATACTCACCAAAACGCCAAGCTATGCTGCCTATTCACTTCACCACTCACGATCATGACCGGGAGCATGACCGGGATATTTATCCACTTCACGAGGCAGGCCCATAAGCGCTAGACGAGGTTGGCGATAAAACGCATCATTTAAAGCGCAAAGAGCTGTCGAAATCTAGCCTACTCGCTGTATCTTTTTCTCGATCGCCATGTCTTCAACCCCAACATTAGATTCTCTCCCCAGTGAGATCCAACTCCAGATCCTTTATCAAATCACGGCGCATGATCTTGGCACAATTGCTCGGACCTCGAAAAGCCTCAACGCAATTGCAACACCACTTCTCTGGAGTGACATTGAACTCCATGAAGAAGGCTACCATGAGTCCAGACATGAGCTTAAAGTCCCTCCTCCAGCGAGAAACCCGGAGCGTCGGCCTTATCATCCCAAGCAGAAATGGGGAAACGGGCAAGGCGCGCGTATGAAGGCTTCTCAGTTCTTCGAGATCCTGCAGAAGATGCATAAACAGAACACGAATCGTTTGCAATTGATCACCCAACGCGTAAGGCACTTGTGTACCGTCATTGATCCTTCATGGAGGCCTGTGGATAAAGACAATGATTCCGTCGATACTGAGGCCATTCAAGTCTGGCATCTTCTGCCGTATTTTTCAAACCTGGAAACTTTGGAACTATACGGAGACTACTACTATTCCCAAGAGACTGAGGAGCAAGTTCCCAAAAATTGTTGGATCTCCTCCGAAACTCCGATTCCTTAAGCTCTCGGGCTACATGCCACCAGAAGTACCAGCATGGCTTCTTAGAGAGGGAGATACTCTAGAACGCCTTGAACTCGATATGCTGGACCGTCCGATCTCAACATACCTATCAAACGATCCTCACTTTACTCCTCTTCCATGTGAGAAGATAAATACGGATGACGGGGGGGTTTCCGAGTCAGATTATGGAAGTCTCGCCGACGACATGATCATCCCTCGGCCCTTAGGAAACATTTTCACAGACTACGGCGACTACAAGTTAAAGTTACCGAAACTAAAACATTTGTTTCTTGGTCAGCCGGCAGAGTCATGCTCTTCGAACGATTTCGCGACTTACAGCTGGTCGAAACGCGCCGAGTCAGCTTGCTACGACGATTGGCTTAGAATTCTAGAGGCTTCTATGAAAACACTTGAGACGTTGGTTCTGGAACAGAGACCAGCGGCTGATTATATCGAAGGAGACGGTTATAGCGAAGACACGTGGATGAACGAAATGTCATGGTCTCACGCAAGCGAGATACTCCTTGAGATGGTCCAAACCGTTTTATGTTCTGAGACGAGCCAGCTATGCTTGAAGCGGGTGTATCTGTATGGTATAGTCGCTGGTTTGGAAGAAGATGGTACGCCGTTTTTGGATTTCCCTGCGGGCAAGTTCATGCAATTTCTGAAGGACCGTGAAGTCGAGTGTGAGGCGAGGCGGGGGAAGTGGTGCTTCTTTGATAGACAACCTGGATCTGTGGACTGGTGCCCTTGGGATGCGGCCTCTGAGGATGAAGAGGAGGAGGAGGAGGAGGATATGGGCGAGGATAGGGATGAAGATGCCGAACCAAAGGCGAAGTGGGATACTGTGCTGGCCAAGGTTTGAAAGCCGAGGGCTTTTCGCATTGAACCAGCTTTAGTAATGATTGACGAAAATTGACTGGAAATCTACTTCTTTCATCAGTGGTTCACTTCCGTCGGCCAGTTCTCAGGCATCCCCGAGGCATCTCGGTCTCTCCAACACAACGCCGTACCCCACATCCATAAAAGGCATCCATTGCGTAATGATCAAGCACTTCCAACCTCCAAGCAATCAACATCCGTCTTCAGAATGTCCTCCTTCGCCGTAGTAAAGGACATCGACCACCTCGTCCTCACATGCAATGACATCCCCGCCACCATAGAATGGTACACCAAATATCTCGGCATGAAGTCCGAGACCTTCACATCAGCAACTGACCCCTCGTCTCCACCTCGCAGCGCCTTGAAATTCGGCACTCACAAGATCAATCTTCATCAGCGCGGGAAAGAGTTTGAACCGAAGGCGAGAACTGCGTTGCCTGGTACTGCTGATCTGTGCTTTATTCTCGAGGATGGAACAGATCTGCAGGGCTTGATTGAGGGGTTTGAGAAGGAGGGTATAAAGGTTCTGGAAGGGGGAAAGGTTGTTGGGAGAACGGGGGCCATGGGAGGAATTAGGAGTGTTTATGTTCGTGATCCCGATGGGAATTTGATTGAGTAAGTCTGAAATGTTGATTGAGATGGCCATTCTGTGGAAATATGCTGACTGTCCACAGACTATCCCAGTACTCGACTTAGGGGCTGAGATTTATCAACTTGAATCACCACTTTATTCGGCTTTTTCTTTCCATTCATGGGGTTCAAGGACATAAAGGTATTCATCGCCTTTTCTCTATTGATTGAATCTCATCTTATCACGATAAGCAATAGACTTCATGTTCTTGATCGAGCAACCACCTCAAGCCGCATTCTCGAAGGTGCTGAGAATCTAGAAACACTGTGTAAACATCCAAATATCTACTAGACTCATATTTAAGTGGTCTGACTTTACGCAAATTTACAGTGGTCCAGGAGGAGTTGATTTTCAAACAAACTCCACATGCCAAGGATATATCGTGGGCTATCGTGTTTTGCACAAGTCCGTGAGACCTCAAGCCTCATCTCTTGAGCGTGTTACCGAAGAATATAGCGGCCTGGTCTGTAAGAATCTTCAAGCCATAACAACTTTAATGCTTCCACATGTCATTCCAGGATATGTTTTTGGGTCACGGATGCGTCAAACTGTGCTTTCCTATAGGTACGTGTATTCAGGAGGTCTCCAAGATACTGACAAGCTTGCGTACAGTTGTATCAATAACTTGGAGACGAAGAATATGCATATGCCCATTCAATGTCCCGGATACTTGCTACGGGGTGTTCATGCCTACTCGCAACAAGGTGGCTGGCTGGACCGCTGCACTTGAGTCGGAATCAGTGGAACTCGACCCTCACCTTGACTCACGCAATCCTCGCATAAACCCTATCTCGGCAATCTCAGTTCCGGCATCCAGTTCCTTGGTAGCAACCCGTGATGCAACTGTCGTCATAACCAAGACCCATTGCAACTGGGCAGTCTTCAGGAGGCAAGAAAACAGCGAAACTTACTGTAGGGTGTCAAAATAAACTTAGTAAAGAGTCTCCTAAGTTTAGGCTAGACTTACCTAAGTATTCTATCATTTAGGGTCAAGTTCCTGTGTTTTCTTTCCTCCCCTAGGCAGTGTCCTCCTTTTTCGATCTATATCGTAAGGAAAAGTGAGAGCGGCATCTTTAGCACAAGATCAGCAGGAACTATACCCAGAGTATGGTAGAGCTTATCTCCCATTCTCCATTCCAGTCCAACCAAGCTCCCGGTGACGATCTACCAAATGCCGATCAGCCAAGGGCGCGTGGGGCCAAATCTGGCTTCCGGTAGATCAGTGGGAGGCCTATACGCTGCGGCCAAGAACGAGAAAAGCATTCAAAGTAAGAGTATAGTGAGACATGCCATGATCTGTGACAACACGAGGATTGGCATGTTTCTGTTTTGCCTCTCCGAGCAGGAATCCACGTAGCGTCAGCCTGGTGCCAAAACTCCATACATGCCCAGCTCTGTCTGATCCACATACTGATTTACCAAATCACTTATGAAGCACTGAATTATAAGAAAAAGTGTTGAAACTCCTGCAGTAGTGGCGATTAGATCTCGCAAAAGAAAAAGGTCAAAGATCATCGATTCCACTGGACCGAGTTGCTGCAATTTCACCAGCACAAGTCAGTGATGCAGATCGAAACATAAGGAGAGGGGCCTGCCCTGCTCAGCGCGGCTAAGATCAACACTACTAGGCTAGGAACCTAGTAGCTTCAGCTCTCCACAGTTGGCTTACACAAATTTTCCGAAAGAATAGGGACTGTAAGGGGAAGTGACGTAGGGAGTTTTAGAAATTGTGATAATACTCCGCTGTGAGTTTGTGACATCCAGTTGCGATTAGCTCTGATGATATTCATAACTCAAAATATAAACAGGAAAGACGATGAGCTGCGAATTCATAATAATACAAAGGCTCAGGGTAACATCTACGTCTTCATTGCGATACAAGTGTAGAAATCGCTTAGAGCCTCATAAGGCGTGGATCTTGCCTAAATCTATGATGCCGTCAGCTCCCCTGTGGGCTCAACACCACACTAACTATCATGACTCCGTTTTACCAGAATGATCGACAAGGCTACTGACTTATGGTGACAATTTCAATCTCTTTCTCAGAAATTCCCTTGGCAAAAGTCCTCTATATAAGAACCTCTCTTCACCACTTCAAACCTGTTCTACTCATCATCTCATCATCTCAACTTTTCTCTGCACCACACTTCTTTGAAGAACACTCTTTCAGTTTTCTTTTTCACCACATTCAAAATGAAGGCCACTTTCTTCTCCGTTTTCGCCCTCGCCATCTCGGCCATCGCCTCCCCTGTTCCCGAGGTTCAGAAGGACACCCGTTCTGTTGAGCAGGTCAACGGTGTTATTCACAGCTCTGAGAACATCGTCTCCAAGGTCGGCGTTAAGCAGATCGTCGACAAGGCTACCGAGTCTCCTGCTAAGCGTGCTGCTATCACCAACTCCCAGGAGCCCATCACTGTTCTCAAGAGCGGTGTTAGCAACATCAACAAGAAGACCACTGGTCTGAGTAAGCAATGACCTTTTAATTTGATATTTGGGCTGGTGCTAATGGGCTTAGACTCTATTGCTGAGAAGGTCAAGGCTGGTGATCTTACCAAGGACGCTGGTGCTACCAAGGCCATTCCTGGCTTTGAGTCTGTTCACTTTGAGCTCACTGAGATTGTCACCAAGCTCACCGGTGCTGCTGGTCTTGATGTTGCTGACTCTGATGTCGACACTGTCCTCAACCTCGTAGTCGTCCTCGTCTCTGAGGTTCTTACTGCTGTCAAGACTATCGTCACTGTTACTGGCCTCCGACCTCAGCTCATCTCCATCCTTCACTCTGTCTTCCAGATCCTCACCAAGGTTCTCGTCCTTGTAATTGGCCTCGTCTCCGCCATTGTTCCTGGCCTGGTTGCCGGTCTTACTCCTCTCCTTGCTGGTCTCGGTAACGGCGTGCTTGCTCCTGTCCTCCTTCCCGTCACTGGTCTCCTTGCTAGCCTCGCCGTTTAAATGGATTCCTCCAAGCTATAGCTGCATTCAGCGTACCTTGAGCTTAAAGCTTTTTGGATAGACCGATAGCTACATAAGCTCAATTCATCGTTATGATATCACGGGGAGGCATATTGGGTTAATTTCTATGGTCAATGGTCTTCTTTGTATATAATTACTCTTATCAACAAAAAGTTCACGATATCTAACTGCCACGCCTATCTCTTCGAGTATTGCATCACTAATCGATTTACCTATGTATGAGCGGATGATTGGCTGATCTGTTTACTAATAATCGCCCTATTTCAAAAGTTCAAAAAACGGCATGTGTTTCCCCTTTCGATATTTCATATCAGTTAGTGCTGATGGCATCTTATCGGGGTTCGAAAATTCTTGGTTTGCGCCCTACGGCTGACAAAACCTACGTCACATCGGATCCATGGGGTAAGATGAGGCTCAAAGGGAAAGTCTTTCCATGATAAAACTAACTCGGGCTGTCTTACGCCTTTCCATTGACATTAATTAAGTGGATATAAAGTATTGGGCATTTCGCAGCAACACTAACACAACATTCTACGAACGTCACTTGATACACTATGGCAGCAACGCGGTCAGTCTCAATCACTTATGTCCCTGCGAACTGTGGATCAATCATCCCGGGCAAATCCAAAGCGCCACAGGCCTTCAGAGCCGTCGGGATCGTTGGTAAACTGAAAGATTCTGGAGTGCCTTCTGTCTCAGAGCAGCATGCTTTAGAGAAGCCGGCCACCTTCTCTGCTACGACGTTCAGCGCAGGCGGTGCACGCAACGAAGACATCAATATTGCAGTCTGTGAAGACGTTGAGCGGAGCATAGGCAATAACTTCAGGGCTTCAAATGGTCAGCCTGATTTCCAGCTCGTCCTCGGCGGCGAGTGCTGTATGCTGCCAGCGATCCTCTCTGCTTTCTGGAAACATGCGGACGCGCAGTCTCCGTCTCAACGTGTTGGTCTGATTTATATCGATGCCGATACCGACCTTACTTCTCCTACGGATCCAAGCTCTACTGGCACCTTTGCTGGGATGAATATGGCACATCTGGTTCGATTGCCGGGTGCGCTTCCACGTATGGAGCAGTTCTCTCGTCCATCAGGAGAACCTGTCTGTGATGCTTCGAATACTGTTTTCTTCGGCACGAACATGTCTCTCCCTGGGAACAAACCAGAACACTTCAAGTATCTTTTCGACAACAACTTCAAAGTCGTCAGCTCGGCATCAGTGGCGCAAGATCCTGAGCAGCGCGCTAAAGAAACACTCGAGTTCCTGCAAGACAGAGTCGATATAATTGTGGTTCATTTAGATGTTGACTCGATTGATCCTGGGACGTTTCCTTTGGCGAATGTTCCCAACTTTACTGGTGTTGAATTTGAGAACATGATGAGAGCGCTCAAAGTGCTGCTTGGAAGTGAAAAGGTTGGAGGTCTCACTGTTGCGGAGGTTAACCCAGATCATGATCCCGGGCTGAAGATGACTGAGAGATTGACTTCGCATATCGTGGAGATGTTGGCCGCAAGAATGTGAGGATAGAGAAATATACGTTGCATAAAATAGTTATAAGAATGGAAGATAGATATGTTGCGCGATGAACGCTAGGCCTGTATCAGAGTGTGAGCACTGAGCAGCGAGGCACAGCTTGACGTTGATAGGGCCACATGCGCAGAGCATTCGTCACCTCAACCAACGCCCCTAAATTCGGGCACGTCACACTCACCAAGTCTATCCCCGCTCTTTCATCGAAACCGCCAAGGAAATTCCTCAGTAACTATTGTCATCGAAGACGAATAATCGCGATGGGAAATACGTATTCTTTATTCTTTCCACCAAGTCCACAGTTTACCGAGAAGGACCTCACCCCCCAGAATGGACGCGTCTTCATCGTCACTGGCGGCTACTCGGGCGTAGGCTTCGAATTGAGTCGTATTCTCTATCAAGCTGGCGGTTCCGTATACATCGCTGGAAGATCACAAGAGAAAGCAGAATCGGCTATCAAACAACTCAAGGAACAATATCCCGATGCAACCGGCAGCCTGAGCTTTCTCAAGATAGCCCTCGATGACCTGGATTCCATAAAAACAGCGGCGGAAGATTTCAAGTCGAGAGAGTCCAGGCTCGATGTCCTATTCAACAATGCAGGAGTATCTAACCCTCCAGCGGGTTCAGTCTCAGCTCAAGGATATGAACTTACCATGGCAACGAACGCCATTGGGCCTTGGTATTTCACGCAGCTTCTTGTACCAATTCTGAAAGAGACTGCAAAGAGCCAGCCCTCAGCATCAGTTCGAGTAATCTGGACGGCCTCCATCGTCACAGATCTCTCTGTTCCAAAGGGTGGAGTCAAGATGGAAGAAGTCATCAATCCATCAAAAGACCAGCAAGTCAACTACACGAATTCGAAGACAGGAAACTGGTACCTCGCCACCGTTCTTGCAGATCAGGTTGGCTCTCATGGTATTCTCAGCGTTTGTCAGAATCCAGGAAATCTTCACAGCAACCTGCTTCGCTACATGCCGTCGATTATTGGCTATATCGTTTCGCCGCTTCTTTATCATGCCAATTTCGGTGCTTATACCAACCTATGGTCTGGTCTTTCGCCTGATTTGCAGATTGAGGATGGAGGGAGGTTTGTCTTGCCTTGGGGCCGCTTTCACCCGAGCCCGAGGGTTGACTTGTTGGATAACCTCAAGTCGAAGGAGCAGGGAGGAACAGGGACTGCGGCTGAGTTTGCGGAATACTGTGATAAGATTATTGCCGATCATCAGTAGTTTCTCCCCTGTCGCTGAATTTCCTTTGTAATGTAACTCTATACAAACTAGCTACAGCGCATCTCGCATCAGCTTCACGTTTCAACTCAACTTTTCCACCATAGATTCCATGCCATGGATTAGCCGATTTTTGCAAAGGCCAGAGACTCTAGCTAAATAACAAGACATTGGAAGGCAAATATTTAAATATAATTGTTATTTTTCTACTCTCCCTCCTTGCGAATTGAGCCAACCTTTGGCTCGATCGCCATCATGTTCATCAGGTCAGCTGCCTGAAATCTACAGCTCTGGTGTATAACCAATAGCCTTGTTCAAAGCATACACATCCCAGTAAAAGGGCATGATACTCTTGATAACCCCAGCCTCAAGATCAACTTGGATGACCTGGCACAGAGGATACTTCAATTCCTCCCCAGTCTTGCGGACCTTGAGATGCAAGTAACCGAGCGAGATGATGCGGTTCGAGCCCTCCGATTCGAATATTTCAGGATTCTGGACATCGACTTTGTCAAAGTAGTCGGCCATTGCTTTTGCCCATTGCTGGAAACCGTCAGGTCCGGTGTATTCGCCAGCGTAGGGCAGTCCAGATGATTGTTTGAGGCGCACTTCTTTTGATAGAGATGCTGCCATACCGCTGAAGTCGCGCTCTTCAGGTGGTGAGGCCATGTAAATGCGCTCGGCGTCGTAAAATGACTCAAGGATTGATCGTGCAGTGTGAGTAGTGGTGGACGCCATCTTGGACGCTGAGGATGATAATTCTTTTGATGGGGAATAATCGATAGACAAACAGTTAGTTACAGAAAACGAAAACACAGTGCGATATTACGGTCTATTTATCTGCTTGGCAAATAGAGTGCTGATTAACTGGGACTACCTACGCTAGCTGTAGGATTATTGGGTTGCATGCTGCATTGTTGTCGAATGGAGATGGCTCATCATTATCTCCAAGGAGGATTCTCCAGGGACTTTTGATGTAGTTTCCTGAACTGGCAATTGGGGGCCGGAGTTTTCGGAGTACCAAGTTGCCGACTGCTATCAATTGCTTGCACTGACCAGAGCCAAACTTTGCCGATGCAATTGTTGCCACGATATTGGAGATTGAGTTTCTACCCGTGCCTTGTTCTCATATACCTAAATATGGATGGCTTCTTCCCCGCAACCAGCCAGCTTGTCGCTTGGCAAAGCTTGACTCGGCAAGGAATGCATGAATTTAACAAACAGGGAAAAGCTCAATCGAGACAGACACAATAAGCACGTGGAGCCTGGAACTTTGTGGGCAAGACAAGACGAGATGGCTGAATCACATTCGGAAATCTCTCTTGGTCACCGCTAATCGATCTCTAACCTTGTTATTTTGGTGACGGTGCCTGGCGTGACCTCATTTTCGGGTCCAGATGAAAAGAGACTGGCCAACAACAAGGCGAATTCTCGATTTCTGGGGCGATGTGACTGTTCTGGAATCGCCTAACCCCGAGTTCACGGACCATTTCCAGGTGACGTTGGAGGCAACTATGACGCAATGAGCACGAGGTTCTCAGAGGGGGGACCACCCCAAATTTTGCGGCTACCACCTACCTCCAGTCCCTGGACTGTCCGCTCTCCAGCATCATCCCCACGAATAGACCAACCTAAGACATGACATGACTTCTCATACCACGATACAATGTCGAGCTCTGCAGAGCTGCAACGCGAACGCGAGGTGCAGGGTTACTTCCAGAGCTGGCAGATAGCACAAGGTTCCTCGCTCAAGGTCGCCAGAAGTGTCGACAGCATCAGCGCGCCGTCTCAGATCAATGACGCACACACGCCTCAGCCCTCTTCCGACAAGGCGCTCTCGGCCTTCGCGCAACTCGCTGTCTTTCGTCTCAACGTGAAGCGTTGCATGGTCTCGCTCATCGATTCTTCTCATCAATACATTCTCGCCGAGGCCACGCGAAATTTGCGACTAGGGTCACTCGAAGACGAGCCTGGTGCCAAAAAGACCGACGGCAAGGAAGACTCCAAAATAGCCGAACATAACAGTGATTTGTGGTGTAGGTTGGGCGATCTCTATAGTTGAGACATATACTGCCCCTCCTTGTCTTCATGGCTAATTACTTGCAGTGGGAACTTCCATCCTCTCCCGCCCAGAAGCCGTTTGCGAGCACTGCCTACACAATACATGCACCGGTCGCGATCCCGATGGCAAAACCTACACGGCCTCTGGCCTTATTGTTCCCGATTGTCGCCTCGATGATCGCTTCAAGTCGCGCGTATATGTCCAGTCCGAACCAGGTGTGCGCTTCTACGCTGGCGTACCCATCTTCTCACGAAAAGGATACAAGATCGGAGCGTATGCTGTCTCAGACGAACAACCGCGCGATGGACTGTCGATCGAGGATGCGAAGTTCATGCAGAGTGTTGCGCAAGCTATCACTGAACATTTGGAATGGGCACGCGACCGTGTTGACAGGTTCAAAGGCGAGCGCATCGTTCGCGGACTGGCTACCTTCATCGAAGGCTGCTCGAGTGACGACCCTATCTTGTCGAAGGAGAATCAACCTCAAAGGCCCTCGATCAAACGTCCCCCAGGCATGACTATAACGGCGACGAGACGCTCCTCTCTGCACAACACCATGCGCAAGGTCGATCCTGGCTCCAACCAACGATCTCAGAAAGCTACGTCACCGCCTCGCAAACACAAGCCACAGACGGACGGTTTATCAAGAATGTACCATCGAGCGGCCGATAACCTACGATCTGCAATCCTCGCCGATGGAGTTGTGCTATTCGGTGCCACAGCCTCCAACGTTCAACATCTAACCCGAGCGGTTGGGCAGGGTGGTGCCACGAATGCTGACGGGCTGCCGACGCAAATCGCTACAGAGCCCGATACCTTCAGTACAGAGAGCTCCGACTCCGAGACGTCGCCGCTGTCAAGACCCTGCAAGCTTCTTGCTTACTCGTTGGCTGATAAGGGCAAACCCTTGGATCTCGAGCAAGGTCCGTCCTTCTCTATTGGAACTCTCGAGAAATACTTTTCACACTTTCCCAAAGGAAAGACGTTCACTTTTACAGAAGAAGGAGCCGGTCTTTCGTCTGATGACGATAGTGCGAGCGATGGTAGCCCTGCTCCCGCCGGGGGGAGAAGCAAGAGGCGCAAAGAAAAGATTGACCACAAGGAACTCCTTAAGAAGATTCCTGGGGCAAAAGCCGTTGTCTTCTTGCCATTGTTTGATTATGTCGAAGATAAGCTTGTTGGTGGGTGTTTCCTTTGGACGTCAGTGCCGGGTCGCATGATGAACTTGGATGAGGACCTTTCCTACCTACGAGCCTTCGGCAACAGCATCACCAGTCAAGTCGGACGAATAAATACGAGAAAGAATGAAGCAGCGAAGACCACATTTATCGCCAGTATGAGTCACGAGTTACGAAGTCCGCTACATGGCATCTTGGGCGCTGCCGAGTTCCTCAAAGACGCAGTGACCGACTCGTATGAAGCCGGCCTCGTCAATTCGATCGCGACTTGTGGCAAGACACTTCTCGATACCTTGAACCACGTGCTTGACTTCAGCAAGATAAACAATCTCGGCAGCGGACATTTAAGAAAGGGTGCAAAGCACAGCAAGGTCATTAGCCTCTCTTCTGATTCCATGGAGAGCCTAAATATGACGGCTTCAGTAGACCTCTCCATTCTTGTCGAGGAGGTTGTCGACGCCGTGGCAACTGGTCACAACTTCAAAAGGCTTCCCAGGAAGCAACAAGACGATGCAATATTGGGCGGCAAGGATAGCCAAGTGGCCCCAGAACCAGGAACCGATCATCCTGTATCAATCCTCCTGGATATTAGCCCGAGGGCATCATGGATGGTCAAGACACAGCCTGGCGCCCTTCGCAGAATTGTCATGAATCTGTTCGGTAACGCGCTCAAGTACACAGCGTTAGGCTTTGTACTTGTCTCGGTACGGGCGCAAGAGATCAGCGGCGATTCTAGAATAGATGTCTTGATCCGAGTCACGGATACCGGTAAAGGAATGTCGGAGGACTTCCAACAGAATCGCCTCTTTGTTCCTTTCAGCCAGGAAGATTCATTCCAACCTGGCACCGGTCTCGGCTTGAGCATCGTCAAACAGATTGTGGATTCACTTGGAGGAACGCTCGAGGTCAAGTCGGAACAGGATAAGGGTACTGAGATTGAAGTCCGACTCCGTCTCGAGCCGGTTCCTCAAGAGAACCCGAAGCCGGAAGAGCCTATGGCATCCATGGTTGAACAACTTCGGGGAAGGTCTTTGGTGCTCCTGGAAGCAAGCGAGGACTTCCACTCGAAAACCATTACTAAACAAGTCGAGGTGCGCAACGAAGCCTTGATGGAAATCTTCTCAAGTTGGTTCAACATGAAGGCTGCAAGAGAGGTGGATACGGATGTGCCCAAGGCCGATTTCTATCTCTATTGTGAACCGCCGTCTGCAAAAGCTCTCGAGAAGCGTTTTGAAGAGACTGCGATAGACGGAGGTCGCAATAAGAAAGCGCCAATCATCATCATCAGCCTGAACGAAGAGGAAGCGGCAAAGATATCGAGAGCTCAGACGAAGGCTTTAGCCAGATTGTCAGATGTGGTTGAAGTCATTCCACAACCGTAAGTCATAGCCGCGCGCAATATCGTATAGATGCTAACACAGACTTAGATGTGGCCCTAGAAAGCTCGCCCAAGTATTCAGCCGATGCTTGAACAGGATTGGGGAGGTCACAGAAGATGATAACAGAAGAAACCCCATCCGGAGTGCGCAGACAGACGGCAAACAGTCAAACGAGCAGAACACTCCGGACAGAGAGGACGCAACAGAACAGATGAACTCGAAATTACATCAAGATCAAAACAGCAAACGCGATTGGGCTGAGACTACTACATCACCATTACCTCGAGAAAAGGGAGAACAAAGTCACCCAACAAACGACAGTCGGAATAATGGTCTAAATAACAAAAAGAAGGAGAGTAATGAGGGGTTCAGGAAGGAGGTGAACAATAAATCTTCGCAAAATACACGAAAGCAAAAGAAGCCAGATATGCCAGGCAAGGCACACGTCCTACTCGTCGACGACAACAAGATCAATCTCAACCTCCTCACAATGTTCATGAAGAAGTGCGGGTTCTCTTACGAGGAAGCCGAGAACGGAGAAGAGGCCGTCGATACGTTTAAAAAGTCGACAATCGGCGACGCAGAACCAGGGACACCCGTCAAGAAGCACTTCGACTACATCCTGATGGACATAAGCATGCCCGTCATGAACGGCATCGAGGCGACAAAGAGGATCCGCAAGCTCGAGGCCGAGTACAAGGTTCCGCGGACGACGGTGTTTGCGCTGACGGGGCTGGCGAGTGCGGATGCGAGGCTGGATGCCATGTCGGCGGGTGTGGACCTGTTTTTGCCCAAGCCGGTCAAGTTTGCCGAGTTGAAGACGATGATTGAAAATAACTAGATGTATATACGATATGAATTATGCGTACTTGTTTATGATAGATGTGTAATAGAAGACGTGGAATGATTGAAGTCGAGTTTGTGATGTGATGTGGTGGATTGATAATCGCAGCTGTCTTGAGCCGACACGAAACAAGTCAAGTAGCTTGGTATTATACTGACTGACTGACTGACTTTATAAGATCCCTTCTCTGGATTCTCGTAACGTCGCTGGCAACTTATAGCTGCCATGACATGGGTGCAAAGTACTGATCCTGTCAAACCTCGATTGAAGCTGCGCCCGGCCATCGCCAATTCATTCAGGCACTACCAACCTATGAGACTACATACTCAGACTAGATGATGGTAGACTAGAATCTCAGCACGGCAGATGCAATTCAGTGCATTAGACCGCGTGATAGGTCCGTGGTGAATTTGCTCATTGGAGTCCTCTAAAGTTGCTTCTCCTTCTCCTTCTTGCCAAGGGCAACTCGAGGCCGGACAGACGGTAAGGTAGGTCAATGTCAGATGGCCATATACTAGAGTCAATCTAATCTTACGAGAGAGATCTGGCGAGTTTCGGGTTCGCCCAATTAGCCAGCGCAGATTCTTGAGATAGCAGTATATCAGTTTGTGGTAGATCTGCAGTCTTCAAGCATCCAATGTGAGTACCTTAGGTAGGCACCTGGCTGAGAGCAAGTCCGTCATGCCCACTCTCGATTACTCTTGCCTTGATGCAAATATTTCTTAATTGTGTTCATTGAACTTCTGTCAGTTGCTCTCGTGAACTTTCTCCTCGGGCGTTGTCGGGTGCGTGCCGAAAGGGCACTCACTGCCTGCCTCTCACTTTATTTTCCTTCACATCCCCGATCTATACGGGTCAACCACCATTTCTTCGGCATTCCACTCTCCTCATCGCCGCTCATAATTCAAGCTACCAATCAACTCACCATCGTTTGGAGCGTTATAGATATGGCCTACGAGAAATGCAGAGCAGGCAAGAGCCCGTTCTACTAAACTTATTGTTTCTCCTGACGCCCTTTGCGTGCGTCTTTTCAATACCGCCTTTCGCTCCTCCTTTGGTAGGTTCCCTCCGCTCCCCATGGATATGCGTTCTGTGCTGACATTCTAAGGAGCCGCGTGACAAACCTTATACACGCGAATGAGAGATTGAGGTTCGCGGATCCGACATAAACTCGCTCCAGGGCAGTGAGACATTCTTTCCCTCCGTTTGATGGGTGATATTCACAAAGAAGGTGGATATATAAAAATTGCCATCATTGTATGGAGTGTATTCCTTGCCTCAGATGCCCTCGACTGCTGGATGGACTGTGCATTGTATAATCCGTGTACAGAAACTGCTTTCTCGTGACAAACCTATGGAAGGGCCTGGAGATTCTGGACGACTCGATTCGAAGTTACGCCAAGGTCTTTAACGCAAGCCTCTACTGCAACCCCTCATTCATGGCTTTCCTGGTGCAGTTCTTGGTCTTCGCATCAAACAGCAGCATCAACCTCAACGACCGTATCCCAAGGCTTTCATGCATTGGGTCAGCTCCCAGCTCTCCCCACGCCCTCAAAGAAAGAATCCCGCGGGGGTATCGACCTCGAGAAATCCCGCAGGTACCGCGCAAAACGACGAGCCGCAGATCCAATCGGGTATAAGCAGCGCGTTACGGCTGATAAACAGTCCAGGAGTCTGAAGAACCTCGACATATTGCGGTGAAAGTCCGCAAGAAGGATAAATCTACAAATCGCTTTGTGTATGACACTTGCGAGGAGCCATTCCAAGTCCCAGGTCGCCTTTAACGCACACCTAGACACCGAAAAACACACAAAACGAGCTGCCGGTATACAGTTAGCTCCTCTGTCAATGTGTGCTCAGAACCTGGAGAACCAGCGGCAAATTCCACTGTACTTCATTCAACAAGCCTTTCCTTTATCATCCGTCTCTTGACCGACACTTGGCAACTTCCCTACATAAGCGGCGGGCTGCCTCTGCCATCGCAGCTTCAAGTTTCGCGTGGACACGGCTTTTTGGACGTTACTAATCATTATAATTAAAGCTTACGCTGCCTGAGAAATTCCGTGAAGAGGGTCGGAATGTGCTGCTTTTTGTCGGCAACATTTTCCGTTTCACTGAGGTAAAGCTTTCAATGATGGATACTGATCCATCTTGGCCGTCCCATGGATGATGAAGCTGAAGTAAGACCCAAAATCACTCTCCAGACCATCTACCATACCTTGGAAAAGAATCCGGTGTGGAAGGACAGTGACGCTTCGCCTGACAGTTTTCTAGAGAGCTGGACTGGGAGGCATAGACGGGCAGGCTGGGACGGCCCCATACGAGTCGTGAGAGGGGTTCAGGCATTGACCCTGGTGTCGCAGAGACTTCGGCATCGAAAGCACGGCTGCATACTTAGATGGATCAGACAGGGCGAATGAGAGCACATGGACTCCTGAGAGGCATCTTTTCGAGGCCACAATGTGAAATCCGAGAGGTGTATGTCCGAAGCCATCGCGAAACAGGCATTGAAAATTATCGTAAAATAGCCCTCCAGAAGGAGCAGCCTAGAGCGTAATCGAGCCGTGTCTCCGTCTTCAGGCAAAGATGTCCAGTAAACCAAACTGGCATGAGATAGAGTATATCCATTTTCGAATGCTCGTTTGACATGAGATGGTAAGTTCTTCCCATTAGGTGTATAAGCCTTGATTCTCGATTGCACACCTTGATTTGCATCTGTACCAGAACCGCAGTAGAGCTTCGGAATACAATTTGGCTTTGTAAACCATAGACAATAAACTCCCCACATACCATCGATTGAGACAGTGGGTAGGGCCCTTAGTAAAATGCTCCTCGATTGGCATTTTGAAAGTGTGTAGTGTGTCAATAACTGCAGGTGCGACATGAAGCGGGTAGCGAGTGCATAAGTCGGCATATATTTCTTCGTTACCGCATACGCCCTTATGATCCGGATTAAGCAGCCATAAAGGAAGATTCGAGATCGCGATCTCGTGGACTTGCACGTTTATGAAATCGACAACGCCTTGCTGATCCATGATGGTGTGAGGATGAAGGGAGATCGAACGAGTCCAGGGCAGCAACGAACAGTGGGCAGCGAGCAGCTAGCTCAGTATATGTAGTCTCATCTTCACAACAGTAACATATGAGACATCAGGTTAGAGTCCCTATGGGTTGCTCTTGGAGATTGCCCACGACAGAAATGGAAAGATGCCAAAAGAAAGCCAGCTTGTTCGTCTCACTGCTCGTAGCCAGTCCTATCTCACCTGGTTATAACACAATGGACTTTAGATTTAGCTTTAGTAAACAATTTGACTCTTTTTAGGTTGTAGAATAAGAAGAGATAACCTGAAAGCCCTGCCCTGGCCGTTGTCTTCACCTCTTACGATGTACTGGCTTCACTCTTTTCTACTGGTGCCCCTTCCAGATAGTGCAGAGCCGCCACGGTGCAAACGATGAAGAAGATTCCAAGATTAGAGAACTTCGGTGGCAGTTCTGACTCTGGAGTATCTTCTCGTTCAAATGGGCCTTGAGTTCTTGATCACATACGTTCTGAATGTTAAAACACCGCCAGATACGCAGGATTAGACTCCTGATTCTCGATAGAGCATCAATATGGGGGACTACAGCAGCAACATCCATCCACAACAGATACTGAGTCCAGTTTGATACAGTTTTAGCTATTTGACAAAGTTAAGTTGAAGCTATGTACAAAGAACGGCAATACCGGTCTCCTCCAGTGCAGTGCAGTGCAGTCTTGGTCTTCTCAACCTCTCGTCGCTGGTCGAATACCCTGCGGGTTCCAGAACATGTCATTCCGATCATACGTTCTCTTGAGCTCCCTCAATCTTCCCAAGTTCAACTCATAGTACTGCTCGACGGCATCCCTGTTCTCCAACTGTGTATCCAAGTAATTCGCATACATGCCCCACTGAGAATCATCCATAGTCTTGGTGATACTCTCTCTGAACCTCTTGAGCAGCGTGAAGCCGTTGTTTGCATGAGTAGCGTAGTTTCCGTGGTCAGAGAACTGGAAGAGGAGGAGTTTGTCACGATGAGGGAATGCGCTGTTGGCTGAGCCGGCGGTTGTGATGGCTGAGTTGGAACCGCCGAAGAGATCAATGAGGATGTACCATGAGTGCCGAGCATCCCGGTCTTTGATGTTGTCGAAGAGGGTTCTGACGAACGACTTGACTTGAGATCGGGTGAGGGCTATAGTCATGAGACTGGTGCTGTAGAAAGTACTGTGCTATGGGGATGTTAGTTGTAAACAGGATGAGCGTGAGTGCAAATACTGACCTGGTCGTATGGACGTCTTTGATCGAGGTTCTGGCCATTTGCATAGGCTTTCAATCCTTCAATCCATCCTCCGGTGCTCGAGGCAGAGATTTGTGCCTTTATATCTCCAAGAAGAGGCTTGAGCGCGTTATTCAAAGCCGCCCTCGTTCCATAGTAAACACCCTGAATGGTCTGCCCAGATGGCCCAATGTAGATCTGCATATTCAGTTGCTTCGGTGCGTTCACAGCAAACTTCTGGAACGCAATCAATCCCTCGACAGCTTGGTTCTCGTTCCAATCAAGTTCGATGCTGAACGGTGTGACTGTATCAGGGGCTTTGATCGTTTGGAAGTCGAGTTCAACGACGATTCCGTAAGACGATCCTGCGCCGCGAAGCGCCCACATGAGTTGGTTATCTCCCCCTTCACCATCTGCAGCGTATGTTCGTGTTCCATTGGCAAGAATCACGGTTGCGCCGATGAAAGTGTCGAGTGTGAGACCGTAGGTTCGTGAGGCGAAGCCATAACCTCCGTGAAGGGCATGGCCTGCAATGCCAACACTATTATTACTGTTAGTCTTTATACGTAATTGATCAAAGTGCGTTTCTTACCCTGGGCAGCTTCCGTGGGGAATAGCTCTCTGGCCAAGGTTATACAACTCAGTAGCAACATGTCCAAGCCTAGCACCAGCCTGGATGTTACAACTCATATACTTGTTCAACGTAACCTGGTCCATAGAGTCCATCACGATTACGAGGTGGCCATTCTCACCTCCATAGCCGAAGGAACCATAGCTATGGCCGCCGCCTTTGGCGCTGACTCGGACCTGGTACTGGTTACCGCACTTGACGGCATCTTGGACATGGTCAACAGTGGTGGGCAGGGCGATAGCAGCAGGAGTGTAGGCCAAACGAAGGTTGTAGGGTCTGACTTCTTGCGTCCATTGGGGTGAGTTGGGGCGTATGTAGGGGACTTTCTTGGAGGCAAGACAGTTGTTCAGCGCACTTGATGTGTTGGCTGGCGAAGCAGAGACTGCGAGAGCAAGAACTGCATGGAGGCAGATGAGGAGGAATGACACCATCATGGCGAGAAGATGAAGCTGATGAGCTCTGACTTGGAGACGTCTTCCATTGGGAAATCGAGGGCCTTATAAGCTTGGAGATTTGAATGTTGGCCGTTGTTGCGAACACGAGATGTCTCATTCTCAGCCGTTTTGCCTGGTCTGAGCATTTTGAGGCTGTTTCTTTACGAGGTGTAAACGGAAATGATCCATGCATAACGGGATGCGATTGCAAGGAGTTGTCCAAGGGCTGAACTCAGCTCTGCGCCGGGGTTGGATATGTTTCAAGCACACCTTTTTCTTTTTCTCCCAGCTCGAAAAGAGGCTTGAGGACCTTACCACTGCAGTATTCAGATTGTGATCCAATATTACCATTGAGATAGATGTCACCTCTCGAACACACAAAGAGACTTGACCATCGACGATATACTCTGACCACACTATGATAGTATATCTCAAAGTCTCTGTGGCCGCAAAAAGAAACAAACAACGCATATCGCGATGTTCCGATGGTCCCCTGAGGCCCTCCAATACCGTGACACCAACCCCAGTTTCGTGTAGCACAACCACGCATGTCAACAATTGTACCACCAACTCTTCCCGTCTTCTCTCCCGAGACAACTCAGGTCCACGTTGTCTCCCTACTTCTCGCTCCGAGACATTTAGAAGACGGCTGAGAACTCAGAAGTCCAGGCATCACCACAAGTGATACCTCTATCAACAACAGGCTCTTTTATAGGTGTATTCTTACCCTCGATGCAAGAGTCTTGAGTCTTATGGTATCCCGAGAGCACGCATAGTTCTGATCGCGGAGTTTTCTTGTCTCGTCACACGCGTATACACTCTTCTCGAGTCCATCTGCACCCCGTTTTCGTGGTTAAAATAACTTCCCAGCTTCTCTGATCTGATTAGCTGGGCGAGCAAGCAGTAGTGTTACACAGCGTCCTTGTGCGAGGATCTCATGCCAGGGACCGGGGCCTAACTAAGAGTGTCCCGCCAACACAAAGGGGAAGCTCCCGGAGAAGCGTGAATGCAAGAAAAGAAAGCGTGGCAAGCCATGAGCTATTGTATATCAGCATCCCCATCATCTCAAAACGAGAGTTGAGCAGTGTGCTTCCACAAGGCTCTATCTAGGACACCTCAACACACACACTATTCCAAACAATCGTCGATCGCTCCCACGTTTCCCCGAGCATTTCTGAGTGGCACCTTTCTCCATCTGTCAGACAGCATCAAGTCCTTTCTCACACCACATCTCGATCTGCAAATAAGGCTCGAACAACTCTCCAAGGCCCTTTGTTCAACGCATCACCGCGGCCGTACTCACCAACAATAATCTCGACTGTCTCCAATAGAGTGAGTGCTGTGGAAGTCGCGGCAGAAGGTGGTGCTATCGTGATTACTCTTGCTCGCTTCGTATAATGTCTTCGTCGATGAGTATTACAGTCACCTGTCCGCGCGTCAATCGTATCGTATACTCTAAGGTAGAGGAGAATGAGCGAGTCTTGCCTATCATTACTGCGTCCAGGTGGCATTTTGATGTATAGCAGTGTAGCTACGAACTCGATTGGGAGTCGCTGGCAGAAGAGGAATCGGACCAATGGTCTAATGGTGAAAGAGAGCTTTTGAAGCATTGAGAAGATTACATGAACTCGGCTTCACGAGACCACAGTCACAGCCCTATCCCATATAGCACTACAATTCCTCTGTCCACAATGTGAAATGGCTCTGCCCCCAGTCTCAGAAACATTAGAATAGCACCCCTCACGAAGGCGGGCATCACAACATCACCACTCCAAAGCCGCTTCACATCACGGCACTCTCATCTCTATTCACAAGTCCCAATCTCCAATCATCTTGTTCTTCTATATCCCCTCCTCATCACGGCCTCTCCACAGGTTAATGCCAACACCGTAGCACAGCATCACTTTGACACATCCCCACAACCACCAAGTGAAACACTTCCCCAGAAACTCACATTCAATTACACGCATAACTTCTCCGTAGACTAACTTCTACGCGTGCTGCAGTGAATCACTGCCAGTTGTTCAAGTGAATGAGCGCGCTGCGGTATGTGAATGAATTGCTACCTATTGTTCCTCCACCAACACAATAGAGGGCAGTGAATCATTGTCTCTCCACCAAATCTTCAACTATATAAGACCTCTCTTTTCCTCTCCTGACTTTCCCTTCTCCCTCATCATCAACAACTTCCACTCCTTCAAGCTCAACAACACAACGCCTTCAAGCACATTACACTCCCTCACTACACACAAACACATCACGTTCTCTCCACACCACAAGCTCAAGCACTCTTTTTTTCAAGATGTTCTCCAAGCTCTTCCTTCTCGCTCTTCCCCTCGCCCTCGCAGCTCCGGCTGTCAAGCGTACTGAGGGCGACATCACCTTCTACACCCCCGGCCTGGGCGCCTGCGCTGGAACCCACGGCGTCAACGACATGGTCGCCGCCGTCGGTGCCAACCTCTACGACACTCAGGATGTCTGTGGCAAGACCATCACCCTCCAGGGCGATGCTGGTACTGTGACCCTCACTGTCGTCGAGTAAGTTTCTCCCCCCTCTCTTCCTTCACCAACACTGCTAACATATGTGGTTCAGTCGCTGCGAGGCCTGCAAGGACACCGATCTCGACATCTCCCCTGCTGCCTTTGAGCAGGCTATCGGACCCAAGGACATTGGACGCGGCAAGGGAACTTGGAACTTCGTCTAAGCGCCAACATTCTTTTCATGAGACCACGGCGACTCAACGACCTTCTCTTCTTGTACACTGGTTTTGCAACGGCCGAACATAAGGGAGGCATTTTGACGGAGGCACGAATGATGAACTGCTAGTATTAGCAAGGCGAAACGGAACGAACTCAATCAATACAGTTCAGTTAACTCACCCTTTGCTCCTCATAACATGTGACATGCGCCGCCTTCATTGAATGTGTGAATTGATTCTGTCAATCTATGCTAAACTCGCTTTGATGCTCACAAGCTGTCATGATTTAGCTAATGCCGAGATACGCCCCTGATCCATTGCCTGAGCCACCCAATCCATCCGCCCAAGAAAACAAACCGCAGTGCCCATGTTACGAATAAGAAAATCCAACGCCTGGTTGTGTTGTGCCTGTGATACATCATACCAGCACTCGGCTGTGGTGCGTGTGAGCATTCTGACGCCCCGCTAAGAAATCCAGTGTATGCAAATTGTACGCCGTGATAAGTCCAAATCTCCTAGCCTTGTTTATTTTTAAGACCGAACCACCTTCTCTTGCCTCCCCCCCTTGGGCTATCTACTTGCTCTGAAGTATCCCTGTCCATCCTTGGTGTACCTGGGGTACCAGGCTCCTGGCTCATGATGGAGTCGTCACCTACGTCGACCGAGGTGTGTCGGCCATGGCGAGAGCTTCGCATAATTGGTGGTGGTGTCGCACTATCGCGATCGTCGTCTGCCACGCCTGTTCGGCTGATCCACGGTGGAAGTCCCGATGCGCCATTAACGCTTGAGGAGAGTCCATTGCTTGGTGGTTCAGTAGGTCCAGTCTCCGACGTTGGAGTCGGGGATGGGGCAGTTGTTGACGATCGACGGAAGAACTTTGCGAACTTGTTCTGAGCTGGCTGGCCTGAAATGGGTGGGTAGTGGTTCTTTTTCTGTTCCCCAGCAGGCGGTGCTTGAGCCTGCATTTCCGCTCTCATCTGAATGTCGTCGCTGTTCCTCCTCTGATGTCCCTTCTTACGGCCTGACTTAGAGGCTTTCGAATTGGTAGGCGGGCGAGTCGGGTTAGAGATCTTAAGCTGTGCTACTGTCTGAGCATTCAGACTCGATCGTCTATTTGGAGGTGGCGGAGGCAGCGAGACCGAGAAGAGTTCCTGCTGAACAGGGAATAGATTTCTAATCATTTCAGAGTCGGTGCCTATGCTTGCACCTCCAGCGCCGTACATGGCTTCCATCGACCAGCCGCCCTTAGTCGCGCTTGAAGGAAAGCTAAACAGATCAGGCGAGGTTCGTCCACCGTTCTTGATAGGTTTGGCGCTCTCGCGCATCCAAATATCGAGGCTCGAGTCGAGGGAATCCACGTCTGAATCGTCGGTGTCGCTATCCCAATCATTCCCTCGTCGGTTCGATATGGTAGTTTCGTCAGCGGACCGGGGACGTTGGATAGACCTTCCTCGGTTCTCGGCGTAAGCTCTGTTGTTCAGATCGATGATATGAGCCGAAGCCTTGACTGCACGCATGGGTTCCTGTAGCTGAACCCCCGAGTGCATTCCCATGCTTCCTTCATTTTCAGATGTCTCCGAAAGAGCACCGTGGCTTCGTTGCATTGTGGGCTGCTTGGACAATGTGTCGCTGGAATTCTGGAACCGTCGCAAGGTAGACGAAGAAATGGTGTCTGGCGTTGGTGGCAGATTTTGATCATGTAGCCTGACACCACCAGGAGCATCCGTGATGACTCTTCGAAGCGATTCCCGCTTCTCCTCCTTGGTACGTCTGTGGTTGACGGGCATAGCAGAACGACCAGTAAACACATCGGCTCCACCCTTATCCCGACCTTGAGGTCGTTCTTCCACCTTCTTTGAAGCATGACTTCGATCGCTATTCCGCGCAGGAGAGCTGTACTCGATTACATTATTAATCGAATCAAATTGGGCTTGGTGAGTCGAGACCGAGTTCGAGCGAGTTGATCTGTTAGGGGAGGCATGCGACTTGACAAAGGCCGTCTTTGGTCGATTGATAGTACTAGCTTGAGCTGGGAGACTATCAGCGCCATCGAGAGCAAGAGGCTCGTCCACATCTTGTATGCCGCTGCTATCATGCTCTTTGGATCCATACACGCTGACAAAAGAGCTCTCGCTCAAAACGCTCAGGCTTGGACTTCCCAGGGCTGTGTTACGGCCGTTATCAGCTTCATTAGAGCCTTCAGGGACTTGCGCAAGACTGAGAATACTACCCCTGGTGCCAAGATAGACATTTCGCAGATTCTCCGTTGTCTCGCTGTGGTCGGAGAGGAAACTCGGCATGCGATTGATGGCCTTGCTGCTTCCCATTTGCCTCATCATATCCGGCGATTGAGTGGCGGGTCTAGGATCTTCGTAGCATGGGTCGAATGTGGGTGCGGCGTATTGCCCTTCGGCTTCAAGCTGCTCGATGATAGCACGTTCTTTGGTATATTGCTCAAGTCTGGCTTCAAGAGTCACAATCATGGCAACGGCCTCCTCAATTGCCTTATCGCGCTTGTCTAACTCTTGCGAAAGGTGGTCGTTCATCTCTTCAGCTCGTGACTTTTCAACCTCGAGGGCTTCGACCTTGTCTTCCAATGCTTTCTGTCGTTCCCGGCGGTGGTACAATTCTAATTTGAGGTCAAAGTTCTTCTTGTGAAGCGATGATATAACCTGCTTCCTGTTAGCCAGCTCCAACAGTATGCCATGGTGATTATCCTACCTGCTCCATATCCTTTACCCCCAGTCCCTTCTTTTTGTTGGATTCACTTCCAGCGGCGGAATTGGGTCGATGTCCATCGGCCTCCATATTCTTAATGGGAGAACCAAGGCTCCGACTAAACTCGCCCGATGAGTTCACATCAGTGCTGCGCGACCAAGTCGTTGATCTGTCGCTCTCAGCCATGCGCGACTGTTGAAGCTTCTCTTGAAGGAACGATGATATGACGGTTTGTCGTGTTGACTCGCTGCTAGCCTCTCGAGTCAAGCGCGGCGTCCGTGTCGTGGTTCGGGGAATGGTGCTGGATGGTCTTTGGCAAGTCGCATGGTACATTCGGTGTGAGTGTTGCGATTGTGATAAATTGGGGGATCCAGGAGCTTGTGACGAAGACAGAGCGCTATGGGCGGTGTGCATTGTAGCTCTGGTATTGGTTGTGCTTGTTGAGGATCGAGAAGCGGTTCTTCCATAAGAAGACCGTGAGGGAGGTCGTTCCATCGTGGGAAGATGTGAGGGCATTAGGTATCAGGAGTGATTGGGTATCGAGTTCGTAGGGAGTGCAGCCAAACGCAGAGGAACAGTCCAGCTTGAACCTCAAAGGGCAAGCTTAGTTTCGCAAACAGATATTAGATGTACAGAGGGTGATCAGACACAGTTCGAGACGTCTATGGCATATCGAACTGATCGCGTGTCTTGGGTTTAGATCACTATGAGCAAGCTTGATTCACTTCATCGCGGACTGTGCCCAACAACCTTCAGGTATTGTCGCAGGAAGCGAATTAGATGCGTAAGATGCTGATTTAACAATGATTGGCGTAGTTGTCTCGCGTTTGTGGTCGATCGGTTGCAGATGACCTATAGAGTGCGTTCAGGCTCTGCTTTCAATGCCTCTCCAACAAAGACAATTGTCGCAAAGGAGTATGTACAATCTCGGCTCGTTTACGTCAGGAGGGTATGACAAGCGAAGACGATAGAGAGCGTCTTGGGTAACGCGATGCTGGACAAACAGGTTCAAGGTCGATGATCAGAGAGTAAAGATGTTGAGAGGGAGAAAATGGCAATCGTTGGGCTCGTGTAGATTCGGATTTCCCGTGGTCTTGGTGGAGTAAGGGACACGAGGTTGTCGATGCAAGGGAGAAAGGCACGTCGGGTACGTAAGGGTCAAGATAACGCACGGAGTAGTCGTCGATCCAATCTCGCGATTTCTAGGTTCACGAGTAAGGGCGAAAGAAACAGGCAAAAGACGTGGATGTTGTGAAGATCACAAAGAGGAAGAAACAGGAGAGAAATTGGTTTGTGTACTGTACTGTATGTGAGGGTATGTCTGAGAATGGTCTTATTTGGCATGGAACCCTCCACTCCAACTTTTTGCTTCTGTCTGAGGTGCTCAGGCAAACCGATTCATTCATTCCAGTGGAGGCAATGGCACAGTGGAGTTGGGTCTAAGGGTACCCCCCGCATTAGCGCCATAGCAAAAAGTCAGGCACCAGAATTAGCGTGTTAGTACCGGGACGTCTTGGGTGGTATTGCGAGCTAGCCCTTGACATAAAACGCTAGATTCACTTCTGCCGGGTTGAGTTACAGTGGCAGTGAAAGTGAAAGGGAAGGGCGCGTCTTAATTTACAGACGGGATCCTTGGACGTGTTTTTTACGTGTCGACGTGTGTTGTAAGACACATAACGCGATGACCAGGGATCGTTTTTACGGTATTACCGGCTGAAAAGTCTGAAATGCTTCCATTACGAGCCCTGTTTTTAATCGACATTGCATTCTTCGCAGCGAGAACCAATCTAAAGCCCGATTCTGGCCTGTGCTGTTTATTTACAAGATGGTTACCAGAGCAAACATGGCATCTAATCTCGACTTTCATCTCTCTCTCATGCCTCATGCCATTGAATCAATCAATCAATCGTCTTTGTTAACGTCCACTTGAATGTCAATGTCAGATTCTCTCTCCCTCTCTCTCAATCTTATTCAGAACCAACCACTTTCAGAACTCTCACACCACTAACAGCCTCTCCATCCCCGCCCGTCACCTCCAACACTTGGTCTATCACCAATCATAAACAGTTCCACCGGCCTGGGGAGCATTGGACCCCCCCCCCCCCCCCCCCCCCCCCCCCCCCCCCCCCCCGGGTCCCGGCGGGCGGGCCGTGCTCCGAGCAGGGGGGGGACTTGACCCATGTCGTCACTTTTCTTCTTTTCTCTTCAGGCGCTTCCTTCGTTCATCTGCTGTGATTGTGACTGCGAATTCATGTGAACAATTGCTTTGCTTTTGTGGCAGGACTTTTTTCCTCAAACGATGAAGGTTATCGGATGTGGCTTGATAAGAGAGAGCAAACATGCAGCAGGGAGCAAACGGTTCACTCACTCATTAATTAATTACCTCCACTAGTAGTTAATCCCTCCAATGTGTAGGTTTGTTTCGTCTTGTCCTAGACATCAGCCATTGAACCAGCATCTTCTGAACCCCCCTCAAGGGTTATTCGTCTTACCCGCATCAATTATCACTCACAAGAACTATACCACCCAATTGTTAAGATCCATCTCGTATTAACTCTTGCGAGGAACCCACCAGAGGAGCAATCTTGCACCATGAAACAGGCGGTCTTGAAGCCGTCTTTGATCCGTATGCATCGGTCCGCTTAGGATGTTTGCTAGCTTCAGGCTCAGGCTTCAGAGGAAAATTCCGTCCCGTTGCGACCCAAGAGCTAAGCCTCTCCAAACTCAAAGTTGTGGACTGGACTTGGACCTTTGACGGCGGAATTAGTTCAGGATCTAGACAAAATTTCTTGCCCCGATTGCCGCAGGCCGTCTCACTCAAGCCATTCCCGCTATTGCCGTGAGACTTGAGACGCTCAGACTCCAGAGTATCAACCGCATTCGACAGACGGAAACTCTTGGATCTCGAGAGAGTTCTTCTAAACCACGGTCTTGTCGTTTATATCTGCGCCAAGTGGAACCCTGGCTTAACGGCTGAGGTCTGCATACCGCCTGTTGGCTGGCCGCAACTCAATCGTACAATCTCGAGCAGCGAGTGGTGCAATTAAGAGCAAACATTTTCCAAGCGGTCTATCGCAGCTATTCCTCTTTAAGGGGATATAATATGATTTTTATTATATTTTTTATACTTTTATTTATATTTTAATTACTTTATATAATTAATATAAGGTTATTAAAACCTTTTTTTTAGGCTATATTATTATTATTTTTTTTTATAATATTATATTTATTTAAATAATTTTAAAGTTATTAAAAATATTAAATATTTAATTTTTATTATTATTAAGTTTTTTTAAAAATTAAGTTTTTAATAAAAAAGCCTTTAATTATTTTAAAAATAAAAAATTAAAATATTTAATTAATTTATTTAATTTTTAAAAAAATTAATTTTATTTAAATTAAATTCTATTTTTAAAAGGAATTTATAATTAAAAATTATTAATTTAATTTATATAAAATTATTAAAATATATAAATAAATAAAAAATAATTATTTTATTTTTAAAACTTAAAAAAAAATATTTTTTTTTTTAAAGTTATTTATAATTATTTATAATTAATTTATTTATATTAATTTATTAATTAATTTTATAATTAATATAAAAACTTTTTTTTTAATAATAAAAAAATCTTTTTTTAATTAATATAATAATTATTTTTTTATTTTTTTAAAATTAAAAATTTATTTAATTTTTTATTATAATTATATTAAAAAAATATAATAATTTTTTTATAATTAATAAATATAAAAATAAATAAATTATAATAAAAATATATATTAAATAGCTTATTTATTAAAAGTTAATATTAAATAAAAGGTAATTAAAATCTATTTTATTTAAAAAGGTTAAAACTTAATATATTATTTTACTAAAATATTAAGATTTATTTAACTAAGTAATAGAAATTAAGGCATAATTAATTAATTAATCTATCGCGGCTAATGTATTCCTGGTCTGGCCGATCGTGTCTCGCCCCGTACCTTACATCAGATCTAGACCGAAAACTAAGGTACACCCAAGCTACCAAGATGTTCAGCCATGAACTAAATAACTGGCCATCCGTAGACTACTCTTTGTTCAACATCATGGCGCCAAACTTGTATGACTGCGGCATTCCACATCCCTTGCCACGCAATTGTGTGTCCAGCTGACTGCAGATACCCGGCCGCAAGCATCGTCGTCACCACGACAATTCTTTTGACTTTGTAGAAGTGTGATCTAGTTATATTGCCTCCCGGCAACTTGCCGTATCTTGCGGGAGTTTGAGCGATCATGTACTTGCCACCTCCGGACATGATCGTATCGTGTCCAATCTGAATACGCAGTCAAGAAGGATGAATGGAGAGGCCTCTGATCGCTTTGTCTAAGACTACCGTACCGAGACATTGTCCCACGCTTCTCGTTTATCTCAAACACGGTAGTTCACTCTTGGGGGCTGAGCAGGGGATCATCACACTTATCACAATCACTCAAAGGACTAGGCGTAGACATTCGGGTCCTTTATCACGGAGGGCGCAGGGCGCACAGGAATTGAGGGTGTGATGAGAATCGAATGTGATGAATTCTCAATCACGGCATAGCAGTCCGTGTACTCTAAATCGATGGGCGCGAATGCGCTTACCAAGGTCGTACCTCATGACGGTATGCGTCGATGTAGATATAGCTCTCAGATCATCCTGCACACCATCACTTACCGAATATACTTTCCCAGGTATCTCAACGAATGCAAGCGAGGAGAGCATAGAGTCCCTCAAGATTGAAAAGCTTCTCTTCCAAGAATCGTCTTGAAGCAGTGTTTGTAATCGAGGAGCATGCCAAAGCAAAGCATGTTTCCCCTATGACGGACAAGAGGTTATTTTGGTGTAGCATACGGTAGCGAAGATAATTCCTTTCCTCACTTTTGTGTTGCGCTTCTTTTTATATATAGCCGCGAGCCAGAATTGTACTGATCCGTGTATTCGGTTCTTAGTACTGGCTGCTGAAGTTGACATGAGCATTAAAGGACTGCCTAGAGTTGCAGTTGGTAGGTGATGCGTCTGTAACATTCAACACGCCATAAAGGCAATATGTGGTGGTCGTCCTGCTTCAGGTGTGCATTTCCGTCTTGAGAGCCACTCTCAACTTCTTCATCAAGGTAGAAAACAATAGTGAATCCCAAGAGAAGATATAGGGTTAACAGAGTCACCGCAGCGAACCCAAGATCAACCATACAACCAGCTTGAGAGGATTCAACAAATGATTGCAAGGTCCCATTTAAAGTAGCGAAATCCCATACGATATCAAGGCTGTCCTGGTCAGATTTACAGGACACGGTTCAGGGTAGTCTTTAACTCAACTCTTCAGAGGAGATACATTCTTCATTCAAATCACAATCTTCTCAGCAACCACCCCAGCATAGCAACACTCATCTTCAGCATGCTGATCATGAATATTATTCCAATAGATACCAGATAAGTTTAGGCATATTTATCATAGGATGCAGAGGCTCAATCTGAACTCTCTAAATCAAAAGCATCAACAGCTCAGCAAGAACATCACGTCACATCAAACTCCAGCCAGAAATAGATAGAGTAAAACTTGCAACGCTTGTAGTTATCGAGATAACAAATCATCTCCCAAAACGCCGTGTGTCTCTAATCATCATCTTACAATTCATCCTTCTTCTTGAAGAACTCCTCCTGGCTTCCCTCTGTCTCCTCTCCGCCCTCCTTGTCAGCTTTCTTCTCAGCCTTGGCCTTGTCCAGCGCTTCTTTCTCCTTCTTCAACTTCGCCTTATTCTTCGCAAGCTCATCCTCATCTGCGTCAATATACCCCCTCAACTCCTTCTCGCCACCAGGAAGCTCCACGAGCTCGAGTTTCCACCCGTATTTTCCTGCCAGCTTCTTCATGCGCTCTGTCATGTCCTTCACTGTTGAGGGCTTGAGGTCGAGGCGTTCTAGTTCCTCAGTGCTGAGGAGCTTTACTTCGGCGCCGTCTTCTTTGCTCTTACCAGAGGCGACGACTTCGATAAAGCGCTCGCCGTCGGTGTCGGTGTTAGAGAAGTAGCTTCGTGGAGGAGAGAGCTTGGCAGGTGGTTTGCCTGCTTCGTCGGCGCCGGAAAGGACATTGCGGGCTCCTACGATGACACCACCGATATTGACGGGTTCTTTTGCTGCATCTTGCGGCTTGGCCTCTTCGGGTTTGGCCTCTTCGCCCTCCTGCTTCAGGGGCTCCTGCGCCTCAGCTTCCTTCACCGGTACCGCTTGGTCCAGTAGAGGAGTCTGGTCGTTCTCGCCGACGATGAGCTTGCACGAAATGGGGTTCGCTCTAGTCTCCTCAGGAGGCAAGAAAGCAACGTCGTTGCAGAGACGTGGCGTGTTGACGACCATGAGATAAGCACAGATCGTGACCTCCTTGATCCATCCGATCCTGTCAGTCTTCATGCCAGGCACACAATGATACTGAACCTCGATTGTCCGTTCCCTACCGGTCAAGTCGCAGATCGTTCCACCTTCTAGCCTCTGTACCAGATACCGTTGATCCCCCTTGACCTGCAGCTCCGCTGGTGGTGGGTTCTCAATGCCGTTCAACTTTGCCTGATGCGCAGCGTTGGCGGGAATCGCGGGGACCTTGCCAAGCGTAAAGTCCATGGTGTTGGGATCGCGCTTGGGAGGCTGGCCATTTGGTATAGATGGGAGGGCGTGGAACTGGACGATCTCGCGGTTGTTGCAGAAACTGTAGCTCCACCATCCTGACATAAAGTACAGACAAGAATCTTCAAGTTGTGAGAGAAGTTCCCATCCGCTTGCTGTCGCGCGAGTAAGCTCCCGTGCTTCTTCGGCCTTGGCCAGCTCATTTGCTGTCTTGTTCTCGGGTTCGGGGGGTTGTATAATAGGGATAGAGCAGAGGTATTCGTGGGGAGGTAGCTTCATAAGTTCGTATGTATGCGACGGACCATTTTGGCCCTGGTTGTCGCTTTCATTATCGCGCTCGTCAGCTTCCCGAGCTTGATCAAGTGTTGATTGCGCAAAGTCGGCAGAGTATGTAGGATGTTGGCTATCGAGCAACGAATGTGCATCTTTTTCGGAAATGTATTGACTATCAAAAACTACTTCGAACTGCCAAATGTTGAGCTTAATATAAGGTAGTCGACGAGGGGTAGCCTACCTGAGGGTACGTCAACAAGTCCTCGTGGATGCTGAAACCCGGTGAACGAGCTCCAGCAAGATGGACAGTCGCCAGCAAGAATAAATTGAAGCGGCGCATTATGCCGTGATTTGCCGGCGATAGCTCACATAGAGCTCAAAAGGTGCCAGCGCAGAAAATGAAGCGTCAGAGCAGTAACAGCAATGCCGTTCTACTGGTTGCCAAGCGTTAGTGGGAGAGGTGTCATGATGAGCCGAGCTGTGGAGTTTAGCCCAGGTCGCCATGACTAAGCCGATATTTTACCGGTATCAGATAATGGTGAGCGAGACCGCGGACGGGGAGGATCCGACTGTTCTCCGACAACTCTCTTCCGGATACACGTTGAAGCAGGGACATTGCCACGGTCTGAAAACTCCGGAGCTCAGGAGACGAAGAGGGGCCGAGTATCGGTGACGCCGCGAGAATGAGCTCAGTGCTTGTTTGTGTTTTGGAACTATTAATAATATCTCCGTTGATGACAGCGGCTGACAATTACATCACAGCTCATTTCTCTTCGTCTCCTGAGAATTACATTACAAAATTACTGTCAATATCAATGAGACGGTAACATGATGGAGGTTCAATTTCCAATCTGCGCAGAAGCACAAGCATGAACATACGTTGAGCTTCTCTGTTACGTTACAGCAACCTACAGAGCTTCATCAGACTCTGTTAACGTGTCCACGAAGCAGTATAGTTTGGTCTAACTGCAAACTAATAATTCCTCGAATTACAATCTAATCTTATCCGGGATACAATTTTGAGCCTTACGAATTCTCAAGGATGGCATCGCAATGCCATCAATGATCAACACCACAGACTCATCAAACATGTGTCTCTCCTGGGAACATCCTCGCTTCGGACCAGAACCGGCCTTCAGGGGAAACTCCCGTGACTTGAACACGTGTCGAGTGGAAATTCTTTCCTCCAGGGCCTGCTAGCTCAAACGGTGGGAATCTAGGTACTCAAGGGTCTTGCTTCTCCACGAGATTCACGAGATTCATCGCTCGATCTGTGAGTTGTCGGACCGCTAGAGCACCGCTTTGACAGCGAATACCTAGCGAGGAGAAATTGCCACTCCTCATGTTTAGTCTCTTCTGACGTAGATTTTCACTGCGGGATAGCGCTAAATGTTCATCATGGCATGATATTGAGCTTTGGTCTGTTGAAGATCCCAGTTTTATGTCTCGCTTGAGTGCCGAGTTGAGCTGGCTCGCAAACTGACGACTACCGGCAGGAGTTTGCGTAGTAGTATGGAGAACGGTTCGTCGTAGTGTATCAGCCCTAGTATACGCTTGTTTATTCGGACTTATTCATGCGCCTAGAGACGGGTTTGATGTTGAATGAATGTCTCAAGCATGGGAAATCCTGGCTATAATGCCATTGGCCTAGTGCTTTGGGTTAGTATCAACGCTTTGGCATCAGGTACGCGCACTACGCGGGCTATGAGTTTGTACATATGTATGTATGTGAGGATGCAGGGTAGTTGAAACAAAAGATCCAACGCCAGTCGGGATTTGAGTACAATCACAATGTAGACTCGGGAATGAAATCCTTATCACACGCTATTGAACTCTCTATAACCGTTGGACCGGGGAAATTGAGTTTAGCATGGTCATTAACCAGGTTCCGTGCTGCTACATATGAGTGTGCGTGTTAGCGAAGTGCTTGCAAGCAGCAGTGGCAGTTGAATTTGTTCGTCTATCTAAACTGCATTTTCAGCCTCTTCATCTCGCACATTGACTCGAATAACGTGAGATTGCACATGAACTCGCACGTGCACAGCGCATGCGTGTCAGATCAACAAGAAGTGCCAACGCATCAAATGAGTCTGAGATGGGGACATTGGTTTTGCACGTGCGCCTTTGCTCGCACGGCCATGAAGCTATCAATGGAACGTTTCCATCAATGATCTACGAAATTTCAAGTTGAGACGGGGGTTGAGCCTGCATGATCAACGCAAGGAAAACAACTGAGCAAAGACATTTTGGTTAGTGGGAAAGCTGAAGGTTCTGAAGCTATCTCGGAGAAATTGCTATCAAGGTTGAGACTATGGCACGGAGCTATTGAAGCCGAAAGACGGTTCCGTGCAGATACAAATTTCGTGATGGGTTGCAAACTATACTATAGCACGGGAACTTATGGACGAGCACAAATTGCTGCGGTTCCCTTTTTGTTCTTGTGAGAGCACGGCAGCATGTAGATAACGCCAAGGTCTTGAGGTTCGAGTCAGAAGAATCAGAATGCCTGCATGACACACAATGCTCGGGCGATTCCCCAACCAAAGGGAGACAGCAGCTAACTTGTCAGATGCTGGGTGATGAAGATCATTAGGTCTAGACTGCGGTGGTGTTAGCATCCGAAGAAGATCATCATCATCGCCGGAGCAAGGGCACCTGGTATGTTGCATTGAGGTTATTTCGTAGGCAGAGTCTCAGCGCAAAACCGCACCAAACCCAAAGAGATGGTGTCCTTGATCTGGCTATCTGTGTCACTGCGGGAGGGGGGGGAGAAAGGATTATCTCTAACCCGTCCCAGTCCAGTCCAGTACAGTATGGTCCCAACGTTAGGAAGCCGATGGATGGATGAGGATGGATGGCGCCGTCCGCCCGCCTCACTCTATGCGACCGCGGGAGCCAATCGAGATGGGTAGTGGGTGTGCCTGACCACGCTCGACAGCCAATCGATGAGTGCCCCGTCTCAGCGATTGATTGCCTCGTTTTGCGTAAAGTGGTGGGCTAGGTAGTGGGTTGCGTCGTTGCGAAAGGAGATGGAGTGTGGGCTTACTCCTACAGGGATTCTACCCGACCCGTTGGAGAATGAAACCAAGCCCGTTTGGAACAACGTCGCTGGTGATGGCATCCTTTTTTTTTTTTTTTGTGAGAGCTCAGTTGTTGAAACGATGAAAATAAATCATATCAGGAATATCGTCGTCACGATTGAAACGACCCCTGAGGATCTGGAGAAATCGATAACATTTTCTATCTTCAACCCCATGTTTTGTCAGATCAAGGGTTTATCTTCTCAGCTGAGTCTTTGTTAACACGTACGTCGGCGGCACATTATTGTTCCTGGTGGAAACGCCCAGTTTGAGAAGCAGGGAAAGATTTGGTGATGATCAGCGTCCCGCCGCTGCCAGCCGGCTGTTGGAATTAGCTTCTGCGCAATACCGTACTCTGTACCGTACGGTAGAAATCGAGATGATGATCTCGCCTACGAGATAATCTCATTAATCTCCCGTCTGTGTGTAATCATTGTGTCGAGCAGGGCTGAAAATAGCAACTTCATTTCATGGGCATCACGTTTCGTGTCATGTTCATCAAACTTACATTACCTACCTCCCTCGTCGGGAATATCTTCAAACTGGCTAAAACAGAACAACAAGAGCCAACACAGACACAGACACAGACAAACTTTGATTCCGTCCGTGTCCACTCCGGGAACTGACAGCAGAAGCGTGCAGCCGGTCAGAGAATCTACCGGGTTAGCGCATGACATGTTTTTCACACCGCGCTTGTTGTGCTGTGCTGTAACTTTGAGTGCTGAGTGAGTGAGTGTGAGTGTGAGTGAGTGACTGAAAAGATAGACGAATTGAATTGCCTGGTTTTGGAATTCGTTGCGCCTCTCGTGCCGGCTCAGATCCGCCCTCCCCATGGTGCCCGCTCGGTATGAACGTTGTCACTGTCGTTTTCTGGAGGATGCGCCATGACATCCATCTCAGTACCTTAGGCACTTTGGTCATGTTTTTGCTTTTTCCTTCAGTAGATTCGTAGTGCGTACCCTGGAGCCAGCCAGGATTATAGCGATGCCGTCATGGCGTTGAAGCTTCAAGTTGGGATCTTGTGTCACGTTGCTTCTTCTTTTCTCCTTTCTCGGGAGCGTTTGAATTCTTTTTCTTTCTGTTTTCCCATTGCCATGATGATGGTGTGCTGCTAATTACGTAGACTTGTTGAAAGGCAGCCGTCGGAAACTGAAAGACAGAGGTGAGGTGTCAGAAGATATGCGGCTTGCCGTCTGTCTGACTTGTAGGTGGAAAAGTCCTAGATTATTGGAATCAAGCACAGACAGATCCAAGTACCGTACAGTATGTAAATGCCCGAGTAAACAACAGAGAGACACAGCCCACCCACCACCTTTGATGCAGCTGAGCCTCTTGCTTGCGATAAAAGATGCCTCGTTTCAACGCATCTCGTGGACTGCATAGCATAGCATATCATAGCATGGCATGGCATGGCATAGATGAGTTGTACGCGCAACCAGAAACGCCGCTGGTAGTGGTCGCAGCAAGCCAGACCTGGCAGAGAGTGTTCTGAGCTGCCAATCGCAGTGGTTCTAACAACGTTCACATCCACCGGGCGTGTCAGTGACAGGGATCCTTGAGTCAACTTGGCTTCTTTTGGCTCTCTTCTTTTTTTGGCATGAGACGCTACGCCGGGGGTTGTTTTATTAGCAGCCCAGCGCGGGCAGTCCAAGGTGATCCGATGGGGCCCGGGTCTTCTTCAGCGGCCACCGAGCACTCCGTTTTAGTGGGTGGTTTGTCGTTGCAGTTGACCGTTGGTGACTGGTCGGTGGGGGCCAACGCTGTAAAAGGAGATGCCCACGCGCTGGAGCTGGGAGGTAGGAGGGAGGTGTCAGTGAGGTGAGCTGGCTAACTTTGGGTGTCGTCACGCGTGCCTTTGTGCCTTCCACCATTCCCTTCTGATACTGGCTTGGTCCACTTCGTATCCCGTCGGGTCTCATGGATCCCACCTATTTTCATGTTCAATAGGTTGTTTCAATGGATCTCAACAACAACGGCATCTGTTGAAGAACCATCACCACCACCATCATCATCATCACCGTCATCTCCACAAGCTTCTTTTTTTGCGACAAGTCTAATATCATCTGAAATTATTCGTTTCGATACTCGACATTGTCTCTTTTCATCCCCTCATCTCGATGTCTGATCAGACCACTCGGGCACAATCACATACTTGACAGTCTACATAAAGTCTGCCTAACACAACCATATTATCGTCTTTGACTGACTGACTGATTGATTGATTATCTGTTGAAACACACCACCAAAGACGCACGCTACATCATCATCATCACACACACACCCATGCATGCAAGCTCGCTGTATGCACTGCATTTTCAGCCAGAGCCAGGCCAAGCCTAATTAGACCGCCCACCCACAGAGCAGAGACCACCTAGCTACAGAGTCACAGACAGACAGACGAGACAGACAGTTTTCTTCCTCCTCTATTAACCTTACACACACCGCAGCGCAACACCCTTGAATCCCTCCAAGATCCCTGCCGTGATCCCTGTCGGGTCTGAGTGGGGATTGGAAGCCTCATCCTGAACGACTGGCCGCCTCTTCTCTCGATCCTGGCTCACTATTAATCCTCCATCCCATCCGCATCTCATTCACCTTCTTTTCTACGTCTCGTCGTCTGTCCTCGACTACTCGCTACTATCCCACTTTTTTAATCTTTCGCTCGTGGCAAGCCGTTTTATCTTGTCCTCCCTCAACCATTCAATAAGCTCGCCTCGCTCCAGTTCTAGTCTCCAGCGTCTAGAACCCGCCCGCCGCCCGCCTTACTTACACCAGAACATCTCATCGTATCAAGGCTATTTCGTCTCCGAATATCTCGCCTCGTCTCGCCAGAAACACAAGAAAAAAGAAAAACACGATCGCGACATCCACTGTTCAGTTCAAAAGAATGAATTTAGAAAACGCCAATACTGTTCAGGAGCTACAACGTCAGCTAGAAGCCGCCAACGCGCGGAATTCACAGCTCGAGCAGTTCGTGCAAAGTCAGTTCAGAGGAGATCCTACAGTCTTAAATCAAGTCGCACAAAATTTGTCTCTGGCTCAGCCCGGTTTCCAAATCCCTAGCCATGGCCTCTCAAGTGCACGAAGTAGTGGTCTCTCTCGTAGCAAGTCTACAATCACATATCCCACCCAAGTAAAGTCCGCCATTACGGTAATACATCCTAAGCCTTGTGCCATCTCCACCTTTCTGATGATCTCAATAGGAACGACATAATGGCCTTCAGGCTCATAAGCGTGAGAGGAGAGCTTTCTCTCAACAGTCTGGCTCCGCTCTCCCCATGAGCCGCAGCGTCTCAAATCGTTCCGAGTCTCACATGCCTTTCTCGCAGACCGGCAACAGGATAGCTCCATTAAGTGCTTCCATGGATCGATTCAACTCTTCTCAAAATGAATCACCTAATCTTGCTCTCGAGGGAGTTTCGGATCGACTCCCCAGCGTCCAGGAGAACCAGCCTCTCCTCAACATCGGCATGGATCCCGACGAGTTCTTGAAACAGTGGCCAGAGACAGCTCAAGTCCCTCAAAACTTCGACACATCATACGCTGGACTTCCATACAACATGGTGCCAGACAACTCATTCAGCAATCTCCCGTCAAATATTCCATCCAGTTATCCCATGTCTTCTGCTTGCCCGTCAATGATTTCTGGTCCCTCTGCTGCCGAGGCTGCCAGCCCTTTGACCCGCCAGAATAGCTCTTTTGACAGCTGTGGCGTCGGTATGGAGCGCCTAGAATCATCGCAGTCCCAAGCCGATGCCCTCTTCGCTCCTGATCTGTCTCCCAGCTCTGTCAACATGTACCCCACTGGCAAGCAGTTCAACTCTGAGCAAGACCTCTTCGGTCTCGGTGCCAACCTTTCTGCTGTCAATATGCAGTACACCGACTCAAACGCCAACACATTCATGACATCGCCAGAGTCCACCGACATGGAGCGGTCTTGCTCCAACACCAGCATGTCTAGTGTCCGATCAACTGCTTCCAACCTTGAGCGACGCGCCAAGGAAGCTCGTGAGCGTGTCCTTCACTCAGGCAAGACTATCCAACTCGCCCCAAAGCCCAAGGAGGAGGTCGCCAAAGCTGAAGCTGTAGCCGCTGCCAACAAGGAGGCCAAGCTTCCTGTCAACAAGAGCAACTACCAGCGACCTAAGCATCCCAAGGTCTACTGCACACAGTGCACTGAGCATCCCGATGGCTTTCGAGGTGATCATGAGCTTCGCCGACACGTCAACGCCAAGCATGAGGGCACTGTCAAGAAGTTTGTCTGCCGTGACCCTGCTACTGTCGGCATCGAGAGCAATGTCAAAGCCGTCAACCCGTTGTCCAAGTGCAAGGCATGCGTCTCCGGCAAGGAGTATGGTGCTTACTACAACGCCGCCGCTCATCTTCGACGCACTCACTTCAAGCCCAAGACACCCCGTGGCAAGAAGGGTGCTAACGGTGATGAGAAGCGAGGTGGTAAGGGCGGTGGTGACTGGCCTCCCATGAACGATCTCAAGGCTTGGTTCGTTGAGAAGAAGGTCAAAGTTGACCTAAATGACTCTCCCATGGCTGAGCAGGACGATGCTGATGAGATGGTCGATGATAACATGGACGGTTCTGGCATGCCTCCTCAGATGGGCATGTTCCAGGGCATTGGTAGCAGCATGGCACCCTTCAACATGGAGACTGGCTATGATCTCACCGTCGACGGCGCTGCCGACCCTGCCATGATGGCTAGTGTCAATGGCGAACTTGGCATTCCCGCTCCCATCTCATCTGCCTCTGGTAACTTTGGTTACCCCCCCTTCAACGGGTCTCCCATCGGCCTTCCTGACAACTATGCCTTCTCCGAGCATGCCACTTCGGCCTACGGCTCCAATCTCTCATCTACCAACACCATCACCCCCGCCAACTTTCAGGACATGTCTCACATGAGTATGGCCGACAATGCCCTATGGGCAGCTTGAATCTTTGGAGCATGAGCAACGATGATGAAGGTTGACTTCTAGTATCGCTGTTATCCCTGCTCCACCGGTTGACGTGCTACACCGATATCGATCTCAAAGTCGAGTCGTCTCTCAGCACCTCGCGCCACAAGGGATGAGGATTGCATAAAGAAGAAAACCAAAAAAACATCTATAAAAAAAACACGCGTCCGAGCCCGAGTCCAAGACGAGTCAATACCATAATGGCTCTTCAGACTGTTATCTCCGCTCGGTGTGCCGTTCTGGTGAACACGCACAAATATTTCCATAGCAAGACCTTTCTTGCTTATGCTTTGACTTGACTTCTCATACATAATGATTTTCAGGAGAGTTCGCTTCATGATTGCTGCTGTTTCTTATCTCTTCCAACTTTTCGTTGCTCTTTTTTTCAACTTCCTTTTTCTCTACCGTCATGGCGTCGATGGTTACAACTTTTTCTCTGGTTTATTTTCAGCGAGTCCCTTGGCAGACTAAACTGGTGGATACGTTTCAAACCCGGCTGTGTCCCTAGATGGGCGGCCAAACGAGGTTCGACCGCTTGAGCGGTGCGACACCTATACGTTTATTCTCGACGCGATCGAAAGTGCTTCGTCGCGTGGCTACGATATATACTGGGCCAGGTACGGTTACTGGTGGGAGACTTTCCCAGGAGAGGAAAAAGAGGAGTCGGTTGCATTTTTACTACATTTTCTATCCTGTACATGACAAAGGATGAGTGAGCTTCCGAGCATGGCGTTTTCGTCGGGAATTGCTAGCGCTCAGCGCTACGTTCTTGGGTACTTAGAAGGGTTGGGAAATGGTGTTCAGGGAGACATATCTAGCTATTATTGGGGTTTTTGTAGAATCTGAAGGGCATGCTGGGAAATGCCGGGCTTGTCGTTCCGTTCGGTTGGAACATCACTGAGCGGTTGGATGGATTAGCACCGTTTGCCTACGGATAGGAGAACCTCGGCTGGCTTCAAGGCGTAGGAGTCGGAGTCAGTAATAGACCGTGCTGGAAATGCACGCTTTTATCCCTGAACATGCTCTCAACTGCGAAGCCTCGTGTGATGTGACTGAAGATCATGGCTCATGTCTGTGTATTTGTGTTCGTGGACGCGTAGTGCCGTAAGGCACTCATGGGTATCTTAAAGCCTCCAACTCATGTCTTCTTGACCTTATCAGTCCACTCCTTGGCTCCTTTAACACCCTCATGTCCCCTCCTAAACAAGCCCCTCTCCCACTCCTCCAATCCCCTCAGAAACTCCTCCCCATTGCCCCCCACCGCCTCATCAGCCTTCCTCGCATGAAGACCAACCTCGCCCGCCCTTACAACAAACGTCTTTCTCAAAACCTCGGCTATCTCCTTCTCATCGAACAACTCTAGCATTTTAACGCCCACGCCGTAGAAGTGAGGGCTTTGGTCGCGGAGGGGAACGGCGCGGGGATCAGCTTTTAGAGCGGCTAGGACGGTTGTGGAGAGGCATGGTGGGAGGTTGAGGGTCAGGGGCGCGGAGGAGTTGGGTGTTGAGGCGAGGGCGAGCATTTCGGCGAGCCAGAGGGGGAGGGTTAGGGGGGTCTGGGCTTTGAGGCCGTGGGGGGAGTTGTCGAGATGGCCGAGGTCACGAACGTCGATTTCAAAGTGGCAGGGGACTTTCTACAGATTGTTATGTTATGTTAGTTTTGTATTTGTGACTGTTGGGTATATGGCATGAAGGGGGAATACCTCTGCATCCGTGAGGATTGCGTCAATGTCGTAGTACGACATCTTTGCTGTGTTGTAACTTTTTGGTGTATGCTGGAGGGAGACGCGTAGAGTGGATTTGACGATAATTACATGGACGCGCCGATGACATAATCGGCGACTTGACTACCCTGCACCAGAAGGAATAACATCTTGATCAAGATTAAATAACCAACAGCTTCACGTCCATTGGGGTTAGAATAGAAATGCGACGATTGATTCCATACTTAACCGACGTTGCGTTGCATGCATGCATGGCCCGCCAACACTCACAAGGTCCTCTTTTGCGTCATTAGCATCTCAGACTTTGGTAGTCCGAGATCGGCGATCTCGGAGGAATGGGAGATTGACAGTGGAAACACTGGGTTTATTGCTTTGGAGAAGAATGGAATCAAAGATTTGGTTGTTGATGTGGTGTCGCTGTTCGGTGTTTGGAAGAAGACCGAGCTGAGTAACCTAAAGTTCATGATTGATGGCGATGGTGATGTCTAGTTGAGCTACGCCAACCTCATCAACAAAGAGATTGAAGCAATTGAAGCGTGATAATGGGAAAGAATGATGATAATCAGTCAGATCATGTCCATCAGATTGAAAAGGAAATATCCAGAAGACCATAGACACTGCAACCTCACATCTTGCATCTTGTTTTACTGTATAAAGCCACAGCACTAGCCACTAACTATCTTAAAGCCAAGCCTCAGTCAGAACAAGTCAAGCTCTCCCAAATATGACGACAGATTGATCCAAGCTCCCCCATTCGGCAGACCCGACATTGCCGTCCCGATCAGCTCTTTAACCAACCCCTCCCTCCGCTCGGCTCGGCTCGACTCTCCTCGACTTTTTTTTGACATCATCGTCAATTGCACTATCACAAGCTTGCCTATAATACTGTGAGTTTCCTTTTTCACTGCCCACCGCTATAGCACATGTCAAGCAAATTGCTTTGGTCTTCTTGTTCAGTTTCTAACCTCAAACTCAATTAATTCATTGGTCCATTGCTAACATCAACAGCTTCAAAATGGCTTCCGCTCTCCTCCGTTCGACTCCCGCCCTCCGCGCCGGTCTGCGCGCCCGCCCAACTCCCCTCGCCGCCATGGCCACAACCAGCTTCGTCCGCAACAAGGCCACCCTCCCCGATCTTCCCTGTACAGCCCCTTCAACCCTCACAATCCTCGACCCTCACAGCTAACAAAGCCCAGACGACTATGGCGCTCTTGAGCCTTACATCTCCGGCCAGATCATGGAGCTTCACCACTCCAAGCACCACCAGACCTATGTCACCGGCTTCAACAACGCTACCGACGCCCTCGCTGAGGCCCAGCACAAGAACGACGCCAAGGCCGCTGCTGCCCAGGCTCCTCTGATCAACTTCCACGGCGGTGGCCATGTTAACCACTCTCTTTTCTGGGAGAACCTTGCTCCCAATGGCAAGGGCGGTGGTGGTGAGCCCGAGGGTAAGCTTCTGACTGCTATCAATGAGGACTTTGGCTCCTTCGACTCTTTCAAGAAGCAGACCAACGCTACCCTCGCTGGTATCCAGGGCTCTGGCTGGGCCTGGCTCGTCAAGGACAAGAACTCTGGCACTCTGTCCATTGTCACCCGACCCAACCAGGACCCCGTCACTGGCACTCTTGAGCCTCTTCTTGGCATTGATGCCTGGGAGCACGCTTACTACCTCCAGTACCAGAACCGCAAGGCTGAGTACTTCAGCGCCATCTGGGAGGTCATTAACTGGGGCACTGTTTCCAAGCGATTCGAGAAATAGATATATGTTCATGTTAGCTAAGTTGTGAAGCTCGGAAGAGTTGATGGGGAAAATAGCGATAACCTGTACGCAACCGAGGTCGACCTTTCGTCACCATGCGTCACCTGTTTGTTTGTCAAGATACCGAGTGTATAGTACCTTGAGGTTTAATGAGAGAACTTGAAAAGAGTAGATATGTATAGTCTTCAGGAGGCAAGGAAACGAGACCTATGTTCTTATTAATGAAGCCTCAGGCTAGGTTAGCATATCTTAGGACGACTTCAGGCCGGTTATCTTTCAACACTTTTATTAAATATCAGAAGCTCCCCAGCTCCCCACTAAGCCTTCAACCAGGGCTTAAAATATCTGATACCGCCGCCTATGATCATGCATTTCCGCCATCACATCCCATAGGGATTCGCCAAACCAGGAGCCGTGACTCTTTTCGATAGCCTTGATCAATCAGCCCACACATCTTCAAGATATAAAACTGCATCATTTGCTGGAAAATACACCGATTATTTCCGAGGGTGGACACGTGTTGCGTCCACTTGATATCAGTGAGGTAAACAAGTTGCCTCGGCTTGCGCAAACAAAATCATCATGTCGCAGGCCCTCCAAACTCAGGGCTGCTGACATCTCGCAATTCCTTGGTAGGCGGCCAACTCAGCCGGGAACTCCTCGTCAAAGATCTCAGCTGCGTAACTGTACCAGTCACTGTTCGCCTCGGAAGTTCTCGCCTCGAAGAACCGCGCGTACTCCCACCAGACTGGATACTGTCCTGCACAGTCCCAACCAAGGATCCAGCTGATAAGGTTGTTGGAGACAACAATGTTCTTGGGGCACAAGGCCCCATGGGTGAGCACTGAAGGATAGTCAACCCGAAATTGAGAGATCAAGGCCTTGGACACAGCTTTGGGCACCGACTCATACAAAGTTGACATGAGAAGTGCCATGAACTGCTTCTGGTTGGGGCTTGGACGAATTGCATAGTAGGTATGGTCAGGATGCTTGTCTTGAAGCAAGGTGTAAGTCCCCGACTCGATAGATCCAAGGGGAAAATTTGGCTTCTGCAAGCTCTCTATCCGCATCTTGTGGAGGAGGTTGCGGAGTTGCCTGGCGTACATATACTTGTCATTCTTTGTCAGTCTAGGCCAAACATCCTCAAGCAACTCGCCAATCACGGTGCGGTAAATGGCACCGTCTGAAGAAGAGATGTCCTGATCATGAAGGGACAGAGGGAGAGCTCGAGTATGGCCCAGCATGGACAGTCTCTCATGCTGGACCATTCCAGCATTGGAGATGAGAAAGGTATATGTCTTGGGTTTGCCAGGCGCATCATTCTTCTTGGTCGGAGCGGCCTGCAAGCAGAGGTTCAACGTTCGGTTTCGCAAGAGTGAAGTAAGGTACTGAGTGGAATCGTCTGGCATAGGAGCTACGCGATCAATTAGTGCCTGTGAACCTGGCTGGGATCGCTTGCATTCTTGCTTACCATGACCAAGGGGATGAACATCGGTGTAGTACTTTGTCGCGGGAGTGGTTCTTGGCTTCTTGTCCTGCTTCACGCGCTTCTCCTTGGCCTCCACCATGAGCTCGCTGATGGAGCGCTTGAAGGAACTTCCATCAGATTTCTGAGAGCCCCGGGAGGAACGGTTAGACCAGTCACCCAAGGCATCTCCATTAGCGCCTGTGACTCTGAAAGGAGCCGAAGACCCCTCTCTCTTGATATGAAGGGGCAGCTTGGGAGATTTCTCTCGAGGAGCCTCAGCGAGCATCTGAACCCGCTCAGGATTCATCGCAGTCCCATCAGGCGCGGGTGGAACAGAAGGACCCGGGGCTGAACCCGGATCAGGATCAGGATCAGGACCAGGACCAGGACCAGCGGCAGAGGCAGACATGACTAGTTAGTTAGTCGAAGAGCTCTCCAGGCTGCAGAAAGATCTGTAGGGAGTGAGTGGTTCCAGAAACTGATGATATGGCCAAAGACCATCAAAGAGCTGATTTGAGTCGTACCACAGGATTGCATTTGTGCATAACAAACGGGAACAACACACGGAAAGTCAACTCGAGAATGAGGCGATGAGAGGTAAACAAGACAAGACAAGACAAAACAAAACAAAACAAAACAAAGATTTTAGGTCAGTGTCGTCATCCAAGGAAAGGTTCCTTCCTCTGAAGTAACTCACAAACGCAACTGCCTCGTACCTGCCTGGCACTGGCACTGGCACTGGCACTGGCACTTGCGACTGAACAACTGCGCCAGGGGAGTGCCCTCAGTCCATGAAGCACCCAATCAAATACATTAAAGCCACATAATGTCAAATGAATTGATTGCCTCTGAATCATTGTAATGGGGATCCGTGGTTGATGAAAGCCTGCCTGTACCTAGGTATGGCCTGTGATTACCTGCTGCGTATCGACCCTGTGTGATGTTGTTTGAATAGGTATGAAAGAAAGACCAAGCCAACGCATGAGATTATAGCATAGGCTGGACATTATTCTCTTGTATTAGTAACAGTTGTTGATGAGAATGATGAAAGGGTGTGCGATCATGTGTAGATTGTCAGAGTCAGCAGACAGCCATGGATTCCATGGGTGCAGTTGAAATCCCAAAAGAGTAGGCCTCTACACTCACCGTTACTTCTAGAGAGAACGACACTGGTCGATGTAACATAATGCTATTTCATAAGCCCAACATAAATCTGATACTAATATAAGTGGAATTCGTTCCAGACCATATGGTCCAACATTTCATACATAACCCTACCGTAATCATAAACAACATTTCTAACAATCCTTTGACCTCAAACATATAAGCGTCTATCCCCCCTTTTTTTTCTTACCCCAGACATTTTCGGATAAAAAGGAATCTAAGACAAGGAGCAACGGTGCTCAAGACATTACTCGCCGTTTTCCTGGACCGGCTCCTCTTCCTTTCGCTGCGTGTAGTGGCGTGGAAGACGGTTCTCACCCTCAGTGTAAGGGAAACCAGCCTCTTCACGAGCCATGTCGTTTACCCACTTCTCATTACCTTTGAGGCCAGGGTCGCAGCCCAGCTCCTGGCACTTAGCAGCCAAGTAGAACCAGCCAAGGGCATTTCCAACAGTACCGACCTCGTCACTGACACCGTTCTTAGCCTCACGAGACATCCTGGAATGGAGCTCATGATCAGTGTAAAGGTCCATGAGGTGTCCAGCAACAGTCTTGTAGTCACCAGGGGTAACGAGAAAGCCATTGACCTTGTCCTTGACCTGAAGGGGAATGCCGCCTTCATTGGAGACAATCACAGGAACTCCGGCGTGCAGAGCCTCAGAGACCTTGATTTCGAAACCCTCACGAGTGGAAAGCTGAAGAATAACGTGGGCATTGGCAATGACCATGTTGAGAAGCTGGTCATTGGCGTCCAAGCGCATGACGCTGACGTCGTCGAGGAGGTGAGGGTAGTGATCTTCAAGTTGGGCCATGGTCTGATCAAAGATGATGGCACCATCTGGGTCATCAATGGAACCATTACCGCAGCTGTCAAGGTTAGCAGCAGTTCTGACAGTGGAACATCGTCGACTTACACAACGAGCTGAGGAACATCAGAAATGTTGGCCTCATCACAACGGCGGCGGAACTCAGCATATGAGTCGATGACAGTGGGGATACCCTTGGCTGGGTCGAATCGAGCAACTTGAGCAATGTACTTGCCTGTATATTGATGTCAGTTGTGTGCCACGATGCGATGGGAAATCGTCTTACGGTTGGGCCAATCGAGCTCAGTCATTCGCTGATTTCGGCACTGTTGGTTATATATATGAGCATAGTAGCCGGTATCCCACTTGTTCATGTGTTTGTTGAGACCGTCAATCCAGTCGGTGGTAGCGGGGAGGTAGACGACTTTCTCCTTGGGAACCGTGTGAGGAACAAACTTGGGGATAGGGTGGCTGATGAACAAGTCGGACTCTTTGATGTTGCTCCAGAGGTAGTTCCAGATGTCATTCTGCGGAGAACCCTCGATAGCAACGAGATCGCTTCGGATCTGAATGTGAGATCGGTACAGAACAGGGCGATCCGGCGTGATTCTCTTGATCATGGGTACGAGGCCCGGCATCTGGGGGTCGTCGATCTACACCGGTCGTTAACTTGCGTGATTCCAATCTTGGGAAGGAATTGACCTACAATGATGACATCGGCACCCCCATCCTCAGGAGGACGCAGAGGTCCACCCTCAGACAGCCAGTATCGTTTGGCATTTTCCTCAATCCAGTCGGTGATAGCGGCCTTCTCCGCGTCCGAAATGCGCTGGTCAGGGTGACTGACACCCTGAAGAATGTTGTGCTGATTCTTCGTGATTCGGAAAACGCCAGGTCGTGGCTTGGGGACTACAATCTAGTCAGAATCGCGTGATTGCCGACATTTTCTGGAGTACTTCTACATACCATACCAGGTCACATCAACACCCAAGAGACGGCTGAGACGGACAAGAGCGTGTCGCATGAGAGCGACGCCACCACCCTGGGGAGTAGCACTGAAGAATGCAATTTTAGTCTTCTTCTCTCGGAGCTTATTGGCATAGAACTGCATAGCACCCCATGTAGCGCTGGAGCAGGTGTCCTTGTGGTTTTGGAGGTTGGTGAGATGAACACGGAAACCAGCGTCTGTCTGGACAATACCGCGGTAGCCGACCTGTAAATGAGGAACGAGAGAGGGACCAAAGTTACTGAAGCAAATATTGTCAGTTGCCATTCACACGGACATTCGATTTTCTCTTCAACTTACAGAATGCATTTGCGGGCCATGGAATCTGCTTGCTCATCAACGCGCTTGACGTCCCAGAAGTTCTTCTCCTTGGCTTCGTGATCGGGTCGGAGCACAACAGGTACAATATCGAGGTCAAGCCAAAGGCGGGAGCAAAGATAAGGACTCATGTACTTGAGGGTGACAGGGAGGCCAGCTCCAATGAACTTGACAAAGTTCTCATGCTCATAAGTCTCAACCTCGTTGATGATGTGATCAGCAATGAGGTCCTGGCCCTCACGCATATCCTCATCGAGGGAGATATGCTTGATGGAGAAATCATTAAGATAGACGGTGTCGTGGATAGCAAGTGCAATCACGGCGGTATGATCATCGGCGAAAACGGCAGAGATTCCAAGGTACAGAGTCTACGATTGAGCAGCGTTAGTCGCTTCATGTGCAAAAGATGAGATCGGCTTCGGTCTCCATAAAGCAGGGGTCTCAAGAGCTCCAATTGCTATGACGCAAGTTGTCATGAGGGATGCATGATACGATGAACTCGGGAAACACGGGAGATCAAGAGCAAACTTACCTGGAGAGGAGCATTGACGTGACCATCCTTCTCGACGAGAAGGCTCATCTGCCTCTTGCGGTGCGATGTAGCGCCCGTGGAAAACTTGCGGGTAGGCTTGTTGGAACTCATGATGGCAGCAATTGTAGCAATTGGCGGGGTATTGGTTGTGAAGGCGGGGTAGCAATTTGGTGCTAATTAAAGAAGAATGAGCTCTCTCTGTGACGTGAAGAGAAGAAAGCCCAAATGAAACAACTACGGATGGATGTAAAAGAAGTGAGAAGAATGAACAAGACTGCGACCGGGCGGCAAGATATAGTCTTGGTACACCTCCTTGATCAGGTCAGACAGACAGATAGAAAGGCGGTCGTGAGTAGGAGGGAGGTCGGGATCGAAAGAGTAGTGGAGCTATAGTAACAGCTTAAACGTGGACGCCCCGGGTGAGATGGCAGAGTAAGATGGATCGAGGGCCCTGAGAGATTCGTGTTGGCAGCGACCGAGCAGGGAGGCCAGGCAATCTGCAGAAAAGAAGACCAGGGCAAGCTCGGCTGAGGTACCTAGACAATGGAGGAGGCCCCGTCAACGCGGGTCTCTGCAGGAAGTTGACGAGGGTGGTGTTGTATGTACAGTACTTGACGGCCTCGTGTGAGACAAACAGACAAGGAAGCCGACTGGGGGCGGGGAAGGGTTAAGAGACTGGGCGTGGGGTGAAGAGCCAGTTACGTTTAAGGAAACAAGGTGAGCAACTCGAGCAGGTGATGATTCTTCAAGGTGAGGAGACGAGTGGTGCCAGTGGAGGGAATGGAATGGAATGGACGACGGGAGGAGAAGCTTGGACAATGTTTCGTGATATCACGTTGACTCGTGTTTGGTTGAGGAGGCAAGAAAGAGAATTTGAATGAGGCCTTGCCCTTGCCGCCTTTATGAGCTACGAAGCACGGGATGGATGGAAGCAGGAGCGGGCGTAGGAAAACTGCAGGTGGCACCTACTCCTTCTGCGATGGCCCGTCTGAGGTGCGTGTCAGTTGACAACGGGTTTTGTCCAGTATCTTATCTTGGAAGCTCCCCCAAGTTGACGATTTTCTTGTGACCAACTGTAAACACGAAATCGAAACAAATTATCAAAGCCGAAGAGCCCGAGATCACGGAAAAGGGGGGGTCAGGAGAACGAAAGACGTAGGCCGAAGTGAGGTAAAGAGGACGTGGTCTGATATGCGCTATGAGATCACCGGATTGGGTAAATTGGATCGTGGACCTTGCTTGACTCTGGTGCTCGAAGATTGAAGAAAAAGTTGTTATGGATCACGGCTTTCTTAGAGACACAACAAAATTAGAAATATTCAAATCTAAGCGCCGCCAACGTGCTTGCTGCAGGTACGGCGTCGCATTCAGATGCTGTTGGTAAGTTTTGATGAAGGGAACAAAGTGAGGAGAAGAGGGAGGAGTGGGAAGATGAGATGCGACGAGTGACATTCTGAGCACTACAAAAAGAAGGAAAGAGGGACTCGGTGAGGTTTGTGAGCCCCCCAAGGGTGCAGCCACAGCATCACTCATTCTTGTTACTGTCCATTGAGTTGCTGTTGTGTAATGAGCTTCAAAGTGTAATGCTGTCCCGCTCCAGGCTAGCCAGTTACTGGTTAGACAGGCGGGCTTGGTGATAAACATTGCACAGAGTAGAATTTTGCTACGGGACTCTCAGAGTATTGCTTGCTGCGGCGGCTCACAAAATGATCACAGGCAGTAAGATATGAGAGATCATGCTCCAAGTTTCTACATATATTACCCGAATTACATCGGAGAGTTGCAAGACAGCAACGTGAGTACCTTAACCTCCGAATTGTATCTAGGTATTTTATTCTGTGGGGTTTTATTGTAGCCCACCAAGAATGCTGCACCTAGGCGCTCGGCTGGGCACCAGATCAACTATATATCTTCTTTCGGAAATCTAGGGTAAGTTTATTGGTCTGTTGCTTGAGCTGTCAACTGCTGGGCTGTCACCTAGAAAGTACACTACTGTAAGTGTTAACGGGCCCTAAAACGAGGTAGCGCTGCCGAACCCCGCGCTGTCGGTGGGGGTCCGTCAATTGCGTGGGCTGCCAGGCCTGGGCATCGTTCCACGAGACAATGGATGCAATGGAGTGTCCGGGGATGTAGGCAGGAAACTGCGGGCGGAAACAAGCCCCCGACCCCGGTGAATCCCCCGCCGGCCAGGCCAGTTTTCAGGGCCCGGGGAAGCTATCCTCCAGGGCACCCACTCGACCTCGATAACTAATGGATCCTCAACCATCTCGATGCATCATAGAACAATGGACCTCTCAGACGATTATGCAAGGGACTTGTCTCTTCCTTGTTATCTCTATCCCTATCTACTTCATCTTCAGCCTGAATACAAACTTATGTAGGTCAGTTCCAAGCATGCGGGTGCTGCCTGAACTTGGGGTGGTTCAAAGTCAATCCAGGGTCTTTCGCCGCTCAATTAACGGCCATACAATTTAAATCAGCACCTATTTTTGACAAAGAACTTCACAAACGTCCCTCAACACATGCTTCAGGGTCTCCGACTCCGTAACTCAGCCTCAACATCTCTCCCAAACAACTCCCAGTCAACTTGATACCAGAACGAGTTACCTCGCCGAATACGTACTGCATTTCGTACGACCTCTGTACAGATCGTGGCTTGCTCATTTCTTCACCGTCTCAAGATTCGGTCAGCTGCCCTCCCAATCGTATGATGACCTTTCAGGCATCTTGAGCTTATGGCTGAGCTCTTGCCGAGATATCAATTATTCAATGCAAAGATTCATCATAGAAACTATCACTATCGAGCCCTAACATCCTTGATCGCTGACCGGCGGTGAGCTTGTTGGGTTGTAGAGGTGCCAATCATCCCACTACCGGCAGTACGCATGTGCCTCAGCAACATCTTCATTGGATCTGCTTTTGTTCTGGATGTGTCGGACAAGGTCCCCCAACAGATCCAAAGCGGACGGGTGAGGTTCCGGACGCCGTGCAGAGATTATATGTCCTTTAATTCTCGAGTTTCACAGAAAAGGCGGCAGAACATAGAGCGGTGGAACCCACGATGCAAGTACTGCATGTACCTGTACCGTCGAGCTCAGTGCAGCCCTTGCTCATTAAGTGTGGTGTGGTAACACATAACCCCATACCCTCATGCTTCAAAGTCATCATGGATTGAGACGGGCCATGGTCCTTGAAATCCCTGATGAAGTTTATGAATGGCATGAGGACACGCAGTCGGGAAACTATCGCTTGGAACTGGGTAACCCCATGGACGTTTCAACACCATCACCACATTGGGACGAAATTATTCCAAAGTTACAATGACTAACGAAACGGAGTTCAATTCATACGGCACGTCAAGTTGCGATTTGCACTCTCCTTCACAAGCATGTGGTTCGCCTCCAAAAGCTGACAGTCACTCATTTGAGTGTCATGAAGAAAAAATGGACCTTTCAAGTAGCCTAAAGGTGCTAACTTGAGCCAATTTGCCAGCCAAAAATGACTTTCACCGATCACTTAGTCAATCGCGGGCCTGTTTCTCCAAAGGACGCCGTTTCTTATCAATCTGGTGATGCTGCAACTATCTCCACTAAGATAAGATCGGTCTCCGACCATTGATCGCAGGAGTGGGTTAGCAGCAACCGGCTAGTCGGGATCTACGATGTGACTGGCCGCGCGGCTGAAGACGTGTTCCCGGCATTTTCCAATGATGGCTGATGTGAGGCATCCTGACCTCAGAGTCACGTAATACTCATTTTGCAGGAAACAATATTCAGAATTTCAGCGATTTAGAATGGTTCCAAAGCCTTCGTTCCGACTTTTGGGCGTTTTAGCGCTCGCTTCTGGTGTCGCGAGCGGCCGTGAACGAATCCAGCCAGAACACGAGTATGCCAAAGAGAGGGCACAAATGGTTTTTAATGCGATCCATTCTGCAGGTCGAGAATGGGGTTCTGCCCTGTACCATAATGGATTTGGCTTCTTTCCAGCTATTGTGCCCGAAGGCACCGTGTTCTACCACGGCTCTCGACAAAACGTAACGCCGGCTGGGCCTGAGTGGCTGGCTTTTGATATCGAACACGCCGAAAACTTCGCGCGATCTGTCAAGTATCGGCCTGGTGGACGACACCCTGGAGGGCCGCCAGGACCTCCTCCTGGCGAAAAGAAGCCAGATGCGGATAAGGGACAGACTGAAGAGAACGAAGACCGTCAAGAATTACGACGCCGCAGCGAGTACATAAAGACCGGCACTGGCAACGATCCGTCCGATAAGGTTGCTGACACAATCAGGGATGACGATCCTGTTGTTATAAGAGGCTATCTTCATACGTACCAGGCAAAGCGTGACCTCAAAGTTTTGTTGATTGATGGTATGAGTGCTGGAAAGACAAATATGGGCACCCTCGATTCCCAAGATCTGGTCCTACGCGAGAACAACACCGATAATGGAGATTTTATGGGTGAATGGGACCGAGCTCTTGCTTTGTGTAAACTGGCATCTGATTGGGGCTTTGATGGCTTTGTTCGAATTGAGGCTGGGATCGAAATGATCAATTGCGACTTTGCGTACAGCTTGGATCCGGTCAGCATGATGCGTACAGAGCTGATGGACCGTATCATGGGGAAATCCGGCTTGGCAACGTTCCAATTTGTGAGAGCGATTGGCGAGCGATACGATGGTGTCGGAACAAATCGACTTCGGATCGATTTCTCATCGATGGTGTCCGGTCTCTTCTTTCCCATCAACATCTCTAGTACTGTCGTAGGGCGCCCAGATCTGAAGAGACTTGGTTCGGCGACACTGGAAGAGCTCAAAGATGTCAAGGCGTACTTGACCGATGTGTTGCGTCAGCCTCGGAGATTTATCGTGGATTGGCAGGGCGTGGCGGACCTAGTCATCGCTCGTTACAGTAAGAGACTGGCACTCATGGTGCACGAACCGTTGCAGTCGCACTATTTCGTCGATGAGATCGAGGCTGCCACGTTGACCTGGTACAACGCGCCGCCATCACCCGATGATAATTCCGTGGTAGACCAAAGAGAGGTTAACAGGACTGCCGATGCTATTGAGCAATGCCGGGTGCACTACCTCCGGCCATCCCTCAAAGCCAAGCAACAATGGAGTTTCGAAGATGAGTTGATTTACACATCTCTCGACGCGATGATGGGCACTGTCTGTCAAACATTGTTCTCGGTCCGCAATGCGTTGCTCGAAGCATCCGGCTCGAATTTGGACGAATATAGGATCAGACTTGACAACGAAAACGATACTGAAATGGAAAAGGCGATCAGTAGTGGTCGAGCAGTGATTCGGGCACTGATGAGCGATCTCGGTTGGTCAACCTGGAAGAAGCCACAGCCCTGTCAACCAGACGAGGTCATCACGATTGCTATGTGGCCGTTTGGAACCAAAGAAGACCATTGGCATCCCGGATGCCGGTCAATCGAGACAGTGCAACAGCCCGGTGATAGTTATTGGCGGAACCGCGGACCTCGCAAGGTATAAGCTCGTCTCAAAGCCATTCAGCCGCGATGATTGGATATCGTCGATTTTTTACGTCAGTTACAGCGTTCTCATCGGTTGCAAAAGAGAATGGCCGACGCTGCCGCCTTCACGGTGTTTGCCGGCTGGCAGTGAATTGAGTGATTAGACAACTCTGACAATAATATTCAACGCATTCATTAGCGAATTCAAGAGGGCAGTGATGTTCAGGGCTAATGCAAGGAGCCAACATTAAAAAACGGCCAAAAATGTGAAACAGATCAGATCGTACGACCACGCCAGGAGTCGAACCTTTTGGAGATGTTAGTGCCTAGATGCGAGAAGCTCGTTTGAATGAGAACCTACCTGGAATCTCTAGAGAGTTCGGGAGATCTAGAACCGAAATCTAGCGCCTTAGCCATTAGGCCACGCGGCCGATGGGAGTTCCCACGAGAAAAAGATTTATATGAGCCCTGGCTTGGCATCATGGTGGAGTTGTTGACAATGGATGTTTGTGGGTTGTGCCGTTGCAGTGGGTATCATGAGTGAGGTATGATGAACTGAGGCGATCCATTGGCCAACGAGAGACGAGCAATTGTCAAGCAGAGCGGAATAGTTCCTTTGTCTGAGTGACCTTTTTTCAGCTTTTATGCCAAGATATGCAGCAAAGTCATGGCGTGGGATGGAATAGACAGACCTGACATCCAATGCCCACAAGGAGACACAAACTGAAGAAGCTCTACCAGGTGCTTACCAATCTTGCAGCAATGATTCGCGGCGTGGGATTCCGCTCCCTGCAAATGCGACTCTGGAATTGACGACAAACGTCAGACGTTTTGTCGATGCTAGGAATTTACAGTCTCGACCCGTTGCAGCCGCAAGAGCCGTTCCGATCTATCTTCGAGAACCCGGGGTGATCCGAAGCTTATTTACAGGTGTCAGCCCACTCTTTGTCACAGGTTTCAGCGTTCCAAGCTCGTGGCATCGAAAATTTAAGGTCAAGAGCTGGGTATTTCCGCATCTCCGTCAAGTGCAACACTTTTCCCTGAGCAATTGACTACCAGACAACTCAATGCAGCGTATACAAAGCCATGACACAAGGGGATTTGATCGTCTCTGCTCTACCCTACCTCTCCCAAACTTACACGCAAGACAGCGGGGCATTAGCATGAAAGGAACGTCAAGTCTAGGGATATAACTAGTTGGGCCCTGCATTTCCATCAGTCTGGATCCGACGAAACATATTAACGAATGCAGTAACTAACATAAAAAACGGTATCCAAAAAAAAGAAGCCCCAACGCCAATCCCGGTGACGTGCGGCTCACCCCGCGGAGATGCTCTAACCAAAACCATCAGACCACTATCAAGATCGGTCCGTGATCCAGGAACCCACACGGCCAGCGGCGCTGTATTCGGGTCCATGAGCTATTCTTTTCGCATGGCATGATGCTTGGCCTTGAGAGTCATGAAGAGCGTAATGTTCTTTCTCCGCGCCATGACTGGTTCTCCGGCCTGGTATATAAAGAGCCTAAAGGTTGGCCGGTTTGACGATATTATTCTCGGCATCATCTGGTAAATCAACACTACAACAACCTCTCAAGTCTTCCTCACATCTCTTTGACGCCAAACAAGCAATACAAAATGGCTCTCACCGCAGCACAAGTAGCAATTGTGAAGTCAACTGCTCCCATCCTGAAGGAGCATGGCAAGACTATCACCACCACTTTCTACCGCAACATGCTCGGCGCTCATCCTGAGCTCAAGAACTACTTCTCTCTACGAAACCAGCAGACTGGAGCTCAACAAGCCGCTCTCGCCAACTCTGTCCTCGCCTACGCCACATATATCGACGACCTTGGCAAGCTTTCCCACGCCGTTGAGCGCATTGCTCACAAGCACGTTTCTCTCTTCATCAAGCCAGAGCACTACCCCATCGTTGGCACACATCTCATCGGTGCCATTGGCGAGGTTCTCGGTTCTGCTTTGACGACTGAGATCAAGGACGCTTGGGTTGCTGCTTATGGCCAGCTCGCTGATATCTTCATCCAGCGCGAGGGTCAGATGTACGAAGCTGCTGGCGAATGGAACTCGTGGCGCAAGTTCAAGATTGTCAAGAAGGAGGCTGAGAACGACTCTGTCACTAGCTTCTACCTTGAGCCTACTGATGGCAAGTCTCTGCCCAAGTTCCTCCCCGGGCAATATGTCAGCGTGCAGATTCCCATCCCTGAGCTTGATGGTCTTCTCCAAAGCCGTCAGTTCAGTCTGAGCGAGGCTCCTGGCACCGGCCACTACCGCATCAGTGTCAAGCTCCAGGGTCCTACTGAGGAGCCTGCTGTTGAGGATCTCGCTGCTGGCAAGATTGCTGGTCTTCTCTCCACAAGACTTCACAACCGTTACAACGTCGGTGACGAGCTTGAGCTGAGCCCTCCTGCTGGAGAGTTCTCCCTCGACCCTGCCGACACTTCAGCTGCCAAGAAGCCCCTTGTTCTCCTCTCCGCTGGTGTTGGAGCCACTCCTCTCGTCTCCATCCTCGACTCAGTTCTGCAGTCCCCTACCGCCTCACGACCCATCACCTGGATCCACGGTGCTCGCTACTCTGGCTCTACCTGCTTCGTTCCCCATGTTCTTGACTCTGCTAAGAAGCACGAGAACATCACCGCCAAGATCTTCCTTGAGGATGTCAAGGAGGGTGACCAGTACGACTTCAAGGGTGAGATCGACCTTGCTAAGCTCCAGAAGGAACAGCTTCTCCAGCTCGATAACGCTGATGCTGAGTACTACATCTGCGGACCTGAGGACTGGATGGTCAACGTCAGGGCATTCCTCGAGGAGAACGGTGTTCCCCGAGAGCGCCAGCACCTCGAGCTCTTCAAGACTGGTGATATTTAAAAAGTGATGCGCTGCATATGATGAGTTTCCTTGTATTTAATTGGTTTATTTTCTGGCATATCGAGGGCATTGAGGATCTGCTGCGCTGTATTGCAGCGGTATGTTTTGTTTGCTCAGATTGAAGAAAGAGTGCATATACTAGATACCAGATACCACCCTCAAAAACAAAAAGAATCATTCAACCTAGTCTTCGTTCGCTTCTGGCTCAATAATATCCAGCGTGAAGAAGTCGAGAGTGTGTCTTGGTAAATAGCCGACGTATCAGTATCACATGTAGTACGGTGAGACGAGCCACGAGTAAAAGTAACGAGAGACAATAGCGACAATATGTGTGCAAGTGTTTTATCTTCCCAGGCAAGGCTTGAGTTACGACTGGACGCCACCGTCCAATGTCTCGCCTGTTTGTGGACGACGTTGTATGCAGTCACTTTAAACGATGATGGGGGAGAAAAAGTAAATATTGATACCCTTGTCTGCGGGGATGAGATCGGATGATGAACCGATCGAGATTGCGTTGGGGGAGGTATTACGTATTAGTTATGGGTGGAGAATTGGCATGATCTGAGGTGATATGATGGGAGATGTCATGAGAAGTGATCATGGGAAGTGGTGTGGTTGTATGCATGCTGTTACTAGGTAGAGAGTAGAGGACCATACAGAGTACAACTTGTAAGAATTATCGGCCAAAAAAGAACAATGCTACCGTTCAAACCAGTGACTGGCCACAATCGCAATATTTGACTCAACTCATCAACAAATCGCTTTCGTCTTCTTCGCCTCCACGCAACTGCAGCTCGCCGAACTACCCTCCAATGAAGCACACCGTCGAACCGATATATCAATCAAGCCTCCTTCTCAAATCTGCGGTGAAGAAAAAGGAAAGACCCAAACGAGGATTTCTGTAAGGACAGGGCTAGCAGGGAAAGACGTGCCTCGTGTTGCACCACATGGTCGAGGAGCACAAGGCGTGCTGTTGTGATACATTGCAGAGAAGGGAAGAGACGCCACCGCTTGTTGAGATTGATGGGAGACTTTGATAATAAGGAAGAATGGAGCTGATTATGACTTGATACCAATGCTTGATTCAAAGTAATGGGTTCAGTGACTTCCACTTGATGATATTCGAGATATGGCGTCGAGACATACATAGCAGACTCTCATCTGCTTCATCTTGCTCATCGACGCCGATCCATTGGACCGGATACCCCTGACAAGGTCTCACGACGAGGATACCGACAGCATCGGAACCGCCTCACTGGCAAAAGCTACAGGATCCTCGATGCAGCACGACACGCTCCGTAGGCGAGTCCATGCATGAGCCTCTTTTCCTCCCATCTCCTCCTTCACAAAGTGTGGGAGAAGCTGTTACTGTGCCACCAAAAACAAAATACAGCATCACTCAATTCTTCCCTCCCCTTCTTTCTATAAACCGTCCATCTTTGTTCCCCCTTGTTTCTTTACCGCCGTTCGAAAGAAACAAAAAGCTTTGATGTCATGGCAGAGACAGTCCATCGGAAAGCTTGTGATCGCTGCCACGCGCAGAAACTCAGCTGCAAACGATATAACGACGAGGCGTGCGAGCGGTGCGTCAGACTCAAGACGGAGTGCAAGTCTAGTCCGTCGCTACGGTATAGGAAGAACCAGCAACAGCTTGCGGAGAGTCAGCAGCAACAGCAGCAGCAGCAACAGTTTGTTGACAACGGGACGACTTCTTCTCTTACTACTACTTCGAGTGGACGCCGCTCGCCGAAACGACGACGGACAGATGGCCAAGAGGATCCGAGTCTTGTCTCACCCGACGCGGGTACGTGCCCCCTACCATTCTGCTTTATCGCCCTCTTATTTCTTCTGTCTTGGATGCAACCGACTCACAGGCGAGTCAAGGAGAAGCAGCGGTATCAATAATACCCAATAACAATACCGATACCCATCCCCATTCACACACGGACACAGACAACAGCCTCAGCCTGACGTCTAAGAGTCATATCCTCCCCGTCTCCGTCCCTGTCCCTGTCTCACCCGATCCCGTAGTCGACAGCACCGACTTTGCCTTCACCTTCGACCAGCAGCTCGCCTTCTTCACAAATCCTCAGTATTTATCTCACTCCGAGTTCCCCGGAACTCGTCCTGTGTTCTGGGAACCTGCACCTCTCTACCAGCATCAGCAACAGCAACAGCAACAGCACCAGCAGCCACCTGAACACCCTTATCACCAGCCGCCGGGTGAAGTTGCACCAGAGCGTGACGCCCTTCACCAGCAGCACGTCGTGCCCCTGAGCTGTGCACCTGAGCACAGCAGCACCTCTTACAAGCGCGCGTCACGCACGCAGTCGAAGCAGCAGCAGAGGAGTAATAGACCTAGGCCCAGACAGATCACCCTCCGCCACGGCGCTGACTTGTCGCCGCTGCAGCAGCACGAGGTCCCCCAGATTCACTGGATGGCGCAGTTGTCTGACATAAACGCCCGGCTGCTGGACCTGGCGTCCGCTTTGCCTTCTCCCCAGGATGGACCGCTGATGGGTCGTCCTGTCGATGAGAGGTTTAGCAGTCAGGGGTTTCCCATCGAGGATATGTTCAAGCTCACGCGACGTGTTGCTGATATTCTTGAGAAACCACCTTCCAACAATGATGGGAGTAAGATGCACCACTCTACCATTGATGGAAGTGATCCGGGTAATGCCATGTTCATCTTGTCAACATACGTGCGTCTGCTGGACATGTATCAACGAGTCTTCAGCCTCGTACACACAGAGCTAGCAACACAGACAGGCACAGGCACGACCTTCAGCTTCTGGAAACTACCCGCCGTGACGGTGGGATCCTTCGCTGTAGAGTCATCTCCCTTTCTGCAGATGTCTCTCACGATCCAGCTAGCAGAGGAGTTCTTATCTCGTCTGAGAGGTTCGACGGCGCGGTGGTCAGGGGGTGGAAACGCAGCGTCCATGTTCGCGGGAGTTGTGGATGTGTCTTTTCAGGCGTTTCGGGATCGCGAGGAGGCTTTGGCGAAGCATCTGGTTGAGTTGCGGAGTGAGATAGAGCCTTTGATAGATTCTTAGGGGGCAGTGACCTGAGAAGAGGGCACGAGTTGGAGAGGGAACTGGGCTGGGGATGGATGCAGTATCGGTATAGGGGCTTCAACTGTTCTGTTTCAAGATGGAGGAGGCCTCAAGAAGCAATTCACTAATACATACCATCGTTTTCACTGAGACAAGCACACATCACCAAGTGTCGAGAGTCTGTGAGGAGGCTTACGAGCATACCAAGCCTCAACTCTACGGAATCAGGGGCAATAACACAGAAACTTCACAGGCACATTCACGAAACACCAGACTTGCATCGTCTCCCATCAAAATCCCCTATTCTACCCAACAATTCCCATTTTCTCAGAGTGGCAATCTTTTCGTCGTCGAACTTGAAGCCCAATTCATGCCCAACTGACCCAGAGATCTGGAACAGCGTAAATCATATGCCGCTCATCTTCGGATTTCCCAGACAGGAATTTGATCCTCAGGGCCCTGAAAATCCCTAGCTACTAGCCTCTATTCCCGCGCGGCGTGGCCTCCGAAGTTTGTCATTGGCGATCCGCATCGCGACGAGAAAAGAGACAACAAGAGGGAGGGACTGACTGACTGACTGACTGACTGACTGACTGACTCTCATCAAAGCCTCGCATATGACCGAACCTCGCAATTGCAACCCTCCCCACGTCTCGTTTAACTAGAGCAACTGTAACTGCAACTATCGCAAGGCCTGGCAGGGCAGGACAGGGCAGGGCCAGGGCAGCTGGCTACCGTACCCAGTGGAAGACACGAGGACGTCGAGTCTGCCGGCGTCAAACGCGCCCGCTAGGGGAAGCCAACGATGCATCCGACACAAGGCCATAGAGGTCCCCAGCGATATCTGATTGGGACCGAAGCTCTAGAAGGCTCCTCGTAGACAGGTGTTTGGGTGTTTGGGTGAGGGATGTGCCGACACTAGACCTACCTAACGCCCATTAGCATCGCCAGTTTTTCCCGTTTGAGTGTCGCCTGCAAACTCCAACAGCACACGCCCTGCCCTGCCCTGTCTATTTTGAGTTTACGACTCGACTCGCTGACTCTCCCTCTCCCTCTCAACCCGTGTCTTGATGACGCCCCCAATTAACGAGCGGGCGATGAAACAGAACAGGCCCTGCTCTGCGGCCGATAATCGATATCGCTATGACAATGTGTGCATGTAACAAAGCATACGGAGTATGGCTGAGATGGAATAGGAATGCCGTTACGATCCATGCTTGCTTGGAAAGGTTTGATCGCCCAACCTGCACGATGTGACAGGGGTACAAGTACGAGAAGGCCGTCTATCAATCTCAACTCACCTCTCGCCAGTCTCTGAGAGAGCGCTATGGCTTTAACGCGTTTATTGGCCCAGAGACTTACCGTTACGACGTTTTTTCCTACTCCAAAGAGAGTATAATTCCCACGACACTATCCAAGGCGTCTTCGGAACGTCTGACCCGAGATGCACTTATCAAAACGTGCATCCATTTCCATGCACGTAAGTAGCATAACTTAACTTAAAACCTCCTCCTACTCCTGGCTTTCCGTCCCAATCGAAACTGACAAGTGACAGACGGTGAATGAACGAACCGAATCGAACCAATCCTTCACCGGCAGATAATACATATGTACATACATAGACTGACCTGACCTGACCTGACTTGACCTGACTTGACCTGAGCTGTAACAGATGCACGCCCCCCACGGAGTCGTCATCAGTTCTACATACAGTACATTGCTCTCTAATACCTGCGTAACTGTGCATCCATCCGCCGCAGGCCATAGCATGCAGTACATACATACCCTCGGTATCAACCCCCATTGGAAGTCTTCATAAGCAAGGGACGCATTTTCGCTACACGGAACGTTCCTAGACCCCGACGCCGAGAACGGCACAGCCGCAAGCCATCCCACTTCACGTCGGCTCTCTCTTTCTAGTCAAGTCAAGCCAAGCCAAGCCAAGCAGCAAATCTCGTGAAACGCAAGGGCAGAGAGAGAAGGCTTGGAAGGATAATTAATAACCTCACGGTAATAGAACGAATGAAATTAAGCTTTCACCCAACGGCCTGGTAATGGGTAAACTCTTTCCGATCCAGGCAAAGTCCCGCAGATGTCCATTGCCTCGGGATTTAGCAGTGGATATACCTCTGAAGATCTTGATGCCCAACCCAACTCTCGTCTCCTCCAAAAGTGAAAATATCTCACACTCACACTCACAGCATTCTGGACCCTTCTTTTCCTGAAGAGGCATGTGCGACAGAAATGTCAGGATCCCCATCCTGTCCCTCCCTTTTCACGCTCAGGACACCCCTGTTCTGTCTTGTTTTGAGCATAGGCCTCCCGCAAAGAGAGCACGTCTTTTGTCTCACAGGGAGAAGAATCTGCCTGTCTCTTGATGGCAAAGACCGCGATCAGGACCATGCGGTTTTACATTCTGCGTCATCTCGCCAATTTCCAGCAGAACGGTTCCGCAGACTTGGTGCGAGACAAGGATTCCATCATGACAAGGGGGATAACCAATCTACGATAGGCCAACTTTGTGTCCGTCTGTATTGCTTTTTATCCTCCCTCGGCCGAGATGTATGCTTTTACCAGTATGCTTCTGGCGAGAAATCTGCCGAAGGACATGGGTAGAGTAACTCTTCAAGATGCCCTGAAACAGTCTCTGGTACATGCTTTAGACACTCTGTTCACTTCTCTCTGTTGCCTATGTTGCATCGCAAATGTTGCATCGTAAATATCGCTTCCTTTATGATCATCCTTGAGGAGTCATGATAAACCAGGTTACTGGTAACTGTACCCTGTTGCAATGCATGGATGCTCACGCCAGAATCATCATGACGAGTTCCTGGGCGAGATCTACCTATCATGATATGTTGATGCGTCGTAGGCCGACCATACAGGGCGTGGACGGTAGAGCTACTGTCTCGATAGAAGAGAGTCATAGCATGGTCAACTTCCTGTCCTCGCAGGGCGCCGGAGTCACTTCATCAAAGAACAATCCCAGTGACTCTTGCACGTATCATGTATGTATCCGATGTAGGGTATTCGCAGTCCCGGGCCTTCCATCTCTCCCGAGCTCTCTCTAAACTCACACCGAATACGATCATCAAATACAGAAGAGAAACAAAATCTTCAATCAATCAAGGATGGCATGATGCCTAAATCCATCATCACCCGGCCCGGTCCAGAAGCCGCCCGCAAAGCAACCATCATAAAGCACTTCTGCAACTCATGTGAACTTGGCGGCGACTAGTAAAACCGGTCAGTTTAGCGACCAAGTTCACGTCTTTGGTGGTTCCGCAAGTCGACTGCGTAGCGGGGACAATTCCGCAGACAACAGAAAAGCCACGGACACAGGCACTCCCTGTTAAGTAACGTGCCAAGTCTGGGGTTGACAGATTGTGCTTGTGCCTTGCATCTCTACCCGTCAGCGCTTGAAGCGGCCCTGGCGGTTTCCGCGTAAAGAATTTTCTTTCTTCATCGAAGTTTGAGAAGTCGAGGTTTTCATGATGCGAAAAGGCCTCCAAGTTCGAGACTGTCAAAGACCTGCATTGCCCCCATATGTACAATGCATGCGTTGTTGACATCGTACAGCTGTCAAAGAGCGGTCTGCATCATTTACATTAGTGTTTGCTGGGTAACAAATCCACACACCTCTTGCGTGAAGTTATTGAAGCAAGATTCGCCTTCGTATCTGGTTATTGCATGCGCAGTTATCCATATACACTAGCAAGTTACGAGTGTCTTGTTGTGTCTGGTCTGCTCCGACTACGCCGGGGCAAAACCGGCCGAGACAAATCTCCCCTTTTTTTGTGTGTCTCTGATGGAATGACTGGTGTTTCCTCGTTTGTTGTCTCATCGTTCGTACAGTACCCAGGCGCTCGGTAACGGCGAACGAGTTCCACTCTGTGTGATTTCCCGGCAGAGGCGGGATTACTGTGTACATGATCTGCCCGGAGGAATGGAAAGGGAAGGGAAGGAAAAACCTTTCTCTTGGTAACCAGCTCAGACCAGCAACAGGATAGGATAGGATAGGTGATGACGAAGAACGAGAGATCCGCACGATCCTGGTCTGACAAGAGTGGACTGGATTTGAAGCCCTGTTCATCTCCAGGCTGAAGGATCAGGATTCAACGTAGCGGACTTGGCCTGAGAAGGACCTCGTTAAAGAGATAGCTCCGAGACATGACCGCAGAGGTCCTCGGGGGGTTACAGGTTTCTGGACCTGGCGAGGGTTACAGAAGGATGGACATGACTTCTGTAGCCCGGTATGTATGTATGTATATGTACAGTATGCTACGGTATGTACAGTTCTCCCCACAGAGGCTACAGCGCTCCGTGAGTTTGATCTTCAAGATGGCGTCCTGCAGGCCCATGCCCAGCCTGATAGGTGTCAGTGAACTCTGTCTCGTTTAAGCTTTGCTTTTCCCATCGACCGTTTTGTTCGGTTTGTCAGATTTTAGCAGCTCATGCACGTAGGAAGTGAGACAGACATGTCAAAGTGTTTCTGTATGTAGCTCGGGTAAGTTGACAGCTGAAGTGAATACCGAGTGTCGTCACCCTTGCATGAGAAACAATTCGCATTGACGAAAGGGAGTCTCTCACAGCAGAGAGAGAGTCAGAAGAGCCGGCTCCTGGCCCTGGAAGTTGGCTGGGATTGGGACCGTCACACCCACCAGAAGCAGAACATCCCGAGGCCCGAGCCCGCGTCCTGGGAACGCCAAAGAAGAAAGCTGGGACCGACGTGATTGGGCAAACCCCTGTGAAGAGGGGCATTATGGCTTGGCAGAGTTGACGATTGCTACAGAGGCCAGGTTCTTTAGGCTAGGGTGAACTTGGCGTCAGAGGCAGGGGAGTTCACTGACCAAATAGCGAGCCCGAGAACGAAGGGAAAATTTGGCGATTATGAATAGTATCGTCCAGATAAGATTGAGTGCGTTTGAGCAAAGAGGAGCTTTTCCTCTTCACGGAGTAGACGATGATAGTCTCGGAGGACTAGAAACACAAGCTATGTACAGCTGGACATGGCCGTGTATGGAGAGGAGACAAGTTGTCTCCATAGCATGACATGTCTGGCTTGCTCGGGGGGCATTTCCTAGGTCCCGGGCAAAGTCGTCCAGCCAGTCGGTAGAGGCTAAGAGGACTCACCCGTCAGTCCCCCTTGGCAGATAATTTGCCATGGAGAGCGCAAAAATCTGGATGTGCAGGGCTGATTGGATAGCGGTGTGGTATCAACCAAGAGACGGCGTCGGATCGACTGTGGAGATTGTGGAAATTATGTATGTATGTATGTGTGTATTCCAGAAGACGCCTTTCAGAAGCGGAAGGCTTTTTCGCTAAGTTTTAGTCTTGAACATGACGCACTGCAAGAGAGAGAGAGAGAGAGAGAGAGAGTGTGTGTGTGTGTGCGTGTGCTGTGTTTCTCCTTTTTTTTTATTTTTATTTTTTATTTTTTTTAAACCTGGTCTGGTCTGTGTTTGGTTGTGTCATGAATCAAGAAAAGATTTATACGAAAAGCATCGAGATAAATGGCAGGCAATATGTATGCAATGGATGTATGAGCGTTGACATAAACAGAACAAACACCCCCTGTGCCCTGTATGTAGAGTGCACCTCAGCAAGGATGAGAGCTCGTTTAGCCGCAATTGGTGGGATTCTCATGCTTGACAGCGTAGGCCTGCAGCGAGGCCTGGCTCAAACTTGTGCATAGCCATGTCGAAACTTGTTGACCGGTTCCTCATTAGGAAAGTAGAAAACTCACGTGGAGGGCAGCGGGTGAAAAGCTTAAAGATTGTGCAGTAACTAGTTGAACGAGTCCATTGTTGGCGACGACAAGATATCGTTACTCGTGAATGTGTACTTACCTACAGTAAGGTAGGATGAGGTCGGGTGCGCCTAGATAACAGCATCCATCATAGGCCAAGCTTATAGGGGCCTGCACCACTACATGCACTGTAAATGCTACTGGACCTGTGGAATCTCTCATCAAACTCTCGGTAGCGGATACGTTTCGGCTGGGAGACAAGCCGACAGCAGCCCAGGACAGTGGAGGTCAATACAGGACAGGACATACCGCTACGTGCCGGCATTGCGCCCACGTGTGCAGTGGAGCAGAGCGAGCGCCAGAATATGCGTGCTAAAATGCTAACTCCATGCACGATGCTGTCGTGTATGGGGTCATATGTATGTGTGTAGGAGTCTAAGCTCAGTCCATATGACCCAGACAGCCTTGTTTTTCTTTCTCCCAGTCGTTTTGGGCAACGAAACGAGGTCATTCTCCGAATGGTGATACCCGGCAGTGGACATGTGTGTCATGGAATCACGACGGTACTTGAGCCCTCTTAAAATTCGCCAGGGGCTACAGGTAGGTAGGTACGAAAGCCCTGCCCAGCCCAGCAGAGGATGGCGTCAGTGTCCAAGCGTCCAGTGTCGCTCATGGATAATTGAATCCCCCAAGTCCAATCCAATGGAGCTTTACGGAGAGGGCACGTCTAGAAGGGACTGAGACGTTGGGCAGTGGGTCAGACAGGTTTATCACTCTCGCTCTGTCATCCATAATTATATATTCTGCTGTAATTAATCCCTAAATTAATTAATTCCCCTCGCTCAGTAGAATAGACAGCGATGACACAAAACACGGCCGTGCACTGAACCGCAGTAGACCAGACTAACCTGACCTGCACGCAATGCAGCACAAGAAAATCTTTTCCACGTTGATGTGATGTGCATTGACGCAGACAGGCAGGCCCTTTATCAGATAGACCTTGTTTCTATTATTGATTCAGCCAGACCAGCATTGTCCCAGCCAGTCAAAACAGCATCCTACCTACTTAGCTACCTACCTTGGTGACTGGTCAGTCAAGGGATGCCCGAATAATGACGAGTCTCCTTAATTGGCATGCCATGACTAGCAAAAGTTGACTTGGTCTCTCCAAAGAAGCAATACCAGAGAGGTCTCGACCCCTCAAAACGGTCGTGTCGCATCCCGCTCTAGGCAGTACAACATGCTGATCACACCAAGCCTCAAGGAAGGGGTTGGCTCATTGAGGGAGGCTTCCACGTGCCCGACGGGCCGTGTCTGCTCGAGTGATGCCACTCCCAATCAGATAAAACGGTGAGAGTCGAGTAGATAGGTAGGTATTGCTTGCTTGCTCTGGAGGCGGTCATCGTTGCTGATGAGGTGCTGTTCCCCTCGCGGTGGAGTAAGGCGGGACGTTTTGGTTTTCCTTTTTCAAGGGTCCAAGACCTTTTGTTCTGCTCACCGTCACGAAATATTTCGAGCAGCAGAGCAGAGGGCGCGGTCTGGCGGGCAGACAGAGACAGTTCTGATTCAAATTGTGGATCGCAGCACCCTGAAGGCCAAGGTGAGCTAGACGGCGGCTCCGCCTTGGAGACAGTTTCCTCGCTCCAGAGACTAGGTGGTGACTTGGCTAACGAGAATGCTGTGCTGTGCTGTGCTGTGTTGTGGCAGAGTATTGCGGTGAGTACCCAATCCATGAGGTAAGGCATATAGCGCACGAGCGAGCAAGCATGTTGACTTAATGTGAGGTTGTATGTATGTGCTGTTACCTGATACAAACAAGATGGATATGGATGGATGGACGGACATGCTGTAACATCATCGTGAGGGGAAGGGGATTGCCGGCGGTATTGGTGGTTCTGGAATATTATGGTGGAGTGAAATGGAAGGGTTCAAGCCCCCAGCCCAGTCATACAGGCCCAGTCAGCGCTGTTTCGGCATGTGCGACAGTGATTTCTACTCTATCGTTTATCCTTTCGTAACGAGAAATGTCATTTGGGAATAGCATCGACCGTTGTCTTGCCTGTGCCTCGGCCAACCCTCGGTGAGTCATCGATGCATCCCCCATCAAACACTCAACACTCATTCTCAGGGTCTTCCTCTTAACTAAAATAAATTGCAGAACCCAAAACTCATCCTCACTTCGCCGACGCCGAAGACGTGAGGGCTCGCAGATTGGTCTGTGTGTTTCACCAGAGACTGAGTACCAAGTACGGAGTAGTGGGTGAGTGGCCTTCAATTCTTGGGGGACTTTTTTACCAGGTGGAGGATAGCTTCTTCGCCTTAGATTAAAGACACTTGATCCCAGTAAACGGGTCACTCTCGATATATGCATACGCATGCGCAAATCATTGCAACTCTATCCAGTCACACCCCCCTTTCACTCCCTCCCGCTCTTCAGCTCACAAAAACAACCCCAGACAGCCACCCCCCTCCCCCAAATCCCTTGTTTCTCGGAGAGAGATGGAAGTGCCACCATCAAAACTTTTAGCAAGCAAGAGAACACGCCCCCCCTTCTATGTATGCATGTATGTACATACCTACAGAGAGGGTTTGCGTGCTTGCTCGCGATGCTGCTATGGCTCCCTCGATGGCAGTGGGCTGTCTGTCAACAGGGGTCACCTAGGTATGTATGGCATGGAAGGGCCCTTTTCTCTTGTCAAAGTTATAATAAACAACCTTTTTCCTTTTGAGCCCCGTCCGTAGGGATTCTCTAGCCTCTGTACCGTTGTTTTGGGTCCATCTTGTCTCTGTCTTTAAATACTTCTTTATTCCCCTCCTCGAAGCCATTCCAATTCGACCAAGACGTTGCAGCGTGTGTTATCCATAGTCCGTCTCAGCAGGAACCTTGTCGCCCGCCATTGTTACCCAACATCAGCAACATCCTTGAACGCTATTCTACTACCTGCCCTCACTTGTTGATATAGAGTTCGGCGGATTCACCACTATTGCCCAGTGTATATACATATATAACCACGGGGCCTAGCCATCTTCATCTTGGACTGATCGACTCACATACTTATTATACCTTGGTCCACGATTTTTAGAATCGATACAACTTGGTCGGGTTTGTCACAATGTGCAACTACATCTATGTAAGTCAGAACATACAACATCATATCACCGTGATGGTGAATGGTCATATGCAAGATATATATATACTAATCCATTTCATAGAAGGAACTTAGCTGCCAACACCACTACCATCTGGTAGAATCATGGTGTCCCAAGTATATCGAGACAGAACGTCGGTGTCCGCCTACCATTGTGAGCAAGCAGTACTGGTGAGTCAACATAACCATATCCACAACATACATGAACATTCACTAATCGTATATCTACAGGGGTGACGACATTTGTGGTATGTCTTGACATTTCCAAGGCCCGAATCGATGATCTTCACCGACGGCCTACTTTTAATGTATCAACTTGTACTAATTAGTTCTCTAGCTGCCTGCCGCGAACGCCAACAACCCAGCAATCACCCATGGGCGAAGCTGATCCAACGTCCCGAGTCACGCTTGTCCTACTCTCCCCAAGTTCGTGCGCAATGAAAACGAGCGATCCGTCTCGCAGGTCGAGTCCTCGATGTGTCGCCAACCGATCTGCCACTCCAACGTCCAATAAGGCGGCACTCTTCACCTATCTATCCATCCCCGCATACGCATTCACATACACATACGAAACCCGACCTCTCGGATGAGTTGAAACAACAGGATACAACCTCATTCGTCTCTCTCTCGCCGACGGTGCCGAGGTATCCCTCCATCGAAACGAAAAGTCGACGTCTGCAGGTTCATCAAGCCAAGCGATGTGCTTTAACAGGTGGTCGACTCAAGTGAGACATGGCACCCCCCACTTCGGAACCGTGGACATATGAATCAACGAAATACAGACAGCATCGAACAACAACAAAACCACAGAAAAAAGTACAGTTTATCGATACCTTGGAAAGGCGCAGGAAAGCATTTGGTTCATCATTTTATTTATTTATTAACTGGAAGGAAAAGAATTCGGCTCTTTGGGTGCAAACCCGTTCTTTTGGCCGATGTGGGATGGGAATTACTTTGGTCCCTCTCTTGACTCGCAAGAGGCGTTTACAAGCATGGCAGAAGCTTTGGTACCTTTTTTGGGGGGATGGCGTCCGATCGACAGCCCGGGACCAGCTCTCGAGGAGAGCCCGAAAGCTGGGGGGGATGGGGGCCAGTGAACAAAGTGCTCAGACACCTGCAGTGTGCATCTTTTCGCCACCGACAGGGGAGAGCTCAGGCCATCGGAGCTCTCTACCACCTACACTACAGCACAGTCGGGTCGATGCCACGCACAGGACAGGACAAGCACTTTGCTTTCACCCATCAACTCGGACCTCATCTCGACATTGGACGCCACACCACCAGCCTCGGGCGCTACTCCGATGATTATCTGCATGAGAGGTCTTATGACCGTCATCAGAGCAGCCTATTATCAAGCAACACCTCTTGGACTGATCTCTCGAGAAAAGAAGAAGAAGAAGAAGAAGAAGCAACCCAACCACATCTGGCACGGGATGGAGTCTTGACTATTATTTTTTTATTTTTGGCGCGCTTATTTTTTTTTTATTAAAAACCCAACTACAACTGACTTGTTGGACTAACTGGTGCATGCATGGAAATGGGCATTTATGGGAATCAAAGATATCACTTGGGAGGGGGTTTAAGGGATTGGATTGGAAACCATTTTCTACTACACCTTCTTTCTCTACTACACTCGATGGCATGGGCGTTTTTTACCTATTGTTTAGTCCCTCCCGACATTGCCGCGCATGGCATGGCATGGGGGGGACTTTGTTGCTTTACCAACCCTATCTTTACTACTGATCACAGCTGAGACTACCTAAGATAGTTGCATATTGTTAGGCGCAGGAAATGAAATACTAGAATATTGCTTGTTAGTGAACTTGTCAGCTCTCGCGTACCTTGATAGTGTTGATCCGCCAAAGACGACGAAGCACTTGCAGGCGGCGGTCGTTTCGAAGATCAGCCATTTTGGCATTAGAATGCGCTAGATTGATTGATTAATTGATTGAGACGCGAAAAAGCAAAGAGCTGAAGAAAAAAACCGGGAAGTTCTATACTGAATCAGGGAAAAAATTACAAAGGTACAAGAGATTACGATTACGGTATTATCTTAGTTTGGACCCATCCCGCTACGGGCCGCGCAGTCTTGCTGATATGATATGCCGAGTGACATTCTGAATCACGAGGCTGACGATACCCGCGCTGATACGCCTTTGACATATCTCTAGAACTTGTCTGTGACAATGAGCGTGGCATGTCTCTGTTGTAATAGGATAGGCAAGTTTGTGATGGGGGATGGGCAAAGCAGTGGATGGGATGGGTTTCGGTCGGAGGAGATAACTCAGTAGCTTAGTGCGATTTCGTGACTTCCATTGCGCGCCGTTGGATGGATTCATCTACCGAACGGGGGATCCATCCATCAGCGCGTGTTCGTGCGTGCGTGCGTGCGTGCGAGCCAAGCAGATCCTTATAAACTACCTAGATTGCTACATACTGTACTGTCTGTATACAAAAGTGCTGCGATGCTGAATAAGGGAGTCAGTCAGTCAAGTCAGGTATCACCTTGCATTGGATCTGTATCACTTCTCTCTTCTCCCTCTCCTTCTGCCTCGTCAATCCCCACGTTATCCGCTTCGTGCCTCCCACCATCTCTTTTCCCCTGGACCTTACCTTTCGTCCGCTAGTTCGATGCCGTTGGCTTCTTGACGCGTTGGCGCTACCGCCTCGTGCCGACGGAGTCAAGCCTGTTCTACCCGCTTTATGTGCTTATTCTTGGCAGTCATCTAACAAAAAGCCTCGCAGCCAAAAGTCATCGTGTAACTCATCCTCAAGCATCACTCTCCAGAGGAAGAGTTGACATATTTGCACGGTCTTTACGCTTTGTTTTTTTAGTGTCTCTTTTAGCGCAGGTTACGCCATTGAGACGTTAGTTGTCTCTTTTCTCAATGGGAATAAGTTTTTATGGTTCCCGTAGTGGAGGGAACGTTGGTTTTCGCTTCTGCACGAGGCGTCACCGGCCGTTGGTATCAGAGTTTGGACTAGCAGCCCGCCTATGTATGGTAGTTATGTGTGTTTAGTTACTCCGTAGTGGTCTTTGACACGAAATACCCTAAACGGTTCCTCGGCGAACTTGACTAAGGTACCTAAGGTAAGGTAGAGGAGGGCGTGTACATGTCATGCCGCCGTCATGTGTCTTTGACATCGTGGGTTCTCAAGTCTACAGCAAGAGCACGGTTGTCAATATGATACCTACTGTACCCATGCCTCAAAACGATGACGAGGAACAGCAGCATCGTGGGCCAAAGCGTACGAAGCGAGAGGAACGAACGAGGTTTGTTTACTCTTCTACGCAAAGCGCGGTTAGTTTGCCATTCACCGCTTGCAGTGTAATGCAGTGCAGTGCAGGCAATGTATGTACTCGTCACCGACATCTACCGATATCTCCTGCGCATCCAATTCTAGGCCTTGGACCTTGGGCCTTGGGCCTCTCCCTGCATGCACGGGCAAGGCAGTTGAATCCTGCAAGGCCTGGAGAACGGGATATGGCAAAACAGCCGCACGTGTTGCTCTCTTTGCTCGCCCCGATTTTTGCATTCTCTTTTCATTCGAGAAGCCTCAGCCAATCCGAGTCTCGCACTCAATCCCCGAGCTTCGGTTTGTCTGCCACGTCGTCGTTGTCGTCGCGTTCGCTTCGACTCGCTTCGCGCAAGTAAACACCACGTAGTTGCTGCTGTACTGTACCGTCAAGGTCATGAGAATGTCTAAAAATGGAGACCGACTTTTTGACAGATCCGTGACGTGGGGTACGTGGGAGATCTGTCGAGGCAGAACCGTCACGGCATGGGGGTTCGTTATGACGACTGTTGATAAGATGGATGAGGCTGAAGCTGAGTTTGGGAAACAAAAGAATCTTTGAGACCGGAGATGCGGCACTCGCGAGCTTCTGGATCCTCGCTAACTATCATATCAAGCTTTTTTCCTTACTCACCTACCTAGACCGGATAGCTGGGTCAGACACCCCATGATAACAGCGATGCACTGTAAATCATCCATCACGCAAACCTTGGGCCCTTGTCTATGTATCGCTTCGCCGACGCATGATTCACCCTCCACTATGTACGGCTACCTTATGTACTACATATTAATTACCTACCTACCTAACGTAGACAGATGAGAGAATTAAAGGTGCTCGCAAGGACCCCACACGGCCAATCTAATTCTTATCAATCGATCAATCAATCATAAGGGTCCTTCATTCCGAAAGGTCCCCTACTTCCGACCTTCTCAAATCTCTCGCGCCTCTTATCACTCACCCACCGTTTCACAATCCATGGCTCAACGGTTGGTACATACCAGTAAGGTACTGTACATACAAATTACGGAAGACAGAAGAAAAAAAAAAGGTCCCTTCCTAAAAAGGGTTGCGCGAGATTAAACCAAGAACAGAAGAACGAGTCGGGATGAAACTTGGCATTGAAAGAAAAGTGACTGTTCTCGGGGGACTCGATGCATGTCGTGCAGCGTCTTTTCTTCACATGCGGCCAGGATCCAAACCGGTCAGTGTGATGAGCTAGGGATGCCGCTTCTCACCGATCAAATCCATGGTGATTTCCTTCCTCAAGGACATGGTCTTTTTGTCCTTTCTCGTCTTGCCCTGGCAGGAAACAGCATTTAACAGCCGCCGAGGCTTGTGATCCGAATCCGAATCCCGCATTCGGTGGGTGTCATCACGTCAAAATCCCCATGTATGTCCAGCGAGCAAGGATGGCGGGGTATCGGGAACGGAGGACGGAGATTGAGAACACCAACATCATGATGCGCACTGGGCATTGGGTCGAGACAAGACAAGACAAGGCAGGGCCATCATCATGGTTTCTATTACACTCTGAAACTATCTCGGATGCTATCTCGCCATCTTATCACCCCAAATCATCATGCTGATATGATAGCCTTTGTCTGGGCGATAGAGATCAACTCAATCTTCCCACGTGCTCTGGACCCCACGGCATCTGATGATTCCAAGCTTGGCTCAGGCGTGGGATGATCTTCCGAGAAGAGGCATTACGTTCCGAATAGACGGTATCTAGCTGCCTTGAAGGATTTCGAGGGGGGGACATTTCAGCATGCAGATTAATGGTTGCGACTGCGACCACTTCAACGCCAACACCATCATACGTTGGCGGTTGGCTCACATACATATGTACATAGGCCAATTGTGAAATGCCCCAGGATCGTACATACATACAAAAGCCGCCGAGATTGAACGTGAAGTTGCTGTGCTGTGCTGTGCTGCGCCTGAAAGCCCCGAAAGTACCGCCATGAGGCCATCTACCCCACAACAAGGCTCACCGGTATGGAGTATGGAGAGTCCAATTGCGACGCAGTGCCAACATGCAGCATGCAGCGTGGCAGGGCTGCTGACACACCTGCTTGCTCTATGGAGCCATGGTGATGCATCCTGCATCCATGTATCGACAGACAGCACCCGCATCCGATGAACCGAGGTGCGGGTAATGCCTTGATCTCCTCAAATTGTGCGTATGTACATACATACATACATTATGTGACGGTCATGATTTGCAATTGTTGGAGGGAGGCAAATAATGATCCCCTCGGCCAGGAGGGATCTGAGGCCCGTTTATCCAGGGGATTTCCTTGTTAGTTAGTATGAGCCTGGGCTGGACCGAGATATTAAGTTTTAGCAAGGCGTTTCGTCTGAAGTTTTTAGTTAGGGGGTGCATGATGACGATGACTCTTGTTGATGTCAACAGTGGCAAAGGGCGTAGCGTTCGTGCCTGAGCAAGATCAAAGCGTCTGGATCGCGAGCGCAAGCTAGCATTGCAAGAGGAAGCTCTGAACGCTGGAGGATAGGCGAGTTGCATCATTGATATCGCATCGCAATTATACATAACGTAAGTCGGGGGGATTTGCTTTGCCAATTCAAGGTTGGCAGCCACAGGCCATTCTTCTCCACGTCTGACGCTGACGCTGACGCTGACGCCAGAGGGATCGTAGCCAGGGGCCAGGGAAAGGGAAGAGAAGCCAAGTGCCGGATAGATGCATTAGCGCTGCACATGACACGTGCATACAGGCCCCGTAAGTGCATACCTTCTCTAGCTTCATACTTTCAAACGGTCGCTCCATCACCTATTTCCTAAATCGTCGACTTGCAGTTCTTGATACACCTCACCCGCTTCTACATTTACACGCTCTTTTTTTTGTTTAAATTATTCCTGGTACATGGGCTCTCTCTGCTCTGCTCTGCTCTGCTCTGCTCCACCCCCTGTTACTGCTTTTCGAGCAAACTCCGAGATTTCATGCTTCCCAAAGTGTCGAGACACGTACATTATCACAAACCGGTCAAGCTCGCAGAGACCATGACCATGACCATGATGCCACAAAATGCGGCATTATGTGCATTCTCTGCGCGCTCTGCACTGCACGGACAAGTGTCACACCCTCTCGGATATTCTGTCAGCAATCTCCCGGTCGCAACGGAGAATTAAAGCGACGGGTGCTATTGACGTCGGGCCAAAACGAGTTATGCAAAACGTGATCGTGGCATCGTGCGAGTCTTAGCAACATGCAAGCACTTGAGACTTTTTTTTGTTCTCCACGATGGATGGAGATTCGGCACACCCTGGCCCCTTATTGTCAGGTCATGATGCTTGCACCCGCACAAGCCAGTGAGCATGTGACTTGACCATACGGTGTCTCTCTAGCATTGACGTACAGTTACGTCTATTGGTGCAATGGGTGCATTGAGCGTTTCTGCGACAAGGCTGGCATTCAGTGATCATATGTCTAGAGTATGTCTTGGATCGGAATATCGCTCTCGACAAACAGCTTTGTCCCGACGAATCGCTTACTCTGTTTCTAGACATCGGAAATGCCCAAGTGCAAACTTCTTTCCAGAGTACATATGGAGGTAATTACAGCAAACTTAGATTACGGAACCTCGATGCGCCGAGACATGGATACATACTTGATATCACGCTGATCGTGATCTCGTGCCATGTCCATGTGCACGCTGAATACTGGCGACTTCTCTTTCGTTACCGATATACTGGATTGCTTTGCGATTGGTGTATCGCAAACTCGATGAGTTTTCTTTGCTAGGAAACTGGTCATCGCGAGACAAGTGTCCACCGATTTTGCTTCTCTTGCAGCTCTGCTATTGGTGTGTTGGTCGACACAACTGTTGGTTCTGCATCCAATCCCAGCTCCGGCTCACCTCAACCTCAGCCCCGTTCTCAATGTCAGCGTAACATGTGGATCTTGGATAATGAATTGAAGATATAGACATGCTTCACATTGTCTCGATGTCAGGTGATGAGCAAACAAATAGTTGCTTTTTTCTTTATTCACCGTGTTTCCATCTGGGACCTGCTCGTTGGACGAGGCTTACATTATTGGAGCTATCACATCTCAAAAAAAGCCACGATTCAGGTCCTCAGGCACGGCCCCAGTCACGCTAAAAGAAAGGCTGCATAGGGGGCACATCACGTTGCGTTCAACTGCTATGGCTAGAGGAGAAGAATAAGATCTTGTGGAGAGCTAAGCTCAATTGACGCGATATGATCTCAGCTAAGGCGGCTGAGAGATGTTTCCGTCATTCTCTTATTGGTTGTTAACCCTGTTGAATCGATCATAATAGAGGAGATATTCCTGGTGCCCCGATCTGATGTTGCAGTGTGAGCGGCTATCACAAGTGATACCGCGCGTGAGATGCGCCTTGTAGCGTTGGAGGTTCTTGATCGCGTCGCGAGCTGAAAGCGAGGGATTGGCATCGTGCTTACGATGAACATCGCTAATTGCGAGTAATCCTTGGTATTGTGGGCAAATCATAAGTGTACAAGATGTCAAGGAATTTCTTGATGCTACTTTAACGAAGCCATCTGAAACCAGATATGTCATTACTCACTTCTGTCTTGTTGCCCCCTCAGCCGGTGGCTGACGGTTCCGCGATATGATGCCTCACTAATCAAATTAGACTGCACACTCAGCCATTATCTTGCAAGGCTCCCAGGTTGTTGTCCAACCAAGAAGCTTATAGGCCATCCCGACTCGATACTTCGTTACGCCTTCTATTTCTGCTTCTTCTCGGTTTCAGCCTCGAGTCTTCCGTCTACCAGGCTTCCGTCAGGCAAGACCTTTTCCCTGGTTCGAACGTAGGCCAACAAAAAGGGATACGCCAGATCACAAACAACCGAGGTGCCAGTGATGAAGACACCAAGAGGATGGAAAACGAAGCCGTGAGCCTCAGGCCAGTACCACCACATCAGACCGCAAGAGACGGGCAGACCCATGACAGTGCCAACGAAGCGGCAGAACCTAGAAGCGAGATGTCAGCATGGCTGAGTTTTAGATGCAGTGTTTGTTCTGAGATTGCTTTTTCGGGTAGTCATCACGAGACAACAAGTGGATGTTAATCCTACTGGCAACCAGCTCATTCAGCAGACCGCTCTCATCTGAGACACGATTTGCAGTAATGTTCCGGGCTCTGGGGATCAGGGAGCACGAATATGATAGATGAGATGACAAGACGACCTGTATCGAGACACACCCTCTGCAAGAACCAACAATTGCATATAGGAAATGAAGGACTCACCAAATTGCATAGCTCTGTCCACCAGAGTGGCCTCTCTGAAGAAGCATAGCCAACGCGGAGACGCTGAATATCATTTGCGCCACACCGGCCGACCAATATGCCAACTCTGTAGTATCCCTCGCCTCAAGGCCCTTCCAATTCTTGCCCCATTTGATGCCATACCCTCTATGCGGCTCCTCAAGCCACCACCACACAAACAACCCATTGCCTACGACACCCGCCACAAAAACCAGGAACAGCAGCAAGGCAACATTGTTCGCTATGAGCGGACTCGAGGCAAACGACCTAGGCGCTGTTTTAAGCGTGGCGTAGAGAACAACCATATCGAGAAGAAGCCAGAGTATGAAACCGCACGTCTCAATGGGCGCTTCGCATACACCAAAGGCGTAGACTACTTCCCATCCTAGATTGAGACCCAGTGCGACGAGCGGTGCGGGCGTCGCGTGGGTTGCGAGCGAGCGGCGGATCATGAGGACGTAGGCGATCAGCCAGAATGTTATGCCGAGGGAGAGGCAGGCTGTTGATGCAGGGACGAGCCATGGTGGTGCTGAGGGGGGTGGGATGTCTGATGAGCCCATTTTGTGGTGTTTGTTTGGACGGGAGTGTCTGAGGTGTGCTTTGATGGTTGAGAGGTTGGAGGGAGATTGAGGGTGGGTGGTAGTTGGGGCGATTGAGGTATTGACTTTCCGGTTGTGCCGGATGATACTCTGTTGTCTGTTGGTATGTGAGTTGTTGAGATGTGTGGACGAGGCTGCGGTGAGACGTGGATTACCCTATATGGCAGCCTGGCGATGAGATGACACAACATCTCGCGGGGGTTTCCAGTCATGCATTCTGAGTCTAGATATTGTGGTTAATCTGGTCATTCTTGATTATAATATGCATTTTGTTGTCTTTCAGAGTTGAGCTGTGGACGATTCATTGTGATAAACGTGCCCTCTTTTGCCTCAGCGGTTCCGAGTTAACTTCTCCTCGCAGAGCAACTGACATGACTAGCAAGGCCAGGAAAGCCAGAGAACAAGGATTTAGAGAATAATACTATGGTGCACTCTGAAGCTTCTCCATTTTCCATGCAGACCATTGGCGGGTACCTGTCAAATTGGCTTCGAGGGTCCTATGCAGGCGAGAGACGTACGGAATCCTATCTCATGACTGATCTGTGTTGACCTTCACCACAGGTAATTATCGGTACAGTAATCTTATAGAAGGTACGCATGGAGGCAGACTTCAATTCACTGAGAACCCAAGAAATCCTTCTTTGAGCATGATATTGGGCAAACTCCCCGACCAGTGCTCCTGCAAATCCACAAGACAGACATATACTCTCGACTTCCTTAACACATATGGTGGTAAAGACACTGCAATTCTGCAAATAAAATCGAAGCAATTATTTTCAGGAATATTAGAGTGTCTACCAATCCAGATCGGACGTCTTTAAAATGTTTGCTGTGCACCCAGGAGCCAGCTTGTCATCTGGCTAAGCCAAGTCAACTACCCACATGTCTATGGGAACTATTACTTGCACAAATACTACATCGCGGCAGTTGCAAGAGGAAAAGAGGTACTCATTGATCAAATGAGTATGTAAATCCAAGAATTCGGCTTAGAGGATAGAAAAGATAGGGCCATTAGGTTCAGTTCCTCCGGCAAATGTCAGCGTTGCCCATATCCCACCACGTCAGGAATCGAGAAACGCCTCAGAGATGAGGCACTACCATAGTCGAGAACATCAGCTGCGGGGAGTATTGAATAAATCACGAGGTAAGCTCTAGTGACTCTTGTTATGAATGAAGAATACACTATATGCTCTTCCGTTGCCGTGACATGCTCGTGATGGACACGAGACGGACACTTGTTGTTGACGTGAAACCAGCTGAAAAGCTGACGGTGGCTGGCTGTCTATAAAATGCTTTATCTTGATAGCTTTGAGTCATGAAGGGCAATGAAGTGAGTAAAGAGAAAGTCAAGTCTCTTGGGGGCTGGGAAACAGTCCCTGAGCCTGACCTTGCCATGGCACAATACGGGACTTCATATATAGAAAAGAGACGGAGAACAGCCACTAACTACGTTAGTGTGGAGTTTTTATTCTTTCTGGTTTCCTTAGACGACAAGTAGCGAGTGAAAGGAGTCGCAGTGTGCAATGCGTTCTAATGATACTAAGCTTGGTGAGAAACGCTCCAGACAACCATCAGGGATTCGTCGAGTCAATTCCGCATATTCGCCTCGCAAGTTTACGGGATCGTCTGAGATCTTCTTTAAAAGCTCACGGAATAATCCAGAAACCGATATCTTGGCGCTGGCCCGTATCAGGCTTTTATGGACGCTGACAAAGGCATCGAGGGAGGCATTTCGAGAATCACCTTTGAGTCCGGCTCAGCATATAGACCTGTATCATTCGTGTGGAATTGAAAGAAGAAGATAATAACAAGGCCAGGTCATTGAGGATGGAAAGTAGGCTAGAAAACTTCTGAGATTGGCAGAGGGTGAGTCCACAAGCCTGATGCACAGAGCTAAATGCAGTTTCGAGAACCTGAGAGAAACTCGGGACCTTCTCCTAGCCCAACATCCACGACGTGTGAACTAATTATTGATGCCCAAATGTGATGAGGAGATCTTACAGCCTGGCCAAGAGGCTTCTCTGATCCAATGAGAAAGTCAACTTTAGAAACATCCCATCATTCGATGCAGAGTGTCCACATTCTGGTTCAAGATGCGACTTAAGACCTCACTTAACAAGGATATCTCAGGTCGGACACATCATTTAGAGCACGAAACCCATTCCCGCAACTCCTTATGAGGAACAATTAAAGCCTCAATGTTTCATCCCACGTCTGAACTGTCCACAATCGCAAACATCTCCACCATGTTGACGATGTTGATGCCAGACTGAGCCTTAATGATATTGTCAAAGCGCAATTTTCCTTTCAGGTAACGTAAAGAGTTGAAGGAGTCATATGATCAAGTCATGAGATTGATACGCGTTATCTCACAGGGCATCAAGATCTCCATCAACGCAACCGGAAACCTGTCTCTGCTTTCACTTCAGAACGACCATCTTCATCACTTCCCCGGCGCGGAATGAATCAGGACCATTGGCCTCCAGAACCTCGGCCTCAGGGGGCCAGAAAACAGCGAAACTTACTAGGGTGCCAAAATAAACTTGGCAAAAGTCATCCTAAACTTAGGCTATTTTACCTAAGTCTTGTTGTCATTTAGGATCGAGGTCCTGTATTTTCTTTCCTCCCCTTACTCGGTATTAAGTGACTTATAAGACTCCATACGTAATTAAAGCATCGTGGCAAAGCATAACTTGTGCAGGAGGATATCGCCGGCTTTGAAGCCGGTCCTGAATGGAGAACATTCGGGCCATATACACATCGGTGAGGATATCAGCACAGACAAAAACACTCGCTAACCAAGCTTATTGGACATGAAGCTCTCAATACTCCTTTAGAAGCGGAGAAAGCACTGGAGAGAAAGACCGACTCTTTCCGCTGAAGCAATGGGGACGTGAGTTATGCTCAGACCCTCATGAGGCCCAATGCTGTGATGTGATGTGATAGGCATCCGGATTATCGGTCTTTATTACTTACAATAGTTATTATCATGATGCTGGCAAGGGCTTTGATGTTATTTTGTAAGTGTGAGGATTCAGATCTGATCTGCAGTGTGTTTGGGGAGGCCGGATGTTTTTACCGGCCAAGACTTTGGGAGATTGAGGATGCTTGGGGAGATGATACTTGCCATGTTGAGAAGCCAAGCTTCGGTACGAGGCGGCTCGATGCATAATGCTTCAGAGGGTCGATAAAGAGATGATATCACTCACTGTCTCTACTCTATTGTACATGATAGGCTATGAAGGTGTCTATCATGTTTACTCTTGAACCGATGATAGTCGAACCGTTATTCTTCGATGCCTTCCAGAAACCACTGACGACCTTGGTGTATTCCTTTCCACTGAAGTGAGGAAAACGCATCGAATGATGCATTAGCACAGCCCACCCCTGCAAGCCGCAGAATTACCAGATCTACAGGGTCAGAGGGTCAAATAAGAACCGGCAGCGACACGGAAGACACCCATCTAGCTGCCGGCGGCAGTAAGATAAGTTGTACCATTCAGGAAACAGCATGATTCAGGACACCGGCATTACCCTCAACGCACAAGTCACGTCTGTCGATAATATCTCGGTTTGGATAGAACATTCTTCAAACACGCTACGTTCCAATAGCCAAGAGACGAAAAGCTGGAGTGCCCCGGATATCCCGAGGTGAAATTGATGGGGGAATGATAATATGGAGATGTCCCATGGGGACAATGGACAGGTCTTGTTTATTGTACGTAAAAGCCGAGTGACTCGTAATATACCATCTCACTCTTGTCTGCCAAGACGAAGAGCCTTGAAGTAATAGGTTCACGAGGGTAAAAAAGTTCAAGCCGTGTTCTCTTGGCAGCGGACTCAGACCGAATATCGTATCACGGAACACCCCACGCCATAGTTAGTCTTCTAGAATTCGACTAGAAGTCTGTTTTTTGCTTTTCTTACAGTGCAGTGCAGTACAGTGCGTGCAGGATGGATGAACCGAACCGAAACCCCTGAGGCAAAGAAAGAGGTGCGTGGTCAGGGATTAGGGATGACGACATGGAGGACAGGGATGCTTGGGGTTATTTTCCGCGCCGAGGATACTGTAAGCCGCAGTGACTGACTCTTGCATGACATTGTAATAAGCTTATTCCTCAGTAATACGTGGTTCCGTTGACTCGTGGTTGACTTGGCTGCTCAACACAATATCCTGCATAGACCAGTTGAGTATTTCGCCAGAAGAAAAAAAAAAGACAGTTATAGGGCTTCTTCAGTGGACATGGCCCCTGTAAATCCGAACACATCTCCAAAAATCTCTCCAAATTTCTCCAAAACAAGAACATCAGTCCCTCCAAGCCCCAATTCTTGGCGTGGCGAAATCTCAACAGCAGTATTTTTCATAGAAACACAAGAACCCAAATCCATGCCCTTCAACTTCAATGGCATGATCACCAAAACATCAGACATATTAAATACTGCTATGGAAAAAGAGGCCAGAAAGGGAATCTCCACCTCGGGTCCATGCTGCGGATTTAACCCTCTCTCGGTAACGTGCCCGTCAGCCTCGAATTCAGAGCGAGAAGAAAAAAGTTTTGAAACTATGGAGGTAACTTGTAGCTTTATTGCCTTTTTCGGATGAGTGTAGCCAAGCTTATTGGAACCACAATTCAAGAGGCGAACAAGACTTCAACAAGTACTCCCTACTGTACCCAGGGACTCATGGGAAGAAGCAAATCATGACAAGATACTACATACAGTAGAGTGCAGATATCATCAAGTATGATCTTGGATACCATGATGAAGATCATCTATAACTACCGAGTGATGACAACAGCTCTATCCCTTATATCCCCCAAATACTTGCAGATCAGTCCTTACTAACGGCCCGGATTTACAGCCCCAAAACAACGGCCAAACCGGTCCAGTCTTGCTGCTGCTAATCGGCCTGCCTGGATTGTCATGTACGTAACATGACGGCCTTCTAGCGCGTTTCCACCACTCTGATCCCCTTTCCCATGTCCCCAGCTTTTACTCCATCAATTGCACCATGCAAATACCTAACAGAAACGCCCAATTCGAATCACGGATACCCCATGTAATCCCTCACTGAGCGTGGAGTGTTTGCCCCAAGGGTCCTGCATCTATGTACTCTACGGTGCAGTATCTTCTCACGAGAGAGAATCCACATATGGGGAGATTCGAGGGACGGAGTGATCATCACAGCTGACTTGTTACCTCATAGCCCAAGTGAAGTAAGAAGAGAAGAACAAGGCACGGGGTTTGCCCCCAACGGACTCGTGTACTACTCCGTAGATAGGTACGGCGAAAGAAAGAGGGTCTCCCCAGAAATCCAAGGCTGCCCTTCCGCCGACTACAAGTCCTATCTTGGTGGAACCCTCCCCCGAAATACCAAGCAAAGCACGGCCAGAATCCATTCTCTACGCGGAGCTTAACGAGGGAATTCCGAGCTCTTATCCGACCTACCTGTATGCTTAGCTTCTTGGATTCCTCGCTAAGTCGATATCTTATATATTCCTCTTCCATCTCTGTACTCAACTTGCACTTCATCCTCCCCTCCCTCCTCATCCATCTTATATACCCATCATATATCATAACTCATGTGTGCACCCTAAGCAAGCAAAATCTGTTCAATATACTTATATAACCATATACTCATACTCATATAAACGCACATAACCGTCATCATGTCTACATATTCCCAAGACGTCCACAACGACATCTACCCTTCAGACCAAGGCCACGACTCCAGCAAAACCAACAGCAAGGAAAAAGTACCCCTCGACCATGAAAAGGGTCACGACATAGATCTTCACTCCGCCCACAACATCCCCGTCGTAGACAATGGCTTCGGCGGCGGCGAGGGCTCCAAGAACTTCCGCAACATGACAAAATGGGACACCACCTTTGCTCTACTTACCAACCAAGTCGGTCTCGGTGTGTTGTCGTTACCTAGCGTCCTCAAGACGATGGGAATTATCCCTGGTCTGATTGCTATTATTGGAATTGGTCTTTTGTCTTGGTATACTGCTTTTGTGCTGAAGCAGTTCTTTGGAAGACATCCTCATGTGTTAAACGTCGTTGACATGACCAAAGTTGTTGGTGGTCGTCCTCTCGCTATCGCCTCTGGAATCGGTCTGTTGGTTCAGGTGATCATGACAGCTGCTTCGGCGAGTGTCACACTCTCTATTGCCTTCAACACGATCTCCAGCCACTCCATCTGCACTGTGGGCTTCATCGGCGTCGGCTGTCTCTGCTGCTGGGTCCTCTGCGCGCCCCGAACCTCCAAGTTCGTCTCGCAGTCCGGCATCCCCTGCATGGTCTCCGTCATCGCCGCCGCGGTGCTGGTCATGGTCTCCCTCGGAGTCAAGAACCCGAGTGCTGCGCCCGTCGGCTGGAAGAAGGACATCAAGATCGTTGCGAACCCCGACTTCCGCTCTGGTCTCAACGCATGCCTCAAGATCTGCTACGCTTACTCTGGTAACATCAACTTCGTCACTTACATGGCTGAGATGATCGACCCTGTCAAGGACTTTGGCTTTGCCCTTGCCTGGTTGGAGGTTGTGTCCATCACCTTCTACGTTATCGTGGCTATTGCAATCTATGTTCTTGCTGGTGAATATACCGTCTCGCCTGCCCTCGGCTCGGCTTCAGAGAACATTGCCAAGATCGCCTACGGCATTGTCCTCCCCGCTGTTCTGTCCACCGGACTCGCTTTTGGCCACACCGGAATCAAGTATGTGTACGTCCAGGTGATGAAGCACTTCAAGCTCCAGAGCGAGATGACTGCCAACAATGTTCGCTCTTGGTCCATCTGGATGACCATCGTGACCGTCTTCTGGGCTCTCTGCTTCATCCTCTCCAACGCCATCCCCGTGTTCGACTCCATCTTGTCTATTGCCTCGGCGACAACCATCTCGTGGTTCACATTCGGCTTCAGTGCCGTATTCTGGTTCCACATGAACTGGCACCAAATGTTTGCCAGCCCCACCAAGATCCTGTTGACCTGTGCCAACGCATTCCTCATCGCCATCTCAATCTTTATGAACGCGGCTGGTCTGTGGTCATCTATCACAGAGCTGTTGGACCTGTTTGCCAACGACTCCAGTTCCATCCAGGGCGTCTTTGACTGCGGAAGCAATGCCCTCTTCTGAGCAGGTCTCAGACTCGTGTATGAAGCAAAGTATCCAGTTATGCTTTTCGTTTAGACAGCGGAATCATTCTTTCGCCCTTTGTAAGAGCATTACGTTGGTATCTCCTGAATTCTGTCATCCCTGTATATGTGTGTCATGTTATTTTCAGTCAGCGTTTGTTAGAAACTGTTATATAAGAGAAATCAAATAGTGGTTCCACGTAACGTGTGGTGATCCAATTGTGTTGTTGTGAAGTCACCGGAGACTCCGTAGTAGTAGCCTTGGCAGTAAATCCAAGACGCGAGCCTGGGATATATGTATGTGTATGTATCCACAGCCGGCCGAGTCGATGCTCACAACCACAACCGGGCCGGTTGATGTATGGCAGTGATAATCATGTCCCGAGCCAAACCGGTCGGTAGTGGATCGTCGTTGACACAAGGTTTGCTTGCCTGAATCTTTGATGGATCGGTAGTGGATCTCATCTAAAGGAAATCACGTTGAATGTGGTTCCATTGCCAGGATCTTCGGATGCTAATGTGGATTTGCCGCCAAGCCACCCGCTGACTGCCTGGCTTTGGGGCGAGTGGAACCTTGCATAGCGTAAAACTTTGCTCGAACCGCCTGCATGCGGCTCTTTGCAACGCATGAGCCTCCTGGAACTTGCTCCTGTGAGGCTGAAGTGAACATGATCTGACTCGTGATGCGCTGGGGCCATGCCACTCGCAATAAGCTCCACGACTCATCGTCATCTTCCCTATCGCGTGCAAGATGAAGGAAAGAAAGGAGCTCTTGTGTCTTTCTTGAGCCGACGAATTCCGGTGTTCGTGTTGATCATCAGTTTCACCATGCCTCGGCCATCAAGTGGCTAAACACAGCGGCAAAAGTCGTCCATATCTTATCGTGACTCTCAAAGCAATGGTCAAGGCTCAAGCTGTCGATCAGCAATCGATAAGAACTTGGCGATAGAAATGTTGGTGTTGAGGCTCTGCGGAAACCAACTGCCGATAGATGGTCAACACACTGAAGAACAAAAAAGTTGGCGATATTCAAGCAACAGATGAGGAAAAATTATGGGAAAACACCATAAATCAACATGTTTGACCATCCCCAACTCAAATTCACAATCTCTCGGTGGCTCACGGCCTCGTTATATAATCCTCACCCTTGGACCTCTTGGAACCGGCGCAACACCACGTCGGCGTATTTGTCGTCTTGTGCCGGTCCAGACAGGGTATTTCCGCCACGATGTCCTGCGACATTGCAAGTCGTGCTCTTATTCCTGTCACTATTCAACTCCCAAGTCCCACTGTTCCTCCACTCTTTGCCGGTCCCTCTCTTATGCCGTGGAAGTGCGCATCAGCATCTCATGAGGCTCTGCCCAAACCTCCTCGCTTGCCTATTTCCATTAGCCCATCGATTCCAGTTGTTCACGCCATGTAGGCTCCGCCGTCATTTCACAATTTCGTCTTTCTCGTTCGTCTTGTTCTCGATTGCGTTTCATTTCAGGTGGAATGCCTCTTTCTATTCCGGTTTTCTTTGTCAAGCACATTGGCTTGGCTTGTTTGTAAAAATGTACAGTTCCGGCCCGGCCCTATACCCGGGAATATTTGTCTGGTCCTCTAGTTGCTTCGTGCACCTCCCTTTGACTCCCTCAACTCGTCCATCTTGGCGACTCGCTTCTTGAACTCGACGTACTGGCACTTCTCGTAGCTATGTCGCTCATCCTAGTCAATCCCTCTAGCGTAAGCATGGTGTTTTGTTGATATTGGTATTGGTATCTCGGTAATGATCGGCTTTTTGTTGGGCTGAAGCTTGGCTGGGCTGAGCTGTGCTAGGTGTAGCCGCTGACTTGGGCTTCCTTGGGCTCAAGCTCTGGAAAAAGGTAATGAACTTACCGAGCACTTCCAGGGGGCATACCACGTATCCCGTCGGCACTTGTTGAGAGGAATCAGGAGGTGAGCGCAGCTGTCTCGGTAGGCCAGAGGGAGTTTGGCATCGCGCATCTCCTCGCGGGTCGCTTCTACTCAGCAAGTCAGCGGTCGATATTCGGTAGGGAAAAGTCGCTCGAGTATGAATTATCGGGTCGGTACGTACGCCGCGGCTCGGTGATAGCGTCGGAAGCCATGGTTGCTGATCAATTGGACTTCGAGATGTGAGGTTGTCTTGGATTGGCAGAGCTGTCGTGAGATGCTCTTTCGGTTCAAGGTCGGATGCGTCGGTTTGTGCCTTGTATTTCCGGCAGAAATGGATTTCTGTCCAATGAACACTCGTGAATTACCACGCCGACTTGAAATCACCAGTTCACTTCCTGCGGTATTAGTTTTGTTGACAATGCTTCTTGCAGCACTGGAAGTATTATTTTCTCAGTATAATTCTGCCTGTCATCTTGTAACATTCGTTGCGAGCCTGAGATGAGCACAACTTCAACCTCATCCGTGCCGGAGATAGTGGGGCCGGCCACCACCGGCTCCGGACCTGCACCTCGGTGAAGAGACGGACATGTAATCGGGAAGATAGTTGCACAATGCCTCTCTCTGTATCTTTCTGGTTTCTTGTTTCTTTCTCTTATACATGATACTCAATCCACGAGTTTCGACCTCCGGTCAACCAGCACATTGGCATCCAGCGTTTCATTGCTGCCCGTTGTTCGGTGGACGCTTTAACTTACGGTTCGAAGAGACGACAAGGATCTCAGGCCCATCAAACCGATCAAGCTTTAGGAAAATTTCGTTGAAACTCAAATGCTCTTCGGTAGACCTACCCAAAGTGCCGTCTGTTGACCTAGGATTGAGCCTGTTCAATCTTCCTCACAAACTGCTTAAGGGTACCCAAGGAAAGCAAACTTGTCTTCATCACGTAAGAATAACACGATATCAGCGCATGCCCAGCTTTGGCGAAGCTCAAAGACATCACAAGGCCATACGCTGGGACTCCACTCCTAGGATGATAAAGTCTTGATGCCATAACATATGCCGACAAACGCGGACTCTCAATCTGTCACTTATTAATCGCCAGTTCTTATCGACAAGAACCCTTGTTGTATATACCATTACATGGAAACTTGGCTTTTTTTAAAGCAACACCAGATTTTATACCCCATATTTTATAGACCACTAATAACGCGGTCATAATCACGAGACAACCCATCAAGTCCAATGATGCCACTCCAGGCCCTCACGATACTCATAACCGACTTGAGGTCCCTCAGCATCGATCAAGTATCCGTACTCACAACGATCGAACCGAACCTTTACCTGTTCCTTGTAGAAGGCGTTGAATTTTGCCTGAAGAGCATCCTTCAAACTCGCCACGCCACCCTCCGGATGCAGGATCTTCCATGGTTCAATGCACGTGTTGCCTTTGCAAGACTTCAATACGAGCATTAGAGCATCAAGGCGATTAAGGACCTGTCCGGTAGTGGTTCCCAGGAATTCAGTGCTGGCCTTTGCATCATTGTGAGGAAAGAGGTTGTTCAACTGTCCTGGGTCCGTCTAAAAGAGGTGAGTATCAAGCTGATCAACTATAACGACACAAACATACCTTAATGTCGTAGAGTTCGTGCTCGTTGTTACACCAGGCCGAGTAGTAGAGATTGTAGTCCTCATGCACTATCCTCACACCCTTGTATGTATTATTTTGTGCAAAGATCTGGCCTTTACCATCTGTAGCATATCGTCAGCATATTAAAGCTCAGCTTCGAGGTCGACTGAACCTACCAAAGCCTCCAATCTCGCCCTCAGCGATGGCACCGCCCCAGTACTCAACCGCTACGTGCTCGTGACGCTTGTTCACCTGAGTCGGTAACACAGGGATAGGAGTTCCGTCAAAGTCGCTGCGAAGATCCGCCCCTGCGAGTCTGAGAATGGTAGGAGCGAGGTCAATGTGTGTGGTCACAGCATTCTCCACGGAGCCGGAGGATACGCCTGGACCTCTGATGAAAAGAGGCACGCGGATGTCTTCGTCAAAGCCACACTCCTTGCCAGGGGGCAGTCGGTGCTGACCCAGATGATACCCATTGTCAGAGCTATAGATGATGTATGTCTCGTCAAGTATGCCAGCATCTTCAAGCTGCTTAGTTACTTGCTCTATAATCTCATCAACACCCTGGAGAGCCTGGAGACGAGCGCGGTAGAAGTCATCGAGGTACGAGACTGAGGATTCGTTGAGCTGGGCGAGCTTGTGAATCCAGCTCACACCACTAGGCTGTTGCCTCGTCAGCATTGACTCTGTTCTGGGTCTCAGTACTACATACCGTGTCAGGGTTGAAGTTCTCGGTCCTCGGAACTTTTACCCCTTCAAAAAGATGAGAGTGTCTCTCAAGAGGAATAGGAATGGTCATAAGAGGTGCGCTCGGGTGTCCCGGCTGCCGTCTGAGGTTGACATTTGAATGCGGCGCAACAGGCGCAATTGCAACAAAGAATGGATTCTCAGAATCAATGGCTTCCTTCAGAAGCTCATGTGCATACTTAGAAATCAAGTCTGAAGTGTGCACTCCTTTGTGCTGAACTGGGGGCTCCTGGTTGTGCTGGTAGATGGGGTTCAGGTAGTCGTACGTGCCCGGGTCGAGAAGGAAGTTGGTTCCTGTCCATCCTGCAGGATAAGGCGAGTTATAATTATTGATAGTATGGGCGTTAAAGAGCTTGCCGGTATAGTATGTGTTGTAGCCAGCTTCTTTCAGCCATACAGGCAAGTAGTTATCGTTCAGTCCCTGTGAGACGAACTTGGGGAAGCCACCTTTTCGATCAGCAACTTATGTCACAAGTCTTGAGACTTTCGACTTACCATACGGGGGATTGACGTCAGTTACATTAGTGTTATGAGGCTGTTTCCCTGTCCAAAGTGCTACACGAGATGGACAACAGATGGCTGTGGTGGTGAAATGGTTGACAAACGAGGTGCCCTTGTCAATTATATGCTCTTTGAGCTTGGGCATATAAGAGACGGAGTCTAGGACAGCATCTTGGTCATCTGTTAGAATGAAGACAATGTTCTTCTTCCCACCAAGGCTTGTCTTGGGCTTGATCTGTGCAGCGTCATCGTTTGGCGATAGGACGGCCTGGTCTTGTGGTCCGTTGTAGGATAACGCATTGGTACTCTGAGACAACAGAGAGCTTGCTAATAGCGCTGGCTGTATCCAAGCTGGAGGTCGCATATCGATGAATCGTTAATGGCGTCAATGTAAGTGCACTCCTGCAAGACAATTGAAAGGACGGAGGTACAATGCCTTCCTTCTGGCTCGGTCTTTCGGTATTCTTCTCGATATGAGAATTATTATTATTGGTTTCTTTGAATATTCATCGCTACAAGAAATATCTATCGGAAATACCGCTATCGAGGGTAATGGCTGTATCCGCGGATGGTGTTGTCCAGCGACTTGATGGCGTCAACGTTAGTGTTTGTATGAGGCTTCCCACCAAACTACTAACAACCCCACCAAATTGGATCCGAGTGGAGGAGAGATCCGAGGAAGCTAAAAGGCTCGGCCAACTTCAACGTGCGTTTCTCAACTGGCGTCGGCGAGTCTCGAGGCAGCGAAGGCAAAGTACGAGTTCACACTCTGGGCAAGACAAGATGTATTGCCGCATCTCAGTCCCGCAATCGTCGCACTCATCTTGGCCCTCCACACGGTCAAAAGGCCTGTAGCTTCGATGACGGCATCCAAGGGCCTGAACAGGTCGGGCTGCTGGCGCTGGTGCTCGTGCTCGTGCTCGTACTTGTGCAGCAGCAGCAGCAGCAATTTCTCGTCCCCGCGCCAGGAGGTTATGCTCGTTCCATTGGGGACAGTTGCAGGTCCTCCATTGCCTCCCGCATACGTAACAGAACTGGTGGCCGCATCGACAAGCTATACCATCACACAAACGGTTAGATATGTACGGAGCAAAAGCTGAATGAGATACCTCATGGTCGATAAACTTACAGATGTGGAAACAGCCATAGGTCAGTTCAATTATGTTCTTGCATTGCTCACAGCGGCGCCACCCCTCCTCCTCCGCCAGACGAACAACTCGTTGTGACTCAGGGTCGCCAATACATGTACCCTCATGTGCCTCGCTCAGACAATTGAGGCACGTCCGCTTCTCGCAGTGAGTGCAGTGGGCAACACCAGCGTGGATGGAACTCAGAGGTATGAATGCAGAGCATGCCCGGTCGCTGCAGTAAGTTCGATTGGCTATTTCGAACTCATCCCGTTTGTTTTCATACTCGGTCAGCAATTCCTCAGTGATGAAAGCATTTGTGTTGTCCACAGGGATAACCTGGCCGCAGCACTTTGCCGGGAAGAGAGACTCGTCTTTCATCGCTGTATGGATGCTTCTAATGAGACATGGCTGGCACATAAAGTGGGAGCAGGATGCTTCGAAAACCTCATCTTCGGGGATCTCTTCACGGCAGTAGAGACACTCCTTTGTCCCAACGTGTAGGTCTGGAGGAGTAGGGGACGCGACCTGAGCGGTTCCTGAGTCCTCGTCGGCACCTCGCTCTTCCTGGGTGTCCTCGGGTTGGGTTCCGTCAGTTTGCATATCCTTTGCCTGAATCTGAACTTCTTGAGAAGTTTCGCAATTACTTTGGTCCTCAGTCTCAACCTGTTGGTCATTATCAGCGGCGTTCCCATCATCTATCTCATCTTATTCCCTCACAGTGATGGCATCGTGGGAGTCCTCATGATTGAGTTCCGTTTCCACTTCAGCGTCATCTGTCGGCTGAACAGCGAGGTTGAAAGCTCGCAATGTATGGTAAGCTTCTTCATCAAGCCCAATATGGTCAATGGCGTTATCAGTTTCAGCCATAGCATTTGGGTTTTGGTCGAGCTGTCTGGCAAACTCGAAGTCTATTCTAGCCTGTTCATCCTCACGAATGAGGGCGGCAATGATTTCGGCGTCGGCCTCGACAGCCTGCGCAATGCTGAGGGCGATCGCGCGGTCGTCGGGTTCATCCATCGTAGAAGTCGTCGATGAGATGAGAATGAGGAAGAGAAAGAGAGGAATGTCAGGTATGTCGAAGAAATGAGATCGCGGGCTTCGAAAGAGAAGGGAAAACGACTTTTGGTGCTGGCATTGGCAAGCGGCAGTGAACCACTGACGCTGTCTCGCGGCTGGCTCGCAGTGCCAAATGTCGGAGAACACCTCACATCTCATTTGGGCTAGAAATTCCAAAATACTTAGAGTTGTTGGACCAAGCCAAAAGCACAAAGAACTCCTTTGCTTTGGCAAAGTCTTCCTATGGGATGTAACGAACCAATACTCTCCCTCAGGCCATGCTTAAACCGAAGGCAGACTGGTACCATCCTGGTATTTATTATACTATTTTAAGATCTAATATAAATCTTCTAAGAGACTGTAGTTGAAGTAAAGATTCTATATAATACTCGAGGCTGCAATATATCAGATAGAAAGGGAAATTTTATTGGATCAAGTCCGGCCTGGAAGAAAGAGGGCTATTTATAATAAACTCCTTCAAAATGATTGCCTCTGCAAGCATCACCGGCTTATCTTTGCTGCGCAGGTAGGTAGGATATCTATCATGTTTGGTAGCAAGGCAAAGCACAAGGAAGCCAACAAACATGGGAAGACTGACGATTGCTTACATGAATTTGGAGACTTCTTTAACAAGCATTCAATTTAACATGTATACCAATTCTTACATCCTTTCCAGCTGCCAAATCCTGATAGTCTCCCTTTTGTGCACACTGTTGCTGAGTATAAACTGGACAATGTGCCACAAAGGGGCAACGCTTGAGGACTTTTGGATGTATGTTACACATATAACCAAAGGGTGTGTTTTGGTGGTTTCTCTCAGTACCCTCAACCCTACTCCGTTCCTCTTCTATCGTAGAAGTCGACATTGTGCTACTCAACAGGCTGCCAAGTCGAAAACCGTGCCTCAGACAATCCCACTCCTTCAATACCTAACCAAGAGAGAAGCCTAGCCGCCAAGATACGGTCTCAAAATAGCCCCCTTCTCCTTTTTCGTATCATGTTTTGTCTGTTCTTGTCGAGTAACGTAGACTTCATGGGCTGATGCTTGCCTAATTGGTATGGAACAAGTTACAGTATGCCTAGATACAAAGCCAAGCTTCTCTTCAGAGACAAATCTCATTTAAACCATGAATTTCTATTCGAGATAGCATCTCAGAGACACAGTCCATGAAACAAAACACTCTATGAGTCAGTCAGTCAAATGCAGGGTCCAACTCCACGACCACTCAATTAAGCATGCTCCAACCTACCACTCCAAAGAACGCATCAAATCCCCTCACCCAAACCCTCCCAGAGCATTACGATTCACTAAAAATGTCTTTTATACTCTCTAACTCAATCATGTGCCTATCCCTTCTAGTTCAGTGGCCTCGATACCTCCATCTCCAGGACCACCAAAAACGATTGGCTATCATTCACCCACGCTCAAACACCACAACGCATAGCAGCCTAGCAGAATGAAACAAGTGTTTTCGAGTATTTCTCTGTCTGGGCCTCTCATGGTATTCGCGTCGCGTTCGGCGCCGTGCATTGATGGCCAGTGGTTGTCGGCGCAACGGCGTTGGGTGAAGTGTTGACTTACGATATAAACCAGAGGTCAACACCACCAAAGATTAACTCGACAGTCTTTTTTCAGCGTGCTTTCTTCTTTTTATTCGACTGCAAATAAATCATTTATATCACTTTTAGTATTTGGCTTCTCTCGTTTGAGCCTTGTTATACTATACCACTACTATCATCAACGCCATCTTTGGTCAACTCACTATATACCCTCACTACAACATCACTCTCTCTCAACTTCAGTCTTTTATAACCATCATGTCCGACATCATCGCCTGGCTAGTCCCTACAGCGCGAAACTCTCTCGCTGACAAAACAACCCATCTGCCCTCCAACATCTCCCGCGCTGTGCAAACGACCTCATCCCCAACTCTGCTCTCTCGCCTCCCAAACCTCCTCGGCAGTCGTCCTTCTCGAGCCATCAAACTCTCTTTCGACAAAGCTCCCAAACGCCCTGGATCTTTCGTTCTCGGGTCCGATCCCTCCTCATGCGATATTGTTCTGCCTTCACTGCCGGGAATTGATGCACGACACTGCGAGCTGAGCTTTGATGCGGAAGGTCGTCTTGTTCTTAATGACTTTTCTGAGATGGGAACACAGGTTTGGTATGATTGGGAGAGTAATGGCGATCAGACAGATTACACGTGGATTCTGAGTTCAGGTGCTGAGGCTGGGTTTCCAAGTATGGTGCAGCGCATCACGGTTGATATTCAGGGCGTGAGATTTCAGGTTGTTGTGAATGATCACTCTGATGACTGGGATGCATATCACGATAAAGTTGAGGATTTCGTCCGGCAGCCTTCATGGGCGTATGGTCTTTCTCCAGGTTGGGATCGAGGATCAATCTCTCCCGTCGCCCCTCTCTTCTCCAACGTCCCTCTCTTTCAACACATTCTTGTCAAGGCTTTAGGCGAAGAGCCCGTCGGAGAAGTATACCTCTGGAACTTGGCTCGACCATGGGAGCCTATGGTCAAGGCTGCCGCATGAGCAGTCTTTATGTATCACGTAATCGGCGTTAAGGGGTGGTCAATTTTGTATATAAGTACTGGGCAGGATCCTTTGTAACGACAAAGGCAGCGATCTTTTAGCATTAGCGCAAACTTTTTGGTAACAGTGTTCATCATTAAATCGAGGTATCACACAACTCCTGGCTCCCTATAGTCCCATGCTTTTCTGTTCTTACAGATCCTCGGGCAGCGCCAACACCTCGCGCTTCTCCGCCTCGTTGTCTTCCGTCTGCTCCTCTCCCTCTACAGCGAAGCGCGTCATTGCGAACTCGGGGATACGTCTTCTCTGGACGCGCTGGTTGCCCTTCTTGCCCTTTCGCATCTTGGCTGTCTCTGCCTCTTCGGCGACAACGGCCTTCTCACCAGCCTTGTCTAGCATTGTACCCTCCAGGCTGAGATAGCTGGTCTCACCACTGGTGCCGACGTCGAAGTTACGTATCCGGAAGCGAATCTTGCCCTTAACTTTGTCGCCGTTGCCGTCGGCCCAGAAACCGGTGCTGTGGATTTGACGAACCACGCCGTGATCGTCGGCGGTGATGACTGAAGCGGTCTCCTCGAAGCCCTGGGCCTCTGGGGATTCGTTGGGAACCCACTTCCAGTCAGGAGGAAGTCGACGAGCTTCAATTGAAGCATTGAACTTGCCGAAGCAGACAACACCAATGTGTCCTTCAGTTTGCAAGTTGACACTGCCTTCCATCCAAGCACCGCGACTCGGCACAAAAAGATCAACATCAGCGGTGATCCAGCCAAAACCGACAGCAGACTCGCCCTTGGCCATGACAGTCGCCGGCGACTCATCGTCCATAGCCGCACCCTTTCGCCCGGGGTTTTCACCGAAAGCGACATTCTTGTAATCTAGGAGAACGCCGCGCAGCGAAGGGACGTACTTGTTTCTGAGATGTGAGAGGTGCTGTTGCTGGCAGTTTGTGACAGGCTGCGCCCAGCCAATGGGGAAGAGAGGCTCGTAGAGTGACACCGTCTGTGTGAAGAAGGGGAATTGAGGGTTCGCGGGGATGTCGGGTGGTTGGTAAATGTTGCTGCTCGACTTTGATGGTTTGGCGGGAGGAGGCATGTCAACATCCATAGCGTCAGGCTCGGCGGGTGAAGCATCTTCCTCGGGCTCAACAGCGGTCTCGTCCTTCTTGGACTTCTTGGGTCTCTCTGCAATTTCTATCGCTCCTGTTTCCTTGTGCTTCTTCTTGCTCTTCTTCTTCTTCTCGCTATCCGCTGCAACCGGGGTGTCGACCTCTTCTGTGACTGCAACTTCCGCATCGTGATGCTTCTTTTTCTTCTTATGTTTCTTCTCCGGCTTGTCCTCTACCTCAGGAGCTTCTGTCTCTGGTTTCGCAGTATCATCTTCGGTATGCTTGTCCTTCTTGCTCTTCTTCTTTTTCTTTTCAGCCTTCAAATCGCTGCTTGCTTCAGGTGCTTCTGCGACAGCGACGCTCTTGGACTTTTTATGCTTTCGCTCGGTGTCGGCAGCTGCATCTTCTTCTCGTGCTCGCTTCTTCTCCTTTTTCGCCTTCTTTTCAGCCTTGGCGGCGGCGTGGTCAATTGGCGCCATTGTTATCGTCGGGCCTGCTTGCGAAGCTATCGCGGTCGTATGGTGTTGAGGAAGCCGAAGAGACTCGAAAAAATTAAATTCTGGCTTATCTTATCGCAAAAGCTCAGCGAACTCACCGAGTTTGGTGGGGCTTGACCGGGTTCACCTTGACTTCACATCTTGACTACCCTATAGTATCTGTCTTGGTCCCCGTTCTGCACTCAAAGATTACTATCGCTCTCATTCCACGTGCCCTCTGGATAATTCTAGGGCCACAGATACTGTAGTATACTTTGCTGGTATAATTTTATTAATCGCGTTTATTATTGTGACATTAGATGTGCAATTGGCTGTTGAAGTTCTGTTTGTTGGGTAATCCACCGGGCTGATTGATGACAATAGGCGCTAGCCTGATGCACACAATCAACAAGTAACTTCAACCTTGCATCTTCGGGATAAAATACCGCAAATGAGGACAGACAGTCCAGACTGAACAAGTATACGGCCTCGGCAAAGTAAGATACTTGGTGGATGCCCGAGACTACAACAACCACTACAATGGTTTGAGAGCTTGAGAGTTCATGGTCGAGAGATCAACTTGCTGGTCGTCCGTCTAGTCCAACGATGAGAGCACACACATGGAAATCGAGCGAGTAAGGCCTTACTCATGACATGCAGAACAGCATCACAAGACCTGCCCTCACACCATCTCAAGTTATCCAGCAAAAGACCGATCACGGAGGCATTGCGACCTGGAAGTCTCCAGTACGAAGAAGTTGGCTGCACTTATGCACGATCAACATTGCCAAAGGCTCGATCTGCTTGCGGTCCACAGGGAACTGTCAAGCTTGCATAGGAGATTAATAGTTCGTATTTCCCCAGACGATCGTGAGTGGGGGTGATATACAGGAGTTCCCAATGTACGTCGGAACGGCCCTCCAAACGCCGGAGTGTCAACGGAGAATACGAGCGTGGGCCAATTCCACAATACCCCAGACATTGAAGTCAAGGGATTGTTCGGCAGGAAGATCTAGTGAAGTCTTGTCCATCCGCGCTCGAAAGAAGAGTCCCGAGAGTCATGGTTCAAAGGAAGTAACAAGATGCAGACAACAGCGAGATGCCCGGACCGACAAAGAACCATATGTTCTGCGTTATCGGAACAACAAACAGTCTAGATTTCCGCGAGAGTTATTCATACCATGAATCGATTATCGCCTGACTTGCATGACGAAGGAATGTCAATGGAGCCGATTCATGAGCCGAGAAACTAACACCATAGACGCTGCAAGATAAACAATGTGTTGAGAGTCTACCTTGATGTTTGCAGCCACCATGTAAAGCACCATGCGACCGAATCACAGCAATGCATTCATTCTCGCTCAACATGTACAAGCCTGACTCAAAAGTTATCCAGACTCTGTTTAGAAGGTCAAGTGGAGAAAACATTATAAAGCGAAGCTTGTATTGTTGAACGGCCGGACAACCGTCTATAACCTAGCAATGATGGCGTGCTGGACGGCGCTTGTGACGGTTCTACGAGGCGTACATAACGGAAGAATGTGATTGTGTACAAGATCGGCCAGAACCGGCGGTCAGGTAACTCAGAGGCTGGTAGAGCGTTGGAACTCTATCTCAACCGAGATTTACTTTCGAGAACGGTGGCCAGAATCATGGAAGAGGCGAAAGAAGGGCGAGTGGAAGATGCCATAGACGGTCGCGTCAGGTGAATGCCGGTCGGAAACAGCTTTCTATTCTGGACAACAAAGCCGCAGAGTTTCAGGCTTTGAATCAGAGGCTTTGGTCTTCGAGTTAAAGAGAAATTCATTTCATTTGGTCGGCTATTTTAACATCCCGTAGGATAGATCTAAGCTACTTAGTTAAAATAATATATTAACTTTTTCCCTCTTTTAGGTAAAATAGACTTTTTTTTATAGCTAATATTAACTTTTAATAATTAAGCTATTAAATATATAGTTTTATTAATAATATAATTAATTTAATTTTTATAAATATATAATTAAGTTATTTTTTTTAATATAATTATAATTAAAAAGTTAAAATATCCTTATAGTAATATATAAGGTATAGCTAATTAGGGTCTTAGATAAGAAGATAATACAATAAGATACTTATTTTTTAGCATAATATAATATAAGGCATTATATACCACGCCAAAAAATATAATAACCTTAATAATAAGTCTTAAGGTTATACAGCTACTGCTATAAACCTTATAATCTAACTGAATAAGTGGCCTTAATCTATAAGTATTAGCAGACCGAAGCTGGCTTGGCAGGTTAGTAATAAATTAGATTAGGCCGCAAGGCAATGCAGTATAAGGAATACAAGTTAAGAATAAACACAGATAGTTAATACTTAGGATAATTATAATAAAAGACTAAATAGCTTTTTATTTTTTTAAATTTATTTAAATCTTTAAGTTTTAAAATAATAAAAATAGGTATTATATTAATTAAAAGAAAAAAAATTATTATTTTTATTATTTATATAAAAATATATAATACTTTAATATAAAAAAACTATTTATAATAAATTATAAAAAGCTTTAATAAAATATAAATTAAAATCTCTTTTTAAAACTATAAAAATAAAATAATTATTTTTTTTTATATTTTAATAGGCTTAATTAAGTTAAATTAATAGTTTTTAATTATAAACTTTTTTTAATAAATTTACCTTTTTAATTATTTTAATTTATTAATTATTAAATAAAATAAATAAAAATCTTAATTTTATATATAAAATAAAAATAATTTTTTAATTAAAAAGTTAATTTTTTAAAGAAAATAATTAATAATAATAAAGTATAAATATAAAGTATTTTATATAATATAAAAATTATTAAAATAAATATAATTTTATAAAAAAAAGAAAAGTTTAGAATTAATATATAGCCTAAAAGAAGCCCTTTAAAAGCTTATATTAATAAATAGTAGTTATAAATAATAAAATATAACTTAAAATATAATAAAAAACACTTTATATCCCCTCGAAGAGGAAGTCAAAGAGAAAGTCAAAGATGAATGGGAAGTGTCAAGTGCCATGTGGTTTGGCTGGTGCCTCTGCCGCGGTCAAGTCTTGAAAGGGTCTTGCGGTCCGCCCTACAAGCTTCAGCCACAAGTTCTCGGGCCAATGGCGTTCAACTCGAGAGGTTTGCTCTTTATCACTGCGGAAAACATTCTGGATTTGTGTAGGTGCAGAACTGTGTGAGTGGGTTTTTTCTCTTAAAGCCGGGCGAGAAAAAGCCCGAAAATCTGGAAAGCCGCTAGCTAAAGTCCTTCTTCTAAAGAGGAGACAAGAAAACCTTGTTCTGGCCCCCATCACCAAGGAAACTCCACAACGACAAGACACAGTTTGTGGGTGCAATTACGGAAAAAAAGGTGCGCACAGTATGAATGAGTAGCAGAAAAAGAGCACAGTATCTCTTGGAGAGAGTGATGAAGAAGCCTTGGCTTGATGATTGGGCCAATTGCACTGGCAATACTTGCAGGAATAAGACCAAGATGACGACTGCAAGATGAGTGTCTATGATTCGTCGTGTGCTTTGGAAGAAGAGCGGTTGATGAAGCGGTAGTAATGGCCTCATCGACCGCCTCTGGCCTAACCTAAGGTACAGTACAGTACAAGAACGCGGGACAAATTGCCTTGTCTTACTGTGACGTGGTCAACAAGCCATCAGGTCAGTGTTCACTGTTTGATGGATGTTTCTTGTGAAGCCCTCCATCACAGTAGCTGACAGGCAGGCTCCCGTCAATAGATGCCCGGATTTATTGACATGATCGACAATTAATTAAGAAAACAGAGGAATGTTTGGCATGTTTCCTCCACAAACACGAATAATAAATGAAACAAGCTTAACGTTCCCGCTGCGAGCCGTCTGTGGAATTGACTGCTCAAATGCTTGGCAATCACGCTCATCACCAGGTCCAACTCAAGGCACTCATCGGCGAAATTAAACAGTAGCATACTCAGTAGTTAGGCTACAGTCTGCCATGGAGAATAGTACTTTTGACAAAGTCCTAGATGACTCTGCAGACGAGTTTTCATCTGATCCACCGTCCAAGAAACCTGCGTTATTTGACATGATTTCTTGGTGGTGCTGTTGTGTAGCGCGACCATTTCGGACGGTGCCTGCATCCGTACAGTATCACAATCACAGTGTCGGCGTTGAGTTGTCAGGCAGACATTTCTTGATATCAGGCATACAAAACTGAGAGCCTCGATCGTGGCGCGAAGCATGCTGCACGTATCGTGGGCCTGCAGAGTTTTCGCTCCGTTTTCTGCTCCGTCTAGTCTCATTGTCCGTCTGCCTACCCTACCTTAGTTATTCACCAGTATAATAGCCCGAGAAAACGGAGCGCGCGAATAAAACTGCACTGCTACACTAATCCACTCACACTTTTATTCTAGATGCTAGAAGTACGGTATAACGGCACGACTCAAAGAAGTCATGCGATCGATCGATTACTGTGCCTGAGGTTGAGAGTACAGTACATACAGACGGCAATTGATAGAGGTTCGCGCTTCTGTTCCTGAGGCTCAGACAGCACTTGAATGCACTGACATGGGTTGCTCAGGTACCAGAACAAGGGGGGGCCAACTGGGGAGGGAGGATCAGGCACAGCGTGGCATCGTGCCAGGCACAAAACCAGTCAGAGCCCGTGGCCCGACACCTCAAACCTTTGAGTGTGTGCATCTGCCGCCGTGCCGGGTCCCTGATAGCCTGACTAACGCACCGTGCCCAAGACTTCCATTCACTTTCATCCACTGAGACATTTTCCGGAACGCTACCAGAAGACACCCGGCCACTGGCTGTCCTTGGGTCTACCACACCTCACTTCCACTCTCTCATCGGCAGCGAGCCGGGCGGAGACAACTAAAAACTTGACCTCTATGTACAACAAGAATGGCCCTCTTGACTAGTGAACTCGCCCCCATGTTCTGTCCTCGCGAATCATGCCGCCTGTTTGTTTCCTCCCACTGACTCTGACTCTGGGGACCTGATGGGTCTAACTAACTAATGCTTGCACCCGAGTTCCACTCCTCCATAAACTTCAACTCCATCCAGATGTCACTTTTTTCCCTCTTGCTAGGCCACGTCTAAGCTGTTTCGCCTCGATGCATGTACACGCAGCCCTTTGTCTCCTAGACATATGCACACACCCTGGCTAGTCTATCCCTTGTGCAAAAATTGAAGTGTTTGATTCCCCGAGATCTCAGGATGTACACACATACCTCCGGTTGACAGGACCTTGTGGAGAGCCGCTCTCATACCTTGCTCGATCTCATTCATGTATATAAACTCCCGTCTCATCCACCTCTAATGCAAGATCTTTCCTTTGACTCAACACACACTCTCTTGTGAGATTCCTTCCTTTTATCCAACATCTTCATACATTCACTCGGCTGGCCGTCGCTCCAGACCTTGATCTGAGATCAGTCCTTACAATCACACTCAACTTGCCCATTCATTCCCTCTCTCCGCCGTGCGTTGAGATATAAACAAGTCGAGCCAGTCTCCAGAATAACTACACACATTCCAAAGTATATAAAAAGTTAACAACTTTTTCTCTACAACACCGTCAACATGTTCTCCAAGTTCACCACCATCCTTGCTGCTGCTTCTACTGCCCTGGTCTCTGCCGGCCCCCTCCCCCGTGGTGAGTCCGGCTCTGCCAGCATCACTCCCCACGACCAGTACTCCAGCAGCATTGGAGTTCTCGGCTGCAAGATCAACACCAACCGCGTCGCCTACTGGCCCGGTTCAGTTGACTGCAACAACATCTGCGTCAAGGTCTCCCACGAGGGCCGCTCCGTCTATCTCCTCAAGATCGACTCCTCTGGTGGTGCTCACGACATCTCCTACGATGCCTGGAACTACCTTGGCTTCGGCGAGTCTGCTGCCAAGGACCCCCAGGAGGGCGGTGGCATCGCCATGGACTACGAGTACGTCCACGCCTCCAAGTGCAAGGACATCCTCGACAAGGGCAAGCTTCCCCTCGCTGCTGCCAACTCCATGAACTACGTCGCCTCTTGCCTCAGCGAGCCCAAGAGCTGGGTCGCCCAGAACTACGTGCTCTACAACATCAACGACCCCGTCTGCAAGTGGGGTGTTAACGAGAAGTGCCACCTCAACCTTGCCGTCAGCAACCAGCCCGAGTGCCCCAGTGGTCTCGGCTCCACCAAGAAGCTCAACCTCAAGGTTGAGAACATCCTCTACGGCTCTGGCAAGAAGGTCGCTGCCCAGTAGATGACAATGCATGTCTTATGTCTTACATGCTATGATGATCACAATAGAAAATCGCCGCCCTAGCAGATTGATGCAGGGGGCGTATCACTCGCTACGAATGACATGAAACTTTTGGAATGATACACAGGATACAGGAAGGAAAATATGTTTTTGTTTTACATCTACTTCTCATGTACATACTTGATGAAATGTCAATACATTACCATCTACCTCACTTTACTTTTGCCAATTCGTTTGTGTGACCATATAAGAGTGACAGCCTCAGCGCTTAAAACCACTAAGACCTCATCCCTTCGACTGGCCTCAGAGTGATTTAACAGAGTGATTTAACAGAGTGATTTAACAGAGTGATTTAACAGAGTGATTTAACAGAGTGATTTAACAGAGTGATTTAACAGAGTGATTTAACAGAGTGATTTAACTTGCAGTAATTGCTTTTGCATGTGTGACTTTTCAATTTATCACAATGCCTCTGATGTCACAGCACTTAAAAGTCGAGTGGCTGAATCGGTATTTACACAGATCTATGACAACGTGTGAGATAGGGCTCGAAGTAATTTTCTCAACCGCATGCCGTGGCTTATTGACGTCTGTTCCTTTCCCCAACTGATACTCACCTACATCGATGAATAACTCAATCGCGATCAGGAACACCACGTTATTCTGTTCCTTTCCATTTGGAGGCCTTTCAATGGCCCCTTGGCGTGATGTGGCTTGCACCCTCAGCCTCCCAGCCCCCTCAGGCTCAGCCCTTACCTCAAGTTCCCCCTGATGAGGCATTTCCACAGCCCTGCAAGCTCTAGCACACCCGTGCAGTCAGCATCTTATCCTTGTAACTCTTTTCTTCTTTCTTCCTTGGAACCGTACAGTACAGTATGAACATGAGCTGTTCCTCCGAGGCGCGTAGGGCCAGCATTGACCAGTGGGGATGAGCAAGCCACGTGCAAAAGGATCACCAAGGCACAGTCGGACCGGCAGGGCTATACTCCAGCGTCATGCTTCTTTCACAGAGATCGATATTATCTGCTTCGCTGTCTCTGCAGCTTCATTGCTTCAATGATACTTCAGCCAAGAAGGTCCTGTCATTAAACCTAAAGAACAATCACACCGCTCACGGCTCCAGCGCTTCGGCAGTTTGCTGCGTGTTCGGGGGTGTAGTCGGGAGGTAACGCCAGCCCTGTCAGCTTCAGCTAGCTACGTGTTTGCTTGCACACTCATGAAACAGGGGAAACAGAACAAAGAAACAACCGGTTCATCCCCTTATTTTCGTGGAGTGACAGCTATGAGTTTCTGCCACGGCGGTTAGGCCTACTGTAACGCTGGACCTGCATTAGGCTGGGATGGCCTTGTTTCATCCCTTCTTTGATGACAGGCCGCTTCGTGCGGAGGAGTGAAGTGGTTGTCGCTGATGAGGGGTGGTCTCGTGAGCTTCCATATGTAATGTTTGTTTGAGGGGATCGTGGTAATAAACGGCAGGGAGACCGTTGGATGCTTGGTAAACGGTTGTGGTCTTGGCATGAGTTTGTCAACGCCATGATGCTGGCTTACCCTAAAGCTCTTCATTTTCAAGAGCCAGGTGGTTCATCTGTAGCAATTACATAGTTTCATGCCAGTAGTGACTTACTAAACAATGGCAAATCATCTCTGCTGTATCTCTTGCTTATGCTCTTTCAGTTTTGGTTGACCGATACACGTATACCCTTGAAGCAAAATGAGTTGTTGGAATAGCTTCAATCAATACATCGAGGCCCAACTCAACCTCTCACCTTAGCCACCGAATTTATTGATCATGACAATAACTCAAAGCTTGGAAAGTCAAATACGTCACGACTTGAGTCAATCAACTCGCAATGACATATTGGTTCTCATATATAGCGGAATTACCCTTACCCGACAGCACAACTGGAAGAGTTCACATGAGGAGCGGATGATTATCCGCATGTTTCGGTTACTGACTCAGAATCATTGGTGGATTGGAAATGCTGACAGAGACTCCCGTCAACGGCGCCCCGCTCTCCGGCCTCGGCCGCTTTCGCCGAGGTTCTCTAGAGGCATGTCCCGTGCAAATTCCGTCCGCAAGGTCGAAGCAGTCAGTTGTAAGCATATTGTTGATTCAAATGTATTCTTAACTAATATAATATTTGATCAGCTTTAATAGTTAACCTGATGTCATCGACTGTACTTTTAAACCTACTGTCACCACCGAACAACATACAATTCATATAATCAGGGTCCAACCCCGCGGCCAAATTGTCATGAGCGCGCGCGATGGAAATGTTGTAGAAACCGATGACTAATGAGACCAACCCCGTTTTGTACCCTTGAATTCAAGCAACCCCACCATTCTATCAAGTCATGGTTCCGCAAACTATCGCCATACACAGAATTACACTACTCAATCCATTGCTTCAACACAACAGGCTACACACGGCCACTCTGTATACCCAATTACCTCTCTCCCGCTCTCTGCAACACCGAATTCACCTCCCACCGATCGATGCGCATTTCCTGAACCGCTCCGCCCGAGTTTGCGACACTTGAATCCGAATCCCCCAAAACCCGATCGCGGCGCCGTCCTTGCCCGCCTCAAGCCAGAACATGCCGTCTGATACCATGACAGGCTCACCGGCGGGCTCCAGCTCAGCTCTGCCCTCCTTCTACTCCCCAAAGACAGAGGCCGCGGATGCCTCTACCTCGCACAACGAACAATCCCTTGAGCAATCCATAGACTCATTATCACTGTCCCCCGCTCCATCCACTCCCGCCTCCGCTTCCATCTCCGCCCACCCCGATCCCGAGACGCCGATCGGCCAAGAACCTCCGCCTTCACTGCTCTCACCATCATTCACGCCTCCCTCTACACCCGGTACTTCTACGCCGTCGACTGCCGGTCTTCGCGGTGTTCCTGTCGATAGCTCCATTCCTTCCGGAGGATGCGGATCCAAGAAACCGAAGCTCCTCCAGACTCTCCCGGAGGTTGAGTGCATCGTTCGTGCCCGTATTCCCACGGTAGCGGGCACAGAGATGTTCTTGCACCTGTACACCAACAATGTGGATAACAAGGAACACCTTGCTATTGTGTTTGGCAACAATATCCGAAGTAAGAGTCTAGATGCTGTTCGAGAGGGCGAGACCGAGATGGACCGCATGGTGCGCGGCGCATACACGGGCAGACTGTTCCCCGGTCGCACAACCAGCGGTGTCGAATCAGCAGAGCCTCAAGAGCAACAGCCCCCGCAGCCGTCAGACCAGCCTCCCCTGGTGAGAATTCACTCCGAGTGCTACACAGGTGAGACAGCATGGTCAGCGCGATGCGACTGCGGTGAGCAACTCGACGAAGCAGCTCGTCTGATGAGTCTTCCTGGTAACAAGGCTGGTGGTATTATTATTTACCTGCGACAAGAGGGTCGTGGAATTGGTCTTGGCGAGAAGCTCAAGGCTTATAATCTTCAAGATTTGGGATCTGATACTGTTGAAGCGAATCTGTTGCTGCGACATCCCGCTGACGCTCGAAGCTATGGCTTGGCTACGGCTATGCTGCTTGATCTTGGGCAGCCAGAGATTCGATTATTGACCAACAACCCTGACAAGATCCGCGCGGTTGAGGGCCCCAATAGGGAGGTTGTGGTTAGGGAGCGTGTTGCTATGGTTCCTCTGTCCTGGAAGGGTCGGGGAGGGTTCAGGAGTCAAGAGGTGGAGGGCTACCTCAAGACCAAGGTATGCTATAACAAGACAGACAAGTTTCTTATGGACTGTCAGCTAACAATAGACATTAGATCGAAAAAATGGGCCACATGCTCGATATGGCAGCGCTCCCACAGTAGACTCTCAAGACATAACGAAATATACCAATATGGAACATGTTGTTTGGCTAGGAGCTCTTTCTTGTCATCATTGAATGGAGTTTATCGTCGTTCTTTGGGATTGATTGACGGCGTTGGCGGCGAGCTTGATGTATATGTAGACAAAAATACACACACAATATGTTCAGGAGCTGCGCTTTGCATCACGACGTGCAATCACTGGTGCATTGTTGGTGTTCAGGCTCAGGATACCAGAAGCTGCTTATATCATAAGGTTACTATCATTTATCATAAGAACACCTCCCCCCTGTTTTTACCGGAAAAAAAATGCTTGTTATCCATGAATGAAGCAATCTTGGCTCTGTACCCTGATGATCTAATCCCATTCAGTGGTTGGTGTTGGATTCATCAGAGGTTCATCTTTACGCCCACACGGACTTGGAGATGATACATAGTATGTCTTGGAGGATTTAATAATAACTTGAGCCAGTGCGGAGTAAATACCATTAAGGAGAGAACCTCAAGATACTCCTTACCTTCTTAACAATTCGCTAGAAAATGGGCAACAGTTTGATATTTGATAAGGCAGTTTAATGTCGGGTCCTTTCCGCACTTTCATTTCCGAAATGGTCGATCCTAAACGGTTGTCGTTGATAGTGGGTCAGGCCCTGCCGCTGAAGGTGCAGGGGGAGGAAAGAAAGCATAGGACTTCATTCCTAAATAATAAAAAGACTTAGATAATATAGCCTAAGTTTAGGATAATCTTTGCTAAGTTTATTTTGGCACCCTAAAGTAAGGTTTGCTGTTTTCTTGCCCCCTGAGGAGGTGCTACTGTGACGATTTTACAGGCCTCCACTACGGAGTAGCTCTTTTCTCTGTCGGCGCGTGTCAAGCTTCTCAAGGGGAGGAAAGAAAATATAGGACTTTAATCCTAAATAATAAAAAGACTTAGGTAATATAACCTAAGTTTAGGATAACTTTTACTAAGTTTATTTTGGCACCCTAAAGTAAGGTTTGCTGTTTTCTTGCCCCCCGAGGGCTACCCAGTACTGTGACGATTTTACAGGCCTCCACTAGCTCTTTTCTCTGTCGGCGCGTGTCAAGCTTCTCAAAATCGCGTCTCCAACTTCTTTTGCCCGGGGCCCCCGCCGTCGCTCCACGTTCAGTTGCGTTGCCGCGCAAAACCCACATCCAGGTGCCGGAATATTCGCGCCGAATTTTGCATTTCGTCACCGCATTGGTTCTTATTTCCTTTATACGCTTCTATTATAATCATGCTATCATCCCATAATGTCCGCAACGATTCGTTTACGGCTCGTCATCCGCAGACATGCAGTCCCCGAAGTCAAGCTCGTATGGCCCTGCGTCGCAAATGACGATTTGACTGTGGCTAGACTCCTCGCGCTGGTCAACGAGGTAGTACCGCTCGAGAGTGGCGACTGGGGTCTTGAGGACTATGTTGTCGAGCTGTATGATGGTAAGGGCGATAGTTTCGAGCTGCTACATTTTCAGCCCGTTGGCAAAGTTTTGAAGGAGGATGACCAAGTTTTGTACGACGTCCAGCTTTCCTTCAATGCTTTCGCATACTAACAGCTTCACAGAATAAGATCGCTCTCTACCGATGATCTACGACGACGAAAGCTCAGCGGCCGACATCAGATAACAGACGATGGAAAGCATCTTATCGATGGGCTTGCATTTGGGAGGCCGTGGTTGAGGGCACCACGCGATCGTCCAGCGCTTGACCTGCCGCCTCGAAAACGAGCACGTATCACGCACGAAGAAGAGCTCGACGAAGACGACAATGATGGTTCATATGTGGACGAAGAAGAGCAGTCGGAGCAGCTCTTGCTCGAAGACTCTGTAGCCCCTGAAGTGGAAGAACCAAACAGTGTTCGTTTAAGAGTAAGATTTATGGACAGCGATCAACTCGAAGAAGAGAACGAGGATGAAGACCTTGACGATGAAAACGATATCCAGCCTACAGAAGACGTCGACGCAGAGTCTGTGGTCGACGAGGAGGACGAAGACGACGCTGAAAGTAGCGACGAGGACGACTTGGACGCGGATCTTTCTGACGAGCTGAGACTTCTACAAGAAGACAATGCCATAGTCGAGCAGACGCCTGTCAAGGAACCGGAAACTCTTCTTTCGGGAGACGATAGCCAAGATCCGCAAGCACTTCTCCCTACACACGGATTTGACGTTTCGTGGCTCGACAAGATCACTGCTCTACGAGCTGCATTTCCGCTGACACCAGTGTCCATGCTACACGACGAGATGAACCGAAACAAAGATCTGCGAAAAACGTACGAAAAATTGTCCGAAGCCAACAAGCCCGTGATCAGCTACGATGAAGCCCTTGAACGAGTCCTTCTTGGTCCTGGGTTCCCAGATGCGCTGTCGCTCGATCAGCCTGCCGATAAGGAAGATCCAGAGGATCGAGTATTGCTCCTCCCTGGTCAGACGGAGCCTAAGGACGCAACGCGCCCACTGATTCAGGAGGTTGAAGAAGAACCAGCGCCCGCCAGTACGCCACGCGTGTCGCAGAATCAAACATCAAGACCTTTGATTAGTGAAGTCCCTAATGAGGAAGATACGTCGAGCTCTAGCAGTAGTTCAGACTCTGACTCCGATTCTGATTCTGACGCTGACTCCGATGTGGACATGGAAGAGCAATCGGATTCAGAATCGGACAGCGACTCGGATGATTCAGATGATGATTCAAGTGATGACTCTGATTTCCCGGCGCCGACACCTTCGCGGCCAGCCAAAACCACCCAAGAAGACTCTGAAGATTCTGACTCGAGTGACTCTGACTCGGATTCAGATTCGAGTTCCGATTCAAGCGGCGCTGACGCTACCAAAGACGGCGCTGAAAGTGACTCGGATGACAGCAGCGACAGTTCAAGCGACTCAGACTCCAGCTCAAGTGAATCCGATTCGGAGTCAGAGCCTGAGGAGATTTCATCAAAAAAGCAGCCTCAAACGAAGCAGCCGCAGCCGCAACCTCCAGCGAACACGGAGCCCAAGACCAATGGCCAACCTAGCATAGCAGCGGCAGAACCCCCTCAAGTCCCGAAACCGCCTGGAACTGGTATGGTGAGGACGCAGAAGAGGAATGCCCGAAAACGAAATGCAAAGAGACTCAAGGCTATGCAGGCTCTAGAGGATACGCAATCTCAGCCGTCTGTCAATGGCACTGCAAGCGAGGAAGTTGAGCTTCTGGCTAGAAAGCGGGCACTTCTCAGTGCCGTGAGTGATGAGCAAGAGGATGACCCAAGCCCACCCAAGGATGCAACTATCCAGGAGACCAGACCTATGATAGTCGAAGTAGAAGTTGGAGAGGAAACCTCAGCCGTCACTACGAGCCAAGATGTAACCTCAGTCGAAGAAGAGCCTGTCCCCCCCCAGCGCCGCCACAAAGTCGACATGGGAGCCGGACGACGACTTCTCCTCGGTGCTCTTGGATTAAAGAACCCGAAGAACAAAGCGGATGAAGACAAGCTTCGCGACATTCTCATGAAGAATGTGAAGCCTCTGCAAAACCCGCGAGTTCAGGCTGAAGAAGCTAAGGTCAAGGATGCCAAACCAGCAGAAGAACAACTGGATGAAGACCCTGAAGCATGGCGAAAGAAGATCTCTTACCGGGCTGTCGAATGCTGCCATGATGATGTTGTGTTGAGTGAGCCACCATTTCCATTCGTGCAGCGATGGGACCCTCAACAACAATATGGATCAATGAGAAAGCGAAAGAGAGCATCGCAAAATTTCAACGATGAGAGCTACTACGAAGAGGATTCTCAGCAATGGAACGGCGATGAAGAGTGGAATGACAACAGTCAAAGGAAGAACAAAAAGAACAAGAAGCGAAAGAACAAGAGTGACTATAATGGAGAATACGACGAAGAGGGCGGTTCTTTTGGTGGCACAGGAGCTGACGGTGATGAAGACATTGTGTTGAATTATGATGACATCCCAACCAAGCATCGCCCCGAAGAGAGCCAGTTTACCGACACAGATGATCTCCCTTCGCTGCCTTCAGATGTCAGTACGCTGCCCAGTCTCGTGCTGTCCGACATGAAGCCAGGAATGGTTGCCACCTGGAAGCAGTTAGTCATGTCCAAGGCGACTAACTGGCAGCCCGAAATGGTGCCCATGACCGGGCTTATCCTTTCGATCAGCGAGGACAACTGCATGCATGTCCTTCTAGCGATGAGGGACCGAGAGGGAAACGACAAGGAATACGATGAGCACACAGGCCAACGGATTTATGCAAAGTTCGAAGCACCAGACCTTGATGAAGACGAAGAGGACGACGGTCGAAGAGAGATCCCGTGGGCAGAAATGTCCGACCCAAGACTAGTCCAACCAGCACCGCCACCTGCTATGCTGGAGACTTCTGCTAAGAGCATCAAGCTTCAGGCTGAACAGAACAAAACCGTACAGAATGGAAATTCCACGTCGGACAACAAGGTTAGCGCGAGAACAGATCCCGATGAGACTATGGCTGAGGAGTTAGATACGCAGAAAGTGAGAGCCGAGGTTGAGGCCGATTTGAGGGGACAGGAAACTGAAGGACAGCCCTCAGGAACCGACAAATCGACATCGATCCCTTCTGGCCAGCAACCACCACGACTTGATTTCCCGGCTTCCGGAAACGATAGTCCGATTAGCAGCTTTGTTCAGCCTCCTGTGCCGTTCGGTAAATTTGACAGTCACATCCACCAACTACAGGAATCTATGCAAGCATCCATGTCCCAGTTGCAATCTCTTTTGTCGCGTGATTCAGATAAGGGTAAAAAGGATAATGAGGAGGGAGAGAAAACAGGTATTGATGAGTCGGGTGGAGCGAAAGATGCACAAGATTCTGAAGGAGAGCCGGTACCGACAGTCGAAGGTAGCTGGGACGCAGTTATTCCCGATACTATACCGTCGCCAGAACTGCCACCACTGCCGACAAAGGACGACGCAGTTGTTGACCATCGTCTGTTGATGGTGCCCTCATCCGCGGGTAGCGTTCGCAGTGGGCGGCAACCCCCATCGGTTAGCGGCCTTGACGACCTTCCAGAGGAGCGAATTGAAGAATCAGTGGAAGGGGGCATGGTTGATGATTCTCACGGGAGAAGCGCCAGCCCGCATGTGACGAACGAATCCCGTCCGAGAAGCAGCAGTCCATTTCCCTCACTGGAGGAGATCTTTCATACAGCAAGGCAGACACAAAGTCCTTTCAAGTTCAGCCAGATGTCAGTGCCCCAGTTTATCAAGTCCGAAAAGAAAGATGGGGATTACGAAGACGCGATGCGAAAGTTGGATGAGGGCGAGGAGTCTGATCGTTCACCTGATCGCAACAAATCTTTACGGAGCTTATTACCAAATGCGACACAGCCTGAATCTCAAAGGGGAAGTCCCCTGATACGCTCGTTCAAGAGTGAGGGATCCAAGCCTGAAGCATCTGAACCTCAACGTGCTGCGACACCACCAGCATCTCAGAAAGTGAAACAAGAATCACAGTTCGCCATCCCAGAGGGCAGCCAGGTTATCGAGCTGAGCTCTAGTCCAGCATCAGTTCAATATGCCGAGGACTATGCCCAAGACAGCGAGGACGAGACTTATCAGGACTCTCCGCTGCCACAGGGTTCAGGCTGGGTGCAGAAGAAACACAGCGAAGTGAACACGCGAAGCCGTGGAAAGAGTCTGCCCGCGACGGAGGCGAAGAAGGCAACAACCGTACAAAGCCGAACTACACGTGGACAAACATCTGCTCCGGTGGCTCGAGGGGTGTCGACGAGTGCTTATAGTCAGATCAAGGGACGTAGGAAGACCACACGAAAGTTCTGACAGACACGGGATGGTTCCAAGTTATGGAAGTACTGGAACGGATGAGACAGCATCTTCTGCATCGGGCGCTCCACCAACTTATTTCGGCCTCAGGAGGCAAGAAAATAGTAAACCTTACTGTAGGGTGCCAAAATAAACTTGGCAAAAGTCACCTTAAACTTGGGCTATTTTACCTAAGTCTTATTGTCATTTAGGCTCGAGGTCCTGTGTTTTCTTTCCTCCCCTTGTTCGGTTCGAGCTATAAGGATATGGCAAGGATTGGCAAAGGGAAGCATGTATTAAAGCATTCTGTATTTTAGGGAATAATGGCGTTGGGGAAGCATAGTTAGCGTGTTCGCCTACCTAGTGTATGGCTCAAGCCAAAAGACGAAGCTGTCAAAAATCTGCACCTAATAGAAGTAGGTAGCATAAAGAAACAAGAAACAAGCTTGAAAAAAAGGCCAAGATTCACGAAACTCAAATCATTATTCTCCATCTCATTATTAATGCCCAGCGTCTCATGTGAGGACCGTCACGAACCCGTCCTTTAGTGCCAGTGCCTGTCTCAGCGCAGTCTTAGCTGCATCACGAGCAGGGCATCTCAGCCAACCAAGTCGCTTGAGCGAGCAGATGATGCAGCGAAACAACCCACCATCTTTTTCGCATCTTGCCTGGAATCTACCAGTTAAGCCTAATTTTTGTCTCTGTTCTAGCGTCTCATGAGCACTTTTTACTGAGCAGCCGTTGGCTATTGTCGCGTGGTTTGGATGTTCATCATGGGGCTCTCTTAGGGGGGAAAACATATATTGTTCGGGGCATGGAACGTGAGGTTTGTCGGTCCTTTTCTGCAACTTGTTCTGCCTTGTGAAATTGTGACTACGCTTGCTGTTGTGTTCGTTGGAGAACTGTGAATCGTTTGGTTAAGGCGGGTATATAACGACGATATCAACCTGCTGAGACGATTATCTACCACCTTGACTCTGAAATCAGTCAACTTATACGAAATTTCCACATACAAACAAGTCACTTCAAAACAAAACAATATCGCAATCATGTCGCCTTTCACCTACATCTTTACCCTTCTCGCCCTGTTGAGTATGGGCTTCTGTCTACCTACACAGACCCCGGAACCTCAACCTGCACCTACACTCTCCCCCGGTCTCCCAGATACAACAGGACTTCCAAACATTCCAGGCGGTTCATTCTTTGAAGAGAGACAAGAGAGAAACAACGCCAACCCATCTGTCTTCAACCCTCCCGTCACAGCTGCCCCCGATCAGGCAGAGCAGCTTGCGAGCATGGGCTGGGCGCAAACAACCTACTACGAGTGCAAGACGAGAGATGGAAAGGAGCGCTGTGGATGGCATATCCCCGTGTACAAGGCTGGCGCTGAGGGTCGACAAGCAGAGATTGTGCACTGGAAGGTCGTTGTTGGGATCGCATTGGGGTTGGCTATGTTGATATATGGAGGATTGTGGTGAGGAGTTGATCTGAAGATGCATTGGGTGGAGTTTGGAGTTTTGGATAGATGCGTTGATACCCTCCTGCTGCTGGGCGGCATCTGATTGATTAGAAACATTCTGCATTTCTCTCGCACACCTGTTTTCACAATGATAGAGTCATGAGACATGCATTCACGAACCGTAGAGCCATATGTGAAAACCCGCGTAAACCAGAGACGTTGTTATTTTTGATTTTGGTCCGAAACCCGAAGAACACCATTGATTTCATGCTAGTGTAATTTGAGAAGAGACGCCGGTGAAAGCAATCCTCCTCGTCGAGTCCAGAGTAGCCCCTCGCCGTCCGCCCAGCAAGTCCCTGTACCCTATGCTGATGCCGACGCCGACGAGGATGGACCGTAAATGGACGCACCACCGCATGCACGCAGCCATAGCTGCTCCCCAACCAGCCCGAGGATATACACAAGCCCAACCCAAGTCATCGAGTCGTTTATTTCTCCTTCTTGGCCTTGGCACCCTTGACCTTTGCCGTACCACGGAGGGTCTTTTGTCGGTTCTTGCGCTGCTTGCCTGTAGTTGTCTGTCAGCCTGACTAACCCTCTGTGAACTTCTGGGAATGACTGTAACGCACGCTGCTGTCGGGAGGCACGCTCGGCCTTGGTGGCGAGACCAACCCGCACCAATCGGTACTGGGGCTCGAACTTCTTCATGGCCTCGGGGGAGTCATAGACGAGGGCGAAGCCGGTGGTCTTGCCACCACCGAACTGGGTTCGGAGACCGAAGACGGAGATCTGGTCCTTCTGGGCCTTGTAGAGAGAACCGAGCTTCTCACGGAGCTCCTCCTTGGAGATGTTGGCACGGTTGGGGTGGAGGATGTCACTATTAAACGCAATCGCCGGTCAGCCCACGAGTTCCCAAGTACAGAATGACATGTCCCTATATCGTGTCCCATCGTATCCCATCGTCGATGCTTTATGCCCGCCTGTCCCAAGTTCTGAAAGCATTTTCGATAAATTCGTTATGTGGCGTACAATCGTGCAGAACAGCGATATATCGAGCAGGAAAAAAGAGGCAGGCGAGTTCAAGCATCGACTCAGGTGATGGTATCGACGAAACGCGATGCGGGAGACGGCATCATCAAGAAATCTGAGGGTATCACTCACACGACCATCTGCTTGCGGCCCAGCAGAGGGTTGCGGATGAACTTGCGAGTTCGGAGGGTGACGGGGGAGTCGTTGTCCGCCATTTTTGCCGATTGTCGTGATGGTCTCTGGGGGTTAGTTGACGGTGGAGAGACTGGGCGTTGATGGGTGAGATCGTGGTTGATGAAGTTGTCACACTGAAAATCCAACTTTGGTCGCTTAATTTCGGTCCAACCCTAATCTGCGTTGAATGTGCGCGATTTGATGCCTCGGATCTCAGGCGCCACCGCACAAGGGTTTTTTCACAGTGAAATCACGTGGGGGCGGTCGGAGAATCTTCGGTTGGAAGAGTCTGGGAATAGTCTGGGAATAGTCGGGTTTTACCAAATGCTTCGGCCTCTCAAGTTGGAGATGTCCAAGTTTCAACTCCAGTCTTTGGTGGAGATAGTGTCGTCAGGCCACTCAGTCCACAATTGAATTGAGCCTGCGATGATTCCAGGATGTCTCTCACGTAGTTCATACGAAATATACGAAATCAGAAAAATTACAAACAACCATTTCATTCCCCTCCAAGATGTCGTCAAGTTCCAACCAAGTTGACCGGTTCTATCGTCAGTATCTCCAGCTCCAGTCTGAGTTGGACTATCCAGAGGCTTCACTATTGAAGACTTCTCAGGTCCAAGATGCGTTTTATGAGAGGCTATTCGCAGATGGAGCAGTTAGATATGGACCTCCTCCACGGTTTCGGCTTCGAGTCCTCAAAGAGCTCATGTCCAGAATTGAAGCTAGCATCGATGACTGGGAAGAGTATGTAAGTCATCGTCGCTAGCATCGTTCTGTTTACTCCTTTTCCCACCAGTTGCTAACAGCATACCTAGGGCGTATCTGATGACTTGATGTCTGCGCTTTCACTCTTTCTCGCAAACCCATTGCCTTCAGAAGCCACTTCTGCTCAGCAAAAGTCCTATGTCACATACCATCTCTCTGGGTTATGTGAAGACAGCTCAGAACCAAGCCAGCAGGCGCCTCATATCACCCTTCTTGAGAACCACTCTCTCATCTCAGGCTCGGGGACCACTGGTCTACGCACGTGGGAAGCTGCTCTTCACTTAGGCTCATACCTTAGCCAGAACAGACACATTGTCAAGGGAAAGCGAGTCCTGGAACTTGGAGCTGGCACAGGATATCTTTCTATCCTTTGCGCCAACTTCCTCGGCTCTCAACACGTCATAGCATCAGATGGATCTGACGATGTGATCAACAACCTCCCCGATAACCTTTTTCTCAATGGCCTTCAAGATTCCACTCAAGTAACTCCAATGGACGTGAAATGGGGACACGCTCTTATGGGTACCGAGGAGGAGAAATGGAATGGTGGGCGCCCTATTGATGTCGTACTAGGCGCCGACATTACCTACGACAAGAGCGTGATAAGAGCCCTAATCGGGACTCTGCGTGAGGTATTTGACCTTCATCCACATGTGGAGGTTTTTATCTCAGCGACACAACGAAACGAGAAGACGTTTCAAGCGTTTCTGGATCAGTGCCAAGCTAACGGACTCGCCGTCGAGGTGATACAATTCCCAATCCCAAAGCGGGAGGTTCAACAGGGTCCTTTTTACAACGATAATGTCGCTATTCACATCTGCAGAGTTTCCAGAACGTAACCGGGCCCCTGGATTCCATACAGACACTATACTCAATTCATATCAATAGAGGGCGGCAGCTATTCGTACAATAGCGCAGTCTATCAAAGGGATGACTCCTCTGCATTCCAGTTGTGATGTCGGCGTCAACCAGTGACATTTGGATGTCTCACCATGAATTACCTATACAGAATGCGGCATCTTGATAACTCGGGCGAGCCGAAAAGCACAAAAGTTGAACGACTCAACTGTCAAACTATTGTTACAGAAAACATATTACAGTTACACTTGTTTGTGAAGCGTCGTGCCACTCGACTGATAATCGGCTCACGATAAGCGTTGTGGCCATGCAGTTCGTGGTTAGATGCCGCTCAGCTGGCTGGATTTGTCATGGGATTTTTGACGTATCAGAGACTGGCAGACTCGGATGCAACGGGCAATAGCAATTGCATGATCTCGATATGTCACTTGAGCTCGGGTATGGGGAAAGTCACACCACTGCATGCCAACCATGATGATACCTCTGAACTTTGGCTCAGAGCATGGGCCCACGATTAGCTGACCCGATGAACCTCTTTAACAGACTTCTATTTGTCTTGAAGAAATGATCAATTGCACAGATTGAAGACATGGCAAACTCCCCAACAACTTTGTCGCCTCTCAGGTACAGACCTGCACTGCAGCTTGGCCCAGACTTTCGAGGCCATTGGACGCTCAATTACTCCGTAGAACGCCATGATCAGCCTCCGAGACCCCTGAAGGCAATTGGGTTTGAGTTGCGGGGAAAGGCGAAAAGGGTTGGCTCCAGAGGGCACAATCTAGAAGTTGACAAGCCGGCGATCTTGGCTGATGATTGGCTTTGCCCCGCGCTCGATGGCGACAGGTGCTTATCATCCTGTTGGTAGTTGGAATCCCGTCAGGTTGGTCAGATGCCCTGGGGTGTAGCTTTCTTGCCAGCCAAGAACGTGGCACCCTTGGGGATGGGCGGACAAAGAGCCACGGGATCAGTGGCCTCAACTTGAAGATGATATGGGTGTAGCAGGTTCGGGAGAGTGACGGTGGAGGCCGCGGACTGGAATGTACGCTCAGGCACGGCACTTATTCAGGCTGTCGATAGTCCGTCATTGCACTCGCCTTCTTAGCGGGGAGTAGTGCTGAGAAGACCGTGTGAATGTTGGCAGTGTCTTCGAATAGACTGAAGCTTTGGATGGTACAAAGTTTGCACTGTGTCCTATCAATTGGTGATCAACCTCTTGAAGCTGCCTGTTGAAGAGGTGTTGAAGATGACGATGGAGGAGATGAGTTGTCTCGAAAAGCAGGCTGACACACAACCTCAATTCCCTGATACTACGTCGATGTACGTCGTAGGCGTACAGAGTGTAGCACGATCCAAACAGAGGCTTTTGCTCATCGTCACTTGATGCTCAAGAGTTCATACCACTTGCGTAATAGGCATATCAAAAGAGACTTTCCTAGCCGTCAATGACACACACTGACGATTACCCTAGACAGAAAAGTGTAGTTTGTCGAGAAAGACCGGCATCGCGGAACGAATCAGACGCAAGGAAATGCTAGTCAACGTTTGTGCTATGTATGCAAAGCCGATCCGATCAGACTTGCCTACGTGAGAAAGCTTCTTATCGGAAGTTTTGTAGTCTTTGTTCCGGCGATCGACTGACATGAACTAGCAGATCAGCAGGCGAAAGCTTGCCCAAGCTTTTGGAGCTCTGAGCCACGAATGTGATCAACGGACAGCTATCGGCATGTTTTGTGCTGATTACGATTGATTCCCCAGAAAAAACCCTTTCCGTTTTGCGGACTTTATGAGGTGATGTTGGTGTTTGAAACGTCATGTTTCTTTTCCCACCAATCCGTCGGTAATCGGCTATGCAAGCAAGTCGATCACGACGAGAAGCGCGCAACGCCCCTGAAAATCAACTGATGATCCATCCATGTTGCATCAATTGAATTGAGTACTCTACTGTCGAGTTGCGTATCAAGGAAAAAGAACGAAAACATGTATATTTTTCGTCTCATCTTGAAAGCTAGTACCTAGGATAAGCTCCCTTGTTTATTTCGGGAAGAGCTCTAATCTTGCAGGGGCTCATCCTGGACTTCAATTTACTCTGCAGCAGGGGACAGCACCTCGATCGTTATCATGAGGATTACAAGGATTCAAGCAAGAGCCCACAGCTTTTTCAAGGACGGGGAATTGGTGATTACGCATTGTGCTTGTTCTGTCACAGTCTCTCTTCTCCATGGCTCCAGTGTATTATGTGTCAAGTCCGCAAGCGGCCGAGCAAGTTCGTCACGATGGAGCCAGTTCGCAACACCAAACAAAATCACCCCACGATACCTCGTTATCAACCCACGAAAAACTCCCGCCTGTAGCCGTTTTTAACTGCCCTACAGTACAGTTTTGAATGAGTGAGGGGGGAGCCTGGAGGGTTGCAGCCCGGGAAACAGGGCATCCATCCACCAACTGAATTGGAATTGGAGTGCCTTATCACCCCAGCTCAGCGGCACAGTGCAGCACCCAAGCCCGGGCTCCATGTGCAAATCCTCTATCTAGAGTATGTGCGGATATTCAATCGTGACCTATTCTTGCATTGCCGGTTTTTGGAACTACTGCAACGTTCTTTCTATCAGGCAATTACTTGTTTTCACCGGCTGCAGAATATTCTGCACGTGGGGTCAGGCGGTGACCCCAGGGAAAGGATCTCTAGGCTGTAAGCTGCAGAGATTGTAGAAAAAGACCTGGAGAAGCAGAATCCACAGTTCTTTTTTCTGAGAATGCCGGTCAGGAATTAAAGGGCTCAATACCAATCGTCCATGGCACGGGCACCATCTTCCATCCCCGGCGCCACAAGGTCCTCGGCACAAGAATTGAACGAGCTATTTTACATAAGAATTGCTGCTTGGAGTACACTATCAATCGCACGAGGATAGTGAGGGGGAATTGACAGCTTCGGTGTTGTACTTTATTGGAGGAGATATCACCGCCAAGCAATCAATATTCGTATAGTGTGCAGTAAGCACTGCATCGTGCTTCAATGGATATCAGCCATGATATCCATATCTCTCGCTCAAACTCCGGACCGGGTCTGACCCGTGCCTTTAGACCTGCATTTAGAGTGCAGAAATAAATACAGCAAAGAGCCGCATAAGCTTAACCTAATTTACCTACATATTTTTATCCCTTAAGCTCCTGGTCCTAAGCTTCTTTGTTTTCTCAAGCGGGCTCAACCGGGGAAGCATACATAGTATCGTGAAATGCATGCACCACAGACGAACGAGTTTGCGTCTCCATATCAATGGGGAATCAATCCACTTTCCACGTACGCTACGATATATCTACAGTAACATCAAGCAAGGAAAAGAGCTCTAGATCGAGTCTGAATCGGAAACTCATGAATAAGAAAAACCTCGCTGTCTCATGTCCTGGAACATCGGTTAGCTGCTAGTTGGGTGAGCTTATAAGCGACCAACCGTTTTCGGGAGTAGCAAGACATGAAATGTCTCGATATCAACATCTGGAATCATGCTCATTGAGGTGGATGATGGCGCGAGAGCCACACGGCGATTAACGTTGTCAACGACAACTCACCAAAGTAACCCAACCCAAAGAACCCGGTGAGAACTTATCAGACCCTTCCATTCTGTTCAAGACGGGAAGAAACTGGAAATAGCACTGTGCCAACCTGAATACAGTGCAGTACTGTACATACATGGCCAGTCTAAAAAAAGGGCTTCACACCATCCACAGCGCACACATCATAATCGCAGCCCATCCCGTCACATCGCCAGCGGATCCACAGCCAAAGCTTGATGCCCAGGATCTTCTGTCAATCCCTGTTCCTCTTCCTCGTCTTGATTTCCCAGGTGTCCCAATAGGAGGGGGCCGGCGCCCCCTCCCCGTGGCTTCGGGCTAGCTCCAGTGAGTGCAAGTTTGCCGTTCAGCGGCTAGAACGACACGGTCTTAACTCATAATGAACAAGCAAGACGAGAGAGAGAAGAAAAACAGAGTGTGAGAGCTAGACTTACAGTGGACGAGGGCTCTAAATGGTGGACAGGGGGGGATGGATGATTGTTGTATTTTCTACTTCCAGACATGGCGGTTCCTGGTGCTGACTCGTTGGTCGAGAGCTGGAGATTCCCCTTCATTTCCCATTCCAAGGCTTGGGGACTGGCGTACCTGGATCTCGTACTTGGTACATTTGAGACTCACCCCTACTCTAACCTACCCCTACAAGCTTCAGTCAAATTCAATCAGTTCAGTCCAGTTCCAATCTATTTGCTGACCCCTCCCGTAAGTTACATACCGCATCGACCGTAGCGTAGCTTCTGTATTCTAGCGGGAGTGCCAATCCATATCTTTATTAATGAACCACCCTGCTCCCCCCATAACATGAGCATCATACTACTTCTTATCATCCAGCATCAAGCTTCAATACTCTGTATAACTATACCAAACACCCCCGTCACACCAATTCTTGATCCCTCATACTCATCCATCTTACTCTCACATATAGTCAGTTGACTGCTCGTGTATCGTGGACATTCCAAGCTCCTATCATATCACCACCCACACGTTTCTATACAAGCTTGAGATTGGCCCCCTTCAGCCTTGAGTAACCACAACGTATTATCCGACGATCGACACATAGTACCTACATCTTACATTGCAGCTTGCATTTACGATACACTGCACCGGCAAAAGGTCACAAGAATATTTATACACTGGACGACCCGACTCAAAGTGTTCGCGACGACACTATAACCGCGACCCAAGCTTATACATCATCCTCCCAATTACTACATAATCGCTTCGATGGTCTCGTCATTAGACGTGAGACCCCATTTCTTCTCCGGGCACAACCGATCAACATAAGTATCGAGCATCAGTAGTACACCAGCTTCATATTCAACAAGTCCAGCATCAAAAATGGCCTCCACCGGCGCACAATCATATACCCTTGCTCTTCAGAAGTACATGCTTCTGACAGAGCAACACCAAGAACTATGCGATCGCCTCGACCAGATCCGACCCGAGTTCAACATGTCAAGCTGTTCCCACAACTCTTCACCATCCACATCGCCAACCCGATCTTCCTCATCACTCTCGCTCCCGCCCTCACCGAAGCGCCACTCCCGGAGCGGACGACACCACTCGCGCTCCCACGCCCGCTGCAGCGGCTGGGAGGACCGCAATGAACTCACCACGATTCCCGATGAGGAGACCATCTTCGAGATTTCAGCAGAAGAACAGCGCCTCTCGGAGGTCAACGAGAGCATCAAGCGCACTCTGACAGAGCTTCTCAACTGCAACAGTGTTCGCGCTGACCGGGCGTTTAGAACATGGGTGCAGACAAGGCTCATGGAGACTGAGAAAGAGCTTCGCAGCGGACGAAGGCGACGAAGCTCTGGAAACGAGTAAAACTGAAAATATTTACTCGTATATTTTTCGCCATCACATCATGCCGACACATACTCACGCAATGTCAATGGTAGACTTGCGCGGTGGCAATATACGCCCCCTCCCCAACACAAGCAAAACTTGGCATTAATTCTAATACCTCTCTCATTTGTATTTTTTACCTGCATTGGCGAAGGCGTTTACGGTCTCAACTGGAGCTGGGAAGAGAAGGGAAAAGCTCACATTGGTACACACATTCTGGGCAATATCGGACTAGGGAAATACTACAGCATGCTTTGCGAAAAAGCGATTCTTGGGGGGTTTATTCTTCTTTGTTTCTTCCCCATACCCATTTCACTTACACACACACACAATCTTCGCTTCTTGTCTATTACTTCATTTTTAGGTTCTGCAGAACCAACCTGCATATTGCGGGATCCGCTCTCCGTGGCTTTTTTATCTTTAAACTTTCATTTACATTTTTGCCAAAGCCACGCTGGATCTCGGAGGCATGAAAAAACGCCACAAGTTTATTACATTACCATCATGAAGATCTCCCGAGGAGGAGTTATTAGTCTTGTTAGCGATAGCATCAAACAGTGCAAATGAATGCAATTTCGCAAAACAGCCTTATCTATTCAAGCTCTCATCTTTGTAAAAGTGAATGCATTCCCGGGTATCATCACCCGGTCTACCACATAATCTCCAAGAATGCATGACCCCAAAATGTAAAACATCCAATTACATGTATCTACCCCGAAGTTTTCCTCTCCCCCAAATGCACGTCCGGCCGGCCCCGCTCGCTGCTATTGGAATTGTAAATTTATAGAGAAAAAAACAAGCGTCTTACCCACAGAGATCGTCCTTTGAGACCTCCCCCCTGCTGCATCAAAAACCCGTTGGGGGAAATGAAGATCATCTCGTGCACACTCGCTAACCCAAGATTTCTTCAACTAATTAAGCGCCCGGGCGCTTCTTTTGCGATAACGGTTCTGCGCTAAGAATGTCTCTGATATGAGCTACCAGTGCGCTTGGGCTTAATCGATCACGATCGGGGAGTTCACTTTTTGCCACTGCGTACACCGCTGATGTGGTCTGGACCTGAGGATCGACCAAGGCTGTGCACACCGAGTGGTGAAAGATGTTGAGTGTATGTGAGTGTGTGGTACTGTAGCATGACCGTCAGGGACTGTGACGTTAATGGGCAAGCAGGTTTTTCGATATATTACCTACAGCAGGACACAAGCTGAAGGCAAAGCGGATGCTATGATGCTGTAGGGTGGCCTGAGCGGTTTGGTTCTAGTGATTGTTACATCACTGGATAAAGAACAGCCTTTGAGCTTTGACTGAGCTGAGGTTCATTGAGCAGTTGCTCCGGGTGAACAGTCATTGCTGAAGGCGAAGCAGGGTTGTCATTACGGGGAAACCATGTCATTCCCGTCCTACAGGAAGCAGGATAACCATGATCCTCACACATCCACTTTGAGCCTCGAAGACGTACATACCGGGAAGTCTACCCTAGCGCTCCCGTGGATGACTTTCTACGCGGTTCACCGAGACGTCACCTCATATCACCGATGAAAATGACTTGAAACCTCGTTGTCGATCACCAAAGCAAAACCACAACGCTCCTCCAACGGTGTTTCTTCAAACGGCCAAGACATTTCTGATAAGGCACATATGATGCTTTATCCCGGACTGTCAAACCCAGAGCCTTGACATGATATGACGTAGACAGGTCAACTGCGCAGGAACATCGAGATCGGGATAACTTCACCTTCCAGAAACAAAGAGTCTCACCTAGAAACAAGAATCCTTGCCAGTCATGGGGTTTGACAGGCGGGCGATCCGGACATTTTGCTCCATGTATACGCCCCCTTGGCACTCCGTTCTACATATCGCCAGAACAAGAGGAAAACTTCTTTGTTTAAATGATAAGGGTTCTTGCTAGAACGTCATTTTTAGCGGTTCTTGTGGGTTGGGTAAAACAAGGATGAGGATTAAAGCTGAGAGCCGTTTTCTTGAATTTTGATCCACATGACAGGCAAGGTATTGGTAGTTGACTGCTGTAGACTCTTGTCTTGTTGGGAGAAGTGATTCGACCCTGTGAAAGGCGCACGGTACAGAAAACTGGTTGAGCGGACCACGTGAGAATATTAGAATGTTGTTCAATAAATCAGGAACTCCATGTGGAATATCCAATGTTTACGACTGAGGATCGTTGAAACGAGAACGAAGCGTTGCTTGAGGAAGCAGCCCGTCTACGGGCGATGTCGGGGTACATTATATAAGACGCAAATAAATCTCACGCAAACAGATGTCGTAAGTTTTGACACGAATGAATAGCATGCCGACAATGAGATGCGGTTCTGTGAACTTGAAGTCATCGTGTGATTATGTAATTTGGTTAGCGCCACCTGTGGCGCGCACCTTCTCGAAAGCTTCGCGACAGTGGGTGGCTGGAGCAGGTACCTCAGACAACCTTCCATCTAACTCAGATATTCTTGTGACAACGCGTCCTTCTCTTCACAACCTCTTTTTCGCATTTAATCAATTAATTTGGCATCGCGTAAAAGAGGAGATACCATCAGTTGTCATGTCGGTTCTCTTAGAGACCAGTGAAGGCGACATTGTCATCGATCTTCTGGTCGACCATGCACCCAAGCTTTGCGAAAAGTAAGTCATCCCAACGCCACCTTGTTTCTATCAACGAGTCGCTGAACTAACAGATGATATAGCTTTCTGAAACTCTGCAAGGTCAAATACTACAACTTCTCGCCTGTTCATTCTGTCCAGAAGAACTTCTCCTTCCAAACCGGCGATCCTCTCGGCCCTCTTTCCAAAGATTCTGATGGCGGCTCTTCAATATGGGGTCATTTATCCGGCGACCCGGCGAACCGAACATTTCCGGCCTTCTTCCACCCCAAGTTGAAACACTTGGAGCGAGGAACAGTCAGCATGGCTACGGCGCCCCTCCAGTCCGATCCTGATACACGTGTGGCTGGATCTCAGTTCATTGTTACATTGGGCGAAGACACGGACTATTTGGATGGAAGGGCAGCGGTCTTTGGAAAAGTTGTCGAAGGCTTTGAAGTGCTGGACAAAATCAATGAGGCGATCGTCGACGAGAAGGGTTACCCGCTTATCGACATTCGAATTAAGCATACGGTTATTCTAGACGATCCGTACCCCGACCCGCCTGGCTTGAGGGAACCGAGCTCGAGTCCCCCTCCGACCGCCCAGCAGTTGAAGACTGTTCGAATCGAAGACGAGGCAGCATTACACGCGGATGACGATGTCGATGAGGAAGAGTTGGAAAGAAGGCGTCGCAATCGCGAGGCACAGGCGCAAGCTCTCACTCTGGAAATGATGGGAGATTTGCCATTTGCAGAGGTCAAACCTCCTGAGAACGTTTTGTTCGTTTGCAAACTGAACCCCGTGACTGGCGACGAAGATTTGGAGCTCATCTTTGGTCGTTTCGGCAAGATTTTGAGTTGCGAAGTTATAAGAGACCAAAAGACTGGCGACAGTTTACAATATGCATTCATCGAATTCGAAGACAAGGCGTCATGTGAGACAGCCTACTTCAAGATGCAGGACGTTCTCATCGACGATCGCCGCATTCATGTCGACTTCTCCCAGAGTGTCAGCAAACTGAGCGATGTGTGGCGAAAAGATACGAACAGCAAGCGAAGGGCGACTGCTCATCGAGGCGGCTGGGGAGGTGTGGATGCGCTCGAGAAGCGCCGACAATACCGAGACGAGGGAGAAAGGATTACGGGTGGTAATTACAAAATGGTTCACGGGGAAGAGGAAATGAAAGGCAAAATGGGGCGCAGTGGACAGAATCAGGAGAAGGATGATGCACCGCCTCCGAAATCCCGTGATGATGAAGGGCCATCACGCCGACGAAGTCGGAGTCGGAGTCCGCGTCCAAGAGATCGAAGTCGGGATCGATATCGCAAACCACGAGATGACCGTCAAGGCGACCGGCGCGATAGGGATCATGATAGGAACCGATATCGGGACCGTGGCCATGACCGTCGAGACCGAGGTAGAGAAAGGGATCGATATGGACGGGACGATTATGATCGCAGGTCAAGGAGATAAGGAAGGAGTGGTGGATTGCGAAACGCATCACAGCAGTGCAACGCTCACAAGCACTGGCGCACTGAGGCGCAATACCATTGACGGCAAGCATTCAGCGTTACTCTGCTATGCAACAGCTTCAGCTAATTTTAATACGGAATGCATCGTACGGCATTACACGAAAATGGAATATCCCCATAACACGAGTTTGACAGCTACCTTGACAGAGAACCTCGTTAAATTCAATGCTTTACTTCGTGATATGCAAACACCAACTTCCTCTCATCTCACATACGGTCCTTTACCGGAGCATCTGCCCCAAGCAACGGAAGACAATGTGGACTGCTCAATTGAGCACGCACTGAACACCGTCTACGCATGAGCGACGTTATTCTGACCGAAATGTACCGATGACCGTGGGTCGGCGGGGAGGATCTGTCTCCCGCTGTTGAGCGACGACGGCGTCGCTCTGGATGAGATTTCCGGGCCTACCCCATTTCTTTTTGCCATGGCATCGCTTGCCGGCGATATCCCTAAGCTACTACCATCACTTTTGACGTTGTCATACCCGAAAGCTATGTTTTGGACGTTCAGCAGATCACAACGACCAGCAAGGGGAATCCACTCTCGTCAAAGCATCCAGACATTATAGACCACCCCACTATATGTTTGGCTTTGCATCCAAATACTGTTTTTTGTACGAGCTTGCTGGCTGCCTGTCATTCATTCGAACACTCCAGAATCTGTCTCTGCTTGTCTACCTATAGATCAAAAACCCGTCACTCTCGGCTATGCTTGCTTCTCCTGTGCCTTCTAGAGACACGGGCGGGCACAAACTCCAGCTCATCAATGCAAGGGGTGAGACCGCCATGTTATCACTACATCAAAGACTATGTAACACCCCAAGTAAGGCTTGTTACGGTCGAGCTTGGGCATATTCGACGAGCGTCAAGCCCTGAGCCCTGTCACCTGAGCTGTCTTAGTCAACGAAGATTCCTTGAACAGGCTCTGTCCGGGCTGAGAGATGCGGCTGCTGTCCAGGGTACGTAGATGGGTCAATACGGTTGTCTCAGATCGCCAATGAGCTCGGTACTGGTAACAATGACTGGGGACGAATTGGCTGTACTACGTTGAGGTACTCCGATATCTCTCAACGACACGAGCTACGGGTTTCGAGGACCGATGACCGAAGCAGAAGCAATGTTGCCTGGCAATTGCATCATTGCAGCTTTGGTCATACATAGCTCGGGGATCCATCCGTCAACAAGACGGCAAGATAGTAAGTTCTGATCGGACAGTGTTGTGGACTTTGGCCCATGTAGTGACGCCGACACGCCATGCCCAAGCATGAAATTATTCAGGCAAAACTTGTCGAAATGTGCAACTGCGAGACGCCAGAGCCCCGTCCACCGGGTTTAGCGGCCACGGGGCGGGCTTGACTGCGATTTCAGTCTCCAACGGGAGCCGACATAGAATCAATATAGGCCCAGCGGCCTTGTGATGTTTCTGCTAAGGAAGCAGTTTCAGATTGTTCTCTGCATGTGATCCAACCTCCGGATCTTCATATCGAGCTTCCCCGCGACTGTTTTGCGGATCGCTACAGATCATTGCTACAATCAAGGGTATAAAATCCTAGTTGAACGGAGTTTTGGTCAGCCATCAAGCAGTCTATCCTCGTCCTTTAGTGGGCCACGAGAGGCTTCTAGGTGAACCCCTTGGCTGAGTGACCAATAGTATTTATTGGTGGAAGCACAGCGCGGGTAGACGCAGCTCCATGCGTCACACCTTAAATGACAGTTGGGCGAACAGCCTCTCGTCGGGTTATTGCTGAAAGAAATTTCCGCCCTGGATGCTGCGCTTGCTGTATTATCACGGACCATATTCTCTGTTGAGAATTGGCGTTGTCTTCTCACAGATTGTGGGGCAAGGAGAGAGGAAAGAAGGGAGCTCAGGAACGTGCTTCATCATGCTGGTTATCTCGCCGTGCTGTGCATGCAGTCTGGGCATGACTTATGAACCGAAATACGATAGATGGTTGTTTCTCGAGTTGAGGAGACTTGTCCCTGAACCAATTGAAACCGCCTTGACTCAAAAGCACGGCTGTTTGATCCAGCTTTGAAATGAAGTGAAGACATCGAACGATGTCTAGGTTATTGCGTCAAGTTTGAGATTCTTCGTACAAGCCTCGTTCGGTCAATGGATTTGGAGACGAGTGATTTCACAAACGAACTTGTCTTTGCCTCTACTACTTGAGACAGTTCTATTGTTTGGGGAGCCACCGAGTGGAATCGTGCCTCAGCTCGAAGGGTGTCAGCTCCAAGCCCTATGCGTTTGATGCAAGCAAGACATCGCGCCACACGAACGATAAGGGCAAGACCTCCGCCACTGGTAGCAAATCCCTGTAGAAGAGCATCTGTCCGTCTCTCGTGGCGTCCTTACCGAAATCTGTTCTCGATGCGCAGCCGCAGACTCAAGGTTGTTCCAACTGCAAGTCATCGGACCTGGATATCCTATCGGTTCCCATGGTCTCTGGACGTGGTAGTGCTTGGCTTTATTCCTGCAATGCATGCCGTTTCAATACGGGCTCTGGCTTTCATACTATATTTACACTCGCACCGATACGCACCGTTTGGCGGCCTGTCCCCAATGTGGATAAGAGTCCTGGCTGCCACTCCTTGCTTTTTCATGTTGCTGGCTCTTGAACATTTGGGAAGTTAACCCTTTGTATACTGGTTTTGCAGATCTAACGCCGGACAACTCAGCTCATTTGTGGGGGCGCGTATTCTTGTGTAACCATCGCCACGGTGGCATACCTTTTTTCGTCAAGCTGTGATCATTCTTATGCCGTTTGTGTGCTGCCTTTCATTTTTGTGTTGGGACTAATGTTCAACATCAGAGTGCCCAATACAAGCAAACGAAAGCCATAGGATACTGCACTTTGAGTGGGGCTTGGAGCAGAATCCTGCATCTTACACATGCAAAGACTCGCCGTGAGAAAAGAAAATTCATGGAGCAACGTCAAAAGCAAGTCAAGCAGCGTTTCAATGGCCTAAGATGGCTGTTGTGGTGTGTGAGGCGACCTTGTGCCTCAGTCTCGCCCCCTGGACTGACGGGAAGAGTTTCTTTCCATGGGCACCAGCATTAGATGCCTTCTCAACCACGTTTTCAGGTGTTTGTTGTCGAAACATTAGTATCTGCAACAGCATCTTGGCTTCGATATTACCGCACGCACCAGCAAGGGTTGTAGACCCACCACCACCCAGCTACCGGGTCAAGAGGCTGCGATTCTATCGAGATTCGTTGATCGTTAGCATGGATTGTAGATGACCCGTCCGTGTATAAGACAAGATCAGACAAGACAATTGCAAGGGACAAGGTCCAGAGCTTCATGGTTGGAAGTCTACTGTGCGTGCTTCATATACCGAAGTACCTGTCGATTACTGTAGTGCACGCCTGTTACACAACTGGATCACAAGCAGAAAGTAGCTACAATTCTTGACGACTAGCGTACGTTGCGCGACAAGCGAAAGATATCTCTGCACTCCAAGCTCTGGTGGAGGCTAGATCAGTTAATCGTCTAGATTCACAACTGGGTTTCGTGGTTCCATTGCAGGCCTGACCTTGTCTGTCAAGGTCTTGTGTCTCGGTGGGGTTTGTCAACTGCTGCCCCAGACATAATATCCGTTTGCCGTTATGGGCTAAGGCGGTCTCGTCTTGACTACAGCTTGAGTGCTTCCATTGTTCCAAGACAGGACAGGAGCTGTTTGACAAACAAAACGGATTGGGATCTTGGACTAGCTCGGTTGTTGCAGTGCCAGATCTGCACGGACTTGCTTATCGGCCGACGTCTCGCTTCAAGTGTCGTATGGCATGGCAGCACAGTCGCACCCTCAACTGTGTACTTGAAGAGCAATTTCTATGACTTCAGCACGACTCAGTCCACTCCAGATAGAGACAGTCCGTGTGGGGATCCTCGTTTCAGGTTCTGAATAATCCAGCCCAGGCGAGGCCATCTGCATCTCATACGATCTGGGGAAGCCCAAGCCCGATCAACTAGATCTGGCTGCTGCCGTTTTAGGTTGGAAGCCCGTTTGTATTCGCTCCATCAATGCCATGATAGTGAGAGATCGCTGCCTCATGGTAATCCTGCCATCATGCAAGCCACATGTTGTTATCCGTGGCATTCTCGCAAAGCCAGTAACCTCCAGCCAGACAATTTTTGCGTAGCGCTGATAGGTGAGGAGAACGTTGAGGGAGGGCTCTGGGCAAATGTCATCTGTTGTACGAGGGTGTCTCTCCATTGCACAGAGCACCGGAGGAGGTGCCTCGATATACTATACTCCCTGATTGAGGTGGATCTACTCGGTGCTGCCAAAGATTAGGGCCGTTTATTGGTAGGAAGGGGAAGTCGTCGTTGAGCTTGGGCGAGCAAACACTATCCAAACGGCCATACCCAGGAGCGACCTAAGTCAGTGAGTGGTACGGAGTATATCAGGATGCCATCGGCCGCAGATCTTCTGGTCTTTGGATCTCTTGTTTCTTTCGGTCTCGCTGATTTCTGCTTCCTCAAAAACTCCAAGTTCTGTCAGACCGCAGTTGACGGGAACTGGTAATCTTAGTCTTTCACTCAACTGTTCAACAAATCCACGGCAACAAACTCATTGTTCACTTATAGTCCCTTGGTTGCCGAGAGTCCCGACGGACGAGTGCTTGCAATCCGGGAACGACTCCAAGCTTTGGACTTTGTCTTTTGACAGCCGTGGGTTCTTTTTTGAGACTACTCCTGTGATAAGACATCACCCAACAAGGAAAATTGTCAATCTCTATGAGGCAGTTCAACGGACAGCCACTCTGAGTCTTGATTTAGACTCTAGTCCTTCGTTTTCACCACTCGAGTACACGTGACTGGACCGGCACAATGGTCAGTCCAAACTGCTACTCGACAGATCCGCGGCGGTTTGGGCCGAGCCGGGTGAATATCTTCTCATACCCGGAGCGTCGGGGGACCGCTTACCCCATTCATCCTGACACGAGGACAACCATCATGAGCGACAGGGATGACGATGTGACTCCCCAGAGGAAGCGCATCGCGGTAGCAGTAAGTGCAAACCTTCCCCATCCCCTTCCTTACCTGGTGTGTGGTGTGTGTGCGAGACTTACATAGTTGTGTAGCGGGCTAACAACAGATTCAGTGTGGTCGGTGTCGAAAGAGGAAGATTCGTTGCAGTGGCGATACTGGCAACGGAGGACCATGCACCAACTGCAAGAATGCAGGCCATGAGCCTTGCCAATTCCTCAGAGTATGTTTCCACGTAGAGTGGTGCTGCGTAGTTTTCTGCTTACACTATGGACTAGGTTGCGTCTCATGAAGCACCTATTGTGAAGAGTGAAGGCTTTACTTACAGCCTTGAAGCTTCTCGACAGTACCAGGCGAGAGGAAGCTCTGCCATATCGTCCCTGCCCTCGACTGCCCCAGCTTATACTGATGGCGTGTCATCCTACACCAGTGATCCATTTGTCTATCGTGCCCCTGCTACCTATGGATATGGTACGAAGCCGTACTGCCCCCTTGCAACCTGGGGACATGGATACGCGGATGATCAAAGCTACTACAACAGCATGTACCAAGCACCCTACTCCTCAGTTCATGACTCGGAATATGCGATCAGCCATCGAATCGCCTCAGGAACCCCAGGCAAGTCTGCCCTCTGCGTGGACATGGAGCCAAACTACGCCTACAGTGGTCCAAACAGTGTCACGAGCCTGGTACATCGACCTGCTCCAGTGACGACGGACTCAGCAAGCCTCGCGTACCAGACCATGATGCCAGACTCCACCAAGAGCCTGGGTTATCAGAACCTCCCTACTGACTCGAAGAGCCTTGGCTTCCAGAACATGGCAGCAAGCGTCAGCATGGGGGACAGGCTACTGCCCGCACCAGTGGGACGGACTGCGCTACCCAACTCGATGGGATCGTCTTACAAGAACGATTCTGGTAGCTTTATCTACAGTAGCAGTAGCAAGTCGCCGCAAGCTTCGACATCGGATACGTCGCCTGTGAGCAGCACCTCCGAGGCGCCCTCGAGTTACACAAGTTACGAGTCCTCAAGCATGTCCTCCACCTCGGGCTGTCTGCCCTCGTATCCCACGAACCTCGCTTCTCAATACGGCCGCCAAAGCAACGACTACTACTCCTACACTAATTCTTCGGATGCATCCGTGCTGGGACCGGCCGATTCCATGCGTCAGGGCCCTGAGATGACGTATCGCTACATAGACACAACCAACTCAGTCACTGCGGCACCTCCAACTACTGCTCGTCGCGACATGCCCACCCTTAACAGCGGTGGCATATCATCCTTCCCGCTGGGCCACAGCAACTCACACTACATGACGCACCAATCTGCAGCTTACATGATGCCTCCTGGCGATCTTGGAAGCGTTGGGGCAGACGCCGCCGCAGACAGCTACCGCAAAGCCACGGGGACGCTGCGAGCTTGATATCTATTTGATACGAAGCAGGAAAACTCGAATGAGCTGCGGCTAGTATCACTGTACATTGTTTGCTTTCACTGATAAACGGTTTTGAGGTTTTACAGTGCGCTATGTTTTCATTTGGGCAGGCATTTCGGCCATTGCCATTGGCTTTTCACTGTCTGTTGCAATGGTTTGGGTCTTTTCGGGGTCAACGGAGTTGAAGTCGTTGACGAGGCACGAAAACGCGGACTATATGCTGTGATGGGACGAATGTTCAACCAATGCCAGTTCGCTTGTCATGGACGAATTACTCATCGATCGTCCCGCCGTCGGAACAAGCTCGACTTGGGAGGCTATTAGTCCTCCAGAGAATTCGCAAGACGATGAGCACAGCGTTCACCGGGGAAGCACGTCAAGCGTTGGTTTGTGCCACGGTGGCGCCTCGGTCGAGTCTTATCTCGCACCCCGATACATGAGTTACGTGTTTTTCCTTTCTTTTTTCCCCATTCTATTTGCATGATTGGTCGTCAAAGTGTGCAGCATATCGATCTTTTCTTACCTTTGACCTCCTCTGGCGTTTCATCCCCAGGGCCTTGCCTTGCCTTGCCTTGCAGCCCTTGATTTTGGAGTCTTTCGGCACAAGAGAGGAGAACAGGATGCTGCGCCGGTGAATACAGTCATACCATTGGGCCCAGACTGCATGAGTTGTCAGACCTTGGAGTTCTGGGAGAAGGGAGACGAGGTGTTTTGGTCTGTTCTGTTCTGTTGGGTGCACAAGTCTGTACATTGCTTTATTTTCGGACAACAAAAAACGGTGAAAGTCAAGATTGAGAGTTGGAACTGGTCGGATAATGGATGGATAATGAATGACTGGACTTTGTCTCAGCCAAGTTAGATGAAAGAGCTGCCGTCGTTTGACGAAGCACCTGTGTACATGTATGCAGCACCTTGATTGAGCATTGAGTACTCGTTAGTGAGTCTGCTCCTCAATAACATGTATCTTTACGATGTGTATCCAATGTTGACCAATCTTGTTGTGAACTGTCTTCTGAATAAGGTAGTTGTCATCACGCCAAATGAGAGCCCTTGAGTTGCAATCTAACACCCCTGATATCGTGTAATGAGGCTCACGATCACCCAAAATAGGAAAAAGACGAGTCGATAGTCCCAGGCCCACAGCGGGGTTCTTGGACGTTCTAAAAACGGAGCTACTCCGGTACCTTTTCCTACAAGAGCCCGGAAGCACCACGTTTGTGTCCCGTCGTTATAGCGGTTAGAGTGCAGGTGGTTCTCACTGAAGGGAGGGGTCAACGTAACTGAGGGACGGGCAATGAATGCTGTGACTTCCCCTCCACGGGCTCCGTCATAGGTAACTGCTGTCATCATCTGTTTTCTGTTTGGCCAACTTTGCAATTCCTGATATTTTCTTTTCTTCTTTGCGATTGATAGCTTAGAAGGTCTTCTATCCACGGCAAATACTTGCGCCCCGAATTCAGACCGGGACTTTTGACCCCTTCAAGCTAAGCTATAGCTACTAACATTGTCGCATTCACCGCCGACAACCAACAGCGCAAATATGCAGGTTCCTCTACTTCGTCTACAATGCGGCGTGAACTCGTACGCCTGGGGAAAGAAGGGCAATGATTCTGCCGCTGCGCGATTTGCGGCCGCTACGCCCTCTGATGACCTGAAGATCGAGTCTGATACTCCATACGCAGAGGTGAGCATCTATATACTGTGTGTCTAGCTCATACTAACAATTGTCTGCGCAGTTGTGGATGGGAACTCATCCCTCGAACCCTTCTCGAGACCTCAACACCGGCCGAACCCTCCTCGATCTCTGCGAGGACAACCAGTCCCTCCTCTCGCAAACCATCTCCTCCCACTACGGCAGCAAGCTCCCCTTCCTCTTCAAGGTGCTCTCCATCGCAAAAGCGCTCTCGATCCAAGCCCACCCCAACAAGAAACTCGCCGAGCAACTCCACGCTCGTGACGCAAAGAACTACCCCGATGACAACCACAAGCCCGAAATGGCCATCGCCATTACCCCCTTCGAGGGTCTCTGCGGTTTCCGACCCCTCAGTGAGATTGCTCACTTCCTCGACACAGTGCCTGCGCTGAGAGCGCTCGTGGGTGAAGAAGCTGCGAAGGAGTTTGCACAGGTCGCTAAAGAGGGTGACGAGGGTGTTACGGATGAGAAGAAGAAGTTCTTGAAGAAGGCTTTTGGCGCGCTCATGGCGTCGTCTGCTGAGGATATTGCTGAGCAGATGGCCAAGCTTGTTGAGCAGGCAGAGAAGGAGGGCGCTGATTTCGCTGGCGGTGGTGTCCCAGCTACTTCTGGCGAGAAGCTCGCTGAGCTTGTGAAGCGAACACACGGCGAGTTTGGCGACGACATTGGATGCTTTGTGCTCTTCTTCCTCAACTTTGTCACACTGGAGCCTGGTGAGGCCTTGTTCCTTGTCGCCGACGATATTCACGCCTACATTTCAGGCGACATCATGGAGTGCATGGCAGCCTCCGACAACGTTGTCCGCGCCGGTTTCACACCCAAGTTCAAAGACGTCTCGACCCTCGTCGACATGCTGACCTACAACTTCGCGCCCATCGAGCAACAAAAGATGACACCCACCGAATATCCCTACGCAACACTCAACCGCAACGCCTACAGCTCCGGCTCAGGGGTCGTGCTGTACGACCCACCCATCGAGGAATTCAGCGTCGTGCGCACCCTGCTTCGCGGTGACGGCGCAAAGGCTACTTTTGAGCCCATTGAGGGACCTAGCATTGTCATCTGCACGAGCGGAAAGGGAAGAATCGCCGTTGGACCTACGAGCTATGAGATGAAGGAGGGGCATGTGTACTTTGTTGGTGCTACGGCTGAGCTTGTGCTTGAGAGTGAGGGGGGCGAGGATGATGAGTTCACGACGTTCAAGGCATTCTGTGAGATAGATGACTCTGAGAAGCAGAAGCTATAGAAGATATGGGTGTGGTATGGTTGTGAAAATTGGTGTTTGTGGTAGATATACTTTTAATGAGCAATAAAGATTCATGATGACACTCTGTGACGGGATATTGACTTTTGCATGGGTGTGTGTTGTGCTCTAAACTTATTCATGAAGACGGGACAATGGAAGGGACGTGGTATGCAAGTTTGAACTTGAAGTCGCTTCTCATCCCGGCCAATGCCGCCCATTCATTCACATCTCAACACCATGCTTTACAGTTCATAAGGCATCATGATACAGTGTCAATAGACATTGGATTTGTAATTCACACCCTTATCGGTGTCATGATAAGAAAGCTTCCCCTCAGGCCCCTCCAAATGCGGCACTACCTGTCCTCACCGCCTTTTGTTCTGCCGCGGATGATGCTCCCTTGGCGCTGGATCACCAGCCTCAACTGGTAGAGAAAGACTAAGCACCATCACATTCACGAATGACACGACATGATACCCGACGATTACACTATTGAACCAACAATAATAGGCTTTCAATATACCTCAACTCTATTCCAAATACTTCATGACATGATATAATAGCTCTGTTTACTTATAAAATCCGTCACAGCCTCTCTCCTCTTTTGCTCACTTTGCCGATCCCTTCTCATCTGCGACGCGCCTTCTGTCTTAGTCGCCTTTCCTTCCCCATACCATCCCGCCTCGGCCTGTGAGCACTCGGGCCTCTCTTAACTCAGGTTAGTCCATTTTTTTCTCATTGAATTCATGAATCTTATGCGCTTCAATTCCTTTTTTCTTTTCTTTTTCTTTTTTCCAATTGCGCTTGCTTTCGTTAATCCATTGTCGTCTCGTCGTCATAATGTTTCCTTCCTCGGGTTGATTCTCATCGCAACATTCTGTTTAGGCGGTGGTATCGGGGCAGGATGGCTAACGGGCAGAAGCCTGCGCGGGACGAACTCAAGAACCTCCAAGAAGATCTCGGCCCCTACTACCAGATTCCCCTAAAGCCTAGGCGAAGTGGTACTCACTCAAGGGAGAATAGCTTTCAAGAGTCTCTGCGCCAGTCCTCCAACACGCCGGAGCCGAAGCGATCAGGCTCGAAGCGACAGGATCCTTCGAGCAGAGATTCCACCCCAAGCCGCCCGACAAAGTCGAGAACCAAAAACCATAGTCGGGACATCACTTCAGACGTGGGCACGCCGAAGAGGTCGCCGAGAAGTGAACATAATACCCCGCGGCCGGAGTCGGTGAAGCCGGAGCGCCACAACCGCGAGATGTCGCAACGAAACAGAAGCGGACGGGCGTCCAACCGCAACAACGGTAATACACATGGAGAGGAGGTACAGATATGGGAGCTGTGCAAGAGTCAAGTGGGGGAGATTGTCTCTGGAATCAATGCCGAGAATGACAGTCTTACGGAGCTTGTCACGATGGATAAACAAGTCGGTACGATGGACTTGGAGAAGATTCCGAGTGACTCGTTGAAAGAGATGGAACAGCTATGTCGGACAGGGGTTAAGCACTCGGAGGCTAACATGTCAGCACTCAAAAACACTATCGAGCAGCTTAAAGTGTTGCGCGCCGTGGTGCACGCTAAGGAACAGCAGGATGCTCAAGCAGCAGGGCCTGGTAAGAGGAATGCCCGAGATAGTGCAGCGGCAGCATCTTCGCTCTACGACTTTGATGGGGCCGGTGATTCACCCGTACCAAGTCCGATTGGAGGATCAGCAAGAAAATATGGTGATCGAGCAAGAGAACGTGAACGAGAACGCGAGAGGGAAAGAGAGCGAGACCGTGACCGTGACCGTGACAGCATGCCCCCAAAGGCCGATAGTGTCGAGCCTCAAGGGTCAGTTGGAAGCGGTGTCGGATCAGGGAACAACAAGTCCAAAGTTGTTTTCTCAAAAGGCGATGCAGTTGCATTCAAGCCCAAAGCGTTGAATGGAGATACAACATCAGACTGGATACTTGGTGAGGTTGCGCAGGTGATGGGTGAGGGCAAAAGCCGACGATACAAGGTCCTCGATATAGAACCCGAGGACCAGAGCAAACAGAAGGAGTACCGATCAAGTGCCAGCAGTATGATTCCCATCACACCTGAGAGTCAAGCGTCGACGTTAAGGGATTGGGAATCAGGCAAGGTGGTGCTAGCGCTGTATCCTAACACGACCACGTTCTACAAGGCGGAGGTCCATAGCATGGACAGCGACGGCAAGGTCAACCTCAAGTTTGAGGGGGAGAATGACTCTTCAACACTGCAACAGGTGGAGAGGAGGTTTGTGATTGAATACCGAGCATAAGCCTGACTGCACCGGGAGATATGTGCTAGGAGTTGTTATAATGCTCCGGTGCGTTTAATGATAGCGTTGCAGTGGATATGATAGGCATCCAGGAAAAAGAGTCGATAGAGCAGTTGCTTACGACGCAATAGCAAGCATCAATTGAGTATTATTACCGTTGATATTGGGCACCCACGATATGAAGTTGACCGAAGGACCGAAGTGAAGTGATTTGAGGCCTGCGCTAATAAGAAGAGCCTCGGAGGTTATTAGGTACCTCAGGTACTCCGTAGTGTTGATGACCCTTGCCATGGACAAACGGATTGATTGATGGTTGTCGGTAAGGTTGTTTATGGCTGGAATTTGAGCCAGGTCAGGTCACTCAACTGAAGTTAGGCCAGACCGCCCTCCGCCCGGGTACCTTACAGTGACCGTATCTCATTTCAGGGACTGGACAGGGGACCCAAGTGGCCTATCGTCATAGCTTATAAGCTTATAAGGGATTGGCGCTGTCAATTGTCCCCGCCCGCGTGGTTGCCCCGTGCTGGGCGCTAGGCCGAGAGGAGTCCAGGGCCAGGGGAAGGGAAGCAGCAAACAAGAGGGATTGACCCGTCCGTCCCTTTTTTTTTCCCCCTGACGGGGGGAAAAGAGAAGACTCCAGATTTGATTTGATTGATGCTTGATACTAGATCCATTTCTCTGAGGGCACTGTAGTATTCCAACGTTTACGTCTACGTCTTCATTCGAAAAAAGAAGACACTGAGTGCCAAGTTTCGGAGCCCTTCTCGTCGAAACGATCCTGCGAGACCGATAAACAAAGCAAAACAAACAAAACAAACGTTGCGATACGCGCCAACGAAGCAGCACAAGGTGTATTGTATGTATTATTGGGTCTTTTCTATCTGCGACAATCAACAAACGACGACTCGGGAGGCGACAAGAGTGGGAATCAACAGCGGGGAGATGCGAGGAATCTGGAGCCTTGATTGCTTTTGTCAAGATCTCTGGCCTTTCTTTGGCGAACAAATTGTCACGTCAGACAGCAACAATTACATCAATCACGACCTGTTGTTATCTGACCCGCCATTCTCTGTCCTCTCGTTGCATCGGAGAGCGTTGTTGTATTATTGGTATCACTCGAGAAGCGAGGCTGACACATTGCGCTGCGAGCAGGTTTCGAAACGAAACACGACAACTCAACTCAACCCAACTCAACTCCCTTTGTATTCCTATCACATCAACATCACACCGCCACCGCCACCACCCACGAGCGCATACCGAATAAACATAACCGGACACGTTCTGCACAAGCCGCAATCATGGGCGGCCAATTCTCAAAGATGATGGGCAAGATCTTCGGATCAAAGGAGATGCGACTCCTCATGCTCGGTCTCGACGCTGCCGGAAAGACAACTATCCTCTACAAGCTCAAGCTGGGCCAGGACGTCACCACAATTCCCACGGTCGGCTTCAACGTCGAGACGGTTACGTACAAGAATGTCAAGTTTAACGTTTGGGACGTCGGTGGCCAGGACAAGATTCGTCCTCTGTGGAGGCATTACTTCAGCGGTGAGTTGTAACGGTCCCGAAGAATGGAGTCAATTTACTGATGCTATTTGGGGGTGCAGGTACTCAGGGTCTTATCTTCGTTATCGACTCTTCTGATAGGAACCGAATGGAGGAGGCCAGACAAGAACTTCACCGAATCATCAACGATCGTGAGATGAAGGACAGTCTACTACTCGTATTTGCCAACAAGCAAGATTTGGCAGAGGGTATGTCTCCCTTTGAACCCCCCGTTGTACGATTCCGCTAACAAGGTACAGCCATGAAACCCCAAGAAGTCACCGAGGCTCTCCAGCTCTCCAAGCTCAAGGACAAGGTTTGGTACGTGGTGCCCAGCTGCGCCACCACAGGCGAGGGTCTTCTCGAGGGTCTGGCGTGGTTGTCCAACAATGTCAAGGCCCCTCCGACTCCGGCTAAGAAGTAGACGAGGAGCGAGTCATGCGACGTTTCTCGTCTTCACCCTGAGGGCTTTCCACTACCACGCTATCTCGAATCGATCCCGAATTCTTTTCTACCTCCCGAACCTGCATCTCGATATTGAGAGTTTACAAGCTATACCACGCTTGCGGCAAAGGAGGATAATGTCGCCCACACCACATCTCGGGATCATAACAGCCCTCCTCTCCATACGGAGACATCACCCCTCAAACCCTCATCTACGCCCTTTCCAAGCTCCTCACACCAAAACAACTCGCCGAATTTGCTGAAATACCCGGACTGTTTATCATATCTTTGCTTTTTTCTTCTTCTTCTTCTTCTTCTTCTTAATTCTTCTATTTTATCTTATTTCCCACGGAGGGAAGTAAACTCTTGTTGATGAAGGGGGGATGTGGGGAGGAACTTGACACACAACCAAAATGATAGATAATTCAAAACGGGTGGAGCAGGCAGTTTGTGGAAAAAGAGAGAGAGAGAAGAGATAGGCAGACGTATTTGAGGCATGCCGACCTCGAAAGTCTTTTTTGTATTGTTGAAATCTTTGTCGTTGCTGTTTTTTATGCGCTCTTTGTGTTTTTCCGTATCGTTGGTGAAGAAAGAGAATCTGTGTTTCAAATAATGTCACTGGGCCCCCTTTTTCATGGTATTTTTCTTAATGATATGACACCCTTTTCTTCTACTTCTTGGGGTGGTGATGTGAGATGGTTTGGGGAAGAAGAGTGAGTTGGCAATGTGGATTCAGTGATGAGTAGAGGGTAGGCAGTTGGGGTGAAGGGAGATAAATACGATGATATTAAACTTCACGTATCTTCAAGCCAACGTATACGGGACTCCCCGATGCTTGCTAACAGGTGCTTCCTCGAACTTTCTCTTATCCAGCTGTGCTTCAGCACCGGTATAGAGTAGATCGGATTACTCATTGTTGTGTGCCCTTCAACTTGGCTGCGAGGACTACCACCCACTGTCCTTCCCAGGATGGACCATGCATCTTTCACTTGTATCGCAAATAAGCTGTAGTGAACTAATCTCCATTATACTGAACGCCGGGTATATGCTATAACAACCGCTCTATCTATACGCCCAACCCAAAACCGACACCCATAATCCATGTATACATAAACGCCGTACCACGGGAAACAATAATGATTGATACAATCCTCTCCATGCCCGACGATGTGGAAAATGCGTTGCGCACCATCTACAGAAACACGAAGGTGGGTGAGCAATCTGGCAGTAAACCATCGAAGGGTGAATAAATGGTTCCGGCCGAATCATCGATGGGTGCACGACCCAAGGATGAACAGTTCGTCAGGCACTGCCCCTTACCACCTTGGAACCCTACTCCTTCTGCCTCTTGGCAGGCCTTATCAACGAGTCGTCCGGCAATCCACTCCGCTTCGTACCCGGAAGGCTACTCGTCCGTATGTCGTTATCATCTTGACTCACACGTCGACAAGGATATTCATTCTTGCAGCCCTCGAAACAGTTCGCACTGACACGGTCGCCGGTCGAGAAGAAGGGAGACTGAAGAGCTTGTGCAGCTGTGAGACGTTTTGAGGGGTCGTACTCCAGAAGACCGGCGAGGAGCTTGTAGCCTTCCAAGCCGAGAGAGGCAAGCGGTGGTGTGCCGCCGGGGGCGCTGGTGTGGTTGATGGTACTGTAATACCACTTCTCGAGGTTTGAGCCGCCTGGAGGAGGGGGTGGCGGGTTGCGGGAGCCGTAGTGGCCGTGGTGGTGATGAGGATGGTGATGGCTGTGGTGATTGTGATGAGATGAAGCCATGGAGTTGGCGAGGGTGTTGAGTTGATTATATTCGGGCATTGTGGATAATAGAGGCCACTTATCCTTTGTTGGCACACCCATGATTTCGATAATCTTTTGCATCTGGTTGCGTTGAAAGGGAACCGTCTTCTTGCTATCCATTTTGGCTTCCTCTCCCTTAAATATTGGCCTCAAGGAAAGAAGTTCGGCGAAAATACACCCTACAGCCCACATATCGATAGCTGGCGTGTAATGATATGAACCGAGAATGAGTTCGGGAGCCCGATACCAGATAGTAACGACAACTTTATCGCCACTAAAGAGAGAGTGGAGTGGTTTATCGAAGCGACGTGCTAGACCCAAATCTCCAATCTTTACTTCGCCTGATGAAGTGACCATGATGTTTGCGGGTTTGAGATCACGATGAAGAACCCAGTTGATATGTAGGTACTGACATCCGTTGAGGAGTTGGAACATGATACTTTTGATGGTTGCCGGGGGAATCGGATGTCGTGGTTGTTGTGTGTGATGATGGATGATTTGTAATAGATCGTGCTCGGCATACTCAAACACCATAAAGATACACTTGTCCTCAAGCATAATTTCGCAGAGACGGATAACGTTGATATGGTGAAGCTCGCTGCAAAGACTCATCTCACGGACCGCACTCTGAGAGATGCCCGTGTAGCTGATCTGTTCACCTTCCTTGTCGGGCTTAAACTTCTTGATAGCGAATTCACCCACAGGCTTGCCATTGCGGCCAACAGCCTTGTAGACCCGTCCATAAGTACCCGAGCTGATGAAGCCGATGATGCGGTAACGATCTGTGATTCGGACTTTGGGCTGATACCCCGTTGGGCGATCGTGAGGTTCTACATGACGTTTTTGGTAAGCGTGAGCAGGAAACCCGAGGCCGATGTGAGGACGGAGAGGCATCGCCGAGGATCAAGGCTTGTGTCTCGGATGGTGAAGTGTGCGTTCAACCACTCGGCATTGGCACAGAAAGATGAGAGATGAGTGAGATGACGATGGTGAGTGGCAGAGGCGAAATGTGAAAGGCTGGTCGAGGTCCACAGTCCACAGTCCACAGTCCACAGCTGCAATGACAAAAAAAAGCAACGGAAGCTTGCTTATGAGACGCCGAAGACGGAAACAGGAGAACGAGACGCCCGAAGATTAAATAAAGTGATGACGATGGCAGACAAGACAAGACAAGACAAGACAAGACAAGACGCTCCAGCTGATGAGACTTTTAAAAAAAGACGTTGAGTTGTTGATAGCTCGGAAGAACCGAGACTGAGCTGAGCTGAGTTGAGTAGAGTCCGAGTCAGGCAAGTCGTTGTTCAAAGTCGACACCTCAGGATAGATAATCTTTTCCCTCTTCGGACAAGTATGCGGCGTGAACCCCGAGTGAGGCAAAAAAAGGGAGACTCTAAAGAAGAGGAGAAGGACGATAATAAAAGGAAGAAAAAAAGGAAATCAGAGCATTAAGCTGACGACGAGATTATGTACGTGGAAATTGAGAATGAATATTGAATGGACACGAAAGAGATATAAAATGCATGCAACGGCTGAGACGAGCTAGTAACTAGACTACCTAGTGCGCAGTGCAGTGTGACCGATGTAGGAGACAAGGGACGTTTAGATAGGCGATATATGCTCGTGAGATGTGACAAACCCAAAAGATGAATGAGGATTGGATTGGAGAGGCAAATAGGAATAGAAACAGAAATAGAACAGACTCACTCACCCTCAAAAGACGCCTGAACACTCCTCTTCAGACCCCCCCTGACAGCACCCAAGCCAACGGATCCCGGGCCCGAAGCCCCCGTCGGCGGATTCGTTACACTCATTTACTGTCCAGGAACCCTCCAAAAAAAAAGACGGAACGGTCCTTCCGAGCACTATCTCTCTCTGACTCTGTCTCTCTGTCCCCCGTAAGCGGGATTTCCCAAATCAATGATTTGCGAGTGGAGTATCACCCACAGGAGAGGAGATTGGATGTGCCCGTCCGTAGTGTATGTAGTGTAGTGTACGCCGCTTGGTATCAATTCAAAAAGGAAAAGGTTTCCCCGCGCGGGGAAAAGAAGGCAATAGGTAATAGAGCGTAGGTAATGGATTCTCGCCTCCTCGTTCTAATGCACGACGCGTGAGAGTTGATAGGATGCGCATACGAGATTGTGTATCCCGTACTCCGTACTGCACCCTTTTTGACTTTGGCGCCGCAGACTCTAATAAAAAACGGCACGGCACTGTAAAGTTTCTCGGGAACTGCAGCCGTTGTACTCAGTTTCCCAGTCTCCTTGCGGCGCGGATCTCTATCCTTTGGGGGGAGAGACAGACGCGATATGGGGTAATCGCTGCGGAGCCCGCTGTGGAGATTGGGAATAAGATGGTTATGAGTTTGAGTCTGGCTGTGAAAGCGATCGGTTGCGCTGGCGATGGGAGGGTTTGCGACACGAGATAAAGGTGAGAATGCGTTTGGTATGATTGAGATTCATGCCTCGTGTTCCAGAACTTTGCGACTGTTTGTCACATATCAGTGATGACTAAGCTGGCTTTTTGGTGTCAAGCTTGTTGGTGATGGTTACATTGGACACGCTTTTGGAATGATCATGAACTATACTTCTCATGCTATCGCTCTCAATCGCCTCATCAATGAAACTTGTCTGAAATGGTCAATTAGCTCAATTGACACCAATACAGAAATGACACCCCCAGTCAAGGCAACATGGTCTTCATAACGTCTTTTCTTGCTGTCTACCACAAACTGACTTGAACGCAAAATACCTTCCCCTCTAACAAACGCTCAGAGGTTCTCTCTTATCGCGGTCCCAATTTCTCAAGCACTCTAGTACCCTCCTCCTCCCACTCCGCCTTGGTAACCCACATGCTCTCCTTGTCCGCCATAATGTTGGCCAACACCGCTCCGCCAAGGAACACCATGTGTCGGCGTCGCGGAGGATCTTCTATCCGCACCTTGAACTTGCTCAATCGTTCAGGGTTGCCCTGCAGCGCTCGTGTGAGCCACAGCTGCTTGAGCTCCTTCTCCAATCGCGACGGAAGACCGGGATACATGCTGCTACCACCAGACAGAACAATAGCCTTGAACAGAGACGAGCGGATATCGACGTCGGCGGATTGGATGGTGTTGAAGAGGAACTCACCCAGACCGGGGGATTCGCTGTCGACGAGGTGAGGCTGGAAGAGACACTCGGGCGCCTCGAAACGCTCGCTGCCAACGCGGATCACACGTCCGTCCGGCAGGGTGTAATCCTCGACGAGCACTGTGGTGTCCTCGCTCAGGCGCTTGTCGAGCTCGAGGTCGTACGACACGTAGCATAGCTTCTCCTTGATCTGGCGGACGGTCTCGAAATCGGCGGTTCGGTTGAGGGCGTAGCCGCGGCGCAGCAGCAGCTTGATGAGGTTGCGCGTGACGTCTCGGCCGGCAACATCTAATCGCTTCGTGAGGTGGTTCAGGACCACGGATTCGTAGACGGGCACAATGTGTGTGACACCATCGCCTGAGTCGACTACAACACCGGAGCTAAGACCTACACCGTATTGGTCAGCACCAACTCTTGTGCAAGACGCATTGAAGCTTCGGGGTAGACTCACCTTGGGCGTATAGAGCCAGAACGGCCTGGATGGCGACGTAGACACCGCCAAAATTATATCTATCAAACATAACCTCGCACATCTTCTCTCGGTTCTTGAGAGGGTTCATAGGAGGCTCCGTCAAGAGGATCTTCTGGCCTGTAGGATCGACCTTGAGCTTCTCGTAGAAAGTATAATCCCAAAGATGTTCCATATCGTCCCACTTCTTAACGATACCGTTCTCCATGGGGTAGCTGATCTGGAGCATTGTCCTCGCGGCGGCAGCTTCGTCACCGCACATGATATCCTTGATGACAACATCGCTATCGGTCTGCTCCTCGGAACGAAGGATCGGCCGGCCTACGATGGAGGGGTATTGATGCTCGGGGAAGTTCTGCGCGGCATATCCGACCTTGAGGAAACCGGTACCTCCGTCGAGGACTAAGCGGTAGAGGTTCGAGGTCAGCTTGCGTCAGGGGAGAGATGGGGAGCTTCTGGAGCTTGCGGGGGGACGCGGGGAGCTTACCAATGGGTGGAGGGTTAGACATTATAGTGACGGTCCACGACGGGGGATGTGTATTGGGAGGGTTGTGAGGCCGAGGAGGTGTCGTGTTGGTATATGGGAGCTTCAGCTTGGAGGAGGTTGAGGTGGTCGTCAGTAGTGGGGTTCGAGTGGCCGACCGTCGTCAGAGGTGGCTGAGGCGGATCACGTGGCGCCCGCGAGCTGGTTTAGCTTCCGTCGTGTAGAAACCCCTCCCAAGATAAGTGAGGGAATTCAGTTTAGGAACAGTTTTAGAGCTTCATCAAGTTATATTAATATTACTATATTCATCGTCGAGTCTTTGTGTCAGCCATCATGTCCGAGCTCCGTTTCCTCAGGCGGAATCTCCGCATCCTCGTCATAAACCCAAACTCATCCACTATCATGACTGACGGCATGGCCAACGCTATCCGCCAAATGTCACTCCCAGACGTATGATACACAGACAGCTAAAACAAAACAGTCGTCAATTATACACAGGCTGATGTGTCACAAAAGTCAGTTGAGATCTATACCTACACTGCCCCTCCCCACTCCGCCCCAGACAGCATCAACGACCAAGAGGGCATCGACCGCAGCACGCAGGCCGTCCTCGATGACCCCAAGGTCGAGGAGGAGCTTGAGTCGGATAAGTACGACGGCGTTCTCGTCGCGTGTTTCAGCGTTCACTGCTTGGTGTCAAAGTTGACTAGGTATCGACATCTTGCAGTGACTGGGATTTTTGAGGCGAGTATTCTCACGTCGCTTTCGCTCATGGCCGCACCCGATAATGCAGGAAAATGGGGAATCGTCACTACTGGAAAGTGGTGGGAGGATCACTTGTCGCATGGCGTTAAGAACTTTCTTGGGCAGGCGAAGGACGGCGTGAATAACAAGTTTGCTGGTGTTTTCTCGTCTGGGCTTACGGCGGGTGACTTTCACACTGTTCCTCCGGAGAAGGTAAGGGAGAAGCTCAAGGAGGCGACACGAAAGTTGCTCAATGAGGGACAAGTGTCGGTTGTGCTCATGGGGTGCGGTGGCATGGCTGGTCTGGAGGAGATCATCAGATCGACTGCTATCGAGGAGTACGGCAAAGCTGACGGTAACCTTGTCTACATCGTCGACGGAGTCAAGGCGGGCGTCATGCAGTTGGAGCAGATGATCCGCAGCAAGAAGATCTTTCGGTAAATCAGCGGGCGGCTCGTTCTATCTGTAGAGCCATATCTGCGACTGTCTAGTACGCTGCTTGAATACAAATAAAGAAATCACTCCGCGCGTGTACCCCACACATAAAAGCAGTCGTGAACATTTAATGACGATAAGTTAAGGCAGAATTTGTCGCAGGCTTCTAATCAACGCGCCTTGTCCTGCCCCAAACCTCATCGACATCCTTCTTGCCCTTTGTTTCTGGCACGTTCCAGAACACAAAGATAGCAGATCCAGCGGCTAGACCTGCAAAGATGAAGTAAACCCATCCGTGACCGCCCAGCAAATCGTTAAGAGCTGAGTTTACGATCGGGAAGAATTGAGCGACCAAGAAGGTCGCTGCATAGTTTGCTGCGAGACACCAACTTTGCGTGGCGCCAACAGCCTCTTGTCCGACCAGCTCAGAGGAGATCAGGAATGGGACAGGACCCAGACCAACTGCGAAGAAGCCAACGAACGCCACGACGGCGATGGCTGAGAGAATCTTGATTCCAAAGATGATCGAGATAGCGAGGATGAGAGCGCTTGTTCCTTGTCCAATAATGGAGGCAAGGAGGCAGGTCTTGCGACCGAGGCGATCTGGAAGAGGAGCGCATGCGATAGTAGTAAACAAGTTCACAACAGAAACGAGAATAGTGAGCAGCGACGAAGAAACAGGCAGTAGGTCAGCAAGAAGAGACACGGAGTACATGATGATCGAGTTGACACCACAGAACTGCTGGGCAAACATGATGCCCACGACAGCGACGATTGCAGGCCTGGTATCACGATCCTTCAGTACTTGAAAGAATCCAAGATGCTCAGTGCGGTTCTTCGATGGTGATTCGGAGGCACTATCCGCCTGAAGCAAGCCATCTTCCTCGGAAGCATCATGGTCATCTGAGTTCCAGGTCTCAGTCTCCTCATGAATGTCATAGCCGTTGCCACGAATCCTCTGCAGGGTCCGCCTGGCCTTGGGTGCATTTCCCTGCGCCGCCAACCACGGCGGACTCTCTGGGACAACGAAGAGACCCAAAGTTTGAGCTGTCGCAATGAACACTCCAGTAGCGAGGATCCATCTCCAAGCACTGCCGTAGCTCAGGAAGAATCCCATGGTCTGAACCACCAGGATACCAAAGTTGATCGAGATTTGCGTCATGAAGCCAAACAGCCCACGTTCCTTGGGTGGTGCAATCTCGCTGATGTACAGAGGGACAACGACAGTTGACGCTCCGGCTCCAATACCAGCAAACAAGCGACCGAGAGCCATGACGAAGACGCTTCCTGCGACGGTCTCAACAGCTGCCCCAAACAAATAGAGCAGACCCGTGATGCGCATCGCAGGAAGGCGTCCGCGTTTCGACGAGAAGGGTCCAGAGGCCAAAGCTCCCAACAGCCCACCAACCATGAAGATGGAAGATATCGTCGCAAACGAAGCCTCGTCCATGGGAATACAGTGCGGCATGAAGCCAGACCCAGCATCGTCGTCTTTCGGCTTGTAGACCAGTCCTTTGATCTTGTCGAGCGCGGAGATCGATTTCTTGCGGCATGTAATAACATCCTGGGGTGCGTTGAGTTCAGCCTAAGATCGTTAGTTAGCTATTATCACGGCGATCTGAGCGTTGAGCAAACGTACCAAGTGAAAACCGAACTGCAACGACCCCAGGGTCGAGATGGCGATGAGCAAGATCAGGTACCCGCTGACATCGCGAAGTCTGATACCGGCCATTTCGGCGGTCGGATATTTGGTCGAGAGAATGAATGGGTTGGTGAAGGGTAAGGTTGAGGGTTCGAGGTGAGGATCTGGGGTAGCTTGAGTTAACGTTAGCTCGTGATGGGGGTGGGTCCACGTGCGCTGTGGCGTGGGCTACCCCTGTTTTCGATCCCCTTGCGTTCATCATGGCAATGGATTGGAATGAGAGTGTCCAAATCCGGATTATTGGAGGACAACGAGACGATTGACTTTTATCTGAGAGTATCGTATGAACTTTTGAACCGAGTCTTTCCAGGGCAATGGTCTCGTATTGGATTGACCAATGTTGAGCTGTGTTACGTATGCGTGTTGGTTCCTTATCACAAAAGCCTGCCGATTACCCGGGAGCTCAGCAGTCATGAGAGTTTGGGTCTTCTAAAACTTGTTGCAGTTACTTTAAATACGTGCCAAGCCCCAGTTAGTTCCCGTTCCTGTTAACTTTCCAGACATTTCTGTGATTCGCTATACTAACAAGCCATACTTCGTTCTGGAACTACCCTGAATATGTCTGAAGGACCCACTGACGAAGAGAAACTACTCTACTTCGAAGAACGCAACAAAGACCAGAACGAATCGATAATATTTTTGCATGGCGGTGGAGGTAGCTATATCGAATGGAAGCTGGTTGCTCCCCAGCAATCACTTTCCTCTTATCACCTAATCCTCGTCGACCTTCCCATGCACTCTGGGTCTTGGGATATCGGGCGCCCGTTGACCCTCGCAACATCTGCTGATGAAGTATGCAAAGTCATTCGAAAGCATGCACACGGTGGGAAAGCACATGTTGTCGGTCTATCACTCGGCGGTTTCATCGCTCTCGCTCTCACGTCTCGCCATCCCGACGTCGTGTTGTCGACGTTTTCCACAGGTGCTTACACATACAGAGGACTATTTAAGTGGTTCTTTGAGCACCCGATGGCGATGTCAATTGTGAATTGCATACAGAGCATTCCTGGTGTACTCGAGGCATCGCTGCGACGGCAGGGAATTGACTATGAAGAATGGGTTGCCGAAGGGAAGAAGAACCATTCACCAGAGAGGTCCAAGGCGATGAACAAGGAGCTCAGTGCCTTTAGTATGGAGGACGTCAAAGCAGTTGCAGATTCTGGGGTCAGAACTTGCGTTATTGCGGGAGGGAAGATGGACCAGATTGATCCTGTACGAGACATGGGTGTTATTCTGAGAGAGGGAGGAGAGAAGAAGGGAGTCAAGAATGAGGCTGTCGTTGTGAGGGATGCTTATCATCCCTGGCATTTACAACTTCCAGAGTTGTTTGCCGCTGGGATTGCTGCTTGGGTACAGGAGAAAGAACTGCCCAAAGAGTTTGAGATTTTGTAATCGTTCCAATGACAGCTGAATGCTGAAAGAAAAGGTAGCGTAAGCCATTCAATACAACAGGTACACTGAGATACCCGTCGCAAGTTTGTTCATGTCACTTTCAAAGGCCTCGTTCGGGCTGACGGGAGTTGAGTGCGCCTGCTTTAGGCAGAAACTGCAGCAGGGCACCTCCTGCATGAAGTCAGTGGAGGGGAGGGCTGACAGGACTTGCATGATGTTACTCTACCCTCGCATCAGCTGCACTTTGCGGGGCGCCATGATATACCTCAAGGCAGGACTTGTCTCAACTCTGTTCATTATCATGATAGATACTGAGATGCGATAAATCTGTACAGCCATTCGCCATGGCCGACCCTCTTTCTTTGGCAGCCAGTATTGCCGGCTTGATCTCACTCGCCGATGTTATCTTCCGAACCACCTACAAATTCGTCAGAGCCGCTAAAGATGCGAAAGACGAGATTCAGAGCCTTCTTGACGAGATCAACAATCTCTCTAGCGTGCTGCGACGCCTGGAGGCCCTGACATCAGATTTAGAAGACCAAGGGCAATCCTTTGACCCAACATTGAGAAACCACTATCTAAATCACTGCTATAAGACATTCAGCAAAATTGAATCTAGAGTCAAGAAAGCCTCTGAAAGCTTCAAGAAATCCAAGCTTGACGGGATCGTACGACAGCTCAAATGGCCCTTCTCATCGTCAGAGACCAAAGAGCTTCTGGCCGAGCTGTCTCGACATAAGGAAACCATCAGCGTCGCCCTTCTTGCTGACTCGATGCGGAAGATACAGCTATCCCTCTCCAAATCTGAAGAAATAGACAGAAAGATTACAGTCTTAGGAGAGGTGGCGAGAAGGATTGAGATCAACACCACGATAGACATCGACAAACGAAAAAGGCGTATTCTGAATCATTTCATGAAAGCGAATCCGCAGCCCGCCCTGCAAACAAGCATCAGGCTTCGTCATTCTATGACAGGACTCTGGCTGACTGAATCGCCAACTTTTGTTCGCTGGCTCGAAACACCAGGCTCCAAACTATGGTTGACTGGAATACCAGGAGCAGGCAAAACCATCCTCGCTGGCTCCGTGATTCAAGAGGCTCTCTCTCTCAATCACGCTTCTCGCAGGACAGGAGTGGCATTCTTCTTTTGTGACTACAAGGATTCGAAAACATGGAACATAGTGAATATTCTTGGTGCCCTTGCTTCTCAACTTGCACGTCAAAATGATGAATCATATGACGTCCTGGACGCTTATTACGAATGCCTTTACCCGCAGGAAGGACTCCCGCAGACTGCCGATGCAGACGAACTACGTGCTCAAATCAGTAAGATGTGCGAGACCTTTGACCAAACCATCATAGTTGTTGATGGTATTGATGAGTGTGATGATATGACCGACGAGGTTGTCGACAACCTGATCCAATTAGCTGACGACGCTGAGCGAGTGTCGATGGCTATTTTCAATCGGGATCACGTCAACATTCGTGGGCGCTTCGAAGAAGACTTTGAGCCTATCCAAATCGCAGCGCATACCGAGGATGTGGAACTCTATGTGAATGCCGAAATTGACAAGAGGATTCGCACACGACAACTTCAGCTAACCAGTGCGAATATGAAAGAGGAGATCCGGAGCGCTTTGGTGGCAAAGGCTAATGGGATGTAAGACCGCAATGAATGTCCATTACGAGCCAAAATAACAATATCCAGGTTCAGATGGGTAGTTTGCCAGCTGGACTACCTGTGCAACTGTGCTCACGACCAGGAGCGCCGCGAAGCTTTGAGCAAGCTCCCGCCCGACTTACCTGAGTGTTACTGTCGCCTCCTCGAGAAGGTAAATCAGTTCTCTCTTGGAGTACAAAACATGGTTCAAATGTGCCTTCACTTCATGGCCATAGCAGAGCCCAAGTTGACGATCGTTGAGCTGCGGCAAGCGGTCTCAACACTAACAAAAGAGGGAAAGATAGACGAAGGCAATGTTGTACCAGAATACGAAATACTGAAAAGGTGCAGCAGCCTCATACGGAAGTCTACTGATGGAAGATATTTCGAGTTTGCTCACTTCTCTGTCCGCGAATTCCTGGAAGATGAAAACGCCATATCTCAAGGTACCAACCTTGGAAAATACCGGATTGCTCAGCACACGACGAACCAGCTTCTTGCTGCGCAATGTTTGCGTTTTCTTCAAATGGAGAATTTTGACAAGTTGCCCATTAATCCGGACGAACAAATCGCTGCCACTGCTCAAAGAGATGAGACATACCCGTTTTACAGACATGCCGCCCTCTTATGGATCAAGCTCACACGGGATGGGCTCGGCGACTCACAAATTCTGGATCTAGTGAAGTCTCTATTCCAGCCTTGCAAGCGAGCATTCTTCATGTGCTGGGCTATTGAGGTAATCAAAAAGGTTACGTTTGCTACTGGCACTCGGTCAGCACTTAGCGAAATACAGGCCTGGAGAACAGTGAGAAATCCTTCCTTTCAGCCACTTCACATGGCCGCTGCTTTGAATATTCCTGAGATATGCGACTTTTTGATATGCAATGCTTCGGATGTGAACCAGAAACTCGATGCCGCAACACCTCTCGACCTTGCATTCATATCCATTTTGGCAGTCCCTGGGCTGGCAGAAATGAGCGGGACAAACGCCAAACACCGCTCTCTTATGGTCAATGGAAGAAATCAGTTCTTGCCCTCGGCCCAGCGTAGAGACATGACGATCGACTGCCTGATGCATGCTGGAGCGCGGTCTTCAGACCATCTGATCCCCCCCAACACGCTCTCTGTTTTCTCTATCGCTTGCTTGTTTGCATCGATATTTAACGACTTATATCCGGTATTTCGGTGCCTTTGCTCTAATATGAAACCGTCTGTGCCTGACGTCACGGTTCTTCAAGAATGGCTCGTGGCTACTAGCACATCAAATTATGTGGCAGAAGTGTCGGCTCGCATGCTTTTGAAATTCCTCAGTTCGACTGGAGCCTACAGAAGCGAATGGGGTGCCGAGCTGGGCCTGATTGTCTGGAGTTGGGCTCAAGAATGTGAATTCTCCCTAACAAGAGATCTGAGTTTGGTTGGCTCTTGTGACCTGATGTCGGACGACGCTTTGGTTTCCCAGCTAGTCTCAGCTATTTGTAGCGACAATATTGCGTTGCTCAAGTACTGTTTCAAGGACAGGCGACTAAGAAATCAAGTTCGATACTCGGGACTGGTTAATGGGCTTTTACACCTGGCAATCAAGTACAACGCTTTTGACAGCTTCAAAGGCTTGGTTGCTGCAGGGTTCGATCCCTATACCCGAAACGAGGAAGGCAAGTTCCCGATTCATTTGTGTGAGCGTCATGGCAGGCTACGACTTTGCAAGGCCTTGAAGGATCTTGGACTATCTCTTATGAGCCAGGACCAAGATGGATGCAACATCTTACATTACTGGGCCCAGGATCGTCCCTTGGACTATGGGTTCATCAATGATATCTTCGAGTTGGATACAGAAGAGGCGATCAAGGGGCTTCAGTCGAGGTCACGTTATGGCGCTACGCCGTTGATTGTGGTATTCGAAAGCGCTGGAGAGAGTCCGAGGAGCGAACATCGCGATCTTGACTTGAATAAGCTATGCCTTCAAATTCTAGTTTTTTGCAGGGTTACCGCAGCGCAACAGGGATGACCAAGAGCCTAGGGATTGAACAAAGTTTTGACTCTCTGAAGAAGAAATCTACCGAGTTCAACAGCATGATAGGAACTGAACCAACACCAGTACACAAACTGAAAGCTTGGGTCTGCTTGGACCAGGTGAAGCTACTGATCAAGATTTATCCAGACGCGGTCATTTCAAGAGTTGATGGCAGACTACCGATTGAGAGGTACATCACCAACACGCTCGACAATCGGGTGTTCCCAAATAACGGTATTATCAAGGTTCTCTTCCCTGACACCCTGAATGACACTGGATCAAGTGAGACTCAGAGCTTGTGGAGCTTTGTGTGTTGCCTACCTGACAATGAAGGGCCCAGCAAAGAACAATATACCAGCTCAAAAGAATTCGAGACTATGATGAGGATTGTGTTCGAACTCGGAGCGATGCGCAACCATGAGAAACAGTCTAAAGAAACTGGACTGAAGCCACTACTGTCAAATCGACATTTCTCATTGATTCCGATGCTTCGCGATGCTATTTTGCAAAAAAATTACTGGGATGGCATGCAAAGCTCTGACGGAATATCTTTGCTGTTCCAAGATGTGATAAAGAATACCAAACTCGATATGATACGGTTGCTCAATGAGAAGGGAGCCGACCTCCATTACCGTGTCAGTGGCCAAACGCCCTTTGAATTTGTATTTCGTGCTCCCGTAGCGATCGATCTTTGCAACACTGAATACGGGGCCACGATTCTCAGGGAAATATTGGAGCGTTGCAATGTTGAAGAGACAGTGAAGGGTTCCCTCGAAATAGATGACGCATCGCCTCTTCATACACTTGCTACTTCGGAAGACGCCAAGGACATCCTTTGGTCAGCGGAAGCGCTTGTGGAACATGGATTCGACATAAACTATGTTGGGTCAGGCTTGTATGAAGCTACGCCTCTTGTCTATCATCTCAAACAGTCCTCTTTACAATTTGCAGAACGACTGCTAGAATTAGGCGCCGACCCATGTGTGAGTGGCCCTTCGCTCGTTAATGGAGCACTTGCGTGTATAGCCACCGATAATGTCGCATTCCTGCAAAAGATTGCAACTCACAAAAACGAGGCCGGGGCTTCATTTCGATGGTCTGACCCAGTGACCCTTGAAGACCAAGAATTTGGTTCAAAGGTTGTGATCACTTACGGAACCGCGATACATATGGCCTCGGCCTACAATAGCATTGCCTGCCTAGAGTACATGTTGGACCAAGTTTCGGAACCGGAAAAGGCTTTCCTGTTAGATGAAGGGATTTCTCCGGTCCATATCGCTGCCTCTAAAGGCTTATTAGATGTCATGGAGCTTCTTCTGACAAGAGGGTTCGACGCAATGGGGGAAAGTCAATTCGGCTTCAGTCCATTGCATTTGGCTGTATACAGCGGAGAACTACCTGTTGTACAATGCTTGATGGAGCATGGCGCATTTCAAACCTTGGATGCAAACGGTATGACTCCGGCGAGGATTTCCTTTGACCTTGAATTCGAAGAAATCTATGAGGTTTTGGAAGGGGTTCCCTGGGGTGGCTACAAACAAAAATGATCTACTCAAGAACTTGCGGAATTCGTGGAGCCAGCAGAGCGTTTGGAAATAGCGTTCGAAAAAGCCATGAAAACCGATGATTATGAAAGTATGATGCTGTTGATTGACAAAGGGTGCTCTGTTGATGTCCCCCTGGATTGTCCGCGCTCCTGGTAGCTTTGGAGAATAACAACTTTACCATGGGCAAATGGCTGTTAGGCGCAGGAGCCAGTGCATTGCAAGCGGATTATCAAGATGAAGACGGGAAAAGTGCCATTGACATAGCTGCTGGCCTGCGAGGCCTTAATCGTTTGCTGCCGAAATTGTTCTTGAAATATCTAAGGCAAGGCGGTGACTTGAGATTCGGGTGTGAGCATCCATTCCATGAAGCAATAAAAGAAAGAAACACAAAGGGTCTTGGGATATTGCTTGAAGAAGCTGAAAAACGCCTTCAGTACATTGGGTAAGCAGAAGTACGGGAGTTGTGTGACAAGCAACTAATCGTCTCACAGACCTTCACAAGCCTTCAAGGATGTACTGAACCGCTTATTTCCAAGAGTGTTCTTTTGTGGAGATGAATTTGAAGATTGGACACATCTCGCAAAGACGACGGCGTTGCATATGGCCGCGTGGGATGGGAACAAGGAGGCGGTCTCACTTCTAGTAGATAGGGGAGCGGATATCGACGCAGCCGACTCGAATGGGTGGACACCACTTATCTTTTCGAAAGATGCTAGCATGGCACAGCATCTAGTCTCGCTTGGGGCATCGACAGCTGCAGTGTGCAGGGTCGGATCGCTACCGTCGTTGATGAAATGGTTTGGTGATAGTCTGTTTGATGAAGCGCACCCTGTCAGCTTGTCACGGTTACCAAAGAAGCTCTTCACTGCATCAGACAGGCCACGATTCTCGACAAAATGCGAGGTATTGCAACTGACCACTAGAACTTTGGATAGTCTGGTTAAGCTCAAGTCTGATCTCACGGCTGAGGATGAGGCGGGTCGGAGTATGATGCATTACATCTTGGGCGAAGAAAATCTAGTTGGCTGGGTATTGGACCGCGAACAAGATCTGAGCGGAACGACACCTTTTCCATGGCACCTCGAGTGGTGTGAATTTTCCAGTCTTGCTCTCCTAACGTCATCATTTGAGCGGCTTCGACAGCGAATGCCAGCTGATCTGTTCCGCAAAGTCCTGAATCTTGAGCCATTACGCGGCTGGAGCCCTCTATGCCACGCGGCAGCTTTGAATCGTGTTGATATTATCGCGAATTGCCTTGAGATGGGTGCTGATATTGACTTCGAAGGTTCCTGTTTTGGATCAGCGCTCATGAATGCAAGTGCATGCGGGAGCCTGGATGCTGTCAAGCTCCTCGCCCGCAATGGGGCATCGTTAACGTACGCAAGCAAGGGCGGGTTCACCAGCTGTTTTCTAGTCGCTGGAACTGATGCCGTCAGAGGATGGCTTCTTTGTGGTCGGTTCATGGACCAGAGGCGTCTTTCAGCCGAGACGGATGCAGACTGTCTTCGGGAAGTAGTTCCGTGGGGTGGATGCATAGAAGCCAAGGTGTTGCTTTACAGTAGAAGAGCCCGATGGCTTGACGAGTCGACCTTAGATTATGCGAAGAGACTGTCGAAGATGAAGAGGAGTTGGCAAGGGGAGGTTGTGAGACCGTATGTCGGTGAAACGGACTCGACTTGGGATACAGACTCAGATACTGGATCTGAGGGAGAAGCGGAATCATATCGGGTTCGGAGTTTCTTGACGCGGGTCAACCGCGTGAGAGTGTCAGACTCCTACTCTGATTCGGATTCTGGGTCTAGCTCTGGCTGGGTTTCGTGTTGTTAAAGAGAAGTAGCCAGAAGAGCTTGGATGAGAGGGATCGGGTACGTAAGAAGTCACGTTTGGATGATGTTGTCTTTTGTCACTTTCATCTTGACGATTGTGTTTGCAAGGGAGCACTTAGCTTGAATTTCAGGCAAGCTGTTTGCGATATGAAAGAAGGGAAAGTGACCACGAGCAAATAAACAGATGGACGCCATAGATATGATGAGAGTAGACGGAAGATGAGTGAGTGGAGGAGACCAAGGATATTTGACAGTTATGTCATAAAAGGTGAGCAAGGTCGAAATATCAGTGAGTGTCCTTGCACTGAGAGAGGGGTAGTCTGCCGTAACGGGCCCTAAATATCCCACATGACCCTTTTGTTTATCGGTACCTGGGCATTCAACTCTAGTGCAAAATATTTCGTTACCCCCTCGTCTCCCTCCTCCACGACCTGCATGCAAACTCGACCCACATACAACCACCGCCAACCGTGTTTGGACGCGGTCCCTATCACCATCTCGGTATACGAATAGAGTGCCAACAGAGTAGTCTCTGTTTGCCTACAAGACCGCCAAGATGCAGGCTGCCGAGTATGCGTCCAAGCGGGCCCATGCCACCATGCACCCTTCCACTGGTGTCGACCCTACCAAGAATCACGGCACTTACTGGAAGACCGCCCTCCTGACTGAGGAGCGCGACTGGGAGAAAGTTCCTCCTCCTGCGCGTGATACCTTCACCCTGTCCGACATCCTCGACCAGACCGACCCTCATCTCGCTGTTGTTTCTCGCACCGGCCTCATCGGCATGTCTCTGCAGTACTACCAGCTGCCCGGCGAGACTGAATGCCACCAGCACTTCTTCTTCGAGCTGAACGAGAACGTGCTCTTTGCTGATGAGGACGGAAAACGTTGTGCCATTCATGGCTTCGCTATGTGGATGGCGCCCACCGCCGATGGCAAGGGCGAACTCACTCTCCGATTCTGCATCAAGAGTGAGCCGTTCATGGATCCTCTTCTGATCTTTGAGTTCTACGTCGAGAAATCGAAGGGAGACCCGAAGGACAACTTCATTCTGATCGATTTCATCAATGCTCTTCAAGGTACTCGTGAAGGGCTTCCGGAGGGGGAGCGTACCAACCTGCTGCGCTTCAAGTTCTAGGAGACTGGTGGCAAGTTGCACGGATATCGCGATGTTCTGTAAGTCAAGCCCTCTCCTCTCATCACTATTTAATTTGTTCCTGAACTCAGCTAACATACCACAGTCTCCAGTGGATGATCCGCCTCACCAACGCCAAGTTCCTCAGCTGGGCCTGCCACGGCATGGACTTCGAGGATGCCAACTTCTCAGGCGACGGCGAGTACATGGGCGATCTCAAGTTCGACGTCATCATCTACAACAAGTTCAGTTCCGACCCCAACGAGCTTGGCGACGGCATGAAGCGAATCATTGACGTGACAAAGACGCCCATCAAGCGCGGTGTCTGGCTCGACGCGAATTTCACCCGCCCTCTCGAGTTCAGACTTGCGAAACTGCCGTACGAGGGACCTCCCGTTTGGCAGGATGCCGTCACCAACTCGTCAATTGACAAGTGGTTTGAAGGGATTGAAGACTGGTTCGCTACGGGAGAGTTTGCCAAGGAGTGATGGAAGGATGTGCTCATGTTTTTGGAACTGTCAAGGGAGGGCTTGGTTTCACGGCGGTGATTGAATCACGGAGGGTTACCAGGATGATTTCACGACAGGATTGAAGAATGAAGGGATGGAAATGAATTGCTCAGTAGCTAGATGAAAAGCGCTATATATACCGAATCAACGACGGATTGGTGCAACCGACGGTGCAAGCCTGATGAATCTCGAGTCTTCAGTGTCAACACCAAACATGACCGCTTCCGCCCCATCACTTCTCGTCTTCATCTTATCCCACGGTCTGTAACCGTTCAGCTCGTTATCCCACCACGGTCCCCTCACAGCATGCGCAATAGCCAAGAATGACGCCGGCAGTTGAGGAACATGCTTTAGCCTATTTCGAATGATGTCGATGACCGAGACAGATACCGACAGAAACAGCATGACTGCTACGGCGATGAGGATACTACAGCGTACGATGTACACTGTTTCTGTGATGTGGGAGAGCGTAGGAACAGATGAAGTACCAAAATACCCAGCAGTGCTGATCGACACGATTGCGTGAGCCATGTTGCCAAAGAAGTGACCAAAGTCCTCCGCCGTAGGAATCGCGTACAGAGCATCGAGGGTATCGTCAACAATACCGATCTGGTTGCGGAAGATGTACCACGGAATAGCAGACATGTACACGCCCAGCGCATCAAGGGCATCCATGTCAAGCGCTGTTTGGTTGGACCCTGGGGCTTCGGTACAAGATGTCATTATCGTGCCGTTGAAGGTACATGAGCCGACGAGCCATTTGATAGAGGGCGTGCATTTCGTGCGGGAGACCCAGTCTCCTCCGTCTGTTTGCACCAGACTCTTGTCGTTGCCTCTGTTCCGCAGAGCAGTCTCGTTGACATTCGGGATGGACTTTGTAGCTGAAAGGAAGTACGTCGTGCCTGAGGTTGGGATCTTGTTTGTGCCGTGGACTGAAGCGTTACTCCAGAGTCGAATTCTCTGTGAGCCTTGGGCAAGCAGCTCGATGCTCTCGACGCTGTTATCGGGGAGGGTGAAGTTGTAAATGGTGTTACCGTCGTCTTTGTAAGAAGTGTAGTTCACTTCAGTGGCAGCCTCGCATGCAGCGGTCCAGTTGAAGAAGACCAATCCATCGTAAGTCGTGTTTGTAGCAAAAGTGAGGTTATGCGTGGGCACAGGCCCCAAGACGCCAGAGTCGACATTCGCCAACGCATTCTGCGAAACAAGACTCCCCACAAACGTAAAGACCGTCTGAGACAAAAACGTATCATTCTTTGAGAGCGAAGGGTGAAACTCCAAGTCTGGACTCGCGCCCATCGCAGTCGAAAGGGCAGTAATGTTACTCCCCACTACATCCCGCGCAATCGGAACCCCCACGACACCCCAGCCCTCCTTATAATGCCCATACGGCCCAACAGTAAGCGACAGCGTTCCCACCAGCACAAGCAGCGTTCTTGTAAGAATCAAAAAGGTATGCATGACTCCATACCACCACGAATACTTCATAACAGCTGGCAGCGTCAACAAGGTAACGCCCTCTGCGATATCATCCAGGTCTCTAATCGCAACAGGCTGCTGTGTTGTGAGGGCGAATAAATGCAACCTCCGAAAATCAAAGACGACAAACTGAACGAATAGAGCTGCTGGGGCGAGGAGTGCTGAGAGCGCTATACCGGAGTAGAGCTGATCAACGGGCACGGAATCGCCTGTGCGAAAGACTCGACGTTTTGAAGCATCGTTATCGAGAAGTGCGCCGGTGTACGACCACACTACGCAGAATATGGCACCGGCTAGGTATATGCAAAGAATTATAACATACCATTTCAGCCAACTATCCAACTTGTACAATCTTTTGAAGTCTGTATCTTGGGAGATGGTGTAGTCTGTTGCGAGACCGGGGTTTTTGTCGTCGACTCGGTCTTCTTTGTCGAGGGAGGAATACACCGCCGGTGTAGTCATGGTGTCGATAGATTATAGGCGATTTGGAGAGAGAAATGGGGGTTGAGATGGGGGGGAAAAGTCGGTCGGAGGTGGAGGTTGGCATAAGACGAGACGGACGCGGTGGACGGACACGGACACGGACATGGACATGGACTACGGAGACTGTGGGGTCGGTGTAAGCAAATTTAACTTGAAACTGGCAATTGATCGCTCGTCCTATGAGATGAATTATAAAAATATCCAGCATCTACTATGTGAGAAAGAGTGAATTGTTTTCAAGCAGGTTGCTGTAAGGCTGTAATGTAGTTTGTCTAGGACAGCCTAAGTTTGGGTTGGGCTATGTGTGAGGTCAATGACCCAATCACAGAGCCGCAAATTTGAGATGCAGTATTGAATACCAACTGCTAACATGAACAATGGTGAAATGTGTAGCAATCTAAAGACATTCTATGGTCCTTTTTTAGGTTACATATCAAGATAGATAGAAGTTGATGCATGCAAGATATTGCTCAAAGAGAGATCATCATATGATGTTGTATTCCAGTATATACGAGAAGCCATACCCATCATTCTGGTCATCCATAGGTTCTCATGTCTGTCATTGATATCGAGACCAAGCTATCGATAGGACACCAAGTACTGCCCTTATTGGGGAACGTTGCGGATGTCAACCATGAGGTGTCCATTGCCCCAAGCAGGGTTCTGTCCTCGAACCTTTCCATCGGCTCGTGTGCAACGGCTGAGAGTAGTTAGTACAGCAACAGCTGATACACTTGGGGCAAGACTCACTCCATAACAAGACCAGCACCTCGAGCAACATCTCGGCTAAGAACGGAATCAGCAAAGTCTCATGAGACATGTGATTTGACGGGGAGCTCACCAAGGAGAAGAAGAAGTTTGGTCGCTGTTGAGTCCAACAGCAAGACCAGTGATCTGAGTGTTTCCACGTCTGCAGAAGGACTGGCCTGAGACACCAGCTACACAGGCTTGATCACCAAGGCTGGCGAGGTAGTTGATGCACTCGACTGCTTCGTTGACCTTGAAGAAGTTAGTGACTTGATTCAAGTTGGAGAGGAGCGGGAGGTGAATCGCACATTGGCCAAGGTGTTTCCAGGGAGGTTGTTCATGCAGCTGGTATCATCGCGAGCTTCAAGAGCCTGAGGAGCTGCAAGGGCTGAAGAAGCAGCGGTGAGGAGGATAGCGAGAGAGGTGATGAAGTTGACCATTTTGGCGGTTTGAGTACGAAGAGCAGGTTGGAGTCTGAGTTGAAGTTGTATGTCGTTGTCTGATGAACAAAGACATCTTATTGACGGGAAACCCTCCCTTTATACTACTTCCATCTCTCGGCCCCCATCATATTTTCTTCATCAGCCTCTTGCTACGTTACCACAGGATCCTCAATGAGGCAGAGTCACATTGAGCCCGTGAATCTCAACCCGAGGCTATAGAAAAGACACTGCTAAAATTGGTATATCCGAAAGAGCCATTCAGAGATCGTCTGTGAGAAACTGGTTGGAGGTACAGGGGACCCCGTGGTTAGTTAGTCTTGGGCGGGACGCTGACAACGCATGGATTTATGCTGCAAGTGGCAGGAGGTCACACAGAAACGGAATTCCGTTCTGCGACAAATTTCCACCAAAGGTGAGTTCTAAATCTCTTTCTGCTACTGAGAAACATATGGATAGAATATATTTCACTTGAAATAGCTAAATATTTTGGCTCGACATTAAATCAACAAGACTCAGTAAGCTCGGCTGTTTCATCTCTGGAGGTGGCTTAATATTCCCGCTGTATACCCGTTTCAACCCAACCGTGACAGCATTGCATTGACTACAGCCCTATCTTGTCAATTGAAGATCCCTCGGGTCGCCCGGCGTGCAATTGGTAGACGCACAAAAAGAACCCCATTAAAGACTCATGAATTCTTTCTCGCTAACTCTCTGCGGGATAGCTTTCTGACTCAGCCTCCAGAGGCTAAGCCTCAGCATAAATGCCGAGAACTTTTTGAGGTCATTTGTTGGCATCTGATTCTGCAGTCAGCTTTGCTCAGGCACGCGGGAATAAGAAGGATTCTGGAAGAGTTGCATCTGCCGATGCGGTGAGGGTTGATATCATGAGTGAGATCGAGTGAGAGCGGGGCTGTGAGAAGAAGTCAAATGAAGTGAGGTCTGTATTTTACACCACGTCTGAATGGAGCTGAGTAGGATATATAGAATGGATAGCATACGATCTTGATTCTCAAACCCAACAAGTCTTTTAAAGAAGAGCTCACCATAGCCCCAGACTAATATCAGCAAGAAATCACTAGTCCAATGCTTGAAAACTGTCTCCTTCGGCTTCCGGTTGCTGTTGTGAGGGCTGAGTCCTGCCACGACGATGCAGGATCCTCAGGGATCACTTTGCACTGACCAGTCGCAACAGAGGTATGCAGGATATTGTTTCCCGAGTGGAAGAGCCATAGTGAAAATCTAGTGGCGGAGAATATTCCGTCAAAAGTGTCCGAGAAGTCCGGGCCCGGACGAGCATACCTCTCGTACCTGATCTTTCAGCCGTCGGGGATTTCCTCATTAGGCTTACTACAAACAGCTCACCCGGCAATACTACTCTGCTTAAACTTTATTTTTACGACTTATAATTTCTCCTCTAGCATCAAACCTACGTTGACTACAAAATTGGCGGATAATGTATTCAGGCCGTGGCGGCCTGTCTTGCTCCTCTCTTCTTGAGCATGCTGTCGTTTCTGAGAGTAAGACATCTTCTACATGTCCACGGGTATTGTCATACATGTCTCAAAGCAGTAATGATTTGATCAGGTTGTAGGCAGCCAGAAAAACAACAGTAGTTCCATACTATAATATCATGCAGCCGTAAACTTGCTGAAATATTTCGACATTCGGCTTCAACCAGCATCACAACTGCCGATAATACCCTCAGAGAAGTGAGACATGCAGTCTTCATTCTCCGCCCCCACGAAACCTCTACGAATTGGCTTCATCCCGTGCGTTTGACAGCATTGGGTGGAACCAGTGTTCGGGCCGTTCGAGATCGTGATGCTCTACGTTTCTGCAATGATCCCGAAACTGAAATGACATTTCTCATTTTTCGACGAGTTCGTGCGGCAGCATAACGGTCAAGAAGTTGTGCCACCCCGGCTTATGTGAAATGGCTTCATGTGCGGGGTTGTCGACTGTCACAAACACGCTTGACTGCAGACCGAATAATGGACAGGAAGTGCCGGGCTTCGGAATGGAAACTGGTGTGTTTGTTGGCTTCGGAGGTCTCTTGTTTTTGGTGAGAGAAGACGGTTATATCAAGACAGCTTTTCCCAGCTTTCTCAAATGCCAAATCCAGAATTCTCCAAGAGAATACTTTCTTCCAAGTTTTGAGTAGTCATTACAGGCACTCGGTCATAACACTCAACTGCACTCACAGTTATAACTCTACAATGGCCTCATATTACCCAGAAGGCGAATGCTACTTCGTCAGAAGCTCTCTAAGATATGGTCCTCACTGGAACGCAAACAACCAGAATCTGTTCTATAGGACTGTTCTTCTTGAATATTACTGGAATGGATGGCCAGCGAGTGGCGTGACCCAAAGATCCCATACGAGGTCACGTTGGCAGCATGGTACACCCTCTGGAATTGGAGGCACGCGCTTCGGGGACTGGGACAGATTTTGGGTGGGTGAGAGCAGAAACAAGTCGCCGTCGGATATGCTCAGAATACACAGTCATCCCAACAGCCTCAACTGGAACGAATGTCGGGATCACCAGAGAGGAGGCCCCAGAAAATACATCCTTCGTCCGGTGGAAATCCAGCATAGAGACACCCAGTGGCTGTGGATTGATGCTACTATTCCCCTGAGAGCCATCTACTTTCCCGTCGCGTTCAACACAGACCAAGCATTCCCTCATCTGTGCACTTACGTCGTCATCGACTTCAGACACAGAAGCCAACTTCAGATGTTCAGCACTACTGGGGCCTCAAGAACGCTGACTCTCAACTCCCATAACGGCCTTGGCTGGCAGGATGGCCTCACATGGGGTTTCAACATAACCGACATCATTGCCTATCTTTCCATCCCACACAAGCTGCGCAATCCGGACTTCGGGCTGTTCGCTTCCAAACAGCGTGGCCAGGAGCTGGTCGTTTGGGCCAACTCGTCTTTGGTTTGGAGATCTTCTGTGTCGATCACGAACCATCCGGATTTCTTCCGCGAGATGGACTTCGCCAGAATTCTCAGCGCCACATTTGGCGTCGAGATCGGATGGAGACCCTACCAGCACAACCCTTTCCTCAGGGACCTGCTCATCCGTATCACTCAGCTAGGCCTGGGCTTCATCCCGGGCGTCGGACCCATCCTCTCCGTTGCATTCGGAATAGGAGTTCAGCTGCTCATAGATCCCGACTCGTTCGGCAGGGACAACATTCTTGATTTATCCTTTGCTGTTCTGGAGAGTGTGATTAGCTCGGGCAAGAGATCTCAGAAGTTTATCGCCCCGGATTGGCTTGCGCAGTGTCCATGTGGCGGCCAACAGCGGGGTGTGCCGTTGACGGATGAGCAGAGAGAGGCCCGCAAGAAGCTGGGCGAGGAGATCAACAACCGCCTGACTGCCGAGTTGAATGCTCAGCCTGTTATACGCTCTCTTGAGGAACAGGAGAAGCTTCTCACTGGGCGCGTTGAGGAGGTTCAAGATGAGGCTGCGGAGACAACCCAGGACGACGAGCCGGGAGAAGAGCCGGAGGAGAATCAGGAGAATGATGAGCAGGAGGATAAGGACAGGACTGAGGGAACTGGTAAGAAACATGATTAATGGCTGCAGAACATGGCTAGTTGTAAGTCTCGGTGGACTTGAGAAATTATTCACTCTTTTCATGTTCAGTTTGGGGCGGCATTTTGTAGTGGCAGCTTTGGGAAATTGACATCGTTGAAGGAACAGAGGCGGAAAAATATCCCCAAGAATTTTGAGAAACGTGAAAACTGGCTTGAGATTGTCAATGATTAGGCTAGTAAAGTAACTTGACTTTAGCTACTGCGGTAGAAGAGACTACTCGGTTTGAATGAGGATATGCGATGAAATCTTGCGAAGTGATCACTATTGTAGCCAGACCAACCAAGTCAGGAATCAGGACATCGCTGCCTCTAGGCCGGCAGATGCGCCTCGAAGCATGATAATAGAGTCTATGCGTGCTCAATTCTATAGCGTAAATTCACGCAAATCTCTCCCAGTGTATCTGAACTTGGGCAAATATTTTTGTTGAGAATTGAGTGCGCGTAGCCGGTCTAAAGCACGAGTGCATTGAGATTTGAAATGTCTTGGCTTGATAAATATCAGTGGAATATTAATTAGCAAACAAGAAAACTGCTTAAAATTTTGGCAACCAGGTCCTATCCTCCGAGCCTCATCAGCGAATATTCGAGGCCCAGTCTTGTTTCAGAGATTTATGCCACCAGGCCTTGGACAAGATCAATCAATATCCGCCACATTATAGGGGAAATGGGTTGGCGCCCCCATATAACAAGGTCTTTCTTGGCAAACCTTTACGATGCTCTCGGTCTTGGTCCCTGTAATGTTCATAGTAAAATTCCCTGGTACAGAGCACGATACAAAGCTCCTTGAGTTGTGGGACGGCCTCGAGAATGCGAGTAATGAGTTTCGAATGCCACTTTCGTTGAGAAGATCTGGGCAGCCAGTAGGGCCACTCCTTCGGTTCGAGAGTGGCCTGCGTCGGATCGTCTGACTCGTCTCCGCTCGGACTCGAGATCCTGTGAAACATGTTACAGGGATATTCGTTGCGGAGCCAATTTTCCTGGAGAGAAAATGCGAAACGCCGCAATCGTGGCATGGACTTGAGCTGTTCAATGAGCTTCTCGACGTACTCATTCTTTTATCCTTGTGTCAGTAATACAACACTGAGCAAGACTGAGAACACTCACAACGTTTGGCAGCTGGGGTTTCTCAGGAATGAGGCCACTACTTGACACAAACGCATTAACATCTAACTGATCAGTAATAAGAACTTCCAGGTGCGGAAAGTCATTATTGAACCTCTGAATGAGGTTGCTGCTCATACAGGCAAGTGTTCGCGAACGGAGTTGTGAGCTAGAAGTGTTATTTGCCGCTGAGACCTGTGGCTGAGAGCTTAATCCGGCCGAGACATGATAGCATGTATCCCCATAGAAAAGCGAGAATTTGAGAAAAGCAAAAGCGACGGAAATACTGAATAGAGAGTCAGGTAACCAACATAAGTAACAAGATCTCAATACTTCACTTCATGACCGAGACAAAGATAGTGAATGTTTGTAGGTTAATGAGGTGAAGGATCACGAAGGGAAGCAGAACCTTACAGTCCAGCCAAGGGGAGGAAAGAAAACACAGGACCTCAATATTAGATAATAAAAAAACTTAGGTAATATAGCCTAAGTTTAGAATGACTTTTGCTAAGTTTATTTTGGCACCCTATAGTAAGGTTTGCTGTTTTCTTGCCCCCCGAGGCCAGCTAATTTTGTTCTTGTTTGGTAAAGTACTGTGAATACCTAGGCAATCCAATAGGATCCACACTGCCAGTGACAGTGAGTGACAGTGAGTGCCAGTGCCAGTGTCAGTGCCAATTTAAAGGGCCATAAGTCTAATGGCAATTCAGTAATGTGACTGGGGCATGAGCTACCTTAAATACGGATGTGCTTCCAGGAAGTAATGTAATAACGCGAGTCTATTAATGCAGGTACTGAGAACAAAAAATGTTTTCTCAAAATGACATCTTTTTATCAAAAGTCTCTACGGTAGTTCGATGCAGAAGAAGAAAACATGGCATCCTATTTTCAAGTCTTAGGTCAACATATCTCAGCAGTAATTGGTGCTGGTCAGATGAGTAAAGTTGGTGATACCAGTCACATGCATGGAGGCAGAAAGAGGAAATTACCGCTCCCTGCGAAACTCGCCTTTTTATTCTCAAATATCCCCCTCGAAACTGTGAGAGCACCAACTACTACTGCTAAGCCACAGATTCTCATGGCCGACAGAATGTGCGATATCTAGGTACATGGCGCAGAGATCCAACGCTTCAACTTCATCCTCGTGCCCCCCCTTCAGCTCGAAACGCCCGCCAAGCTTTAGTTTCCCAAAACATTCGGGAACAAGTACTTCTGTGAGGGATCCTCAGAAGACTCTTTAGAAATGCTCCACGCGCCGTCTGTGAGAGTTGCTCGGTAGAATGTAGGATATTTAGTTGCCATGCAAACCTCGTCGAGACCTTTCGCATGGGCGGCAAAATAGGTAACCAGCAATCTGCATAAGCCTTCAAGACTGCGAGCGTTGACAGGCGGCAGGCCTATCTTCGTAGCCATTGCCAGTAGTTCCGTCCTTAGTGCATCAATAGAACTTTTACCGAATCGGGCTTCTTGGAAAGTGAATGCAAGCCGACGTAGCCGCGGCATATTTCGAAAGCATGAAGCGACTCCCGCGAGCCTTCGGCACTTCAAGGCGTGTCAGCAGCCGCGAGAGGAGTCAATTAATAACAAAGTGATACTTACCAATCGATCCTTATCGCTGTCATTCATGCGACGCGACCAAGGAGCGGAATTTGTCATATCGTCGCAAACATTCAATGAGTCCAGCTGAGGAAAGCCTTCGCTGATGCTCTTGACAGGCGTAGATATAAAGCTTGTAATAGCTGACGAATTGCCTAATCCGCGGGTAGGCCGTGCATTGAGGCGCAATGAAGTGAGTTGGGAGCCGTTACGCCTGAGTTCGTGGTAGTGGCGGCCGTAGTAAGCTACATCAGAAGGCATAGCGATTCCCTTTAGGGTTCCTGTTTTGAACTTTCCAACTATCTTGCCAATTGTCGATTCTTCGTGGTGTTTCTCTAAGTAGAGATGCTTTGGGCCATCCCAGTCTGGGCCCTTGCGAATGAGGTTAAGGAATTTGCGTGTTTCTTGTGCGAATTCGAGCCAGATGATGAAAGCAATGCCGTGGAGACCAGGTGTGTCTGCCAGAAACCGCCCGATGGGTATGCTCTTGATTCCATAGCCTTGAAGCCAAGCATTCATTTCGCGGAGGTTGTTAAATCTTGTAACTTCAAAAGTCACGAGCCTGTCACAGCAATCAGCGAAGAACTCGAACTGCAGCCGTAGGGGAGGACGCTGACCTTGCGTGACGACGGACCAGATGACGAAATGAAGCTGTCTTGCGGGTATGGTAGGCGTTGAGGCTGTTTGTCAACTCTTTCATGTTACCAGCAAACCTGAGATGCTTGCAGAGTTTTGGGAGTAGGATTTCTCGAAACCGCTTTGATACGAGCGTCCAGTCCTTGATCTCATTAACGGAAAAGTTTTCCCCGATCATGCATACAATCTCGGTAGGCATGGTCGCGAGTTGGGGAGTCGTAGATGTTGCCGCCATGATTGCAATGCTCTGCAAGGCACCACCTGACGGAGCAGACAAGCGAATCGAAAAAAGAAAAGAGATTGTATGCAATCAAGCTTGCGAAGTGAAAAGACGGTTTGAATGTCAATGAGGCTGACGCCTCTAAGCCCGCGCTGTGGTGGAGGCTTGTGATGAATGAAGCGTGGTTTTTGTGGTAAGGCAAGAAAAGAAAACAAGATAGGAGAGAAAGCACATGAGAGGTTAAAAAGAAGTGGAGATGTCAAAGGGACTCGAGGTTTTCGGATGTTTGCTAAGGTAGAGAGTGTGTGGTCACTGTGAGCCAGTGAATAATAGACATTGCCTGCCACTGCCAGAAAATGCAAGAGCCCACATAAGGCTTCCCAACTCGCATAAAAGAAAATATGCAGACAAGATTTCTGGCATCAAGGCCCTACCCAGCATTAAGCCAATCATAAGTATTCAACAACTCAAATCTAAAGTTCAGCCTCCCCGTCAAACCAGAGCTGAACTGATCCATGTTATTGAGATGATAGTCCAACACACGCTGTATCACAATCTTACAGCTTGCACACAGGTCACCGTTTGGTGCTGATGGATGAACCCAGTCCAAGAAACCTACAAGCAGACTGAGTTGCTGAACAATGCTTGATCGGCTTAGGCGGCTGTCCTTGGGATGTTTGCCTTGAAAAGTTGGACTGAGTAATTCAAGACAGAGAATGCCACCGCCTGGCACCGCAAAGGCCATGAGCTACATAAGGCATCAGAGCGTTCCAAAGGGGAGGGGAGTAGGGTAAAGAACTTACCAGCCACTCCATATCTCGTCGGATGTCTCGGAACCGATCCTTGTGCATCCAAAACATGAGAGTAAGCGTTATCATCTCATATGACACTAGAAGAACATCTCCTTCATCCGGACACCCATATTGGAGGATCAGCCTTTCGAGCAGGAACATGTTCTGCAAATGTGTGAGTCGGATGAATATTTTCAAGGATACAATATTTGCTTCGACTGGAGGGTCAGAAAGGTCTTTGTCATACGACCGTATCTCGGCTCTGGGAAGAGGAAGATCGGTAGGGTCATCGGGATCATAAACAAGACACCTGGGAAGTTCGGTAAAGACATCTAACTGCCGTTGCTTCAGATTTCTGGGTAGGTTAGTGAGCTTACATTATTTCTGGGAGGTTTATCGGATACCTGATAGTCTCAACTGTCGCATTGGAGCCAAAACCAAGACTAATATCAATAATTTCGTTCAATATCTGAGCCATAAAGTACCCAGCTCGACAGATACTCGAAGGATAAACACCGCCTCGTAAGTTCCAGCCACGACTATCAAGCTGAGACATGGCCTTCTCGAGCACAGCCCCTCCAGCGAGAAGATCCTCATCACTCAAATCTAGCGGAGGTGGCGTCGAGCAAAAGCGCGGATTAAGCAGCGGCGGTCTTCCAGTGAAAGCAACGATGGCTTTGTCAAGATTATAAACTCGACCAAAAAGACGCCGTTTGTGTTCTGAACTCAGCGACGTTTTGTAGGGCCCAGTGAGCTTCTCGGCGTGGACTCCGAGATAAGTCATCACAGAAACGGCATCCGCAAAGGAGCTCCAGCAAATAAGACCTGTCGCATTCTGTAAGTGACCGGCTGGGAGGTTCAAGAAAGTCACCACTTACTGGCGTCCCCCACAATCATTGATTCCATGATCGCTTTCTGGAACAGGAGATCCAATATGATGACATTGGCAAGCGTGAAGTGTCGAGCCAGGTTGATGCTGTGCCTCAAAAACGCCAAAACCGGCTTGTTTGCCGTTCCGCTCTCCAAGACATGAAATTGATTCTTCTCTATTGGTTCAAAGGACCCTGGTATTCGTCTCAATACACTCCAGAGCAGCCCTATTGACTCCCATCGCAGATTTGGTCCACAAAGCTGATTTACCCACTCTTGTGAACTGGTATCAATGTCTTGAAATGGCTGTGCCGTGTTATTGCAGATTTGTTGCGCGATGAGATCAAGACTGAGCTTCCGCCGGTCTAGCTTCGCCCCAAACGTTACTTCCAAGGATTTGATAACAGCTGGAACAGTTAGGTTAGACCATAGTCTGTTCTCATTTTTCGTTCCCTGTGCAATCATCTTTTCGTATGAGGGACCAAAGACGCAGCCAAGAAGTGCAAGACATGACTGTCTTATCGACGGCGGGAGTTCATGAAAACTTATTGGCTTGTTTGAATGTGAGCACGGGGTGCATGCCTCCTGGGGGTCAAGATCAGATGAGTCAAGTTGTGAAAGGCAGTTCTTGGCTTCTTCAAAGATCTCGTTATGACCTGCTCGACCAAAGAATGGCGGCGTAGGGACCGGCGTTTCCATGATCAATTCAGTTCTTGGAATTTTGGAAGCTTAAGATGAAGAGTCGTCTTGTTATCCACAGTTCTGGAGGCGGTATTAGTTCAGGTTTGGAGTCATCCACAGACGAAGGAAGATGATCACGCCCTGATGATTATCTTGGACTCCATATGGCCGCTCCGTGCTATTTTGACTTGATGAGTTAGAAGTAACATGAATTGTTACTGTTGCATATTCGTTATCATTATTCTCTTCTGATCGGTGATATGATGCTATAAAATGCTGACGCGGGGCGAAGTCGGATCCTACAACACGTCATTTGCATTTACACGCTATATGGACTTATTGAGTTTTAATGCCAAGCCCCTTATCCCTGCACCACCGCGGTTAAGCTATAGTGGTAAGTGGCTAAATGTGAAAACTTGAGTTCAAAATCGAGAGTGGCATCCTCGAGAGCAGCGTATTGAGGAAGTTCAATGACGAACGACAGAAGGTCCATGTAGCCAGTCACCCTGAATGACAGTTGGCCGGTAGTAGCCTCAATTACGAGATGAGTCCCTTGTTCGATGACATTCGGCTTGCTACTGTACCTCAAATTCACTGATTTGAAGTGAATAGGGCCGAAACTGAACTCGGGTACGGGATCTGTTATTCTCTTGATGTCGAGATTCTGTAACAGTGGTTAGAAAGATTGTTCGATAATTTCTTTTGACCTTAAAGGCAACTTACGTCCCAGCCGTAGCCTCGGAGGAAGCTGTAGGTCAATTTTCCAGCTCGAGCGCATATTGGTTGTGACACTCGACTAGGTGTCGGATTACTTTCAATTGTTGCTGTACGAGTAATAGGCAGAGGTAGGGTAGTCGAGGACGTGAGAGACACAGAGTTTGGTGTGTCCCTTTTCTTGAGGTCCAGCTCATATTCTAAAATGGTGACAGAGGAAGTGGCTGAGTCTGAGGTCGAGCCATCTCCTCCCGCTGAAGATCCAGGACTTGGGTCTGGTTTTGGGGTTGGGTCACAGAGCTGAGATACAGTTTCAATAACTGTTGTCGTAGCATAAACTGTACTGTCTATGGTGACGAAATTGGTTGTCGTGGCTTCAACAGTTGAGGTGTCATATCTCGACGTGATGATATGACTAGTAACCGTGCAGTCTTTACCTGGAACGGTAGTTGTTGAAGTTTGAATTGTCCAGACTGTAACAGGTTTGATCTGTTAATTGTTGACACTAATTAGTGATTGCCCTGCTTTGTCATCGCTCAAGGCATACCAGAGTAGACAGCACCGTTGTCGTAGTAGTTACAGTCTTAGTTCCAAGAAAATGGACTTCTTCTATGCAGATTGTATGAGCACATAGGACATTTAATGGACATGCTGGGAATGGATAGATGTCAGCAGAGGCAGCACATCTTTGCTCCAGCACTGTAGCATCAGCCCTGGCTGCAGATAAGACAAGCTGCGAGGCGAGTGTCTCTACTCAAAAAGTAAGCTATGAGGCCATGATATCATCAGAGCTGGCCAAGCATCAGCCCAGCCCCAAACCAGTAAGCATTAGAATTAAGAGCTTCCCTGTCCATTCTTGGAAAGAGTGCATAGTCTATTGTCTAGATGACAAACAATGTCGTGCTTGTGGAACAGATGGAAAAAGCCAGTGCTATCTGTGCGGCGGCCTTGAGTGCCAAGAGACTTCTGTTAGGATCTCACTATGTGCAAAGCTGTTTTCAGTGCCATCTGTATAACAGGGAAATTGAAGCAATTTGAATTATGAAATTTGAGCCTCATTTGAATATTGGTAAAGCTATGATTCATAGATTATATTAATGCTTGATGACACCTATCAAGTAAAATAATTTAATCCTCTCAAGATAGGTACCTTTTCTTCCTAACTACCGGGTAGGCCTTTTCACTGTCTCAAGTGTGGCGTTGCGTGGCTTGACCACCCACTTCCCCGGCTGTCGGGTTCCGATGAGCCACGGAAAAACGGAACCTCAACGGCCGGACCAATCTTGAACATTCAATCATCAACAACGACATCCGCGACTCTCATCTATAACATCCACAACGACCCGCCTGGCTCTATTGAAGCGTGATGCCTGACATTGTATGAGCGCATTCTCATTTCCGATCATCCATTGTCGCGCGCAGCTCCATGTCAGGTCAAGAGACCTCTCCACAGTCTCCCCCCGCCAATACACCGAAGCATCGACGACCCTGGACAGCAGCCGAGGATGCGACTCTGAGGACTCTTGTTGGGCACTTTGGTGCTAGCAGGGGGTCTGAGGGTAGATGGAAGGACATAGCATCTGGCCTGGAGGGCCGGACAGCCAAGGTGAGCCGCCACCTCTGCATGCTCCTCAACGCCATCATTGTGCTGCATAATTGATACGCGCACTGCCAAAGCAAGTGACGGAGGGAGACAGCGTCTGACTGGCTGTCTAGGATTGCCGAAAAAGATGGCTTCACTCACTCGATCCCTCTTTGCGTAAAGGTCGATGGACATCCCAAGAGGATGAGATCCTCCTCTCAGCTTATGCTCGACTTGGGCCGCTTTGGAATGAAATTGGTAAACTCTTCACTCCTCGAATCATCACATGGTCTAACGCCTCTAGCTCTTCTCATTCCTGGGCGGAAGGATGACCAATGCTCCAAGAGATATAATGATATATTGAACCCTTCTGCCAAAAACCGACTGAGCGACTGGACTGCCGAGGAAGATAACCTTCTACGTCAAGGTGTAGCAACATTGGGTCATCGTTGGGTGGCCATCTCATCGCGGATACCAGGAAGACCTCCCCTTACCTGTCGTAATCGATGGCGTACACTCTCACGACTGTCACATAATCGACAGAGCAGATCTCAAGGCACTACCCCGTCGTCCTCATCTCAGATGTCCCCATTCGATAACGGGATATCACCAGCAGCTCATAATCCAAATCTCGCCATTGAGACGAACCATGGAGCGACAACTGACTTGATGCACTTTCCAATGGATGCCGATATGGGTCATGACCAATTGGGATCAAGCTTTCTCGACTCAGCCTTTTTCGACACCTTCACAGGCCCATCCCCATCGCCACTGAGAGAATCCGATCCAAGTGACGAAACAGAAACGCCTGGTGATGTATCTGCCCCAGCTGCTCCAGCGAATATCGCACCTGTTCCTGATCTGCCCTCAAATACCGCGACCCAGACACAAAGTGACCCCAAACTATGGCCCCAGCCTCCGAAACCGCCCCAAGCGCAGCAACCTCAAAATACCCCGAATACATCATTCTTAACATCTCCCTCTACTTGGTCATCACTTGGTACAATGCTGCCACCTGGGACTTCTCCTACGGATCAGAATATGTGGCTAGGAATGACTGGCAATCCTCCAACACCTAAGAACTGGACGGCCCCAGGACCAGCAGACGAGTCGAATCCATTACCTCAGACATTTACCGAACAATTTCAGGTTCCGGCGGTGCCAACGTCAGCTCAACAGACAATTCACCACCACCATCACCACCATGTCCACCATCATTTTCATCATTATCATCACTACCCAGGCAATGGAGATCAATGGCGACAGCTGGAGCAGCAATCAGAAGCCGAGGCGATGCAAGCTCATTTGCAAAACGAGAACGCGCCTCAAAACCCAGGGTGATGTGCTCAGCCCAACAGATCCCTCTTCGCCAAGTCACGTTAGCACGTTGGCCTGGATTAGCCGCCCAATCACCCGGACAAGACACAATGACCGGGGTACAATGTTATGCAGAAAACCCCACCCCAAACGGACACCAACTTCCATTCTGCCAGCCACTTTCTGTCATGCTTTTGTGTTGCTCTGTGTCGCCAAGCAAGGTGCAGGCTGACACCAACAACGACGAAGCGCTCGATACTGTCGCCCGGAACATACCACTGTTCTGTGCCCCATTATACCGACCTCTCGACCTCGTGAAACGCCAGATACGGATACTGCACATTTTGCCAGGTCAGCCTGGTGAGCCTGTTCGCTGCACCCTTCATACCGCATCTCTTAACGATAGCCCGAGTTATGAGGCGTTATCCTACTCCTGGGGTGATCCGTATATATGTCACATGATCGAAGTTGATGGTCAGCTACGTGAATTGGAGTCTTATTAGCTGCCTGAGCCTAATCTAGGGTTACCACCCCGCACATTTTGATCTAACCCAATTCGTCAACAAGCTACAGTAACCGAAAATCTGTATAATGCACTCCGGAGGTTGCGATTGGTCGACCGAACGCGGCATATTTGGGCAGATGCGCTTTGCATCAACCAAGCGGATACGACTGAAAGGACTCATCAAGTCGGATTAATGAGAAATATTTACTCATCCACCTCAGAAGGGATATTGTGGCTTGGGGAATTTTCTGGCAACGGCGACACCGGCGCGAACTCAATTTCACAACAGACTGTTGCAACGGCACTCAAATTGATCAGATCACTGGCTGAAGACCATCACTGGAACTCTCAAGAGCATGCGCAGTCGATGGCAAGAGAAGAAGCAGATGCCCTCACTGCTCTGCTGAATCTTTCGTGGTGGCAGCGAGCCTGGACTGTGCAAGAAGCGGTTCTTCCGAAGAAAGCTACTCTGTACTGTGGAACGATGCAGCTACCACTATCGGAAGTCAAGCGTGCGCATCTCATGTCCGTAAGCCATGATCGGAAGGGATGCTGCTTCACGAATCCTGAGTGTCACGACGTTCTCTACAAGTTTTGGGACTCTATCGAGGGATTTCGTCTTCTACAGGAAGAATCCGATAGACATATTTTGGTGAGAATGGCTTTGGAAATGTTTAGGTTTCGCCATGCATCTGATCGGAGAGATTGCGTGTACGCATACCTGGGTCTAGGGAGCAGGGCCTTGGCTGACTACACTATCCCCCATGAAATGGCCTTTAAATACGTTGTGCGTTCGCTTATTCAAGAGTCAAATAATCTTGGACCTTTGATTCGCATTGCGGAACATGCCGAAACACGCTCGGCGACTTTGCCTTCTTGGTGTCCCGACTATGGATCGTCTTTTCCGGAAACTTACGAGAACTTGGACCAAGAGTTTGGGTGGCTTTACATGTATAACTGGTACCAAGCTGGGGGTAGGGACGGGCCAACTTCCAGGTTTTCACTTATCGATTCGAGACTCGAGCTGCGAGGCATTGTCATTGATAAGATCACGAAAGTCGATGGGTTGATTTACAACAACGATACAAAGGACGAGATTCTTTCTGCCTGGTATCATGACCGAGATCCTCGCGCCTGCTGCCGAGGATCATATGAGGAAGTCGGATGGTGCGAACTCATGCGTGATATTTTCATCATTTTCTCCAACAAGCCTCGAGATTACAGTAAACCTCGCACGAGAGCTGGTTTCGAAGCAATGATCAGCTCTCTTTGGGATCCCAGATCTCAACTCTCTGTCTTCCAATATCAGACCTGTCATACGGAAATGGGGTTGGTTGGTCATGCGAGAGTAGACATGCAGGTGGGAGATGTTCTATGTGTTTTTCTTGGAGGAAATATGCCATTTATACTAAGACCACTTGATGATGGGGTTTTTGGTTATGTTGGACAGGCGTTTGTTCATGGGATCATGGATGGGGAAGCCCTTCAACAGGGACGTGAGTTGCAGTGGATCACACTTGTTTGAGGGAGATTTGAACTCGAAGCCATACTGATGTTAGTGATTTCTGCTGATTAGCGATAGATCTCATCTACTTCAACATAATAGCGTATATGAACAAAGTAAAACAAAATCAGACTTATGGTCATCTAATCGTGAAGAGAAGGAAAGTTTTTCAAGTGGGATGCCGATGAGTGCATGCTTCTGCCACTTTTCCCTTCGCCATAGACCGGGAAGTTCTCTCTTACCGGGAGCGAAGAGGAGACCCTGAAACAAGAGTAGCCAAGAAAAGTTAATCTTGCGTCAAGCAGGGCCAGCTCGTGAGACATTCTGCCGTGTTTCGGCCTTTGCTTTCGCTCCCCGGTCCTCGCCTCTATTTCTCTCTGCCGAGCGGTAAGTGATGCAAGTATGTGGCGTTTTGAAACAAGCATGGCTCACCGCTGTGCTAGGTATATACCTAGCCCCCGGGGGACAAGAAAACAGCAAACCTTACTATAGGGTGCTAAAATAAACCTAGTAAAAGTTATCTTAAATTTAGGCTATATTACCTAAGTCTTTTTATTATCTAAGATTAAGGTCCTGTATTTTCTTTCCTCTCCTTGCCAGCTAAAGACTTAAATAATTAAAAGTTTAAATGGATGGCAATTGTATTGTATCGAGATGTGCTTCACGACGATCAACCAAGTTTGGTCTAGGCAGAGTGAACAAAGTGCCGCAGAGTTTAAACTGAAGGATGTGCTATTCGTAGAGGGACGTGGACAGATCTCATCTGCGACATCTGCATGAAATATGACCGGGCTAAGCTGCAGTTGGCTCTGAATGGGCATATCCTTCTCCACAAGGATAGGCGAGATCTGAATCAAGATCTGCTGGATTTCAGCGCCACTCGATATCATTCTGCAAGATAAGTTCCAGTATCACATTCCTATCAACTACTCATCAGGGCTTATCCCCACAGTGGATGCGGTAGGTTCCAGATGAGATTACGACATCGATCAAGGGTCTCTTTGTCTTAGCTGTGCGTCGATCAAGGTTGATAATTCTCTGTTTCCGTAGAGTTGCAGACCGCTCTTGAGGAGAAGATAGTAGGCACATGCGAGCATTACATGCTGTGAGTGGATAGTTGTCAGTACCGGTGAGCTTAGCACGGCTCATAGATAATACAAAGTTCAATAGTTGAAGTTAGAAGAGGATATTTGGATGTGAAGGTAGATATTAAGTCATGATCTGCGACTATAATATTACATGGCTCAGCCCGTGTCTACCTCGTCATTCTCGGTAAGAGATATTCTCCGCAACATGTCTCTTCAAGTCAATGTCAATCCAGTTTCCGCCTTGGAATTGACCTATAATGAGCGGTCCTGCAAGCCACGACAGCCACCCCCTCAGTAACGACGCGGCCTGTCCGGCAGATGCCCGCACTTGTAGGCCTCATTCAGACTCTTAGCCAGCCTGTATTGCCATTTCGGTCCATCTGCAGCGCACATTTTCAGTGCAATTGTAGGCGGCGCTCTTAGTGCAGCTGTGCCGTGTTTGTTGATGCTCAGGAGCAGAATTATAAACAGTTGGCCCTAACTATGGAACGCTTCGGGCCGCGGCGATCCGCAAGGACTAACTAACATAGCTTGTGGTGACGAAAGTCCGAGACACGGGCTGGCGCGAGGGGGGCCTAAAACATGCAGACCGATTGTCCTCCCGAATACGATCGGTCATTCGAGATACCAAGTTCCCTGGGTTGTATCAGACTCTCCCTCAGACATGCTTCACATAGTGAGCCCTTTTAAAGACCGGAATGGTTATTAACTGTCGCTACCGGAGTACGATAGAGACCATCATCTTTGAGAAGCAATTTTGTGGCGTAGCTGACCACTAAGCTAACGCTGTCATAAACAAGGGTTGGTTTAGCTCAGCTGCAGCCCAGATGCAAATCTTCTCCTATTACATCGACCATGTCTTGCCAATGAGGGGTTGTACTTTGCAGCACTGACCGCTAGCTTAGCCGCAACTCGAAACTAGGAAAATCATGCAGAAGATGGTCGCTTTACGAGACGACAATTGGCTACGGAGGGGATATCAGCTGGCAACATACCTTGAGAGTGCATTCCAATAGAGATGGATATTCACGATCAGCAATGCAGTGTCTTGTACATGAGAAGAAAGACAAAATAGAAGCATGTGGTATGAGATGGAAGAGAGTAAGAAGATGTATAAAAAGGTCAACCTGCACCTCGAAACGACATTTCTCCTTCAGTTCATCATAATCACTCACTTACTTCACAACTCAACAAAACCATCTCAAGTTGCTCAACCCCATAACATCTATTCAAAATGTTTGTCTACCAAGGAAAGATGAACTGGTGGACGTACGCCAAGGACGAGACCTTCGTCGTCGTCCTCCCCAACGGCCCAGTCCGCGTCGGCGACAGCGTCTATCTCTTCTGGAAATGGACAGTCGACGCCAAAGGCGTCAAGAACGGAAACGTCTTCCAGACCATCAGCGTCGACTCTGTCACACAGACCAGCGCTACAGACGTGACCTTTGAGCTCAAGGGCTCCTGGTACAGCTTCACCGTCACCACAAAGGGCGGTTATGAGAACATCAGCATCGTCATGAGAAACCCCCAGGGCGGCGTCAGCGACCCTATGCCCCTCAAGCGTGAGTGGAAGTCTGACAAGGAGCTCACTGGCACTACTCGCATCTGGACTGGAAAGTTCAAGTGGATGAGCTTTGCGCGGGACGAGCATGCCATCTTCATTGTTCCTGATGGCTTTGGTGAGGGCAAGCCTATTATCTCGACTTGGCAGTGGACCAAGGCTTCCAACGGCAAGACGAAGGAGCCGTCGTTCCGAGCTGAGACTCAGAAGAATGTCACGGGGCTTGGAACTGATACTGTGAAGTTCTCGTACAAGTCTTACTACGATATCAAGTGCACTTGGGACGGTAAGAAAGACCAGCTTGATGTCTGGGTAACAGAGGGTGCTCATAGTGAGGATGTTGGTGACATGATCCGCTCTGCCATCATTGAGCGTTCAACTCACTCTCAGTAAGTATACCACTCTGCGTATGGCGGCTTTTCTGACTTGCAATAGTGACTTTAACCCTCCTTTCCCTCCTCCCACTAAGAGCGAGTGCGATCACTATCTCCCCCAGCCCCAGGCTTCCCTCCCTCGCCTCGTGTGCCCTCTCCCATTCCCCAAGGATCTCCTTGAGACCCTCGCACATACTGCCGCATACGTCGACCAGTGCGGTTACCTAGCCAAGTATGCTCAGGATGTACGTTCAAATGCCACTGCTTCCTCCATCTTACAACACATGCTCACATTTCTTAGCGCTTCGCTGCCCTCGATGCCGATTACCACTTCTCTCTTGAGCAGATCAAGGCTCTCAAGATTGAAATCGAGAACATCAACAAGACCAAGGGTGAACTCACTACTGACCGTGACGCCGCCGTCGCCAAGGCTCAGAAGCTCCAGGAGGCTCTCGACAAGGCCTTGAAGGACAGTGAAGGTTACCAGAATGAGATCGCCAGACTCAACAAGGTCATTTCCGACGACAAGCTCAAGGATGCTGAGGCTCTCAAGCTCCTTGAGAAGACTCGTGCCGAGCTCAAGGCCTCTCAAGAGCAGTGCTCCAGGTTCCAGGCCGAGATCGCCCAGAAGGATGCTCAGATCGCTGAGCAGGCCGCTACCATCAGCAACCTCCAGAAGATCATCATCACTCTTGAGACTACTATCGCCCAGCTCCGTGCTGAGATCACAGTCAAGACCACCGAGAATGAGAAGCTCGCCCAGGCTAACATCACCCTCGAGGGCCAGAAGAGGGATCTTGAGGGTTCCGTTAAGGATCTCCAAGATGAGCTTGCTCGTGCTCAACAGAGGATTAAGGAACTGCAAGAGACTGCCAAGAGCCACGCAGCCAAGGACAAGGAGATCCGCGATGCCAAGGCTCGTGCCGATTCTGAGGCGGCGAAGTCAGAGGAGGAGGCTGCCAAGGCTTTGGCTGAGGTTGAGAAGTACAAGCAGTGGGCTTTCGACAACAAGGTTAAGATCGATCTCACCAACTACTGAAGCCAGGGATACCTACCGGTGCACTTGGTTCCGGTGGGGCTCTCATGTCATAGAATGTTGAGATATTGTTGGATCCTTGGCGCCATCTGCTTGGTGGCCTGGGATCTGAAGAGGAGATGGGGTGCAGAGAGGACTGTTTAGCTACTAAGTAGTCCTGATATCTAAAATCAATATATTCCCTTTGTTATCAAACTTATCTGGTCACTGGTGATGTTCTCGATCCATTGGAGTACGGTTGGCTTATTATATCAAAGCAATTAATCTGACTATAGTTCGTACAGAATTTCTACAAGTCAAGGTCAACACTTTGTCGGGCGCATTACGTTCCGATCACATTCTATACAAGTCGTAGGCAACTATGCCTATGGTCCATGATACTATACCAAGTTGCAAGGGTAGTATGCGTCACTACAAGTCTCTAATTTCTAATACAAGCCTCTATCCCCCCATTTTCCCAGCGAAGGGTCTCAATCCTTCAGTTCAGGAACCTGCCCATAAGAGGGATCATCAACTACAGTCGGAAGTTCAAGCAGCAGATACAACGAGACGTTAAAATTAAATTCAGGTCAGTCCTGTCCTTCTGCTTCCTATCGGGTAGCTGACTTACACGTTTCTGTTTCAAGCAGGGAATGTTAAATGAGGACATGGGCTCAGCCACTCTACCAAATTAAAGGATTCATGTTTTAAAGACAACAGAGCTAAAATTAGGAGCAGATCTACCCGATTCGCATAACCGATGCACCAATTGTGTCGCATGTCGCAATTTGTTCTTATCTTGAGGTGATGAAAAACAACAACAGACTGAGCAGAATATGAGACTTGAAATATGATGACTCGTCTTTTGTCTTTGATGCTGGTTTAGCCTGTCTCGAGATATAAAACAACCAATTCCTCGACAAATGGAAACATAAATTTCTCTTGAAAAGTTCTGTCAGTGCAACGAAGTACAATGGCAACAAAGGAAATGTAAGTTGGCCTCTGACCCAGAGATAAAGATATTCTCCGTCTAATACGGCATATCTGTAGTAACGTTGACGTGCTCGTCATCGGGGCCGGCCCAACTGGTCTTGGAGCAGCCAAGCGTCTTCAGCACCTGGTAGAAACTTCATTCATATCAAGTGAGACTTTGTACTGATCGTTGTTGCAGAACAGTGTCGAGTGGCTAATTGTCGACTCCAATGAAACACCTGGGGGCCTTGCATCTACCGATACGACCCCGGAGGGTTTTGTACGTATGCCTCAGTCCGTTCCCGTATCCCTATGACTTATTCATCTAGCTCTTCGATGTTGGAGGACATGTGATTTTCTCTCACTACAAGTACTTCGACGATGTCATCAACGAGGGTCTTCCCAAACCTGATGATTGGTACGAGCATCAACGTATCTCATATGTCCGCTATCAGGGTCTCTGGGTGCCATACCCCTGCCAGAACAACATCGCAGTCCTTCCCAAGGAAGAGCAGGCTCGTTGTCTTGGCGATCTTATTGAAGCAGCCATTCAAGCTCGCGCGCGTTCACCATCTGACAAGCCCGCCAACTTTGATGAGTGGAATATTCGTAACGTCGGTGAGAGGCTGAATGAGATTTTCATGCGTCCTTATAACTTCAAGGTCTGGGCAATTCCTACAACCAAGGTATGTGAACATATCAATCACGTCTCTTATCTTATCTAACTTGTACAGATGAACTCTACTTGGGTTGGAGAACGTGTAGCCGCTCCCAATGTTAAGCTCGTGACCACCAACGCTATTTTGGGTAAGGCAGCTGGTGGATGGGGTCCGAACGCAACATTCCGATTCCCTGCTCGTGGTGGAACAGGAGGCATCTGGACTGCCGTTGCGGATACTCTTGACCAAAGCAAGACTCGCTTTGGAGATCATGGTACAGTAACCAAGGTTGATGCTGATGCTAAAGTGGTCTATCTGAAAGATGGTAAGTATCCTTTCACCTTACGACAAGGTCCTCGCTAAAACGCGAGTTTCAGGAACGACTATAAAATATGGTGCCCTCATCTCGACCATGGCTGTCGACCAGCTTGCAGAGACTCTGGGTGATATCAGACTTCAAAACTTACTCAAGCCACTTTACTACTCGTCCACCAACGTGATTGGCGTTGGAATTCGCGGAAAGCGACCCGATCGTATTGGTGATAAGTGCTGGGTAAGCGGTCATGGAGAATCCTTCGTACCTTGATACTCACATAGCCACAGCTCTACTTTCCTGAAGACAATGCCCCGTTCTACCGAGCTACCATCTTCTCAAACTACTCACCCTACAACCAGCCCAGCGAAGATGTCAAGCTTGCCACCAAACAGCTTGCCAACGGTGACAAGCCTGCTTCGTCAGAGCCTGCTTCTGGTCCATACTGGTCAATCATGCCTGAAGTCTCCGAGTCCTCCTACAAGCCTGTGAACCAGGCAACTCTGCTCGAGGAGAGTATTAAGGGTCTGATCAACACCGATTTACTCAGACCCGAGGATGAAATTGTCAGTACGTACATCCGCCGCTTCGATCACGGGTATCCAACCCCCACTCTCGGACGCGACGCTGCTCTGTCCGAGGCCTTGCCTTACTTGTATGATAAGGACATTTTGTCTCGTGGTCGCTTTGGAGCCTGGAAGTATGAGGTTGGCAATCAGGATCATAGGTGAGCAACTCATTATTTCAACATGGCAGGATCAAGGAACTAATAACTTGTCACAGTTTCATGCAAGGTGTCGAGGCAGTTGACAATATTATCTCTGGCGGTCTGGAGTTGACGCTATCCAACCCCGATTTCGTCAACTCTCGGAAGAATACTGAACGTCGTCTGGCTGGTATCAAGGGTGCTCGGAAGCAGAACTCTATCTGAAGCGTCTATGGTTCTAGTATCGTCGATAAGGAGACTCACTGTTTTGCACGGCCAAAATAGTATTCAACTTCTCGGAGCCGAGGCTCTTTTTCTTTTTACACTTCTATCTTACCGATTGTTACTTGGAAATACAAAATTCAACCAGCCATTACTGTACCCGAGTTATCGCCGGTCAATAGAGGCTGATGGTATAAACTTAAAAATAAAACTTGTTCAAACTATTATACGATTGGCCTTTGTCCTTCAAACCCTGGGTACTAAATCGTCTCTTCTGGGTTTTCTTTTCTTTAATCCCAAGAAGCATAACCAGAATTAGATCCAGACCCACAGTATGCTCATCGTGTGTTGTGGAATCAGTTTTAGCGGTGAGTTAGCATGAAGATCACCTCGTATGGCTTTTGCCAAGCCTATCCCTGGGGTCCGTGAGCGCGACTGAGCGCGTTGCTGAGACTTGACTATGGGGCCAACGAGCCTGAATCTCGTAAAGAATAGAGACAGGAGATTAACTAAAGAAAAGATAAAAGGAAGCGTCTGCCAAGTTTGTAAGTCAGAGAATAGTATCTTTACTCTTTGGTATTCTCTCGTTTTACCCCGATCTAAGATGAAGTTCACGTCCATTATCACCCTCGCCGGCGCCATTGCCCCTGCTGTAGCTGCTCCCGCCAAGTCTGACAAGACTTGCTCGAATCCTGCAAAGAGAGTCGAGTGGCGGGAGCTGGACGCTGCTGATCAGCAGGGCTACATCGATGCTGTTCTATGCCTCAAGACAAAGCCCTCTCGCATGGGTCTCAAGTCCAGCTTGTACGATGATTTCCCTCATCTTCATTTCCAGCTCAACTCGTGGAGTAAGTGCAACCTGCAGTATCAAGTTTGAGCTGCTACTAATAAAATGTAGTCCATGGTGGCTCTCCTTTCCTCCCTTGGCACCGATATTTTGGTGTAGTCCACGAACGAGCTCTTCATGACTGCGGCTATGAAGGCCCATACACGTGAGTACTCTACAAGCCCATCTCCTAGTAACCTCTGACCATGAACTATTAGCTACTGGGACTGGACCAAAGACACAGAGGGACTCCGTCTCTCCCCAGTCATGGCATCAAAGAACGGCTTTGGTGGCAATGGAGACGCTGAAAACACCGAAATCAGTGCCTCTGGTAGCACTCTCAAGTGTGTAAGCGACGGTCCGTTTGCAAAGCTGCGACCTGAGTACCTCGAGACTGAGCCGAGGAAGCTTACTGACGGTGGCCATTGTCTACATCGCAACTTGCCTGAAGTTGACGAGCCTGATGCTTTCGCAACCATGGCCAAGGTCTTTGGGCCTGAAGGAGTTGAAGAAGTTCAAGCTTCTGGCAACTGGAGTTACTACTCCCGGACTCTTGAGGGAGGACCTCATGGTAGCATTCACGCTTGCCTCGGAGGAGAGATGAACCCCACCACTTCTCCCAATGGTTAGTGTCTCTTATATTCTCTTACTTCGGCAACTGACATATCACAGAACCTCTTTTCTTCTTGCACCACGCGCAGATCGACCGTCTCTGGTGGTTGTGGCAGAAGGAGAACTCCACCAGACTCACTGAGTTCAATGGACTTTACAAGAACATCAACCAGACTGAGCAGCACGAAGTCAGTTTGAAAGATATCTTAGTGATGGGTGGTATTGACGAGGACCTCACTGTCGGGGATATCATGGATACCACCAAGGGTCCCTTGTGCTACACCTATTAGGCATAAGCCATAAGCCAATGGTCTCCTAGCGAGACATCTGGCGATTTGTTCGTTTACTGAGGCTTCCCGGGCTTGGTGTTCAAGTGCAAGCTTTGACGAGGGTCAAGTTGCTGAGAGGCCGACGCTCGAAGCGATCAATTGGCCAGGTTACAATGCTTTCACGTCTCTGGGAGACTCATATTGAATGTATAATTATAGATATCAGAATAAGTCTACATGCTAGGTGACCAGATACTAAGAAGGAAGTCTTTCTATGGCTTCAAATGCTCACAATAAGCCTAAGCTTCGAGTGATATTCAGTTCAACCTTATAACCGTGCTACAAACCCGCTTTCGTGTCCATTTGGGCCTTGACTATCATTTCCAATTATGGTTCATCGAGTCTAGCTATACGAGGGACTTTGGGAAAGGAGAACCGCACGGGCCTCAAACATGATGGCTGTTCTTGCGGCTTGATTGGATGACAGAGGGAGATGAATCACTTTGGCGTTGCCTTTGCTCGCAAGGAGAGGGTGTAGATGATTAATATATCTCAACCCATTTTCAAGGATACTTAATTGTCGGATTTTCTGAGTCTGCTTACCCCCAAGCCCAGGCAACTACACTAATTGAAATAAAACACCCTTGGCGCCATAACTGGACCTTGGGCGGTTATAACAGCCTTTTGAGGATGTTAATCCCGAGGCATCATCCACATTTCGGATTTATGCTCCAAAGTGAGGAAGGCGACTGAATAGAGACTAACTCGAGACGTACTAGAGTGTTTCATGGACCTCGCTTGCTGTGATGGTGGAATATTTTTAGAATCTCGAAACACTTTTATACTCCTCAAGAATAAAGATAGTTCTTCCATTTTTGCGTTTCATTTCGCAGGACGTTATACTATCTGACATATCAAAGGCCCTTCTATCATATTCGATTATCTATTAGTGTGTATAGAGTCTATAACTTACATAAGTAGAATACATCGTGCTCCTGATGCAATTACTGCTTGAAGCATTCGACCTTGTAATGCTTCCATCAACAAGACTCAGGTTGAGCAGCCTCTATTCAGTGCTTCATGGTCACTCTATTTCTCTGTTGCACCTTATCATTCCTAAACCTAATAGTTGAAAACTATCAGCTATCCAGATCTCGGACCGCCGGTACACTCTTATATTCAAAGTTGACATCGTTGCCAAGTTCAAAGTCCTTTGCACTTCCATGAGGATCCCACGCTTCTTTGTGCTTCCCCAGATGTTCTTTCAACCCCCTAAAGAAGTTTCTCAGGCATAATATGGCGAATATCGTCGTCATGAATATGGATACAATACTCATGCAACCGAAGGCGGTGAAAGAGTCGATTGCACCCCCAGTTCTCTTCCTAGGGTCCAGTTGCGAATCTATCTCCAGGTAAAGCAAGTAGCCGAGCATTGCAAGATACATGGCTATGGAGAAGCACATTCCGATGCGGTTCTCTGACTTGCTGAAGATGACGGATGCGGAGACGATGGCGACTGCAACACCGAGAATGGCAATGTTGACTATGAAGTGAGTGCCTCCGTTACGGATTCCTCCAAGAACGGGGAAGCAGAAAACGAGGACGAAGCAGACGACGAAGTAAATGTCCATTTTGGCGAGCATGACAAAGATCTGCACAACCAAGTTAACTATGTCCTATCCCAGAGATGGGTATGTCGGTGAACTTACATGGTGGGTAATTCGAATCTTTCTCATCTTTGCATCTGCTCCGACATTGCGATATGACTGCCATGAGAAGTGTTGCTTGAGATACCAAGCGCTGACAGGTAGAATCAAGGTGCAAACGGCGATAATGATAGGAATGATGAGCAGAATCTTGCCAATAACGGCCCAGATATCCATGTCCGTATTGACCAAATGGTCGCCATTGCTGTCTGTTGAGGTCTTGAACGACTCGATAGCTTCCTTGATATCCCGTCGTTGAAAAATGGCCAGGGGTAAAAAGCCAGCGTTGATGACGCAAGCGAGCACTGCTTGGGCTGTACTCCTTAACCTGATGGCATCCCACATGAACAGCAGATGAAAGATGAAGCCAAAAATAAAGATGGCAAAATTAGTTGGAATGCTGTACCCTCGAGGGACTTGGATGACAGTTGGCCTGGCATATTCCTGCCATTGTACAAGGACAACACTGTTAGGGGTCAGCAGTGGAAAATAGCGCCGAAAGTTGGAGCCTTACCTCATCAGAAGCGTTACAGCGATGGCCTGAAATAGACCGATGCATAGAAAGGCCGCTGCAGCTGGCTCTGTGTGTATCTTGTTGACGATGGCAGTCATCGTGTCCCTTCGTATCCAGTCAGTGTCAAAAATAAATTTATTGTGAACCTGGAATGGTTGTCCGGCATTGATGGGAATTTTAATTGCCGACCCTAGGCCTAGGCTCAGGGGCGCTCTCGGACCTTTACAGGGCCTAGCTGTAGGGGAGCGGGTCTGCCAAGGCAGCGAGATCCCGTATTTGCGGTATTGGATGGGAACCCTGTGGAGGAATTACACTGGACTTGTGGGGAAGAACGTCAGCAGAGTTTATCGTGTTGCCCACTGTTCAGCCCAACACTTTTCGGAATTTTGGGTCATGAAGAATTAGGCGTCGATCTGTGTAGGGCTCTGGTTAGCGACAGCTCATCTCGACAGCCCTATCTTCAGCTGAGCGTCAATGAGAAGTGTATGGCCAGCGCAGGGACCTTTGAGTCGCGTGAGCGGTAGGAAGACCTCTAGGAGCAAGAAAACACCGGACCTCGATGTAAGGTATCAAAATAAACTCAGCAAAAGTTATCCTAAACTTGGGCCAAATTTAGGCTAGTTTACCTAAATATTTTTGTCATTTAGGACTAAGGTCCTGAGTTTTCTTTCCCCTAGGGAGATCATGTCTAAACTCCGGGCATGGATCAATTGGGAACTCAGTGGGGATTGTTCGGCAATAGAAGAGGCCATCAAAGAGCGGAACGGCAGCTCAACTGCAAGACGCTAGACAATAAACACTGGACACTGGATACTGGATACTGGATACTGGATACTGGACACTGGACACTGGATACCTGGCGGTTTGAACAGGGCCAGGCGACGTCTTTGTGACGTGGATCAAACGTATCTTGAAAATGGAAAAAGATTTATTATCTCTATATGAATTATCTCTATATGACTAAACAATAACTCGCTGTTGCAATCGCTCGCTCCGAGACTCTACCATGCAATCCTAGCCACGATGGACTTGGGATATTTCCTCACGATAAACTTCCTCATCTCATCAACCAGCAAAATACCAAGTCCAAGAGGAATAGGAATGAGCCAGAACTCAATTGGCACAGACTCAGTATCGAAGAGGTTCTGAATACCTGGTACTTCGGTGACAAAGATGGCGATGCACAGACTGATGAGCATGCTGAGGATCAACCATGGGTTGCGATGAGCCTTGCTGAGAGGGCTAGCTTGAAAAATACTCAAACGACGGTTTCGCACGGCAAGAATATTGCCCCATTGGAGGAAGACAAGAGTGACGAAGTAGACACACTGTCCAGTGTTGTTGAACTTGGTGAGCTCAGCTGCGGTGTAGCCGCGATATCCCTCAGTGTAACCCTCAAAGAGGAAGAAGAGCTCTGAGACGGGCATCTTGGCGTACTTCCACATGTAAAAGAAGAACATGGCGTGCGCGGTGATGGTCTCCATGAAACCAGTGAAGAGGTAGGCTTGGGTGTAGATCTTTCTGTTGATGAGATGATCGCGCTTGTGGTTGCGGGGAGGAAGTGAGAGAAGATCAAATTCTTCCTTCTCCATGATGAGAGAGAGACTGAGGAACAGATCGGTGAAGACACAGATGATGATCATGAGGAATGCGCTGAGAGGGAGGGGAACGCCAAACCAGACGTTGAGGATGACGGGCCAGATCTCGGACCAACTACCGGCAGGGAGGAGGTATGAGATGACCTTCTGGAGGTTCTGGAAGACGAGACGACCCAGCCGCATGGCGTCGATGATGGAGTCGAAGCGATCAAGGAGGACGAGGTCAGAAGCTTCAATGGCGACGTCGCTACCTGTCACGATAGCGACACCGACATCAGCGGCTCGAAGGGCGGGGGCATCATTAACACCATCGCCAGTGACAGCGACAACGTTATCACGCTCACGAAGCTCGGTGACGATACGGAGTTTCTGTTCAGGTGTAGTTCGCGCAAAGACAATCTCCTCATAAGCACAGACAACATCCCAGTCCTCCTGACTCAGACGGCTGAGGTTGGCACCTTCAAGAAGCAAGCTGCGTTTGATGATCTCAGCGCGATCGCCCTTCCTGGGCTTACGCTTGGGCTTCTCGCTCTCAGTGATCTGATTGCCAGTATAGAGGGTGTCATTGGTGTCGGGGTCCTGCTGGCAGGAGAAGATACCAGTGTTGCGAGCGATGGCAGCGGCTGTGAGGGCGTAGTCACCAGTGACCATGAAGAATCGAGTACCAGCGCGGCGACATTGCTCAACGGTGGCAGGAATCTCGGGGCGGTGAGGGTCAATGATGCCGAGCATACCGACGACAGTGAGGTCTTGAATAGCAGAGTGGGTGATCTCGTCACTGAAACTGTTTGTTCCAGCGACGGCGCGGGGGGTGATGAACTTCTCGCACAGGACGATGACACGCTCAGCACGGCGCGATGCGTCATCTTGGATCTCTTGGAACTTGATGCGGGCGTCGCGGGTGAGTGTCTCGACCGAGTTGGACGCAGAGGACCAGTACTTGGTGCATCCGGCGAGGAGGATATCGGGAGCACCCTTGATAATGACGCGATAGGCACCGCGCTCATCGTCAGATTGGAAGACGGTGAGCATCCACTTGTTCTTGGAGTTGAAGGGGACTTCAAAGATGCGAGGGACGGTCTTGCGGAAGCTATCACCAGAAGGACCATAGGCAGCGAAGCGGAAGACAGCGCTGTCAGTGGCGTTACCTTGGATGGTGCGCTCGTGGAGGGGGAGATGGTTGGTGGTAGGATCGAAGGCTGCATCGTTGCAGAGAAGGGCAGCGCGTTGGAGAGCAGTAGCAGGTTCACTGACTTCCTTGCCATGAAGCAAGTGCTGGAACTCATCCGAAGAGTCAAATTGCTTGTCCACAAAGGCTGCTGAGCTGACAAACATCTGGTTCTGTGTAAGAGTACCTGTCTTGTCGGAGCAGATTACGTTTACACAACCGAGTGTCTCGACAGTTGACAGACCCTTGGGCAAGACATTGACTGCCTTCATGTGACGAGCAACCATCATGAGTGTAAGGGCGACAGCGACGGGCATACCCTCGGGGATGAAGGCGACGACACAGGCCATGACATTGACCAGCATGGCTGGGACACTCATGTATGCCTTGTGGTCAACGCGAAGCCAACCGACCCAGGTGAGGAGGATGGCAAGGGCAAGGATGATGGTCATGCAGACAATGATCATGACGAAGCGAGTGATCTCGCGCTGGATGAGAGCAGCTGAATCCTTGACGCCAGAGGTCGAAGTAGCGATGCGGCCCATGACTGTACGGCCACCAGTGAGGATGACAACACCAATACCATTACCGTTCATAACAGTAGTACCCATGAAGGCAATGTTGCGACTCTCAAGGAAGTTGGCATCAGTTGCATCGACCGCACCTTCAATCCCATCAGACTCTCCAGTGAGGACCGATCGATCAAAACGAATGTCACCAGAGTGGCTAACGATTCGAAGATCAGCCGGAACCTTGTCGCCGACTTTGAGATGAACAACATCACCAGCAACGAGCCCAACAGTAGGAAGACTCTTAAGCTCGCCATCACGCTTGACCATCGCGAAAGAAGGCAACAGGTCGAGAATGGCATTCATGGTCTTGGCTGTAGACCAGTCCTGGAAGGCGGAGAAACCGGCCTGGAGGAAGATGACGATGAGGATGAGGACGGCGAGGGATAGATTTTGGTTCGAGGGAGGATTGCTGAGGGGCTGCCAGCACAGAAAGAAGATGATGGCACCGACCCAGAGAACCGAACAGAAACCACCAAAGATGTACTTGAGCGTTCGTTTGATGTAGTTCGTCTTGGGATGAGGCAGTGTGTTCTTTCCATCGCGCTCAAGACGTGTCGCAGCAGAACTCTCTGACAGACCAGCGCCAACATCAACATTGAGCTGCTGGCACAACTGCTCCGTCTGAAGTTCATGGTACTGCAGTTTCGAGAAGTAATCCTCGTCTGTCTTTTGTCCGCCCGCTGCCTTGGAATCTTCAGTGGGCTCGACCTGTTTCGCCTCGGTGACCTGAATGGACAAGGTGCGGTATTCGATCTGGACGCCTGAGTAGGGAGAGGTAGGATGGATACGGCTTCGCGAGCTGGAGTGCGAACGGCGACGGGATAGGGAGCGAGAGCGCGTGCGGCCCAGGCGGTGTGTATCGTGGTCTTCACGGCCGCGCTCAGGGCCGTCTTGGAAGGTGATGCGTTGGATCTGAGCCTCAGGATCAGACTCCTTGGTCCCACGGATGTCAGGATCAGACATATTGGCGGATAGTCTTCACGAGGAAGCTTGAAAGGACGGGGGAGAAAGGAGCAGCGAGAGAAACAGATCAGTGTGAGAAGATGGGAGGAATTCAGGTATGAGGCACAGCTACGAAAGTGGTATTAATACAGGAACCAACAGCGAGGTCTAGACAATTCTACAGCCCGTGATCATCACTCGCGAGGCCTCGTGAGAAATAAGAGGTATCCATCAGAAAAAACAAAGCAAGCGCTCGTAAAATACCGCAGCTTTTGCTGCTGAAACGTGGTGAATTGTAGTTGTAAGTGAGGCTCTACAAGAGGTGTACATGCTCCGCCAGCGATAATATCGTGTGGTTGACGGTAGGTGTCGGTATGGAACTACAAGCCAGGGGGTGCCCGGGTCGGGTCAGAGCTGGTGGGCGCAAAAAGGGGAGACGGGGGTGGAAATGAATGCCGTAGGTAGGTTAGCCCGTCTAGCTTTGGTAGTCTGTGATATCACAGCACAGCGTGGGGACTCAGCCCCGACTCCACAGACAGCATCTTGGTGTGTGCAGGTATTTGGCTCATATTGTTCTGCACGAGCTGGGACTTCCATTTGTATGATGAGGGGAGACAGGCAGACAGACAGTAAAGAAAAAAAGAAGGGCAATCTGGCCTGGCTGACGTGGGTGGCCCTGACTAACCACGTTGGAAAGAAGCCGTTTGTCAAGGGAACTTTTGGAACGAGCACCACTGAAACGGAGCACCGCCCCAGAACCCGAGATCCTGGAATTTACCCAAAACCTGTTACTCACGTTGCATCTGGTCGGACCCAAAAAGGCACGGAAAATAAGGTCCTCGAAATAAGCATTTTGACGTGGGCGTAGCCGTCTTGGCATGGTCATAGCGTCCTCAGGGATCGGGGCCAGTCACAATTAGCACAGTTAGTAGCCTGTACGGTAGCCTGTAGCTTAGGGCAGGGCAGGGCAGTGCAGTGCATGAATTGGATCTAGGCTCAAGACGGTATATCGAGGTCATGAAACCAACACAACGCCCTTCCTCTTCACTCACATGCAAAAGATCTGTCATTTCGGAAAGAAGCGAATCAGAGCTTTAGCTTTAGTCGCTAAGGCAAATGCTCACCGACTCGCTTCCACGTCGCGGAGGCGGACTCAGCTCCATCGGAGGCGGACCTCTCTCCCATTCGCAGTAGTACGTAGCACCAAACCCGCTGCTAGCCTGCCTTTGCCAACAAACACCAACAATTTGCTGATCAAACAAGATTTCTCTCCGACTCCCTTCTTCTCTCTCATCTCCTTTACTCTCTCTCTGTCTCTCTCCCACTGCTGCATTCGGCATCCCGCCAGAGGCTAGAACACAACAGACCCTTCTCCCATCTCCAATCCGGCATTTCCCATTGCTAATCGCGCTTCCAAGAACCTGTTTTTCCCTCCCCCTCGTATACGCATGCTCCAATTGCATCCATGGCAACTAACTTTTCGTCCACATTCAAGCCGTTCACCCGACGCGCCGTTTTAACCGTGCCTCCCTCACAAAAAAAAGGAAGCCAATCTAAATAAAATACCAGAGCCGATGCACCAATGAGAGACTCGGTTGTCTCCATTAAACCAACGATTGCCGCGTCGCATTGAATTGAATTGAATTGCCGCTCGTAAAAATCGAGAGTCACACGGCCACTGCGGCCGCGTCATACAGGGCTGAAGATGCTTTGCATCGATGACGGCAACACCTCAACTCAAGATCCAGATTCTTCGATTAAATCACATTAGATTAGTGCTTAGAGCGGAAGAGAGTTTTGCTGCGCTTTTCTATTTTGTTTCTTACGCCCGAGAGCTTCGATGCAAGCTCTTCTGGGGGTGGCGATGGGGGTTTTTCGGGAGAGCCAATGGTGTTTTGCGTAAATTTTCCGAACCAGGCATCATTATATCAGGGTCCAGGCACCAAGTCGCACTAAGAAAACTTGCTAGAGACGGATGCCCACGCTTGGGGTTTCCTCTGTTTCTCGGCGCTGATTTGTGGTGTCCAGGTGTAAGTGAATACAGAGTACGACATGCCCTATCGCTTCAGTGAACGCGAGCGCGTACGAAATCGCCAATTGAATTGACATGGATTATTTGTGCCCTGAGCCTCATCGAGATTTATGATGTCATTCTATCACGAGCAGGTGGTCAGTGCATTGCTTGGCATTACATCCCTGTGTACCGAGGGTTGCTTCGGAGGTGTAGGGTAGCTGAGACTTTTACTTTGGACAGATGACTCGAATGGCTGTGCGGCAATCGGCCTCGGCCATCCGCGGGTAACGGCAAATATGATGATCAGTCTTTGTTACATCGTGAAAAGCGCAGGAATATTCGTCTTTTGCCAATTTTCAACGCCCGTGTCTGTCGCCACCATAATTCCCAATGCTTGAGACAGTCACGCACTCCGACCAAATAGTTCGTGACAAAACTAAGGTTAGCGGACTACACAGTGGAATTGTGGTAACGCGAAGTGTTTGTGCAAGGAACTCTTGCTAAAGTATAACAACATAGCCTAATTTCGAGTTTGACATCTGACTGAGAACTGTTTTACTCGCGATTTAGGACCTCCATATCCCAATCAGTGGTACAAATCTGCGTGATCCCGCTTTATCGCATCAGCACCCTTCTCAGCCACCATGTACACCGAGTTTTGAATACGACAGTCCGGGATAACAGGAATGACAGAAGCATCAATAACACGGAGGTTCTTGATCCCATACACCTGAAGACTAGGGCTGACCACTCCCTGTTCAATACTCTTCGCTAGACGAGCTGTTCCACAAGGATGGAATGACGTCTGTGAACGGTCCAAAACTGTCCTCTTCATAGCCTCGTCATCGTGAAGTGGCATGTCCCAGGGGTACTCATCCTCAACTATATCCTTGAAGCCTTCTCCGTTCTTGAGCACATCATACGAGAAACGAATCCCTTCGCGCATGGCAATGATATCGAGGTCGTTGTTGAAGTAATTCAAGTTGATGTTTGCTTGTTGCAAGGGGTCAGCACTGTTGAGAGTGACTTCTCCGCCCTCTGAGACAGGACGTACGAGATCGACCATGACCGTCATATAGCTTCCCTTGTTAGGGTGCGGGAAGTGCCATTGGAAAGCACTGCCAAAGAGCGGAATAAAGTCAAATTCGAAATGGGGCTGGCCATATGGGCAGAAGGGGTCAAGACCGTTATTCGCAGCCTTTGCAGCGCGATATTCGGGAGACTTTTCAAGGTATGAATCGATTCTAGGGAATCCAATCATTTCAAGGAAAGGTGATCCCATAGGTCCGGTATGACCATTCGCGTAAGCTGACATGACCTTGTCCTGAAGAGCACCCTTGCGTAGGACATGGCTGTCCATGGAGTAACTGTCCTTGATCTTCAAGACAAATGGAACACCTGGATGATCCAGAAGATGCTGACCGACGTGGGGCGAGTCAACGAGCAAAGAGATATTGTGCTTGGCTAGCTCAGCCTTTGGACCAATGCCACTGAGCATAAGAAGCTTCGGGGTCTCGAACACGCCCTGAGATACAATTACCTCGCGTGTAGCGTAAAGATCGAGCTCCTCCCCAGAAGCTGTAATGACAGTCACTCCCTTGGCAGTACGGTCCGCTTGGTCGATAATCAGCCGCTTCGAGTGAACCTCCGGAAAGATGGTGATGTTAGGTTTGTCTGCAACCGCCAGAAAACTTCCCGAGCGTCTACCTTTGTAGATCGTGTTGACGCTATCAACCAAACCGCGCATCGTCCCGTCAAAGATATTCTCAGAGACTGGCTCACCAGTAGACTTCCAAGCCTTGGTGAGAAGTTCTCGGAATGGTTTCATCTCTGGCATGAGTTCTGCATGGGCAATCGGAATCGGTCCTCCTGCGCCTATCTTCTTGAGTTCTGGGGCATACAACCCAGCGTCGTCATGATAAGTTACGCTCTTCCTCAGATAAGGAACAAGGGGTTCCCAAGTCCACTCCTTGCCACCGTATTCCTCCCACATATCGAATGTTCCCTTGGATCCAGGCACCCAAGAGAAATAGTTCAGTGAAGAACTGCCGCCGAGGGCCTTGCCACGAGTATTCGGCGTCTCAATACGTTCATAGTCGTCACGTTTGATCATGGTCGTTTTATAGGCCCAGTCATATTTGCTGCCTCGGATGTCCATGGCGAGTCCTGGAGTACGGATCTTTTCATTGTCTTTGGAGGTCCCGATGCCTGCTTCGACGACGAGGATTCGGGCATTGGGGTTCTCGGCGAGCCGGGCAGCGACTATTATATCTCGGCCGGATTAAGCTCTTAGCCACAGGTCTTAGCAGCAAATAACACTTCTAGCTTATAATTTAGATATTTATATTAAGATATCTAACTAATTACTATAATATAAGGCTAAAAAGAGAAAAACCTAGATAATAACTCTTTAACTGGCCTTAAAGGTATATAAAAATATATCTTTAGTCTATTAACTAAAAAAAATTAATTTAATATTATTAATATCTCTTTTTAATTTTTAAGATATTATTTATATTAATAAGACTAATCTTTAATTAATAATTATAATAGTTAGGGTTTTTAAATAAGTAAACTAGTCTATACTAGGTTTATATTTATAGAATATATAAGGCATTATACTAAGTATATTAGGTTATTATATCTCTTAATAGTTAATAGTATATATTAGGCTTATTAAGGTAAAGATATCTTATTAATAGCTAGTAAGCTAAGTTCTATTTAATACTAAATAAATATATATATATACTAAAGGTTTATTTAAATTAGGTTAATAAGATTTAAAGTTACTATTAATCCTAGAATAAAGTATTCCTAGACTATTATTAATTCTATATTTAATTAGTCCTTTATTAATTAGTTTATTATATAGTAAATTATAGTTTTATTATCTAGGTATTATAACCTAAATAGAAAAAGCGCTTATATTATATATACCTTATATTTTTCTTCTAATTATTTATAATTACAGTATATTAAAGAATTCTACTAGTAACTATTAAGCCCTAATTATTAAAATCTAAAATAAATTACTAGTAATTTTAAATAATTACTAGTAATCCTTAAGAATTACTATTAACTTTATAGTAATCCTTTTAATTACTATTAATATTATATAATATATAAATATATTCCCTTAATATTAAATAGAACTTAATTTACTAGCTATTAATAAAACTTCTTTACTTTAATAAGCCTAATATATACTATTAACTATTAAAAAATATAATAACTTAATATACTTAATATAATACCTTATATATTTTATAAATATAAACTTAATATAAACTAGTTTATTTATTTAAAAACCCTAACTATTATATATTAATAGCTTTTATTTAAAATATATTATATTAAATAACTAAGTAATACTATATTATTAAAATATCTAGTAATATTAGCCTAGTATTTTTTTATATTAGAGAATTACTTAATACTATAAAGATAATAGCTAAAATCTATTAGCTATATAATATAATTTATAACCTATAAAATTAATTTAATAATTAAAAAATAGCCTTTATAGTAAATAATAATACTTATCCTTAAAAAGAAAAAGATATTAAAAAAGCCCTTAAATTACCTAAACTAGAATTATTTAAAAAATAAGCTATAAATATAGTTCTATTTTTAACCTAAATAAAAAGATATTTCTATATATTCCTAATTAAGCTAGATATTATTACTAAAAAAGTACTTTTTATTATACTATTAATTTAAAGAAATACTAAAAACTAATTTAAACTTATTTTTAAAAATTACCTAGAAAATAAAGAAATTATATAAAATTAAAATACTATTAATATCTTTATTAATTAAAGTAATTTTAAAACTATATTTAAAGATAATTTTAAAGTAATTAATAAGAAAAAATAAGTAACTATAAAAATTATAGTATTTAAGTAAATCTATTTATATACTATTTACTTTATAAAATTTAAATAACTTATATTTAAGATATAATAAGATAATAAAGCTTTTATAAAGGTTTATTATAAAGAATTTAAGGAAAAAGTTAAAGATAAACTTTATAAGGCTAATAGACTAAATAATATTATTAAATATATTATAATAGTAATTAAGATTAATAAAAAATAATATAAATATAGAAAAAAAAAGCAGCTAAAATAAGATAATTAAGTAATTTTAACCTATATTACCTTAATTAATAATAAAATAATAACCAAAGTAATTTTTAAAACTAAAAATAATAGTAAGGATATTAATAAAATAATACCTTATATAAAATATAATTAAGATCTATATCCCTAAGTACTATATAACCTAGAAAAAATAATAACTATAAACTATAAAATATATTTAAATATAAATACTATAACTATAACTAAATAAAATATATAATATAGTAATACCTAGAACTATAAAAACTATAAAACCTAAATTAAAATAAGTAAGCTTTAAGACTTACTTAATAATAAAATCTATAAATAGTTATATATACCTAAATACTAGAAATAATATATAGTAAATATAATATATACTTTAATAGAAATTTAAAAATTACCTAAATTAAACCTAAAAATAATAAAAAACTAAAAAAAAAAAAATAAATTATATACTTTAAAAAAACTTAAATAAAAAAGAAACTAATAAAATAAACTATAAAATAAAAACTACTATAGATATATAAAGAATCCTAAGAAATAAGAATACTTTAAAATAAAGTAAAAAAAATAAAAAAAAAAGATAAACTAATAAAAGCTTAAAAAATTTAAAGGATAACTTAAATAAGGAAAAACTTAAATATTAAAAATAATAAGGCAAGGTAATTTAAGTATCCTTAATATAGATAAGTAAAAATAAACCTTATAAATTATTAATAATATTCTTACTAAAATAATACTTTAAAATAAAGAAAAATACTAAAAATAAGAAATTAAAGTTAAAAGCTAATTTTAATAAGAAAAATAATAAAGCTTTTATAGTATAAGATATAGAGATAAAGCTACTAAAGTTACTATATAATATCTCTAATATTAAAATAAATAAATCTTATAAAAGTAAAAATAGCCTTATAAAACTAAATATAATAAAAATAATATAAAAATCTATAAAATATAAAAAGAAATCTATATATAAGGTACTAGAAAATATAAAAATATTAAAATAAAAAGCAAACTTTATATTAAAGTATATTATATTAATAATATATTAAACCCCTTATACCTAGAACCTATACTTAATAATTAAGATAATATATAAATAATACTAATATACCCTAGATATAATAAAATATCTTAAATATTATATAGAAACTATTAATATAATTAATATAAATTAAATAAACTAAATAATAACTATTTTTCTATAATAATACTTAAAATACCTAATAATAAACCCTATTTAATAAAGAAAATAGAAAAATATTTAATATACCTCTAATATAATTACCTTAAAGTAATAAAACTATACTTTAATATAATACTATATTAAAAAATATATTAAATTAATAAATTAATATAAGGTATTAAGGAAAATATATAAATTATTAAAAATATAAAAAGAGAATTTAAAGTAATAACTTAAAGAAAGTATTTATAAAAAAAAATAAACTATTTATTAATAATATTAATTTAGAAAATATAAAAAAACTATAAAGATAATAAAAAGCAAATAAATTATATTTACTTAATAAAAAAATATTTTAAATAAAAAACTATAAAAAAAAATATAAAATTAAAAAAATACTTTTAATAAATAATATTTAATAATAAATTTAATAATAACTATCTTAATAAAAAAATATAATAATAGTAACTATAAATAGATATATTAAAATATATTAGAAAAAGTTATATATTATTTATAATTAAGCTATAAATATATTAGAATTATAAATAAAAATAACTTAAATTAATAAATATATTAAAAGTATTATATATAGTAGACTTAATAGATTACCTAATACTATAAGTTTAAATTAAAGGAAAATAGCTAAATACTTAAATTAATTATAAAATAAAAAGGAACTTTATTAACCTAAAAATAATTATAAAGTTATAGTTATTATAAAAATAAAAATTATTACCTTACTTATTAATTAATATAAAAAGATAGCTTTTTAATTATAATAATAATATTATAAATTAAAAGATTAATTATTTTAAGGTTTTTATTAAAAAAAAAAATTAAAAAATAAATTTTAATATTATATTTTTAGGAAAAAATATAAATATTTTATTAAATATATAATAGCTTAAATAATAAAACCTACTTATTAACTAAAAAAATAGCCAGGTTATATTCCCTAGTAATCCTAATAGTAATAAAGAAATAATTATAATAAATAATAAAAGATCTTAAACCTTAATTAAAAAGAATAATATAAATAAATATAAAATAAAGTATTTATTATTTCTAAAAGGAATATAATATAAATATAAAAAAGATATAAAAAGTAAAATAAAAATCCTAGATATTTTTAAGATATAAAACCTATATAAAGATAAAATACCTATAAAACTAAGCTAAGATTAACTTAAAAATATTTTAAAGTAATACTAAATATATAATAAATTATTTAAAAAAAAACTAAAAATAAAAATACTTAAATATAATAAATAAAATTATAAAATTAATTTTATAAATAATAATTTATTATTTTAAAAGCTTTACTTATTTAACTAAAGAAAGCTATAAATTTAAAAAAAATATATTAATAAGATATTTAAGAAAGGCTATATTAAGGAATTTAACTTAATATTAATATTATTAATATTTTTTATATTAAAAAAAAATAAAAAAGATAAATTAATTATTAACTATTAACTAGTTAATATATATACTATTAAAGACTAAATCTTACTTTTATTTATTATAAAACTTAAAGATTAGTTATAAAAAAAAAGATCTTTATAGCTTTAGATTTAAAAGAAATATATAACCTTATTTATATTAAGAAAAGAGATAAATAAAAAATAGTATTTAAGACTAAATTTAAACTATTTAAATATATAATAATACCCTTTAATCTTATTAATATACCTATAATATTTTAATAAATAATTAATAGTATACTTTAATAATACCTTAATATCTTTATAATATATTACTTAAATAATATTTTAATCTTTTTAAATAATAAAAAGAATATATAGAATATATTTATAAGGTTTTAAAAATATTATAAGATACTAAACTATTAATAAAACTAAAAAAAAGTTTTTTTTATATTATAAAAGTAAATTTCTTAAGATATATTATTATATCTAATAAAATTAAAATAAAACTAAAGAAAATTATAATAATAATAAATTAAAAAAAACTTAATAATATAAAGGAAATATAGGCCTTTTTAAGACTTACTAACTATTATTAATAGTTTATTAAAGACTTTAATAAAATTACTAACCTAATAATAAAACTTATAAAAAAAGGAAAAATATTTAAATAAAATAATAAGATATAAAAAGCCTTTATATAGTTTAAAGAAACTATTTTTAGTAAACCTATTTTAATAATATTTAACTTAAAAAAAGAAATTAAACTAAAGATAAATATATTAAACTTTATATTAAGAGAATAAATTAATTAATAAAATAATATAAAGAGATTATATTTTATTGCTTTTTATTTATATAAATTATATAAAGTAAAACTTAACTATTTAATCTATAATAAGAAATTCTTAGTAATTATTAACTATTTTAAGAAATTTAAATACTATCTAATAAAAAGTAAATATTAAATTAAGATATATATAGATTATTAAAATATCTTTTACTTTATTATAATATATAAACTTAATTAATAATAACTATATTATATTAAATATTTATATAAATTTAACTTTATAATTATTTATAAAAAGAGATTAAAAAATAAAAAAGTAAATATAATTAATTAATAACTAGATTATAATACTAATATTATAAAGATAATAAAATAAATATTAAAAATAAATAATAAGGAAAAATATAAATTTACCTATTAAATATAAACTTTAAGATAAATATAAATAATAGTAATTAAAAAAATACTAAAGAAACTAAAAAGATTTATATAGAAATTCTATAAATATTTTATATATAAATATTAGAAAATAATAAAAACTTTTAAATAACTCTTATAATATAAATATAAGGTATAGTAAATAATAGTAAAAAAGGTTATTAGATAATATAACCTTTATATTAAAATAAAAGTATAATAATATAAACCTTATAAAGAACTTTAATTATTACCTATAATATAATAACTATAAGACTTAATTATAATAGACTTTATTATAAAGCTATTACTATTTAAAGAACCTTTAATTAAAATCTTTTATAATAATATTATAATTATTATAAACTAATTTATTAAGTTTTTATATTACTTACCTTATAAAGAAAATATAAATATAAAAGAATTTATATATATTATCTATAGATATATTATTAATATATATAAATTACTATTTAAAATTATTTTAAATAAAAAACTAATACTTATATTATAATTTTAAAATATACTTTTAGTATTATTAGGCTTAAACTATAATTTATAATAATATTTAAAGCCTAAGTAAATAGATAAATAAAATAAATAAATTAAGTACTAGAATAATACTTATAATATTATATTAATTATAAATAAAATAATTAAATTAAAAAAAAACTATTATATATTTAATTAATATATAATACTGCTTATAATAAAAGTATAAGATTTATATTAATATATACTAATTTTAGATTTATACTAGAAATTTATAGAGATTTATAAAAACCTAAAATAATTAACCTAATAGTAATAATTAAAAGTAATAATTTAAAAAATCTATATAATAAACTATAGATAGAACTTAAATTTATTAAAAAATAGATATAATAATATTATAATCTTAAGAAAATAAAAAGACTTACCTTTTTAGAGAAAAATATAATCTACCTATTTATAAAAAATATTATAATTAAGTAACTAAACTATAAACTTAACTTTAAATATATTAAACTATAAATTTTTTTTTTTTTTTTCCTTTACTATTAGCCTAATAAGGCTATTAAGCTTCTAACTTTTTATATAAATACTTAAATAATAAGGCCCCTATAGTAAGCCTATGTCTTTAAAGTTAGAATTATATAAGATTTATCTGCCTTAGTAGTGTAATTACTGCCTTAACTAAGTAATATTAATACTACCTGCAGGTCTATTTTTAGCAGCTATATTAGCCTTTTTTCTTTACCTTAGCTAAAAAGATCTTAAATTAACCTATTTAATATATTAGGCTAAGTTTATTATAAAATATATTCCCTAACCTAACTATTAATTATAGCTACTAATATTAATTATAGCTACTAGCATAATACTTATATAAAATAGCCTATAGCTATATAATTATAACTATTATATAACTAGCTATAACCTTAATATAGCTATTAGGCCTGCTTTAAATAAAGCTAATAAATATAAACTAAAAGAAATTTATATAATAATAATTACTATTAAAAAGAACTTATTAATAAGGTATTAATTTAACTTAATTAAAATAGTAATCTTTAATTATATACTAATTAGGTTAATTAATTATATAATTTATTAGCCTTATTTTAATATAATTAATCTAGATTAGGTCTATAAAGAGCTATTAAGTCTAAGAGACCTAAAGAGAGCCTTAAGGGAAGGTTATTCCCTTTAATTAGATAAGGCAGCCTTCCTTACTGCCTTTATAGGTAACTTAAATGCATATAAAAAGTGGCTTTTTAATATAGCTAAAAGGGTTACCATAGCAAAGAAGGTGCTGCTTTTAATATAAAGATAAAGGCAAGGTAATAGCAAGGTTAGATTAAAGGTTTAAAGGAATTAGGTTAACTTTTATATAAGTTAGTTAGTAAAAGCTAAATTAATATCTACTAATTAATTATATATACCAGGGCATATAACTAATTAACCTTGCCTATAAGGGCAGATAAAGTAATATTAATAAAGAAGCAGTATATTAAACTAGGGATATTAAACTATATAAAATTATTAAAAAGATCTTTAAAAATAACTATAAACTAGACCTACTATTAAAAATTAAAATCTATCTTATTTTTTATATTTTATTACTTAAATTAGCAGTAAATATAATTTATATTAAAATATATAATAAATCTATAAAAATAAAAAAACTAAAAACTTATAAAGTAAAAGCAATTTAAAAAATAAGGATAATTAATAAGAAAATAAAATATTTAATTAAATAAAAAGATTACCTAAAAAGTAAAAATATATAAAAACTACTAAAATACCTTATTAATACTTAATAACTCTTAAAGAACTTCTATTAAAAATTAAAAAGAATCTAAAATAATAGACTAGTTAATAAGGTTTATTATACCTGCCTTAATTAACTTTACTATAGCAGAGAAATTAAAAAGTATAATTAAGTTCTTTACCTTTTTACTATTATTTATTGCCTTAGAATCCTACTTAAAGGCCTTTAGCCCCTTAAATTAAATTAAATACTTTTAATAATAAAAATATATTAACTTTAAAAGATACTTATTTAGCTAATATTATAATTAAATAAACTTCTCTTTAGTAGCTTTTTTATTAACCTTAATTTAATTCTTTTTTTAAACTAAATAATTTACTATAAAATTAATATAAAATACCTTATAAGTAATAATAAAGAAATAAACCTTTTAATAATATTATACCTTTCCTATTATAAAAATAATTATAATAAGTATACTTAAAATAATTCTTCTATCTATTTTTTATTATATATTTAATATAATTTTTAATATATAAAAAATAAAATATAATTTTATAACTAATAAAGGCAATAAGTTTTATACAGGCAAGATAATACTAAGTTACTATAAAAGACATTCTATTAGCAGTAAGAAAATATAGATTTAAGTTAAATTTACTAGAAATAATATAAAAGAAAAATAGATATATAGGTCTTAAAAATAAAACTAATAAAAGGAAAGAGATTATATTATAACCTAAATAGAAAAAGCACTTATATTATATATATTTTATATTTTTCTTTTAATTATTTATAATTATAATATACTAAGAGATTTTATTAATAACTACTAAGCCCTAATTATTAAAGTCTAAGATAAATTACTAATAATTTTAAATAATTACTAGTAATCCTTAAAAATTACTATTAACTTTATAGTAATCCTTTTAATTACTATTAATACTATATAATATATAAATATATTCCCTTAATACCAAATAGAACTTAACTTATTAGCTATTAATAAGACTTCTTTACCTTAATAAGCCTAATATATATTATTAACTATTAAAAGATATAATAACTTAATATACTTAGTATAATACCTTATATATTTTATAAATATAAACCTAGTATAAACTAGTTTACTTATTTAAAAACCCTAACTATTACATTAAGGTATTATATCTTTACTAGGTAAACTTAATAGGGGTCTAGGTCTATATATAATATAGCTACTAAGATTATAATATAATCTCTCTCTTTTAATAGTCTTATCCTTAAGGCCTTATTATTTTAATTAATAGTACTTTTTTTTAAGTAAGATCTAACTTAATCCTTTTATTATTATACTTTATAATATTTAATTATATCTCTAAATAGACTTCTTATAAGAATTATAAAATCCAAATACTTACTTTTTCTATTAAGTTTATTAATAAAAAAGCTAATATACCTTATATTTATTATTTTTATATTAATAAAAATAATAAATATTTTATATTTACTAATTCTATTTATTATAATAAGTATATTTAGGCTAAGAAATCTTATAATAGTATTTATATAGTATTATTATATAAGTTATTTTATAAACTATAAGTAGTTTTTTAACTAACTTTTATATAATAATATCTTTAATAAAATAAGAAAAGAAATTAAAAGGTAATAAAGATTAAGTAAATAAAAATCTTTTAAAACTTTATAAGAAAATAACTATTTTATAGATATATCTCTCTAAGGCTGCCAGTTATTTATTATATATTTATAAGATTTATAATAAAATAAGGAAAAAATACTTTAAGGCTACTTACTAAGGCCTATAAGAGGTAAAGTAATAAGATAATTTATTATTAATATTAAATACTTATAAAAATATATTAATTAAAGATTTATAAGTTAATTATATTCCTAATAATATTAATTAGTTTACTTTTAATCTAGGAAATAATTTTTTTAATATCTTACCTTTATTTAATTTTAATAAAACTTCTTTAAGAGCTGCTAGGTATTAATAAGGTATTTTAATAGTTCTTATATATTTTTACTTTTTAGGTAATTTTTCTATTTAATTAGGTATTTTATTTTTTTATTATTTATTCTTATTTCTTAAATTACTTTTACTTTATAGGTTTTTAGTTTTTTAATTTCTATTAATTTATTATATATTTTAATATAAATTATATTTACTGCTAATTTAAGTAATAAAATATAAAAGATAAGATAGACCCTAATATTTAATAATAAGTCTAATTTATAATTATTTTTTAAGATTTCCTTAATAATTTTATATAGTTTAATATACTTAAAATCAAGTTTATAGCTTAATTATTTAATAGTAATGTTTTTTATAGATAAATAAATTATATCTCTTTTTAAAAAGATAGGTCTTTTTACTTTCTTAGGATTATAATACTATTATATTTATTTCCTAATAAACTTAAGTTCTATTTATAATTTATTATATAGATTCTTTAAGTTATTGCTCTTAATTATTGCGGCTAGGTTAATCTGTTATAATTTATGCCTGTAACAGCGCTATAAGGCTTTATAAGCAGCTGTATATACTATTATAATTGCTATAATAGCAGTTATAGCCTAATCTTTTGCCCTGTGGCATAGTGGTTAGATATAACTGTTATATAATAACTGCTATAAGTAGGTGGCCTAAAGGTTAAGGGTTTAATTCCTCCTTATAGCCTTTAATATAGCTATTTATAAAGATACCCTTATAATATAGTTAAGGCACTGCAAGGTATGCCTTAGGGGTTAGTAGCTATATATATAGTAATATATAGGGCTTAATTTTCCCTATAATAGCTGGCTTTAGCAGGCTTCTAGGTTATAAGCTATTAAAGAGGAAGTATTATATTATAATTTATGCCTATAATAGCACTATAAGGCTCTATAAGTAGCTATATATATTACTGTAATTACTATAATAGTAATTATAGCCTAATCTTTTGCCTTATAGTATAGTAATTAGGTATAACTGTTATATAATTGTTTTAGGTTCTTATAGATCTCTATAGGCTTCTGGCATAAATTTAAAATTAGTATATATTAATATAAGCTTTATACTTTTATTATAGGCAGTATTATAGGCTAGTTAGGTATATAGTAACTTTTTAACTTAATTATCCTATTTATAGTTTATATAATACTATAAGTATTATTTTAATACTTAATTTATTTATTTTATTTATCTATTTACTTAGGCTTTAAATATTATTATAAGTTTATAATTTAATCTTAGTAATATTAAAAGTATATTTTAAAATTATAATATAAGTATTAGTTTTTTATTTAAGATAATTTTAAATAATAATCTATATATATTAATAATATATCTATAGATAATATATATAAGTTTTTTTATATTTATATCTTTTTTATAAGGTAAGTAATATAAAAACTTAGTAAATTAGTCTATAATAACTATAATACTATTATAAAAAATTTCTATTAAGAATTCTTTAAATAGTAATAGCTTTATAATAAAGTCTATTATAATTAAGTCTTATAGTTATTATATTATAAATAATAATTAAAGTTCTCTATAAGGTTTATATTATTATACTTTTATTTTAATATAAAGGTTATATTATTTAATAATCTTTTTTACTATTATTTATTATATCTTATATTTATATTATAAAAGTTATTTAAAAGTTTTTATTATTCTTTAATATCTATATATAAAATATTTATAGAATTTCTATATAAATTTTTTTAATTTCCTTAGAATTTCTTTAGTTATTATTACTTATATTTATCCTAAAATCTATATTTATTAGATAAATTTATATTTTTTTTTATTATTTATCTTTAGAATTTATTTTATTATTTTTATAATATTAATATTATAATTTAATTATTAACTTATTATATTTATTCTTTTATTTTTTAATCTTTTTTTATAAATAATTATAAAGTTAAATTTATATAGATATTTAATATAATATAGTTATTATTAATTAAGTTTTATATATTATAGTAAAATAAAAGATATTTTAATAGTTTATATATATCTTAATCTAGTATTTATTTCCTATTAGGTAATATCTAAACTTCTTAAAATAGTTAATAATTATTAAAAATTCCTTATTATAAATTAAATAATTAAATTTTACTTTATATAATTTATAAAAATAAAATATAATAAAATATAATTTCTTTATATTATTTTATTAACTAATCTATCTTTTTAATATAAAGTTTAATATATCTATTTTTAATTTAATTTCTTTTTTTAAGTTAAATATTATTAAAATAAGTTTATTAAAAATAGCTTTTTTAAGCTATATAAAGGCTTTTTATACCTTATTATTCTATTTAAATATCTTTCCTTTTTTTATAAGCTTTATTATTAAATTAATAATCTTATTAAAATTTTTAATAAATTATTAGTAATAATTAGTAAGTCTTAAAAAGGCCTATATTCTCTTTATATTATTAAATTCCTTTTAATTTATTATTACTATAATTTTCTTTAGTTTTATTTTAATTTTATTAAGTATAATAATATATCTTAAAAAGTCTACTTTTATAATATAAAAAAAACTTTTCTTTAGTTTTATTAATAGCTTAATATTTTATAATATTTTTAAAACCTTATAAATATATTCTATATATTCTTTTTTATTATTTAAGAAAATTAAAATATTATCTAGGTAATATATTATAAAGATATTAAGGTATTATTAAAGTATATTATTAATTATTTATTAAAATATTATAAATATATTAATAAGACTAAAAGGTATTATTATATATTTAAATAGTTTAAATTTAGTTTTAAATATTATTTTCTATTTATCTTTTTCCTTAATATAAATAAAATTATATACTTTTTTTAAATTTAAAGTTATAAAAATCTTTTTATTTTATTACTAATCTTTAAGTTTTATAATAAATAAAAGTAAGGTTTAGTTCTTAATAGTATATATATTAACTAGTTAATAGTTAATAATTAATTTATCTTTTTTATTCTTTTTTAATATAAAGAATATTAATAATACTAATATTAAATTAAATTTCCTAATATAGCCTTTCTTATATATTCTATTAATATATTTCTTTTAAATTTATAGCTTTTTTTAATTAAATAAATAAAGCTTTTAAAATAATAAGTTATTATCTATAAGGTTAATTTTATAGTCTTATTTATTATATTTAAATATTTTTATTTCTAGTTCTTTTTTAAATAGTTTATTATATATTTAATATTATTTTAAAATATTTTTAAGTTAATTTTAACTTAGTTTTATAAGTATTTTATTTTTATATAAGTCTTATACTTTAAAAATACCTAGGATTTTTATTTTATTTTTTATATTTTTTTTATATTTATATTATACTTTTTTTAAAAGTAATAAATACTTTATTTTATACTTATCTATACTATTTTCTTTAATTAGAGTTTAAAATCTCTTATTATTTATTATAATTATTTTCTTATTACTATTAGGGTTACTAAGGAATATAACCTAGCTATTTTTTTAATTAATAAGTAAGTTTTATTATTTAAGTTATTATATATTTAATAAGATATTTATATCCTTTCTTAGAAATATAATATTAAAATTTATTTTTTAATTTTTTTTTAATAAAAACCTTAAAGTAATTAATCCCCTAATTTATAATATTATTATTATAATTAAAAAGCTATTTTTTTATATTAATTAATAAATAAAATAATAATTTTTATTTTTATAATAATTATAACTTTATAACTATTTTTAAGTTAATAAAGTTTCTTTTTATTTTATAATTAATTTAAGTATTTAACTATCTCTTTTTAATTTAAACTTATAATACTAGGTAATTTATTAAGTTTATTATATATAATATTTTTAATATATTTATTAATTTAAGTTATTTTTATTTATAATTTTAATATATCTATAGCTTAATTATAAATAATATATAACTTTTCCTAATATATTTTAATATATCTATTTATAGTTATTATTATTATATTTTTTTCTATTAAGGTAATTATTATTAAATTTATTATTAAATATTATTTACTAAAAGTATTTTTTTAATTTTATATTTTTTTTATAGTTTTTTATTTAAAATATCTTTTATTAAGTAAATATAATTTATTTATTTTTTATTATTTTTATAGTTTTTTTATATTTTTTAAACTAATATTATTAATAAATAGTTTATTTTTTTCTTATAAATATTTTTCTTAAGTTATTATTTTAAGTTTTTTTTTTATTTCTTTAATAATTTATATATTTTCTTTAATTCTTTAAGTTAATTTATTAATTTAATATATTTTTTTATATAATATTATATTAAATTATAATTTTATTATTTTAAGGTAATTATATTAAAGATATACTAAATATCCTTTTATTTCCTTTATTAGGTAAGGTTTATTATTAGGTATTTTAAGTATAATTATAAAGAAATAATTATTATCTAGTTTATTTAATTTATATTAATTATACTAATAGTTTCTATATAATACCTAAGATATTTTATTATATTTTAAATATATTAATATTATTTATATATTATTTTAATTATTAAATATAGATTTTAAATATAAGGGATTTAATATATTATTAATATAATATATTTTAATATAAAGTTTATTTTTTATTTTAATATTTTTATATTTCCTAGTGCCTTATATATAAATTTCTTTTTATATTTTATAAATCCTTATGCTATTTTTACTATATTTAGCTTTATAGGGCTATTTCTATTTTTATAAGATCTATTTATTATAGCATTAAAGATCTTATATAATAGCTTTAGTGGCCTTACTTTTATATCCTATATTATAAAAGCTTTATTATTTTTTTTATTAAAGTTAGCTTTTTACTTTAATTTCTTATCTTTATTATTTTTCTTTATTTTAAAGTATTATTCTAATAAGGATATTATTAATAGTTTATAAGGCTTATTTATATTTATCTATATTAAAAATACTTAGGCTATCTTATTTTATTATTCCTAATATTTAAGTTTTTTTTTATTTAAGTTATTCTTTAAACTCCTTAAGCTTTTATTACTTTATTTTTTCTTTTTTATTTCTTTTATTTTATTTTAAAGTATTCTTATTTTTTAAGGTCCTTTATATACTTATAATAGTTTTTATTTTATAGTTTATTTTATTAATTTTTCTTTTATTTAAGTTCTTTTAGAATATATAATTTACTTTTCTTTCCTGGTTTTTTATTATCTTTAGGTTTAATTTAGGTAATTCTTAGGTCTTTATTAAAGTATATATTATAGCTATTATATATTATTTTTAGTATTTAAGTATATATAATTATTTATAGCTCTTACTATTAGGTAAGTCTTAAGGCTTACTTATTTTAATTTAGGTTTTATAGCTTTTATAATTCTAGGTATTATTATATTATATATCCTATTTAATTATAATTATAATATTTATATTTAAATATATCTTATAATTTATAGTTATTATTTTTTCTAGGTTATATAATACCTAAAGATATAAGTCCTAATTATATTTTATATAAAGTATTATTTTATTAATATTTTTATTACTATTTTTAATTTTAAGAGTTATTTTAGTTATTATTTTATTATTAGTTAAGGTAATATAGGTTAAAATTATTTAATTATTTTATTTTAATTACTCTTTTTTTTCTATATTTATATTATCTTTTATTAATCTTAATTATTATTATAATATATTTAGTAATATTATCTAGTTTATTAACCTTATAAAGTTTATCTTTAATTTCTTTTTTAAGTCTTTTATAGTAAATTTCTATAAAAGCTTTATTATCTTATTATATTTTAAATATAAGTTATTTAAACTTTATAAAGTAAATAATATATAAATAAGTCTACTTAAATATTATAATTTCTATAGTTACTTATCTTTTCTTATTAATTACTTTAAAGTTATCTTTAAATACAGTTTTAAAGTTATTTTAGTTAATAAAAATATTAATAATATTTTAATCTTATATAATTTTTTTATTCTTTAGGTAATCCCTAAGAATAAATTTAAACCAGTTTTTAGTATTTTTTTAAATTAATAGTATAATAAAAAGCACTTTTTTAATAATAATATCTAGCTTAATTAGAAATATATAGAAATATCTTTTTATTTAAGTAAAAAATAAAACTATATTTATAGCTTATCCCTTAAATAGTTCTAGTTTAAGTAACTTAAAGGCTTTTTTAATATCTCTTTCTCTTTAAAAATAAGTATTATTATTTATTATAAAAACTGCCTTTTAGTTATTAACCTAGTTCTATAGGTTATAGATTATATTATATAGCTAATATATTTTAGCTATTATCTCTATAATACTAGGCAGTTTTTTAATATAAAAAGATATTAAATTAGTATTATTAAATATCTTAATAGTATAATATTACTTAGTTATTTAATATAATATATTTTAAATAAAAGCTATTAATATATAATAATTAGGGTTTTTAAATAAATAAACTAGTCTATATTAAGTTTATATTTATAGAATATATAAGGTATTATATTAAATATATTAAGTTATTATATCTCTTAATAGTTAATAGTATATATTAAGCTTATTAAGGTAAAGATATCTTATTAATAGCTAATAAGCTAAGTTTTATTTAATATTAAATAAATATATATATATATTAAAAGTTTATTTAGGTTAGGTTAATAAGGTTTAAAGTTACTATTAATCTTAAAATAAAGTATTCCTAGACTGCTATTAGTCCTATACTTAATTGGTCTTTTATTAATTAGTTTATTATATAGTAAATTATAGTTTTACTATCTAGGGTATTATATCTTTATTAGGTAAACTTAATAGAGATCTAGGTCTATATATAATATAGCTACTAGGATTATAATAATAATATTTTAATTAAACCTATATTTAAAATTATATTAATAAGGCTATAACTATATTATAGGCTATATTAATATATAAAAAGATATTATAAGAAAATTATAACTATAAATACTTTAATAAATACTATATAATTACTATAAAATTAATCTTTATAAAAAACTTTAATTAACTTAATAATAAATTTCTATTTTAACTTATTTTTTTTAACTATAAGGTTATTATTTATATAATAATTAGATTTCTTATAAAAGTTATTATAATTATTTAGTAAAAGAAAAAGGTATTATATAAGCTATTAAAATTAAAAAAGGTAATAATTATATAATTAATTTAATAAAATTAAAATTAGATTATATTTATATTTAATATATAGATAGTAATTTACTAAAAGGAACTTTTTATAGATATAATATATAGCTATTAGATTTATTAAGAAATACTAATATATAAGAAAAGAGAAGGTTTTATAATAATATATATATTAATACTACTAAAAATAAGATTAGAGTAAAGGTTTAGGGAAATCGGAAGGTAATAGCAGCATTAAGTTTATGAGTTAGTTATAAGGTTAGAAAATACACTTCAGGTTTAATATAATGGGCCGGGCAGCGATGATGTTGCCGGCTGTACCGCCTCTAATGATGATGAAGTTGAAATAGGCACCGTTCTTGACAGTCATGGTGAATAAGAGAGCAAGAGAATATTGAGATGAGCAGTTGAATGTGGTTATACTGATGATAGGAAGTAATAAGGCTTAGGTGCTGGTCTATTTATATACTTGTGGCTAATCATCTTATTCTGTTTCTTCTTACGTCCTAGATTTGCTGAACAACAATCAATGCCTAAACCAATATTCGATTGGCTGGATACTATTGCCAGAACTCAGAATTACATATATAACGTGGGCCTTTAAACCTTGATGAAACTTGTATCCAATCGGTATCCCTCTCGAATGCGCCAAACCATAGCCGTCAGCCCTAGGTGCAACCCCTGTCTGTTTCTCTTGTCCCAACATGGGAACTGATCGTAGATAAGATATCGTCGGATCTTTCGGATCAGTTCATCTGGAAAACGAGCAGGGAATGTTGATATCAATTGCCAAGTTTAGAAACACTATTCTACGAGTAACCATATCACATATCTGCTAGCAATGCGCTGATGGATTGTAAGACTTTCATCATCGGCGGATCTTGTCCACAAAATATGCCAGGAGGAACAATAGTTGGTGTCCTAGGTGGCTAGACGTAACGGCAATTGATCTTGCTGGTTTGTCCAAGCGTAGTCAAGTCACAATCTAGAGTCATGAACGATGACTATCAGAAAAGCAAGTTAATAGATGACAGCGCAACGGAGCTTTGACTATCGCAAGGTCTAAAAGAATAGAATCCTTCCGTAGACCAGATGGGTAGGTACGCACAGCTATTGGTGAGCGTGATCCTTGTGGTAACATGAAACCAAGGGTTCCATTATGCCTGATATACCCTAGCCTGTGATAGCAGATGAGCTTTGAATGCCCAAACCATGAGCTTTGAATGCCCAAACCATGAGCACTGGCAACGCTGATAGGCGCACATAAACTCCCTCGTCTTTCTGTCACACTTATGCTTACAAGACTTAGCTAATAAGCCTTAAGCTAATGCGCATAAAGCAATATGGCCTCCTTTTTGGCCTTCACAGCTGAACATCGTCTTCTGAACTGTTCTCGGCAATTGAAGTCCTGTTAGTGAAGCCGACGTAATGCCACCCGAGTCCCTTGATATCACCGTGTGGCTTGAGCTAATGCAAGTCCGTAGATCTATCGCCCATCAGGACTGGAAATGATCACCAGACATCACCGGATTCCGAATGCCGGTCCCGCTAACTACTTCCTTAGGTAAGACTACTTGTTCAATTAGACGTACGCCACAGAACATTTTGGATGTCATTGGCTATTTCTGCATGATTCTTTCCATTTACAGAGCTGCGTGGACTTGCTACGTGACGATGATATTATAGGAGGGACTTGAACATGGATAAACAACCCTCGCTGGGTAGTAGTTCTGTACCATGAGCCGGCTAGTCTTCAATTCGAAGTTGAGACTACCTTCCACCAACCGCTCTTCTGATGCCGGCTCATCTTTAAGGACCAGGGAGGTCTCCAAGTTATCCCAACTTGGGTATTTATACAGCGATAGGATGGATGCCGGGGTAGTTGATGATAAAAGCTGATGAGGGACTTTTAAAGACCTGCCAAGTCGACAGATTGCGAAATCCCGATTAATTAAAGACGATTCGAAGATTGGCCCTTGAAACTCTCAAGACGGTTTGGGCGTCATTCATCATTTCAATATTATTAGCCATATGAAGGGTTTCAGAAAGCTCACTTGCCTATTACTTTTAATTCTCAACAGTACTTGAGATTCAAGTGTCGAACTATTTCAAGCCATGTGTAAGATGTAAATATGAAAACTTGTCAACGAGATGTCTCAACCTTGAACCATCTTTGTGTCTTTTCCTAAAGTATCTGCTCCTACTTCAACAGCTTCCTCAACAATTCATGAGAAGCTCGCGGTGGTCACATGCCATCCCCATACTTGCTCCAAGTTTGAGGGCAGATCATTGGCTAAGTAGTGATACCAAATCCGGCAAGTGAATCGTCCAGGGGCTGAATGACACAGCACTAGATGTCTCAACTAGAGGCGGCCCAGCTGCACGTTTATACATTAGTATTAGGCCCTGACACTGAAATTTCTTTAACTGGGCAAAGTTTGATTATGTGCCGTGCAAAGTAGTGAGCTTTATCAAAAGTCTTCGTTACAGCTGATGTGGTGAATCTACAGATCTCTTTCTTGAACATTATCAGCCGTCTTCTTTGCAAAATATAAGTCATAAGACTATGCCATTAGCCATGCACTGAAGAAACTAGAGTGTTTGGAACAGATCAACGACGTTTCGCATTTCGTAGCTTTGTGGCCGATTTGGATCCAAGTGACCCTGCCTAAGCCCAAAAGAAGCATGAAGCCCGAGAATGTGAGTCCAACAGAGTCCAGGAATCTTCAATGACCAGATATCGTCGACAATAATATATCAGGAGTGAACTTCTCCTCGAAGAGATTCTGCTCACCGCCACTTGCTCGGCATAGAGTCTCCAGGAGACATCGCTCCACAGCGTACCGAGCGCCACCACCTAAAGAAGCAAGGACTGTCGTCATGTTGCGAACGTAATCAGGGTCAAGCCCTGTGCCATCTGATGCAGTGAAGTGGAAGAAAAGAATGCTGTGTAGATTCTCGAGAGAATCATGCCAAGACAGGTGGTTTGCCTCGAGGCAGAAATTGAGCAGATTCAAGTTATCCAGCCTCTGAAAGCTCCAGCCCCCTTCTTGGTATGTTCCAGTATCGTGGGGGGAGTCGGCTGGTGAACTCTGCAAGAGCACGCAGATGAATAGCAAACAGGCGAGTCGGGTGAATTCCAAGTCGCTACAGAGCTCGGGACGACCAGTATCCAGTTCGTTGTCTTGGCGGTGATTCTTTAATAGCAAGATGGCTTCGTGAAACGCCGAGTAATGCACTTGTGTAGTAGTGAGGAGGTTCGTTCGGAATGTGCCAATGTCTTGGATGAACGAGACTAGCCATAGGCTACGCAGCTTTCCCAGGTCGCTTTCCTTTCTTAGGATGGGATGTGATGAGAGCTCCGAAACATGAGTGAGCAGCTCTTGGATTTGATTGGAACAATCAAGCCATGTTGGCCTTGCCATCAATGAGACCCTGGGGATATTAGCATCTCAACAAAGAAGGAGAAATGAGAGGCCCACAGGAAGGTCGTTAGCTCAAGCCTCCAGTTCCTACTGAGTGCCGCTATACCGCCGCGAGCCTCGACGAGATTCATCAGACCTTTGTGATGGATGATCCACTCAGCCTCGGTTCCCCAGTACCTCTAAACCTCCTGCCATTAGTATGTCAGATGCAAACGAAGACTGACGGCCAGACATACCTCGTAGGTCAGAAGACGTAGTATAGCAGCCAAGACATCGTCTGACACCGCACGCTCCGGGTCTTGCATCCAAAGCTGAACGATCCTCACCGCTTCGCTCTTGAACTCCAGGGCTATTTCTGATTGACTAGACCCTTGCATCCGAGAAAGATGCGCAGCTGAAAGCGCCATGAGTGCATTGAACGATGCCGGATTAGACAAGTCGAGGGGCAGCCACACGTCGCGCATAGGACTAAAAGCCCCATCAAGTGAAGGCCCAAACATCATAGCGGCATGAGCGCTAAACCCTGGTAACGGTAAGCACTTGTATGTTTTGTTGGGTTGATGAGACTCACAGTGATGAAGAAGCTTGTGGTGTGTGACCGACAGCTTCATGGGTAGTTGCTCGAAAGGGTCAAGCCTGCTCGACCCTAACGCCAGATTCACCCCTGAAAGGATTTGAGATGGAATGCCTTCCAGATCTGATTGTAGTTCGTTGTTAGGTATCAACGCTGCGTCAGATGATGCATTGGTCTTCATTACTGAGCTGGAGGACTCGGAATTCTCATCAGACACTGTCGATTGCGTCGTCGGAGTCGGCAATAGCGTATGCTGAGTGCGCTTCTGTCTTTTTTGCTTCACCTCGTTCATCGTCTGTCGTCTGTTCTTCCAATGCTCTCGCATAGCATGGCTTCGAAGTTCTCTCTTGCTGCTCTCATGTTCCACAAATGCGAATTTCTTTTGTGGGAGGTTGTCGTCACTGGTGTTCTGCGATGAGTTAGAATTGGTTGCCATGATCAGAAACGCCTTATAGCTAAATCATACAATTAACCACAAAAACACGCTTCATCATCGTGAGCAGAGCCGCATCTTATAACCAATGAAGAGAAGAATTTTAAGCGAAACGAGTCCAGATCTTTTGTACGTCATCCGGTAATGCCGACTCTTGTTGTTGATGTTTAAGCTCCATGAGGCTCTGAGATAATGCGGATATTGAGCCCCGGCGTTCGGTATTCGGATTTGGTGTATTCTTGTGTCTTCTAGAAGGGGATTATAGTATTACCGGTCCGGCCCAAGCATTGTCGGGCTTTTTTCGGATTCAGCTTGCTAGGTCTTAAGAGCATATCTTCAGAGTGGCCGGCCCGGTTGTCGATAGGTCACATGCTTGTCTTGCAATCGATAAGGATTTCGTGCTTATCATATCGATAAAAAATGGTCGTGGTTGACCACTTGCTTATCTGAGGTCTCTCAGTCATCGAATCCATTCATGTTTACGATACCTCAACAAGTGTTCATCTTTAGGTAGGCGAGGCCAAAGCCTCCACCTAACTTGGCCTTCTCTTTCCCTTCCCTATGCTACTCCTTAAAGCTCTCGTTATCTTCCAAAAAGAAAGTTTTTTTTATCAACCTTAAGGCTTTCTTCGATCTTTATAGTAGCGATGGATATTCTATAACTACCCTGGAGGAGGGATCGCAACTGTTTGCCTTCTACCACCGGGCTCCGGGCTTTCTCAAACCGACCACGACCCAATCTACCACTTACAGCTCCTGCAGAGGATGTAGATCAGAATCAACTGCTGAATACACTGAGCCTCGGCCAGTCAAGTAGTTAGGGAGCCATTTCCCTGGTCGAATGCGAATAGCTTCACTTATCCTATGGGTTTCAGTGAAGCAATGGCGGAGGCGATGGACTTAAACTGACCGCCGGCTGCATGTTCGGGTCGGCGGCAAATAGTCCGAAGGCGAAGCTAAAGGGTGCGTTCTCTGTGCGCTCTCAAGTTGCCACCCTGTCGCGACTTTCTCCAAGAACACGAGAAACTACTTTTAGAACATAAGCCACTTAAGTTCTAGCTCCCCGAAGTTTACTTGGGCTGATTGTATCGGGCCATCTTGTAGTCTGTACATATCCTCGATGCTAGTCAGAATGATAGTCCCGTTTTGAGGAGTGGACAGTAGGGCGGCAGGAGAAGAAGGTCAATTTTTTGTGTCGGCCCCCTAAGAGCTCGCCTGATTCGAGCCCAGATCATTAAAAGGACTTCAGAGGCAGAGAAACCACACTGTGACTTGCCCTACACCGCAGAGCTGACGAAAACACAAAACTGCTTCACACATCAACATTTACTGATGCTTAGAGTAGTAAGATCTATTCCCATTATTCAAGGTTTGTGTATTTGTTATTTCCACAGCTGTAAAGGATCAGACCGCTTGTTATCACTCCTCGCGGTCTTATTTTGCTCCTGTGACCGCGGTTCTTTAAGCATTCTCCCATTATGCTTTATTAGTCCATCAAGAGCCTTTTGAAAAGACAACAACCCTGCATTATTTGCTCGTGTTTCTCTTGACGCTGTTGAGGCTGTATCGCTATATGGGGTGCTGTCCGCTCGTCTCTTTCTCGACGTTATTGATGCTGTATCGCTTTGCGCGGCGATTTGTGGCCAGCTGGCGCATTTTAATGTGAAGCTCTCCACTTCCGAAGCTGATGACTCAATAACATCTAAATCCTTCAAGATCTAGATTAGAAAGGGCTAAGACTACCAAGGGAGCTTATGGCATTGACATACCGACAGAAGGCCAAGGCAGTCTGGACCTATCGTTGAATCAAACTCGGGAAGATGGTGAGGCAAATCTGGCAGCTTGCTCAAGCAGGAGTCCTGCACCGGAATGCTAGTAGCTTGGGGCTGAGTGGAATTCAGGGCGTCCCAGAAAGTACAGAACCACTGGTACAGCGCAGGCTCGGTTTCTGCTTTTGATAGATCCACTGGCTCTGTGAGACATTGATCCTCGTATGGTGACGAATATGAGCTTCCAAAACCCGAGTCTAACAGAGAGGGTGTGGCATTTCGCGGCTCGTTAGTGCATCGCTGGGCCGCAGCATGCATAACCTGGTGCCGCAGGTTATGATCGGAGTTAAGAAGTGCTTGTCCACAGCTATACATCCCGGATGAGAGGAAGTAATCGTAAATCTGCGAATGTAACAAAGCATGGTAGTCCATGTTGGAAGGCAGCTGGCCAGGGAATGCTTGCTGGACTGGAAACATGATGCGGCAGTTTGGCAATATAGTGTGTTTAATGATAACAGCAGAGCGGGCAGCGGGGGAATGAAGTAAATAGCCCGTCTCCCCTATTCAAGTGTTTCAAGATATCGGTATCCCGAGTGAAATTGGCATTCTCTGTGGCGTCAGCTAAACAAACTTGGCATTTCGCAGCATAACATCCCGATTGCACCCACAAGGTCCCTCCCCCAGAACAGATCAGGTGGAGTGTTTCCAGCCGTTGAAAGGGGCGTTCCGATTAATCCTTTCTAAGCCACCGCTAACAGAGTACGGATTGACGGATTCGCCACTATGGAACTCAGCGTTCGAGAAACTTGGGCATCAATGGGTGGCTTCGAGCCAATTCTATAAGTGACGTTGCCCAACAAAATGGGCTGTCGTGATCTTCAAGGCTTGGTAGACAACCTTGATGGGAGAAAGGGGCGAAGAGATCAACAGAAGCATTGCCGCAGCGACATATTCCTGCCTACAAAGCTACCCCAAAAAATTCCTCACTGCGATAAAGACGCCCTCAAAGGAGAGATGTCAACCAGAAACGGAAGAAGTCTTAGCCAAGCGGATAAGGAACCGAATACTAGGATAGTTAGTGGTTTCTTCGCAGTCGGACTCACTCACACCCCGAATCATGACGTATGTGGCGACATGATTGGGCGCTGAGACAATTTCCTACACGACAGTTGCTTCCAGGTGCTATTTCGAGCCACCTGAGTCGTATGATTAGACGGGTCTGATCGCCCTCCGCGCGCGCTACAGAAGGGATAGACCTGCCGGATCAGCATGACCATTGGGCGTGCCTCGGTAGTGAGAGCCGGGTTTGTTCGCTAGAACAGTTCTGGAATGGTGTCGATCGTTTCTAATTGCACTTCGCAACCTAGAGCTGAATGGAGATGGCTGTGCTCTGATGTAGGTATGCTGTTATAGACTAAAAGACAGGTACGCATTGGTACATTTGGCTTCCATTATGTTGATAAGTCTTGGAGTTGTGCTTCCAGTAGGTGAGCTAGAAGAACTCACACCATGGTCCAGAAAGCTGGAAGTTGTACTGTATAAAGTTTACACTTGGCAGCAGCCCCTGATTTGTTTCGTTTCAATGTTTTGTTTCATTGGAGCGCCTGAAAAGATTGGTGGGTGAATGACTCGACGTGAGAAAGATTTGGGGACTGACAGCTCGATGTCATCTCAAACAAATCAATTCTGATTCGTCACCCGAATTACAGACAGTAATCAGTCATGCGGAGTTAGGTAGTATACTGGGGAACCGTCGATAGCTCGAATGCATGTATTTACGGGAAGTGGGAGAGGCCAACAGGCTAACAAAGACTAGCCATGATCCCTCACCAGTCAGATATCTTGCTAGAAGCCACTCCGCATGGCGGCGCTTTGACTGAACCTTAAAGCTTCACCCTAGCTGCCCGTTACGGAATGACTACCCATGTTACTATCATCAACAAGATCTGGAGCTTTGTCCCCGGACGCCCACATAGTCGGGCATATAGGAGACGGCTCTGGACTGGACTCGGTACTTTTCTAAGCCGGTTCATTGTTACCGAAAATTAACGGCTATGTCGGCCCGATGCGTTATTTGATCACGAATGTCAGTCGCGAATGGTAGGCCAGTTGTATGGGATGTTGGTAAAGGTCGACGAGTCGTCGATTGGACCAGGATCTGTCGCCTCGAACGTTAGTATTCAGAACAGTCAGCCACTGCGTCGGTCTCCCAGCCATCCATAGCTCAATCCGAACAGATTACCTCTGAGGATTAATTCCTTCTCAGCGCAATATGCCTTGCATCGCCACCCAGCCTTACTCGAAACCTCTCTACTATCATCCGGCGTAGATATCTCAGCTTACAGCTTCTCCCGAAAAGGAGGTGGCTGATAATCCCCATGTTTTCTTGCGCGGAAAGGCTGGGATGCAAGGTGTCAGCAAAGACTTACTTCAGAAGACAGTCATAGTCGAGTTGCAAGAAAACAATTTCATCCCTTCAGTGAGAATTATGAACGATTTCGAACCCGATGTTGCCGATTTAGCAAGGCTATTGCGGAACAGATCCTCTCCTCTGCCGGACTCAAAAGGTAGAAGGCTCTTTTATCGGGCAAGTCGTAGCGCCTTCGCATTCACATACCAGGCCCCCAGATTGGCAGTAAGTCCAGGCGACATGGTTAGAGCTGCGACGCTTTTTGAACTCATCATGATCACATGCTCAGGTTTCAGCAAGCCAGGTTAGATTTAAAGCGCTTGAAACTTGTGAGAAAGATGACATCAGCTGTCGTTCATTTGCATGCAATGCAGTAAGTGTACAAATCTATCAAAACACCCAACATTGTAATATTCTTAGAGAAAGATTCGTGTCTAGCGAACACAGAATAATTCTCTTAACTCCTTGATTGGTGAGTCTGTTCTGTGTGGCTTTGAGACATGGCGCGATGACAGGGGAGCAGGCGGTGGGCCAGGGGCGGCTACGGCATCTACCGAGACCCCAACAAGCGTCAAGGCATCTGATACCCCATGAAACCACGACCTTTACAGTCTTGATGTCGTGCTACTTGAACTAGTCCCATGGAGGCGGTTGAGAGTTATTTAAGAAACCTGAATAGTGTCAATGAGAGTGTGATTCATGAAGGAGTTGGCCAGGCCAAAGTCGCCATGAATGACCGAGACCAAGCATCGTCACGTTGTGTTGTTTTGCTTGGTATCAATGCTTATGGTCAGACTAGCAACTCCACAGCTGTAGAAGAGATGCTGAAGAAGATTGAGGAGTTGGCTGGTGGTTTGCAATGATAGACAACTGGTTCTACTATCACCATCTGATTTAAGCTTAAACCTCCGGTCCGTCTGCCAGGTTTGGACCGGAAATACGGGACAACATCAGCATGAAACCTCCGATCTCTTACATGTGGATATGTACCCATGCATGGCGGGCCTCAGACGATGTGCAATCTTATGCCTGCACTACATTCCGTCGCGAGAAATGCGAGGAAAACGAGAAATGCGAGCTTTCGAAATGTGACGGACCAATCGGGGTTTTCGGGGAATGCGAGCTTATCAAGTACTCTACGCGTCGTTAGCCCATGCTGACGATGCCAAGATTTACGCGTTTAGAACGAGATTAAGACACTGAGCTCGACTGATGTGTCTTTGTTTGTGTTGCTGTAAACCTTTGACTTTTATGCTTATTTAGAGTCAAAGCATCATGTGTACTAATAAACCAAGTGACCTTGTCTAAAGAGAATTGTCTTGGTATCAAGAGAGACTCATGAATCGAAGGATCAAACGCCAAGCCAACGATTTGCACCTCGCTTATCCTCATGTCTTGGCTGTCCAACTGCGCCCTGTAATCGTAATCAAATCCACAATTCCATTCCATTCCTCCCCCATAAATCTCTGCGGAATATTCTCCATGGGCTTCCCCACGGAGGGACGTGCTCCAGAGAAATCACCATCTTTTTATATCCGACTCGCCCTCCAAGATAACAAAACACAGTGGTTCCTTTAAACTTCTTCCCCCAGATCGAGGGTGAATGCATAAAAATGTCCTCCAACGGCACAAACTATCCTCCGCCCACTTACGAAACGTGCAAAAATGGAATCTCCGAACGATGTCCCGCTGAGCTGTCACTTTACGGCGATACTTTTACACTAGGCGCCTGTGTTTTCTTTGTCGTGGCGCACGCGCTGGCGCTTATACCCCAACTGTACTTCGGTATCAAAGCACGAACATGGTCATACACGCTATGGCTTGCGATCGGGACGATATTTGAACTCATCGGCTACAGCGGCCGTATCGTCATGAGTTCAAATCCCTGGGTCTACAACGCCTTCGTCATCCAACTCGTTCTTCTCATCCTCGGCCCAACACTCGTCGCCGCTGCTATCTCCATCACTTTTAAGCATCTTGTGTTATGGTACGGCCGAGAGTACAGTTTCATCAAACCTGTCTTGTATCCCTGGGTCTTCGTCGGCACGGATTTCTTCTCTATTGTCATCCAGGCTGCTGGCGGCGGTGTTTCTTCAGCTGCCACTAATGGAGACAACAATGATCAGGGCATGCTTGATGTTGGTTCTGGTCTTCTTGTTGCTGGTGTTGTCTTCCAGATGGGAAACATGATCTTCTGTGGCGGTCTGATGATGATCTATATCTGGAGAAGACACAAGGCTATCAAGAATGGTGCTGCTGTCAGGGCTGGTGATGAGACTGCTACAGAGAGTGAATCGTCTACCAACGGAAACATCAAGGTCATCAGAGCAAGTGACAAGAAGACCAAGATCTTTGTCTACGCGCTGACTGTTGCTTACATCGCCATTATCATCCGATGCATCTACCGGTAAGCCCCCTTTCACATACGACCTATACCTTTCGTGCTGATGTTGTCTAGTATTCCTGAAATGCAGATGGGTTGGGGCAGCACTCTCATGCAAAACGAGACAACGTTCCTGATCCTCGACGGAGCCATGATTCTCATTGCCGTATGGACTTTGACTATTTTCCATCCATACTTCTTCTTCCCATTCCTGGGAAAGAAGCATAAGAAGGAGATGGATGCTGAGAAATCTCGAGCAGAGGGTCCTGATGCGCCTGTGATGGAGGAGAATGCTCAACGATAAGCTATCAGGCGTGGATGGGCTATGGATCATTATTTTGCGAGAACATGTATCTTGGATGGAACTTTAGTGTAGGATGGGATAGACGGCATACCTTAGCACGGGATAGAATTTCTTGAAGCTGGATATAGAGTTTGTCGTGTATAAATATTGAACTACAAGTCTGATAAGCTTCATCACTACTCGTCTTTCGTATGGTATGTCTCTAAGAACTCATATCTGCAGCTAGACAGTAATGCCCCTTCTCATGATCATTACAGCTTTGGAGGCAATTCGTAAACCTCGGCTCCAATGGCGGGAAGTTCGTAGCAAGGTCCAGGGCCGTAGCCTTGCCCTGTGCCACCTGTGATTTCACCTTGAAGCTCAGATCTGTTCCAACCATCTTCGGATATCTCCGCTGGTAAGACTGCAGTATCAATAGTAGGGGCATATGTACTAGTTGTCGCCTCTTCTTTGCTCCTTGGTCGTGGAATGCCCTGAGAATCAAGTTCTGGTTTATCAAAACGTGGTGTCCCCGCCACGTCTTCTCCATGGAGATTGTTGGGGGTCTTTGGCGCCCTCCCTTTCCGCCTCCGCCACCAGATCGCAAACGCAACAGCTAGAGCTACGAAAAGAACAGAGGGGACAACAGCTCCAGCGATCCATGCTTTACTAGAGCTTGAACCTTGCTGGATGTCAGTACAACTTCAAAATACAGGTGGAACTCTCTCACTTACTGGCCTTGGGAGCATTTGATAAACTGGCTGAATCTTCAGGTTTGGTGAGCTTCGTTGTCGTTTGCGGGATAGCTGCATCTGGTGAGCTTCGTTAACCAATTTGAGGTTGTACAAACTGACTATTGGTGATAGAAGCAGATATCGATGTCTCTTTCCGCTCTACAGTTGTACCTGTAATGCTCGCTTCGTCTGTATCTCCACCATCCGTTCCCCTAGGCGAAGCTGTGGTCGTACTTTGAGTCCGAAGAGTGGCCGAGGTGGCTGAAGTTGTCGACGTAGCTCCCATTGAGGCCCATTTAGTGAGGGAAGTGAACTGCGCACAATAGTCGACATATCGGCCCAAATCTGGTTCAACATACTCCCTCAAGCTTCCCGAGTCCATATTTTCTTCGATGCATCCAACACAGATCGCATATTAGTCGTAAAAGGCATCGCCAGCGCAAAGCTTTTCGTTTCGTTGCATTTGCCGAGCATATTGATAAGCGGACTCTACAAAAACGTTAGTGATATGGACGGGCCAGGGTTGTGGATGTGATGTACCGCATTGATAACATTCTTGAGGCGTCACGTTGCGGCGAAGTTGGAGGCCGATAGTATGGGTTGGGAACTGATCATCTCTAGCTACTAGACGTTGAATAGCCATGACAAAGTCTAGCGTTGCGAGATAGCTGCCAGGATATGGCCAAGGAACCAAAGAAATGTTGAAAACCCCATAGAGGGCATTAAGCTTGTATTTATGCTTGGGGATCTCCCTCACATGGTGGTCTGATATCCGATGGTATTAAATTCCGCTGCGTGTGATACGCCAAGCAACTTCTATGGCAACCCGAACCGAAATGGGGCTCAGTGGTTATACTCAAAGTCAACAAAGCACATACCAACAACGGGTATATTCCGCCAGATCAGTACGCTACCTGGACTTCCTAAGGTTTCGATGTGCAGGGCAGGGTAATGATAACAAGCCAACCACCAATGACGATATAATGCCAAGGCGGCACGATTTCAGCTCATGCAAAACCATACACCTTTTATTTCTACACTGATTCCGATATTGCCGATGCTTCCGATGATGCCGAGATTTCGCTGTATCTTTGTGGTTTATTAAGATGCCCTGGTGCAACTTTCTAGCTAGCAGCACTTCGCCTTGCCTATATAACCAAGTTCATTTTCAGTAGTATCGTGGTCAGACTATTGCCCGCCGTTTATTTCCCTTTGCTTTGCCATCTCGACCTTCCAGCCCGCGCTTCTCAACATGAAACCTCATGCCACTCTCAAGCGAGTAAGATTCCTTGCCTATATAAGTTGGTATAGTCTCTACCTGTCGCTCGAGAATTAAAGGTAGTTGTGTGTTGGAAGCCCCCCAGAAGCTGAGCCCACAAGAACATCCCGTTGGCTCTATTGGCAAGTAGTGCCACGATCTGATCTCTGTTATCCTCCGAAGACAACACTCCGTCTTGAGATAACCGTTGGATCCTGGGGCGCAAGAATGTCTCAAGTGATTCAAAGTTCATTGCCGAGGTAAGATCAAGGTGTTGAATCATGGAGCTCAAATCCTGGGGGGTGGCCAGTGTAGGACGACTGAAGAGTGCAACGGAAACAGAGTTTGAATACTGGGATATCTCTTTGAGATAGTCGAAAAGATCTTCGTGATCTTGGCACTCATCAGCCCCGTCGATGGCCATGAAAAGCCTCGAGACTCGAGATGAGAGGAGGCAAAGAGCCGATACGATCTCGCTAGCAGATGCAGTCACTTGTCCCGATTTGTTCTGATCCCATAGTAGAGTTATGATGTCCACAATCGCATCATCCTTTCGGAAGATATGCAACAGCTGGGTGAGTATAGCCCTAAGTGCAGCCATCGCTGTAGAGTTAGTTTGTCGCTGCCGATCGAAGAAGAAGTACACGAGTGCCACTGAGTCGTGTGATGAATAGCTCGTATAACAGGTTTGGATATGCTCAATAAGAGTGGCACATAGTGTCGTTTTCCCGTACCCAGGTTTGCCTTACGACGGTATCAGATTTGGAAAAGCTGAACATATAGCTGGTCGACCTACCTTGAACTGATAAAGCAGAAAGTGTCCGTTCAGGAGTGACTTGCGATAACCAGCGTGATACTTTGTGGTGTTTTAAAAACCACTCGGTCGTCCTTTCTGATCGCCTGTGCTGGGAGTTTTCAAATGCGTATGCCCATGTTGGAGGATCAATCCAAGATTTGAGCCTCATGAGAAGAGAATCTGAAAGCATTAAGTCAAAGGTTCATCAAAAGGACTTTGGGAGTGACTAACCAATGTCTAGGTCTTTCAGATTTCTTGTGTATGTTGTTTTAGCTCCCCAGTCACCGTCAACCCTTTTGAGCAACTCTTCAACGCGATCTCCTGTCTCGAACTGCTGAATGTTGGCTGTGACTGACATTTCAAGCTCGAATATCTCTCGATGATCCTTCCATCTTTGTATGAGATCATCGTATTGGATGTCGAAAGGCCTCCAGATCGTGGAGTATGCGAACGAGCTGTGAAGCATCAGTAGCCCTGCGAGTGCGCTCGGGTTAATATTGTCTGACTTCAAAATCATGGATAGGGAGACATACTAGAGCGTTTCCTGGTGAACAACTTGCACATTTCGAAGCAGAATTGAATGAGATCGGCATATATATATGCCAGAGTTTTGAAGATACGCGTGCAGCATTCATGGCCATTTGCAGTGAGCCGTGACCGGAGTTTTGATACGTATTCCTCGTACGCAGGCAAGACCATGCTCATGCTTTCGAACATATCGCAGACTCTTTCCAGGAACTTCGCGTGATTAGAACCCAACTGAGGAACACGGACAGTTAGCGGATGCCCGTCCAGATACAACAAGTTGTCCAAGACTCACAATAAATACTAATCGTAGGGACCCCCAGGCAAGGGCTGCAAACTCGGGGTGAGAGGATACAAACAGACCGGCGACATCGAAAAAAGGCGATAAGCGGTTTGCAATGCTGGTGATTCCTTTGCAGCATTTGGTAAGTGTTGAGGAATGCACGGGGTGAGATTTAGCATCCTCCTTGATGGTTGTCAGCATTGACTTTGCATCGGGAAATTCTTTAAAGAGTGCTTTGTCCTTCTCAGTAAGTGAATTCCAAAACTCATGGTACGCCTCTCGGAAAATCTCGTAAGGCTCCCTGCTGACGGGGCCTTTTCCATCCATCATTGACCAGAAGAGGACTTTGTAGTGGATGGCTGTTGCTTTCTAAAAAGGTGTGTATGTCACGGCTGATGGTGATGCAAAGACGTTGATGAAGAAAGGTCCAGAGGCTGGTTTGATAGCGCAAGTGCATACGATGAGAAAGCCTGATTGTGCTGCGCCACCCATAATCAGCCTCAGTGTATGTGATGGCTCACGAGAAAGATGGTTGGTCGTCGATGTGATGGATAGAACATAACTTGTGAGTCTGCATGGGGGTTGAAAAGCCAAGCCACAAGACCATCCAGCCAGTAAGATGTGTCGAGATCCACGCATATGCGCAGAACTCATACGCGCTAAACCACCCCGCTCATATCTCAGATGCCATTCCACAGGCATTCTAATCCTTCATTTCTCATAAAAGGCCCTGAGAAATGCTGGGCAAGCTCCATTCACTTCCTAACTAGCTTGCAGCTCAGGCGTTATAAAACTTCACCAGACACCAAATTCGCAGCTCATTGAGCATAAGCAACGGCGCTACGTCTTCTTCGTTCACGACTCAAAATACATTCATAAAGTTCGTATATTCACAAAATCTGCCCCCCCAGTTCCACCTTTACAACACGGGAATTGTGACCATCTTCTAGAATTTAAAGAAACCTTGGGTGATGCTATCAAGCAACATCCAAGCCTGATCGCTGTTGCCACTTTCAAGCCAGCATCTTGCGAACCCCAATGGGACTGTTCGCTTCAGATAACTACTGGCATACTGATTGGGATCAATATCTTCACTCTGAGACGTCTTATGAACTCGTCCCCCCTTTGGTAGGTTAGCGAGCTCTTCACAACTCCTTTCTCAAAAACCCGTATTTCAACTCGAGTACTTGTGTCAATACCTTATGGAGGTCATTGCTGTCATGGGTTGTACTGGTTCCGGCAAGAGCTCGTTCGTGCGATGCATCTCTGAAGTCGAACTGGGGAAAGCCGGCCAATCTCTGCGCAGCCGCATGGACACCGAGTACGACAGTCACCTTCGCTCTTTGAAAGACAACTTCATCGAACATTTATTCAAACACCATCCAACGACTGATAATTACTTTACTCTTGTCCCCAAGAACCTTGGTTCTATCATGAAACAGAAGGCAAATTTCAGAAAATGGGCTACCAACTATATCATGCAATCTCAACGGGCCGCGAGATTAAATGAATCGACTTCCCCTGGCGATTTCAGTAACCGGAATTTAGCTGATGTGGATGCATCCGATCTGCCCTTCTATGATTTCAAAAACTCTTCCAGGCCTATCTTCGACGGATCTGAGGCTATCAAATCTGGAGGATCGTCACAAGTATTTCGAGTCTTACTCCACCCGGATCGTATGGACGGCTGCGGAGGTAGAGGGAGAGAAGGAACTCACTTCGCCGTGAAGAAAATATCCGGTGGGACTTACCAGGAATACGCACGCGAGCGAGACGCCTATCGGAGACTGAGTCTTGCACAAGACCCTCATCCCCACATTGTCCCTCTTCTTGCGACTTACAGAATGGAAGGAAAATATCATTTTGTCTTTCCTTCTGCGAACAGCGATCTCGCCATGTTTTGGCGAAACCAGCCCAGACCTTCGATCGACAAACGCACCCTTGAGTGGCTTGGTGACCAGATGAGAGGACTTGCAGATGCTTTATATGCTATCCATGGGCAAGACGGCCAAGAGGGAGGATTGTCTGGGGTCCATGGTGATATTAAGCCAGAGAACATCCTGTGCTTCGGCTCCAACGAAAGATGGCCAGTGCTCGCAATCACGGACTTTGGATCATCATACTTCCTGAAACCTGAGGAGACAGATATTCCCAAGGGCCTCAAACACACGCCAGCCTATCGCGCCCCAGAGATCGACACCACAGCTTTGGGCGGTATTACACAGGCCTGCGATGTCTGGAGTCTTGGCTGTATCTTTGCAGAAGCCATCGCTTGGTTCTATGACGGCAAAGCCGGAATTGCGAAGCTGATTCGAGCTCGGCTCGACGAAGAAGACAACAACCCCAATCGAGATGCCTTCTTCCAGTTGCAATACGATAAGCGGGATGGCCTCACGGCAAAGCTTAAGCCTGGGGTGCACAGAGTATGTCTTCTATGCACTATCCATCTTCGAATATGATCTAACGCCGTTGACAGCTACTCATATCCCTTCGTGAGAACTCTCGGTCGACTTTCTTCCTTGATGATATGCTCTATATAGTCCTGGAAGGGATGCTCAAAGTCAATATGAGCGAGAGAATGTCAGCTCGGGAGGTCCTCGACGCCTTGGCACAAATGTGCAGCAAGTTGGAAAGTGATCCAGCTTATTCTGAGCCTCGTGGCTCTGTTGATGTGGATGTGAAAATGGTAGGATTGCCATTTTATTTGACGTAGAAATCTGTGTGAAGTCGACTCACTCACACATATATAGGCTTTCTCTTATTACTCCACATATAGCGGCAAGGAGTATTTCGCTAACGGCTTTGCGATCTCAGGTCCACACTCAGCATGTCAATCAACGAAGACTCGATAACACGGTCGATGCGGGTTATTATACCAACACCACAACCCAAAGTCTCAGTGACGCTGCGGCCCAGTTTGGGCTGAAGCTTCGTTTTGCCTGCCCTTATTACAAGGCAGGTATACTCGTTTCCGTTCACCATCGAGCTTGTGAAGGCCCAGGATGGAAGGATGTAAACAAAGTCAAGTACGTCTAACTTTACCTAAGCTTATCTAAACCTACCTCAAATTGCCTCGGTTTGATCAAATTAATCTCCGTTTAGGAAACTTTACCTAAATTTTGGAAAGATAAGCTAATTAAGAGTAGGGAACACCTCTTCCGCTGCCACCTCCAGAAGAAGTACAAAGGCAAACATACCTGCCGGCGATGTGACACCAGCTTCGAAACAGACGAGCTCCTTCTGAATCATCAGCATCAAGAGACCCCATGTCCCAAGAGGAAATCAGAAGCGGTGTACGGCATGCTGAGTAGAGAGCAAGCCGCTCGGCTGCGTTCCCTCAAAAGGAAGTCATCGAAAGAGAGTGAGGAGGACCGATGGTTCGATATCTACCAGATCGCATTTCCAAACTTCAATCGAATGCGGGAGAATATCTCACCATGTAAGCGCTTAGGGTTGGGCCCCCTGACGTGTTCAGGCTAACCGGAAGATCTAGATCAAGAATCCAACAACACCTCCCTCAGTACCATAAACTCGACAACCTCGAACGGAATATCTCAGTACCAAGACTATCTCCGCAATCGCGATGCTGAGGAGTATGCCGCGAAACTCGCAGAAAATGGCATCATCGTCACACTTGACGCAGCTTCCAAGCTTCTCGCCCTGCAGGTCAAGGAACTTGGGACCTTTGACGAGACCATGCGGGAGCCTGTTCGAGCCTACGGATTTGAGACTGATGGAAATCACGAGAAGAGCGGAAACAGTGCTCTCTCCGAGCTCAATGGCTCATCTGATCTCATGGCCCAATTCCAGCTTCTGGCAAGATTTGGGGATGACTAGGATATTGATTGATAGGCAGTTAAGGCTTATGGCAACTCCATAAGATTTTCAAGACGTAGGGGCTTCCCCAAGTGCTTGATAACTGCACCAAAGGACATTTTCTTGAGTACATGGAGGAGAGCTATGAGATATAGGGTTGTTTTGGTTGTTGGTTTGAGATTTATCCTGGCTCCAGACTGTCATTAAATAGCTAGATTCCACTCCTTTAGATAGCAATTTGAACTTTGTTTGGTTTGACTAAGTTTGAATTCAATTTGCCTAAAGGCATCAGCGCTTTGGACTTTTGTTATAAAGCTTGGGGAAGTTTTTGATGGGCTTATGCTTAGCCTGGTCTTCTAAGTTCAAAATTTCCCAACGTCATATATAGCTTGGGACTCGCTTTGACGTCGCGACATGCCAACTTATGAGATCACCTAGTCACTGTCCTCGGGAAGTTTATAAAGGAGCGGACGTTGAAAACGACTGAATTGCCGCGCAATGTTAAATGTCTGCAATTTCAATATGTGCGCCGCCCCTTTCGCGGCTGAAGGTGCCATTGGCAGTGGACACGCTGGTTTACTGGAAACGCCCTCTTGGGTTCCATGGTTTAGGGTGAGTTGATGTTCTTTCCCGAGAGTGGAGATCCAGTGACAGATGTTGGCCACGGGAGACCTCCTCCTTAACACTCAGCTTAAACGTACCACGGCGTGCATACAGACGTTCTGTCGTGAGACCCTCGAAATGGACGTTCTCGTCATTTTATCTTGCCCAGGATGCGCAGGTATTCCGTTGATGGCGAAGATTGAATGCACTGTCATTACCCATATGTCCTCAAAGCGATGCATCTTGAGGGCTTGCAGAATCCTGTTTGAAGAAACTAAAGTATACTGCTGAGCAACGGGAGCAGGACACACCAGGGGGCTACATGGACAAAGAGCCAGATCTAATAACTGCTACTATTCGCGTGGCCATAATTGTCTTTGGCCTGGTCATCCTTTACGCCACAGCAACCAATCCCCATAGAGAGCCGTTCCTAACAGGGTCATCGAAAACTATGCCCTTTAACAAAGAGGAAGCCTATGGCTTTCCCTCAAACTGAAAGATCTTCTCCTCTCTCCCAACTCGATTGCAGCTAGACCCCAATCCAACCCATGGTTGTGCCCAGTTGCTTCCTTTCCCGTTCCCCCCTTTAAGCCTGCTCTGGCAAGTGCTTGTTCCTCCGTCAAGTCCGTCAACACCCCAAAAACAACAGGTATACGAGATTCTATCTGGAATTTCATTAATCCGTACGAGCATGCATGAACTATATGCTCTGCATGAGTAGTTTCGCCCTTGATAACAACTCCAATGGCAATTATAGCGTCGATCCGATCCGAATTTGCATCATTGAGCTGTTTAATGGCTAGAGGCAATTCGTAGGACCCTGGAACTGTATCGACAATCAGATTGTCTGGCTTTACGCCGGAGGCAAAGAGGGCCTCTTTGGCGCCATCCACAAGTGCATCCACGATCAGAGTGTTCCACCTCGAGTGGACGATGGCAATTCGGAGAGTTGAGCCTTCTCAAGACTAAGTTATGGTACCGTAATATAGACCATCATTAAAGGGGGAGCACATACCATCGGATTCATTGCTAGCACGGAAATTTATCCAAGTAGGTGTATTGATAAAGAGAAACTTGATTTATTATAGTATGTACTTTGCTGAGGTTGTGACTCATCGCACCTGCGCTATGTCTCATGCCAGTCATTTACGCCCTTTACAACTTGCGTAACCAACCTTGTAAACCGGAGGTTGGTAAGCACCATCAACTATTGGGTGCGGTTAGGGTTACTTTAAGCTGGCCGGCCAGTGACGTCTAACCGTTACGCCTCTAGCCCCCAACGGAGCCGGCGTTGTGCGTAATTTCTCCGTCGTCTTTATAATCGCCAATGATTGAAAATAAACAGTTTATTGCTTGCTAATTCATACTGGTGCATGTGTACAACGTCATGCCTCGGGGACCTTATCCGCGTTTCCTTCCCCATCATTCAGCGAGCTGCAATCCACGAATGGAAAGTCGAGCTCGGACAGTAGCACCAGATCCAACATCGAACTCCTCCTCACGGTTCATACCATCAGCACCCGTAACACTATCAAAAGGAATATCGACCGATCCCTGCTCGCTCGTACCATTCTGCAAGCTAAGCTTGAAGCTGTGCGGGTTAGAAAGCTGCTCAGCGGTAATAGGGAACCGGAACGCCGTGTCGAAAGATGGGTTGAAGATATCAGTCCCAGGGCTGTAGCTCTTGACAGGAGTGACGAATTCCTTGTCGCCCCAGGTAACCTTGACGCTAGGCTTGAGCTCGTCGCGCTGGCCGTTGAGGCCATTGACGCTGGCGATGAGGACTGTGGCGAGACCGCAGATTTCGCCCTCATTTTGGCTGCTGGCGGAGATGCTGTTGGATTCACCGACAAAGTTGAAGAACTTGCCGTGAATAGTCACCTTGGTCTCGAGGGGTTGGCCCTTGTGAGACAGGGTGAGGGTTTGGCTACCGCCGTTCAAGAGAAGTTGCTTGACAGTCGTCGTAGCAATACCAATATCGTCATCACCACCAAGATCTTCATCGTTCACATCGATAGTGATGCGCTGCTCGTAATCCGTAACAAGGAAGTCGTGAGTCTCGTTCCACTGGGGGTCGTGTTTATTCTTAATAGTCGAAGTTCGCCACTCTCCCTCAGCACCGACGTTGACATCACAGTAGCAGTCGGGAATATCCTTGACAAGCTTCTGGAGTAGTCTCTTGGCGCCGCTCTTCTTCTCGCCCGTAATCTCGGTCGCATTATCGACAGTGAGGCGGAGAACTCCATGGTGAGGCTGGAAAGTCTTGAAGTAGTCGTTGGAGGAGTCGAGCTTGACGAGGAAGCGGTTGGGGAGGACGGCCATGGAGGAGATGATGTTGAGAATGACCTTGCGGACGGTCTTGTCGATCAAGGAGAAGTCAGCGATGTTGGCGGCGTCAGTGAAATCGAGGGATAGCTCTGGGGGGTTAATGAAAGCCACCTGAGCAGCTCCGATCTGTGGATTATGTCAGTGCCAGATATAATACTAGGGTGGGAGCTCCATACCAGTGGAATAACATTTGTCAAAGGACAAAGCAAAATGGATAGCCGTCCCTTCATCTTCACATGCTCAATGCCCTGCAACACCAATAATCAGCAACGCATAATATTGAGGCCAGCGATGGCGGAGCTTACAATCTTGGGCACCATCGGCGCGTCAAGCTCGAAATCGCACTGGCCATCCCAATCCAAGTCCATATCAAGTTTGATGCCCTCGAGTTCGGTCTTGTGCACGTCAACATTTGAGAATCTGATGGGCGTAGGTCCAAAGTCCAGCTTGACGAAGCGGAGGTTCGCGAGAGGACCTGGCAGCATCTGATCAAGCATGGGTTCGACGACATCTTTGATGATCTTGCCGCCTGCGACGTTGATATTGGGCCACAGCTGGGCGACGATGTCGTTGAGGAATCCTGGAGAATGTTAGCGGGATAATTCGAGACGTCATGAGGAGTGTTTGGGGAGAGGGGAATAAGTACCGGCAGATTCCGCGCCTCCAGAGGCGGTAAGAGTATCTTTGAGAGAAGCCATGTTATCCATCTTTGCGGGTGAAATGAGAAAAGGGGAAGAAAAGGGCCAAAAGGATGAGGTCGAGATGTCGTATAAATAATGATGACGATGCAGCTGAAGGTGAAGCTCTGCGGGGTTTGGAAGGTGAATGGCCCGATGACAGTTTGAGGTCCAGTCCAGTCCAGTCCAGTCCAGCTCTGATGCAGGACCTAATGGAAGCTCTAGACCACGCCCTGACGTCATTTGTGCTTCGCTGTCAGGTCTGACAGGGGTGAATATCCTGCTCACTTGCCCCTATACCAGCTGAATCAGCGTCATGAATTACCGATGAAACGATTCTCTCGATGGTTCTTGATCAGATTAAGCATCCTGCCAAGCTTTTGATCCGTTATTTGAGCTGCAACCTTATTTTTGGGCGACTCTGGGCGAGGTTCTAAAAATATCGGTTGCGGGCTGGGCAGACAGGGATTAATTGTGCCGCATCATCCGACCGTCACTGAAAACTTAACCTTGGGCGACGAGATAATTCGACGTTTCAGTTTCTGGGTTTCGCTGATCATCTTAGATGTATTGAGAGTGTTATTAAGATCGGTAACGATGACGGTCAGTGCGATCCTCTTGAAGGAAGCGCGGATACGGATCTCGGTTCCATCAATTGCTATTGTGTTCCTTCGGCGACCCCACGTACGTCAATATCACAGCGGTCAAACACCAGCACAAGAGTACAAATGTGGTGTCGACGCTGAACCATTACACCGCTATCGACCAGGTGGCTACCATCCCGTTTCATTGGGCGATCGCCTCAGCGATGGACGGTATAAAATCCTTCATAAGCTTGGCTGGGGCAGCTATTCGACCACCTGGGCCGCCAAGGACCAGCTGTATGTTTGTGTAACGATAATGCCGTTTCATACTGATTATTTGCCAGACTTGGTCGCTACGTTGCACTCAAAATCACAGTGGCCGAAGCGAAAACAAGGAAGGAGATCGAAGTGCTGCAAAAACTTGGTGATTCACCAAGGAGTCACCGTGGGTCGTCTTACGTGAACCAAATGTTGGACCAGTTCACTGTAACTGGCCCCAATGGCTCCCACGATTGCTTAGTATTAGAGTTGGCTGGGCCAAATGTTGCAGATGTTATTGATGGCCACTGCAGGGATAATAGGCTGCCATCTCACGCTGCAAGGTCGATCTCGAGACAGGTGTTGCAAGGTATCGATTATCTTGCTTCCCGCAGCATTGGGCATGGAGGTGAGAGAATCATGTACCAGTTCGTGCTAAGCGGCAATGCTGAGATTTCTTTTAGACCTTCACACTAGAAATATTGCTCTGGAAATTCCGGGGCTCCATTCACTTAGCGAAAGAGAGTTCATGGCCAGGCTTGGTGAGCCTGAGATGGGCTTAGTCACAAGGCAAGGTGGCAAGCTCTTGTCATCAAATTTACCGACACACATTGTCCGACCGTCGTACTTTAGAAACAAGGACATACAAAGTCTTCTCTCATCACCGTCGATCAAGATAATTGACTTTGGTGAAGCCTTCTTCAACTTCGATGCGCCTAACACATTGCATACTCCGCTTCCAGTGCGAGCGGCAGAGATTGTGTTTGGAGACCGTCTCGACAACCGAGTGGATTTATGGAGCGCAGGATGTCTGGTAAACGCCACCTGGCAAAGAATATTATATCTGCTAACAGGTACAGATTTTTGAGCTGGTGACTGGGCAGCCCCCGTTTGACGTTGTCATGTTAACTCCCCCAATATTGGTACAGCAAATGACAGAGCTTATAGACGACGATCTGGCATCAAGGTGGCAAGTGAAGTGGCAAGAAATGAGGAGGAAAGCATTGGATGAGGAAGATACTTGGACACTGCAAAGTTGGATAGAGAAGGTTTATTTCGGCAACAGCAAACATCCGGAGTTCACACAGGACGAACTAAAATCTGCAGCAAATCTTATTGCACGACTAATGAAATTTGAGCCATCGCGTAGGGCCACACCGAGCGAGATTCTCGCCGAACCTTGGCTCCAATGACTACTCCAAGATCCATCAGGAACCTTAGGCCACAGCAGACAGAAGAGACCTTACGCCTCATAGCATATATCGCTCCTTCCCACTCCTCTAGACGCGCAATAGTCCTCGCAGTGCCTTCTGAACCTGATATTTCCGTCAAGACCGCACATGAAGAGGGCGTTGTTGACCTGCGTCTTGCTGAGACATCTTTCGTTGGTCGCGCGGGCGATTTCGTCAGCCATGCTGGAGTAGTAACTACCATCTATATAGACTTGTTAGAGATAGCTTGGCCCAACGGAGAGGAAGCAAAGGACTTACCAAGGGCGAGGAGGTAGTAGCCGCAATGGTTGTACCCGAAGGTGCAATCTCTCTCTCGCGCCTCTGCAAAGCCAGCAAGGGCAACGACGAGAGCGAGTTGGATAAAGCTAATCTTCATGCTGAAAGGTGGGAGAATGATGTGTGAAATTTGGTTGTGAGTTGATATTGAAAGACCTTATTCACCTGGCAACGAGGGATCAGGACGGCTTCTTATACCCCAGCAGCTGCAAATAAGGTTACGATTTGAATACCATAAAAGCGTATTATCAGGAGAATTAAGGCTACAACAAATTGCCCTTCAAAATCCGAACTTAGTTAGGATTTTTTAGTATCTTCATTGGATATTTCTCATTGAGATGTTATAAACTTTTACTGTTAACCACTCAACGCAATCAATATTCAGATTAAAATCCTACGGGCTAGTTCTCCACTTGGGTCATCGACAGGTCAATTTTGACTTTTGGTATGGTACAATGTCTCAGTTGTGAGCTAGAGGTGTTATTTGCAGTTGAGACTTGTGGCTGAGAGCTTATTCCAGCAGACAGAACTTATTTGACTATTGGTACAGACTAGGCATTTTGTGGTTGCCTCACCCAATCCCATGACCGAAATAAGTCCCTCCAGGGTTTGAGGGTAACTATCATAAGCCACGTCGACTACTCTCACCTCCCCAGGGAATAGTACTATATATTCATTACTTATGGATTAAGACGATTGTATCAGTCACGCGCTCTATGGAGGACGTTATGGTGCTAGAAATATATTACTTAGTTCTGTGCACTGATTTAAGCTCTTGGCTATAAGTCTTTACTGCAAATAACACTTCTGGATAATAACTTAGATATTATAATAGAATGACTGTCCAATTGCTGCAGCATCAAGATGATAAGTGGAAAACCTGGATGACGACTCTTTGGCAGGCTTTGAAGGCGTGCTGAAATTTTATATCTCGATTCTGGGCTGGCAGACACAGCTCAGCCTAGGTAAGACAAGTAGTATCATGTAGGACAGCAAGAGCTTGAATGGACGAGATCGAAAAGCAGGCAATTTCAATGACCATCAGCGACTGGCTTTGGAATACTAACTAGAACATTAGACGAAACAAGTACATTATCTATCGAAGGGTACGTCAAGATTAACACCGTAACTTACCCTAAGTCTCTATGCCATGATCCCTGTACGTTGCTAGGGTTTGGCTGCTCCCTCGGACCCCGCGGGCATCCCAGACGTGGCCAACTGCCCTGTACGTTCCGCTTGTCGACAGTAGCATCGCTTGTAATGTTTCAGGGTTTATGAATAGCTAGTTCAAGCCATTTGCACTCTTTCAAACATAGCGCTGCTACGGTGGCTCATATATGGCCGTTCGGAATTTCGGATACGCAAAACTCCTACGTGTACAGCCTCGCACAGGCTTCAGGAAAGCCCCGCGGCGCCCGATGATTTGCTATGCTAACAATGAATGCGATTGTATCAGACACGACTCAGCTGACTTGGATATTTATCTTCACTGCTGTTCCCTTTCGTGGATGAGAACTTATAGCATGAAATTAGCAGACTCCATAGTACAAAGCCAAGCATTTTCTAAGGTGGATTCCAGAATTCATTGAATAACTTTACCCCCCCTCTTAACGACCCAATGGAAATCATGGGATCCAACCATAATCATATATTCGAGCTTCCCGCTAACGAACCCATCAATACTCGCCCTGCAGGATACGACTTCAAGAATCCTTACTTTCCACCACCACCAGCATATTCCGCCGACAATACATCCACCCAAGAACAATCCACGGGGAATCAAACAAACCGAAAGTCTGGTTTTACAAACCGTCTTCACGTCCTCAGCGCCAAGATTGCTGGCCCCGTGAATGACTTTGCAAACAAGCTCGGATGCGAGGCATTCATGCCTACCACTCTAGACAAAGAGTGTGAGAAAGCAGCACGAATATTGACCTCATTCTGTGGTATGTGCCGACAATGCAAGAGAAGTGTTGCAAGAGACAGACTAACATCATCTACAGAGGGAACGCCACTTCCGCCAAATGACTCATTATCAAGACGAAAGGCAATAGTCAAAATTCCTCGACAAGTTCTGCAGTCAGCTGCAGGTCTCGCCATCTTCACCGCATTTCGCTCTGGCGCGCAATTTTCCTGGGGTAGCGGTTCAGGCGTTCTTGTAGCACGACGGCCCGATGGGACGTGGTCGCCACCATCTCTCTTTGCCGTCAACACCCTCAGCGTTGGCTTCATGGTTGCCATGGACATATACGACTGCGTGTGTGTTCTGCGGACCCCGGAAGCCGTGGCTGCGTTCACCAAACCAAGGGTCTCTATTGGTGGCGAAGTGGCTGTGACTGCTGGGCCGGTTGGTACTGGCGTGTATGTTGATTCTGCCGTCAGCAGCGACGGTGCTGCTGAGCCTATATGGAGCTATGTGAAGAGCAGGGGCTTTTATGTGGGAGCACAGATCGATGGGACTGTCATCACGACGAGAGATAAGGCGAATGAGGACTTTTACGGCGTGGAAGTTAATGTTGCTTCTATCCTTAGTGGCGAGGCTCCAGCTACAGGGCACATGTGGTCGGAAGGATACTGGAGGCTTAATAATGTCTTACGAGAAATAGACTATGGTAATTGAAGGCGCCAATGTGTGCTCTTCTTTGATTTGTACAGCAACTCACCCTGGATGGGGCACCACATACCTCAAGATATGAGATGATGACTGAATAATATCGGTCACTTGTTAAGATTTGCACATGACTGACCTGTCCTTCATCAGCCGCGAATGACTGTAGTAGCCACGGCTTCCGAATCCATGGACCTTGCACGGCATACTGTTGTGTGCTCTGACACTAGAAGCTGAATCCTGGCTCAGTTAGCCCCAATGGAGATGGCTGCATTGATTCACGGCAGTTGTTGAACCTTAAACTTTGAATATGCAGGGTTTAATCTCGCTCATATTCCGCGCCATCCGCACAAGCATTATTTGTTATGATCATCTGTCCTTCTTCAACTTCCTTTCTTCAGCGAGTCCAATCCTCCCTACGCGTTTTGAGCGGTTACCTTATCCTAATCAACGCGATGGACAACCCAGAGCAAAGCTCAACGTCTCAAATCGTCGTCCTCGCCTGCAGCATCCTCGTCTGTTTCGTGAGCACTATTCTCTTCATCCCCCAAAGCGCAGTTCTCAGCCGACTAAGTGCAGCGGTGGCTCTGAGCTGCCTGCAGTATTCCCTTTACACGTCCCTCTTGACATCATCGCTTCCTCCAGCACAAATAACAGGCATATCTCTGTTCAGCTGGGGACTCTACGCCAATGCAACTGAACAGATTCTGCTATCGCGCTACGCTGCCGATGATGTCCTCACGGTGAAGGAACGGCAGTCGGGACGCCGTTTAAGCACTGTCGCGCAATTTCTTCGTGCTGTGAGCATGTATTTTAGCCTTCGACGTGTTGGCTTGCGAGGGGAGGTTCCGATGAAGCACCGGGCCCCGACAAATTCTGTGAAGTTTGTTACTACCAGGATTGTCCAATGTCTTTGCTGTTATGTAGTCTTGGATGCCATATTTCTCGCGCCGCGGCCAGAGAAGCACTTGATCACGAGAGAAAAGCAGTCACTATTCAACTTAACAAGCCTAACTCGGGAAGATCTAATCTTTCGCTTTTCGAGTGCCCTTGGGAATTGGGTCATTGGCTATGTTTCGGTACGACTGGCCCACGGTTTTGTATCTGCGGTATCAGTTCTGCTTGGTTTCTCTAAGCCAGAGGACTGGCCACACCTCAATGGGCCAATAAGTTCATGGTCCACTATCCGAACATTCTGGGGGTAAGTGAAGCTCCCAAAAACCCTGCTGATAGATAGGGAGCCGTGTACTAAATATATCTTAGAACATTTTGGCATCGACTTTTCCGCAAGGCTCTAACGGGCTGGGGAGACTTCATTCCAGATAAGGTTCTCCGGCTCCGTCGCGGCACGCTGTTGTCGCGATATTTACGCTTGACGTTGGCATTCTTCGCTTCTGGACTCATGCACCGCTGCATACATCACTTCTACCGTCTCGAGGCCGGAGAGCGGTATGAAATGGAGACTTATTTCCTTCTGCAACCGCTGGCGATTATGTTTGAGGATGTGGTGCAGGGTGTAACGGTACACATTCCCCTCCCAAGGCCATTACGTTGGATAATCGGGTTTACCTGGTTCTGCATATTCACCACGTGGGTGACGCCATTGTTCCTTTATCCTACTATGCGAGTAGCAGATCCAGGACAGCTGCTGCCGTTTTCAGTCGTGGGCCATCTTGTGAGGTATTTATAGATACCTTATATCATGCCAGTTACGGTTTTCATTCTCTGTCAGAGCGGCTATATCACCCTTGGAGAACCACAAGCACAGCCTCAAGATACGAGACTTTCGCTGCGTCCATCGGAGACATTTCACATTGAGAAGCTCATTTCAGCTAAATATACAGTTGAGAAGCCAATCGCGCTTTTATGTGGCCAGGATGCAAAATGAGAATATGTGAAAGTTATGAAATACAATAGAGAGACGGCTGAGAGTTGAACTACATTCTCAATCTCATCCACATTCACAACTGTCAGATCAACATTCAAACTCGCAAGCATCAGAACATCGTCCCAAACAGTACCCAATATCAATTCATTCTATACTCAAAATCACACACTCAATATGGCGGCCTTCAACACTCTTCTCACATTCGCCGCCACCGTGGGCCCTCTCGTCACTGGTGCTGCCCTTCCGAATCATGGAGACTCCTCCCTCACCAGGGGTCAAAACCAAGACAAGTCCTGGGACGCCTACCACCGCCAAAACCGAGCATTCGCAAGACAAGGCCTTTGTATCTTCTACCTCGACCCATCTCCCCGCGATGGTGCGTGGGCATGCAGCGTCTACTGCAGAAACGACCGCACCAAGATCTGTACCACTGCGCACCCTAGCAAATACACCAACGACATGCTAGGTGCAAACCCAGACGGTGAACGCTATGCCATCGGGCAATGTCAATGCGACACTTCAGCAGTGGATTTCCTCGCTACAGCTACTGTTGATTTCACAGCTAGAGGTCTCGACAAGGGGTTTAGAGAGATCGGAAGCGTTACGTGTGAGATTATGGTAAATGTTATGAAGGAGGCTGTTTTTGCGAGCACGTATGCTATTCCTGGTGTTAGACCTGTTGCTACAGCTGCTAGGACCGTTTCGGAGGGTGTGAAGTTGGCTTCTAAGACGCAGGGTGGTAAAGATCTGTGGACAGATTCTGTTAAGGAGTCTTGTAACTTCCGTCGGGATGACGACTTGCTGAACAAGGGTTTTGGCATCTTTGAGGGAGCCCCCGATGAATTCTAGGGTTCGCCAACTTTTGATGGCATGGTTTCATGCGATAGACGTTTTTGCATTTGTTTCGAGGTCCAGGAAAGTAGCGTATAGATCATATTTGATTTGATTATAGATTATGGTAGAAAATAGATTATTTCCTTTGTGCAAGTTCACTTCAACTTGACCTTCTCAATAATGGCTCATCTGTTCCAGCAGGTTGCGAGGTTGGTAACTTGTTGTCTGGAAATATTAGGTCTGGCAGTGCTTGCCACGGCTGCATAAGGAAACGTGAATCACCTACAGCATAAAGTCAGTGCAAACATAAGCATGCATTAGTAGATGGCACAAAACAAGGCACGTGAGGCACTGACGATAGCATCATTTCTCGCTTGTCAGGCCTCATTAAACCAACTGTCAACCGACCAACAAACCACTTCTGACACCATGTCCAGGGCATCTGCGGCCAGTGCATGGCCTGGAGCTCCTCCTGTCGCTGAAGACGGCTTCGCATTCGCCGACGGTGTATTTTTCGCCCAATCCTCCGGCCAGAACCGTCATCGGCGCGCTACAGCGACCGAGCTCAAGGAGCATTTCACCTCTGGCAACGAAAAAGATCACCCTGCGCACTGGTTTGAGGCCCAACTCATTCACTACGGCCTTCCGCCATCCAAGACCAAGTCTGTCGCGCGCATGCGATTGTTTGACGCTGTTAATGCTGGTAACCTCAAAGTGCCAGCTAATGTGAGCAAACTCGAGACCAAACTGAAGAAGGAATGGACAAAGAACGATCGCGAGGCGAAGAAGGGTGCGGCGAGCAAACCTGCAGTGCAAGCGACGCCTGTAAAGACTGAGACAAAGAAACCGACTGCAGCAGGTGCCAAAAGAAAGGCAAACGACGATGAAGGTGACGCGACAGCCAAAAAGTCAAAGACTGTTGCACCAAAGACTGCGACCCCAGCGAAGACACCACCAAAAGCAGCCGCCAAAAGCACGGCAAAGACAGCGGCAAAGGACCCTGAAACGGGCCCCGCATCGACCCCAGCGCGAAAGCCCCAGACTGCGCGCTGCGTCAGAGGCGATGCCTCTCAAGGCCCTGGCAGAGCCACAAGCACTGCTGCAACAGAGCCAGCAAAACCGCCTCGAACGAAGCAAACTGCACCCCGAGGAAACGGATCGCGATGGTCAACTGGCCCGAGCCGCCCGACAACAAGTGACCCTTCTCCCGACCCTCCTAGATTTGCAAAGCGTCAGACTGCTCGACGCGGCGGCGCTTTTGCGGCCCGGGGACGAATACCCACTCCGTCCGGCTACGATGATGCTCCACCCCCATACTCGGTATTTCCAGATCAAGATTACTCCTCGGATGAGAACAACGGCAGCGATGACGTCGGCGAGGTCAGCCTTGCACCCTTGGGTCTTTTGAATGGCGATTATGAAGTTGAATCGCGCGATGTGAGCAAGCAGTGGGATTTCGACCCCGACGAGTTCCAATTGACCCTCACAATCGCTGGCAACAGACTCTGGGGAAGATTTAACCTCGGCGTCTACGAAGGCGTCCTCCTCTTTGAGGAACGTCCAATGCGCTCATCGCACGATCGCGTCTGGTTCAAATGGCGGGGTCGTGAAGATCAGGGACCTATAATCTATGGGGACCGCAATGAAGGTTGGATGGAGTTTCTTGGCGACGGTCGCATTGAGGGTTGGTTGGACCACCAGTCTCTCTCATTCCAGGCTCGTCGACTGCCTGGGCAAGGAACGCGCAGTAGCATTGATGCTCGCACTCTGCAGGATGAATGGAACGGGTATTCATATGATTTGTACGAAGAGGAGAATCGCGCGCGGTGGCGATGAGCTTGATTCGTTTGGGGTAGGTTCCCGCGGGTGAGAGGACAGAATTGGTTACACGTGACGCCGATCACTGAAGATTTTGAGATGTTGGAGTTGAGACTTTTGCACAGGACATTGCGAGTTTTAAATATTGTCGGAGGAGAAACTGGATATATTAATAAGTGTCCTTGTTAATAGTGAAAACTTTTAATACACCGCTTCTACCTATTTATTGCACGGAAATGGTCAAAGCACGCGGCATTGTCCGAATGTCAGTGAAAGGCCTCACTGTAAGACGGCCAAGCGGAGCAACACGGGAGGGACAAGGATCACTCGCAGCGCCCAGCTTTTCTCGACTTTGGGGGTTTTAAAAACAAGAATTTTCCCATTCTCATTTTTCACCCTGTGCCTCAAAACATCATTCCCTCCTTTAAACTCGGCCAGAAAATGCATCATGAGTGCAATTCGAGGCTTTCTCAACGCCTTCAAGGCCCGCAGCCCCCCAATCACCGGGATAATCAACCTTAAACCCCTCAGCGACTCCAACGCTCGAGTGGGGAGAGCTTTTCTCGATCGCTGCAACCCCTTTAGAGATATTCCCAAAGACGCGAGGCTTGAGAACACGCTGTGCGAAGTGCGATATATTGATCGTGTTCTTCGCGACACTCTTGTTCCTACGTCGTTGCCGGGCGATGATTATGAGTTTTGCTCGAAATTGCTGCGCAGTTTGGAAACGAGACGTGATTTAACATGGTTGGTGCTGAGGGAGACTGATGTAAGGGATACGATTGGTGCTATTGCGAGAAGAGGTGGGCGAAGGGCGCCTATTCCCGACGAACCTCACGATATTCACGCCCGCGCGAAAGCTCTGGAGAGGCATTGGTCAGCGCTGGAAAAATGCCACACCAAGCTTCGAGAATGGGAGCCGAAATACGCGACACAATCACAGCCGCCTCTTTTCGAGCAAGAGGAAGCATCTGTCCTTGAATTAAGTGACGAACAGGCTGCGCAAGCAGAGATTGAATATCGAGAATGGCGCTCCGATCGCGATAGAAAAGTATCGTATTTAAAGCTGAAGCCACCTGAGCCAGCGGCGTTCATACCTGTTGAACGACGAGATATTCAGACGGATGAGACGTGGAAGATTCTTCCGCCTTCGGAAAGTGAAATTGGGATGAGACTTCTGCCGGTTTGGACGCCGATTATTTTCCAGGAGGTGCCGCTTGATTGGGAGAGTCCTGATGCAAGTTTGAAGAGTACGCTTGGAGAGAGGAAGAGGAGGGATGAGTTCAGGAGGAGGGAGAATGATAGGAGGGAGAGGAAGTTTGAGTTTCAGAAACGACTCCGTGAGGAGGTGAGTCGGTCATGATGTTTTGGTTGAATTACTGGAGTTTCGGTTGGGTTTGTGACCTGGCATATATAAGGTCTTGGTGCTTGTATATATAAGCTTGATATTCAACATACATCAGCATAGACAACAAGGAAAGAAGGGAAACCAGCATATTATCTATGCTAGATATATGAGATAGGTACATGGGGAAATATACCTATACGGCCAAAAGGTTAACTCCTAGGCTTCGAGATATACACAAGAGAAGGGACTGGAGGATGATGACAGAGAAGAATACTTATCAGTATATAAGTTCCTTCAGTAGCGAAGTCCTTGGCTTATTGCTTTACAACAAGATAGGGTTTCCACGAGTTGGCACGAATAGAAACCAAAACAGCCTAGCCGAGACACTCTTGATGACGGGCAGTTCGTCACGACCAGCGAATAGTCTCCTAACGGCTTTTCTTAAACTTTCTACTGGAATGCAACGCTGTCCCGCCCTCGGTCTGACGCTCTCAACATCCGACTCTCCAAAGTCTATCGCACACCGAAGTCTCATTCTCCAACCTCTCCCAAGAAACTAGCTTCTTCTACAAAACTCTAAGCGAAGCCTCTCCCTCGACCAATTGGTCAATTGCCCTCCATCGAACTTTTGTCAAACGGCCCAGCCAATGGGATCCTCCCGCCTAGCGATCGACACGAACAGCTTATCGTACCACGATGCTGATATCACGAACCCCGCAAATAGCTGCATTAGGAAGGCACAGATAAGTATTCATGCCGAACTTCCGTGCTGGCTTGTTTACCGTGCTGTGTACCCTGTTGAGTAGGACTTTACCATGGCAAAAGTTCCTCTGATTGTCGGGCTATGTTAGGGGGAATTATTATGTATGACGCTCGTATAAATATCATCTGTGCTGCCTGTCTTGTCTACCAGTACCAGTCTTTCTCTCAACTGTAAAGGACTCTTGTACTTCAAGATGGGTTTGAAAACAGCTCTTTTGTCGGTCTTGGGCTTTGTTGCTTTGACGAATGCTTCGGTTATTCACCCTCGTACTTCCAAGCCTGCACATGCTCAGTACTACAACAAGAAGACTTCTCGTGAGTTGGTGACGCGATGAACTTGACACATGGAACTGAACCTTACCAGCTTATTACGTCCCATCTACTGGAATCCCCGAAGTTTCATTTGATATCGGTGAAAGCTATGCTGGCCAGATCCCTGTTGACTGGAAGAAGACTGGTTCCAAGGATCCCAAGTTCTTCTATTGGTTCTTCCCGACTGTTAACCCAGCTGGAAAGGACGATGTCGTGATTTGGTTCAATGGAGGGCCAGGCTGCTCCTCACTAGAAGGTATTTTGGCAAAACACTTTAATTGTCTCATGACTGACGCGACTTTAGGTCTTACACAAGAGAATGGCCCATTCTCATGGAAATATGGAACTTACAAGCCTGTGCCTAATGCTTGGTCATGGCATAAGCTCGCCAACGTCATCTGGTAGGATCTCGTCTTTCACAAAAGTATTACACCCAACTAATTTTATTTCAGGGTTGAGTATCCCATTGGCACCGGCTTCTCAACCGGCCACGTAACAGCAAAGAACAACACCGAAACGGCAGCCCAATTCGTTGAATGGTGGAAGAACCTCGTCGATACCTTCGGCCTGCAAGGAAAGAAGCTCTACATCACTGGCGAGAGCTACGCCGGTGTCTATGTTCCCTACGTCGGCGCTGCTATGCTTGACAAGAAGGATACGAAGTACTATAACGTCAAGGGCGCTCTTTACTACGACCCTGTCATGCCGTATGCTGATAAGCTACGCCTTGACCATGCTGCTTTCCCGGGCTTCTTCAGGCATTGGGAGAGTGTCTTTGCCATTCCGGATAAGAACAAGAAGATTCTTGACAATGATAATGAGAAATGTGGACTGGATAAATATCGTGAGGCTCATCTTACATATCCTCCTCCTCCAGCGCCTTGGAAGCCTGTTCAGGTCAAGGGATGCGACATCACGGCTCATTTCGAAGAGGTCAACACTGTCATCAATCCTTGCTTCAACGTTTACCATATACAGGATACCTGCCCGGTTCTTTGGGATGTGCTCGGCTTTCCCTCTGTTCAGTACACTCCTCCCGGTGCAACACTCTTCTTCAACATTCCCGGTGTCCGCAAAGCAATCCACGCCCCAGCTAACCCCAAAGAATGGGCATCGTGCTCAGGTCCAGTCTTTGTCGGCGATGACGACCGGTACGACCCCGCGGAACATGAGAAGAAGTTCCAAACTCTCGTTGAAAAGACCAACAACGTCATGATCGGATCTGGTATGGCTGATTATATCATCACTTCCAACACAACAGCCCTAGCTGTCCAAGGTCTTAAGTGGAACGGCAAGCAGGGTTTCCAGACTGCACCAAGTGCAGAGTTTGTTGTTCCGATTATCAACAACACTGAGAGCAATGTTGAGAACTGGGCGGGTGGTAGTGTTCAGGGATCGGTCCACTCAGAGAGAGGATTCACGTTGGCGACGGTCAAGACTAGTGGACACATGGTTCCGCAGTATGCGCCGCCTGCTGCGTTTAGACAGCTGGAGCATATGCTTGGACGGGTGAAATCGCTCACTGATGCGGAACCCTTTTCTGTTAATATTTCTACTTCTTTCAAGTGGCCTTACTGAAAAGTCCGGTATTTGGGGGACGTAAGGCAGAAAGGCTTACTAAATACATGCATTGTTGTCTATAGATCCGATTTATGCCACGTCGTGGTTTTTCTTTCAGAAGCCATCAGTCAACTTCCTTACCGGTCAGCGAAGTGTCTATGATCATCTGCACCAACGACCACATTAGAACGCAGAGTGACTTCGCTGCTTGTACAAATAAACTCGTCAGATGGCGGTTCTGAGCCTTCAAGCCAGCGCTAACGATGATGGCGTAGCTGAAAAGACTTGAAAAGCTTCTGATCGTAACGTAATAGCATAGGCTTGACCTGACCTGAATAGCCATTGAAGCAAATCAATGCTTCGGGTCGTACAGTCCCCAGATTCAGGATTCAGACGATTGCGCAAAGCCCATGCACGGTAGAGATACGATAAGTGGCTAAAACTGAAGTTCGATTCTATAGTTGTATCTTTGAAATATATAATTAAAGACGCACGATGGCATGAAAGTTAGACAAGGGATATGAGAGTCAGGTCAGTGACACTATACCCTGACATGTATATGTCCTGTGAAGCAAGGGAATCGACGATGTATCTAATTCTTGCCCTTATAAGCAAAGGAAATCTTCATGTAATCCACAACGGTCTTAGAAAGGAACTTCTGAAGATATGAAGGCTCTCCAGTTCCTACTTGTTCCTCTATGGCCTTCATAACAGCCTCTGGAAGACCGAGAGCCTTGAGGATTTGAGGGTAATCCGTGAATGATCCGTGAACAGTGTCCTTGACGGCAATCTCCTTCTTGGGTCCTCGGAGCTTGGGGTAGAACGTCTTCCAGGTAGTGTCTTCCTCGCTATGCTTAGGGCGGCCGATGAGGAAAAATGGCTTGTCGAGGCCCTTGCTGAGAGCTGGTTCGAAGATCTGACCGTCCAGGTCCATTCCGCCGCGGATTCGGTTGTCCGATAGCATTGCTATAGCTGCGCTGGCTCCGCCGAGGGAATGGCCGAGGGCGACGATCTTCTTGTTGTCGATTGAGCCTGGAAGACCCTTGAAGACCTTCTTTTGGAAAGAGGGACTGAGAAGTTCTGAAATGGTGAAGGACATGTCCTTTGCCTTGACCTATGGAGAGTTAGTAAATCCATATTGAGATAAGAGACGATAGAGGTTTGCATACCAAAGCCAGCTGCTGATTAGATTTCGGGTTATCGGGGATGTTTCCTCCTTTGATGATCTTTCCATCAGGGAATTCGACAACGGGAGGATCGAAAGGATGATCAATCAGAACCACAACTGTACCATAACTAGCCAGCGAACGAGCCATGAGGCTGTAAATTAACCTCGAGTTGCCAGCACCAGGCGAGAAGACAGCAACAGGGAACGACTTCTTCTCGGTCTCGCACCCCTTCTGGGGAACAGGAGTCTTGCAGACCTGAAACTCGAGAGCTGAAAAGGTATCATTCGATAGGCCCAGCTGCGCTACCTGCTGTCCGTATGCCTTGGCAGTAGCAGGCGGCATGTATGGGACGACCTTGTTTGAGCAAGGAGATGAGTCGACGGGCCAGAAGATTGAGGCCAGGACTTGTCGGTGCCCTTTCTTAGGGTCGTAGGGGTCGATGCGGCTTTTGTCGGTCATGCCTTCGATGCGAAGGGCAGTACCATATGGACCGCTTGGCTTGGGGAGAAGGATGGCATTGCCGGCCCCGACAAGGGAGAGAAAGAGAAGAGAGAGCTGCATAGTGAAGTTGTTAAGTGAAGAATCTGGTTGTAGTGAATGGAAGAAGGTAATACGGCTTCTGATGATTGGTGAGGATAATGAGAGAGATGGAAAGGCATTTAATAATCAGATGGAAAGATGTCCATCACGAAGTAGTATCGAAGTTTTTGTACTAGATGCCAAAGCTCGCAGGATTCGTTACAATATCGGTAAAGCTCAGAACCCAAACTCGTGGGATCTTCCATAATCATTCCAGAAACACAGCCTCTACTATACCCAAAGCAGTCAAGTTCAAGCGAATTGACATTTCTAATCCCCAAAAGCCTCATTTGCCAAGAACCGTTTTCTGCCCGAGCTTACTCGCTGACGAAAGTTGAAGTTCAGCTCCCCGCCAAGCTAACAAGATGATTGGCTCGTGGCACTAGCGTCGCTCAATTGTTTCCGAAAAGGGTATCGCGACATGCCAAGCTCATCTCGCTCAATCGATGCCATTTTGAGTATAAACCCAAGCCTCTCCCCTGGTCGAGTCACCAGCTGCATCAACTAACTCATCGCACGCGACAAGGAATAGTTGCTGAGAAAAATGCCGGTTGGGCCATTCGATAGACGCAAGAAACGATCGCGGTGCCTTGCATGTGCTGCAAGCCATCTCAAGGCAAGTACCGAGATAGATAATTCGTCATCGTACGTACATGGCTGATCCTTGCGGTTTTAGTGTTCTGGAAGTGTTCCGTGCAGCAATTGTGTGAGAAGGAGAGTTGAGTGTGCTTTTGAGAAGCAGAAGCCTAAGCAGATCTGGATCAATCAGGATGAGTCGGGCAAAAAGACCGTGGCTCGGGGTCCAGCTGCTACCTGCAAAAGCCAATCTCCGCGGCTGGATATCAACCCTACAGGCGATCAAGTCTACTATCTTTCTCACTACTTCGACACGTTCCTACGGCGGAACAGCTGCAATCCTAAAACTGAAATCTTCACTGATGTGATAGGTTTGATGAAAGACCAAGGATCGGGGACATTTCTTCACGATGCTGTTCTTTCGTTGGGGGCGATGCAGGCGGTTAAGCTGAACGCATCAGAGGGTGTTGACCCAAGCAAGACTTACAACTTGGCGGTTCATCACTACTCGAAATCTGTGTTCGGCTTGAGAAACGCTCTTGAGAAGTTTGATCAAGAGCCTAGCGCCCGGCATCGCATCTTGTGGACTACTCACTTGCTTGGTCTATTTGAGGTGAGCCCTTCTTCAAGCTATCATTTTACATCTGGCTAACATTTGAAGCTTATGACTGATGTAACAGGAGAAGGATGGGTACAACACCTAGTCCATGGCACTTCAAAAGCTCTTGTAGCTGCAGGTTCAACATCATGCAAGTCAGGCCATGGACAACGCTTTTTCACTGAAATACGAATCTTCGAGGTCTGTCGGGCAATAATATTCAACGAGCCAACATTTCTTGCAAAATCAGATTGGAGATGTCTCACACAGGAGATGAGGACCAAGGAGCAAGGAAATAGTGGCTCGTTGGATGAACTTTTAGATATCATTGTCTCGTGCTCAACTCTTCGTGTTAGGTAAGTAATCCGGTCTTCCATGAGGCATGGCTGTTAATGAGTCGTCTTAGGGCGATAAATCTTATCTACCATTCGGACAAAGACACTGTTGATCTCCCAAAACATCTTGAGGAAGCCTTTGATGTTGCTCAAGAGGGATTTCGCCTAAGGCAAGCTCTCATCGACTGGGAAGCCAAGGACGCACCAAAACAACAAACTGCAGAGAGTGCGAGTGGGAGCTTCGCGTCCTTGACCAAGGCATACTTCGCAGCTACGAGTATCTACCTCTCCGGAGTATTCGACTACGAAATTCCATATTGGCAGGACAAGGGTATCGTAGCGCCCAACTTGAGCGAAGAGGAGATACAAATGCACGTCATCAACATTTTGACTCATACAAATACCGTTTTGTATAATTCTTCGATTTCGCCGTTATTGGTCCTTTTCCCACTGCGAGTAGCTGGTGCACGGTCCTGGCAGAGCTGGCAGCAGGAATGTATCATGCAGAATCTGTTGGTGGTTGAGAGGACATTTCCTGTTGCAGCGGCTTTTAGGGCTGACTTGATGGGGGTATGGGCATGGATGAGCCCACCGTCATACTCGGATTCTCCTCTCTCTACTTGATAGGACTCTCAATATTAATTATAGTATCATAGAATAAATTCTCCACCATTGATACACTTTTGCCCAAATATGCCTCAGACGATCTCCTGCCTAGAACAAGTCCCTTCGTGTACTGGGATTGTGATCTTGGCAGCTGACAATCGTCCTACATGACTAACTTGATCTCACCAGGATTAGGCATCGATCATACAGTTTTAACTCGCGCATCATGTGACATGGCCCAGCGGCAGGCAACACAATCATATTGAATGAGGCCATCCATCATGCGACAGGCAAGCAAACACAGCCACAGACGTATCCAGATTTGCTTCTTGCATCAAGAGTTGCACCGCATCTGCAAGATCTCGAGATCAAGGCCCTACAACATGCCCGTTCAAACATTGACGGACAAATAACCCAACCATATTCACGTAAAGAATAGCATGATATAATTGTACATCAATCCCCAGTCCATCTTCCTTGGTCCCCGTCACGGCCCGCTCAAAAAGGGTCTCTGATCATCCCCCGGTCTAGGGTGGATCAGCAGACACGTCACACTGCTCACCCCGTCCCTCGTTACAGAACCAATTAATTCGATGCCCCGGATTTCTATAGGGCCTGTGACATGCATGCCATGGCGTCATGCCGTCCCTGGGGCCTGTTTTATATGTCGCTAGCTTATCTGCAGTTTCTTAAGAAGAGGCCTGTACCTGAGTGATATTTGTAAAGTGCAATTGAGATCCGCTGTTTTTATTGTGAGCAAAATGCCAAAGAAGGCTCCTTCATTGAGGTCGTCTACCAGGCCGAAACCTCCGCCTGCACCAGCGCCAGCGCCGAAAAGACCACCTCTTAGAACGCCGAGCGCGTCTTACTCGAGACCCCCGCCAAGTCATCCGCCACCAACGATAAAAAATGAGGGACCGTTGAGACCTCCACCTGGAGTAGGCGCTGCACAAAGATCAAGATCTTATGAGGCTGAACGGCGACCACGATATCCACCCTCATCAAGCCCGAGACAGTCCTACTATGAACGCCCAAGGCGTAGGGATTCAGGCTTCAGGTCTGTGTCGCCTCACGCGAGACCACCTCCACCTGCGCCTGTACAACGAGCGCTGAGACGCCGCATGACGAGAGATTCGGATTGGATGTCAGAGGATGAGAGTCGGCCCACATCTCGTCGTAGATCTCCGACTCCAGAACGACGTCAAAAGCCGCGACCTTATGGAACTGAAGTACCACCGTTCGGGCACTCTGCAAAGCCTGCGGCCGCTCGTCCGCCAATGAGATCTTACCCGACGGACAGCTCACGACCTGATCCAAGAAGACGTCCTTCTTATGAGCCACCACCTTCACCGAGACGTCCACCCGGGGCGGGGAAGAGATCGCCTCCGTCAGTGTATAGACCAGCACCTCATTTAGCCGCGGACATGCTGCGAGGACGACCTCGATCAAGAGGAGACTCGCCACTTCCTTCTCATGAAACGCATGACTCGGCGACAGGCAGGAGATCCAGCTATTCCGGTGCTGGAAACTCACAGCCTTCTTCTCGAAGACACTCTGTCAAATCTCCAGAGCAACAAGCGGCAAAGCCAGCCGGGAAGCCGTCTGAGAATGAACCAAAGAAGAAGGGCTTTGACTTTATGAAACATTTCCCTCAAGCCGTCGCTGCTTACGCTGGTATCGAAGCGCTGGGTAAGCATGCTGATACTGCCAAAGAGTGGACGGACTGGTTCATGAAGCTCCAAAAGACTCCCGAGGAGATCCATGAACTGTCGGCAAAGGCGACAACAGCAAGGGACACCATCACTCAGATCCAGAACACACTCGAGGCACGACCTGACATCATCGAGGGAGATGATGCGAAGCCCATGCGAAGGCAAATTGATGAAGCGATCAGAAACGCGACAGCTGCTCTCGATGAGATGACGAAGCTGCTTCAAGAGATTAGCAGTGATGGGCTAGAAGGGACCATGTTTGGTGGTCTTGAGGAGTTTTATAACTCTTACAAGTACAAGGATGAGTGGGAAGAGAAGATCAAGTTGGCTGATGGTGAGCTGGAGAAGCAATTGGCGGCTCTCAGCAAGCTGATGGTCAACATTTACTCGTATGTCATATCTCAACTTACTTACGCGGGTGCTTTTCTGATAATGATTCTAGGCGTGCTCTAATGAAACCTGCTCCTCCCGGATTTAACAATCCAGTACCACCACCAGCTCCCGGGCAATCTTCAGATTCTCCTGATGCACGACGCTCAAGTACAGCGCAGCCTATTTCCAAATCTAGGGCGGGCTCAATTGACTTGGATCCTCCTCCTGTAGGGCGACATCGGAAGTCAGTCGATGAGGACGCTGCGAGGTCAGCGCCATCCGATGTGTCAACCGAGCCCAAGGTTGAGACCACGAAGGCTGTGACGCCGGATGACAAGCCATCGGAACCTGATAAAGATTCTGGTGAACCTGAGGCTCAACAGAATACCGATGAAGCTCCTCCAGACTCTCCAAAGGGTGTGAAGCTCAAGATTGACGATGACCTGGCCGATCTTCCAACACCGTCACCCAAAACCGAAGCTGCAGAACCAACAGATGTGCCATCGAAGAAAGAAGAACCCACGGGCATCAAACCTGCGCAGCCGACACCAGTGGAAGCTAAGCCTCCAAGGCCACCAGCGCCCATAGAAGACCCTGAAGAAATCCTCCTCGATGCAGCATGGAACGGCGACATCCAGGCCTGCAACTCCGCACTCCGCCACGCCTCCCCCTCAACCCGCGATCAAAACGGCTTCACACCCCTCCACCTCGCCGCAGAACGCGACCACCTCGCCGTAGCAATGCTCCTCCTCGACTCCTCCGCCAACCCCAACGCCCGCGCCAACGGGGGCCGCACACCCCTGCACCTCGCAGCGCGCTATGCATCAGCCGCACTCGTCGAACTACTGGTTGATGACGCGCATGCTGATCCTAACGCTCGGACAACGGATGGACGGACACCCTTGCACTATGCTGCCAGTGTGGCGGAGGATGGCGATGATGAGAAGAGGGAGGTTATCAGGGTGTTGAGGGATTGGAAGGCGGATCCGACGATCAAGGATAATAAGGGGAGGACGGCGAGGGATGTGGCGCAGAAGAGGGATTTCTGGGATGCTTCGGCGACGTTGAGGAGGGCGGAGAAGAGGTGGGAGGAGGAACATCACCAGAATTGGTTTCAGAGGCATGGACTCAAGCGATGAGAAATGCAGTGATCGGCTTCACAATGGCACACATATCTGAACAGAATTTAATAACCTTCTGGAGAACGGTTTCAATAGCAGAAAGTCTTTATGGCTGATCGCAACGATGCCTACTCACGACCCGATCTAAAGTAGTCAAGTCAGAGCTATGTATGCGATATTCAGAACAAGCACTGTGGTATTATATCAAGAGAAACGACGCAAACAAAACTAGCACCCGAGACAAACAGACATTGATTTACATGTGAAGGAATTCACAACTAGGCAATCGCATTTCACCTTCCATCGCTTCTCAATTACTTCTTCACTTCTGTTTGTTGCTTTCCGTCGCCACTTTCCGCTGGATTGCCAGGCCTCAGCTCCGCCTTTGGCTTCATCTGAGATAGCTCGAACTTGTAGAAACCCTCGAGAACTGTATGCGGACCCATTTCTAGAGGGTAGTCTGAAGGTGCCGACTTCAAGTTGTAAGGCACGAATTGAGGTAAGTACTCATCATCATCTCCAGGCAAGGTATACGCCGCCAGATTAGGCTGTAGCCATGACCACTCGCCCTTGTCCGTTAGGGCGGGAATGCATGCTTCAGCCGTGGTCTGATTCATAGGCTTCTTCCATGAATCAAGACTGGTGTCAATACCTGGGAGGTCTGATCGTGTGAGGACAGGTCCACCGCGCAGGAGGATGCGTAGTTTCTTGAGAGTCTGGTCAATGATCCACTGGGGAAGCTTCAGTGTTGTTGATGGCAGAATACCCGTGGCGATATGAACGGGTTGGTAAGGATCGACGATAGCGCCAAGGACAACAGTTGAAGGATGATTCCAGATACCGCGATGGTAAGCCGCAGCTGCGTCGTATTCTTTGGATGGGTCGGGAATACACTTGGAGGGATCGACGTGCATAGGGGAGAGGTACACTTTGCTCGAGCTGGGTGAGGCGAACGAGTCTGGTTTCTGTTTATCACCCGCGACGATGTTACGTCCTGGATAACCAAACTCGGTGTAAACGCAATTGATGTCGGGGACTTTGTCTGTAACGCGGTCTTGAGGCTGTGGAATAGGAGCCGGCTCGGCTGGTGGAGATGGCTCTGGCGATGGAGGAAAGTAGCCGATAAGTCCATCGCGCAGATTCGACTTGTCGCCAAGAAGGACCTCGAATTTGTACTCATCAAGCTTGATCTCCTCCTTCTTCAACAAATCCTGATAGCTTTGCGACTGCATCACAGGCGTAGCAAGCTCAAGGTTCATACCGATATTGACAAGCGCAAGCGGACGTCCCACCATATTGAGCATCTGCGCATCACCAGTCAAAGGGTCGTTGTAAATATTTTGGCACGCATCAGCAAGCATTGCCCACAGACCAACGAGGAACTTTGCATCAGACATGCGCTTCATGAGCTGTTGCAATTGCGACGACTCGTTGGCTGCTTCAGACATGTCACCCTCGGCGTAGTGAACCTGCCAGTATGCCTTGCCGTGAATATTATCTGGTACAAGAGCCTCGCCCATACTCTCGCCAGCGGCGTTGTAGACTTGGATGCCCATAGTGCGAAAGTCAAGCATAAGCCAGCCCCATACAGGATCCTCGTACTCTGTAGTCGGTCGCCAGACATGATGTCTCTGACCGATGCCTCCTTCATAGTCACCTCTGAAGAACTGTGTTGTCTCGTGGTGTGCAGCGACATCAGTGGAGTTCACCACGAATTGAACGTTGAGTCTCGCGTCTTGATTGATGCGATGGCCGAGCTGGAAGAACTGCGAGCGGTGCTCCTCGTCTAGTTCAACACTATTTGCAAAGCCACCACCCTCTGCTTCGTTGGGCTGACACGCGATTGTGCGTCCGAGGCAGGGATACAGAGGCTTCGTCTTGTTGATGATGTCTGGTGTGTGGATCGGTGAGACGACCTGGCCGAATTTATCGACGATGTTGAATTTTGTAAAGCGTGCTTGGCCGTGGGTGACAGGCTTGAAGTCCCGCTCTGCCTTGTCGATAGAACAAACGTCTTCTCCAAATGGAGTGACGTCGTGGCCATTTTCCGACTTCAGCAATGCTTCGAGAAGTGATTTCTCTTTCTCGTTGCGCGGAGGATGTGTCTCGGATTCGTATGGGGAAACATGGATTCCACCATGAAGAGTCAGAAGTTGATCCGTGAAACCGTCCAGATTCCCGGATACGAGATTAAGGCTCTTCAGGGCCTTTTCGAGCTGAGAAAGAATCTCAGTCTTTCCACCTGCCAGACCTGCCTTCTCGAGAGACTCGTTATCTAGCTTGTCGAGTAGCTGTTGTGCTAGCGTTGTCATCGCCCACTCAGCATTGGGGCGCAGAATGCTTCGTCCTGAGACAGTTCGTTTGTGAAGGTCCATCATGTCAAAGGATGAGATGTTGACTCCCGGTGCAATTCTGTAGTCTGCTGTACCATCGCTCAACCTCTGCAGCGTCCAGAATCGCTTAGGCAGATGATAGTATTCAACCTCCCACTCTAGGAATAACACACGGCATGGCTGTGTATCATTCCAGTGAGTGTCGGCTTTGTTGTAGTAAGCAGGCCTGGGCTGCTTCATCTTCTCTGGATCGCCGATGCTCAATGCATATGCCCACTCTTGCATCAGCGCATCAACTCCAACACGGACCCAGCCTGGGGCCGTATAATTGAGAGCGTTAAGGCTGTCCATGGACTCAAACAAGGCTGGAAGTCGCATGAGGCCCTTGTTCGACTTTTGCGCATCGGCGATCTTCTTGACCAATTCTGGGTTCTGGAAGAAGAGCTTCATGCCGTGGACCATGCACAGCTGGTTATTGGCATCGCCTGGCTTGGCTCCCACCAGCTCCTTCAGCCATTCCTGTACCACCTTTGCTCCTTGCTGGCCGGTAAACGGCAGTGAGCTAAGCGGCCTAGCCTCATTGTTCTTCTTGACAAGAAACTCTGAAGGCCACGCCGTGCCGAGTCCACCCATGACGATGGAAGGAGACGTACGGCTGAAGAACTCTGATCTAGCAGTGGCGTGCATCTTTGCCAAATCTGCAGGCACTTGGTCCTGATTGTACTTGCTTCGCAACTCTCTCACAGTCTTCAAAGCTGCTAGATCATCGCGGATTCTCTTGCTGCATTCTGCGCGAATTGACGGTTCCGCCCATCGACCCCCTGGTACACGGGCACGACGCTTCCACCACTCACAAAAGAGGCGATGGCGAAGATATCCTTCCTGACGGTCTAAAGCATCTATGTACGCTTGAAACCTATCCGCTTTGAGCAAGTCTCTCATTTCGTCCGCGGTAGGAACATGCAGCTCCTTCATTTTGTTGGGATCAATGGCCTGGTCATTTCCATCCGCAGAGACCTTGTCATTATTGAAGCGCCATTTCTTGCCTCCGTCTGTAGGTTTGAAGCCTGCTCTGAGGTTCTGCGGTATGTGAGAGTCGAGAAGTCCACCTTGACCGGATTGTCCAATTGCCATCTTCATTTCGTCTATGAGCGCAATCCAGTCGCTGTTGCTCCAGCGCTTGGACTCCTGACTCTGATTGGCGGCTGTCTTTTCCGCAGGAGTTGCATCCTCTGGTAAGGCATGGAGATATGCCTCCAGCGCTTCCAGCGAGTCTGATCCCATAGCTATAGGCTGCCTCTCGCTCACATTCCTGGCGATGTTGAGGGCTTCGGAGTTTTCGGGCGCCTTATCTCTTGTCCACTTGACGTTGTACATGGCACCGTGGGTAATAGACTTCTTCTCATCATGCTGCGAGTGAAAGGTTGAATGATAGCCAAACACAGCGTACGAGATAGTCGCAGACGCTGGCTGGATGATCTTGCCTGTACCGTCTTTCCAGCTCACATCATCGTGAATGGAGAAGATGTTTGAGTTATGATGCTGAAAGTCTGGGAACAGGGGATTGGCAGAGTCCAGCAATGCTAACGGCGAATGGTAAAGGCCATTAGGATCGGGGTCATTCCAATCATCGTCAAATTTGCGCTTCATACCCATAAACACATCGACTTGCTTTTCCACTGATACTTTTTGGTCGATGAAGGGAGAAGCCTCCGTCTCGACATCGAAAGTATCGTCTGTGGAAGGGTCAAAGTGTCCGCCGAAATGGCGAATGCGATTGCTCTCAACTATGAAGGCCGCCAATGCAGGAGCGCCGGGTTCAGAGGCTTCGGTGATGCATCTAAAGACTATCCAGCGATCTGGCACATGTGTTTGCTGTCGCTAGTCAGCCACGACTGATCTGTTGTTATGTCGGACGGTCCTTGCACTTACTGCGACATCTCCAGCCTTCTCGTCGTCTGTATCCTCTGTCTTTCCATTACGGAAATGCTGCGGTAGCGTCCAATGTAGATAGACGCCCAATCGCTCATTACGCAGCATGCCATCATAGACATTTTGATCATTCTTATCAATTTCTGGTCTTTGTGTGATATCCGCAATGCGCGAGTTTGAGTACCACGGATACGCTCCATCAATGTCAACATTGGGGATCGCATCAGGCGCTGAGAACTCCCCAGCCAGAAATGACGAGTTGTCGGGCCTGTTCAGTGGCGCGATAAAGTGCTCTTTGTTAAAGATGTGCTTATTGAGAATGAAGGCATCAAGGTTCATGGACCAGCAATCAATGTCTGTGGCCTTTTTGACTGGTTTTTGTGGTTTGGGAGCAGATGGCGTCTCCAAGTAAATTGGAGTTTCTTGCTCATCTTCTGACACATCTGCAGGGTCGACTGCTGGAGGTTTAGAAGCCATCGTCGTTGTCATTATGAAAGTATGCGCCAACGAACTTGATGGAGAGGGAATAGTGATTTGGTCGTATGTTGGCGATAGTGAGGATGGTCGTTATGGTCAATGGCAAGTAATCAACCTCAAGCTTCCACATGCATTCCTGGCAATCAGATGCGCAGCACAAGATACCCTGCCAGTTCTAGCCATCGCTAGTATCTAATAGCACGGAATCGACATTCGTAAGATGCTAGCTGGGGTTTATCCAGCTTGCGATACGCGACAGAGACATACAGGCCGAGGCCCAGTTACCAACCACTCTTTCAGGGTCCAGTCCCAAAGTCATCGGACAGTGCGACGCACACGGTATACTTCTCCCCCTCAGCGGAACATTTCCCCAGAAGCCTACGGGAAGCACGGCAACACACCACCAAATGCTGGGTTAGCGTCTCCCTGTTTCCCCTTATAGCGGCTGGCTGAACGGCCACTAGCGGCCCGGGAGCTGGGACGCTCGCTAAAAAACGCCTAGTCCCAAGCGCTAGGTCAGGGCGTGTGCATCGATTTACCTCTTGCTCAACCGAAGCGGAAACGCCGTATCCGCTCAAGTTCTAAACGGGCAAGTTACCAAGCGCGTGATTTACTATTTCGATAGTTCTGATGCAGGTCTCACGTTCTAGGGATCGCAGGTATAATCCGCTTGGCAGGGGATAGATGCAGTGAACATGGGCTTGAGTCTAGATCCAAATCGTTTTTGAAGAATTACACATTCTACTGCGAGATTGGCACCATGGTGAAGTTGATTGCCATTGACATGTCTGCTTCGTGTAAGCTCTGGGGATCCCGTGTTGTGAAGCCTTCATACTCACTCTCCATTCAAGGCACATCGATCAGTTCTGCAGTTGAGCTTGGCCAGCAGGCCTTCATTGTACACTTCACTACATTTGGATTGTCATCATATCTCTCACTTGAAACGGCAGTATGTCCAATACTAAGCCACCCGTGACGGCGTCGTCCAGCAGTTCAACTGCCTACGACAACGCCGATGCGAAAGCTCGTCTCTATGCATATGAGATCCCTCCCATGCCCCCGGGCGTATATGAGATCATCACTACACAAGAAGTCAAATCTGGCAATGAGACTGAGAAACTGGTGTCAACACAACCCGTCACAGTCAAGGCATGCCAACCATACGCCATACCACCAGAGCTCGTTCACTCATTCTATCCGCCAAATCTGGGCATCGTCAGCGCGACTACCCTTCCTCATGTGGTTCTCAAAGGAGCGACGCCTTGGGAACGGTCGCAAACACACACTCCAGGCACTGCTCCAACGCCATGGGTTGCTCTGCTTCTTTTTACAGATGACGATCTGTGTGTGCCTCCGGAGGTGACCAGCGCTGCTAAACCCTCGGGTACTCGATCACTCACACTTCCCTTGAGCCTTTTCAACAGCAATCGCTCAAAATGGTGTCATAAGAATGACTATCTCGATACTGATGCCCCAGTCAAGGGTGATGGGTCACCAGTAACTGCTGATTTCCTGTTTGTCAAAAGCAGCGCGTTCAAGATGTACTTTGAGCGTCAAGACTCAGCTGGCAAGACTGAGCAACAGGGAGTGGTAGACTTGGATCGCTATAAACTCCTCACGTACATCACAGACAGCGGTGTCAAGGATGAAAGTGGTCATGTTACGAATAAACTCAGCACGCTCATCGGCCATCGGGCGAGGCCATATGTTTCGGAAGACCAGACAATCCAAGTGTATGCGCACATTGTCTCAATTGAGACCTTGGATGGTCGCATCGACTGGAAAGCTGCGAGCCAGGCCTCAGCAACAGTCGCACTTGTCTCTCTGTTTTCCTGGACTTTCACCTGGGAGAAGCACACTGAAAAACTTGAGATGTTCGAAAATCTTGCAAATCCAAAAAATATCCGACCTCTGGCGGTCAAGCTCTCCCCCACAGATCCTAAGAAGCCAGATGACCCATCAGCTGCATGGGTCCGTCGAAGGGTCACAGAGGGATACACTATCGTGCGTCATCGCGACATCGCCGGTGAATCATCCATGGCGTTGTACCGAGGACCACTTCTTCCGGGTTCATCGCGCAAAGCGCGCATCAAGCCAAGTGTCCACGGAACAGATCTGCAAGTCATCGAAACATCAGCCAGAATTCTTGATATCTCGTACAACACGGCCTGGGAGCTAGGTCGAACGCTGGCAGGCCGAGATGCCAAATTCTCAACGGCTATTGCCTACCTCCGCCGCAAGCTGTGCATGAAGGCCGTGACGAAGTCCAAGGCCTCAGAGAACAATGCCGATAAGGCTAAGGACGCAGAGAATGAGCAACCACAGCTCATGCACAAGGCGGACGCCGTTGTTGATAGCGCATTATCTAAACTTAATGGGCTTTTCAACGGCCCTGTCGCGGCTAAGATGAAGGGTCTGCCGAGAGATGGAGATTTGAGATGGCAGATTGCTTCTCCTCCAGCAACATCCATGGCGGCAGCGCCAGGCGTGATGACATTTGAGAAACTGCGCAGACATCTTGAAAGTGCAGCCAAGCCGTGGCTTGAAGCTAGAACTCTGGAACTATGCGAGGCTAGACCCGGGGTTTCTTCAATCCCCCAGTTGGGTCTCGTGTTCAATTGGCTCATCGACAATCTCATGTCTTTGAAGCTAGTCCCAGCGACGTATCTTTTCCCCGACCCAGCTGTCCTTGTGAAAGAGAGCGTCAACTGCTTTCTCATGGATGATATCTGGATTGACGCCCTTGTCGACGGCGCAATGAGTCTTGCCAACACTATGGGAGGAGGCAGTGATCCTGTCCGTGATCTTATCCGCTGGGCTTTCAACCTGTATCTTGAAAGGGCACCGGCAGATCGTGTGCAAATCGGTGGTTCAGGCTTCATCGTCCGCAGTGGTATCGTGGAATCATTCCCCGATCTCGAGATGACCATCACTACCAAACTTCCAGGATCAAATGAAGACATTCCTCTGAACTGCGCGTATCGAACACGCAACGAGGACATGATTCTCTGCCTCGTGGCACGGGGTAAGGATCAGAAATTGGTAGATTACACCGTCAAGCTCAAGCTGCCACCACACCAACAGCGATACAACGTGGGAAGCGTCAAAAAAGATTGGATGAAGTTTGTCTGCGAGATGAAGCCATTCTTGAAGATGACGCAGAAGTTCAAGGACGCTTTGCGGCATGATGAAGTAGAGAAGCCCATCGAGTGGAACAAAACTAGTGTCATCAGTCCTCCTAATTTCCCCTTCAAACCCATCTGGAATCATGACACCGGTATTCTGACTCCTCATCTCGTGGTCAATATGATGGACCACTTCATCGATCAGAATAAGGACCGGGTCTGGGATAGGCCGGCACCAGACTCAAAAGTGGTGTATATCGCGACGCAGTTATTGGACCGCGATCACTGCGTTACGCTCAACTTCGAAGTCACAGCTGGCAAAGAGAGCTTTTCTCGAAGAATCTTCCCTGAACGGCCGGATCCTGAAGAAGATAATCGCGAACCGGTAACCGAGCATGTACCTGAGAACACAGAAGCCAAGATCAAGTCGTGGTTCACGAAATTGACCTTTTCTCAAGACTCTCCAGGCCGCAACATACCACCGCAGTCCAACACACCTCAAAACATCGTCTTCTCCATCAAAGCTATTCCTGCGCTCAAGGAAAACATCCCAGCAGGCACAGAAGTGTTTGCCATCGAAGTCACCATTCCCATTGGCGAAGATCCATCCCATCTTCTTGATCATCTAGCACCGTTACCTACTGTGCGCGCGATTGGGCCGAGACAGCAGTGGATTGCGGCTACGACACATAGGCCGGCTATGAAAGAGTCGCCCGCTGAGATGGTGGTTCATTTGAAGCCTCGTGGGACGACTGGAGGGGGCGCTACGTGTGCGGACGGGTTGGATGCTAGTTTTATGCTTATGAGGGCAACGGTCAATGGTGTTGTGGGCAATGATGTTGAGATTAAGACGAAGGAGACTTATGGGAAGTGGGAGAAGGGTAAGGATGCCAGTGGTAAGGAAGTTTCAGTGTTGAAAGCAACTGAAGTCATGGATAAATGGACCGTGCGCAAGGAATAATCAGGAGGTTTTTGTATGTATTCAATATTCATCTCGAGTATTACTGAAATTGTTTCCATCGAAATGCGTCGTCGCTTACAATACGCCCGATTGCCCGCCCCTCTCTTGATTTGTTTGACCAGACTTCCCTCCCTATTTCCAAGTGTTGTTTTTCCGCGACAGGTCCACGAATCGTTTACTTAGTGAAGTACAATACAATAAAAAGATTCAAAGAGCTTTCCATTGAATACGCCCTCGCAGACTTCAGCCTCTCTACTGACCCAGGTAGCTGTTCATTCAGCATAGAATGGAGCACCCCAATATTCACGAGAGGCAGCCTTAGGGTAAATGGCCTAGCTAAGAGCACCTCGCCTTCCAATTGGTTCTGCAAATTCCCACAGGGCACTTACACAAACAGTCTAGGGCATTACATCCCCTGTAAACTCAATGGGTCTCGACGCCAAACTCCTAAAAGCTTGTCCCGTACACCCCGGAGAAATGGTTCGAGACCCTGCATGCAGCTAAAGCTCAGCTCTCGTCTTGCCATCCCAAAATGGCCTTCCCCTCCACATGGAATTCGCTCTTTTCGATAGTTTCGTTTTATCTAAGACGAAAGAAGAGCAGACTAGCCATAACGTTCGTTTACACCACCTATCACGTAGCTCGATTGAGGGCCGTACCGTCGCCCACCTCGCGAGAACGCTTCGACTCTACGCATGAACCAACAGCCGATGCTATACGCAAGCGCCCGCTCCCGCAGCCTATCGATTCACGCATTGGCTTATCGTACAGCGGAGACTCCGGTCTTGTAATTGGAGCTAGTTGCTGCATGTCTCGAATAATATGTGATGGCTGGAAGAAAGCTGCATACGCCGATTGGGGAGCATTGCCTCACTTGCATCTGAGCAATTGGAACCTTGATGCTGCTCAAGTGACTTACACGAGCAGGGATAGCGAAGGGCGAAGTGCGTGTTCTAGGCCATGGCTGAAGACTGCATCCGAAATAGCTTGCAGTCCGGGGTTGTCCAGCTCTGATCGGCATGGACTCTGCTCGGCCTGCGTGCGATTGAGCATCTAGTTAGCCGTTCATCTCACACAGCTCCCCAAGTGACAGACCTTGGCACTGATACAGTCTTTCTCTAACCACAATCTTTGCTCATAGCAAACCAATGCTCATATCGAGCATCGCAGCTTTGACAGAGATACAATGGCCCATCACGTTCATGGAAGACGATCGGCCAGCGACAAATGGCCGCCGTCACTACCAGACCAGCAGGACACTCTTGTAGACAAGACATTTGTGTTCAGCGCTGATGAGCTTATTGCTTCGACGTTAGTTGGGCGAGGCAGCTTGCTTAACAAGCCTGGCAGGCTAGTTACACTCAAAACTCGTGTAAGTGAGCTCATCTCAAAGTCGCAAGCATAAGTTAATTGAAGATGGTTAGTCTATTACTTCAAAGAGCTCAGACTCTGATGAGAGTACAAGCGCAGAAGCTGCTGGCGGCATCAGGGTCGTGAGCACTCCTGGTCGTTTCTTTGGGGAGAGGGACTGGACGCGCTCTACAGTGAAGCGTAAACAGGACCATGCTTCGTTAGATGCCGACTTTGATGATCATTCTGGGCATAATCATCGTCAGCGCCACAGACATCGTCAAGTCAAGAAATGGCTGGAAGATGATGAGCCTCGTAAGGACGTTCCGCACCGTGCCAAACCAGGTAGACGATCTCTTGGTCATGGTCGGCCGGTGATAGGAAGGGTTGGCGATGCTGACAAGCGACCTCGAGCCCCTTCTGGAGGATCCCGCTATGCGTCTTCTGGTACACAGACTGCCACTGGACCAACATCGCCACCTACTGGGGATAGACCTGTACTTCCTGGGCAGACTGGAGGTGATAAGCCTGGGGGGATTGGTTCTGGTGGTCCATCTACCAGCTTGCCCACCACAGCTCCAGCGCCAGGAAGCGGACAGGCACCAAGCGGAGTATTGCCTCCAGTCTCAGCAGTAGACCCAAGATTGACAAATCCTTCTTCTGGCTCTGTGGCTCCAGGAACTATTACTGGACCTGGAAGTGGAGATATTCCTGCTCAATCAGGCCCAGGTATTCAGCAACCTACACCTGCAGGAAATGTCGGTACTTCACCAGCAGCTCCTCCAGCATCAAGTGGTCAAAATATCCCGCCACCAGTCTCAACCCCAGGCAACCCAACTGTTCAGAAACCTCTCCTTGGTGGAGATGTTGCAACTTTACCTGCGGCTCCTCCGGTATCGAGTCAGCCAAAGGTCCTGCCACCAGCTTCAGCTCCTGCTGGCCCATCTGTGGTCCCCGTCACAAACCCAGCTACAACCGCACCAGGCTTCCCTCCACCTTCGCAACAACTTATTCCCCTCAAAGACCAATACATGCTCGCAGCAACGGGTCAAACAACTCAGATCCGAAGTGCAACGCCCGGTATCAGCGCCGGTACCGTCCCGCCTGATCACATCGTCTTCTCTACCCCAGACACCGGTACTCAAGCGTTTCTGACTTCGTCAGGACCCATACTCTTTGAGACTTCCTTGGAAGAAATCAAGACCAATATACGCGAGTTCCCGCTGTCGCTGAGTGATCCTCTGCGACGAGACTTTGACGCAGCTTGGAAACTTGACGAGAATGCATCTTACCTCCAGAGTGCTGACGTCAACTTGAAGCTTGGCTCAGATGGCAAATCTCTCGAAATGACTGGCCTCAAGGTCAAGGTATCCAAAGATGGAAACAGCACTCCGCTTTTGTTCTCTACTGATGCCAAAGTGCTCAACGACGAGTTTGAGACCGGCTTCTTCCACTCATCAAAAGATGCCAAGATTACTACTCTTACTGGCATTGATCGCTACCCCGGTCATCTCCTCCTTGGGCTGGAGACTAGCTCTGCCAACGGTGGTTTCACGGATCTTGCCGATCTTTGTGCAGTGGCTAACATCAGACCTAAGCCTTGGCTCAAGACGATGCTTAAGGGAACTGCTATCACGTTCGGTGCTTTAGCTGGCACGCCAGCTCGCAACGCGATGTGGTATATTCCAGGTTCAGGATCTAGATGTTGTTTCCGACTTGAAGCCTCTGTAAATTTGAAGGGTAAAATAGCAGATACACTGAACAAGTACCTCGCTGGCTGGAATGATCACATTCCCCCGCTATCTGCCATTGCCAAGAGGACTGTGTCACCGTCATCTGGTCCCTGGGGAGATGCTTTCACTATCGGAGAACTCACCATCGCTGCGGAGCCAGACATCAAGGGTGAGAAGCGTGCGATGGGCATGTACGTGACTATAGGAGAAGATCACATCAACGTGTCCTTCGTGTGCTACTCCAAAGCACTTCAGTGGGCAGAACTCAAAGAGTGGATCACGAAGAGCTGTACTGAAGTGGGCAAAGCCATTGATGATTTGGAGAAGGTTCTTTCCAATACTGGCCACGGATCCAAGTCTCAGAATGCCAGTACTTCTCACATATACTGGAGAAGAGTGACCGTCACACTTCAGAACAACCCGAAAAGCGGTACAACTCTTGCCGGCATGCGCCTGGAGCTTGAAGCTTCTATGCAAGTGCTTGTTCCCAAGGATAAGCATTCGGTCTTCACAATGGAGTTCACATGGACTAAAGGCACTGGAGAATTCTCAGGCGAATGCGCATTTAATGGCATTGGCAATGTAATGGGACAAGGCAATCCCCCGCTGCAGTACTATCTTGACTATGAGCGATGGGAACTGTTCCCTTACCTTGATCCATCAGAGCCATTCATGTCGCTCCGTTACCTCGACAGTAGCTTGGCTCAGCATCTACCATTTGGTGTACCTACTGAGATCACCAAGGCCGATCTCTACGTCTCTAATAAGAGCTTGCGCGTCAGTGGCCGTCTCGAAGCTTTGATTGGAAAGCCAACGGAGAGTTCGGTTGTCTCAGACCCTTCGAAGATACCGTCTCTACAGATCGAGCATACCATGCTGGGCTTCTCATTCAACTACCTGCTCGATTCCAAGGTTTTCAACATCGTTATTGATGGAGCCATCAAACTTGTGCCTTTCAAAGAAGGTGACCCTCCGCCATCGCTGCAGGCCATGATAACGTATTCGACACAGAACAGCCAAGTCTCCTTCCGCGCGCAAGCATCACATATCCCCATGACAGCTCTGCACTCTTTATTCGCCGCAGGCGAAGAAAAGACACATGCTATGTATATCCTGGAGAGCATTGAGCTACAGCGCATTGCTTTAGAAATCACGGCTGGCAAGGGACAGGCAACTAAAGTCAAGTTCGGAGCGAACATCAGGATCTCCAATATTCTACTGGAGACCAGATTCGATCGTACAGATGCCAATACTTGGAGTCTCACTGCTGGTTTGCATAAGGAAACAAAAACGGGTGGTACGGCGTCCAAGGAGTTCACACTCGGTGACGCTGTGCAGAAGCTCTTGGGTCAAGAAGTCCTAGACATCCTTCCGGGTTTTGTGACAGGAACAACCTTCAAGGCCTCGGCCTCTGAGCCCAGTCAAGACAAGTTCGACGTTGTTGTCACTCGTCTGAATGGAACAAATCCACACATCATCTTTGGTGCAGAGCTCAAGTTTGGCATGCTCCACGTCCAATTTGCACAAATGGTCCCTATCACTGGAAAGACAGATAAGCCTTCGCCCATCAAGAGACTGATACGTGTCTCTCTGGGTCCTCTGCCATCAATCTCTAAGCTTCCCATCCTCGGAAATCTGGATATACCATTTGATGCCCTTGAGTTCCTCTGGGTCAACACCATGTTTACACGGGAGGATATCAGTACTCTAAACGGAAGCCATGACATGTTCCAGAAACAGCCATTCAAGATGAGACCTGAGGATAAGGAATTGGCTGAGGGTTTCCACTTTCGCCTTGTCGGTAGCCAGCGCGTCTTCCTCGACCACGTCTTTGGCCAGGAGGAGAAGAACAAGACAACACCAGCAAGTGCAGTTACTCCCGGAACCAAGGCAACCCCTGCTCCAGTTCAAGAGAAGACGACATCCACAGAAGCATCTGTTCCTAGCGGTGGTGCCCCAGCGACCACTGCTGCGCTTGCGAAGAAGAAGGGACCTCTTACTCTCTCGGGTATCTCGCTGTCTTACGAAGGAGGCATATTACGCATCCATCTTGACGCCAGTGTTCTCATCGGGCCCATCAGTGCCGGTATCCAAGGCCTCAATCTTGTCGTTAGACTCGACTCCAAGCAGATCCACGGTCTTCACGACATCCTCCATGTACCTATTGATGTTGAGATCGAGGGAATTGACATGTCATTCAGTCGCATGCCGATTCAAATCGCAGGTGCTCTGCATCACAAGCCTGGCACCAAAGCGTACTTTGGAGGCGTTGCTATCTCACTAAGCACCTTTTCTATTGCAGCACTTGGCTCGTATGAGCAAGTCCCAGCCAATGCCGCAACAGGCACACCAGAATACGATTCCTTCTTCATATACGCTATGATGGAAGGGCTTATTTTCACCATGGGCTGGGCTGAGATTCGTGGTCTTATGGCTGGCTTTGGCTACAACTCCCGTCTCCGACTACCTAGTGTGGAGCAGTTGTCCACATTCCCACTCATCCAGGGTTTCGAAAAACAAGGAGGATTCAATATGAACCAGGCTATACAGTCATTGACAGGTCCTGATGCCTTTGTGACGCCTAGTATGGGCTCCATATGGTTGGCACTAGGTCTTGTCATTCGGGCTTGTGAGGTTATCGACATGCGTGCTGTTGCAACAGTAGCTCTTGGGCCCAATCAGACCGACATTGGTCTGATTGCTCGTGCAACAGCTACTCTTCCTAGACGTGCGAGCCCCGATAAAGCTCTCGTCCTCATTGACCTCTCTGTGGTTGGCAAGCTCGACCTTGTCCACGGCGAGCTCTCAGTGGACGGCCTTCTCAATCCTACCTCCTTCATCCTCAACAAGGATTGCAGACCATCGGGCGGCTTTGCCATCAGAAGTTGGTTCGGCAAGAATAACCCACATTCAGGCGACTGGGTCGTCAGTTTTGGTGGTTATCATCCTATGTACCAAGTGCCAGCGCATTACCCTCGTCCACAGCGATTGGGTATCTCGTGGACACTCAGCTCAAACCTTAGAATTACCGGAAATGCATACGCAGCTATTACACCAGGAGCTGTTATGGCGGGAGGAATGCTTCAGGCTGTCTTCTCTGCTGGCCCTCTAGGTGCTCATTTTGATGCTCACGCTGACTTCCTCGTCAATCTCAAGCCTTTGCACTACATGGCTGATATGGCAGTATCTGCGGGCGTGTATTACGAGATCAGAGTCTGGCGCTTCAGGAAGAAGATATCTGTCAACGTTGGAGCTTCTCTACACCTCGAAGGACCACCAATCCACGGAAGCGTGCACTTTGATCTGTCTGTGGTCAGCTTCACCGTCAGCTTTGGTTCAGGGTCATCTGAAGGCAAGAAACGTATCAGCCTGCGTGAGCTCATGGATCTTGTGCTACAGGAAGCAGGTGACACACGAAAAGACGGCGCCATTGTTAACCCTCATACATTCACAGCCGTGTCTGGTCTGCTTGGAGATGACAAGAAGAAGAGTGACACTGTCAGCAAAGCTTCTCCTAACAAAGTTGCTTCTGAAAAGGAGCGTTGGCACGTCCGCAGTGACAACTTCATATTTTCGGTTCGAAGTGCGGTGCCAACTAATTCTATTGGCATCGAGGGACGCACGGGTACTCAGTACAATGGCAACTCCATTATCAGCAGACCTATGCAGATGAAGAGTGACACAAGTGACTCTTCCAAGATCAAATCGACGCTGAGCGTCAAGGTCTGGAACCCCAAGGCGAATGAGATCATCCCCTTCCGCGAAGTAGCCAAGGTTGACGATCAATTGCCAGCCAACTACTGGGGTCCTTACTCAGAGAACACAGCAGACTACATGAGGCCTGATAGGATGCCACCTACAGTCTCTCACCTCGTCGGCGCGACTCTCGTGCCACCACCACCTGCTGCCCCTGAGCAGTCCATCCCCGTGTTCAAGTCCATGCCACAAAACTACGATCCTTCAACATGGCAGCCTGAAAAGATCATAAAGCGCGTTCGCTATCTCGATCATTCCAATGCTAGAGACACCGTCAAGTGGTCTCGTGTCAAGGGAGCCATGGGCTTAGAGCCAGAGGCAAAGAGGGAGAAACCTCCCATGGACACAATCCTCTTGACAGAGACCGGTGCGGCAAAGGTGGCTGCTGCTCCTGGACCTCTCCCGACCAAGCCGTACCGCAAAGGTATACTCGAGAGCTTCATCAAGTTGGCTCACAGTGGTACAGACGCGGAGAGCCTCAAGGTGCAGAAGGCATACGAGAGCATTGGTGATAATGTGCCCGATGTTATCTTGAACGACCCGCAGCGCTTTTACATCGGTCCTCCAACAGTGTTCTGCAACTAAAGCTATTTACTACTTTGCTGGATATGGTCTCAGCATTGATCGATTTCTTTCTGTATTGTTTAACAATTTGTATACGTCTCTCATGTTTCAGCCAGCTAGTTTTTCTTTAATGCTTTCGAACCAACATTTGCTTAATATTCTATCAATAATCATGTGTCCTCATGCATCCTATTCTACAGCCAGCGTGCGCTGAAACGCGGTGCTACCTGAACTGAGCCGTGAATGGAGTATCGGGGCCATAGGAAAGCTAGACGTAGTGCAAAGAACCCTAGGCTTCGTTACAGCTTGGAAAGGGAGAGCAGACTGCTGAGAGATCAGCCTTGGGCTGCCAGTCTCGGAGCAAAACTGCCGGGAGGCCAGATTCGCTATCTCTAGACTTGTGATCAGTACTCTTCGGTCTAGGCCTGCATATTACACGATGAGATAGTGCGTCTATTCCAGCAAGCCTGGTTTTCCGCACCCTGGTCGGTTCCTCCGCTCTCTACACCCCGGGTGTATGGCGACCTTTGTGCTGCGCTGCAGCTTCGCAAACTATCGATGTCTGGACCCATACCCTATCACTCCTCTCTCCCCTGTAAAACCTTCTGGTTAGTAAGGGTCTCGACCTGCTGGGGTTCTTCCCTAGAGATACGTTGCTATCCTGTCAAATGTCATGACTTTGACTTCTTGAGCATCCGAGGACTCGAATATTAACACTTGCACTTTGTATGCATAGCTGAGTATCGAAAATCTCGCAAAGCCGCCTTCCAAACCGTATACCAGTTTCTTCAATTTGCATTACCGTGAGCTGCGGCTTTACTACACCACCGTGTCCTTTATCTCTCTAAATCAGTCAACGCAAAGGAGAAGATGGACTTCGAAGACAATTCCGATGAGGATATCGGTAATTTCGTGGATGACATTACTTTTGCGGGATTCCTACTCGACAACGAAGATGAAAATAAAAAGAAAGAGTCAAACTTGATCAAGAAGAGGATAAAGAAGCCTGAAATCCTCGAGGCACGTTTTCGGACAACTGATCCTAAGCGACAGAGATTTCTTAAGGGCGTAGCTATTGCGGACCCAGAACCAGCTACTATACAATCAAATAACTGTCAGTCAAGTCCTCTTGAGCAATTTCCTCACGTACTCGTACTTACGGATTCATGAGTAGGCTTCGCACTGAATAATCAGCCGATAGATACCCAAATATATAATGGACTCACCTTGGCACCTCACCAGCCTCTTCAGTATGATGGTAAGCATTATCTCGATCTCCAGGGCGAAGCAATCTGTTTACCAACAATGTATAGCCTTCATACCAACTGGCGAAACTTATGTGTTTGTCCCATGTCCGCCGTTTCCAGACAGAGCAAAGGAAATTCTCGGCTTTAAAGGAGATCACGGAAATTCCAGTATAATGAAGAGATATGGTAACTTCATGCCGGTTCCTGTAAGTTCTCATTTTGGCGTTCTTTGTTATCTAGCTAATGGTGTCAAGGGTCACTTCAAGCCATACAAAATGCTCCTCTATCGTGGCCGCTCTAAGGCCCAACCACTCTTGGACGACGATCATCGGTTTGTGTACCTGGCACCGAGCAAACATAATGAGTCGCAGGTAGGGGACTGCTTCATACGGCTCGAAGAGATTCACAAGCGTATGAACGGTCAGAGCGGCGACTACGAACAAGATTATGAATTGCATGTCGAAAATGCAAAAATACTGCGCGACATTGCATACGCCCCTACGATCGAATTCAAGCAGGATGCAGAGAACAGATTGGCAGCCCTTCGGAATGATAGGGGGGGTCTGCTCAGATTTCGCTGCTGGACCGTCACGGGCGTCCCAAGTCCAGAGGACGAGGAAAGGCTTTCTAGAAAGCTTTTCTGGTCGATGTCTGGCTATGCGCATGATGACTGTGTTGAGCTGTTCCGCGTTTGGGCTGGTAAGCCATACATTGGTCTTGCACGCGAGTTGCGCTGACTTGAACAATAGGGATACTCCGAAAGTCACAGGGTGATAAACTAGCAGCAAAGGATTTCTTTGGACGCTATTGGGATGCTGTGATTCCACCCGATATTACAGGTATATTTGCAACCGGATTCCTAATTATCATAGGAGCCAACTATACACAAAGCCAAAACTACCCTACCATGGACCTTCTGGTGGACCCTCAACGCGATGCTATAAGGAATGATGTGTTCGAGGGGGTACAGCGCGTTGTTGATACGACTCGTCTCAAATTCAGACCTGTACTTTCTCCCGCTAATGTCATTTTCGCGGATGAGCGTACTTTCATCTGTGCCGAGCACTGGTCCGACGACGGGTGGAGATATCTTGAGGAGCATCCAGCAGGCCTTTACAGTATCGTTGTGGACCTACCTGTGCGGCAGTTCCTCAACGGTGCCATCGATGGCAAGCCATTTTGGAAGCCAAGATACGATGCTCCTCCGCAGCTGTCTGCTCAATTACTTGACGTGCGGCTAAACAAATGTCACGCACCTTCACAGCCAACAACAACTGAGGTCACCACTCTTCACGTACAAGTGGCAAAGAAACGCCCGAGAGTCCCAACGCAGGACAAATGTGTGGCTGATCGCGGGTATTCTGCGAACTTGGTATGTGATACTCTCGACGCCTCCTTTACATGCAGTGCTCCTTGTTCCTTGTTCCTTGTTCTGACACTTCCAGGCTTTCTCGGACCTGTACCCTGATGATTATCCAACTCCTGCCGACGCAAAGAAGAGAAGAGTTGCAGAGGTAAGCAGCCCTTTCTCTTCAGATTTGCACACATGATATTGACAACATCAGTGGCTTCATAGATCAGCGTTCAGCTATGGAGGACTAATCCAAGGAGACCCAGATTCTTCCCAGGTCCCTAATAATCTTGTCCTCGGCACGCCTGACACCAACACAGTCATGATGAGGTGAGTGAACTCTGAGGTACCTTTAACTGAGACTACGATCGACTAAACCTGAGCAGATATGAAGCGTTTGTCAAACGCCTAGCCTTTCACGCAAACAACCAGCATGGCTGTACAGTGGTCGTCGAGACACACATTGAGTATCCAGCCCTCGAAGGATGGAATGAAAATTGGATTGGAGCCAGCCAGTACACCTGGCTTGCGCCCGGCCTCTTCTACCGTTACCATAACCATAACGGCGATAACCAACCTGTAAGTAAAGGACTACGAGGATGTATTGTATTTGTCGAGTGCTAAAGTGTCGTGCAGCGCGTATTCGTTGACCGACATCTGTATCCATTCAACCGCGAGTCCAGCATGTTGTTTCAGGCGCTCCTCGATAAGTCCTTGGAGCATAAACGCTGGAATTGGAATTGCTGGGGCAATAATGATGTTGGGCAAACTCTCATAGAGGCTATGCGTGTGGGTGACGACGAGGAGGAAGGGCCAAGCGAAGAGGAAACGCTCGAGTTGGTTAATCAGGATCTAGCTCAGAGGCCTGTATGAGCCTGATATATACTAGCTAGCAAATAGGTTTCATATAATCGCTTTCCACTATCATGAGTCTCATTACTGGAAGTAATAAACGGGCCGTTGTCAGGAGAACGCCCAAGTCTCTTCACGATACACGACCAACTGCTCCTGTTATGACCCGATAGGCGATCACGAACGTACCACTTGTCTTCTCAGCAGCTTACATTAGAATTCACAGCCGATAGCTAACATTAAAGGTGCGGTCCCAGAGCGAAGAGCGAAGAGCTCGAGGAGCTTACGGAGGTATTGTCTGGATGTGCGAGGACTGGAACTTCACCCCGCTGACGGGTCATGAGAACTATGCATCGGTGATCCCCGGATACAACGGAGGCTGGGACTTCTAGACCGAGGCCTTGAGTGCGGAATGTTGTCTTTCCGGTCTCTTCAAGAGCTGAGCTGGAAATATTGAATCCAGCCCTCAGTCGGAGCATTGCTTTGATGGCGGGGTCAGTTGAGAGGCGTCCCCGATACGTGCTGAAAAGACCCTGGGATTGCATTAGCGCCCTAATCTAGCGCAGTGGACTAAGTTAGGCTGCGTAGCACGCGAACTTCAGGGGATAGGTTCCCTGCAACGCCGAAGGGAGCGCTACCGACGCCGCGTGTCTCGTACTCCGTGTGTGATACCAAGCACAGTACATTGTCTCAAGAGTGCGACTTACACCCGATTGCTAGCCCCCCCTCCACACCCAGGTCAGTCTAGACAGAACAAGATGCAGCTGGAAATGGAACTATCGAAAAATAAGCTTGAATAGAGTGGCTGCGTTACGAGGAATTGACTCCGATGCCTGTTTCGATAAAGCGATGCAAGTGACTGGCCTCTTTGCAGCATTGCGCACGCATGCTCATTCTCCATTCCCCAGTCCATTCATTCACTTCTCGCTTTTTTCCTTCAAGAATTCTACAATCACATTTTAGTCGAGATATCACCAAGTGCTCGAGTTTGACTGAGGTTGCGAGACAGCAACAGAGTCGTCGCGATGCTGCAATCACCTCGTAAGTGACTAATACTGACCTCCAATTGGCATCGAGCACAGCAATTGATGCTAACTCCTCTGGCAGAAGCAGAAGAAGTTGCGCCACAGCTTCCAAAAGCTGCAGAGCCCTTGGTAGACATCACAGAGCTTGGTCCAGAGTCACCCTCAGAAGGCTCTGAACCCAGCGAAGAGAATGTCCAGCCTATCCAAGATTCACATCTCGTCTTCGATGATGAGGTCGACACTTCAGAAGCAGACCTCACCATCGACACCGTCCTAGACAGGCGTCTACAAACAAGACCAGCGCCACTACGTCCTCAAGGTCGCAGATCGATCTCGGGACAACAGAACAGAGACGTGAGCCATGGATCTCAAGGCTCTGATAACAGTTTCGTCAAGAACGATGCTGATAGCACCACGATCCGAAGAGTTCACATCAGCTTGCCAAAGCGCAACAGTCGCAATGACTCGCAGCCGCTATCTACCAGGCGCACAATGTCTAGTGAAACTACAACTACTTCAGGCAGTTTCATCGGAAGACGCGCTGTGAGCAGTCAGTCCAATAAAGCACTCTCCACAGAAGATCGCATGGTTAGAGCCTATAGCTCTCTGCGAGAGCTGCGCATTACATGTGCACTCCCTGCCTCCCGAGAGCGCATTACAATCCATCATGTCTTTGACCTCATTGACAAGACACGCATGAGACTTGTGCCTCACCAATGGAGTCTTGTCGACAGGCGTCTGAAGCAAGTCCAATCTTCAGCCGAGCGCATTGCTGATTTCGTCGCGCTTATGAAGAATCATGGGTCTGATGCCGAGAGCGTCGCCTCCATGTTCTACTCCAGCTGCGAGCTTGCTCTTTCGATGCAGGGAAAGCTTTCTAGTGCTAGCACGGCTCTGGATAACTTGCTTGCTGTCTTCCACCGAGCCAGTGTCACAATTCAGCATGTGAGAGCTTCAGTACCTGAAGGCGTATCGTCGGATAAGCTTTATGGCTGTCTGTCCAAGGTGCTTCAGTCATTGCAGCAGATTTGTCTGGGATTCATTGACATTCTGGATGAGATCAACAAAGGCAAGTCCCAAACGCTACTCTGATTTATGTTATCTCAGCATGCTAACGTCTCTGTAGCCGGCTCCCGTACCTCGTCGTCGCTCATCCTTCAGATCGAACAATATTTTGAGGCAGACCTGGCTTCATTGTCCCTGGCTGCGCATTCAGCGTGCGAGGAGCTTTGGATACTGTCGCTCAAGGATAGCTCGCTTGGTACCTGTCATGGGCCTGTGCAAGACTGGCTGAACGGCAGTGGCCATGGTCATTGTAGCCACGGCTTCTCTCGAGGCCACCACGGAAGCAAACATGGGCATTCCTTTGTCTTCGACTGCGTTGAGCCTGTCGTTGTTCAGTTCTTCAAGACGCCCTCCAGACTATTACTTGTCGCTGGAGACGCTGGCTATGGAGAGCAAGAGCTCGTCTCCAATATCATTGAGCGTCTGCAGTTGTCTCTGTCCCTCGATGCAAAGCTGCTGCGCGCATCAGTTTCTTCTGCGATCCAGGGCTCTTCGTCCGTTCGTCTGCTCAAAGCATTACTTTTCCAGCTTCTCGACCAGTCTATAGGCGACACTGGCTTGCTCGATGGTATCAACACTGTCAGGAAGCGCAGCGAGACCGAGTCAGCAGAGAAGACAGAGGACTTGTTGTGGGAACTTCTCGGTGATCGCTGCTCCAAGGCCAGTGGAAACGTTGCCATTGTGATCAATACCATTGACAGCCATGGCACTGGTAGCTCCTCCAAGTTCCTCTCCAAGCTTCAAGCACTTACATCAAAGTGCGAGAACATTCGGTGTCTGGCATTGGCTGATGCCGATTCAGCGAGATCCATCTCTGGCACCCAGATCTACACTCTGTCTCGCATGGATGTTCGCAGGAATGCGCGCTCTTTCATGCAGATGGCGCTCTCAACCTCTGCTATACTGTCATTCCTCTCGGCTGAGATGAAGAGAGAGCTTCAGAAGCATATTGCGGAACGCCAGTGGACGTCCCTTCTGGAGGCTAAGCTCATCCTTCGCCTCCTGGAAGCTGAGCATGATCTTGGTCGTATGACAGACATCATCTGCAAGACACCCAAGACTGTTCAAGGCATTCTAGACAGCATGCTTCTCAAGATCGACTACTCCAACCCCGATATGCAGTCCCTTCTCTCGTGGCTTCTTGTTGGAAAGCGGCCTATCCAGGTCGATGAAATGGAGCGATATGGCTCTGTCACTATGAGCAACTGGCTCAGAAGAATCCGTTCCGGCCGGTCCGTGAGCTCCAACTCTCCCCTAGCCAGCATTATCACCATTCGTAGCGGTCGCATTCAGTTTGTCGATTCTGTTGTCCAAGCTAAGATGCATCATCTTGCTATACATGGCAAGATCGCTTTGTCCCTGAACCTGGCTCATCGACGGGTTGCGATTGACTGTCTTGAGCATGCGAAGAAGCATCTTCAGCAAGATAAGGTTGATATTGTCTTCCAGGACGTGTCCAAGACTCAATGGGCGACTGCAGCTTCGTACAAGGACTTCGACCCGCTCATGGCTTACGCCGCCAGAAACTGGTATGAGCACTACGAGAAGTCTCTTTCATCTTCCGAGAAGCTCTCGAGACATCTCCCTACCGACATATCCTCGAAGATGTCTGACTCAGTTTTGATGGCCTTGGCTGAATGGCACTTCCTCCGATCCGAAGGCGACAGCATCACGACAAACAAGCAATTGACTAGGATTCTTTCTCTTCGAAAGGCAGCCTTTGGTGCAAATGCCAAGTCTGTGATTCAAACATTGATCAATCTTGCTCATTCAGATCTTCGTCACACCGTCAGCATCGAGAGATTGGTGGAAGCCTTTGAAGCAGCCATTCTCACCTTCGAAGACCCCAGCCCCCAGGCTACTGCTGGTGCCAAGTACATCATGTCCCTGGTCAAACCACATACGACACTGTCTTCCAAGAGCTCCAAGGTCTACAAGTACCTCTGGCGTGTCCTGAGAGCTGAACTCGGAGAGAGTCATGACCAAACACTTGCCGTTGCTCAGAGGCTCGCAGAGCTATACAAGGCGGAGATGCGCTTTGCTGAGGCTGCTGAGATTCTGCACGACATGTATGTTGCGTGCTGCAGAACCAGAGGCCTCTTCGCAAGCAAGACTCTGGATTTGTTCCACGTGCTTATTGATGCGCTTGAGCACGCTGATGATATGGCTGCCGCACAACAGCTGTGCCAAGATGTCTTCGATGCTGCGCCCACCTTAGAGACGTGGACTGATGCTGCGCTCTCTGCCATTACCCGCATTGTTCGACACTACCAGGACCGGGGTATGTCGAGCGCTTCCAAGGGTGCTCTTCAGCAGTTATGGAGTCTGCTCCAAGGCCAGCTGAGCAAGGAGAACAATAACCACGGTGCCATTTTGGTGGCGTTCACCTCTGTTACTCTGCAGTTGGCTACAAAGCTGCGCGACCTGTCTCTTGAGAAGGAGGCTAGCACAACTCTGGTATCATTCTGGACTTCTGTCTCCAGGTTCGTGACGACCGATCGCAGGTGCGAAGTGACAACGCTGGTAAACCTCCGAGAAATCGCCCAGCTTCTTCTCCGACTCGAGAAGAACCAGGAAGCACTGAGCATTCTTCGAGTTCTCTATGAGATCCACCAACTACCCTCTCATGACCACTTTGACGAAATGCTGCAAGTCTACTCTGCTCTTATTGTCTGCTACAAGGGTGTCAAGAACCCCATCGAAGACTTCTTGTGGCTTAACATACTTGACAGCATTCTCGACAGCACCCACGGTCATGGAGATATTGGATCAGATAAGGTTTTTCTATGCAGAGATCTAGCTCATCTGCATCGCTCACGCAAAGAGTGGAAAGCAGCTATTAGCATCTGCCGCAAGAGTCTTGAGGTCCTCTGGCCACAGGTCCTTATAGATGGAGGAAAGCTACATCTGCCCAAGACCTTTACTCGCGAGCGCATTGAGATTGCGATCATCATGGCACAGATGTACAAGTTGACTGAGCAAGTCACTCAAGGGGATGTCTTGATCCAGTCCATCGTCAAGTGCTGCAGGTCGAGCGTGCTTCTCTGGCAGTCTTCTAGCCAAGACATCGCCCTGATCCTCTCTGGTGCCCTTGAAGATGCAGGTTTGCATCTCGAAGCTCTGGAGTTCTGGAAGTCTATCGTTGGTAATTGCAGAACTCATTTGGGTCACTCTCACTCATTCACACTTCACGTGGCTGCCGCAATTGTCCGTCTAAGCCTCCATCTCGGCACTGTCATTGAAGATGACGACGACATTTGTGATTGCTTCGATGAGGAGCCTGATGAGGACGATGTCGCTTCAATCATTGTCCTGATCGAAGGTCTTCTTGCTCTGTGCAAGAGCCAGAGGGGCAAGGGCAAGCGTGAGAGCTACACAGTTCTTCTCCGTCGCTATGAGCGTCTCTGGTCGTACTATGCTGACCTAAGGCACCATGTTTCAATGGACGCTGCTCGTGGATTCGAGATATACATTGGCTACTCTCAAACACTACTTTCAGTTGGCAGCGTCTCCATTGCTGTGCGCCTGGCTCGTAAACTAAGGACCATTATGCTGTCTGATCTCGGGCGGCAGGATATTTGGTACCTCAAGGCGTCGCTTGAACTGACGAAGCTTCTCGAGATGGATGACACGACTCTTCGTGAGGCCGTCGATATCTACGATGAGCTTAACGAGATCTGCCTCGGTCTGTCGGGCTCGGATGATGCCTTCATCGATATCCTACGCATCATTGAGGAGCGATTGAGTGTTCTCATGTCAAGCAAGCCTCTTCTCCATGACAGAGCAGAGATCATCCTCATCAAGTCTTGGAGACAATGCGCAAAGAAGCACGGCTACGGTCATGAGCGCAGTATCTCCAGCCTAAAGAAGGTAATCGACTTTTGGGTAGTGAACCTCACTGTGGAGAACAAGAAGCAAGCCACAGTTACCTTGGAAGAGGTGATTCTAGGAGTTCTGAAGAAGGAGACGAATCCCAGGAAGCTGTTCCATCTCGCAGAGCACTTCAGCACCATGTACAAGCTTCTTGGCGTTAGCCATGGAAACTTGACCTTCTTGCAGACCATCCGCTCCGAAATTGCACGATTGCAACAACCTCAAGGTCTCTGCGGACAAGCATACCTCGAGAACAAGCACAAGCGTTCTGTGACTTATGACCGAAGATGTCTTGTTCTTGTGTACGCTATGGAAGAGCTCTCCAGGAAGAAGACCGAAAGCCTCTTCGGTGACATCTTGACGCGAGTCGTTGCCGAGACAGCGCTTTATGAGGCGTGGCTTCGAGCCGGTCAGCACAACGATCAGCTTGGCAATCTCTTGACAACTGGTTCACGACTGATTCAGCATCTTGAAGCTTACCATTTGCGCTCCGAGGCGAGTGGCATTCAAGACGAGCTATGGAGGTTGTTCTGCCGCATGCTGGATCGACCAGAGGGCAAGGGTAGCTCAACATATCATCTCTTCCAAGCCATTCTTGCTTCATCCTCCGAACAGGACATCTCTGCCTCGCTGCTGGAGGATGCCTTTGGACTTATTCAGCAAATGGGAGATGCGGGCTCTCACAAGGCATGCTTCTACCTGTCCCAGTGGGTGTTCGAGTACAGTGAAAGTGGAGCAGATAGCGACGACAGCTCCTCTGCGCTGATACTTCTCAAGTTGAGTACCTTACTCTACAAGATCTCAGAGATCGAGGGCGATGTTTCTCTCAGTGGTCTCATCGAAGAGCTGGCGACACAATTGGGAGTCCTGGCGATGAGCTACACTTCTGACATTGACTTGAGCGTCCTGAGTGTCAGCCATCTCACATGCATTCTCAGTATCGCCGGCAAGCAGAATGATTACATCACTCTCAAGGTTCGTAATTTCCATCACTTCGGGATATCTTTACTAACTAGTTCACAGCGCATCCTCGAGCTCTTGTGGAACTCTCGTGATCACTACGACTTCAATCTCGAGCCTACTACCACCATCGCCATTGGTAAGCGACTAGCAGAGGTTCATTTCGCCTGTGGTGAGCACAACACGGCGTTTACTCTCCTCGAGGATATCAGCTATAACCTCAAGGATGTATACGGCGCTAATCATCCTATGGCAATGAGCTGCATGCGGCTTTTGGCATCCATGCATGAAAGCCTTGGACACCGCACCTCGGCTATTGACGTTAGATTCCTCATGCTCAAGGACGCTGCGACATGGGAGGACGACTTGACCTCTCCAGGATCACAAGACGAAGCTGTCGCATTCTACTTAGACCAGCTTCAATTCTTGAGGAGCGGGTATGCAACCGTTGGGCAAGATTATTCCTGGCATCTGGAGCAGAACATGGACTACCTCGAGGAGATTACCTCCAAGGTGAAGCAATTGATCTCGGTATCTTCCTCTTCTTACGATGTGGGAGATATCTTGGACCTAGAGGCCTGGGCAGGCTTAGATGAGGTTGAGGTGAATGAGGATGCATTGGATGTTTGGTGCGCGCCTGAAGATTGGAGGGTTGAGATGGGAATGGAGGACGATGGTGATAGCTGTGCTTATTCTACTTCCTCGACAAACGTGTAATATGGGGTCTATTTGGTTGGAGTATGGTATTCTTGTCTTTTGCAATTTAATCTAACGTACTCATGTTCGATGATATCGCGAGAAATATTATTTACTGCTATTAATCACTGTCGTTGGATGTGATCTTAAGACATCAATCATTCGGAGCTCCACGTTCTACAACCGGCCCCGCCTCACAGCCGGGTGCTCCGGTTGCGGAGTCCCCGGACACGGAGAAGGACCTCCGTCCTCAAGGTATATAATAACGTCAACGGACAGTTCAACCCTCTGGCATCTACATACTACATTCAATCCGCAATCTCAAATCATGTCCCAAAATCAAGAATTCAGCGAAGGTTTCAAAAGGGGCCTCAAAGTCCGCGGCGAGGTGCTCGGCGAAGAATACGTCTCCAAAGCAGTCGCCAGTCTCGACAACGAATACTGGAAGCCCGCACAAGAGCTCATCACAGAATATGCATGGGGAAACGTATGGACTCGACCTGGTCTTGACAGGAAGCAGAGAAGTCTTCTTAGTAAATGATGTGATTACCTACCTATATCAAATTGCCATATCTGATAGTTTTATAGCGTTGGCGTTTTTGACGGCGCAAAAGGCATGGCCTGAATTGACGCTGCATACCAAGGGAGCTATGCGGAACGGTTTGACAGAGATTGAGATTCGAGAGGCGGTTTTGCAGTCGATGATTTATCTTGGTGCTCCTGTTGGGCTGGAGGCGATGAGAGTTACGGAGAAGGCTATCAATGAGTTTAAGGCACAGGGTGGAGGTGAAGCCAGTGGCTCAAAGGACAAATGAGCTGATGGATACAATTATTCAAGCTATTTTATATCCATTCACCCTTGAATCGCCAGAATGACTCAACTATTTCGACGAGGCGATAACCTCCCTTGTTCCATGCGGGTTAACGGAAGTAGCACGTGTTCGACCCCACCAGATGCCATCACCTTATTTACCCCTCCTCATACTTGAACATCATACTCGTATCATATACACTTCCCTCACAAAATCTTTCTCAAAATGGCTTCTAAGATCCAAAACGTGACGGAGTTCTCATACGTTACCCTCAACGAGGGCGTCAATGTCTTTGATGAATCAGCTGCGGCAAAGACTTATCAAAACGTGCTTGAGACCGCGTTGAAACAACCTGGTGCTCGACGAGTTTATACTGGCGTTGAAGTTGAGAATCCTTCTACGCTATGGCTGTTCCTTGACTGGGAGACTTTGGAGGATCATGAGAATTATCCCAAGACCGCGTGAGTTGATACTCGCTGTATCCTTTGAATAGTGCTAATACACTTCAGTGATCACGGCCCTATCATTGAATCTCTCAAACCCATCGTGGACTTTTCAAAATCCATCAACAAACACGTCACCCTAACCCCCTTCCCCCCAGAAGACGTCCTCAGCAAAGACTGCTCCCCCGTGACAGAAGTCCTGCTAGCATTCTTCCCCTCCGACTACGACGTCGCATCCCGTGCCACAGCCACCCGCCGTCTCGAGGAGTTCACCGGCGTAGCACTAAAGACATCCCGCGACTGGCGCGGCATCAGCTACGGATGGAGTGTTGAGAACAACGTGCCCATCCGAGGAGAAGAGGGTAAGACGGGGAGTATGCTTGCGGCGTTCATTGGATGGCCGAGTGTCGAGGCGCACCAGAAGTTTCGGGAGACGGATGATTTTAAGGAGAATATTGGGCTGCTCAGGGAGATTCCGGGGTTGGTGAAATTAGCTGCCTTTCATGTTAGTTGCGTGAGTAAGGAGGCGGAGGGCTTGAGTGAAAGGGATGCTGAGAAGGCTCATGAGCATAGTCATGATCATGGTGGTGGATGTTGTTAGAATCCTTGTTGACGAATTCTAGATTTTAAGTTATAAAGATGATATTCTAGGCCATAATTTGCACATATCCAGTTCGCCATCTGTTCGAAATGGTTTACCTTGCCCCTGGGGTTTACCTTGTATAAAGTGCTACAGCATATCGAGATCCTTCATAACTCCCTACAACTGTCAATGGAAAGCTTAGGGATACACCAATACTTGTATTATGCTATAGACTTTTCCGTATTCGCATTGCTTAATGTTCTAATAAATCATTTCTCGTTTGCTGGCTCAAAGGCCTGGGGTATCGTGTTCATTACCCATTACTCCAAAACAAAATCGCCCCCCTCCGTAAACTCATTATGCATACTCAACTCCTCGAACTGAGCGGCCAAGTTCCTAATATGTCCATCACCAGGCTTTGAAGCCTCAAGGTCGAAATCCAAAACCCAGCTTCCAAACGTACCACTCTCATCTTTGCCAGGCGGCGCAACCTGCTTTGGCGCTTCCAAAGCACGCATGAGCCTATTCGCTTCAGCAGCTGTCATGCTCCCGTCCCTCATCGCCATAGCCAATAAGCCTTTTCCAATGGGCTCACAGACTGGGAAGCAAGCACCTAGATCTTGACATGCGGCGAGACAGACGAGGAAGTAGAAGTGCCAGTGTGCTTCTTCGTTACTAGCGCGACGTCGGTGCTTTTTGCCGAGGCTGGGGGCTTGGATGGAATGGTTGCGCAGGGCAGCGTCGCGAATTATGGTGTTGCTTACGTGCACGACTGCTGAGCTCAGAACGCTGAGAGAGTGGGCGTGCGGATGGTGGAGGCGGCTGATGAGGATGAGACGTTGGAGCTGGTTTGTTGAAGCTCGCAGTGCTTCTTTGGGAGACTTCAGCAACGCTGGGTTAAGGTTCTGATTATTTGGATCCATGATGAATGTGTGAAACAGGTGCGTGATAGCAACATGCAAAAGAATGCTGCATATCGTCAGTCGCCTTCTCTGTCTAGGGGGCTCACAACTTACTTGAACGCCAAAACATGATCAGGCATGTTCCCCGGGTCAATCGACATCTCCGGCGGTAGCGAATCGGTAAAGTTCAATATCTTCTGATACTTGGCCTCCACAAACGCCAAAGGAATCCTCATTGAAGAAGCAGCAACATCACCATGATGCGCAAAGTAAACTGCTATGACCTCCTGCATTATAGTCCATAGCTCACATAGCGCTTGAAACGTTTTTCCTGCATAGTCAGGGATGAAGTGTGGCGGCCAGTGAACTGCTAACCTTTCATCTAGCGTGTCCTCGCTGCTCCGTCCGGGGACAGGAAACATTGGTGGGAAAGCTATGGGTTTGGTTGGGACCCAGAATGTGTTTAGTCTGGGATGTTAGTGGGACGTCAGAATGGGTGGGAGGGTACGTACGTTAGATAGCTGTATGCTCCCCAGGCTGTATGGGCCATTGCACGTTTGGTGTCGGGGTCTAAGCTATCAAATGACGCTGCGTTTTCTGGTGTATGCGGTATGCCAAAAAGCTTCAACCTCTCCGCCATTGCGCGGCCATCGTCGAGAAGATCATTGCTCGAAACACTGGATTGCTCAAGATGACAACTGACGCTGAGCATGAGGATGGCGGCGACGTTCACTAATGAGTCGGATGATCGCTCAGCGCGCCATAATACGCCGGCATCTCTCATAAAGTCCTGGCTCAGAGCGCCGACAGCTTCGTCAATCACGGAGTAAGCTTGCTATGGTGGATTAGGATCAGCTAAGATGATAACATGTGGCGAGTGGCAACTTACACAGGCATGGGCCAGCAGGGCATTCACCAGGAAGGGTGAGCAGTATTGATGGCGGCGGTGAACGAGATCATGTATAAAAAGGTCGGGGTCGAAGAGCCCGAAAATGGAGTGGTTGCCCTGTAGGTACAGTGAGATGGCGCTGGCAGCGACTTCGTCGTCAATGGAGACACCAGTCCAGTACCCAATCTGCAGTTGGTGCAACCTCGCATCGCAGTACTTTTCCCGATGGGGGCCAGCGACGTCTTGCTCTTGTTTTATACGGGGACGTTCAAGCGACTGGGTACTTGGTGTAGGTACAGACTGCTCATTGCTAGACGATGTCGCCGGGGACATTGTGTCAGACGGCGACGACCCATCGAGCAAAAGCCCTTGAGACGAGCGCTGAACAGGTCTCAATCTAGAATCGGCGCTCAAAGACGGTAGGTTCAAGGGAAACAAGGTAGGATACGCCATGCCATGCCGGACCGTCAGCTCAAACTCAAGACCGGACGACGTCGGCGGCGACATGGCCTGGGCAGTCCGTATGCCGGAGGGCTGAAGCCTGCCATGCATACTCCCCTGCAATGACGACAATGCGTCGGAAAGGTTCCTCGTGCTTCTAAGCTGTCTGTGTGCGGCGAGGGCTTCATCCTCGGGGAGCGACAGCAAGAACTCGAGAATATCTCGATGCTCTCTGAGTTCACGCTCGACATTGCCGAGGTGGTCGACGCTGTAGACGCACTCGGTTCCCCATTTCTCGCACTTGGAGCAGCTTGGTCTCTTACCATCGCACTGGGTCACAGCATCAGCAGTGGGTCAGACATGAGGTAGGTACTATACGGGAAACTTGGGTACAGAGCAGGTAGGTAAGGTAGTTAGAGAAACAAGGGGTGACTTACACGGGCTTTTTTCAGGCGGCAGTTCTCGCAGGCGTTAGGCCTGTTAGCCCGCTTCCGCCTAGCAACCCGTGTATCTTGTTGATCCTGATCCCCAGGATCACCCGAAGCATCAGGTGCAGGAAGCAAAGACCTGTAAGGCATGACGTTAAAACGCCCCCGCCCCGTCAGTCTCAGTCTCCCAGTTCCGCGGCGGTGGTATCTCGTTTAGTTTAACGGACCGATCACGCCGTCCATGGGTGCGATAGTCCCCTGGACGTGCACTTCCCTACAGGTACATTCAGCCCGATCTGTCTTGGGCGTAACTAGGACGTTGAATGCGGAGTGTGAGTTTTCGCTGCGTATGTACACATACAAGGGGGCCACTAAGGCAATATCTCGATCGTGGAGCTGACAAGCCTCCCTGAGGATCGGATCGGTAGAGCCAGAGACAGGTTGAGATATTTTCCCATGCTGGGATCTGATTGGTCAGAGGGACGCTTAGTCTTGTTTCTGACATCACCCAGCCAGCCTCTTTTTCACGCTTTACTGTTTGGGGAAAGGATCAGGCACATCGGTTATGACTCGGGTTTAAGACGTTCTTGACAGAACCCAAGGACTTGGAACAAGAGATAACGAAGCCATTCTGATTCGATTGTAGATGCTATTCAAGTTATGATTTGTGTGGAATTTTTGCATCAAACAATAAGTCACACATTTTTTCGCTCATATCATGACAGAGACATGTGTTTTGAACCTTATGATATCCGAGATCTTAAGATCCGCAGATAAGCTCCGGGATCGTACAATTGGCCCATGCACTCCACCAACTATTTTCAACCTTCACAGTCATTTCATTGTCTGTCGATGTTCCAGTAAGCTATTAATAGATACAGGTCTCTCCTTTACTTCAGAAGATTAACCACTCTTTTCCTGGGTAATGTTAAAGATTGCTGATAAGTGACTAGGTCCCGAGACTCGGAGAGAAACATTGTCAGGCTCAAAGATGCCATATTGCCTATCCCTTTGAGTCCAAGGGTGCTCACATTATCTACCTAAAAGGTTATACTAGAGGTAATTCTTTTAGTGAAGAGCTAGGTATAGATTTCAGTACCTCTAATTATATAGCTTATATCCTTTGACTTTTATCCCTCCCGCTGTGCCTCTTTGAGGCTGGTATATGCGGTATATCAATCGGCAGCCAATTGAAATTGGAGCATGCTCCATAAAAGTAACATTAAGTGAGCACCCTCAGACTCAAGGGATACATGTAAGAACCCGTGATGAAAACCCAAGCATCAATATTCATTCTGAGAATGCACGAGACACGTAACTCTCACTCCTTTCATCTTCGGCGTCTTGCTAGCTTCAACCTCTTTCGCCACCTACACACCAAGTCTCAGCGTCCTTGTCTACATCAACTCACAATGCCAAGAGTTATCTTGCAATAGACATGAACAAGGCCTATCAAGTCCCGATCTAGACTCGTTAGCTCGTCAGCTACTCCCAAGTTCCCGCTCGATCGTGAGAAACCAGTGGCCTTATCTCTCGATGATCGAAGACAAATCTCGGCTCAACCCGCAAGCTCAAGAATAAAACGCCGGTTTAGGTACACACAACTCTATCCCCCTCGGAATCGCAAAATAAGTATGCTGAGCTTTTATGCATCAGGAAATTCTTGTGGTAATATTCTTGATCTCACCTGTTTCACCACAGAAACACGTGGTTGAGGTGAGACATTATCATCTGCATCCAGCCAGTGGATCACCGCAAGCAGCACCTCATCCGCATTCATCACCACCAGAATCACAAACCATATCAAGGTTATTAATAGCGTTTCCCGGGGAATAAAGCCTTATACCACCCTTCCGAGACCAAACATCACCCTCTGTCTCGAAAAAATGTCATTTTGTTTTACATCCAGACTCACGGGCTCACTCTCTTTCAAGCCTTGAAGGCTTTCACTTACACCATGGCGGCATTCGAGCTGTACCATTATCATCCTTCGTTCATTCTTTCTCTCGTTGCTCTTGGTTTGTTTTCTGCTTCGACGGTGGTGTGTTTGTTGCAGATGATGCGATGTAGGACTTGGTTTTTTATACCGTTCCTTTTAGGTTGTGTGGGTAAGTTAAACCTATTCTTGTGATTCAGATACGATGTTGAAGAGAGCGGGAGGCTGATCTTTGTAGTTGAGGCTGTTGGTTATGCTTGTCGTGCTATATCAGCTTCTGAATCGCCAGACTCGACTTTCGTTCCTTATGCGATCCAGACCTTTGCGTTTCTTTTAGGTCCGAGTTTGATTACTGCGAGTATCTATATGATTCTGAGCAAGATCATCGTAGCTCTGGATGCAGATATCTATTCACTCGTTCCGGTCAAAGTAATCCCCAAGGTCTTCATCTTTGGAGACGTGATCTCTTTAGCAGCACAATTTACAGGTAACTCCAGCTGTCCCCGTTTCTGGGCGTCTACTGATATGAAATAGGAGCTGGCATATTAATCAACGCCACTTCAGACGCTCAGCAAAGAACAGCCCAGCTTATCATTATTGGCGGTCTGGCGTTTCAGATCTATTTCTTCGGCTTCTTCACATCGGTCTTGCATATAGTACACAGCCGAATTGTCGATAGCCCATCTCGCATGAGCACCAATCTGACCATCCCTTGGAAACGCTGGATCATCGTTCTTTATATTGCCTGTGGACTTGTAATCGCTCGGTCAGTCTATCGAGTCGTAGAGTATGCCACTGGTCCTCTCGGATTTCTTCAAGCAACAGAAATCTACTTCTACATCTTCGACGCGGGGTCCATCTTCCTCGCCACACTTCTCCTTAACATATTCCACCCGAGACAACTAGCTACAGTTTCTTCAGATGATCTGACAGATACAGATGTTGAAACTCTCCTCGTCACTCCTTCAAAGCCCCCTCCTCAGTATCAGCCGCCTCGGACTCCTCCGAAATACCTACAGCCACCGCCATATCTTCCTTCTTATGCAAATCTGAGGAATCGCGGACCTTACTATCATTACCCTCAGTCCCCTTACAGAATTCAGTCGCACATACAGTATCCGCCTCCTCTGCACTACCACCAGCAGAGAAGACCTCCTACGCTAGCTCATCATCGACCACGGACTAACAGAACTTACAAGAGCTTCAATACTTCATTGAGCTCTTCTTCTAGTTTTGTCAGTATATACAATCCTCAGACTGGCCAGTATGAGCCGTTCAGGCGGTAGTCACGGTGGTACTCAACGTCTAGCTGCATGATCTGGCTGGATTATTCTTGGTATATACAATCTATATAAAGTCTATGTTACTAGGCAGCAACTAACATCGGCCGCCGTTCTGTCCTTACCTATATATTAAACTTAGAATATTCGAAATAAATACTGCAATTAGTCTCGTCATGCCCATTCCCTTAGTCACAACACCAACACATCATTCTCACTCTTACCCTAGGGTCTCAACCTCCTCCAGAGTCGCATCGTCCACAAAGAAAGAAAACCCTGTACAATAGCTCCTAATCTGCACACTCGGCCTAGCCTCCCACTGAGCCTGCGTCCAAGAACACGTCACACTCGCCAAGGAGAAATCCCCATTCTCCGTGATGGTCCCACCCGAACCTGTGGTACCTTGTCCCAGGCCATGGCCACAAACTACCGTGCGCGAACCACAGCCAACAGTATTCGTAACCTTGACCCAGGCGGAGAACTTGTAGCTCTTGCCGGGCGTGATTAATGTTGAGTCGATGAACTGTCTTATGCCCTGAATTGCGCTCATGGGGGTGTTGCCGCTGTAGAAACCGGATTGACTGCCAGAGTGGACTTCGGATGACGTTCGGAATAGCGATCCAGACATGGATTCCCAAGGGTAGGTGATAGCGTCCTCGAAGCCGGGGTTGACGACGCGGTTGGATGGTTCTTCGGGGGCTGCTGATGAGGTGGTTGAAGCCTCGGCGGTGGTAGTCTAGACCAGGGTAGCAGAGGCCGAGGTTGTCTCGCTCTCAAAAGTGGTCGCGGTCGTGGTCGCGGTCGTGGTCGTGGTCTCGTCCACGGTTGTTGACAAGTCTGTTGTCGCTTCAAGTGTAGTTGTAGGCTCTGCGCTTGAGGTTGACACTAAAGTCGTGGAGATTGACACGTCGGAGGTCGATACGGTCACAGAAGCAGTCGCGTCATTAGAGACCGTAGATGAGCCTGTTTCCACGGAGGCCACTGTAGATGTCTCGGTCGCAGATGATGCGGACTCATTGTCGGTGCTCGTAGGAGCATTGGACGTGGCCGATGAAGAGGGCTTGCATGGCGATGCTGAAGCAAGCTGGCACAGCGCCAACAGCAGCGCCGAGTGAGTAAATCTCATGGTGAGTAAGTTAGAACCGATGCAATAAGAGAAAAGAGCCGAGAGAAAGTAATTAAGTCTATGTTTATTCTTAAATCTAGACTCCTTTCTTAAACAATTCTTTTCCCAGTAGTCAACACTAATTGGGCGAACTATCGCTCTGTACCTGGGCTATTGTGAGTAGCGCCATCACCAACATCTACCTCGGGCCATGGTGGAAATGAGCTGAACCTCTTCATTGAACACTAACAAAACAACATGCTTGCATCGTATTAAAATACAATCCTCATCAGCTTCGCGAAAAGTACCCCATAATCTTCTGCAACGTGGTCTTCTCAACAACAGAATCCCCCACCGCTTTACCCGTCGAGTCCACAATCGTCGAAACGAACGTCTGGCCCTCAATACACCCAATATTCGACTGTCTAATCTCCTGGCCCTTCCTCACAGCAGCAACCATGATGCAATTCGTCTCGTTGTTCTTAACACCGAGATCGAATCCCGTCTCAAAGCCCCAAACCTTAGCTTTACCCAATGGTTTGGGCTCTGTGCCTGGTTCCGCGATGTAAATGTTGTAGGAGTCTATATCCGTTGCACCGTTCCAGCTCACGAAGCCCATCACGGTGTCTTGGCGCTTTTCAAAGACGAGGGCGGGCGTCCATTTGGAGGGTGTGCCTGTCCAAACGTCTTTGAAGGCGCGATAGCTCGTGATGGACTCGTCATAGCCGAAGCGGGCTTGCCAGCGGAGATCGTGGCCGTCATCAGGGCCATACTCGTGGACGACACCGCCTGCGCCCCAGCTCACGAACTGGTTGCCGTTACTCAACCCGAGTTGATAGCTTCCATACTCAGGCGAGATCTTTGCACGATCTGGCGAGAGGACACGCAAAATCTCGGGCTTCTCATCTGGGTTCGGCGGCAGCTTCAGCTTCAGCAGCAAACCCCGCGAATACACCTTTCCATTATCCTCCGGACTGTTGTGATTGTCAAACATGCTGAGGATCATCTCCCTCGACGTAACATTATGCGCGCGAACGTGGTTCTGCCACCGGAATCGTCCGTGGTGCGGTAACGCGCCGAAATCTCCTCCCTTGGTATTCCCTCTCAACTCCCAAAGGATCCTACCATTTGAGCGTGAGATCAGATACACAGACCAGAAGTTCCGACTGCTAATAAGGAATGAATCGTGGTTGACGGCTTGTATCGAGCTTAGGTGGAAGAAGTCATACGGGTTCTTCGGCCCGCCGTAGCCAGAGGATGAAATAAGTGGAAGCATGGAGTCTTCAGGCCAGAAATGGTCAAGGGCGCTCCAGCTGAAGAGAATCTCCTGCGTTTCGATATCGATCTCAAAGAATAGAGAGTCAGTCACGAAGCCGTGCTGTGACCCTCCCATTTGCGTAAGGTTGTACATAGTCGTGTTGTAAGCCGTGACGAGAATAGTTCCTCGCGTGGTCAATTCCTGCTCGTGAAAGTCCAGCCCGCTGAGGAACTTTTGACCATACATATTGGTGATGATGGCATCGAGGTGAATAACCGTCTTCTCGTACTCGCTGTTCATGACGATGACTTCTCCGAACCCATGGCTCATTTTTCGATGGCCGCGCCAGAGTGTGAGGAACTGCTCGTTGTGAACGGTCTGTACGCGAAATCCCGCAGAGTCGTAGGGGTCCTCGTCATGGGCGTATACCATCTCTGCGTTCTGCTTCATGATGAACGACGCAGCTTGCACGAGACCCCTCTCGGCGCCGCTGGACTGCGGTGTGATGAAGACATATCCTTTTGCGAGTTCCTTTCCGTTGGGGTTCCATTCGATATGTGGCGGTTTATGCGGCGAGCTCTTGAACCGACGATACACATAAGTGTGATCGTTCTTGGGCCTGACGACGTCAAAGTTGCTCCAAGAACGGAACGTCTTAATTTCCTTCTTATCAACAGACTCGCTAGTTTTCTCATCCTTCGCCGCCTTCGCTCCCTTAGCGCTCTTCCCACCTTTCGCTTCCGCCTTCTTATCTACCGGTATCGCTTTCGCATCGTTCGTCTTCAATTTCGTCGTCGCAGGTTGAACATGGTCTGTAACTCCCGGCACAGAGTAAACATACCACCAGAGCAGAATATTTATAGAAATAATCAGGAAAACCAGTCTCTTGGCCCAAGGGGAGCCCGATATAACAACCATGATTACGATTTGCGCAAAACAAAGCGAAGATCGGAGAGGACCCTTGGGGTCTATAAGGCTACTCGTGCCCTACGCAAGGGAGCTGTAGGATGACATGCAATTCTTATGATAATCAGTTTTTCTGGAATGAGCCCCTGTCTTGGAAGCATTCCTGGAGGCGTGGTGCAAGGGTCGAAGGATGATGTCTCCCTTGACAAGATGGGACGGTGATTGGTGGTGTTTCAGTCTGTGGACGATAGTGGAAATAGAGCTGAGCATGAAGAAATTCGATAAATTGCATTGTGCAATTGTCCTTATCTAGGGCCGTAGACTATTGTCGTACGAGTTCTTAGTATTGGCTAGTTCAATTGATGGGGAGGAGGTAAAAGTTTATCGCCATTGATTTGGGCCAACACCGACATCGATTGCGCCGACTGACAGTATCACCGCAACTGGGACATTCCCGGCCAATGGTTACTAGTATGTGACAATTCCTGTTTAAATAAACCTGACACACTATAAAGCCACATGGCGGTCATTCGTCAAGGGTATTGGGTCGTCAAACAATAGTGTCTTGATTGATTGATTTAAAGCCATCTACGGAGTGCATGTCAACGCGACACGAATTGAGCTTGTTGGCATCACTGTAATAGGGTTGATCGGCGTCGGAAGGGAGCTCCCTGTGCCCGTCTTTCATGGGGTTCGACGATTTGTATGCTTGGTGGCTATTATTGTATGATTGCATTTGCACTCGTGATTGTTGTCGCCTCGGGCGCATCGCAAAGGGCTTCGGTGGTCAATATCGTCGTTCGCGATGCTTTCGCCCGGCGCGACCATTCTTGGGGTGAGACGGCGCGTGGTTGACAGATGCTGTATTTCGGATCTCCATTCTACCACCATTCTCGGGGTCCATGAAGGACTACTCGATGCCACGTCATCGTGACTGTCATGGTGCTCGTGTATTGGAATGGAACCTGAAAGTTAAACCCGATGATAAAGCTCTAGCTGGGTCTTGAGCTTCGTGGAGGGGTAATGAGGGGCAAGCCCAGCGGCTGCTTCTGCGACAGAGCCAGACCTACATACAGCGCTCTCTCTATCAAAAGACTCATAAGGATTACCTATGTCCGTAGATCAATAGAGAACTAACAAAGAGTATTGGGCCATCTTCTGGGGCATACACGTCTCCGGCAAGTCTCTATTTGCCGCGGAGGATCAATATCGGCAAGTCTTTACGATGCCGATCCACCTCCGAGATCGCATCATCCACGAGCAACCTGTAACAAATTCCTGATGCAGTCCAAAGTCGCCTTTGGGTAAGAGCGCATCTTATTAATGATCAATGGCCAAATGTCATGCACGCCCTATCAGTTAGAAGCCAAGTCCCTCCCATCTCAAAACACTCTATCGTGCGCCATCTTGTAACTCAATGAACCTGATGCAACAGAAGACAAGATACGACCAAGTCTCCACTTAGAACAGCCAAGAGATAGTTATTACTTAACACTCTCCTCTTCACATCGCCAAATTTCTCCTCCTGCTCAAACAAAACATCTCAAAGCCACCATGTCTTCCAACGGAGCTGAGCGTCTGGCAAACAGAAAACCCATCAAGAAGCCCGTTCCAGCTTATCTTCCCTCCCCAGGCTCAGTCCTCACCGTCGACAAGAGCCTGTACACGTCCATCCGGGAAGCACCACGGGAGCTCATTGAAGAATTCACTCTACCAATCCGATCTGGAAAAGCATGGAATGCCCCGGCGGGATGTATTGTCAAGATCAGCACGCCTGAGGGGCCGCAGGTTGGTAAGGCCATCTTCAGCAGTTGGGTGAGGGGCGAAGAGTGAGAGGAGAAGTCAACGTGGCGAGCATCACTTACACGGACAGGTGACTTGAATATCTGGAACGCTCATAACCCGCGTGAACGCTTCTGGGCATCCCGCACCAAACAACTCCACGCCTCACACGTCTCAGCATACGACCGCCTCTGGTCCAACCTCCCCTACATGCGACCCCTGGCCACCATAATCACAGATACTCTAGATTGGTACGGCACAGATGAGCACGGAGGTCGAGTGCACGATCTTCTCGGCACGCGATGTGACCCGTACATCAACACTGTTCTCAGCGGAGGACAGTATAACTTCCAATGTCACTCTAACCTTACCCGCGCGGTTTTGCCGTATGGCTTGAATGAGGGTGATGTTCATGATGTTATTAATATCTTTCAGGTCACGGGGCTAGATGAGCAGGGGAGATACTTCATGAATCCTTGTCCGGCGGAGAAGGGTGATTATATTGAGTTTCTTGCAGAGCAGGATCTGCTTATGGCATTGAGTAAGTACATATTCGACGGAAATACGTTGTAGGCAGTGTTGGCTGACTGATGCAGGTACATGCCCTGGTGGCGATTTGTCACTTTGGGGCTTTGGAGAGGATAGCGAGGAGGAGATGATCAAATGCTGTCGACCTCTCAAGGTGGAGGTCTATCGTCTCAAGGATGAGTCTCTGCTACAGAAAGGCGGGTGGAAACCAGCTGAGGTATCAGGATACAAGGGACGCCATGGCTTAGATGTTCCTCTTGGTGAGAACAGAGAAGAGAAAGCTTAGATGAATAGAAAGCAATCCCAACACAACCTTGCCTTTAACTTTTACATACGCCCGGTCCAGCCCTTCTTCGCTCACTGGATCTTCTCAGCCTTGCCCTCGGCGCTTAAAACAGACTCGTCACGATGCTGCATCAACGCAACAACCGCCCCTCCCGGCCCCGACAGCAAAACACTCGTGACAATCCCCCTCAGAAGATTAGTCCTCTCCTCTCCAACTCTCAATTCCGGCTTAACCTCCAACAGCTGCTGCAGTGCCCACACAATTCCCGCCACAGACCCCGTCGCAAAATCGTAGATCAAAAAGTTGTGAATTGCCGCTGCGGCACTGGACATGGGCTTGTATGAATGAGGGGCTGCGTCGGGAACGAAGACTCTGTTCATGCTCAGTGAGGCCGCTAAACCCTCGGGGAAGAGACCTGGAAGGAGGTTCGCTGTGATGAGGAGAGCGTAGGTCGTCATCTGGCCTATGACAGCGACGTTCCATGCGAAGCTGTACGCATGCGACAAAGCAATCTTGTCTAGAACGACCTTTGGCTTATGCGCATCCTGCCCAACACTCAACCTCTTCAAGACGACAGTAAACACCGCTTGGAGTGTAAAGATGTAGACTGGAGCAATAGCCCAGACTGCATTAGACCACTGCCGAACATTGAAGTTCGAGAATGGGTAAGCCATGAAAATACACGGCACAACATATCCGAGAAGAAAAGACGGAACTACCGTGTGAAGACACAAGTAGTCGCGAACATGAACGCTCTCAGACCTTGACGATCCAGCTGTGAAGATCAAGTGAATGACAAAGTAAAGCGGCGCAACGAATCCAAACCCAAGACTCTGCACCGCAAATCCCCAGAATACACCACTACATCCATCGTCAGCACAACCCTCATCAAGTCTCAAACGGCACAAACTTACTTTAGCACAAGCGGACTCCAAGCAAGCACCCTCTGCGCTTCGATCAAAAACACCACGAAAAACGCAATCAGCTGCGCGCCGAAACAAAACGTGAACAGTGAAAGCTCCGGCCTCGAGCCATCGGTTACATTCGCCCAGATGACATTCGAAAAAGCGAAAAAGTCATCAACTGGTGCTATCCCGGTGTATTGTTTGAGAAGTAAGCGGTTAGTGTCTGGGAGGAAGCGTGGGAGGGGGTCGTGGGTTATGGATTTTAGCATCGAGGTGTAGCCGTTGCGGTCGAGCTGCAGAATCAACGCGTCGAAGCCGAAGACTGTGAGGATGGAGAGGATTATGAGCGTTGGGATACGGGAGGAGAGATTTGGAGATGTCATTGTGTTTGAGTTTGACGAAATACGGGTTGATGATGAGTGAGGATGAAGAGATGGAGAGGATGATTGTGAACGTGTTGGATACAGTCAGCCCCATCAGGATCCATCCAGTCAGTCATCATGATGGGACGGTAAGCAAACTGAGGACCTGTACCTAAAATAATAAATAACTAATCTAAAGGCCTTCCAGATCTATGCTAAATTACCTAAATACTTTCACAATTTAGGATACAATTTAAAGTCCTTCTAAATCTAGGTATACTAAATTCCCTAAATCTTTTTATTTCTTAGGCCTAAGTTTGCTCGCTCCCCGAGGAATGGTAACAAAACCCGATCATCACCATCATGCATTTGGTCGTGGGAAGCAAACATTAAGACTTTAGAAGAGGACTAAATAAACTTAGTCAAGAGTCTACTAAATCTTATAAAAATTACCTAAACATTGTCATCGCTTAGGGTCTAGGCACGAAAATGGCTACTTCACATTCAAGAAAACACATGTAACAAGAAATGCAGTTTGCTTAAGAGGTATTGTTTTCACTCCAATATTGATTACAGTCCAAACAATGTTCATTTCCATCATCACGGGCCAAAAACACAGCCAGTTTATCCAATCGTGTACTACTGTAATTCTATCGCTTTGAGACCCTCGCGCTGCTTCTAGTCACGCCACGAGTCGAAGTCTTAGCCTGGGCCTTGGTCTTCGCAGGCGCCTTGGGCTTCGCTTTGCTCTTCGTGTTGCTTTTCGCCTGACTCTTTGGTTTGGCCGGAATCTTGACCTTGCCCTTAACCTGGTCAAAATAGGCATCCACGAGCTTGGGGGCAACCTCCTCGATGTAGTCCTGATCCTCCCAAGTGTTTTCAGACGATTCGTAGCCTAGCCATTCGACGGAGACCTGCGGAATGCCATTGCGCACGCGATGCTTCCTAATCGCGAAAACGTGGTAGACATCGTCGTCGTTGGGATTCTTAGGGCGCCCGTTTGGTTGCGAGCGCCAATATGCAAACAGGGCCTGTCTGTTGTCGGTATGAAGAAGTTCCTCGGAGATCCAGGAGGTCTCGCCATCTTTCCACTGCATGAGAAGCTCGATCACGTCCTCGCCCTCATCCTCGCCCTGGGCCCAGCGATGATCCGTAATCCTCACGAATTCGTATCTCTTATTGTCTTCAACCTGCGCCTCCTCTTCCTCTTCAAGGTGCGCCTCTTCGGGCTGTTCCTCGGGCTTCTTCTTCTCTTTCTGTCCTTTACCACTTGTTTGCTGAGTTTCCGCCGTTACGCGCGAACCCCGTGAGGATCTTCTAGGGCTCTCAGCCGCCTCGCTGCTTCGAGAAACTCCATTAATGCTCCTCTTGGGGATTGAGGCTGGTGACGAGGCGAAGTCCGGCGGTCCTCCGGCTGATTGTCGCGCTCTAGGAGAGGATCGGACGGCCGGCGATGTTGCGACACGAGAAACTCTCTGAGGGAACGCAGGTGACGCGGTGATCGGGGCCGGCGAAGATTCTCCAAGCTCAGCCGATTCTCGCCTTCTAGGGGAGGATCGAACGGCGGGCGACGAGGTGACGCGAGAAGCAGATCCGTTAGGCTTTGGTTTGTGTATCGGTGATGAGCGCGTCGATGTGCTGATGCGTTTCTTAACACTCGGCGGCGGTGCCATGGCGATGGTCTCTCTCCGTCGACTAACGACAGAGATTTCGGCGGTGTTATCGTCCGTGGATGCAAGAGAAACGTTACTCAGACGCGACCGCTAGAAAAGTCGTCAGCTGGGTGCCTAATAACAGTTTTGGGGGGAAGTGACAGCTCATCAAGGCACCTGCGCAACGCAGCGCAAACAATGAAAAGCTGCCCGGGCACCTTCTAGGTGAAACTTACGGGACTGCGACCTGCCGGCTCCGAGAACCTATCCGCAGCGCGTTTGGCAAGACGTTGCTCTCTAGGCGACAAACTCGGTCGCGAGGAGGCGGTAAGTGGCATGCTGGAAGGTGGAGGTCTCTCTGCGGGCTGCTTTAGCGGTGATGACAGAAAGTTGAAAATCGCGTTCATGGTGACGGGAGGACGGGAAGATACAGGAGACACAAGCAAATAGAATTGAAATGGTTATTCGAGCGAAAAAAGGAGAGGGAAACGGAGGGAAACGCGGTTTGAAGCCTTGTCTTGCGTCGAGTTTGTATTGGTTAAGTTATGTCTGGATGGGATGGGATGGGATGGGCTACATGGGCGGACGGGTTGTTTACTTTTTCTTGTTTGCAGCTGGAGCCGTTGGAAGTCGCACTCACAGAGACCAGGACCAGCTAGGGGTGCAAGAAAACTCCGGTCCTCAACCCTAAGTGACAGAAATACTTAGGTAAGCTGGTATAAGCTTATGAATTAGCCTAAGCTTAGGACATCTCTACCGAGTTTATTTTGGCATCCTGAGTTTAGGCTCGGTCTTTTCTTGCGCCCCATGGATGATGCGCTGCGGGGGCTGGACTTTTTTCGCTTGAGCAAAACGCGACAGTATCCGTAGAGGTGACTTAAATAGACTAGCGCCGGCATGTCTACACCACGAAAAGTGTCTGCATGCAAGCGCAGCATCATCACCAATTACTATGCGACACATCTATCAACCAATTGTCGGTGTCACCGGAAGAAGACTGATTGAGAAAAAGCAGAAATCTCGTTAAACTCAGTGAACTCTATAAGGATGTTTGTGAGCTCATACGAAACAAAAGAGGGGCATTGAAAGTGACTCAAAGGGGGCTCGCAAGGTTCGGTGAGACCCAAACTCAATGGCCTGCCTCACGTCACCGACAACAGCCCAACAACAACTGCAAAAAGAAACACTTCAATGGCATCTCACAGACTTTATCGGCAAAAGAAAGGGTCTGGCCGGGGATTGAACCCGGGACCTCTCGCAAGCTATGCTGTAGGGTTTTCCCTAAGCGAGAATCATACCACTAGACCACCAGACCGAGTCACTCACGTGATGCTTGTTGCTGGAAGGGAGCGAGCAAGCAGGGCTCATGTACAGACATTGAAAGTGGGAGAATTGGTAAGTGTTGTTTTGAGGTTTGATATGGGTGAGTTGATTCATATGATTTTGAGTAAAGGTAAAGGTTGATTCAGGTCAGAGTCTGGGAGTTGGCGGGCGAAACGGGATAAAGGGAGAAGAGCAGGCAGGTTCTGAGGTATCTGGCTGTAGGGTAATTTTGATACACACACTCAGGCAGTAAAGATACGTGTTTGTCGCTTGCACCATTACATCTAATGTTAGCACAATTTGCGACACAATAAGTCTAAAATGGATAGTGTTGGTTTTTGTTTCCAATCTTGGCTGGGACTTAAAAATGGCAGCCTAGTTGATTCCGCTGCATTGAAATGACACATGTACGTGGTTGATGCAAACTGCTAGCTGTAAGACGAAACATTGCATTGAGATACAGATTCAATGGAAAATGACCGCCTAGCCTAGAACGAAACCGCGCATTTCCTCGCTTGTATTCTTAAGCAAGCGTCAATATTGAATAAGCGATCGAGGCACAATCTCGGCATGCATGCTCGTTCTAAGGTATTGTTTGTCAAACGCCCTCTGTCCATCAAGGTCTCCATATTGTGAGCGCACAGCACACGAAGCAAGCAGGAGAAACCCCCCATGTTGAAGTTGGAATCAATCAAGCCAGTTGCAGCTAAATTCCTATCATCATTAACAAATCATGATAAAACGAAGTGAGACTTTACACGTACGGCTAAAAGCTGCACACGCACCAGACTCCCTCCACCAATACTTCACCAGGAGAGACATTTCCTAATCCATCATCAGCCATTCACATTAGCAGCAAAAACAGAAACAACCTTCTCTTTCCGGCCACCTCCCCCATAGGTTATTCGCCAATCTCTAACCCGGCACTTGATAAAAAACTGCCGTCTCTGGATCCGAGGCCTGCAAGCGATCCCTCCATCGTGGACCAGGCCCATGTGGAAATCGTACGATGTGTGGAGATGCACCCTGAAAGGGTGGTCACGTGAGAGCGATCCTTCCGATGGGTTTCTGCATTTATAACATTCGCAAGAGCATATAAAAATTGTTTAAAAACATATTTCTTGTCTCGGAATCATTGTCATTTCAATGGAGGTACTAGACTTCCAGTGATGCGAGGATAGGTCGTCGTTGTGCTGCTCCTTCGTCTCTCGACACCTTGAAGGCCCAGACCGTCATCGAGGTGCGGTCGAGCCAAGCCGTGGTCCCTGTTACGGTTACTTATAGGGCTGAAGAGAGTAATATCCCTGCATATCAGGCACTTACGGAACGCTACTGATATGTTTAAAAGGTGGACGTTGCCCCTTGGTTGAACTGAACCTCTTGTCATGAAGGAGCATTGTCCCTGGATCATCAGTCACAGTCACAGCATTTGAATCAGTAAGCTAAGTTAAATTTCTTCTATAAACCTATCAACGCTATGCTCCCCCTCCATTATTTCTTGTCAACAAGGTTGTAAATCTTTTGGATATCGGCCAACACAGCCTCAAAGTCAATCTTAAGATCCTTGAGCAGGCCGTCCTTGAAACCAAACACCCATCCGTGGACAATGGGATACTTGTTCTCGTGCCACGACTGCTGGACATCAGCAGACTTGATGACGTTGCGACACTGCTCGACGACATTCAGCTCGACCAAGCGGTCGTAGCGAATGCCCTCGTCCTCGATCGCATCGAGCTCCTTCTCGTGAAGGCGGTACACGTCGCGGATGTTGCGAAGCCACGGGTTCAGCAGGCCGAGGTCCTGGGGGGTCATAGCCGCCTTGACACCTCCGCAGCCGTAGTGACCGCAGACAATGATGTGCTTGACGCCGAGGTGCTTGACGGCGTAGTTGATCACGCCCATAGCGTTGAGGTCGGTGTTGCACACGAGGTTGGCGATGTTGCGGTGGATAAATGCCTCGCCGGGCTCAAGGCCGCAGATCTGCTCGGCGGGGATGCGGGAGTCGGCGCATCCGATCCAGAGGTACTCGGGTGCTTGGCCGGCGGCGAGGTTCTTGAAGAAGTCGGGGTTGACCTTGGCCTTGTTCTCGGCCCAGGCGCGGTTGTTGTGGAAGAGCCGGTCGTGGCTCTGCTGGAGATACTTTGTGATGTCCTTTTCGGCCATTGTGCGCCACTCTGGTTTTGGAGCGGGTTTTGGGTCTTGTGTGGATGAAGAGAAGCGGGTTTGGGAGCTGGTGAGTATGGAGCGAGAGGCAAGACGGCGGGATGATGAAGATAGAGATGTGAAGGAGGAAGAGGAGGAGCGGAGAGAAAAGGAAGGGAGACGAGAGGGAAACATTAGAGGCATCCACAGCGCGGTTGCAGCTGCAGTGTGAGTATGGTGCGATAATGGATGTGACAGCGACGGTTCAACGGACAAGGATAAAAACGGGCAAGACTGCAGCAAACACACACAACCACCTGCAGTAGACTCAATCCTTGGCTTGGTTACACGTTGGGGGGCGCACTCGGTGCTACTGTCACTGTAAAAAGTAGGTAGCCTAGGTAAGTAAGTACAGTACGGTATGAGAAGCTAAGCTTCGCTGGAAATTCGGACGGAGAGATGCCGAAGGATAAGAAATTTTGGGGATGGCGACGTAATTTGTTGAGCAGCCCTTTTTTTTCTCTTTCGTTTCTTTTTTTCCTTGGTCTCCGCCAGGGAAACGTCAATCACTTTAAGCTCAAATTGGTAGGGCGATTGGCGATAAGTTTTGATAACAGCCGAGATCAAGATTTCGGTCGCCGGGCCGTGCGTAGCCGTGCACCGGCAGTTGACCAGACTCTTCCGAGCATGTCCGCGAGTCATTGAAGAAGCTATTCTATTGCATTCTATTCTACTGGTACTGGTATAACTGTGCCTTGGTAGTTGTGATGGTTGTGACTTAATGTGATGGAATGAACCCGGAACCCGGGGGATTATCAGCTCTGCCGACCCCACGTAAGAACCTCAATTTGTATTGGTCAACCTGGAAACAAAAACAAAACGTCACATCGCCGAATTGCCGGATGCTGCCCGGAGATGTTCATCTCACAACCCCACGTTTTGATCCTCGACACCAGATAGTAAGAGATATCGCTTCACGATGTAGATGAATTGGCATCTTTGCGCCCTGAATAGAAATCATTTCGCAGGAACGCAAGTCAGTCTTGGCTGCAATGTAACTCAAAAACGAAACGCTACCCTGAGACACAATGACTAACACCTACGTACCAAACAAATGCATCTGCCGAAACATGTCTGGGATCGAAGCCATCTCCAACGAAACCCAATGACAGAACTACATCTTCTCTGACCGCTAATCAAACTGATTCTCCCATTCGTTGCCATCAAACCGTGACATAAAAGCCTTTTGATCCTCCAAATGCCTCTCCTTCATCGCCACAAACTCCTTCCTCATATACGCCGTCTTCACCCGCTCCTCAATCACCCCCATCTCAACTTCAGCCTGCTCGACCTCCTTTTCACGCGTAGTACAAACTTGTTCCACTGACTTCAACATCACGCTCGCCTCGTGCCTCTCTATTCTCAACTCTTCGTGCCTCTGCCTCTGTGGTTTGATGTTCGCCTCAAAGAGTTCCCTGTATGTGTCCGACAGTGACTGTGGCATGGGGAAGTTGAACTTCCTCGTCGGAGGAGGAATTGCAGCCAGGTCTTCTTCGGCAGCCTTCTCATCAGCTGCGATGTCGTCGCCGAGTCTCTTGAAGTCTGTAACGATTATATCATGCTTCGTGACTCGTGACGCTCGCTCGGTCTGACACTTCTCTAGCTCACCCTTCTTATTCTCGACGACCTCTTTATGCTCGCTGCGCTCCTTGCGGCGCTCATCGAGCTCTTGCTCAAGATTGGTCACCGACGGAAGTCCCAGGTTCAAGATGGAAGAGGTAACCTCCTTCAATTTCTCATTGACCTCGAATGCCACTGGTTCGGCTGGATCAAGGCGTCTTCGTTTTCGGTTTCCTGCGGTAGGCGTCTTGTTACCAAATATGTCCATTTCCTCACAGGAGGGACGTCCCCATCCTTTCTGAACACTGTTTTTGGGGGTTCTGGCAGGGGTTCTCATACGCTCGGCTCCATTGTCCGCAGAAGAGATAGAGGATCCCCTCCTTGCAGGTGTTCCTCCTGGGGTAGGGTATCGAGGCTGCGTTGTATGCAAAGCAGCTTTGATGACCTCTACAGGATAACCGCTCCAGAACTTGCCCTTCGACTGAATAGAGTGGTGAATACCGAAGTCCAAGGCCCCCATAAGGGCATATATACCCGTTTCGTTCTCATGTGATGCAGTCGGGCCCTCCTAGACTGTGTTAAATCTAAGTGGGTGATCTGTTTGACATACTTACTTCAAGAGTATAATGGACCTTCGCGTCCTTTCCATATCGCCGATGAGCCTCGGAGCGGAGCTTATTGACCACCGCAGAACGTCTCTGCTGAGCGGGATCTGGGCAATAATGTTTAACATTGATGGTATACCTTCCGCTGTCCTCTATGGTCTGAACATATATCACAGACCAATTCTGAGTTATGGGGCGTAACAGAGGAGCCAAAAGTTCGAGCTTGTCAGGTCGAAGGGCTTCCCATCAATATCGCATGACGGCAGTATGCTTATCTGGAGTGAATGCCTGTCGCTGAGTAGCTTCAGTAGGTGATCAAAGCTCTCTTGCGTTAGCTCACTCCGCTCCTCAATCTGACGCAGGCATTCATGCGCCTGCTGGTCCTTCTCCGCAGACTCAGGAGTTTTCAGACTCCCAGAGGGTGGCCTCTCAAGACCGCTGCGCGTCCTCATCTGCGGTAACATATCGGAGAACTGGGGATGGGAACGGTCTGGACTATCGAGAGGCGTATAAAACGGTGATGCGGAAAGAATGTATTGGGGAAATATGTTCAGATAACTTGCGGCGATTCCCATATCGAATGATGCTACGTCTGAGTAGGCCTATGCTGTTATAGACATGCTAATCATAATAAATGCACAGATGCTATATACCTTGTCAGTTTCCCAAGGATGACAGCAAACATCAGCACCCAGCCGTCAAAAGAGGGCTGTTTTGATCACGGACTGATAGATGGAGAGGACGCCAAGGCAGACTGCCGCGGCTACAAGGACAAGCTCTACGGATTCTGTTCTATTTTATCTGGGATTGGTTGGCCAATGTGAATGTTCTTGGTGAATCTCGGCTTCAATATATGCTTCTTGTATAGCGTGGTGGAGCGAGCATTCTGCGATGCGTTAATAAAACGGTGATGCTTCTGATTGCGGCAGTGAAGTGAGAAACCAGCTTTCTTAGTTACAACACAGGATTGGTTAGAGAAAGCTTGGCCGTTGGAACTTTGCTGTTAACTGTTAGCTGTTTGCTATTGTAGAACCGGGTACCTTGTCCCTTCACTTACAAGGATACTCTCGCATGTTAACCTGGCACTTCATATTTCAACGAAGTACGTACTTCAGTTTTCATAGCTAATAAGTGTTTGGTGATTTATCTGTTTTTGTCTCCTCACCGCAAGAATAAGTCGATGCAATGAAGCGGGCAGCCTGGCGCGGCATGCAAGTCGCCGGGTCTGAATGCGCAGAATCTCAAGACATGGCTTGTGAGAGGCGGATGTACGGGTAGGCCGTTACACTAAAGGCTTGAGAATGAAGATAAAGGTTAAGTTGGCGGGTGAGACTAGAGCACACGCCAATTCCAATTACTACAAGGTTGATCAACAGATGCTGGAGAATACCAGTCGCTCAGAGGTAGAAAGAGACGAAGTACAAAAGTCTCCGGGATAAGTCAATGGGATTGGGTGATCCGGCAAACGAGCCGACGCAAGGGGGTTGTGTGAAGCCACTGACAAACCACCACGCGGGATGGCTTAGGAATTTGAATCAACGAGAAAGAGGAATGACCTATGTGGCCGTGAAATGGGTAATATTATTTTATATGAGTAAAAAGACCAAAAGCTGGGTTGAAGCCTGATATAGCGTCTTTTATGGTAGACTAGCATACACTTAGAGGCCGCGAGAAGTCTCGATGCTCGTTTAGTAAGATGACAAGGGACGGGCTATCCTCATTACCGTTCTACTTAAGATAGATGTAATCACGCCACGAAATGATACAGTGACTTAATCTTTCTTCTCAAGATTTGGCCGGAGAGGCACGAGTTATCATGAAGAGTCCAATCATCCTGACGACAGTCCTGGGGGCTAGTGGTGATCTCTCACGGGCAGACCATGGAGCTATGAACCTGGATACTTGGTGTGTTACGTACCTGTCTACTTACCTTGTTCCTGTGGCAAATCCTGGTCAACTAACGGGGGCATCTTCTTTGCGACCGACTTTTGCGGGAAATAGTTCTGTACCTGTGACACGTAAGTGACCTGAGCTAGGTAGCTCAGGATTGGACTGACTGTGTAACAGAAACAGAGCCCTAGAGCGCGTTGACGTCTGATACGTCGGTTATCGCTTCTGGTGTATCTTCAAGCGCGGAGATTGAAACGACGGAAGCTCAATCGGGCTCAGAAACAGTGTCATTCGATTCAACGACTGGAACCCTGACCGACCAGATCACCACCTCATCAGGATCCATCGTGAGCAGCGATGCCCTCACCACCTCAACAGGGACAATTGAACCACCAGGTCGCTCCGTCATCTTCCTCATATCTGCTCCCAACACCCGCAAACGCCAAAACACAGACAAGGGCTTCGTCGGAAACAACAACCCATCGGTCTGCACTTTTGCTCAAAGCTTCAACCTCGCTGAAGAGCAGCTCTTCATAGGAGGAGTACCGTTCTTTTACGACGGCGAAGATTACAAGGAGCTTGTTGCGGGTCCTGCGCCTCCGGAAGGTTCTGTTACGAGACTCTTCACTACAGCTGGTCGGTCGCTGCAGGTGGATTTGCCTGGTGGTGATGTAGGCTTCTGCCAGGCGAGTGATGGGAGTGTTTATGTGACTTTTACCAGTCGACCGGCTGGGTGTGAGGTTGTGACTTTGGAAGTTTATGATGGTAAGTCGAGTTTGCGACGTGTTGCAACGTTGATGCTGATTTGTGATTAGAGAGACAGTGTCAGAATGGGAGACTTGTTGGTCTTGACACGACCACAAGCGCGATTGTGACCGCGACTTCTGAAGACATCAGTTCTAGAAGTATCACTAGTGTCGAAAGTTCTGCGACAACAGAGACTTCATCTAGTTCTGAAAGCATCGTGGCGTCAAGCAGTGTCGCTCAGACCAAATCTGTTGAGCCAATCTCGCAAACAACTGAGTCCGAGGCTACCACGGCAGCTTCTCTCAGCGCGACCGAGTCTACCGCAATCCGTTCAACAACCAGCATTGCCCTGTCGGAAGTTTCTACAATATCACCGGAATCATCTTCGGTTCTTGAAGAATCCACAACCGATGAGGTGTTTCCAAGTATCGCGCCTTCGTCCCCAAGCACATCCACGGAGGCAGAAGAGTCAACTTCAACGGAGTTAATGCCGGAGGCTTCATCAGAGACAACGGAGGCCGCTGAAAGTAGCTCCGAGGAGAGTACCTCAGCTGTCATGGCTGAAACTACGACTGAAGCTGAGCAGTTCACTACAGAGACTACTACCGTCGTGGAAGAGATCACCACTGAGAACGAAACTACTGTAGAGGCTGAAACTACGACGGAAGATACAACGACTGTTGTTTTGACTACTGAAGAGAGCTCAACTGCTGAAGAGACGACCACCGAAGAACTTACAACCATCGAGTCAACAATTGACGCTCCAACAACAACGACAACACAACCGCCGCCCTAATCTGCACTGACGTAAACTACACATCGCTCCACCGCAGAAAGCTACATGAGTGCATAGAAGCATACTCTGTTATTTTGGGTGCGCGGTCATAGAGTTCCTCCAGAGCTTGGGATTCTGTTCTTTGTTCAATGCTTCTTCTGGGTCACCTCCCACTACTGATTGCGACATTGTGCCCATGCAGCCTTAGAGGGGATGATTGACAGGGGTTCGGACGTTGGATTGTGGGGTTGATTGACAGGGGAAATACTCTTCTTGCTGTGAACAGCAATGTACATCTATAGCTTTGCTCTTTACTTTTGCTACGACTACAGCTCAGCTCAATATACCTAACTACATCGTATTACCTAAATACTGTTTCTTGAACCATTCTCTCTTCTAACCCCCCCAAAATGTCGAATCCGATTACCAAGCGACGAGCCGCGCGGTTCATCGCCAAACCCTCCGATTCGCCTAACCCATGATGGACTGAAACTCCGCTACCAAAGTCCGCTTATTCCTTATTAATCCACCAACATGGAATCTATGATGTCGACCGATCGCCCGAAATATCCGAAATGATATACTTTCTCCCTCTTGTTTCCTTTGTTCATACCCTCTCTTACCTGTTAGCGAACATCTTGAGTCTAGCTTCCAGTCGCCAATGAACGCGACACCACCATAATCATGCCGCCAGCACAATCCTCCCCCGATGATCCAACCGACCGACGTCCCGATGTCAGCTACGGCTCCTTTCCGTCTGACACTCCCCCCCAGCCCTCAAAGCCAACACAACCTTCCACACGCGCCCTGGCCCCCGATCTCCTCCGCGGCCTCCTCATGCTGCTCATGGCAATGGACCACATGGCCCTCGCCCTGAACACCTGGGCCCACGGCACAGGCCGCGAGACAGAAATGGACGGCGTGCCCATAAAGCGCTGGAACCGCACGCCCGCCTATATAATCCGAACGCTAACGCATCTCTGCGCACCGGGGTTCACAATGTTGCTGGGAATAGGCGTGGTGTACCTTGGCCGATCGCGGAAGAAGCTGGGCTGGTCGAGTGGCCGTATTGCGCGGTACTTCTTCATAAGGGCTTTTGTTCTCACGGCTGTGAATGTGGTGCTGGGATGGGTTATCACGGTGGGAAAAGTGTGGTTTATGAATTTTGTGCTGTTTTCGCTGGCGGTGGATTATTTGCTCGCGGGATTGCTTTGGGTTGCTATGGACTTTACGGAGCCGTGGCTTGCGAAGCAAATTCCTAGTAAATCCTCGGACGAAAGTGAAGCGCTCCTCGGAGGAAGCGAGTCTTCGAATTTTGGAGAAACTGTCTCATGGCACGTACACAATGCGCTGCTTGCGGTGTTGGGTGTAGTGACGATTTGGTGGAATATCTGGCTCTCACCTACACACAGCCACTGCACCGTTGACGACCATTCATCTTCTCTGACAATTCTCTCAGCTGGTCAGCCTGGCGCAATAGACAGTCCCGCTATTTCTCACAATCCCTGGTTCGGAATCTGGTTCTGGACCACCTTGACGGAGCGCGTTCAATCAGTATTCCCACCCATGGCCTGGGTATCGTTCGCGATACTAGGACTCTTATACGCGCGCATCGACGTAGCGCGAACGTGGAACTCTCGTGTCGCAGCGCTGTGCAATACCGCCGCTGGAATATTCTTCCTCATAATCTTTGTCCTCACACGTGTGCTACACTTTGGAAATCTCTCCGAGGGCTGTCTGCAAACACCCGAGCACATCACTCATCCCGACCAGAACCAATACCTCGTCTCAGTGCAGTCTTTCTTCTACATAATGAAGTACCCCCCCGACGTTGCTTTCTGGGCCTTCACCTTGGCCGGCAACCTATTGCTACTAGCTGTTTTCGGTGGTATTCCTACCAGTGCTGCTAAGCGCTTCACGATGCTATTGGACTTTGGTAGAGCGGCATTGTTCTTCTACCTTGCGCATTTGTTCTTTGTCTTCATTTTTGGTGGAGTCATGGTTGGTTGGTTTGGCCATGAAACTGAGAACCATGGACAGATGGATCCGGACTCCAAGCGAGGCATTGACAATGTTTTTGCGTACCTTGCTATTTGGGGCCTGTCGATGTTGTTGCTGTGGCCTTTGGTGAGGTGGTATGGTAGATTCAAGGCCACCAAGCCAGCTGACTCCATCTGGAGATTTTTCTAGACCTCTCTGTATAATTACTGCTGTAAAAACATGATAGACTCTGTGTAAAACGAATTGAAGATCAATTATCATAAATAAGCAAATGAACCACATTATCTGGTACATGCTGTCAGTCCGTCATCCACCAGTCATCGGCTTGCCGTGTTATCCCTAACAGCTAGAGATCTAGAAATCGGACAGAAATTTATGGATTCCTCGAAGAATTCCCTTGTTCCGTCCCGACTCCTCACGCTCATCGTTACTTCGACTAGATCTATCACTTACATCCTCACGCGTCTCAGTGCTCCGAGACCTCCGCGACCGAGATCGACGACGATGATGTGATAGCTTGTCATGGTCCTTGTGATGAGTAATGCCATCTTTCAGACTCCTCAAACTCTTGCCAAAGTGCTTGAGATTGTACAGATCGCTGATGAGCTGCTCGACCCCATCTTGAGTTAGAAGCGCCTCCGTCTGGTCACGAGGAGCATGCATGTTCTCCTGGATCGTCTTGACTAGCTCGAGATGTCTATCTCTGTCATCCGTTAGACCCTTGAGCTTTCTCTTGTTCACATCGACGTTCATTCTGTTGTCCTTCCCGTACTGGATCTTGCCTGTCTCAATCTTGATGAGCTGGTCGTAATACTTTTCAGTGGCATCATTGAAGACATTGGCGGAATGCTCTCTCAGATACGCCACAAACTGCGCAGTGGCCTTTCGTAGCTGTTTCTGTTCACTTCTGTATTCCCTCCCAAGCTGTTGAAATCGCTCTATACCCTCTTGCCGTAGAGCCATATCGCTTGCGTTGTCCTGGAGGCGTCGTTCAATGTCTTTATCCTTGACCCTGACCTTGCTCTCGGTCAGTTCATAGAAGAAATGCATGTGCTCCTGCCAACTATGCTTGCAACTTCTACAACTCTTGTCTTTGGTCTCCTTGAAAGCCTTGCATTTGATGAGTTCTGGATGGCCCACACACTCCTCGGTTACACCTGGTAGCCTGCAATCTTCGTGGCAGATTGACCTGTAGAACGTGACAACCTCGCCGCTGGAATTGGACTTGAACTCGCAGCAACGCTTGTTCTTGCAGACAGTCCGAGGCTTATCGAGCTTTGTGGGAACAACCTTGATCCTTTCCAGATGGAGTTTCTTTCGTAGTTCATCTCCAGTCAGGCGCATATCATTCAACTCTGCCATCTTGTCTTCCAGAAGGCTCAAATTCTTTCTGATCACCTGGGAAACCTCAACCATGGGAATCATCAAATGGCCAAGCGCTTCACGTGCGCCTTCAATGGTGAGCGTTTGCCTGATCTCATGTGGTTTGAGGTTGTCTATATAGGACAGTAGCCTCAAGGTTTCTGCTCTCGATCTGTTCCAACTTTCACGGGAACTTCCCTCATCCTGGCCCCTGATACCTTGAAAGTACGCAGCCAGGTAATGGAAGCTTTTTGCATCAAAACTGTACGAGTTTGCGTGGCTTACTGTTAGGTCAACAGTTGTGTTGCCTTTCAGGAAGCGTTGAAGCGGCCCGAGAGCATCTCCTGGAGCATAATTGGAGATGAGGGTATGTGTGAATCCAAAGACGACGTTTGCAACAGCGCTGCGATGGAGATGGGACAATAGCTCCTCAAAGCAAAAATGAATTGTGGGGGTCAGGCGTGCTTCGTTGGTCTTGACTAGGATCAATATCCCATGAAGCTCTTCATATCTTTTCAGATTGTTCATGATGTCCTTGATGTTCTTGTTGTCTATTTCAGGACCTCGAGTGTCGCCAATACCTGGAGTATCGATTATGCGGTATTTGGTATTGTTATATGTCACTCTGTAAACCGATGTCTTCTGTGTAGCTGAATCACCAGTGGTACCATCGTGTTCGTCATCTCCAGAGCCAACGCGGATCGTCCGGTTCTCGAGTTCCTGATCTGGGTCTGACGAATCCCAGTGACTGGCTGAAAAGGAACAAGGGACCTTGTACTCTAGTTTTCGGGCTGACTTCGCCTCCTCAAAACTCTCAAATGCCAAGAAATTGACGAAGGAATTGATGAAAGTTGACTTGCCAACGCCAGTCTGCCCCAGAACCAGGATGTTGCGACAATCAGGTCGCTCTGGTACTGTTAAGAGTTGGTAAAGTTCATCCGAGCGGTATCGATCGAAACCACGTCCGTGACTATCGCTATTGCATTTGAAGTCCCAAGAGTCGTAAGCGGCTGAACCACAATCGCAGTAGATGTAGTTAGTCACCTTCGCAAACTCAAGAGGAGTATCGCAATTGACGCAGGCCCATTCGCAACTCGAGTGAGAGTCACAAGATCTTCCAGGACAGGGGATCCTGACTGGACGGAGCTCGGCTGGTCTTTGTGTCTCAAAATCCATCTCGTCCGGATCGCAACGAGCGATACACCTTTGTGGTCGTTGCTGGTGCTCTGCCTGTCTGGTAGGAGGCCTGAGTTCTGCTGGTGCATCCCGATACTCCGAAACTTCAATCACTGGCTTCGGCATCGTTCGTATTGGCCCAAAGACTGGGGCCTCCAACTCTCTGTACTCAGAGGGGGCATCGCAATCGACTATAAACACCTGGTTCTTGTTCTGGGGGCTGTGAAGGAACTCCCTCAGAGCTGTACACTGATCATTCCATGAACTTGAGCTTTTAAGCACGGCATTATTGAAGAGGAATTGATATGGGGGAGGATCGTGAGATAGAGTGCGTTCGTTGATGCAAGCGCCGTTGAAACCGATATATGTCGCTCCGCTGTTGAGACATTGCTCGATGAATCTGAGCTTGTCGCTTTGCTGACCAGCGATCATAGAGATCTGCCGGGCAGATGACGCGTGATCCGCAATCAAGTAATCGAGGCGATGTTCATGCTCTGTTTCATCTCTGATGCCTAGTATAATCCTTTGTAGAGTCATCTGGAGATCTTTCCGGAATGTTTCAAGCCGAGTAATTGCTGCATCGACTTCTTCGATGTGGTCTCTTGCAAGATATTGTTCCCGACCCACCAGCGAGTGCCTGTACTCCTCGAGTTTCTCCTTACAAGCATTCCAATCATCAAAAAGAACAAATAAAGGATCAACATTGGTGACAGCTCTCAGGGGATGTTGAGGGCTGGGAACAACCCCCCCGCCAGGCATGAGATGACGGAGCATGTATATGGGAAGCAAAGTATACTCTATCGGGTACCCTGCACCGCCAATAGTGTGTGTAATTTGCTGCGGACCGGTTTGCACAAACCTACACATCACAGGCAGTGTCTCCGTGCAAATGCCATAATCACGTTGGATATCTGTATAGAGCATGAACTCATAGTCGAGTTCAAGTCGATGACTTAGGGAATCGTCTCCGCAGTCTACCGAGTAAATGGACCTGGCAATGTCGTCCAGTTCTGCCAAGTCTCTCTGAAAGGCAACTTCTAAGGATCCTCGTTGGCTTGCATCGTCTATGTGATGCTTCATTGTCATGATGCTTTGTAGCCCCCACCGAATGCCGGTGACCACATGGGTACTGCGACCATCGGCCGGAAGGAAGATTCCAGAGGCCACTCCGCTTCTATACGCACTCTGATGGAGATTGAGGACATCTTCATAGGTGTTGAAGAAACTCCGGTTAACACCATAGAGTATATCACCATCCAATGTGCTGTCTTTCAGAAAGTTGGCAGATCCTTTGAGGTCAATTAAACCGGATAGGATGCTTGCTGCAAGGTTGCCATCGATGCGCATGGCGCTGAACCGACTTGCATGACCAGAGCCTTGATGTATTCCACTCTGGCGCTGATGAGAGGGCAGACAAGAACTTCGCAAGACAGTTCCTTGTGGTGGATTTGGCGGCAAGACAGAAGAAGAAAGGAATTGGTCAACTCTTGCATCGTAAAGTCTGCCAATAGCAACCTTCTGGCCAAGCGCAGGTCTGATAATCTCAGCCATCTCGCCTCAAGTAAAGATGAAAGAATGCTGGGGTGAGTTGCTTGCACCAGAAGAGTATAAGAGTGCTTGAAGGCATGAGGAGAACCTCACATCGTCTCCCCAGCAGCATAAATACCTCGATGGGGTCAAATTATTTGGCGGACTGGCCCGCCAACAACCCCCCTCAGATGAGTCTGCCCAAAGGACGAGGCACCCTGACGACTGTTGCGTGCAACATGACTACTGGAAGCCCGCTTGCCAGAAGGATACACCAAATTCCCTGCCACACCGTTGGGCGTTGCACCACGACTGGTGTTTGTCACCGAGATAAGGCCTTGTCACAGGCTCCGAGCAGGAGGCCGCTATTGGGTCCTCGGCCATCGAGGCAAAGCAAGGCGATCAAGACGGACCTGGCTAGGCTTCTCGCATGCTTCAGGAACTTTGAGGTCGACAGCATACGGGTTGAAAGGCATTACACGGCGCTGCAGTTTTGAGATTGTGATAGAGGATCATGACTCACGACGAGTGTCGGTTTCCACGACATGAGGCCAACCTGACTGGCGCCGGAGGGTTCATTGAACATTGGTGGTATATGGAAGGTGATACTCTATCAGGCAGACGTGAAAGCATCCAGGCTGTCTTGCAAATTTACAAACGCGTGAATTGCGACCCGTGACTTTTGTTTGAGAATAGCGCATGGCTCCATGATTCTGTGGCAGCCGAGCTGGTTTGAGGAGATCGACGAGACTCTGGAATTAGCCCCGACGCACAAGTAGGAGTGACTGCCCTTTGCTGGTTGTACGTCAGACACAAACCATGGAAGAGCTGGTATAGAGTCCAGTTCCTGTAGTCGTCCAACGCAGGTGCTGAAGGGTTTGGAAGTTGCCCAACAGATTGGCGCTCTTCATCGGATCGGGTGAGTACAGGCTTGGGCGGCCAAGTCAATACCAAAAAAGGCAAAACTTAAGTTCTAGTTCATGTTGAGGGATCATCAGGTGCCCAGTATCCAAGAGGCCAGTGTTGTTTGTGTCGGCACCTCGCATCGTTTGTTGTCGACTCGCTTCCAAGTTGAGCACAGGCAGGATAGAGAAGGGCCATTACGCCATCGAGGACAACAATGAGCCTTCTTCACTTACCTCATGAATGCTAGGTATACAGCAAACGCCCAAAAGTTAACGTTAGCAATCTTGAGTACTTTCCTTTTTCCATTCACTGTGTACCTGCACTGAACTTGACCAGACCATGTCATCATGAGTGCATTCGTGAAACCTTTCATCACTTCCATCCTCTTCTTGGCCAAACAGACGATATTGGAATAGCTCCAAGTTTCAAACTCCTCTCTTCATCACAGGAATATTGTCAGTTGGCACTTCTACCTCGCGGGCGCCGTTGAAGCCATCATTTGGCTTTTATCTACCGTGGTGCACCACCCAACGGCAGCGATCAGCTGAGTGACGTGAAGGCTCAAAGGCAGACTCCTCATTTTCTACACAACGTACAGAGCCAAAACCCCTCCAAGTGCCCCTACACGATTAACCACATCAACTTCTATCTCTTGCAACCGGGCAGTCTCCCCGTCCGTAGGTGCATGCCCGTCGATCATGTCCCAACCAGATGAGTCAGCAATTTCCCCAGCGACCGACTTCGGCCGCGAATAGCCACACAAAACGACAAACCCCCACACCAACGTCAATTCGATCAAGGATTATTTTGTCGCATCTGAAATCCAAGCCCGCCAACAATCCCTTCATCACGACCCCTCAACCGCCCCTACTACTCCCTACAGTGGTCAATTGGGCTCGCCCCCTATCGGAATCATGCTGTCCGCTACCTCCTCCGCCCTGCGCACCAGCGCCCGCCGCGTTGCCCCCCGAGCCGCCGCCCTCTCGACCCTCGTTGCGCCCGTGCCCAAGATCTCCCTCGGCCGAAGCTTCACTGTCGCACAGGCTCGATGCCTCTCTTCTACCGGTCGTCTGTCCTACGCTATCCAGACCAACCCCAACCCTCCTCTGGGTATGAAGAATGCTTCCAATGACTCTCCCTCGAGAATTGGCCTCATTGGAGCCCGCGGATACACTGGCCAGGCTCTTATCGATCTTCTGAACGAGCACCCCATGATGGATCTCCGACATGTTTCTTCCCGCGAACTCCAGGGCCAGGAGTTGAAGGGATACAGCAAGCGCAAGATCATCTATGAGAGTCTGTCCCCTGAGGAGGTTGCCCAGCTCGATAAGGATGGCAAGGTCGATGCTTGGATTCTGGCGCTCCCCAATGCTGTCTGCCAGCCCTTCGTTGAGGCTCTCGGCGACAGCAAGAGCCTGATTGTCGATCTCTCCGCCGATTACCGTTTTGACGAAGACCAAAAGACATGGAAGTACGGCCTTTGCGAGCTTCAGCCCAGAAGCCAGCTTGCCACAGCTACAAGAATCTCCAACCCTGGCTGCTATGCTACTGGCTCTCAGCTTGCTTTGGCTCCTATTGTTGAGCATCTCGGTGGCATTCCCAGCATTTTCGGTGTCAGTGGTTACAGCGGAGCTGGTATGTCATAACCCGTGCGGACGTCACGTCTTGCGCGCAGTATAATCGGGGCTCGGAAGGCTAACAGTTGAGCAGGTACCAAGCCATCTCCTAAGAACGATACCAACAACCTCAAGGACAACCTATTGCCCTGTAAGTGCAAAGAAAGAGGGCGTGAGAGATATAAATCTGACTTGCAAAGACTCCCTCACAGGCCACATCCACGAGCGAGAGATTAGCCACCACCTCGGTACACCCGCTGCTTTCATGCCCCATGTGTAAGCCTGCTACTTCACCCACTACGTCACTAAAGACTGACAAATACAGCGCCTCCTGGTTCCGCGGTATTCACCTGACTGTCAACATTCCCCTGAACAAGGAGATGACATCTCGTGATATCCGCCAGATCTACCAGGACCGATACGCCGGCGAGAAGCTCGTCAAGGTTGTCGGTGAAGCTCCGTACGTACCCCCAAGCGCTGTGGTATCGCATGAACTAACGTAGTCAAAGTGTTGTCAAGGCCATCCAGGACAAGCACCACGTTGAGATTGGTGGCTTTGCTGTCGACAGCACCGGCAAGCGCGTCGTCGTGTAAGTCTCTCCAACCCAGATCCAATACATCCACTAACTTGTTAAAGATGCGCCACCATCGACAACCTCCACAAGGGTGCCGCCACACAATGCCTCCGTAAGTTCTTCACCCAGCTCAGGCACCACCTTTCTGACAACCTCGCAGAGAACATGAACCTCGCGCTCGGATATGACGAATACCAGGGAATCCCCATCTAAGCCACCAACACCACGGCGCATTTGTCGCTCCGATATCCACCATAGAAACCAAGTTCAACACTCCACAGAGCAAGGGACGCGCCAATCCTGAAGCGGTCCAAGCAAAGTATTACATATCTGTACCGAACTACAGCCATCACATGCTACACCAGTTGCGGAGAAGAGGAAAGCAAGCATATTTAGAACATGTCGCGTCTGGGGAAGAAGACATTATTTTGTTATGATACAAATGCAATTCTAGATAGAGGCTGAATGATGATTTTACAGGTGCCTTTCCTGAACTCCGCGTGTCTGATCCCGATAAATGAAAGTCTAGATAAAATACATGATTGTAAGAGAAACATAGTGATACATAGTGAGAGTGGGTTATGTGCTCTTGGACTTCTTGTCATCAGGTTTCTTGTCGTCCTTGGAGCCCTTCTTCTTATCATCCTTCACCTTGGGTGTCTTGGTCGCATCATCGCTGCTCTTCGTCTTGGTGGTCTTAACCTTGGTAGTCTTGGTGGTCTTCTTAACATCGTCATCCCCAGAGTGCTTCGACTTGGTAGTCTTTTTAGCATCATCGCTAGTCTTCGTCTTGGTCGTCTTCACCTTGGTAGTCTTGGTAGTCTTCTTATCGTCGTCATCACCAGAGTGTCTAGACTTGGTAGTCTTTTTCGCAGCGTCGCTTGTCTTTGTTTTGGTGCTGTCTTCTTTCTTGGTCTTGGTTGTCTTCTTGTCGTCGTCCTTGTTCTTGCCGTTTTGCTTCTTGTTGTTTGTCTTGAAGTACTTGGTCTCATCCTCCTCCTCCCCATCATCGCTGCCGGAGGTTTCTCCCTTCTTCAGAGTGCCGACCTTTGTGGCTGGGCGAGTGAAGATGGTAACTTCGGGGTCACCTTCGACACTATCATCGTCACCATCGTCACTGTCATCGTCATCGCGCCTGTCAAGGCCGCGGCGCGATGTACCACCGGTCTTGGGGTTGATGAAGCCAGCGACGACAGCGTTTGACTTTGTACCTGAGGAAGAAGAACCAGCGGGTGAGAACTTGATCTTAGTGTCGGCGGCGTTCTTGTTGCCAGTCTTATCATCTGGAAGAAGAGCATAGCCAGCCTTGGGTGCACCGCCAGGAGGAAGAACCCAAGCTTCAGCACCCATGATGCCGCTGAGGCAGACTGTCAAAGCGAAAACAGGCTTCATTTTGAAGGTTTAAATGAAATGACGTAGAGAGATAGGGAATAGAGCGAGTGTGTTTGAGTTGAAGTGTTTGTTGAACTGATTAGATCATAACCTTGTGAGACATCAACCAGTACTTATACGCCAGCCGAAGGCACGATGCAGTGAGATCTTGGCAATGAATTGATCATCCTTTGGGAAAAGTTAATCACCAATGCAGGAACGCTGATCAGGGCTGGGACCTAGCATGAAGCCTGTCCGATAAAACACGGTACCTTATTTGGTCTTGGCCGCAAGAGTCTAGCCACAGGTGATCCGGGCTATCAAATGCCTAAGAGCCCAGGAATGTGAATAGTTTACATACCAACTATGTATGTGGCGCGGGTCTGGGGTTAGTAGACAATGACAGTTAACTCTATTCAATGGCCGATCAGCGCCATGTAGACATTCCTTTAACCATTTTGACCGTTCCTGGAGTCTATTTACTCAATTATTTGCATTGTTTTAACGAGGCCTCGATTAGGTTGGCCTCTTCCGATCCGCCACCATGAGCGAGTTGAGAGTTACGTTCCTGGGCTCTCAGGGTCTGGAATGTTAAGGACCACGCGGGGATTTTCGTGCGATGAGAGGATCTGGAACAGGATTTCAGATTGGGGATGACAGGTGGATTATTAATGAGACAGAAAGCCTTGTTACACGTGGGGGAAGCTTGGTGTTGTGTTATTCCAAGTAAGGGACCAGACGGGAGTGGCCGGAGTGTCTCTTCAGTGCGCAATCGAATTGCTTGGAACTATTAAGTACGAGGGATTCAGAGACCCTGAGAGGCGATCAATTCCCGCCAGATGGCGTAGAAAACACTCGGAAAGCAAGCGACTTACAAGGACAGCTGTTTTGTGCTAGCAGTCCTGCATATTATTTGGCGGAGGCAATTTTGTGGAAGGCCCATCTTGAACTCGTCCATATCAAGGACTGACGTGCATGATAATCTGACTTGAGATTGTATCTATGGAGCGGTAATCGAAAGTCATTTGTAGAATGCGGTATGCCTTGCGGCCTGCGATCCGGACAAATTGTGGGATGTTGGCGCTCTCATGGCCTCAATTTGGGCCAACATCACAGCGCGGGCAATGAAGATTAGTTACCAGCGGTTACATCTCGATTGTAATTGATGCAGATGAGTGAATGGTGTGAGTGGTCGCAAACATGCAGGAGGCCTTCCATGCTGCCATCAGAATAAAACAGAGCCTCGTCTGACCAAACCCATTAGCATCATCTCCTCCTTACATCAACACCACCGACGCAGCAAGCAACTTCATCAAAATGAATCCACTCACCTCAATCCTCTCCTGTCTTACCGGCCAAAGCGCTCCAGCTGAACCATCTCTTCAGGTCAGCGAGATCAACACAGACTCAAAGCTCATCACCGCTCAACCACTCCTCTACTCTGACGACGCAGCCTCCCAATTCGTAACCATTCTACAAACCCACACCGGCACCCAAGCTCAACTTCATCATCATCTCAAACAGGTAGTTTCAACTACAGGCTGGACATCAAGCCTCGCCGAAGCCATCGAGCGCAAGATCGAGAAGCTCTTAAAAGATGGCGCAGAGCTCGCCAAGCCCATGGCTGAAGCCGTAGAGAGAGCTACAAACACCGCTTGGGAGTTTGCGAAAGAACATCCTGTTTACGCTGGGCTGATCGCAGCTGGTACCATTGTTGCTATCGGTGTTTTGGTGGAGTTTGAGCTCATTTGGGTGTTGAGAGCTCTGGGATTCGATGAGATTGGGCCGAGAGTTGGCAAGTCATTTTACTCGTGACTGTGGTAAGATTGAAAGCTAACGATTCTCAGGGAGTTTTGCGGCGAGATGGATGAGTAGCCTTGAGAAGGTGCCCAAGGGATCGATTTACTCGTATCTTCAGAGGCTGGGGATGAAGATTGCTAAGTGAAGTCGGGGATGGAGATGGAGACAATAGAGTACCTAATACCCGTGACTGCCAGGTCGGTTTAGCGGAGGCATTTACTTTTACTTATCAGTTAATGAGACAGACAGTCATTTCCATGTAAGCGACATCTGGTATTCAATTCATTGGCTATGCTGAGAATATGGCTGTGATGACGTCGATAAGCTTATTCTTTAGGCTTCATGTCAACTGTCAACCATGCTTCGTCCAGTCACTTTCAAAATGTTCCAATTACCCCGAAAGCAGTCGTAAATGATGCATAAGCGCCCTCCAAAGATCAAACCCCGGACATTCACACCCGAAGATCGGCGAGAGGCATTATCACGACATTATCCCCCCTCGCCCCCTCCAAATTTACCCCGCCATTCAAAAGAACCCCTCCCCCTCCCCCACGTCTCCAAGTGCAACGTTGGGCTTGACCCGAGGTCTACAGGAAAAGTGTTTACATCATAAATATCATGTAAATAGTCCTATTCTCCCTCATCAACTTCGTATTCTTTTCTGTATTGCTCGTTGCTCTGCGTATTGCTGCCATGCCTCTGCCTACGTCGTCGATTTATGAGCTGCCTTCGGCTGGCTTCACTGGCTTTCCCTCGCGGAGGAGTGTTGTCCATAGCACGGAGGGTATTGTAGCTGCGCCGCAACCTCATGCTGCTAACTGTGGTCTTGAGATTCTGAGGGCTGGTGGTAATGCAGCTGTAAGTCGATGTTCTTTACCCATGGTTCAGCAGCTAATAGACATCAGGACGCAGCTGTCGCAGTTGGTATGATTATTGGACGACAACCGTGAACAAGGATTGAGACGCTAACATTAAATAGCTGCCGGTCTGAATGTCACAGAGCCTGTGTCCACCGGCATCGGTGGTGACATGTTCCTCCTCTACTTTGACGCCGCCACAAAACAAGTCAAAAGCCTCAACGGCTCCGGCCGCTCAGGCTCAAAGCAGACCCTCGAGAACGTCCGCAATAGCCTCAATATCCCCGAAGGCAAAGTTGGCGAAATCCCAACTCATCACGTCCACGCTGCTACTGTTCCCGGCGCTGCAGCCGGCTGGGTCGATACTGTTGAGCGATTCGGCAGCGGAAAAGTCAGCTTGAGCCAGATCCTCGGACCGGCTATCAAACTAGCTGAGAATGGGTTCCCTCTTACTGAAATCGCATCTCACTCTGTAAGTATTGTTTCTGTGAGTGTAGGATTTGGACTGACTTGGGATAGTGGCAAGCTCAGGAGAAGCTTCTTCGTGATGCATCGCCCAACTTTGCAGAGATGCTGAAGAAAGACCCCGCCGCGCAAGATGGTGTCAGAGCACCCCGTCCAGGTGAAGTCTTCAAGAATCCTACTCTCGCCCAGACATTCAGAACTTTGGCGACGGAGGGTAAGAAGGGTTTTTATACCGGCCGTATCGCAGAGGAGATCGTAAAGGTGGTACAAGACCTAGGAGGGTATCTCGAGCTCGACGACTTGAAGCATCATCTTGAAACCGGCACTCAAAACACGGAACCCATCTCTGTTAAGTTCCGCGGTCAGGGCCTCACAGACAAGGATCCCAACGGCGGTGTTGAGCTCTGGGAACATCCCCCCAATGGCCAGGGTATCGTCGCCCTAATGGCGCTGGGCATAATCGAACAGCTCGAGAAACAGGGAAAGATTCCAAGATTCGCACCAGAAGATCATAATTCAACGGCCTATCTACACGCTATTATCGAAGCGCTACGTCTCGGTTTCACAGATGCAAGTTGGTACGTCACGGACCCGGACACCACCAAAGTTCCCACTGCGGGCATGATCTCACCCTCATATCTCGCCGAACGCGCCAAGATCTTCTCTGCTTCAAAAGCCCACGATGGCGTGCAGCCCGGAAACCCTGATTTCGTATCTCCTGCTCTTCAAAGTAGCGATACAGTTTATTTCACTGTTACCGACTCGGCTGGTAACGCTGCTTCGTTTATCAACTCCAACTACGCTGGCTTTGGAACGGCAATTATTCCTAAGGGCTGTGGCTTCACACTGCAGAATCGCGGTGCGAATTTCTCGCTGGATGAGAAGCATCCTAACAAGCTTGAGCCGAGAAAGCGACCTTATCACACGATCATTCCCGGCATGGCGACCAATATCAGCGATGGATCCCTCCATTCCACATTCGGTGTAATGGGCGGGTTCAACCAACCCCAAGGGACGATCCAAGTTTTACTCAACCAAGTTCTATTCGGCCTGAATCCTCAACAGGCTCTTGATGCACCACGAATCTGCATTGGAGCCGGTATGCCAGACGAGGGCAACGTGCTGGATTGGACTGTTCATGTGGAGGAGGGTATTTCTGAAAAGACCGTTGAGGAGCTGGAGAAGTTGGGCCATAACGTCGTAGTGCTCAAGGGGTGGAAAAGAGCAATGTTTGGGCGTGGGCAGATTATTAGATATACTGTTGATCCGGATGGAACGCCGGTTTGGTCCGCTGGTAGTGACCCTAGGGCTGATGGTGCAGCATATCCTCAGTAAATACTTCTCGGTCACAAAAGCAAGACACTTCATTGCCATGATCCAATGCTAGAAGTCACTGCTACTAAGGGTTTCTGTCTAAAAGATCGTAATCCGTTTCCTTTCCATGTTGGAAGGGTCAAGGTCTCCCGATTCGTCAGTGTACTTGCTCAGATCTCCGGACATCGGAGGCATAAGAGGTTGTGTTGTGAGATTATAGCAAAGGACTGGTCCAACAATCCTGTATCCTCCCGAATCTCTTCTCAATAGAAAGGGCTCAGATGAGCCGCAGAGGACCCAAAGTTTATCATCTTGTTGTACTGGAAATCTAGCCCCGAACAAAAAGTTATTTCTACCAGCAAAGATCTTTTGATCGCCAGTGTCAAAGCCCGAATCTAGGAATACAGCCCACACTTGTAACGCAGTAGTCCTTAACCCAGAGTGTACTGGATGTGGTACCTGGACGAATGACGCATCGGCGTACCCTACTTTGATATAGTGGGCAACGAACTTGTTACCATTCCAGTCCTTATTTGTCGTGTACAGCATAGGCTCAAGGGGATTGTTAACTTTGGTCCAGTCAACGACCCATGAGGGTAGCAAGTCCCCCTGGCCAGAAGATGAGGGATCGCCGCGGCACAGGTATGACAGGACGTCCAGGCTATCCTCGAATGTTATGATACGCTTCATTGTTTCCACCAGAAGAGTTTCAATGCTGTTTTTGGATGAATATTCCGGTACTATTGCATAGCCAGGATGCGCGAGTCCGATCATAGAGTAGATCCGATCTCGTTCGTCAGAAGATTGACTGTTTTGCGTGTATACCAAAAGCCTTTTAAGGATAAAGTTTCGATACCATTCTTTTTTTGCGAGAAAGACACTGAGGACCTTGGAAATCGAGTGTGAAATATGAGCTCGCGTAGCCCCTGCACGCTTGAGCCTTTTCTTGACGTATGTCCCGCGGTATTTGTTTGGTTCCAAGAGTATCTCCAGCGTCGCTAAGCAGAGATCGCAAATCAGCCTCAGCATATCTGGGTAGCCTATTGAGTGCAGTCCATAGAGGAACGTCGCTCGGGAAGACACCATGAACTCTTGGAAGACCCATGCTCTTCCCCACCATGGACTGCCCAGGACTTTGCAGAATTCGATCCAACCGTCCACAAACCCAGGCTGGCTCAGGCATTGCCGCATCTTCTGCTGAAACGAAAAGTTTGCCTCAGGGCCCCGGGAACGTCGCTGGTGTTCTGGCGGAAACATGGCATCGAGAAACAAACCTTCTCCAATGAATCGTTCCAGTTGCACAAGCCAGCACATCCCGTCGCCTTGCGTCTCAGCGACAGATAAACAGATAAGAGTCTCACTTGCACTCTCATAAATAGCCCTCATGAACCCAACTTGATGAGATCGCTCCGCCAGATTAGCTTGGTTGATACATATCTGATCCACCCACAGGAACAAATCCCGATGATACTTATGCGTCTTCCAATAGTGGCGAACTGTCTTCAAGGCGTGATGCAGGTTGGCAAAGACATTGCATCTTTCTCCATTGACGATGATGAGTTTAGTATTGCGTGCATCACCTGCGCAGTATGATAATGCAAGATATTGCTTATGCACGTCAGCGAGTTTCACGCCGGGTAATAATTCGCACTCGATGAAGCCTGATCCCGAATCTGGCAGAATCTTGAGAAGGCGGATCTCTCTGTCGCCCTCACTAAGATCCTTGTAGTGTACTCTGGAGAGAAACTCGCTGTTTTCGGGGGTGCAGAAGATGTCGTGTCCTGGAGGCTCATTCGACGTGGTCGTCGATGTTGACTTTTCTTCCTTGCCCATGGAAAGGTTTGAGCAAGTGTGCTGGTACAGACTCATTCAATTGACTTTCTGATCAGACTTCTGAATTTTTCGAAGCTTATCCAAGATTCGGGGCCTTCATTGCGATATTTAAATGGCATGTCAGAATGTCTTCTGAGGCGAAGCACACAAGGGCATCTCGTGATTGGATGACTGGGTCAAAACACCCGCCGCATTGTAAGTCATGGTCAGCATTTTCTCATAACTTTGATCCTACGCAATATACACGAGTTACCGATTTTTACCAATAGAGAGAAGATCTTGACTCCGCCTTAGAAGCCAAGTGTCCGTGAGATGCACATCTGTATGTGGGTGACAGGACCACCACTCTTGTGACCCATTGACATCTCTCACTAGTATGCTCGGAATACTGGTTCAAAACTAGAGTTCCCTTCTTCAATTCTAAAATCTATATCATAACAAGTTGCTGGTCCTCTCCGCTTGGTGGCAACCGATTATCGTTTGGGAACACCGTGTGTCATTTGGTATCGCAGTCACATACCATCAAGAAAGTTACTTCATTACCTCCGACTTCAAGATATAGTTTCCAAACATCCCTTACGGATATTTTGTGATGTATCGTAAGGCGATAACTCAAATTGCAGTTGGATGCACAGATAGACTCCCACCGTCATGCCGTTTGACCGCCCCAGGCTGTGGTCCCTCCACGGGCTAAAGTCCAACGTAGCCATATTTGTTGCGATGAAACGTGACTACATCAAGCTACATCAAGTCACATTCTTGATAAACATGAAGCATCATATTTTGTATGCATGCGTTCAAAAGCCAATGTGTCGAGTCTTTCAGCTCGTCGAATAGGCTTTACGGCGGGAATGTGGCCGGCTGGATTGTGAATCTCCTCACTCTCTTAAGTCACAAGTAGCAAGTAGATAAGTACAAAAGGCCGGGGTCCTGAGGGTATTTAAAATATGCCGAATCAACCCTTCAAATCGTCCCTAGTTTCTTCTTCCCAAATCTTAATCACTTCTCGCTCCAGCGTCAGACATTGTACATCAATATTGTCGTACTTTTTCATAACGAAACATGGTTTCCCGTGAGTTCTAGTTTCAATCATACTGAATGTTGCAATAGTGAAACCCTTTCTAATGTTATATAGGATCCCCTGCCCTGAGTCCTTTGTGAAAGAGTTTTGTGCTGCAGCGAAGGAAGGGATGCAGCCATACCGGAACAAGCTGCTCACAATAGTCACTTATCAACTTCCCGTTCCTTGCGGTGACTGCTCTGTCCACTTGCTCATTAATAAGGAAGGTATGACTTTGAGAGCCTTCATTATGGACGGTGGCCGCGACGCCCAAGGGCTCAAAGCCAGCCTTGTGGTTCATGCTGCACTCTGGCTTGTCGCCGAAATCCACAACATCAAAGGTCCTTATTTGAGAGCATGGGTCGTCACGCACTGGGATAGAGATCATTATGAGGGAGTCTTGGGTCTCCTCATGTCAGGAACGCTGAAAGGTTTCGTAGTCATGGAGGATTTCTCGCTTTATTGTGCGACCGACAAAAAGGTCGTACCCAGAGCTACTGGGGCCTTGGTAAGTCTGCTCTTTGGCCTTCTCGAATTTGCACTTACATCCGTGGCTTAGAAAGATTCAGGTATTCAGGCAACCGTCAAAATTGGCACAAGTGCTATCAGATATAACTTCTTCGGCCAAAAGTTTAACGAACTCGGCGTCGGGTTCTGGTGTGTTGGTGGTGATGGCTATAGTTATACCAAGGGGTGCCTCACGCTGCCGCCAACACCCCCGGAGAGACAAAACGGGGGCAAGAATATCGAGTTGGTGTGCAAAAACATGAAGACTCCTACACCAAACGAAAGGTCGCTCATGGCGGCAATCATATGGCCCGGCAGAAGCACATCGCGATATTCATATTTCTGCGCAGGTGATGGCAATGTTCCACTCGAGAAAAAGAATGTTTGTCCGGTAGTTCTCGGCAATAACACCGCCAAAGCCTTCAAGCTGGATCATCATGGTTCATCGGGCGAGTTTTCTGGTGGCGAGGTTTTGGAACGCATGAATCTGCCTCAGCGGTTGATTGTAACCCCTGGGCATCAGTATGGACATCCTTGTAAGACATATCCATCCCAAAGATTCCGATTTGGCTAATGTTTAACCAGGTTGGGATGTACTATTTCAGATCAGCAAGATGCACAAAGATGCAAAATGAAACGATGGTGACAAGCTCTTGTATACTACGCGTCTGCCGTACTGGGTCGACGAAAGCAAATTTGGAAAATGGTCCAACAGGGACGTCAACATCAACCACGATCGACTCATGAGTATTAATCCTAACAAATGTTCTGGCAGTTACACTGGAATCTTGTCTGGGAACGAGACTGCAAAGGCTTTCGACAAGGTAATCCAGAATAATCAGGATCAAGAGATCAATAGGAAGCATGGGTTGCAGGCGTTGAGTGGAAGTATGATGAAGGAGGAAGATGACGAGGACGAATCAAAGGATCCGGATTACATCTACGAGGACGCCCTCACAGGTTTCCTCGCGGAAGTGATCAAAAATAGGGGCGCGATCTACGAGTCTATTTATGATCGCGTCACCGAGGAGCTCGAGGCGGCTGCCACGGAGAAACAGAGAAAACTTGAAATGAAAACAGGAAAAAGAATGAGAAAGACGACATGGAAGAAGAGAAGCCTTCCAGGCCTATCGATGAAGTTATGGAAAACATGTATGAGGTGGTAGCTGCTTGTGTGTATATGTGGAACTCGATCTCGGAGCAGAAGATCGAGGAGGGGCTACCACAGACGAGATACTTCGTCTTGCAGATGATTTCAGCTAATGATAGTGATCTAGACGGCGTTATTAGGTCATATGAATGGCCAGAGATGCGAGACTGCGTTCCCAAATCCCATTTCTAGGGACTGGATAGCTATATATAGGAAATTACTCGTATTCTTTGACGGCCACCAGAAGTACTACACGCCGAGTGATGGCTTCTAGTATGTCTCAGATATAGTTCTGGCTGATAGGAAATATATCTTCATATATGTATGGCATTGGAATAATCTCAAGGTTAACAAGGGCATTTGCCTATGTTGCAAATTGCGGGTTATAAGACACTCCTACTAGTCCAGTAAACCGCCAGTAACTATCTACTTCTTTCACAAATGGCATGCCAGATCCATAAGAGATTGAGAATTCTCGTGTAATGCAATTGTTGTGAGAATGCCTTGTGAGGCGAAGCAACCCTGATGCCGACCTCGTGATTGGATGCCTTACATGCAACATGGGTTCAACCAACAAACATTCATCGGATCATGCTTCAAAATCCAGGCAGCCATCCACAATTCAAGCAATTACCTTGAGTATCCTAAAGCTGAGTCGAAACTACTACTGACATTCGATGTGTTATTTCTCCTTCTCATTTCTTGCCGAGTTGAGCACCCACAACCCTACCTCATTACTGGCGACATCGAAAGGACACAGCTGCAGGTCCAACTCCTATACAATCTGCCGATCGATCACCTAGTCTTAATATCCAATAAGAGACTTTAAAAGAAAGATGGGACTCGAGTTTGAGTCCTGACTCGTAGTCACTCGCGTCAGAATGAGTCAACCGCGTTTGGAGATATATTTCCAGCGCATACGGCGACCCCGAGAATTGTGCGCATGTGTGCGGCACATATATTTAGCTGGTTCGAAAAGTAGAAGAATGCAGTTCTATCCAACAAAAAATAGAACGGATTATGCAAGGGGTTTCGCACTGACTAGGGGTATTAGGCAGAATCACCACTGTGAAGGAGTAGGCCTCCGATGACGATCACATCAAGATGGGTAGAATGTGAGAGAAATAAATCGAATACTTGTTTTCCGTGACTTGCATCGACAGTAATAAATATGTGTGTTGTCTAGCAAATGGCTTGTGCCTATTTTCCACTCCAGCAACTATCTGCTTCTCAAGTCGCCGCCACCAACCATGGAGTTGGCTTGCGGCTGTTCCCTTGGCCAGTACTTGGTTATATTTGCTACATCCGGTTCAATCAGTGACTTGGTTGATATACGTCGGAACTTGAGACAGAGGAGTCGCCAGAAGCGTGCAACTGCCTACCAAGCAAGTCTCGAGCAATTCCGCTCCCAATTCATGACTAGGCTTAGGATGTCGGGTAAGGATCTAATCGATAGAAATGACAGAGTTCATCAGAAGGGACTTATTGAGATGGCACATGAATACCTCTGTGTGTGCGAGAATGGCTCCTTATACTGGCCTCCTATGAGCGATGACGGATCTCTTCGGTACCCCAGAGATCAATACGAGTAATTCCTCCCTCTTGTCACTTAGCTTCTCACTAATTATGGTGAACAGGATATACACCAACATTGTTTGGTTCTTCCTGCGACGCAATATGAAAGATAACGGGAAGAGATTACGCTCAACACGTTCACGAACTTCAGCCGCAGCTAACAACGACCGACGACCGAGGAATCCCAGCAACGTTCTTGGCAGCGAGAGCCCTACACCATCTCCTCCGGAGCGCGAGAGCCCGTACCACGAAGCGTTGGTCCTCTAACTCAGATACACATGACGAAAGTGCTTACAGTCTTCAGAGGAGCAGCCAATGAAGGTGGTGATTCTTCCTCATCTTCAGAGAGTCCGCAGTCGAGCCAACCCCCGAGACAGGACGAAGCCATGAATGACAGACGTCCGATACCTTATGGCAGGACTGACAGTCCTGATGAGTTGGCTGGATATGTAAGTAAGATAACGCTTAAAGGGATACTTTACCAACTTCAGATAACTTAGGGTATTGATGAATCGGGACATCTAATTCCTGACGCGCAGCCCCGACATGTAAGTCAAATGCAAGATTTACAAGGTAATCTTAGGCATATGGGGCCGGATCCAAGACCAAATATGATGATCGGCCATAGAGAGCGTGCGAACAATCCACCGGCGCATACTACTTCAACGGGCACTCAAACGGGACTTGAGACAGATGAATATCGTGATAGAGATCCCAATGCACCTCCCCCCTCATCCATGAACTCGAATAATGCCTCTCAACAGTCCCAGCAAGCGAACCAGAATGGCAATCAACCCAGGCCCATATGGCCACGGAACTCCATCGAATCTGGACAAAGGTCCCCCAGCCCACCATCCGGAGTCCCCAGATCTCCATCACCAGAACCTAAGCCCTACATTGAGCTCATATTCAGCTACGATGTCCTCCCAGGACTCAATCTCCGCCTAGCGCACGGCGAAGAGATCTTTTTGTTCCCCCGAGAGCTAGTGTTCCGGCTACTGAATTGGCAGCATGACTTTGACTGGCTTCTCGTTTCGCTCGAAGCCCCAGGGGTGCTTTTTCAAGACCGTATATTCAGGGATGATAACCAGGAGTTTCGAAAGGTGATGGCGAGGTTTGAGCAGATAGCTAGTGCTATGAAACGTGACTATGCTGAGCTGGGGCGAAATGCTGTGATCCAGGTTGCTTTTGTGCCAGAGTGTAAGGGACATTCGCGAACTGTGCTGCTGGACGCTTGGCAGAGGCGCTGGGAGAGATTTCATGGCATTAGACGCTGAGCTGAGATTTGCTGGACATGACCTGGACGATATAGACTTTATAGACATAGACCATTGCTTTCGGAATATAGACATACGGATAAATCGATACGACCAAAAGTGCGATGCACGAAGGAGCCGTTGACGCCTGGTAATGTGACTTGATCAACAAACTGCTCCTACAACCTGATAAGAAGTGAAAGAAGGGACCTGATTCCTCAATCTAGAAGAGATGACAGTATCCCAAACCTCATTGCAATGACTCTTTTCCGTTGTTCACGATGAGAAGCTACAGAAGCTATAGCAGCTATTTTGTACTACTCCGTCATCGCAACCCTTCGCAGCTCCTGGTCGTATTCTACTTGTAGTGAATGAACAGGTGCGCTCTCCAAATCGTCATTCTTGTCAGAGCAGCTGGAGCCATTGGCAGCAGTAGTGGGAGCGACAATGGTGCCAGCGAGACACCAACAACACTCCAATTCTTCACAGCACCAGAGGTCGAAAAGCAAATGACCACACCGTTCTATTCCATTCTTTTGCTGTACATTCGTATCTGTCATACAGAGGTATCTCTTCACTATTACACCATGTTATACAGTCGGCCGATCGTAATCGTCTCTTCTACTCCTTCTGCTCAGGCTCTCCCTCCAGAATAACCTTCTTCTCGTCAAACAGCTTCGCCAGATCGCCATTCTGATGCATCGAAACCAGAATATCCGTTCCACCAATAAACTCCTTCGCGACGTAGAGTTGAGGAATTGTAGGCCAGTCGGAGTACTCCTTGATACCCTCGCGCAGCTCGGGGTCCTCGAGGACGTTGAAGGCAGCGAATTTATCGGGATTGACGCCCTGGAGGCCGAGGATCTGGATCGCGGCTCGTGAGAAGCCGCACTGCGGTGTCTCGGGCGTTCCCTTCATGAAGAGCACGACTGGGGCTGAAGCTACGGCTTTGTCGATTGCGGAGCGGGTTTGGTCGGAGAGCAGACGGGCTTGGAAGGGTGTGAGGGGGGGAAATGGTGTGCGGAAGAGAGGAGCTGTTGAGCGGGCGGCGACAGGCCGGGCGGCTTGTCGGAGGGACTAGAAGAGTTAGCTCTTGGATACGAATGGTGAAAAGGGATAGGGCGTACTGAAGCTACTGTTCGCGCAAACATTGTGGCGGCTGTGAGGGAGAATGTGGTGGTGAGAGAATGGAGATGCGCTGTGGATTTGCAGTGTTGGAGATGGCGGAAGTTTTGGATGGGATTAGTGATGTCAAGGATGTTCCGATGCCGATCCCCGGATATCAGTGGCGAAAGGGCCAATCAGCGACGAGGCGATTGCGGCTTAGGTATCAACGTTGTCATGTTTGCCCATTGTGATGTTAGAATGACAATTCTTCTGAGACCACAATCTCATGATAAAAGTATATATTAAATAGCTTATTTATTAAGAGTTGATATTAGATAAGAGGCAATTCGAGTCTATTCTGCCTAGAAGGGCCAAAACCTAATATATTATTTTTACCGAGATGCCAGGATCTATCTAACTAAGTGGCAGAAGTTGAGGCGTAATCAATCAATCAATCAATCTGAGACCACAATCTGATGCGTTTTGTCCTTTGCTGTTAACAAAGTTTACCTCTATCGGTAGGCTCCGAGTGTTTCGTGATCCATTGCCTATTGTTTAGCCTAGCTACTTAGGCACCTTCAAGCAGCAGCTTCACCAATTATAAAATGCAGCACTGGCAAGTACTAACTCTCTTACCAATCCCAACGCTGGCCAGAACATTCTGTAAACACGCTACTATAATCAGTCCATTCTTAGGTTCAGTCGGCACTGCGAAGACGCTTTCAGCACTTACGATTCGGCTCGTGACATTCTCAGAGTTCATCATATGACGCGGGGCTGATGGCGGGGTCAATTAAATAAAGCTCTCTGTCTGCTGTTAATTCTAGAGAGTTTCACAGGCATTGATTCTCAATTGAACAAACAGTCAACTCTTTACCAAACTCATTATCACTCACATTTGAAGCTGACATCACCCCACCCAACTGCATCAAACTGCATCAAACTGCATCAACTCTCACCAAGACCGCTGACAAACGCATCTGCATCTCACTCGATCTCAGTGCCTAGGGGAGGACAGAAAACAAAACTCAAGGCTTTAGTCCTGAATAATAAAATTATTCAGGTCAATAGTATACGTCTGGGGTACCTTTACTAGGTAAGGATATCTTTATTGGAAGTTTAGGTTCATTTGCTAAGTTTAGGGTAGCTTCTGCTGAGTGCATTTTGACAGACTACATCAAGGTCTGATATTTTCTTGCTCTCAGAGAAATGCTTCACAGAACTCAACACGGGCACGACGCCCATCACGACCACCACAAGCGCAACTCAACTGAAGCTCTCGAACAGGCGCGAGGCGATGGCAAGCGCCATATTCTCCTCGCTGCCTCTGGTTCCGTCGCCACAATTAAGCTCGTCCAGATTATAAATGGTCTCAAATCACAACCCAACATCTCCATCCGTCTCATCCTCACTCGATCAGCGTCGGAATTTCTCTCGGGACAAAGTCTTGAACAGCCAACTGTTGATCAGGTCTCTCGTCTTCCGAATGTCGACGCTGTTTACACAGATGCGCATGAGTGGGCTCAACCGTGGAAGCGCAATGCGCCGATTTTACATATTGAGCTACGACGCTGGGCGGATGTTCTGGTCATTTCACCTTTGAGCGCGAACACGATGGCCAAGATTGTCAACGGCCTGTGCGATAACCTCTTGACATCTGTGGTTCGAGCATGGGATGTCACGGGGACTGTGGATGGGGTTAAGAAGAAGATCCTCGTCGCGCCTGCGATGAACACTTGTATGTGGAATCATCCCATCACTGCGAGACAGCTCCGCGTTTTGGAGGAGGAATGGGGTGGGGAGAATGGTTGGTTTGAGGTGTTGAGGCCGATATCGAAGAATTTGGCTTGTGGTGATGTTGGGAATGGTGCAATGGTTACTTGGGAGAGTATCGTCGAGGCGATTGACGAGAAGATCAATGCCTAGGAAAAATACGAGGACGAAAAGAAAAATGGCCAGATTGAGTTATTTTCAGCGACACTGGAGGAAGTTTGTTGATCGCGATATGGCGCCTCAGGACTGGGTACAAAATGCATGACAGAGCCGTAGGGTAATTTGATGATGGAATTGATACCACAAAGGAAGGGGTATTTTGGGGGCACAAGCACTGATATTAAGGATCGATATGGTTCTCAATAAAAACTAAAAGATTGATGTTGGATTAGGGATTTGCAGGTTTCTGTAGAAAGAAATGCGCATGCCCGTGGTTGGTGCCGTTGAAAGTGCAATGTAGGGGCAGCAGGTTCCTTCCTTACCTCATGCATCTACACCTGCTCCTGCTGGATCGAAAAGCAACCAACAGCACGCACTCGAGATCTCCTCTTTCTTCTCCTCTCCAATATTTTGCCTTTCTTAACAGCGCACTTATTTCCGATAAATCATGGCTTCCGCATCTCATTATTTCCCGAACTCCACCTCGAGTCTAGAGGAAGATGGTTGGCCTTCGACCCTGCGAGATCGCCTGCGTGACGACGATACTCCAGCGACGAGTTCCTCCATCGGCCCAATTCCCTACCAGAACATCTACCAGCAGGTTCACGCTTGTCTTGGGAAATCCTTGGAAACCTCAAAGCCCGAAAGCAAGGTCGTTCCTGCACCGGAGCGAAATGATCAGGCTTCACAGCTTCGAGGTTAGTTCACGATGCAAGGCGCTGGGCTCATTTCTGACAATACACAGAATCGTATGCTCGCATGGGCATGTCCCTTCACAGCTCTGCGATCGAGCACCTCGTAAAGGCGCACACGGATGTACAGGCCAAGACCGCCAGCTTCGCAGAGAAATCCGGCGAAACCTTGTCGCAGTCCAAAAAGCTGTATGCCAACATCGCCTACCCGCTATCGGCCACAATTTGTCATCACAATGGCCATGAAGATCATCCCAGAGCAACTGTCGCCGTTCATTTGAAGAAGCTCCAGGAAGAAATCGCTGCCGCGAGAGAAGAGGTTCTTCGCCTCAGTGTCGAATAGGATGAGTGCTGTGCGACCGAGGAACAGGCTTGGAAGCAACTGAACAAAGAGCTCGCCGAGCAAGGTGGCCAGAATGGTGTCGACGCGGAGCTTTTGAAGGTTGCTGAGGACCTCAAGAAACAGGCAGAGGCCATCGTGGAGGAAAAGTGCAGACTCTTGGACGAGGTTGACAAGGTACATTGGTGTTCCGCAATTGATGAATCAATACTGACGCATACGTGCAGGAGTTCAAGGCTGAGATCCAGAACGAGACTTTGAAGATGATGCAGGATCTCTTTGATGATTGATCGATGCGATGTACTAGAAGCAATGTGTGGGTTATTTTGGCGTCAGCAGTCTCACGTCCGATTCGTCATGTACAGTAGCAGAGCTGACTTTCAACTGGTCGTCTATTTCGTATCTCATTAACTACTAATCTGCACCTGTCATTTCCATCTTTGTCAATGCATGTGCCCATGACCAACCTGGTCTCTTTTGTGTATCAGCAAACACCGCTAACGCCGTACCATGAAGCAACTTTTGATGCACCTCTCCGAAATGCACTTTTGAATCGGCAGTCTACTGCTTCTTCTCGGGGATGACAACGCCCCAGGGGTGCTCTGTGCGACCGTACATGATATCGCCCAGCCAGCCCTTGATCTTGCTAGTGACCTCGCCGGCCGCACCCTCAGCGCCCATGGGGATGTTGATATCTTGTCCACGGTGGTGAATCTGGGAGACGGGGCAGATGAAGTACTGAAATCGTTAGCAGGGTTCTCGACATGGAATCAATTGTTAAACTTACAGCAGTACCAGCAGCGAAAGACTCAATCAGACGGCCCTCGGCATCGGCCTCAATGACCTCAGCGATGGTGTACTTTCGCTCGGTAATCTCATACTCATCTCCCAGACGCTGGCGAGCCAGCTCAAGACAGCTTCGGCGGGTGACGCCATCAAGGATAAGCTTATCATCAAGAGGAGCAGTGATGATCTCCTTCTTGCCATCCTTTCGCTTCCAGACAACAAAGAAGTTACTGGCGCCGGCCTCAGTACACTCGGCCTGAGCACCATACAGCCAGAGAATCTGGTGGAATCCACGGGTTCGTGCATCAGCCGTGGCGAGCAGAGAAGGGCCGTAATTGGCGCCGACCTTGGCATACCCGAAACCACCGACCCAGGCGCGCACCATGTCGTCGGGGGATGTGTGAAGACGCATTCCGCCAGGGGGAGCGTCCATACGGGGCATGTATGTCACGATAATGTAGAGGAGGGCTTCTTTGGGGGCAGAGACACCGAGCTGAGGAGCAGTGCCGATGATGGTTGGGCGGATGTACAGGAAACTTCCAGCGCGATCGGCAGGAAGCCACTTTGTGCCGTCGACGGACAGAAGAGCGATGATGAGCTTCTCTACCTCTGATGGCTCAAAGACAGGAAGCGAGATACGGCTGGCCGACATGCGAAGACGCGCGGCGTTGCGATCAGGGCGGAAAACACGGAGCTTGCCATCATAGCCACGGAAGACCTTGAGACCCTCGAAGCACTCGGTAGCGTAGTGCAGCACGGAGGCAGTGGGCATGAGGCTCAGGGGACCGTAGGGCTTGAGCTCCGGGGCGGACCAGCCGGTCGAGACCTTCCATGAAGCGAGGACCATGTGGTCCGTGGCGATGGTCTCGTCGCCGGAGTGAGCGGTTGCTTCATCGGGGACGGGGCGGGGGGATTTTGTGTATGTGTAGGTGAGCTTTGAAGCGTCGAGGGGAGTCTGGACCTGGGGGGTTCCGTTGACGGTGGGCTGGGCGAGATCTTTCTTGTGGATTGCTGCGGCTGTGAGGTTGACGTCCTGGGTCTCGACGGCAGAGGGAGCCATGATTGCGAATGTATCAAGTTGTTGGAGTGAATGTTGTTTCTGAGCGAAGGTCTTCTTTTGAGTCAAAGCTAGGAGGAAGAGAGCGAGATCGGAGTCGTGAGGTATACAGAAGAAAGCAAACAAAGACAAGAAGAGCAGAGATAAAACTTTATATACGCAAGCACGGAAACGCCAAACTACCTAATAACACCGTCCGTGTATGACTGTTCCCCCCCCCTCCCCCTCCGCTATCCGGTCTCCACCTTTATGTCGTTCGGGACAGTCACGAGCTGGGGCAGAAAAACTTCCCGCCGCTCGCGGGCCCGGATAGACCGCCTCTGCCCGCGCGGTGGGCTCGGCTCCGGCGATGGTGTTTTTTTTCTTCTGTCGTTTTTCTTTTCTGCCATGGTTGCGATATCGATATGTTATAGCGCTAAGCTGGATTCAGTAGGTGGTGAGGTGTGCCCCACACAGCCTTTGACGTGGTGGTGGAGGGGGAGCCGTCAGTTTGGAAGAGGGTTCCACTGATGATGCTTCTGGAAGATAACGAGTATTGTACTTGGCGTGTAATTCTCTGATGGGTTACGCCATTGACGAATAATTGGAGAATTGGCTTTGAATTTGTATTCTTGATAACGCGGTGAAGCCGCAATTTCTGTTGGGAATAGATATAGAGCACATGACTCTTCTGGAAACTTGACGTGCTTATCGAGATCGCTTAGACGAACTGCATATTTCCACCAAAAAATACCCGGTCCCATCGGCTCTTGTCAGTGCGGAACGAAACTGCTGTCATGGATGGAAGTCAAATCGAGTACTCCACTGCCAGGGCGCGGCTTAAACAAGTTGGCTAGTTATCAACAAAGATAACAACAACCACCATCCAATTGAACCAGTGTCACATATCCCCATCATATCAGAGCTTTATGCAGTAGATAGTCATGTGCCATGAAATCCCTGCTTGTCAATTCTGACATACCAAAGACACAAAAAAAAAAAAAGAACCTTGATCCAAGTTTTCTTGGCAGGGCGGAATTGTGCATGGCACCGTGGCTAGCCGTCAATTGCCATTGTTACCGCCCCTCGGTGCTGTGAGGTCATGTTACCCAATTAGAAGGGATAATGATGAGGTTTCGTTGAGGTCACATTGTGTGTTTCTTATCGATGATCGGTCCTATGTTTCGTGGCGTGGAGAGTTTCGTCTCATTGTATCGAGATGTTAGTGTGAAAAGGTACGATAGCACGGGCATCATCACAGGAGACTTGCAGAAACTCGTCATCTCCAAGGTTAGGCATCATGATTACTCTATACTATACTTTTTTTATCCCACCCGTCTCTTAGGATTCCCTGTTGAAAGGACCTTGTCTGTTCTACCGCACATTACCGGACCTGTTTTTTTTTGTCTCCTTCACAACATCAAACCCACGCCCTACGCCCTTTCAGCCTCCTTCTTTCGCTGCTCCTCCTCCAGAATCTCCCTCTCGCGCGCCGCCGCCTCAACGCTCGCCTTCTCGCCCTTTGCCCGCTGGCGCGCCTCGTACATGTCCCTCGACTTCATGATGCGCTGCACGATCTCGCCCGCGTTGACGTGCGCAAACGTGTGCGCGCCGATCTCGCGGTAGATCCCCATCGCCTTGGGTGCCGTGTACGGATCGTATGTCAGGGGCATGAAGGAGGTTGGGCCGTGGTACACGGCGTCTGGGGTGCCGCGCGGTAGGGTGTCGAGGTAGGGCTTTGTGGGAGAGAAGGGTGCGCCGAAGATGACGGCGTTGATGTACTGCGGTTTAAAGTGGTTAGTGGTTTTCAGGGCTGGGGTAGTATTGGGGGTGAGGGTTGTTTTGTTACCTTGCACTGTAGTACGCAGAGACCGCGCTCGAAGGTGTTCATGATGGGGTAGTTGATTCCCTTCCATTGATTGATGACCTCGTCCTCGTGAACGCCTACTACGACGTACGCGGGGGGATAGTCCTCACCCTTGCCGAGACGCTCGTTTACGGACTGCTCGGAGAACCAGCCATCCTCACGGGCGAGCTTTTCTTCCTCGAGGAGGACTTGGCGCAGGAATTCGATGTGTCCGCTGGAAAAGAGATCATAGCCTCCATCGACATACACAACGCGCTGGCCGGGCTTAGGTCCGGGTCCCTCAATAAGCTGTCGGAAACTGCCCCTTTCCTCCTCGCCCTCCTCCGCCTTAGCGACCTGCGACGCCTTCCAGAAGAACACCTCGGCGCCGGGTGCCTTGCCCGAAGCGTCTGTCGCATACAGCTTCATGCGCTCCAGCATCTGCTGGCCCTCGGCGATGCGCTCCTCCGGTGTGCCGTGGCCCTCTTCACCGGCGAGTTTCTTCTCGAGGGACTTGATGAAGTGCGTCTTTGTGCAGAGAAGCATGCGCCCGACGAGGTCGGTGGTGGAGATTCCAGGTGAGCGCTTAACCACCTTGAATCGACCAGCTTCCTTGACAAATCGGTAGCAGTCGTTACCGTCGCTGTCCGAGGTAATGTCGTCGCCGTGCACAACGTATTTGCAGCCGTAGTGGGAGATGTAGGGGAGAGAAGTGACGTAGGGCGCGTGGCCGACAGAACGGGTGACCCAGCGACAAGCGTCAGTAGCAGCGAGTCTGGAAATGTCAGTATGTGTGTCGCGTGACAGGTGGGAACGAGTTGGTGTTACCGTTCCGCGAGGTTCATGACTGTAGGGCCCTTGTTGGCGAGGATGGCCTCGTCTGAGTGAACGCCAGCGTAGAGCTCATCGCCTAATTGACGGGCCTGCACGATAGCGCCAGCATGGCCTGGAATCGTTAGTAATTGATCGCGATGAGATATAGAGAGTAAATACCGTGGTGGAAGAAGTCAAAGCAGCCGTCGACCCAGATGCGCCCCTCAAGGAGCTCAGGAGCAGGCTCACCCTCAAGGTGAAGCTCATCGTCAATCGAGGGGTTAGTGGGGTCAGTCGAAGTCATGGTGGCGAGAAAAGATGCGACTAAGTTATAGCAAGAGCGATGTGAGTGAGCGATTGAGTGAGGTTGACAAGTCCAAGTTTAAGAGAATGAGAGACCAAAAAGAGAAGACGCGGTGATGATGAATGCCTTCTTTTTTAAGATTAAGGAGAGAGCTCTCAGTTAAGGTGACGGTTCTACATACGTGACTTGAGCTGCTGGAAGTTAATGGGTGAGCCGTTGGCTGGGCCTAACAATTTTATGAGCGACTTGATTGGTCCGTTTATAGGCTGCCAATTTAACGACGGTCAATAGAGCTTAGGTAACGGTCTATAAATACGAATAAATTAAATGTGCTTGCTTTGACCCATGTTATTACCGTGAACTGCATACGCAAGCAAGAGTTAATAATGGAATGAGTGAAGGATTGAATACGAGAGGGTTGTTTGTTTGTCCTTTTTAAGGGTCTTGATGTACCCCTGCTAGCCCTGTCACATGCAATGCAAACAACACCTCAGCCACGCTAGCAAGACCACGTTTTTGACAAAGACACCATCTTTCATTCTCATCACTGACTCTCCAAGTTCATGTCAATTTACTCCATTTCTTTCATCTAGTCTTTGAGACTATCTCATTCTGTGACCGAGAACCCGGATCTCATTTCATCTTGTCACGTCAAAAGACTCCACTCTACTCGGCACGTTCCCGATCCATTGGCTCCGATCTTTGCCTTAATCGTGGACCTGCTCGGGCCAAGATTCCCCGGACGGGAATAGAGGCATCTTTAACAGCTCTTGAGCTTGGGGTAGTCGCGCGATGATACCCTGCCGTGAACATGTCGAATCGGTCAAGTGCCCGATGTCGTGAGGTATAAAGATGCTCGTTTGCCCGGACCAATTCATCCATGACTTGAGCACGCACTGGCAGAGCAACATGAAGTTCACTACCGTCTCTGCGCTTTTGGCCCTTGCGCCGTCTGCTCTTGCGGATTGGCATTTTGCCAAGAACAAGGAGATCAAGTATACTTCTGTTGAAGGGTTCTTCTTGCAAGATGATCTGGCCACGAACCCTACTGGCTTCGACTATGTAAGACCTCATCTCGTCTGATCGGATCAATAGATACTGATCAGCTAGGCTCAATGGAACTTTGGTCTCTTGAACCGCACTTACCCCACTGATCCCAAGAACCCCCGAAAGGGCTACAAGACTCAGTGGGAGCGCTTCGAGCAGTATGTCAAGCACCTGAACCGCAATGCTAGCCGTGACAAGACGCGCTACAAGGTTCTTGTCATGGGACGTCACGGCGAGGGCTGGCACAACGCCGCTGAGTCCTTTTACGGCACTCCCGCCTGGAACGTAAGCCGCCTCACTCAAGACTCTCAAATCATGAGCTGACGTTTGCAGTGCTACTGGGGTCTTCAGTCCGGCAACGGAACGGCGACCTGGGAGGATGCTCTCCTCACACCCGCAGGCGAAGCTCAAGCTCACAAGGCAAACGCCTACTTCAAGACTCGCTTTGAGAACGAAGGCATGCCATACTTCGACTCATACTACACTTCTCCTCTCGCCCGCTGTGTCGAGACCGCCGTGGAGACTTTCCAGAGCCTCAAGCTCCCCAAAGATAAGCCTTTCGTCCCGATGGTGAAGGAACTTCTCCGCGAGGGCATCAGCATCCGAACATGCGATCACCGTCGCAGTAAGAGCTTCATCAAGACTCTCGCCAAGAAGATCACGTTCGAGAAGGGTTTCTCCGACAAGGACAAGCTTTGGACTGGAAAGGAGGGTGAGACGGATGAACACCAATTGGCACGAAGCAAAGAAGTTCTCGATGACATTTTCACAAGTGACAATGCTGTTTGGATCAGCATTAGCAGCCACTCTGGTGAGATCACAAAGCTTCTCCAGGCTCTCAACCATCGACCTTTCCGTCTTGCGACCGGTCAGATCATTCCTGTTCTTGTTAGAGCTGATGTTGTGTCCGAGGAACCTACGTCTACGTACGCTTCTTGGACTACCGAAGCTACCTGCAATGCCCCTCCTGTGACTAGCATTGGAGGGCAAGGCTGTGTATGCTCTACTACGCTTGCATCTTCACCAGCAAAAGCGACATGAGTCAGAGAAAAGAAATAGCTGATCATGTAGTGATCACTAACTAACGGATACATAGAAAAAGAAGCAGTCCGCTTGACTAGCACAAAGGAAAAATAACAGTACATGCGTCCGACCCGCGGCGTTGTTACAATCTTGCCGCTTCCGTCATCTTTCGAATCATGAAACTAAAGTACCCGCGCACCTGGCTCCATCTGATCCTAGCAAGTTCAGAATAGCACCACCTGGTATAGATGTAGGGTTTGCCGCGGATCCAAGTGTGAATTTCCACGTTTGACCCAATACTGTCTCCTGAGCGAAGAGTGTTCCGTCCGGTGCTGCCATGACGGCGCCCCAGACGAGGTTGAGAGTTGTGAGGATGAGGTTGGGGTAGGTTTGGAAGCGCTCCCACTTTTGAGTGGTCAACGACCATCGAACGATGTTTGTTCTGAGGAGGCCACTCTCAATGACTGATGCTTGTACGGCGTAGAGATAGTTGCCTCCGCCGGGGACGTAGGCCCAGTCTCCCACTCCAGAGAGGAGATTTGTAGCTGACGTGCCAGAGCTCAGAAGCTGGCCGAAAGTACTACTAGTCGGTCTCAAATCAATGCACCACCATCTGCCTCCCCCCTCCGATACCCAAAACCTTCCTTGATCATCAACATCACCCATACTGATAGCATTTGTACCAATCACAAGATCAAGAACCTCCCATCGACCATCCTTAGCGATGCGAATAAGTCTCGATCGTTTACAACCCAGGACACCGCAAAGAACCGCGTTGACCAAAGGTTGCTGGTAGAAACCGTAGATGTAGTTGTCGAGCCTGTTGAATCCGATACCGTTGATAGGACCGCCGGGACCAATGCCTGTTCTGATATCTGTTCGTTGACCGCTGACTAGGTTCACGCGTGTGAGGGTGTTGGCGAGAAGACTTTGGACGGTGTAGCCGAAGCCATCGCAGTCGAAAGTTGGGCCGAACGCGAGCTGGGGCATCATGCTTGTGCTGGAGCTACTGCTGGAAGACGTTGCGACTACAGGGACGGCTGCGCTGCTGGAGGTTGTGATTACCGGAGCTGCAGCACTGGTTGAACTTGTGGTGACTGGTGCTGGAGCTACGCTTGATGTTGATGATGCAGCAGCGGCCGCAGCACTGGACGAGCTTGAGGCAGCTGCAGCTGCAGCACTAGAAGAACCTGACGCAGCGACCGCAGCAGCACTGCTTGATGAAGTTGCTGCGGCGGCTGCGCTACTGGAAGAACCGGCTGCTGCTGCAACAGAGGAGGAACCTGAAGCAGCGGCTGCAGCAGCAGCACTGCTCGATGAGCTTGCTGCTATCGCTATGCTACTCGACGTAGATGAGGGTGAAGCGATAGCAGAAGAACTAGTTGAAGAACCACTCAAAGTCGTGATAGCAGGGCCCTCCATACTCAACGGCGCAGCCGAGCCCGAAGTCGAAGACACAACCATTGTCTCGATAATAACAGTGCCAGGCTCCCCAGCTGCAGTTGGTGGATCGTACAACGTTCGTTCAGCTGTAGCAGTGGGAGGAGCTGCTCTGAAGATAGTGACATTAGTACCAGCGATAATTGGCGTGGAAGTTGTCGGAATTCCTGCTGGCGCGCCGGTGATGGGAGTGGTCGAAGCCGAAGGGCTAGCAGTTGGAGTCTCGATGAGGACCGTTCCGGGCTCGCCTTCTGAGGCAGGGGGGATATAAATGGTTCTTGTGGTTGAGCCCGCTCCACCGCCGAAGATGGTTGTGTTCTGTGCGACTGTAGGTGGCCGCGTTGTGCTTGTAGTTGGTGTTGATGAAGTCTGCTCTGGAGCAGAGCTCGGGGTTTGGATGGCCACCGTACCGGGCTCTCCAGATGAAGCTGGAGGGAGGGTATAGGTTGTAGTAACTGATGCTGGCCCGCCAACATAACGAGTGACATTTGGGGTTTCTGTTGGCGCTTCAGCTGATGGGGAAGACGTGTCACTTTCTTCAGGACTCGCGGTTGGTGTTTGAATGACAACAGTTCCTGGCTCTCCAGGCGAGGCTGGAGGAATGGTGTAGGTCGTGGTGACTGAAGCTGGGCCACCGATGTATCTGGTGACGTTTGGAATCTCAGTTTCTGAGGCAGAAGCCTTGCTCTCGCTAGGACTGGCAGAAGGGGTTTGGATGACCACTGTTCCTGGATCCCCAGACGAAGCAGGGGGTATTGTGTATGTTGTCGTGATGGAAGCTGGACCGCCGACGTAGCGAGTGACATTGGGAATAACGGTTGCTTCCTCGTCGCTCGAAGTGGCGGTAATAGACGCTGAAGATGTTTCTTTTGCCTCCGGACTAGCTGTAGGCGTCTCAATAATGACAAACCCGGGCTCGCCAGATGCCGTAGGAGGGATGTATATCGTTGTTGTGACAGAGGCAGGTCCTCCCACGATGCGAGTAATGTTCTGGATTGGCGAAGCAGCTTCACTTGCAGAAACTGACACCTCATCTTCAGGGCCGGCTGTTGGAGTCTGGATCACCACGGTACCAGGCTCGTCAAGATCGCTTGACGCAGGCGGGTAGTAGATTGTGGTAACAACCGAACCTGGACCGCCGCTGTAGAGAGTGAAGTTTTGTCTGCCTACTGGGAAAGCTGTGATTGCTACACCTCCACTAGTCGTTGTTTCATCCTCGGAGCCTGAAGTTGGTGTCTCAATGATCACAACACCAGGCTCACCAGAAGCAGTTGGTGGGATGTAGATCGTAGTTGCGACCGAAGCAGAACCTCCAACGATACGTGTAATGTTAGCTGGTCCTCCGACAGAAATTGCACTGCTTGATTCCTCAAGATCTTCCTCTTCAGAACCAGAGGTCGGTGTCTCGATAACAACGGTTCCAAGGCCACTGGGGTCATCAGAGGCTGGTGGGAAGTAGACCGTCCTAGTTGAAGAACCAGATCCACCGCTGAAGATTGTAGTGTTGGGCCTACCCACAGAGGTATTAAGAGGTTCTGTCGTTGCTGCAACAAGACTTCCTGTCGTCCTTTCACCAGAGGAATCTGTCGGCGTTTCAATGACTACTGTGTCTGGCTCTCCTGACGCTGTAGCAGGTATGAAGACGGTTCTAGTAGCTGTGCCAGCGACACCAGTGTAGATAGTGACATTTCCAGGTCCACGGGCCGTTTCCGTGGGACTAGAACCATCTGGTGTTTCGATCACAATAGTGCCAGCCTCGCTAGATGCCGCGGGTGGGAAATAAATGGTGCGGGTGGCCGAGACAGGACCACCACTGTAGACAGTGACGTTGGCGGGGGCATTATTTGGAGTCTCAAAAGCACCAGTAGGTGTCTCAATGATGACAGTATCCGGCTCTCCTGATAAGCCTGAGACAGTGATCGTTGTCGCGGCTGTGACAGGGCCACCTTGGGTGATGGTAACCTCTTGACGGTTATTTGTTTGTGAGGGCTCATTGGCAGATTCGGTCGGAGTTTCGATAATAACGGTATCTGGTCCACCTGATACACCGGGCAAGGTAATTGTGGTTGCAGCTGTAACAGGACCACCTCGGGTTATCGTGACTTCAGCTTGGCCACCATCAGTTTCTGATGCCTCGCTGCCAGACTCAGTTGGAGTTTCGATGACAACAGTGTCTGGCTGGCCCGGAACTCCAGGTATAGTGAGAGTTGTAGCAGCAGTAACAGGGCCACCACGAGTGATTGTAACTTCTCCTTGCGTAGATCCGTCTTCATCGGATGACCTTGTCGGGGTCTCGACCAGTACAGTATCTGGTCCTCCAGACTCACCAGGAATCGTAAGTGTTGTCGCAGCAGTCACTGATCCTCCCCGTGTTATGGTGACTTCCCGAACAGAACTAGTCGTAGAAGACCTATCGCCGTCGCCAGCAGAGCCAGTTGGAGTCTCGATCAGTACAGTGTCAGGTCCACCAGATTCGCCGGGGATTGTGAGCGTTATTGCAGCTGTTACTGGACCACCTCTTGTAATAGTGACCTCACGTAGAGAGCCTGTTGCCGAGGATCGTTCAGCAGACTCCATCGGAACTTCAACAAGGACAGTATCTGGCTCTCCAGAAGCTCCAGGAATAGTAATCGTTAACGCCGCTGTGACGGGACCTCCACGCGTGATACTAACTTCTTGAACAGCCCCTGTCAGTGGCGGCTCCGTACCTCCAGCTGCGGATTCTGTAGGTATCTCAATATAGACAGTATCTGGTTCCCCAGAAACACCAGAGATTGTAACTGTGATTGCCGCTGTGACCGGACCACCCCTTGTAATAGTGACTTGTTGAACGGCTCCGGTTACTGGAGTTTCACTACCGCCACCAGCGGTTTCGGTAGGCGTTTCGATATAAACAGTATCTGGCTCTCCCATTCCGCCAGGAATGGTGACCGTTGTGGCGGCTGTTACAGGACCACCTCGCGTAATTGTAACCTCTTGGGCCGCTCCAGTTCTAACAGACTCTGTAGGTACCTCGATGTAAACGGTATCAGGACTGCCGGATACTCCAGGGATGGTAACTGTAACAGGAGCAGTTACAGGACCTCCCTGAGTAATTGTGACTTGCTCAACGGCGGTTACTCTAGGTTCTTCAGAAGATTGAGTGGGTGTTTCAACAAACACAGTGTCTGGACCACCAGACACTCCAGGAATAGTCACCGTCGTGGCAGCAGTTACAGGTCCACCACGAGTGATAGTTACCGGATCTTGAACCTCAGTTGCAGATGGCACAATTTCACCAGAAGATAGAGGTGTTTCAATAATAACGGTATCCGGTTGACCTGATTCCCCGGGTATTGTGATAGTTGTCGCAGCTGTCACGGTTCCACCTCGAGTAGAAGTAATTGCTTGCAATCCGCCAGTCACTGAAGGCTCATTCGACGTTGTTGGCGTCTCAATGAGAACTGTATCCGGACCACCAGACACTCCAGTAATAGTAACTGTCGTAGCAGCCGTGACCGGTCCGCCTCGAGTAATGGTAACTTCATCTTGACTATCTTCAGTGGCAGATGGTTCATCTTTATCAGAAGATTGAGGTGTCTCAACGATGACCGTGTCAGGCTGGCCCGACTCGCCAGGAATGGTTATAGTAGTTGCTGCTGTCACAGGCCTACCTCTTGTTGAAGTGATTGCTTGAACGCCGCCAGTTACAGCAGGTTCAGCTGACTGCGTTGGGGTCTCGACGATGACAGTGTCCGGTTCACCCGGTCCTCCAGAGATGGTGACGGTAGTCGGCGCGGTTACAGGTCCTCCTCTTGTTGAAGTTACCTCTCCTAGGCGGCCTCCAGTTTCTGTTATTTTATCATCTAATGATCTTGTGGGCGTTTCGACGACAACGGTGTCTGGCTGGCCTGACTCGCCGGGAATAGTTATAGTAGTTGCAGCTGTTACCGCTCCTCCTCGGGTAGATGTTACTTGAACTGGACCGTCTGCAGTAGCTGTAGATTCCTCACCATCAGAGGATGTTGCGGGTGTTTCAACAATAACTGTATCTGGCTGCCCTGATATACCCGGGATAGTGATCGTAGTTGCGGCCGTGACTGGTCCGCCCCGAGTAGAAGTTATTTCACCCGCACCACTTCCAGTAACCGATATGTCTGCAGACTCAATTGGTGTTTCCACAAGCACTGTATCAGGTTCCCCAGGTGCTCCAGGGATTGTCACAGTCGTAGCGACTGAAACTGGCCCTCCTCTGGTGATCGTGACATCAGCCGCACGAGTCGGCGTTTCAATAATCACAGTGTCTGGCTGGCCTGATTGACCAGGAATTGTGATTGTCGTCGCAGCCGTAACTGGTCCGCCGCGAGTTGAAGTCACTTCGCCTGGGCTATTAGCACTCTCTGATGGCTCAGTATCGCTAGATTCAGTTGGAGTTTCAACGAGAACAGTGTCTGGTTCGCCAGGCGCACCAGGGATAGTAATAGTCGTAGCGACTGAGACGGGTCCGCCTCTGGTGATTGTGACTTCAGGAGCTCCACCAGTGGGTGTCTCGATCAGAACAGTATCCAGCTCCCCAGATACAGTAGCAGGAATGGTGATAGTCCTCGTGGCCGTTCCAGACCCTCCACCAAAGATGGTTGTGTATCGCTGGCCAGTCGCTGACTCTGAGGCCTCTGCTTCAAGGCCTGTGGTTGGTGTCTCTATGAGCACGGTGTCCGGTTCCCCAGAAATTGTCGCTGATATGTATAATGTTCTGGGCGCAGTTACTGGGCCGCCACTGAAGATCGTGGTAACCCGGCCACCAGCAGTTGGGGCGACTGGGCCCTCAGTAGAGTCGGCGCCAGTCTCTTCAGCATCACCAGGCAGTGTCTCAATTATGATAGTACCCGACTCTTCTGGGTCATCTGGTGGGAAGTAGAATGTTCCGCCAGCTGTTCCAGGAGCTTGGGTGTAGATGGTGACGTTCCCACGACGAGTCGCCGATGTGCCTGGAGCTTCTGTAATGGTTCCAGTCTCGCGAACTTCACTATCATCTGTCGCAGACCCCTCAGATCCTTGGGCTGGAGTCTGAATGATCATGGTGGTAGAATCACCAGATTCACTTGGTGTCAAGTAGGTCGTTGTAACAGCAGTACCTGGTCCACCACTGTAGACTGTCACATAAGTTGGACTGCCCAGTGGAGTTTCAACAATGAACGTTCCGGGTTCATCTGAAGCTGTACCGGGAATGAAACGAGTAGTGGCGACGGTTGCAGAGACTCCAGTGTAAACAGTGACATTGGCAGGACCAGTGCCTGAACCTGAGGTAGGAGTCTCGACGAGAATTGTATCAGGATCGCCTGAGGCAGTACCGGGAATAGTGAGCGTTCGAGTAGTTGATGCAGGTCCATCTGTGTAAACAGTCACCGCTTTCACAGCAGGAGTCTCGATGATAACGGTTCCGGGCTCGCCAGATACCGTGGGTGGAATATAGATAGTGCGAGTACCATTAGCAGACACCGCACTATAGATAGTTGTGTTTCCTGCACCCACATCCTCATCAACCTGAGAAGTCGGTGTTTCGATGACGATAGTCCCAGGCTCATCAGTCGCTGTGGCAGGGATATACCGAGTCTGGGTAACTGTAGCAGGACCGCCAGTAACGATAGTGACATTTCCGATACCTGTAGCCTGCGGTCCAGCTGTTGGTGTCTCAATCACCACAGTACCGGGCTCTCCTGATGCAGTAGGAGGGATGAAACGAGTGGTTGTTGAGGAAGCAGGTCCACCACTATAGATAGTGACGTTGCCTCGGCCTTCAGGGGTGACGATTGCAGTTGGGCCGCTGACGCCAGTGCCTGTAATACTGGAATCATCAACGCCTGGACCAGACGTGGGTGTCTCCACGATGAGCGTTCCAGCTTCGCCCGAGGCGGTGGGAGGGATGTAGATAGTTCGCGTTGTAGAGCCTGAACCGCCGCTGAAGATAGTGACAGTTGTTCCGGCCGTAATCTCCTCCACATCAGTGATAGACCCAGTCTCAGAACCACCATCGCCATCACTAGCAGTTCTGGCATCCGACACGGCTGTAGGAGTAACAATTACAAGAGTTCCAGCCTCGCCAGAAGCTGTTGGTGGGATGTAAGTAGTTCTTGTGACTGCCGCGGGACCTCCACTGAAGATGGTAACAGTCGTTACGGCAGATATGGCATTCTCATCTCCTGTGACTGTAGCCTGAGTGCCATCGACAGGTGTCTCAATGAATATAGTACCTGGCTCTCCAATCGCTGTGGGAGGCACGTAGACTGTTCTTATAACTGAGCCTGGGACACCAGTGTATACAGTAACAGTTCTCGTCGCTGAGACGGGTTCTTCACCAGTGGCAGTGGCTTCAGATCCAGTTGGCGTCTCGATAACAATTGTACCAGGCTCATTCGCAAACCTGGGAGGAACATAAAGAGTCCTTCTCGCAGGGCTGGATCCAGCTCTGAAGATGGTGACATTGGTGTTGCCGCCTAGAGCAGATGTGGTAGCAAGAACATCGTCGTCTCCACGAGCAGTCGCAGCTTCAGATTGAGTCTCTGAAACTGGTGTCTCGATGACGACTGTCCATGGATCGTTGGATGCTTGGGGAGGGACGTAGAGCGTTGTTCGGGCTGGGCCACGACCTGCTCTGAAGACGGTGATGGTTGCCAATGCGCCGTCAGGAGCTTCAGTAGTTAGGCTACTATCTACTAGGATGACAGCTGTGGGGTTTCCTCCAGGTGCGTCTGTGATGATTTGTCCATCTTCATCAGTGCTGGTACCAGCTTCAGATCTAGAACCATCAGAAGTAGCATCAGAGCGAGATGTCTCGCTTTCCGCGTCGGTGTCAGTCTCAGATGACTCGACGCCTGCTTCATCTGTGGTTCTGGCGCCTTCACCATCGCCATCACCTAGCGAGGCACTTTGTGATGGCTCTGTAGAAGCCCCAGTGCCAGTCTCATCCGGATCTGTGGATCTTGTCCTAGTCTCTTCATTTCTCGAGGAGTCAGAAGAAGCACTGGTCTCTGAGGCATCACTACCTGTAGGCCCATCTGTAGCGGTATCTCCTGAGCCGGGGTCGAGGTCATCATCAGAAGGCACAGCTTGCGAACCAGTGGGAACTTCAAATCCAGGAGATGCTCCCGAAGACTCATTGTCGGTTGCTGTAGACAGAAGGTTAGAGTCAGGAAGGGGACCGGTTGATACAGCAGTCGGCAGCGGCAGCCCAGGCGACTCAAACGATGAGTCACTCCTGGCAGGGATTCCTTCGACTCCGCCAGTGAGCAGCTGACTGCTGGATTCAGATTCGGGCGATGGATCAGTGGGCACTGGCACTTGAGGTGAAATCAAGCTTGTCTCGCCATCTCCAGGTTGAGCAGTACCAGTAGCATCTCCAGTCTCCCGAGCGTCATTGGATGCCGTCCTAGAGCCAGCATCACTAGAATCAACAGAGGTCTCTGCATAAGAGTCGTCGCTGACAGAGCTCTCACCCGAACTTCCAGACGTAGCGCCAGCAGCAGGTCCTCCAGCGAGTGACTCCCCACTAGACGTCTTCACGTCCTCACCATCGTCAATAGATGTGGTTCTCGAGTTTGACTCAGCAGTGGTTGAGCCTCCGACTCCTCCAGCTGGCTGGCCCGTCAATCCGGCGCCACTGCTTGTGGCTGACAGAGTCGACGTGTCACCAGGCTGTCCCACGCGCTCTGACTCTGGGACGCTCTGTGTACCAATTATCGTCTCAATATTGATCTCCTCGCTTGTTCTGGAGGCGCTTGAGCTTTGGCTTGCGCCCTGCGATGTTGTTGATGCACCGGCGCTGGATCCTCGAGCTGCATCAGAAATAGATGAACCCTCGCGCGAGGTAGTCGAAGCACTAGATCTCATCGAAGCTGAGGAAGAGCCAGCACTGCCAGGCCGAGTAGACTGGGAGCCACTCGAAGCTCGTGCTGCCTGTGATGTCGTCCCATCATCTTCTGAAGAAGCACCGCCGTTGTTTCCTCCCGCAGTTGATCCGGGTTCACCTTCGACGAAGCCTGATACCAAGCTAGTAGCCCTACTACTTCTCTGCGTAGCCTGTGACGTCCCTCCAGCTTCTGCATCACCAGCACTAGTCGATATGACAGCAGGTCTCGCCGTGAAGCGAGCATCCGACGAGGAAGTTGCTGCAACAGGCCTTTGCGCACCAGATGATTGAGAGGTACTTGAGCTCTGGGCCGAGCGGGTAGATGAGCTCTTGGCGGCGTTTCCAGCAGATGACGTAGCTTCCTCTGCATCAGAGCCAGGATCGTTTGTTATGGCAGGGCCACTATCGATAATGGTAGTCTCTCCATTCGAAGATCGAGAAGCTTGCCCTGAGGTCGAAGTCCTGCGGCGCGTAGAGCTTAGATCGCTACCTCCAGGACGAACACGCGTGTCGACAGTACCAGTGTAGCCTGAACTTGACGAAGCACCAGCTCGTCTAGTACTTGAAGGACTTACAGGAGCCTGTGTAGTCTGTGCGAAATCAGACTCAGCTCCTCCAGAAGTGTCGACCGCAGATCCAGTAGACCGGCTATTTGAAGGGCGTCTGAATGTCGTTCTGTCGGTCGCTGCAATTTCACTTCCGCCTAGCCCTTCAACTCCACCAGTGAGACGGCCGCTGCTGGTTGATCGACGAGTCCTCTGAGGTTCAGCATTGGTGAGAGTCTCGGCGACATCAGCGGTTATGGTGAAGACAGTGCTGCTGGATGTGACAACGTAGGTCGATGGCGATGTCCTAACGATTGGTGATCGAGTGCTTGAGCGGCCAGAAGTACTTCCCCTGCGCGATGAAGATGACTGACCCGAACCTCCATTTGCTCCTCCAGCATTGTTTCCTCCTGATCCAGAGTTGCCATCTTCATCCCCGCTAGAGCCTTTACCGCCAGAAGTCGACCCAGAACCATCAGAGCTTCCACTGCCAGAATCTGTACCGCCCTCTGAGCCATCGCCTTCGGACTCAGTATCTCCCGATCCTGGCCCATCACTACCACCGGAACCACCACTAGAAGCGCCCTTGGTACTCGAAGACGAGCCAGCAGATCGTGTACTACTGCCTCCAGAGCTACCCTCGCTGTCGGAACCACCTTGAGCTCCGCCTTGGGTTCCTCCCGAGCCACTGCTACCATCGGAGCTTGATGACCCGCCATTTCCAGCCCCATCGCCGTTATTTGAGCCTGCGGATCCTCCGTTCTCTGATTCATCATCACCATCGCCGTCTCCCGATCCAGAGCCGGAGCCCTGAACACCGCCATTTACAGGATCATCGTCGCCACCAGTAGAACCCCCGTTACTGGAACTACCTCCTTCTCCAGATGAGCTGCCACTGCCGCTGTTGGAACCATCTCCAGATTCCCCATTGTTGGAGCTCCCTCCACTTCCACTCTGACCATTTCCGCTGCCCGATGAGCCTGAGCCACCACCTGAACCACCTTGGTTACCACCACTAGATCCTTCCGTAGCCTGGGCACCATTATCGCCGCCGTTGTTGTTGCCAGTCTGCGGATTATTAGGGTCTTCAGGCGTCAAGACAAGGACAGTACCGGGGTTTCCGCCCTCAGGAGGAATGGTGAGGGTCTGTCGCGGCCCTGATTCATCGTCGCCGCCTTGACCTGATTGGCCCTGGACATCGCCGGAGCCATCACCAGACCCTGATCCTTCATTTGACCCGCCGTCAGAGCCACCCATGTCCATGGGTACACCGCGAGTAATAGTCGTATACGATACCGAGCCTTGTGGTTGTGTTCGTGTCGGTTGAAAAGCTGCACCATCTCCCCCATCATTCCAACCCGGTGGTGTTTGTATGAGTACAGTTCCTGGCTTGGTACCAGTCGGCGGGATGGTAGTTCGTATAGGGGCTGTTGGCGTGACGCTTCCTTCGGCTGGTTCGATGATGGTCACATAGCCGGTCGCATCGGCAGGTTGAAGAGTGATAGTTTGGCCAGCGAGTCCCAAGGCACCCAAGGTGTTAGGGGTCAGAGATTCAAGGGCCAACGGCATCAGAGTCCCTGGTACAGGAGTTTGGATGATGACAGTACCAGGGTTTCCGTTGCTCGGTGCTACTGTCAATGTAATAGGGACAGTGCCTCTAAAGGCTGTGCCTGCTGGTTCAACCACTGTGACATAATCGCCATCTTGTGCGGGTTCGAGAGTCAGCCCTTGGAGGCTTCCCCCGCTCAGTGCTGATGTTGGGACATTAATGATGATCGACCCACGGTTTGTCCCTGTCGGTGAAATCGTGATACGCTGCAGCGACGCCAATGTCCCAGTCAATGGTCGAAGAACGGTCACATAGCCAGTCAACTCCTTTGGCTCAAGCGAAAGAGGCTGCAGCACACCCTGAGTCTCCGGCGTCTCAATAATAATCTGCCCTGGCTGTCCACTCGTCGGCGGAACAACCTGCGTAATAGGCGCAGATATCGGGTTCGGCCCAGAATGCGGTCTAATAATAATAACATAAGACCTATCATCCGTCGCAGGGATAACTACATTCTCCGGCGCCGATGAGCCGCCTGGTTGTTCAACAATAACAATACCAGGCTCATCGCCCTGTGGCGGGACAGTATACTGCGTTGTTACTGAGCCTCTGTAGGGCTTTGTGACGGTAATATAATCGGGATCGGCAAGGACTGGATAGACCGAAACATATGTGTAACAAACACCTGAGAATTCATTGTTAATACCGAGAACTGACCTATCATTCTGAACCCCAAACTGAGCACGCGTTAGGATGGCGAAGAGTAGGTGCCTGAGCACTTGATACAAAGGCCGCATTGTAAGCGGTTTATTAAAAGTAAATGAGAGATAAGAAAGGCATACGCGCAAGGTGAGTTACCTATGCTGAAGCAACACGCGCGTGTGAGAGCTCCCAGAGGATTATAAAACTGCTGATCAGTCCTCCATATCCGCATTCAGACTATGCATCCAGATGTAATAATGATGCAGAAAATCTCGCGTGTATACAAAGAGCATTGTCAGGCTGAATTTGGGTTGCTGAGGCGGAAGCCTTCATGCCAGGGCTGGCACACCCGCAGCGGATCAATGCCGTTTTCCATCCTGTCAAGCACTTTCCTGCAGAGGCATTGTGTAAGAGACACTCGGGTTTAGAATGCTGTTGGTTCAGGGTGCTGTGGTTGGAATGTTGGTGTTGAAGACAGGACCAACTGCCATTGTCTTGTGGAGTGAAAACAACACCCAGTGAGATTTGGAGGAGTCTGAGAAGTGGGATTTGTGCCTGTGTGCCTGGGCGTGTATGCAAGGTCCCGTTCAGGACTTCCACCAACGTTGAGGATTATGCAGATGCTGTGCAGATCTTATGTAAGTGGCGATGGGATAGACGGATATAGCAAGTTGACTCTGGGCATAATCATAGATTGGTAAACAGATACAATGTATCGTATCCTCTCACGGGTCAAGTCATTGTAACAATACCTCCAGACCGATCAGCCAAAGTCGAGACTTGAGATTTATTCAGATGCTGGCAGGTGGATATGATGTCTCACACAGCCCGGACACATGACGTTACACTAACATCACTCCACTACGGAAGCCAGCTCCTTAGCCCACCAAGCTACGATTTTGACAGAAGCTTATCTCACACGTCAACCACTAGCTCAAAGCCCCAAACTCACCAACTCTCAGCTTCACGTACAAAGCCGAAGTGCAAGGTAAAGTAGCTGGAGTCTGGCGGCCGCCCAGCGTGCATAACTCTATTCACCAGCACATTCCAGGCTTGTATGTGACTTTTGAGATGAGGTTACACAACGATGAGTCAAAGCTCCACCGTCGCACCAGTGGACGTTTCTGTTTGGCTAGTCGCGGGCAGATTTGGCCGCGTCCGTCTAGTCGATCTGTGGCTGATCTGAATAGGGATCGAGACCGTGGCGTTGGAGATTGTGAGAAGTGACCGGAAATAACCAACGGCTGATCAGGGTCTCATGGGGTTGTGTTACACAAGGGTCCATATTCGGAGTCTATGACCATTATGTGATGCAATTGAAATCATCTCTTGAGACATGTTGTGCACTGCTCTTCTGTTGAGGCTACAGATTTATCAAGCCTGCAGATTTAAGTATTTCTACTACACAAGAGTGCGTTTGTGACACTACAGTTTTCGGCTGCTCCCGAAGAACTTGGCCTAGGCCAACGTCTTTCCAGGGAAAAACATTCAAGGGCGGACTAAATGCTCCTCTTCTGTTTCATAAGCTAGGGTCTAGGCCAGGACTAAGTCTCATCCGTGTTCAACATTCTTGGTGGTCACACCTCGCATCCGAATGGCCCGGATCAGCGTCAGCCTTTTGTCTCAGTCTTGGCAAGATGAGCTCGCGTTGGCCTGAGTGGTGTATGCCAAGACTCGCTGCTATGGGAAAGCATCAGAATCATCTTGCATAAAAGCAAGGTAGCGTTCATTGATACAACAATTTCGTATATAAATTGTCATTCTGTACAAAGAATTGTCAAGAACAATAACATAATCTGATGCTGGAGCATTGAGGCTTGAGCTCCAAGTACCTGGCTCTCGTTGAAATTCCCCTGTCAGATTCACCATACGCCGTCCGCTTTCTGATACCCGATCGAAACCTTATTCTTGTCCCTGTGATCCGATCTTGCTTACCACCAATAGGAACTCTTTGGGCTCCAGGTCTTGTGGAATCACATATCACACATCTTGAATAAGCTCAAGCTCCATACACCGAATGAGACAATTCCTCTCGATCGGAAACTTTTCCAAGGACGCAAGAACACTTTGATGCCATCATCTAGCCTTAATTCCCTGGCTTGGATGTCAAAGTGTTGATGAAGATATCGTCTCAGTGGCGCCTAGATTCAACGTTGAAGGCAGCCAACTGCTCTCAACAGTAGGTACAATGCATGACCAGCTTAACACGGGCAGCAGATCAGGCAATCGATGCCACCTCTGCCAGTAAATGAAAAGATCCGGGCCTAAAGTTTGAGATAAGGTTATGTTACATGTCAAATGAGGCTCACTACGGAAATTTCGCTCGGGAATGCGACAAGATTGACGCTAACCAGATTTGTCCGCATTGAACGGAAATGAATCGCACTTCAAAAGGTGGCTTGAGGTGTGCACAACTGATCTGAGAACTCATTCGCTTTCTCAACCAATCGATGATATCGACTGACCCGTAGTAAGGTGGGCTTAAATGGCTCCAGCGGAAATATGGATCGAAGACATGGAGATGAGAGGTGGTATCCATACTTGAGGTGCATGATGCTGCAGGGTAGGTGGTGTTGGTTTTAACATCAATTTTGGCAGTTTTATATTTCTCATTAAATTGCTGCTCATCTGGGCAAAACCAGTAATCTAACTTGCTAGTTAAAATTTAAATAGAACTTCAGACATAACTGACATTTCAAATATGCACAATAATGCTGAGGCAACCTTGGTGTTTCCATCCCTCTGAAAAAAGCAATAATGCCCTTTACTACATACTTTGAAATGTACCCACAGAGACCCTGAGAAATAGCTGTCACTAAGTGAAATAATAACAGCCATATACTAGGTATACAAGTATAATGCTCCAACACCTGAATTACAGCGCAATACTGTCCTACAGTGATCTTGTTTCCAAATTGGAGTACGTACTTTCAACCAATCAGAGCCACGCCCGGTTAGCTCAATCGGTAGAGCGTGAGACTCTTACGAGTACGCGATCTCAAGGTTGCGGGTTCGACCCCCGCATCGGGCTGTTCCTATAAAACGATTGCGAGCAATAGCGAGGCATCTCTTTTTTGTCTTTATCCCTACCAGACAGGTGGCATGTTCATTTTTTGCCATATTTAAAGCAAGCTCTTTTGCCATCGGATGTGTTATCGAATGCTGGCTTTGATTACGACCTTCCTTTTCCAGCACGACATGTAAGCCCCCGCTTGATATCATAAGGCAAACAGATGCCATCTCACTCAGAGTTATCACCAAACATCTCCCAGGAAAGGCTATCTCATAATGGAAAGCCATAGCTCTTTAAAGTCACTACTTACTCCAGATCTGCTGATGCAGCTCGCGGATGCCTATCTTCCTTATTCCAAAACTGAAGAGCTTGACTTTACTATTGCCCAGTCAGACGCCTTCAGCGCAAACTTCAAGAAAGTATGCCAAGAAAGCAAGGCTCGAGATGCACTTATAGCACTGAGTCACCTCAGCCACAACGGAATACTCCCAAGCCCCATGGAGCTCTACCTCATGTCCTTCCTCCCAGAACCATCTTCCCCAGATTTTCCGCAACAATGCTTCGGACTTTAGTTACTTCTTGACCAGGCATCGAAAATCCTCCTCACTGGAATCGAAGCTCGTTGGAAAGTTGCATATTTTGGACCTCTGGCAAGGCGCCTTACTGGACAGTGGTACGCACTACCTCACAATCTACGCCCGCATTCATGGCAGAGATGGAGAGACGATGTCGGCGTCACTAGTTTCAGCTTCTGGGTCTCGACGCAAGTCATGTGGGCAGCTCCCTTTCTTCACGCCGAAGACCTAGGGAGTCAAGAGATTGGTTTGGAGTTATCAAACGACTTACGTCAAGCTGTTGAAGAATACACCCAAACACGAGACCCGCATCGGGAGACAAGGGCTAAGACTTTGGAAGATGATCTGCTTTTCATAAGAGAGGTTGTCAAGAGTCCACCAAAAGACGATGAAGGTGCTATAAGTATGGCAGCTTGGACGTACTGGTGGTGCATGATCCTGGATGCTCACTGGCCTATCATTGCGCGATTTGGCCGCTATCCTTACCGCAATGCTGCCTTTGGTAGGCCTAGTACAAAGCAGGAGGAGAGATGGTTGGATGACATTAATCATTTTTCTGAAGCTTCTCCTGAAGATGCTAAGCGCATTCAAGAAGATGTAGAGAAAGGTTGGTGGACTCCACTTGGAGAGAGTTGATATGCAATACACTGTTATGATTTCTTTGGCTAGCTTATGTATTAAGGAACAGCTGCAACTGTTTTGTGCGAGTCAATTTCCGATGATATGACTGAACTAGCCCAGGTCACGCCACACGGTAAATAGAGAACTCTATATCACGTAACTGCGCAAGTTCCGCGTGGCGTAAGGTTGTCTAACTCTCACTTTTTGTATCGATGCTTGCTTATCACCGATCTTGTAAGCCTCCTCTTATCGGAACTGAGATACATTGGATTGAATCATGCCCCCGAACTACTTGAATATGAAAAAGAAACTGGTTCCCTCGGCATTGCCGAGGTTTCTAGCTAGTATCTACTCCTTAAACATGACCAGATTTGAAGCTACTCGAATCTGAGAAGATACTAAGCTGACCCGAGGGTATTGCGTGGGTGGTTGATAAGCTGCCTGAATTATGTTTTGACAGCGTTGTTGGCCAACTAACTTGTGCTGCCCAGCTGATAGTGACAGCTCATGCCTGCGTTGCGCCCCTCCCTCGAACTTAAACATCAGACCACAGACTCAGTCTCCCTCAAATACACAGCGAAGATCTTTTGCGGCATTCCAAAAGATTGCTAATCAAGCTGTGCGTAATCTATGCGTAGCCATCGAGTCAACAACAACACCCTCAGCTTCGTATTCGTCTTGTAACGGTGTACGACATCATAGCTACGATTGGCAGTCTCGGAATTAAAGTTATCTTTGCATAATTCCATTCCCGCAATGACGAATATTTCCCCTGAGCGCGATTGAATCACAGCATTGCCACGTTTTTGCAAAAGAAATCCAGCTTTATTAATCTTCGCCCACCAGCAAAAAGCCAATCGGATCCGGGAAAAGTGGGGTAACGGGCCCGAGAAGGACTCCGATACCCTGATCCGGGGGCCAGACGCGAATCTTGGATCTTGAGCTGTGAAATCATAATTTAGAGTGGTAAAGGACCGAGCTGCTGGGTCTTAGCTTGAGAAAATGAGTTTTCTATGCAGATTCTCGAAATAGATAGAATCAGTTTGTAGAATTAATGCGATGCACTGTCGTATCATGGCTTTCATATCGGGTAGGGGGCTCGACGGGTTCTTCGATGGGCCCGGCAGGGAGGTGCATCAACAAACGATTGACCAATTGGAGCACCAGCCCTGTGACGCTCACTAAGCCGCTCTTGGGTTAGGGGCTGTGGTTGTCAAGAGGAGTGGAGCTCGAAATTTACCGAAGACTCTTGATCCCCAGCTTTTTCTCAACGACATGTCTGGTGTAACTCTCTTTTCTTAGTGAGGTCTGTTGACACACGACACAACACCATATATTATACATACGGAACTCATTTCGAAATGAGAGCGATAGATTATTAGAGATTCCAAGCTATATGCAAATTTGAGATGTTTTCCTTAACGCCTTCCTCCAGTTTCACTTATACCGTTCCAAAGGTATACCATACCGTCCATGAAGCCATGAACTCCCCAGTAACACCAATCTCTAAAACGCCAAACCCATCACACAAGCATTCAATGGTAAACAGCCTGATGCCTCTCGTCCGGACTCGAAACCGACGTCTTCTCGCTCTCAGGCGGCGGACTCGAGTTGCTATCCGCAGGACTACTCGACTCGCTCCCCGTCCCCGTAGCCAGCGCATCGTACATCAAACTCTTCTGCACACAAGTACATCTCTTCAACAGCTCCTCACACCTCTCCAGCCTCGCAAGCAACTCCTTGGTAGGTTTGCGACGAGTGCGCTTAGGAGCAGGTGTTCTCGGAATACACTCTATCTTCGCCTACCATCATTAGTCCTCGTGTTTATACGCGTATCACCGTATGTAAGCTTACCTTGATGCAAAAAGAACATGGGCTTTTTCGGTCACATTTCTTCTTGCGCTGTTGACACAGCACGCAGGCTAGAACTCTCGGTGGTCGTTGTTGCTCGGGTGCCATTGTGCTATGCAGTATGCCCACTAGCCGTTCGAATCGAAATGCAGAGAATATAGATGAAGGTATCCCCAAAAATGGTTTGTATCTCGGATTAGGAACGAAATTCTGTCCGAGGCGGACGAACTGGGGTATTTGCTGCATACGCTGGAGGCTGCCAATTCTGGTGCATTCGTAGAAGCGGACTCTTGCCAGGACCCGAGTGGGTATCGGGGTCGGAGAGTCGACGGGATCCGTGTATCTAGGGCCCGGATCCACAACACCCTTCGGTGCGACGGGCGTGAGAGCACCCCCGTCACAATGGTATTAAGACCCTGCGAGGAACCTAGAGTTCCATTAGGCTATCACCTTTTTTTATTCTATACTACCTTTTATCTTTGTTATATCCCTTCCTTTATACAAACTTTAATAATTCCCCTAATTCGAACCAGAAACTGTATGTAACCTCACAGTTCACTTGCTAAGACCACGAACGTTGACAAGGTACAGATATAAGCTTATACGGCTTGACTTTTCCTCAGTCTCGCTAGTATGGCTGCTTCTCATCTTCCGGGTGAGGCACGCTCAGAGCACAGCAGCCACGACACCATCGTCGACATGGACACCACTCCGAACGAGAAGCCCCCTGCTCCCAAGGACGACAAGACGAGCTCCAGCGACGATGAGGTCGAGCAGGAGCAGAGCGAGGAGATGGTGCGTCGGCACTCCATCGTGCGCGATCTAGCACGCCAGTACACCAACACATCAGCGCACTTCAACGGCAGCCACGCAGATCTCTTCAACGCAGCCGATGCGGATTCACCCCTTAACCCGCACAGCGAGAACTTCAACGCCAGAGCGTGGGCAAAGGCCGTGGCTAAGTCGATGGGCGAGCATGGCTCTGGGTTCCGACAGAGCGGTATCTGCTTCCAGGACATGAACGTCTTTGGATACGGTGCTGAGACGGATTACCAAAAGGACGTTGGTAACATCTGGCTTAGTCTCCCCGGCATGGCACGCAACATCATCTCCCCCACCGCTGGTAAGCGCCGCATCGACATCCTTCGTGGTTTCGACGGTGTCGTCAACGCCGGAGAAATGCTCGTTGTTCTTGGCCCCCCCGGTTCAGGATGCTCTACGTTCCTCAAGTCATTGTCCGGCGAGACGAACGGTATCTACATCGACGAGGGCACATACTTCAACTACAACGGTGTGCCCGCCAAGGAAATGCACAAGTATCACAAGGGTGAGACTATCTACACCGCCGAGGTCGACGTGCACTTCCCCATGCTCTCAGTCGGCGACACACTTACCTTTGCCGCGCGTGCAAGATGTCCCCAGAACTTACCGCCCAATATCGACCATAACCAGTACAGCGACCACATGCGTGATGTCGTTATGGCCATGTACGGCATCAGCCATACCATCAACACGCAGGTTGGCGATAACTACATCCGCGGTGTTTCAGGAGGTGAACGAAAGCGCGTGACCATCGCAGAGGCGACGCTCTCACACGCACCCTTCCAATGCTGGGATAACTCAACCCGCGGTTTAGATTCTGCCAACGCGATTGAGTTCTGTAAGACCCTGCGTTTACAGTCTGAACTCTTTGGTCAGACATGTGCTGTCTCGATCTATCAGGCCCCCCAGTCTGCATACGATCTCTTCGACAAGGCCCTCGTTCTTTACGAAGGACGCCAGATCTTCTTCGGTCCTGCGGATGAAGCGAAGCAGTATTTCATCAATCTCGGCTTCGAATGTCCCGATCGTCAAACAACGCCTGACTTCCTCACGTCCATGACCGCACCCGCCGAGCGCGTCGTCCGTCCTGGCTTCGAGAACAAGGTCCCCCGCACCCCCGATGAGTTCGCCGCCCGCTGGAAGGAATCCCGCGAGTACCAGATCGTCCGCGCCGAGATCGAGACCTACAAGAGCCTCTACCCTCTCAACGGTTCCAGCGCCGAAGCTTTCCGCCAGAACAAAAAGTCAGCCCAAGCCAAAGGCCAACGCCTCAAGTCTCCCTACACGCTTTCCTACATGCAGCAAGTCAACCTCTGCCTCTGGCGCGGCTTCAAGCGTCTCAAGGGTTCACCAGGCGTGACGATCTTCTCCCTCGTAGCCAACACCGTCACGGCGCTCATCGCCTCATCGCTCTTCTACAACATGAAGCCCACGACGAGCGACTTCTTCAAGCGCGGTGCTGTTCTCTTCCTTGCCGTGCTGATGAACGCTTTCGCTTCTGCCCTTGAGATTCTGACGCAGTACGCCCAGCGCCCTATTGTTGAGAAGCAAGCACGCTATGCCTTCTACCACCCTTCTGCTGAGGCGTTTTCCTCGATCTTGGTTGACATGCCATATAAGATCAGTAATAGTATTCTGTTCAATGTCACTCTTTATTTCATGACGAATCTCAACAGGGAGGCGGGGGCGTTCTTTTTCTACCTCCTTGTTTCGTTCATCATGGTCCTCGCCATGTCTGGTATTTTCCGATCTATGTAAGTCCCCCTTCACAGCCTCGAATGGATAACGACTGACTGATTCAGTGCTTCACTCTCTCGTACACTCTCACAGGCCATGGTTCCCGCTTCGCTGCTGATCCTCGCCCTCGTCATCTTCGCTGGCTTCGTTATCCCAACGGACTACATGCTCGGCTGGTGTCGATGGATCAACTACCTCGACCCAGTAGCCTACGCCTTCGAGTCCCTCATGGTCAACGAATTCTCCGGTCGCAACTTCACCTGCACAGCCTTCATCCCCAGCAACTCAGTCGCTGGCTATGAAGACATCGGTGGTCTCAACCGAGCTTGTTCCACTGTTGGTAGTATTCCTGGCGACAGCGTCATCAACGGCGACCGATACCTCAACCTCCAGTACAAGTACTATCACGCCCACAAGTGGCGCAACGTCGGCATCCTCATCGCCATGACCATCTTCAACCACATCGTTTACATCGTCGCTACCGAGTTCATCTCCGCCAAGAAGTCAAAGGGTGAAGTCCTCGTCTTCCGTCACGGCCATCTCCCCGCCTCCACCAAGAACAAGTCCGATCCCGAGGCCGCTGTTTCTGGCCCCGTCCCTACCGCTGAGAAGTTCAACAACGAAGTTGCCAACATTCAAGGATCCACTAGCGTCTTCCACTGGAACAACGTGTGCTACGACATCAAGATCAAGGGCGAACCACGACGAATTCTCGACAACGTTGACGGATGGGTCAAGCCAGGAACGTTGACTGCTCTGATGGGTGTATCCGGTGCCGGAAAGACTACTCTTCTCGACTGTCTCGCCGATCGTATCTCAATGGGAGTCATCACAGGTGAAATGCTCGTTGACGGCAAGATTCGCGATTCATCGTTCCAGCGAAAGACCGGCTATGTGCAGCAGCAAGATCTTCACCTCGAGACTAGCACTGTTCGTGAAGCCCTTACTTTCTCTGCCCTCCTCCGCCAGCCTGCCTCTACGCCCCGCGCCGAGAAGATCGCCTACGTCGACGAAGTCATCAAGCTGCTCGACATGCAAGAGTACGCCGACGCTGTCGTCGGTGTCCTCGGCGAGGGTCTCAACGTAGAACAGCGCAAGCGTCTCACCATCGGCGTTGAGCTTGCGGCCAAGCCTCCCCTGCTCCTCTTCGTCGACGAACCTACTTCCGGTCTCGACTCGCAGACATCCTGGGCCATTCTCGACCTCCTCGAGAAGCTCTCCAAGGCAGGCCAGTCTATTCTATGTACCATCCACCAACCGTCTGCTATGCTCTTCCAACGCTTCGACCGTCTTCTGTTCCTCGCCAAGGGCGGACGCACCATCTACTTTGGCGACATCGGCGAGAACTCTGAGACCTTAACCAACTACTTCGTCAAGAACGGCTCTGATCCCTGTCCCAAGGGTGACAACCCTGCTGAGTGGATGCTCGAGGTCATCGGCGCTGCACCTGGTTCACATACTGAGATCGATTGGCATCAGACTTGGCGACAGAGTCCTGAGTATCAGGAGGTTCAGAATGAGCTTCAGCGTCTCAAGGCTGTGGGCAGTGCTCACAATGAACCCCATGACACTAACTCTGAGTCGTACCGAGAATTCGCTGCGCCTTTCTGGGAGCAGCTTCGCATCGCTAGTCTTCGTGTCTTCCAGCAGTACTGGCGCACTCCTTCATATATCTACTCCAAGGCTACTCTGTGTATCCAAGTTGGTCTCTTCATCGGTCTCGTCTTCCTCAACGCTCCTCTGTCAATCCAAGGCTTGCAAAACCAGATGTTTGCAATCTTCCAGGTCTTCACGGTGTTTGGTCAATTGGTTCAGATGCAGGTAAGTCTCGACCTCTCCCCCGTCCCTCCAACTCTCACTAACATCACTAGATGCCTCACTTCGTCACCCAACGCTCCCTCTACGAAGTCCGCGAACGCCCCTCCAAGACATACAGCTGGAAGGTCTTCATGCTCTCCCAAGTCTTCGCCGAGATTCCTTGGAACAGTCTCATGTCTGTCTTCCTGTTTGTCTGCCTCTACTACCCCGTCGGCTTCCAAAAGAACGCCGAAGCAGCTGGTCAGACCGCCGAGAGAGGCGCTCTCATGTGGCTTCTCATCTGGCAGTTCCTCGTTTTCACGTGTACCTTTGCCCACATGTGCATCGCCATCACCGATACTGCTGAGGCAGGCGGTAACCTTGCTAACGTCCTCTTCATGATGGCTCTATTCTTCTGCGGTATCTTGGCCTCGCCCAATAACATGCCAGGCTTCTGGATCTGGATGTATAGAGTATCGCCGTTTACGTATCTTGCCTCGGCGATTTTATCGACTGGTATGGCCAACACCAAAGTCACTTGTGCTTCCAACGAGTACACAGTTATGCAACCCCTCAACGGTACAACCTGTGGAGAATATCTCCAGAAGTTCGCTGACAAGGCTGGTGGCTACGTGCTCAACCCCGACGCCACATCTGACTGCAACTTCTGCTCCGTCAGCGACACCAACACGTTCCTCAAGGCTCTCAGCGCGAGCTACGATCACCGATGGAGAGACTTTGGCATCGGAATGGTGTACATTGTCTTCAACATTGGCGCAGCTCTGTTCCTGTACTGGCTTGTTCGCATGCCCAAGAACAAGGACAAGAAGAAGCAGGAGTAGATGCACAACCGAGCTTCGGCTCTTTTTTATTATTTTTGGTACAAGGATTTGTTTAGAGAAGTACTATAGACTGGTTTAGGTTTTTTACTTTACTTAGAATAGCCGTGTCGATATTAGACTTGTTGGAAGCTCAATAGCACGTCGTCAATACATTACGCTCTCTACCCGCCAGTCGAGTGCCTTAGCGATTGTCATATCATTCGGTCACTCCGAGCACTAGCAACGCTTGCAATCCCTTTTCTGAGTCATAAGGAGTATCTTCTATTAAGGCTTCCGCCATCAACAGGCTCCCAAAAGTAGAACTCGCAGGTCAAATTTTGCCCTTCTTGACCGCCAGTGGAGGATGATCCGGTAGAGAAGCCCGTTTCTGGTCTGGGCTCCACGGAATCCGAGTCCTCTTCTGATGAAGAAGCCACTGCCAACAATCAACAACTTCCTGGCTTGGTCTGGCCCAAACACGATCGCGATTGCTCTTTCGTGATGTACCGCGGCTGGTTTTTCGTGTACCCACATGCGAACATCGATTGTCGAGGTGCCGATGGAGCGGCACGTGAAATAGATATCGTCACTTTTGACCCCATCGACCAAGAAGAGGCATGGGGAGAAGGTGAAGTTCGCAAGTTCGACCCGATGGAACACCCCGTTCACGTAACACGAAAGAAAGCCAGAGAAGGCTATGAGCAGGGGGTTAAGGAGTGGATGTACAGGAGAATATGTTCACACTGGGAGCGGTCGGCTGACGAAGCCACGGATGACGCGCTGAAGCTAGGCTGGCAGTCTTGGTGACCAGACAGAAGAATGCACAGGCGGGATTTTTTATGGCAAAGCACGACCCAGCAAACAGATTATCGGGATTCTAGAAACTAACTGAGTCGGATAGAGCAACAAGCAAACTTCCGCCATATCTCACGTGTATCCTGCCCAATTGCCTAGGTTTCATGGAGCAACGGCTCGGTCGACATAAGAATACCATCGGCCATTGTGAAGGGGTACTTGCGCAATTCGAGAACATCACCCTTTACCTCAGTCTTACTGACATCTTGGCCATAGTACTTCATGTCGCCATCCACAATATAAGGCTGCAACCATGACCACTTTCCGTACGGCACGACCGGGACGTGAACCCCATCACCTACAGCTGGTGTCGCTGGAGGATCCTCTGCTCCCGCCGGGTTCGGTGATTTGAGGGGATCTTCTCGGAATAAGAATGGTCCTGCGCGGTAGCACAGTCTGATCTTCCGCAGCGCTTGTTGCACTGCCCAGTCTGGAAGTGCTAGACTTGATGGTGGGAGGACGCCCGTCTGGGCTTTCACAGAGTGGAAAACATCAACAAGGAGACAGAAGGGCAGAATTTGCTCTTGGCGCCTTTTTATCATGTCATCGGGTTCCAGGGGATGGTCACCTTCAAACAAGTCGACATGGTGGGCTCTCAGGGTGGGTAGGCTAGATGGATGTATAGGGTGGCATGCGAAGTCTTCGTTCAGATCGGTTTCAGCTACGCCACTGGGCCAGAACGTAAAGATCTTTCCGAAGTCTGGTTGAGTTGGGGCGTCTTTTCGCAAAGGAATATACGCGGCTAGGCCATCATCGGAGTATTCTTTCAGTCCAAGATGGAGAGGAAACTCGTAGTCAGAAAGCTTTGAGTAGGATTTGCCAGCGAGCTTCTGGAGGCTCGTCTGGGGCGGCAGTTCCTCGTGATTCAGTTCAATCGACCATCCAGCGATGGCCAGCGCAAAGGGACGACCAAAGGCGGAGTTCATGACGCTGGAATACGATTCTGCAGGAGGTGCCATGCAGCTAGAAGCGTCGCCCAGGATCTCGATCATCCGCAGAGCGTAGTGCTCAGTCTTCAGGGTTTGAATGAAATCATCCAAGATTTTCATCTTCCACTGGTCGCCAGTATCCGTCTGAGGAGGTCCGAAAAGGCCGTCGTTCATGGGGGGTTGGTTCATGTGAGCGACTCTTGCCGCGAGGTTGCCCTCAGAAGTCAGGATCTCTGCACGCAAGTCCCCGGCAGACGTGAACACCTGCAACGAAAGATCGGCGCTGCCATACATGATATATCCACACACCGGATCTTCCCACTCGCCGCAAGGCCTCCAGGTGCTTTGGCCTCTCTCCCCCGGCTTCAGATACGAGTTGAACAGTCTTGCGGGCTGATTGATGGATGGCGGAATCTGAAAGTATTCACAATTGTTTCCGTTAGAAACCACGACATTGGGCATCTCTTTGCCGTCAACTATACGAGTTGATGGTTGGTACACCGGTGAGATAGATGGCGTGAGGCCGTTTTCATCAATAATTTCCACTCCTCGGCCGAACTTGTCGATCACATTGAACTTGTTGAACTTCACTTGTCCATGAGTTACGGGAATGAACACTGCCTCTGGATCAACGCCATCTCCGTAGGGCAGTGGATCGCAGTGATTGCGAACCATTTCCAGAGTTTCGGCGGTGAATCCAGCAGCTTTGCCCGCAGTCACGGCTTCAGGCATCGCAGTCCCGTTTGGAAGTGTTGGGCGGACATGAGCTGTCCCACTGATGAGAGTGACAAGCTGGTCTTGAAACCCATCCAGACGACAGGCTAGGGAGGGAATGGCTTCCATATCGGCATACAATTGGTCTCTTTTGTCGACCCCAAGAACGCTCTCCAACATACTTTCCGGCAGTCTCCCAACCGAATTTCGTAATACGTTTGCAACTGACGCACCCGGGCTTGGATGTAATAGAGCTCTTCCGCCCATTGCACGGCGCGGATATCGAGACTTGTTGCTGGAGACGTCTTTGGTTGGAGTCAAGGACTGTGTCAGCTCTGGGTACACTTGAGCAGCAGTACGTCGGGTGTGCTGAGGTTCCCAGAGATCATACGGGATATGGAAGTATTCTGCCTCCCATTCAACATACAGTGGGACGAGGGGGCTGTCCAAGACAGCCTCGGTATTGAAGATGGCGTTGCAGTATGGTGGTGCGACTTCGTCGGCTTTGAGCTCTGGCAATGAATCGCCTACACTGGCACACATATAGCCCACGTGTTCTCCATGAGCAAGTGAGGCGGCAGTTGGAATGGATAGTATATTTTGGGTCATGTCCATTGCAGCCTGATATGCGTCATCTCCGAAATTTGTGGCTTCGAAGGCCTTGATGCACTGAGATAATAACCTCACAGGCTGAGCATCAGAGAATCCATCAGGCCACGGGGACTTGCATCCGAGAAGTGCCACTGTCGGGTCTTTGCGCTGGACAAAGGAATCGGAGGGAACTTTTGTCAACTCGAAGTTGGACGCCTTCCTCTCCTTGTCCAGGGAAAAATTGCTGATGAGACCTTCCAAGCGAGTTTTGGTGTTGGTGAGTGTGTCCTCGAGACTCTTGATTTCAGTCACCAAGGCCGAGTGGTTGGCGGAGACCTCTGTCCCCAACTGTGCATCATTTGTGACACAACGCCACCATTCGCAGAAGAGCTTCCAGCGCCGATAGTCGATATTGAAACGTATGTGATCATAAGACCATTGGATAGCGTTTATTTCCTGCAACGCTGTCTTGTCATTGTCAGTCAATTGCGGCGTGGAAGAATCGCCATTGTCTGCTGGATTGACTTTGTCGCCGGATGGTGCCACTTTCCACTGGCTTCCGCCCTCGACTTGTTTGAATTCACGGAGAACTCTCACGAAATCCTCAGCTGCAGTCTGTTTATCTAGATCTGCATGGTGAGAACCCGACACAGCGATGTTGTGCAGTTTCTGAAGATCCTGATGCGACTGGCCTGCATTGCCAGCCTGCATCAAAGCACCAAGCGCGTCAAATGGGTCGGTGCCGACAGCCAAGCTACCATTCGATTTCATGATAACTGCCTGAGCCTCTGCGGAGAGGGAAGGGTTGTGCACATCGATGGATTTGGCATCAGGGTCCCATTTCAGTAAAGTATACGTGCTTCCATGACAGATATGCCGAGCAGGACTCTTAGATGTTGTCCATCTCGTCACTTCAGCTTGGTCCATCTTGTTCTTATCCAGCACCATGTTCAGTTGCGCGAGAAGCTGCCCATTGGTAATGTCATGGGCTTTACTCATCCATGGATCTTCGTTTATGTCTGCGTGCCATCCGATCACCGAGTATCCGATCTCCGTGCCGGCAGGTATATCATCCAAGGGATCGTGGAAACTGAACACATTGGGGTTATGAGGCTGGTAGTCTGCGAACAAGATGTTTCCTGCACTGTTGGCCTTGAGTGGTTTGACACGAACGATGGTGGAAGAATCGCTTCTTTCGGCCCAGCCCTCCAAGTTCCGCTTCTCCCCTAGGAAGTACTCTCCTTGAAGGTCAATAATACGCTCATCTGTCAAGTTCTCAGGTGTGCGGATATACTGAGATACGTCGGTCATCAGGTCAACGGACGGGTCGATATCGTCAATATGTCGGCAGACGTCGCTTTCTATGACCCAGCCAGCATTGGTAGTTGCGTTCCGAGTCACTCTCGCGACCATCCAACGGTTTGGTGGACTAGCAGCAGCGGAAAACTCGTCTTGCTTTTCCGACGCTGATTCCCATCGATACATCTGTGGCAATGTCCACGATATACTTATGCCGGAAACGCGAGGGCGCGGTTGTGAAGTGGTAAGATCATAGAGCCGTGGGTTGGCCGTTGTGACTCTGGCACTGTCAAAGTCTGCATGGTCCTGGAGGTCTGCCTGGACTGTTTGCTTTCGCAATCGAAGTTTGGAATAGTCGAATAAGTTCGTTGGTAGTAGAGTGACAGTGGGGCATTGCTCTGAGTACGCCTCCTGGTTTCCCAGTCCCAAGATATCTATCTTCATGGGAATCAGGAGTGTTGCATCACGAGGGGCACCAGTTGCGGATACATCAGGTGAGGGCGCCATTCTCATCGGCTGGTACGTTCTCTCTTGAACGTCAAAAGTCCGGACGGTTACTTCTCTGGCTCAGAAAGAAACGGGAAGAACAAATGTTACGGGTGAGCCATCTACTAGCAAAAGAAGCATCCTCGTCACTTCGGTTCTGTGGAATTTAAGTATATGGCTTTTGCTACTCCGTACAAATCATATAATCATTGAGGGGAAGCTAGAGAAAGAGGAAAGGCCCCGTGTGATATCCTGGACACAGAGAGACTATTTGGGAGCACAGACTCTAAGCCGGGCACTAAATAAGTCAGATAAGCCCTGATTTACCTGATGGTGTGGTCATACCACACCCCTTTGTGGCGTTCGGGCTAGAACAGTCCTGGTTATACAGCTCCCCCGCCCCCACTGATATCCTGGGTCAGTCCTAGAGATCATCTTAACCTGGTTGGCTCAGCTGTAAGCTGTAGAATGCTAGCCAGAAGCAAGGAGCGCTGCACCAACCCACAGATTTCCTTGTCTCCCCAGTGGTTTCCGAATCTTCCATATTTTATCACGCCTCCTACTTCAGGAAGAACATAACAAAGAACGGTTTGTTTGTCAAAACGTGGAACTCCAGACTTGAGAGTATGGGACCAAACCTTCACACATCAGACCCGAGGTATCTCGTAAAGCTACACGAGCATCATCGCCAAAACCCACTCACTGCTAAAGCATTCAATGACGAAGAAGTGTTGGCACCAGATGAGCAGCGATTCTATTCGGTTTATGGGCCGTCACTCACTGCAGGACAGAGGACCATAACTGTGAAGCAGGACGTCGTCGACCCAGAAGGCAATAACTTCACTCTGTCGAACAGCCAGACTTTCAAAGTGGTCGCTCCGAGATTCAATCTGCCTCCGTCAGATATTCACTCTTTCTACCCTTCGCCTGGGGGGACAGTGTCCCTCAAGACGCTGCCTCACATAGTATTCAAGGATCCGCATTTTCCCTGGGAACGGCAAACGGGAACCCCCACACTGCCGAAAGACGGCTCAGAGAGGACGCGCGTTCCATGGTTGGCATTATGGGTGTTCCGACCCGAGGAGCTTGTCTGCTACGGTACTGGCATATTTGCTGGAAAGGCCCTTTCTAGTACACGAACTACTCGTCTTAAAGTGTCGGACGTGATCCAAGCAGGAACATCGGATATATGCACACCATATGAACACGATAAAAGCTCGCCGGACGAAGAAGATTCAGAGGCGGACTTCATTTGTGTTAACAAGCAGCTGTTCCAGGCATTTCGTCAATCTTATCTGGACGATGGCAGTCCGACTGGAGTGACCGACTTGACACCCTACGGGTACCTGGCGCATGTTCGGAAGGTGGGCAGCGAAGCCCTAAAAGCCGCGGCAGCGTCTTTGGCTGATGACTGCTTTAGTGTGGTCGTTGCAAATCGCACTGGCTCTACGCAGAATCAAGACTCTGCGTCTCTGGTTGCCGTCGCTCATCTTGTGTCTCTCGAAGGCCTCGGCCCGGACTTCAAACCATCGTCGGACGCCGGGGCGGTGGTTATTTGCTCGCTCTTCAGCTGGAAGTTCAATTACACTATCCAGGACGACCAGGTCGAGTTTGAGAATGCCCTGAAAGCAATTGGCAAGCCTACCAGTGGACTTGAATGGCTACAGCCAAGTCAGGACAGGTATGCCGGGCTGCTGAGCGCTCAGGAGGTTGAAAAGCAGCGTGTGGGCCAGCGCATCAGAGACGGTTATTCATTGACTCGATATCGAACCATCTCTGGAGAAGAAACGCTTGCTCTTCAGCGCGGCCTGCTCATTCCCACCATTCCTTCCGCCAACAATGCTCTCAATAAGCCGATCCATCTATTTTCAAACCAACTACAGATCCTAGATACAGAGATTGGCTTGGTTGACAACTCGTATGCCGCGGCTTGGAACTTGGGCAAAGCAAATGCTCTAGCTGATGAGAAATTCCTGAGCGCATTCGTTCGGCTTCGGACTACTATCTACAAACGAGCATTACTGGCTGCGAAGGCAGAAGTCATGGGAAGTCAAGACACGGCGTCAGCAGTTTTGGAACGCTTTATATCTGCAACAGACTCGTTGTTGAAACTATCCGATACCAAGAAGGATAACAAGTTGAAATGGTTCAGCGGCGTTCCCGCTGAAGCGGACGATAGCTTAAGCATCTGGGGTGAGAAGTTGAGGGGCAGGTTTGCTGATGCTGTGATATCAGAAACAAGAAAGCTGGGCCAGGCCATTCCTGCGGAGCTTTATGATGAGCAGAATAACCCCTCATCGTCCGACTGGGCTGCGGTTGTCGCGTGGGTCTGTGATGCGTTGTTCTTAGCCAATATACCTTGGTATCACTTGTTCATGGAGCCATCGAGCCTGCCACCGAACTCGATTAGATTCTTCTACGTTGATCCAACTTGGTTGAACGCGTACCTGGACGGCGCATTGAGCATCGGAAACCACGTGGAAGGCGACCAAGACTTGGTCAGAGCGGCTATCAAGCTTCAGCTTCAGAAGTTCTTCACAACAAAGAATGCAAAATCAGGGTACCAGCCACAGGTTCCAATCTCAGGCCTCCTCCTTCGATCACCACTTGTCGCAGACTTCGAAGATCTGGGGATTCAAGCGCCTCGAAGGCCAGACGATTCTCGGGCCCCAATATTAAAACGAGTCAAACTGGCTCCTGATATCTTGTTGGTGTTGTTCGACCGGGCACTCACTAACGCCGAGTTCCCGCAAGGGATTGAGATATGTCAGCCCCCTCATGAACAGTGCTTTTTGGCATACAACGGAACAATCGAGAACGGTAAAATCGAGATGGCGTACAGGAACATCACCACTGAGCCCGCTAGTTCCGACAATGTGCCCATGGAGCCAATTGATACATCGGTTTCGAAGCCAGCAGAAACGATTCTCAGCAGTCAATACGGCATCGTCCTGGCGGAGAACATTGCTAAGGATGTCTACAACTTCCTCAAATATCGTGCTAATAGCACGTTCTCGGAAACGGCACCCTCGTCTTCACTCCTTGCTCTTCATTTGTCTTATGAGCTAGTGAAATTAAGCTTGATACTCCCAGCCCCAGTCTCGGACCATGTTGTGGGCAACTTCGAAGTCGCCATGCTCGATGTTCAAGATCTGCATGGTTTGGGTTCACAATATCAGAAGCGAGAAAAGGACTCGAGGGCCAATATGCCAATGCTTCTCCGCACTGTCACACCAAGGCCATCCGAGGATACTCAAGACCTGATCCATCCAAGTCCCCGACCTCCCTACTGGTCGAAGATCTCGAGAGTGACACCTGATGACAGGGACTTAGACAGTGACACTCAAACACCAGCGTCATCCTTGCCCTCAGAGTCTCAGTATGTCCTACAAGTTTATGCTTTGGGTTACAAACACTTCAATGATCCCTCCGGGGCTCAGACTAGGGTACCGCATAACGTCAAAGGACCATTAAACCTAGTCTTTTGCATCCAGAGGCGGCCACAGACTGAAGACAAGCCATATACACTCCGTAGGATCGCGATTCACGTCCCATCTGAAACCAACGGGTCCGTCAATTCTTTCCTGCTTGGGTACAATGGACCAGGGGCATACATGGCAAACAACATCCGGTACATTCCAGAGATCAGCTGTCCACCCGCTGCAAATAACGAGGTGGCTGAAGTGATTGTGAACTTGACACCACGGAGTAAGGCCAACATCACCACCTCTCCGAAGAGCTGCCTGACCACGTTCAACGGAGACATGACGTTTGTTTTGCGACAGGTGTCCTTGAACAATTTGCCTCAGACCCTGAATGCTGATTTTGCTATCAAGATGGACGAGTACTACGGAGACAGCTCAATCCCTATCACATCAACAGCGCAGGTGAAGCTTGTAGATAACGAAAACCTATAACATTTATTTTAAATAGCCAACTTGTAATGATGAACCTATTGCTTAGTTACCTCCTTAAAAACAACATTTGGGCTCGTTGTAGGTTCATGTTGCCCAGCATGCGCCCTTCGATCCTGTATCTCCTGTTCGTCCAAGGCTTTCGGTACGTCACCGATGAGTGAGGATGATTCCGTTTTGCGAATAAAATCCGTCATCCATCGCTTTAAGTTATCGGGCCACCAGTTCGATTCAAACTTAGGTCGAAGAATCTCCATAAGTTTGTCCTTGGAGGTGTAGCTTAGTATATCTTCTGCCTCGGCAAGTCTGTTAGGATCCCACCGATTCTCTGTGAAATAACGCCACTTTCTGTAAATACCACCGGGTCCCGGTTTCCCGGCCGTCCCAGTAGGCCCCGGTGTGCCTACATTTGACTCAACACCGAATATAGCTTTGAGTCTGTCGTCGCCAGCTGATTCTTTTGGCAACTTGATAGTTAGCTGTCCACCACTACCCCCATGGCCTCCTGCACCCTGCCGCCCTCCGTCGCCGCCTTTGGCTCCAGAAATACCACTGGCAAACCAATCTTGACCTTTGCCCTGGCTGGCACCGGCAGCGACGGCACCGTCACCGCCACCCCCTCCGTCACCACCGTCACCACCCTGCTGCCCTTTACCTCCTGTACACTCGGCTATAAGGAACACCTTATCATCAAGTAGCGCACTCATGTCGTACGAGTCCGCCTCAATGGTCAGGCTCCCTGCGTCTGCACCCTGTGAGCCCGTCGCGCCGCCCATCCCGTGACCTCCCCTGGTGGCTTCTTCGCCAGTCGACTTCATCGCGTGTGTGAGCATGTCCCAAGAGAACTCTTTTGCGGAAGTATCAATCCGAAAGCTGGCCGCAGCCCCTCCCTCCCCCTCCCCTGCTTTCGCAGGTGAGTTTTGCTCCGCGTCTGCGCCAGGCATGCGCACTATGACGGTCTTTTGGCTGGGGTCCGTGGGATGAGGCATAAATGTTGCCTTCTTGCACTTTATATGCAGCGAAGTGTTTGGCTTGTAGGTGTACTGTGCCCCGGCGATAAAGACAAACTCATTCTTGCCCTGAATGCGGAACTCTTGACGTTTGGGGTCATTGGGAGAGGGTTTCCAGTAGTCTTCTTGGGCGTCGTAAGAAAAGGTTCTATCGGGAAGCTGGGGTTCAGCGGAGCCCGCTGGCTTGAGGTAACACGATGGTAAGTTTATATGAATTGTGGGAATATCGTCTTCCTGAGTGGGAGATGGCAACGGCTGGCTGTCCGGCATCTTGCCTAGGTCCAAGCAGACAGAAATAAGAGAGGACACAGACACTCTCTCGCAAGTACAATAGCTGGTTAGGGATGAGCGAGAACCAATCAGTATCTCATGTATTCAAGCATATAATATCAGATAAAGCACTTCCAATCTCTTATATATGTCTTACGGACCAGATGACCGAATTGACGAAATTGATTTCGCGAATGATCGTGCTCTGGGCGAGCTATACGTATTCTACTCCGGTAGCGCGCTGCATATACCTTGCGGCGGTCTAGATCTAGATAGAACGCCTGGTAAAGAACGCACCATGAGCCACCCCAACTCCTATCTCTCCTCGACCCCTTCGCACTCTTCCGAATGGACCCTGTGTGATAGACGGAAAAGGCTAGGCCATGATGGTACCCCCATGCCCTCCCCACCGTTTTGCATGAGCTGAAATGAATATCTCATTACCTCGCAGTATGTCGTGTTTGTCCCCGATTCGCTCAAAGGGCTCTCTATATATCCCGCTGTCCGAATGAAGAAAAGGCCATGAATTCGTTCCTGCAACGTGCTGCCCGGGCTAATGCAGTGCCTTGGTCACCCCGTTCCGCCACCACGGATAGTAAAAGATAGGAAGATTCGACGAGCAGTCAGGCAGTGCGGCTGATGTGTTGACGCGTGTAAGCTATTTACATTACGTGGACATTCTGCTAGTGTACGAATGTCTTCACTTCGTAAAGTGATCAGAACCTCGTTACGAATGTTTCAAATTGGGCTTGACGAAGAAAGACTCTGTCTCCTGTGTCACCATTTTAAAAGATATCAGCCTTGAGCCTTGTTTCATTGGGCTTTTTGTGTCAGAATGAGCCAAGAATGGGTTGTTCACTCGTTCCACATCAACGTGGGAGCTGGAGACTCTGCCATACATATCCGTGCGAAAGCAAGCTTTGCCATACCAACGAAGCCGCCCACGTACGAATATGACCGAGTAGTTCTGATAGACGGCGGCGACGGCAATGAAAATGGCTGCGATAGTATACTGAAACTCCTTGCGGGACTTCCATTGCTATACACAAACACGCCTACGGCCAAGATGCTCCCGCTCGATGCTATCGTCGTTACGCATTGGGATACGGATCACTGGAAGGGTATTTCGGATCTCATGAACTATTACCAGAAAGAATATGGAAAGATCCCGTTTCTCAAGTACCAGGCCAACACTCCCTTGACGACAATGTATGCCCCGGATGATAATTTCCCCAATGGCTGCAACTTCAAATTGGCAAAAGGAACCACCCCTACGATCAGTCTAGGGGGCGAATCCAAACCATGTGCCAAGTTCTTCCATGGGAGGAATCTAATCGGGGCCGACTTTTTCGAGGATTTCGTGCCAGGTAAGAAGAAGCTGCCCGGTGGAGGAGCTAAAGGATTATACTCTGCGAAGGGTAATGGGTATCAGAAACCAGCCATGTTCTGCGTGGCGTGCAATAACCTCACAGTGTCGGATCTATTGACCCTGATAGACTCGCCTATCACCATCACCAATAAGCGGTCGATCGCGAACATCATCGCCTGGCCTGGGGGGGAAGTGTCACATTACTTCGCAGGGGACTTGGACTATGAAAACGAGTCTCGGATTGTAGATTGGATCGGGAAGGGTGTGACAATCCCAACCGTCAAACTCAGTCACCACGGCGCAAAGTCCTCCACGCCCCTAAAGATGTTGAATCAGTATAAACCGACCAATTTCATCATCTCAGCAGGTAATAAGCATGGCCATCCGAGCCCCGAGACTCTCCTGTACCTCATTGGGTACTTGGATAATTTCTCCAGTTATGCTCCGTCGATGGACTTCTCGAGTTCTATCTGGCCTACGCAATATCCTTACTGGATGGCGATCAACGGCAACAATGATTATGCAATGTTTCATCGCTTTTCAACACAGCCTTTCTTTCAGGTTCCATCAGGTCAGACTGGCAAAGCAGCCAAGATCTTCGCGTACCAGGCGCAGATTGCCAACTATTTCAACCAAGGTACATCCAAAGCAGACAACGTATGGAGAGATCTACAACTTTGGGTTATGAAACATGCCCGGAATAGTACTATCTCGCGAACGAAGGCATTTAACTTCATCGCCTCCAAGCTCTCGATGCGCTACAAGCAATTTTGCAAGGTCGGAACCGACACTGCGCCTGGGCTCTCGGCTACCAGCACAGGCGCCGCGAATCTTCAAGGGGATCAGGTCTGGTTCATTGGCGTTATGCAAGCCAATCCTTCATCGCAACGTTTCAAAGAGAAGAACAAGGTCTACTATGTAAAACAGTCCGAAAGCCCTATAATTGGCATTGAGCCACGGAAAAGGACACCAAAGCGCAAATCCGGTGATCCCATCTCCTCACGGACTGGGTTACAACAAATCAAACTTCAAGTGGCAAATCCTTTTACAAATCTTCAGATGGTTAAGGACAAATTGAAGGGTTCGCAAATCCCCTCAAGTTCGCTGTCCAGGCTGGTTAGTGCTGCGGGGGGCAACGACACGGATGACGAAGAAATCCTCTTTGAGAACCCGAAGATAGATCCAGGGCAGATATCCAACAAGATAACTTGGGCTATATGTTGCGGTAGTTTCTTCGATAGTGAACCGCTTTATGTCCCGCCATCTTTGACGCAAGTGCCAATCGGTCACGCCTGGGATTCATTCCTGGCAACACTCCCTTATGGCATCATCGGGTTTGACATAACCGGTTCTCTGAGTACGCAGAAACCCTTTACCCTCCCAGTTCATACCACCGCCGATGCATGGTTCACCTGGATGCGGCTATGGGTGGGAGTCAAGTCGATCGTTGGCGTGTTTGATGAGGACCCCATCAAGAATGCTGGCACGGCCAAGGGCATTCCGAGCAGTTTTCAGTTGTCTCTGCTCAACGGTGTGACATTCTCAACTCTTGACTTGAATGAGGCAGCAGGATTTGATCCCAATACGCCAGCCCCTACGCCTCTTAATGCACTTGCAGGCACCGGGGTCATCGGGTTTGGATTGTCACCCAATTCAACACCGTGGGAAGGCACTGGCTCTGACATCATGAAGACTCTTAGCGATTACCTAGGATGGGACTCAACAATCCTTGAAAAATCTTCTGAATCAACCCTGGCAGGCCTGATCTTGAGATCTACTTGGCACCTAAAACAGACACAGAACATTGGACAGCGAGGGTCTGCCATATGGTATGTTCCCTATCTAGAGAATCTTACGACCTTTAGACTGGAGTTCGAACTGGGTAACATCAATTACGATTTTGTACAATCCTTCAACGGAATCCTTGATACTTTTGGCCAAAACGTCTCCCTCGATGAGTTGGGCATGACCTTTAAGTGGTACAGTTCAAGAGCGGCGGCTCAGGGAGACGGAAAAAGCACCAAAGTTTCCGTTCAGGGATTCGCAAGAATCTGGCTTCACTCCAAAATGAGACTTTCGCCTGACGTCGACGCCCTAGATGTTGAGATCGATGTTCTTCGAGATGACGGTGATCCGACAATAACACTCCGCAGCGGACCAAATCTCATATCGATCGAAAACATGTTTGCACATCTTAGTGATGTCATTGGGCTTCCTGGGACCTCAGATATTCACGATAATATACCTGGGAACTTCTTCCCCAGCGTCGCCTTTCGAAGGGCCGTATTGTCATACGACGGGACTGCTCCGTCATCTATTCCCAGAAGCCTGGCGCTGGAGTTCGAGGCCAGCTTTCATGCCGCAGGTGACAATGGTTCTCCCGTGTCCACAAACGTATGTATAGCATACCAGCCTGACTCTCCAAGCAAACTCCGCTTTCGAGCCAGCTTGTGGACTCCGAACCTGACTCCTCTCGTTGACGGGTTGCCGTATCAGCTCCTTCCAGCTTATGAGGTCTTTGACGACTATGGGCCACAAGCAAAGGCTGCTTCGTCGATCTCCCTTCTCAATCTCATACCAGAATTTGAAGTAGCGCAACCTCCAGCCGGCATCCCAACAGATGTGACCGCTCTTGGCTTCGGATATGAGGACAAGACGGTTACCATCTGGGGAACGCTGGAGGACTGTACTCTTCCAGGTAACCGGCTACCTACCATATCGCTGGGTCAAATGTCAATCAACGGCATGTACGGTCCTCGAGGTAAAAGTCTTAGTCTACAACTGGCAGTTCAGATTTCTCCTCCAGACAATCTCATAGACTTGGACTCCACGCTAGGACCAAGTCTTCTGACTGGTATCTTCTCTTACGATTCTGCCAATGGCTGGGATATAGAAGCCGACGTGGTGGACCTCAGTCTCGCTCATATCTGGCAGTTCTTCGAATCATCCCAACAAACCTCTATGGTCAAAGTATTGGGTTCTATCATGGTGCGCAACTTGTCTATCGGGTATACAATGCAAAAGAGCGCTTCGATCACCGTCGCGCAGCAAGCCACAGAGCTGAAAATCAAGGGAGATGTAGAGATCGGCCTAGGGGACCAGCCTCCTCACCTGCTGTTCCAGTACAATTACCCCGTGGACGGCCCGTGGAAGATGGAATTCAGTTTCGAGGAGACTATTAGCCAAGACATCACCATAGAAGGACTACTGAATACTTTGAGTCCTACTGATGTATTATTGAAGAGCATCACTCAACTGCTCGGCGGTCTTGTTCTCGTGAGCAAGGGCTCTTCATCAGGACTTACGATTCAAGTCAGTTCAGACGCGCAAGGCTCCAACACGAACATTACTCTCCGGGCCGAATTGCACATCGACCGATTCGTTTTCACATACTGCCAATATGCCTCTACAGACGAGAAGGCTGTATTGAAGCGCTTTCTATTGATCTCACTCAACCAGTTTGAGATACCCATGCCAAACATACCCTTCCTTGATCAGTTCAAGAGCCCTTTCGACAGCCTTTACATTCTTTGGACGGACAGTGACATAAAGAAGAGCGATCTGGCAACCTTGAATGCATCACTAGCGACAGCGATGACAACTGGCAGCGCTATGAACAGCAAAGACGACGATGCATTCAAGGCAGGGTTCCACGCAGGCATCACTTCTGACGGAAAGGTCCTTCTGAATCACACCTTTGGGCAGCAGGCTAGCGGGAAAGCCATGCCGAATGCCACAGGCAATGGCTTATTTGACCCTGCAATCTTCCCCACTGACAGGAAAATCGACACAACTTCAGATACATCCACAGTAAAATTCCAGAAGCAGGTCGGTCCCTTGACCATTTCAAACATTGGGCTGAAGTTCGAAAGCGGAAGCATAGTGGTCGTGCTTGACGCGACACTGAAGGTTGGACCTGTTGAGATGCGCATCATGGACTTTGGTCTCGGTCTCAAGCTAGCTGATCTCTCTAAAGACACCTTCAGCTTCACGCCCTCAATCTCCGGGTTTGGGTTGGCAGTCGACACTCCTCCTCTTGATCTTGCTGGTACTTTGATCAAGCGTAGTGACTTTTACATGGGCGGCGTGATGGCGGCGTTCAAGCCATATATCTTCCAAGCAGCTGGCGCATACGGGACCATCAAGACTGGAAATGGCGAAGAGATCAAGACAGCCTTCGTCATCTTAGCTTTGGCTGGGCCGTTACTCAACATCAATGGGATCGAGATATCTGACGTGACTGCAGGTTTCGGATACAACTCTGACATGAGATTTCCAGATCCTGCCTCGGTATCTTTGTTTCCGCTCATCGCAATGGGCCAACCGCCAGCACCACTTGATCCTCTGAATATATTTACTGAACTTGCAGAGACAACATGGATCACACCCGTTGCAGACTCGTTCTGGGTGGGCGCTGGGGTCACAGGATCGGCATTCAATATGCTCGATGCAAAGATCGCAGCCGTGTTCAAGGTCCAAAATGGGACTCTCTCACATATTGGAGTCTTTGCCGATTGTAAGGCGCAGATGCCTAAAAGGGGTGCCACGAAGCTCTTCGCTTGCGTCGAGCTTGGCATTGCCGCTGTATTTGATCTGGTCAATGGATCCATGCTAGTCTCTGGATGCCTTTTACCGAACTCATATGTGATCGACTCCTCGTGTCATCTCACCGGTGGATTTGCCGCCGGCACTTGGTTTGATCCATCACCTTATGCTGGGGACTGGGTGTTCGCCCTGGGAGGCTACCATCCCAAGTACACACCGCCAGCGTATTATCCTCGGGAGATCCCACAGATTGGCATCTCGTGGCAAGTTTCGGATCAAGTATACGCCAAGGCTAGCGCATATTTTGCTATCACGCCGAAGGTGTGTATGGGAGGAGCTTCAATGCTCACAACATGTGATGTCTGTGGCCTCCACGCATCGTTCTCCGCCTTGATCGACTTTCTCATGAACTTTGATCCTTTCCATTATGCCTTGGAGGTTTCGATCGACATCAGTGTCTCGTGGAGCGACTATGTCCTTTTCGTCTGGGTGAGCTTCGGCGCCGATATTACGGCCAGCTTGTACATGTGTGGACCTCCAGTGTACGGCACCTTCACCATCAAGGCGCCCATAAAGAACGTGACTGTGACGTTCGGCGATATTAATGGACAAAATGCCCCTGGCAAGGTCAGTCTTGATACGTTTCGCGGTATGCTTCAGCAAAATGGGCAAGGCGCCAAGGAGGAATTGAAGATATCGTGCGGATCAGGGCTATCATCAAAGGACGACACCACGGGTGACTGGACAGTGAGAGCCGGATCCTTTGCATTCGACGTACGATCAAATATGGCAACTACACAAGCTTATTTGAATGGAACCGCTGTAGGAGCTGCTAACAAAGTCTATGCAAAGCCCATGCAATTGACAGAGAGCAGCAATGGACTCAAGTCAGATATTACAATCGCAATTACGGGGATAAGCAGTGATGATCAGTACCGACCAGATGTGATCTCTGGAAACCTTCCTGCGGCATTGTGGTCACCATGTAGGTCATTAAGACGCACATGTCGAGTATTTGCTAACCAATCGTCCTGTACAATAGATGATTCGACTCAAGATCCCAGTCATTCCAATGCCGACAAGTCGGCTCTCCTCGATGAATCATCATCCACAATCTTATCTACATATGGGTTGAGTGTCCGTACACCAAGGCCTCATCTTTCCAGAGATGAGATTAAGCCTTTCAAGATAAGCAACGTGATCTTTCCCATCACACTCGATAGCGGAGCTACCTCTGCACCAGTGCCTCCCTGCTCAGTTCAAGATGGGACATGGGAAGGGAAAGAAGCGGCAGGAGAAACGGTTGCGCAGAAGAGGGAAGCTGTTCGAGGCATTTGGGGAAACGCAGATACGAAGCGCGAAGCATTTGCGAATGCATGGGTTGAAGCCATGAATTGGACAGAGTTCAAGGCGGTAACGCAGACTCCGACGCGCCTGATTGGCGGCTTTGATAAGTTGGTACGAGGAACACCACTTGTCAGTTGGGGATAGACAAGTTTGCTGAGGGATTGGACATGACGATATTAGTTCAGATGAATATAACAAACTGTGCTTCAGAGAAGTCCTTGAACCTCCAACAACTGACTCTTACTTAGAGCCTCTCTAATCGGATATAAATAAAAGAGCAAATAACTTCCTTATCCTTGTGATCACGTATAAAAAGCTCCTTAGTTCTAGTAACCCAATCTTGAAGCAAACGATCCTCCTCCTGTCTGGTATAGCCCCCCTGAGATCCCACCTGAAGAGCCTTGATAAAATATCCAGAGCAGACAGCCATCATCCAATCGATCACAACTTCTGTGTATTTGTGGCTTGACTCCTGACTGGGGTTCGACTGGACATTGAGCTCGTGAAAAGCCGGATGCACAACATCATCTTCGAAAAGATCGTGAACTTTCCAAGTCTGCGTGAACTCCTCCATAACCCTTTTCACATCGCTCAGAGTTCGGTTGTAGGTCGGCACGCGAAAGGCTTGAGCGACAGATACCGGAATCTTGCCCTGTTGAACCATTTGGATCATGGCGTTGCGACAGGCGTCAACAGGTCCGCTATAGTTCTCATATCCAGCAGAGGCCTGACTAACGAAAGAGAGAATGAGGGATCCACCAGATACGATTTCTTGAGAGCGAAGCTTCAGAAAGGTTGCGAGATCAAGATGAGCTTGCTGCTGGAGGAGGTCGGACTCATCTTGGCCATCCCCGGTGGGTTGGGGAACATGATCGAGATGATGGAGGGCAGCGAGAGAGAAACCGAGATGTGCAGACTTCGGTGGAATGACTTGCTGATAGAAGCTGCGGGGGACCATACTAATGAATAAGGGATGTGAAAGTTGGGTTCCGACTAGTCCATCAGCCCACTCAGTGACGGTCTTGGACAGTGTACAAAAGTCGTTTTCCGGGCGGTCACTGAAGAGTAGTTCCAGTGATCGGGCAGGGGTAGACTTCAGAATTGCCTCCATCGGTTCCAAACTAGAGAGCTATGAGTACATGCAGCACGAGATTGAGGTGATAACCTACGAGTTATTCCCATGAGCTGATCCATACTCCAAGATAGATGTTCGATCAGAGTCGATCTTGGATGTAGCCTCAGCTGCAGCCTGGAAAAGCGGCAGGGCTTTGAGCATAGCCTCATGTTGAAGGGCTGCATGTGAACTGTAAGCGCCGTTACCCTGCATGGGGACATTGTTGACATGTGACTTGTCTGCCATTCTGAACACCGGGTAAGAGCGAAGAGAGCTGAAAGGAAAAGGTATGCGTTGAGCTCGATCAAGGAGGGGGCTCAGCGATTATATACTTCCATGCGCCCAGGTCTGGCTGAAACGGACTAGCTCCATTCTATTACTAACATTGGCGACATCGCCTCAAAGCGAATATGGCCTGCAAGCATTACATGAACATATAGTAGGCACCTGAGAAGGGGAAGCTTCCTCTGACTGTTAAACTGTCGGCTCTCCCGCCTTGCACTGGTTATTGTCTAGTGCTCGTCTTATACTAGTGTCTATGGAAATTGCTACGGAACCTTACTCGCCAGAAGAAGAATACTGCAGTCGGCTTCCAGAAGTCTCTTTGGACCTCTCATGTGCTATTTCTTCACTTCAGGTACTGCTTTACATTTAGAACCTCTTCTTCACCCGAACCTTGTAAGAGTCCGCTTCTAGTTGCTGCGCAATGCGGAACACGGTCGTCTCATCCTGGCCCGGGACGTACTCGAATGTGAATTTGCGCAGAAGAGTCGTTAGGGAAATATGCATCTCTTGAGAAGCGAAGTTCTTTCCGACACAGATTCTGCTTCCGGCAGAGAAAGGCCAGTAGGGCATAGCGGAAGTCTGATTCTGAGAGTAGATCTCGAGCCATCTCTCGGGTATGTACTTCTCGGGTTGCTCCCAGATGCTGCCGTCAAGGTGAGCCTCTTGAGTATTGGGGAAAACAGTAGTCCCCCTGGGAATCTTGTATCCAAGAAGAGACTCTTGCTTGGATGCCTCGCGTGGACTTCCAGTCGCTTGCCCAGGAATCAGACGCATAGTCTCATCGATGCAGGCTTGGAGATAGGTCATGCCAGTTTGAGAGTAAGCACACTCGGTAACCCGGTCGGGCTCACTAGGAGGATACCACTTGTCAACTTCTGCAATGAGCTTCTTCATCACTTCTGGGTGCTTCAGAAGCTGGATGACTGTGAAGAGCTCTGCGTTCGCAGTAGTCTCACTTCCTGCGGCCAGAAGAATTACACTCTCGTCTTGGACATCTGAAGTGCAGAACTCAGAGCCGGGAGAGTCGTCACAGACGTCGACAAGATGCTGGAGAAGGTCTTGATGCTTGACAGCTCCAGCCTCCTTGCGGCGCTTGTCAACAATGTCAAATGTGAACTTCTCGATGTAGGGATCTCTCTTGGGCAGAAAAGGGATGTATTTGATCCAGCCGATGAGTTGCATCACGGCAGAGATCTTCATACCAGCTTTCAAACGAGATGGGAGAGGGTGACTGCCATTCTCGACAACGTGAAAGCTACCACCAAAGGTAGTAACTCCAATGGTGTCAATTGCCAAACCGTGGATGAAGTGCTGAAGGTTGATAATAGTACTCTTGGAAGGGTTGTCGCAGAGCTTGTTGAGATGAGCAACACCAGCATCAACACAAGACTTCATGAGAGGCTCCAGACTACGAATATAGCGGATACCAAACATGGAAGATAGCATGCGCTTGCGTCGAGAGTAAGCCTTCTTCTCAGTAAAAGCGAGAAGTGTTGGACGATGGAAATCCTGTCTGAAATTGCCGTAGATGGCTTCGGACTTGGCCCAGTCTTCACTCTGGATGATGCGCTTGATCTCCCTGGAGTCACCAATGGATATCATGCCAGGAGCGAGGACCACAATGGGGCCATATTTGCGATGAAGAGCACGAGCAAACTGATGGCTAAAGGCAATGTCAGAAACAATGTTGGAGTACAAGATTTGGTTTACATACCTTTTCCCCTTGAATGTGGCAATCTCCAATGGCCATGGGCTGAACTTGTTGATGAGAGGGCCAGGGATTGATATGAGAGGAGAGAACAGATTTCGAAGGAACTTTATTTGGTCAGTAGGAGATCTAATACCTGGGGAGATGCTGACTTACATCAAACACTCTTGGCACAATGATAAATAAGACGATGAAAGCGCAGACAAAGCTAGTGACTGTCAGGTTCTCGAACACCTCAGACGCCTTTTTGACCAAATCATCTGAGTTTAGACCCGAAAGGTATTGAAGTGGCTTAGACTCCATCACAAAAGAAGTGTTGTACTGTATGTTGGTCTCTAGCCAAAGAGAAAACGAGGATTACAATCAGTGACTGGAGAAGCAGGCGCACTATAAACTGCCGTGAACTCGAGCGCCCAGTTTAGTGAGCTGGCACGAAACTTGTCATCAACGCTGTTTTGCAAAGTCCCCTAGTCCCATAGAAACACACCGTCTCATAGTCAGCTTCGGTAGTCTCCGGAATAAAGAATGGCTTGACTGACACTTGCATTGATGAGCCGATGAGGAGGGCCAGGCCGTTCATCCGGAGGGTTACATGTAAACTAACGGCAGTTACAGCAGGACTTACGCCCTTGACGCGGCTGTGTCGCTAAAGTTCTTTTACGAATTTCTATATATGGATAGGGTTTGTAACGGCTATACTAGACAAAGAAGCTGATCAGTGCGTCGTGCTAATAGATGTACGTCGGTGTAATCCTTCAAAGCTGCCCTCGGCGAGCAAGAAAATACCAGACCTTAATATAAGGTGTCAAAATAAACTCAGCAAAGAGTATCCTAAATTTAGGCTAAATTTAGGCTAACTTACCTAAGTCTTTTTGTCACTTAGGATTAAGGTCCTGAGTTTTCTTTCCTCCCCTAGGCTGCATAGTGCATATCCATACCTGAATCAACTATCAATACGCAATACGCTGCCTCTGGGATGCAGGAAGGCGTAACATCCAATGCCAGTGCAGGCAGGGGTAGATTGAACAAGAATACCCCTCGCTGCAAGTCTTGGGGGTGGTTCTATCTCACTTATACAAATACGTCGACTTTGTCTGACAGAACGACAACAACCCTGGCAGCCCATACTCAACACCTAATCCACTCTGCTTATGGCCTCCAAACGGCACATGAGGATCCGGCTGAGGCGGGCCGTTGATGTAGACATTACCAGCTTCCAACTTAGCGGCTACACGCCTTGCCGCTAAAATATCACCACTCCACACACTTGCCGCCAACCCAGTGTCGCTATTATTGGCCAAAGATATGGCTTCATCGAGGGATGAGAACTTGATGCATGACACGATCGGGCCTATGTGAACGTGTAAGTTGATGCAGAAAATGACTCGGATTATCACCTCAGGCCACGTACCAAAGTTTTCCTGTTGTACGACATCTGCATCCGGTGCCGGGTTCTTGAGAATAGTGGGCTGAATGAAGAATCCTTCGGCCGCCTCCGTCTTACCCAGCGATAGCAGCTCACAGCCGGCAGCTTTTGCGTCTGCGAGAGCTCGTTGGAGCCTAACGAGCTGCATCTCGTTCTGGATCGGTTCCATGCCAGAAGCTAGATCCTTCGAAGCTTCTGCGAGCTGAGCCACAGCTTCATCGAAGATGTCTTGATGGATGTACATGCGGCGTGTGGCAATGCATACTTGGCCAGCGTTGAACCATAGACCTCCTGCTAATTGGGGAACAACAGCTTTAATGTTGACATCTGGCAAGATAATAGAAGCATTATTGCCAGCACTGTTCCATCAAGTTAGCAGTGAACGTTATCAATTAGACACACTTACGTTTCAAGGGTCACTCTCTTCATTGTATCCGCTGCATCTCTGAGGATCTGCTTTCCAGTAGTAGTAGACCCCGTAAATGTGATCTTCTGGATTCGAGGATGCTTGACAAGCATAGGGCCTAGATCATCGCGACCATGAAGCACCTGAAGAACTGACGGAGGAAATACTTGCTGAGTTAGTTCTACAAGCTTCAAACTCGAATATGGAGTGAAGGGGCTATATCAAGTCAGCCAAATATAGATAGAATAGTATATCTGCGAGTTGACGCACGATGGTTTGAGGATGACACAGTTTCCGGTAGCCAAAGCAGGTGCAATCTTGCCCAAAGCTTCTAGATATTAGCTTGATGCTCATTGATACGAGTAGTGAGATTACCGAGCATCAAGGGAACTGTCAAGAGTTAACAAATATTACAATACTCTTCAGAGAGACACGTACAGTTCCAAGGGCAGATGGCAGCAACAACTCCGAGAGGCTCATGAGTAACAATAGATGTTTTCTTGTCGTCCTCTGTAATCTCTTCGGGGATTTCATATTTTGCTGTCCTAGTTAGCATCGCATGCGCCGACTGAGGATGTCTGTTGAAACAAACACGGATATCGTAGCCACTGCGCAGCGAAATACACTTCTATTGCTGCATTCCCAGCCTGGTAAGCTTATGTATTAGCGCGTGCAACTGTCCCCTGAGGTTAAAATATGTATCTCACTGTTCTTCCGCACTCAGCCCCGATCAATTGGCAGAATTCGTTCGCGTGGGCAAGATAGAGATCAGCGAACTTCTCCAGCAGCTCAGTGCGCTGCTTGTAGGTCTTTTGAGACCACGTGGGAAATGCTTCTTGCGCAGAGTGAACAGCTTCTTCAACGTCATTTGCGGTAGCGACAGGGGCGGGCCATAGAGAGGAGCGATCTAGCGGATTTACGCCCGAGGTGGTTTCCCTAGCACTGCGAGGCTGGCCAGCAATGATGTTGTAGAACGTTTCGAGATTCATGATCAAGGATGTTTGCAAAGTATAGGATGTGTTGCGAACAAGGAGGGTTATGCGGGAGTTTGAGATTGATGGGACGCTCAGAATTTATAGCGCCATGAGACCTGTAGCGGAGCATCTTCAGCACTTTGAACCACTGAAGAGCTACAAGCTTGCCGGCAATTTTAGCGACCCAGTGCCCTGTTATCACGCAGGATGGACTCGGACGCGGGTTACACAACTGTAAGCAAAATTTCACCAACAACGCAAAGCAATAATGAGATCAGATTTAATAGATGAACAGATACAGACATCAGAATAATGGATAATTGACTCAAACTGTGTTAAAGAGGAATAAAATCTCAGGCTATGGTATTTTGATACGAAGTTCTTTCAGGGTCTTCAGGGTCTTCAGTCCTTCACAACGCCCTCCTCACTCGACATGTTATTCGAACTGGGCTTCTCCTCCTTCAACCCAAACTCAGTATTGAGTTCATCACGCAATGTCAATGAGCGAACAAAGAAACAAAGAATAAAACCCAGAAGACAAAATGCGAGAGACACCTGCCAAACAACCTTGAGTCCCTCTAGATACACCTGAATAACTTGGGCCTTGAGCTCAGGATTCGGAGAGAGACTCTTGATGAAGTGCTGGGTCGCATGCTCGTATGCCCCTCCATCAACGAGAAGACTTTTGACTGTCGAGTCTGAGATCTTCGGAGCCGCATGATTGACGTGATTATTGAAGACGGCAGCTGGGATAGCAACACCCCAGATTGATCCGAAGTTGCGGATGAATGTCCACGCTCCAGTTGCAGTGGCGACGTCGGAATCAGGCAGACTGGCGAGGATGGGAGGCAGTGTGGAAGTAAAGACTGTTCCAGTACCGACACCAAACAAGATCTGGAAGCCGACCCAGCGTCCAGTTGAGGATTGGGCATCAAGCAAGGTGAAAAGGCCACAGGCAATTGACATGAGTACAAATCCCGTGAAGTGCCAAACACGATACTTTCCCGTCTTGGTGATGGTGATGCCAGCAGCTACGCCAGCTGGAGCGCTTGTACAGGCAATGGGGAATAGCATGACTGCTGAACGTGTAGGGCTGGCCTCTTTAACAGCCTGGAAGTAAACTGGAAGGAAGTAGCAAATCCAGTACAGCAATAGGCTATGGATGAAGCTGATGACGAGCAATGTGGATGATGTCCGGTTGCCGAATAGTCTGAGAGGCATGGTGGGTTCCTTGAGCCATGGAGCGCCTTGGTACGCAAAGAAGGCGACCAGGGCAAGCAGGCCGATGACTAGAGGAACGATTGTTTGCCAGCCCGACCATGGATGTCCAGAGCCACCCCAGCTCAGTGCCAGAACGATGGATGTGACAGAGCCGATGAGAAGAACGCTACCGCCCCAATCGATCCTGCTCATCTGTTCCTTGACGGTGCCAGACGGTGGGCGAGCCAGCTTGAGAAACAGGCCCAGGGCGACCAGAGAAACCCCGGCGATTGGGAGGTTGATGTAGAAGATCCATCGCCACGAGATGTTCTGCGCAAAAGCACCTCCCATGACGGGCGCAACCACGGCGGCAATAGCCCAGACACCGCCAATGATGCCAGCGTACATGCCTCGTTCTCGAATGGAGACCATATCACAGACGACAATCTCACTCATGGTGAGAATGCCTCCTCCACCTATGCCTTGCACGGCGCGCCCACCGACCATCATGGCCGTGTTATGTGCGCCGCCACATAGACCACTGCCGAGCGTGAAGATGCAAACGGCGATGAGGGTAAGACTACGACGGCCATAAATGTTGGCGGCTTGAGCAAAGATGGGGATGGTGGCCGTTGAGGCCAGAAGGTATGCGTCGATGATCCATACGTAAAGAGACTCGGACCCAAGGTCAGCAGTGATAGTGGGTAGTGCTGTTGAGATGATGGAGGTGTCGAGGGCAGCGAGGAAAGTTGTCAGGGCAATAGCCACGAAGATGAGCCAGAATCGGGCGCCTTTCTTGCTTGGTTCAGGCAGGGGATCAGAGGATGGCGACTTTTCTGGTGCCGGCTGAAGCATCGCATCGTCGACGGAGGCCATTTTGTCGGGCTGAGATATTATCAGGGACACATGAAATACGCGACAAGCAAACAGCAATCCTGCTACGTGAAAGAGTAATTGATAGGGGACAAAAAAGAAACAATGTTATGTCTGGTTCTGTTCTTTTCCCACTTGTGAATATTTGAGGTCAGTAATAGCATCTAACACCGTCCCAAGCACCGCCTGTACTTGTCAAAAAATGGCACAATCATCGTGAAAGCCTCCGTCGGACGGTTTCAATGTAATTTCCTGCACTCAGTACAGTTTCTTCAATTAACAGAACCGCAAAGGCAAACGCCCCTACGGAAGCTTGTGTGTCGCACCATGGCTATACAGGATTCTCACCCATATTTCTCACCTGCGTTTTTCAGGTCCGTAGGATTCAACTAGTATCATGCAAGAGCAATCCTTCGGGCCACTAAGTTCGGGCTTTTCAGCGCGAGAACGATCAGCGAGACGGCGAGGATTCCCGACATCGTGTCATGTCCAGGGTATGTAAAGCCTCCGATCTGACAGGCCGGCAATTTTAAGCCAACCGAAATTACCGATCGTGCATGGACACGAATTGCCCGGAATGGCATGTTCTGGGGATCTAATGCATGGAACCTTGAAATCTCACGCTAGAGACTGCACTGCCCAACAACAGGACAGCTTCTGGTGATGCTTTAGTGGCGCTTGTGATGTTTCTTAATAGCATGATTTAGTATAGAATTTTGTTACTTGAACTGATTCTGATCCAGATTACGGCGATAAGAACTTGATCATAAAAGTGAGAACTAAATTAAGATTTGAATATTCTAGCTTTAGATATAGCCACGCGAACCTGTTTTTAAGATTTACTCATATGATTACTCAACTTAGAGATTGAGAACAGTTTTCGTATTGAAGATTTAGGAGGTTTTCTGTTGTATGGCAGAAGTCATGAAGTACTATCACAACTCCAAGCGGAGACAGTCATTCATTCGAATGGGACTTATTGACAGAGGATAAGTCTATACTACTATGGCTATGATCTATATTCTATTCTAAACTTCCCAATCTGTACGGTGTACTAAATCTCAACTCTCAAGCGCTGAGGGTCGGCAATCTGGAACCTTCTTTTTCCAGATGCTTGGAACTTTCTTCCTTTGTAATGCTCTGTATGTCATCGAAATGACATCAGCAATCTGTTGGGTGACAGCTAAGCTGGTCGGCATGTGATGGCCTCCATTGAACTTGATCACTCTCCTAACACTCTGTTGCGTACAATGCTCCACCAGCATTTCACTTTCGTGAAGATAGGGGTCTGTGAGTCCCAGTATGTGTACAGTAGGTAGGCTGATGTCAGGGGCATCGGGAATAAAGGGAGGAAACGTGCCACAGAAGAAGACACCAAACAAGGAGTCATGAGTAAAAGCCTCTCGCTGCTGTTCTAGCAAGATACTTGCAGTAGCACGGGCTCCTTGTGAAAATCCAAGGATTCCAGCGAAGGGGCCGTACTGGAGCATAAAGGTCTTGATGTATGCAATTGCATTGGTTTCTTCTTTTCTCTTCTCCTCTGGGGATAATGACTTGTCATCGCTGACCCAGCATGAGTATGGACCAAAGTCCTCAAAGAAGGGGAGAACACCAGGTCCCGGGGCGCTGTCTAGAGGGCCTTCCAGGTAGACGAGCTGGAATGTTTTGCATAGGGCGGACTCTAGCTTGGAGAATTGTATACGCATAATCTGTGAAGAAGCACCGCCTCCATGGAGACAAAGCAGTCTTGGACGATGAACCATATTGCCAGTGGAATGATGACAATGGGGAGAGGAAGGGTAGAGGAATTTGTGGTGAGACTTGGAAGAGAACTGAGATGAAATTGAATCAGTGTCGGGGAAGGTAGAGTCTGACTGCTTGTTCTATCTGCCTAATGTTAGGTCGAAACTTCTAACAAGCTGACTGCCTAGCAAATTCCAAGCTACTGGGCTCGACATGATTCAGTGCACCAAATTCGGAAATAAGTTTCAGAACCATCGTTTCAGAATAATCCTAAATCGAACGATGGCCATCAAACTCAATCTTCGGATGGCAGTTCATAAGGCAACCCTGGCCCATCGTCCGACTAGACCAGGTTCCCGTATCCGTCCTCCTTCATGCACCCCCCTCCCTCGGGTACGACCGTTTCTTGTTGGTTCATCGACTCAGCTGTAAGTTTGCTAGCGGGGCTGAAGGATCCGATGAGTGTCCATCTTGGCGAAACTAGGTAAGGCTGTGGCACAGACCCCGATAAGCCGCATCTCAGCCCATATTAGTACTCTCGAGATGGGGACTTTAGCTGTAGGGATCTCAATGAGATTCGATGTTAGCCACGCCATACGCGCTATTGTATCTTGCTAATTTCATCGCTGTGCCTCAAATTTCATAAGTGATTCCTTCGTGTCCAGAGACGCCGCTTACGAGATGTGATAAAACGAGGATCATTTCCCTGTATGTTCTCTGCAGGATATAACCTGTCAGATCATACAAGCTTTTCGACGTCTGAACTTCATTTACGGCATTTGTTTCTGTTTCAAGACTATACGCAATTATACGCAGTAATGCTTGCAATTGCAACTTTGCACGTTGCACTGCAGCTGTTCGGTGCTGTCAGCCCGAGTCATGCAGCCGCTGTCACTTTGGAGCACCGTTCCGTTGGTAACAGTAACATTGCAGCAATCCCAGCCAAATGGAACGTCTACGGGTATCTCTTCAATGTCACTGTCGGTTCTCCACCGCAAAACATCACCATGCTCAGCGACATGACGTGGATGGCTCCTTTTGTCCGATCGGGACGTTGTCTGCAGCAATTCAATCCCGACCTCTGCGTTGCTCAAGGCCAATCGTTCTTCAACGAACATGACTCAACAACGTTCACAAATACCACCTTTGCACAGGCAACGTGGCCTGTCACTGCATTCGCGCCAAACTTTACCGTTGACTACGGTAGAGACAAGTTTTGCATTGGGCAAATCTGCAACAAAGACACTCTAATGCAGGTTTCCGACTTCCCCTACCCAGGCAGCGTTGTTCCTGTTATTCCCTTTGGGGGAATCTTTGGCCTAGCCCCCACACCAAAGGCCATCACTGCGACGTCAGAACCCGTCAACTTTCAAGCCTGGAAGAACGGCAAGATGGCACCTCTGGTTGGTTGGCACACGTGCGAGGTACTCAAGTCAGCAGCATCCTGTCAGGGGGGCGATGCGCAGCTAGTGTTTGGTGGTACGGATACTACAATGTACAAAGTCAAAAAGCTCCAGTCGTACGAGATACAGAACCCCGAATGGCTCAGTGACGCCTTTTACCCATCAACGCCACCTCGCAGCAACTATTGGAGCACGTCCTTGACAGGAATGTGGATCAAGACTGATACGCTGTCCAAGAACTACGCTGTTCCATTCAAGGCTGTCAAGACTGCTAAGCGGACACCCCCACTAGCTGTCGTTGACGAAGGATCTGAGGGACTAGGAGCACCCCTGTCTATGAACGGGTACAAGCACCTGGTCCGACACATCAAGGGCGCCAAGCTTGCATCCAAGGCAATCGTCCAGAACATTCAACAGCAGGGATCGTCGGGATACAACACGGCAAATCAGGATTGGTACACAGTTGCTTGTGATGGTTTAGACGAATATCCCGATCTGGTGTATCAACTCGACGGCCGGAAGAAGCACACGATTTCTGCAACTGATTATGTAACCAGGCTGACAAACATGTCCAAGCCTGTTTGCTATCTCAATGTCAATGTTTGGAAATATGGGCGCACAGAGAATGGGGACGCAAAGGTTGTTCTTTTAGGTAAGACATTCCTCAAGAGGAAGTATCTTGTTCTCAACTTTGAAGAACGCTCGTTTGGCCTTGCACCTCTTGTCACGGGATGAAATTCTCTTAGATCATGTTACACCTAGGGCCTTGATTATTATCATTGTATATTCTACCTGACTAAATATTGTTTCGATTTTAATTATGCAACACAACGCAAGACAGGACTATTCTTAGCATGTCCCTCAAGACTGAAGATATTCCTACACTAACATGCCAGATTGATATCAATTAGCTCCAAGACGCCTCTTCTCGATCAAGTTCGGCTTCCCAAAAACTTCCTTAATTTCCTCGTCTTGAATAACTTTCAAGTACCAAGTGACAACATTAGGGTACTGCTGCCTCATGGGCTCGTCAATGATGTGCATGAAAGCCCACAAGAGGGTAGAAGCACCAGTAAGATCAGCAAGCGTCAGTTTATCTCCAGCAAGCAAGGTACCAGTGCTCAGGTGCTTCTCCAGTACCGATAAACCATATACCAGCTGAGCCAGTGCCTTAGTCTCGGTAGTCTCATCAAATGCGCCCAAACCTACTCGCCACATAACAAGGTTAAGGACAGTAGGGTAGATCTCTTCAGCAAAGAAAGAAATCCATTGTCTGATCTTGGCGGTACTCATAGTATCTTGACCAAGCAGCTGACTTGCTCGAGGGCCTGACTGGGCTACATACTGAGCGATGGCGTCAGATTCCACAAGGTAGAAGCCGTCAGGGCCTTCAAATGCTGGAACCTTTCCAGCTGGGAATTTTGAGAGAAAATCTGCTGACTTGTTTGTCACACCGTGTTGATAAGCAGGAATCTCAAGAGTGAGATTGTTGAGTTTTGCTGCAGCGAGTATCTGATCAAAGTTAGTCAAGTTGCCAAAGAGTAGATGGAAGTTCAAATCAATAAGTAGTGCAAAAGACATGATTACCTTGAAAACTCTCGCATTAGGCATATACGTGTAAAGGGTTCCAAATGAAGTCATTTTGTCCATCAATTTGATGTTCACGTTGTTGTTTTCTGAACTATATTGAGAGAGGTAGACTACACGAGAATGGCTAAATGCATTTTCTTTCAAATCAGATCACTCATTTTGAGCAACATCAGCACATCTTAGTCCTTGGGTCCAAATATTGTGCTATTCGGCCAAGTCCGCTGCCGAAGGATCTTGATGGGCTGATATCGGCAATTACAATACGAAATCTGACCTCATCACATCAAAAAAGAACACAACCTTGATTTAGTGATACAGCTCGACGCGCTTACGGAGTAGAGGTGCCGATCCATTATCCACAGTGCTCCATATGCGTGCATCAGACGATCTCCCCGAACCCCTGAAACCATCCTTGTTTTTCGTGTTTCTCGGCTAGTGCTTACTTGATGCATGCGCACAGACGACGGTGGGGCGTAGTAGGTACATGTAACGGATATTCGGCTGTATGCAAGAGTGTTGCAATATGTTGCTGGAGCTGATGAGCGGGAGTTCGGCAGTTCGCCCACTTACCGTCAGTTGCCATTTGCTTTAGAGCTGCTGATTTCAGTAAGAAGTTTCGATGCTGACTTGCATTATCGGAACACCGATCCGACACTGCCCTCCGGTCGATTCTGGTTTTGGTGAGACAGTCTCGCTTTAGTTTGCTTGTCATTCCCTACTCGCTGATTCCACTCCCTTGTCGGTATGCAATGGACTGAATGCTAAAGCGTAAACGCCAAAGCCCGTAGGTACGTACATAGCGAAAGGTTGCTAGTTTGTGCCAAACTTTGTTTACGATATATGAGCGCAGTAAGCTATAATATACTAACACTCTTAATAATTTAAGTTATTTAACTTAATTTAAGTCTAATCCCTTAACTTATAAGTTAGGAAAAATTACTATAATTTAAATTTATAAAGGTCTTAATTTATAAGTTTATAAATCTATATATTAAAAATAATAATATATATTTTTTTTTAATTTTTTTTAATTTTTAGGCCTTTTTTATAATAAAAATAATAAATTTAAAGTAAGATTTTTAATATTAAAAATCTAGCTTAATAAAACCTTAATAAAACTTTTTATTTTTTTATATTAATTTCTTATTATATATTAAAAAAACTAGCTTTTTATAATTATTATTAAATTATCTTTTTAATTTCTTTTTTAATTATATTTTTCTATAATATTATAATAATATTAATATTATTATTATTAATATATTTTTTAGTATTATTAAAAATTTTAATAATTAAAAAATTTTTTAAAGGCTTTTTTAATTACCTAGTAATTTATAATAATTTCTTTATTTAAAAAAGTATTATTTTAAGCTATTTAACCTTTTAATACTTTATTATAGTTAAAATTATTTTATATTAAAAAAATAAATATATAAGGTTATATTTTATTATAGCTAAATCTTTAATTATAATTGTATTTTTATATTAACTGCTTTTTATTATTATTATCTTATTAATATAGCCTTTTAACTTTATAGTAATCCTTTTAATTACTATTAATACTATATAGTATATAAATATATTCCTTTAATATTAAATAAAACTAAGTTTATTAGCTATTAATAAGACTTTTTTACTTTAATAAGCCTAATATATACTATTAACTATTAAGAGATATAATAACCTAATATATTTAATATAATGCCTTATATATTTTATAAATATAAACTTAATATAAATTAATTATTTATTTAAAAACCTTAATTATTATATATTAATAGCTTTTATTTAAAATATATTATATTAAATAACTAAGTAATATTATACTATTAAAATATTTAGTAATACTAGCCTAATATTATTTTATATTAAAGAACTACCTAGTATTATAAAAATAATAATTAAAATCTATTAGTTATATAATATAATCTATAATTTATAAAACTAGGTTAATAATTAAAAAGTAGTTTTTATAGTAAATAATAATACTTATTTTTTAAAAAAAAGAGATATTAAAAAAGCCTTTAAGTTACTTAAACTAAAACTATTTAAAGAATAAGCTATAAATATAGTTTTATTTTTTATTTCAATAAAAAAATATTTTTATATATTTTTAATTAAATTAGATATTATTATTAAGAAAGTACTCTTTATTATATTATTAATTTAAAGAAATATTAAAAATTAATTTAAATTTATTCTTAAGAATTACCTAAAAAATAAAGAAATTATATAAAATTAAGATATTATTAATATTTTTATTAATTAAAATAACTTTAAAACTATATTTAAAAATAATTTTAAAATAATTAATAAAAAGAAATAAGTAATTATAAAAATTATAATACTTAAGTAAACTTATTTATATATTATTTACTTTATAAAGTTTAAATAACTTATATTTAAGATATAATAAAATAATAAAGCTTTTATAAAGATTTACTATAAAGGATTTAGAGAAAAAGTTAAAAATAAACTTTATAAGGCTAATAAACTAAATAATATTATTAAGTATATTATAATAGTAATTAAAATTAATAAAAAATAATATAAATATAAAAAAAAAAGTAATTAAAATAAAATAATTAAATAATTTTAATTTATATTACCTTAATTAATAATAAAATAATAATTAAAATAACTTTTAAAACTAAGAATACTAATAAAAATATTAATAAAATAATACTTTATATAGAATATAATTAAAACTTATATTTTTAGGTATTATATAGCTAAAAAAAGATAGTAATTATAAGCTATAAGATATATTTAAATATAAATACTATAATTATAATTAAATAGAATATATAATATAATAATACCTAAAACTATAAAAGCTATAAAACCTAAATTAAGGTAAGTAAGCCCTAAGACTTATTTAATAGTAAGATCTATAAATAGTTATATATATTTAAATACTAAAAATAATATATAATAGTTATAATATATATTTTAATAAAAACCTAGGAATTACTTAAATTAAACCTAAAGATAATAAAAAATTAAAAAAAAAGTAAATTATATACTTTAAAAGAACTTAAATACAAAAGAAATTAATAAAATAAACTATAAAATAAGAATTATTATAAATATATAAAAGATCTTAAAAAGTAAAAATACTTTAAAATAAAATAAAAAAAATAAAAAAAAAAAGTAAAATAATAAAAAATTAAAAAATTTAAGAAATAATTTAAATAAAGAAAAACTTAAATATTAAAAATAATAACCCTAGTTTAATACACTGCTTCTTCACTAATATCACTTTATCTGCAGCCCTCATACGCAAGGTCGATTAGTCACGTGCCCCGGCACATGCGATCAATTGGTGGATATCAATTTGGCTTTCGCCGACTAACTTACACAAAGTAAAGTCAACCCAATTCCTTCAATTCTGACTTTGACAGAACCTTCGGTCCAACCCCGCCATTACCCCGCCTTCATCCCAGAACTCTGTCCGCAGACACGCTGTCCCTTTGCTCTCATGGTCTCAGACTATGACCAGCCTGTCGATTTCGTACAACCGGGAGGATGCAGCATACATATTCGGCCGGTGAAGGAAGAAGGCTGACACAGCTGCCGAGGAGCGGTATTAATACTGCTTAGTCAAGGCAGCAATTGCACCACTAAGGCAGATAAACCTTATATAATTCTAACTTTTAAGATACAGGCCTACTATAAGGGCCTCTTTATTTAAGCATTTGCATAAAAAGTTAGAAGCTTAATAGCCTTATTAGGCTAATAATAAAGGAAAAAAAAAAATTAAAAATAATAAAATAAAATAGCCTAAATATTTTTAATATAAATAAATAAAAATAAGCCTTATAAACTATTAATAATATTTTTACTAAAATAATACTTTAAAATAAAAAAAAATACTAAAAATTAAAAATTAAAATTAAAAACTAACTTTAATAAAAGAAATAATAATATTTATATAATATAAGATATAAAGATAAGGTTATTAAAGCTATAGTATAGTATTTTTAATATTAAAATAAATAAATTATATAAAAATAAAAATAACTTTATAAAATTAAATATAATAAAAATAATATAAAGATCTATAAAACATAAAAAGAAATTTATATATAAGATATTAAAGAATATAAAAATACTAAAATAGAAAATAAACTTTATATTAAAGTATACTATATTAATAATATATTAAACCCCTTATACCTAGAACCTATATTTAATAAATAAAATAATATATAAATAATACTAATATACCTTAAATATAATAAAATATCTTAAGTATTATATAAAAACTATTAATATAATTAATATAAATTAAATAAACTAAATAATAACTATTTCCCTATAACTATATCTAAAATACCTAATAATAAACCTTACTTAATAAAGAAAATAAAAAGATACTTAATATATCTTTAATATAATAACCTTAAAGTAATAAAACTATAATTTAATATAATATTATATAAAAAATAATATTAAATTAATAAACTAACTTAAGGAATTAAAGAAAATATATAAATTATTAAAGAAATAAAAAAAGAATTTAAAATAATAACTTAAGGAAAGTATTTATAAGAAAAAAATAAACTATTTATTAATAATATTAATTTAAAAGATATAAAAAAACTAAAAAGATAATAAAAAGCAGATAAATTATATTTACTTAATAAAAAATATTTTAAATATAAAATTATAAAAATAAATATAAAATTAAAAAAATACTTTTAATAGATAATATTTAATAATAAATTTAATAATAACTGCCTTAATAAAAAAAAATATAATAATAGTAATTATAAATAAATATATTAAAATATATTAAAAAAAGCTATATATTATTTATAATTAAGCTATAAATATATTAAAATTATAAATAAAAATAACTTAAATTAATAAATATATTAAAAATATTATATATAATAAACTTAATAAATTACTTAATATTATAAGTTTAAATTAAAAGGAAATAATTAAATACTTAAATTAATTATAAAATAAAAAAGAACTTTATTAACCTAAAAATAATTATAAAGCTATAATTACTATAAAAATAAAAATTATTACCTTATCTATTAATTAATATAAAAAAATAGCTTTTTAATTATAATAATAATATTATAAATTAAAAAATTAATTACTTTAAGGTTTTTATTAAAAAAAAAATAAAAAATAAATTTTAATATTATATTTCTAAAAAAGGATATAAATATCTTATTAAATATATAATAACTTAAATAATAAAACTTACTTATTAATTAAAAAAATAGCTAAGTTATATTTCCTAATAACCTTAATAGTAATAAAGAAATAATTATAATAAATAATAAGAGATTTTAAACCTTAATTAAAGAGAATAATATAGGTAAGTATAAAATAAAATATTTATTATTTCTAAAAAGAATATAATATAAATATAAAAAAAATATAAAAAGTAAAATAAAAATTCTAAATATTTTTAAAATATAAGATCTTTATAAAAATAAAATACTTATAAAATAAAGCTAGAATTAACTTAAAAATATTTTAAAATAATATTAAATATATAATAAATTATTTAAAGAAAAATTAAAAATAAAAATCTTTAAATATAATAAATAAAACTATAAAATTAACCTTATAAATAATAACTTATTATTTTAAAAGCTTTACTTATTTAATTAAAAAAAGTTATAAGTTTAAAAAAAATATATTAATAAAATACTTAAGAAAGGCTATATTAAGAAATCTAGCTTAATATTAGTATTATTAATATTTTTTATATTAAAAAAAAATAAAAAAAATAAATTAGTTATTAATTATTAACTAATTAATATATATATTATTAAAAACTAAACCTTAATTTTATTTATTATAAAACTTAAAAATTAGTTATAAAATAAAAAGATCTTTATAGCTTTAAACCTAAAAGAAATATATAACCTTATTTATATTAAGAAAAAAAATAAATAAAAGATAATATTTAGGACTAAATTTAAATTATTTAAATATATAATAATACCTTTTAGTCTTATAAATATACCTATAATATTTTAATAAATAATTAATAGTATATTTTAATAGTATCTTAATATCTTTATAGTATATTACCTAGATAATATCCTAATTTTCTTAAATAATAAAGAAAAATATATAGAATATATTTATAAGGTTTTAAAAATATTATAAAATATTAAATTATTAATAAAACTAAAGAAAAGTTTCTTTTATATTATAAAGATAGACTTTTTAAGATATATTATTATATTTAATAAAATTAAGATAAAACTAAAGAAAGTTATAATAATAATAAATTAAAAGAAACTTAATAATATAAAGAAAATATAGGCCTTTTTAAGGCTTATTAATTATTACTAATAGTTTATTAAAGACTTTAATAAGATTACTAATTTAATAATAAAACTTATAAAAAAAGAAAAGATATTTAAATAAAATAATAAAATATAAAAAGCCTTTATATAGCTTAAAAAAGCTATTTTTAATAAATTTATTTTAATAATATTTAACTTAAAAAAAGAAATTAAATTAAAAATAAATATATTAGACTTTATATTAAAAAAATAAATTAATTAATAAAATAATATAAGGAAATTATACCTTATTACCTTTTACTTATATAAATTATATAAAATAAAACTTAATTACTTAGTTTATAATAAGGAATTTTTAATAATTATTAACTATTTTAAGGAATTTAAATATTATTTAATAAAAAGTAAATATTAAATTAAAATATATATAAATTATTAAAATATCTCTTACTTTACTATAATATATAAACTTAATTAATAATAATTATATTATATTAAATACTTATATAAATTTAACTTTATAATTATTTATAAAAAAAAATTAAAAAATAAAAAAGTAAATATAATAAGTTAATAATTAGATTATAATATTAATACTATAAAAAAAATAATAAAATAAATCTTAAAAATAAATAATAAAAAAGAATATAAATTTACTTAATAAATATAAACCTTAGGATAAATATAAGTAATAAAAATTAAAGAAATTCTAGGGAAATTAAAAGAATTTATATAGAAATTCTATAAATACCTTATATATAGATATTAAAAAGTAATAAAAATACTTAAATAACTTTTATAATATAAATATAAGGTATAATAAATAATAGTAAAAAAGGTTATTAAATAATATAATCTTTATATTAAAATAAAAATATAATAATATAAACTTTATAAAGAACTTTAATTATTATTTATAATATAATAATTATAAGATTTAATTATAATAAATTTTATTATAAAGTTATTACTATTTAAAGAACCTTTAATAGAAATCTTTTATAATAATATTATAATTATTATAAATTAATTTATTAAATTCTTATATTACTTACCTTATAAAGAAAATATAAATATAAAAAAACTTATATATATTATCTATAAATATATTATTAATATATATAAATTACTATTTAAAATTATCTTAAATAGAAAATTAATACTTATATTATAATTTTAAAATATACTTTTAGTATTATTAGGCCTAAATTATAAGCTTATAATAATATTTAAAGCCTAAATAAATAAATAAAATAAATAAATTAAATATTAAAATAATATTTATAATATTATATAAACTATAAATAAGATAATTAAGTTAAAAAACTACTATATATTTAATTAATATATAATATTACTTATAATAAAAGTATAAAACTTATATTAATATATATTAATTTTAAATTTATATTAAAAATTTATTAAAGTCTATAAAAACCTAAAATAATTAACCTAATAATAATAATTAAAAGTAATAATTTAAAAAATCTATATAATAAACTATAAATAAAACTTAAATTTATTAAAAAAAAGATATAATAATATTATAATCCTAAAAAAATAAAAAGACCTACCTTTTTAAAGGAAAATATAATCTACCTATCTATAAAAAATATTTCTATTAAATAATTAAGTTATAAATTTAACTTTAAATATATTAAATTATATAAAATTATTAAAAAGGTCTCTAGAAATAACTATAAACTAGACTTATTACTAAAGGTTAAAATTTATTTTATTTTTTATATTTTATTACTTAAATTAATAGTAAATATAATTTATATTAAAATAACTAATAAACCTATAAAAATAAAAAAACTAAAAACCTATAAAGTAAAAGTAATTTAAAATATAAAAATAATTAATAAAAAAATAAAATACTTAATTAAATAAAAAAACTACCTAAAAAGTAAAAATATATAAAAACTACTAAAATACCTTATTAATACCTAATAACTCCTAAAGAACTTTTATTAAAAACTAAAAAAAAATCTAAAATAGTAAATTAATTAATAAAATTTATTATACTTACCTTAATTAACTTTATTATAGTAAAAAAATTAAAAGATATAACTAAGTTTTTTATCTTTTTATTATTATTTATTACCTTAGAATTCTATTTAAAGGCCTTTAGCCTTTTAAATTAAATTAAATACTTTTAATAATAAAGATATATTAATTTTAAAAGATACTTATTTAGTTAATATTATAATTAAATAAACTTCTTTTTAATAGCTTTTTTATTAGCCTTAATTTAATTCTTTTTTTAAATTAAATAATCTATTATAAAATTAATATAAAAAATACCTTATAAATAATAATAAAGAAATAAACCTTTTAATAATATTATACCTTTTTTATTATAAAAATAACTATAATAAATATATTTAAAATAATTTTTCTATTTATCTTTTATTATATATTTAATATAATTTTTAATATATAAGAAATAAAATATAATTTTATAACTAATAAAGGTAATAAGTTTTATATAAGTAAAATAATATTAAATTACTATAAAAGATATTTTATTAATAATAAAAAAATATAAATTTAAATTAAATTTATTAGAAATAATATAAAAAGAAATATATATATAAATCTTAAAAATAAAACTAATAAAAAGAAAGAGATTATATTATAACCTAAATAAAAAAAATACTTATATTATATATATTTTATATTTTTTTTTAATTATTTATAATTATAATATATTAAAGAATTTTACTAGTAATTACTAGACCTTAATTATTAAAATTTAAGATAAATTATTAATAATTTTAAATAATTATTAGTAACTCTTAAGAATTACTATTAATTCTATAGTAATCCTTTTAATTACTATTAATACTATATAGTATATAAATATATTTCTTTAGTATTAAATAAAACTTAGCTTATTAGCTATTAATAAGACTTTTTTACCTTAATAAGCCTAACTTATATTATTAATTATTAAGAGATATAATAACCTAATATACTTAGTATAATACCTTATATATTTCATAAATATAAACCTAATATAGACTAGTTTACTTATTTAAAAACCCTAATTATTATAAATCTCTTTAAATAGTTATATTATTTTAAAATATTTACTTATTATATTATAATATTAAAATTCTTAATTTATAAGATTATTACTTTTTATAAACTTAAAAAAGCTTATTTTAATAAAAATTAGGCTATTATTATTAATAATATATATAAAATCTTTAATTTCCCTTTATATAAGCTTAGTTTCTTTACTTTTAATAATATTAAATTAAATACTATATACCTTATAGCCTTTTTTTATAGGTAATTAAGTTATTTTTTATTTTACTTAATTAATAAGTAAGTAAAAATTTATTAGCTTTAATATTAAAGTTATATTATTAATCTTATAATTAAAGCTTTATTTTTTATTTTTTAACTTTTTACTTAATTTATTTTTAATTATATAAATAATTATAAGAAGTTATAATATATTATAAAAGTAATAAAAAAGCTATATAATATTATTTAATTTATATAAAAAATATTATAATATTATAAGCTTTAATTATAATATATATATAAAGCTAATAAAATAAAAGATATTTTAAGCTTTAATAATATATTTTTTTATATTTAGCTATAACTTAATTAATAAATAAAATAAAATTTAATATTAATTATAATTAATTATATTTTTAGCCTATAAGTTATTATTAATTAATTTTATATTTATAGCTAAAATAACTTTAAACTTTTAAAAAGAATTTTAAAAAAAATATTTTATATTTAAATAATTAGGCTTATTTATATTAAATTATATATATTTTATATTTTTTTTAAAAAAAAACTAAAAAGCTTAAAAGCTATAAAAAAGCTATAGTTTTATTTATTATATATAGCTATAAAAAGCTATATATATATCTTTATAATTACTATAGTAATCTCTTTATAACTATAGCTTTATTAAGCTTTTTAAATCTCTTTTTATTAAATCCCTTGCTTTTTTATTTTTTTTTAATAAATTAAGTTTTATTTTTATAAGTAATAAATAATTAAGCTTATAAGGCTATTATTAATATTATAAATAAGCTATATATTTATAAAGAAAATTACCTTATTATTAATCTATTAAATAATAATAATTCTTTATTTTAATATATAGCTAAAATTCCTTATTTATTTAATTAAAAATAAAATTAAAATTAAAGCTATTTATATATACTTTAAAGCCTTTTATATTAAAAATTAAAAAATTAAAGACTTTTAATTTTTTAAATTATTTATTATATAAAATATAATTTTTTAATTTAATAAAATTAATAATATTTTTATTACTTTTTATATAAAATAAATAAAATTATATAAATATAAAATACTTATTATTAAGCTATTTTAATATTTAATTAAAAAATTAAATAAATTAATTATAAATTAATTAAATAGTAAAAATAATATAAATATATTTATTTTATATTATTATAAATAGTTTATAATATTTTATATATATTAATTAAATTATTAAATATAAAAAGGTTATTTAATTAAATTAAAATAATATTATTAAAATAATATTATAGCTTTAATTTAAAGATAATAAAAATAATATAATACTTAAAAAGCTAATTATAAAAAATAAATAAGGCTATTTTTTATAGCTATTATATTAAAATCTTATAAGTTAGTTAATTTAATTTAAGCCTAATCTTTAAAATATACCTTAATTTAATTTACCTTCTCCCCCTAATTTAAGCCCCTAAAAAAGCCGGCTTGAATTGAGTTATTGGGAGCGTTACAATACACCCCGCTTGATGGCAAAAGTACTATCCAACCACGTAAACATTTTATGGTGAACAACCGCCAAAGCCCCAATCTTGGCTTGCAACCCTCCACCTTCAACTCCCTTACCGATCCACAAATGCTTCTCATTGGGTCCCAAAGCCGTCAGCCCCTCGAATATGAGGTTGGCGTTGATGTCAGGCGTGAAGTAGAACGAATCCGCAGCACCAGTTATTAACGTGGGGCACTTGATCTTGGCCAGGTATCCGCCTTTGAGTGAGATCTGCTGCATGACGCGGAGCACATCTGCCGGCATTTCAACCCCAAAAACCCATTTGCCGTGCCCAAACTCCCATGCAATCTGAAAGTTCACGGCAGTGAGACCATCTACCACCCAGTTGAAGAACCTATCACTTACCCAGCCGGAGAGCCAACCGTTGATGAACCAGGGTGGCATGCGGCTGCGGGTTATCTCGAATAGATCCAGGGGCCCGTCGCAAGAGACGCACGCTTTGATTCGGGGATCAACTGCCGCACGTAGTGACAGGTAGCCGCCGAGGGAAGCTCCAAAGATGGCTAGACGCTCAAGATCAAGATCATACTCTGGAGCTACGTCACCTGTGACAAAGTCTAAGACTTGACTGACGACGTATTCCCAGTCTGTACGGAGTTTCAATTTCCCAACACGTAGAGGAAGGCCCTGGCCAGGTCCATCAAAACTGAAGACGGCATATCCTCGGGGAAGTGCACCAGCAGCACCATAGAAGTAGAGCTCTTCCTGAGTAGAGTCAAAGCCTCCAGTCTGAAGCACGACAGGAATCTTGCCGGGCAGTCTGTGATGCGGAGCAGGGAGATAGAGTCTGCCAGGCAGTTTGATATCCTTCTCGTAAGGGATATCAAAATTCTTGACCGTGCAATCTAAAAGAACCCAGCCTTTGTCGAAGGCATTCACGCTGGCCTTTGAGGAAGCCAATATGCGCGGGTCTTCGGGGGTGCAGTGCAGCAGAAACTCGCTAGCCCGCCAATAATTGGCTGCACGGATGTAAGCCCAGCAAGCACCCGTCTTATCACCGACAGCAGCAGCTTCTTCTGCTAGAGCTTGTGCCTTGTCTGCCTGGTCACGCCAGGCTCGATACCAACTCTCAGGATCACCATCTTTGATGCGCCCCGCGGTGGTCAAGCACTCGCCAACCTCTGCTCCCTGGAAGGGAACGGTGCCAAGGAGACGGAGGAATTCGAAATTGAAGAAATCTGAGGGGAAGACTTTGTGCATGATGGGTGATTGGAACTTGATTGAGATGAGAAGAGAGGTAACGATTCTAGGGGCATCGACATGTATGCCTCAAGCATGGACGGTATGGACGGTATGGACGTTGATAAGGCTGTGTAGATGTCCCAAGCTCACGCTAGCTTCCAAAAGCGTAAAGGAAGCTAAGGCTGATGTAAGTGCTAAACGAATTTCCTTTTTGAGAACCCCCTGCTTGAAATGGCGTAACTTCGTAAGCCTCTAAGGAAGTTAGGCTAAGCCAAGCGGTTAGCGGCGCCATCCGGGCGATCCCGTGTCGTTCGGTTTGGACGTTTTTTTTCAAGCAAGCCCATGCACCTCCAGGTTTTACTTGACCAGTAATATGTCATGTCAGACTTCGCGGGTGTGTGTTCAAATGAGACCACGCACGGGTAAGCCCGGGGCGTTCCCAGCAAGCCTCTATACGCCCCAGGTCAGATCTCATCTAAGACTCCATGTAGATGGGATTTAAACCCTGAATCACAGTGGATGCAGAGAGAGATGAGGTGATGGCAGACACTTGCCTAAATGATGAAAATGCCTCATGATGGGATAGGAGTGCGGCCTTGATTGATGGTACTTGGAGGGCTGGAGTTGAAGCCTCGGGCAGTTTGCGGCCGCAACTCACTCGTATACGCCCCTTAATCAGCTCAGACACAGAGTTCGTTCAGCCATTCCGATCCTACTAAGGATGAGTTCAAGGGGGGGCTATGTCTATGCCTATTTTAGGCAATTGAAAAAGGTGACGTTCAAGATACGTAGCAACATGAACTGCTGTGGGTGTGAGCATTAGTGGCATTGCACTGGCACTTATACCGACAAATCCAAGATCAATGACTGTGATATCCTGAGCAGTATCTTACCAGTCGCCTCCTTCTTTACCATTCACTACGAACAGATTCAACACAAATTCGGCCTTTTATTTCAATCATGGCTGACAATCAATCCCTCCCCAAAGAGCCCATAGCCATCATTGGCACCTCTTGCCGCTTTCCCGGCGGCGCCAACACCCCCTCCAAGCTCTGGGACCTCCTTTGTGAGAAGCGAGACGTTCAGTCCCGTATTCCCAATGACAGGTTTAATGTAGATGCCTTTTACAGCCCCAATGGTGATAAGAATGGCTGCACCGATGTCAAGAAGGCCTATCTCTTGTCTGAGGATATTCGAGTGTTTGATGCCTCATTTTTCAAGATTAATCCACGTGAGGCGGAGGCCATGGATCCCCAACAACGGCTCTTGCTTGAAGCTGTCTATGAGGCCACTGAGGCAGCTGGTCTGCCAATGGAAGACCTCAAGGGATCTGACACTGCTGTATATGTTGGATGCATGACGGGTGATTATCATGAAATGCTCATGCGTGATCCCCAAGATATGCCCAAGTATATGGCCACCGGTACTGCTCGCAGTATTCTGTCCAACCGAATCTCTTATCTGTTTGACTGGAAGGGGCCTTCGATGACCATTGATACGGCATGCTCTTCCAGTCTTGTTGCGGTCTACGATGCTGTTACAGCCCTTCGGAATGGCGTCTCCAAGGTCGCCTGCGCTGGAGGTGCCAATCTTATCCTAGGTCCAGAAATGATGATTTCCGAGTCCAAGCTGCACATGCTGTCACCAACTGGACGTAGTAGGATGTGGGATGCCTCTGCCAACGGATACGCGAGAGGCGAGGGTGTAGCAGCCATCATGATGAAAACCCTATCTCAAGCTTTGGCCGATGGAGATCATATCCAAGGCGTCATTCGGGAGATTGGAGTCAATTCGGATGGACGTAAGTCGAGGCATTATCCCCAATAAGACGTTTGTCTTGCTAACTACTTCAGGAACTAACGGTATCACATTACCAAGTCCGGAGGCACAAAAAGTCCTAATTCGACAAACCTACAAGAAAGCCGGTCTTGACTTTTTCAAAGACCGTTGCCAATTCTTTGAGGCCCATGGGACAGGTACACCTGCTGGTGATCCTCTTGAGGCCCGTGCTATTCACGAAGCCTTTTTCGCCGATGGGGCCACTATCCCTGAGCCCATGTATGTAGGCTCAGTCAAGACAGCTATCGGCCACCTCGAAGGATGCGCTGGTCTTGCCGGTCTGATAAAGGCTCTCGAGGCGGTCAAAAGAGGAATTATTCCTCCTAACCAGCTCTTCGAGAATCTTAACCCTGCTCTTAAGCCTTATGTCTCCAGCTTGAGGCTCCCCACTGAGTCTAAACCATGGCCTAAGCTGGTTCCCGGATCTCCCAGGCGTGCAAGTGTCAACTCCTTTGGTTTCGGTGGAACCAATGTCCACGCTATTATCGAGCAATTTGACAACGCTCACACGGAAACCGGTTCATCTGACGGCATTCTTTCTACCCCGCTTGTCCTCTCTGCCAACTCAGATCTATCATTACGCAAGCAGATTGCGCACTTTGCAGAGGCAATTGAGCATAGTGACAAGAGGGAGATCGATAGGATCATCTTTACTCTGGCAAAGAGACGATCACAACTCCCCCTTCGGACCTACTTCTCTGGCCATGACCTGAAGAGTCTTCAGCAGAAGTTGAGAGACGCCACAGCTGAGAATGCTGTGCTGCCTATCATCAGCCAGACCGTCCCACAGGGTCAGCCTCCCCGTATCTTGGGCGTCTTCACTGGTCAAGGTGCTCAATGGCCTACCATGGGACGAGAGGTCCTCAAGGCCTCTCCCTTTGCTCGCGCCGTGATAGCGTCCTTGGAAGAGTCATTGGCGAGCTTGGCAGAGCCTCCTACCTGGACGCTCACTGAGCAAATCATGGCTGACAAGGACTCCTCTCGTCTTGGCGAAGCAGCTATTTCACAACCACTCTGCACTGCAGTCCAGATAATGGTAGTTGAGTTGCTACGCAAGGCTGGTATAACATTTAACTGTGTTATCGGTCATTCTTCCGGAGAAATCACAGCTGCTTACACTGCTGGTTTCCTATCCGCGACTGATGCTATTCGAGTAGCATACCTTCGCGGCGTCTGTGCCAAGCTTGCTGGCGGAGAGAATGGAGAGACGGGGTCCATGATAGCAGTTGGTCTCTCATATGAGGAGGCCTCTACCTTCTGTGAGGAAAACTTCGCTGGCCTCGTCGATGTGGCTGCTAGTAATGCGCCCGCTAGCACTACCCTCTCTGGTGACAAGGCAAGCATTGATGATGCCAAAGCCTTGTTGGACGCGCAAGGTACATTTGCTCGTATCCTCAAGGTTGACACCGCCTATCACTCCCACCACATGAATCCATGTGCTCAGCCATACCTTGATAAGCTTCAAGCTGCTGGAGTGAAGTCTCTTCCTGGCGACGAGTCTGTGGAGTGGTACTCCAGTGTCTTGGGGGAACGAATCACGGCATCTCTACATGGCGAGGCACTCTGTGACGAGTATTGGGTCGAGAACATGGTGAACCCGGTTCTCTTCTCGGTGGCCTCGGAGCTCGTAGTGGAGGCTAGCCCGCCCTGTCATGTGGCTCTGGAGGTCGGTCCTCACCCGGCCCTCAAAGGTCCTTTCAACCAGACATACAAGCGCGCCACTGGATCTCCATTGCCGTATCAGGGTACAGTGACCAGAAACATTCACGACGTTGAGGCCCTGAGCGACTCACTTGGCTTCCTCTGGTCTCATCTGGGCAAGTCTGCTGTCGACTTTACCGCTTATTCCAAAGCCTTCTCCCCGTCAATCACAGGTATGGCAGATGGACTTCCGCCATACGCATGGGATCATACGCAATCCTTCTGGAGGGAATCGAGAAAGTCACTCAACTACCGGCAGCGCACTCAGCCTCCTCATCCCCTACTGGGCGCCCGTTCTGTTGAGGATACCGCTGACAGCATGCGATGGATCAACTATCTCCGACTCGATGATGTTCCTTGGCTGGAAGGCCACAAAGTCGAAGGGCAAGTTGTGTTCCCAGCAGCTGGATACTTAGCTATGGCCATGGAGGCAGCACGAGCTATCGATGCGACCAATGGGATACAGCTCGTCGAGCTGTCAGACGTCTATATCCTGAGTGCCATCCAGTTGACTGAAGGCTCTCAAGCTCTGGAGACTGTGTTCACTCTTCAGGTTGAGAGAAATGAGCCGACTTTCGCCACGGCCAGTTGGACGTTGTCTACGCCAATGAGTGGACGGAATGATAGCTGGAAGTGTAACGCAAAGGGACATCTACGGGTGGAATATGGTTCCGTGGATGGCGCTGCTCGTCTGCCCTCACGGACCAATCCAATTGCTTCACTTACATCTGTTGACATAGAGAGATTCTACAGTTCTTTGGCCAGCATTGGGCTTGAGTACACGGGCGAGTTCAAGCACCTTGAGAGCATTGATCGTCAGTTGGGCCTGGCAACCGCCCACGCGCGTCAAGTTATTCCTGACTTTCCGGCAATGATTCACCCTGCTCTCTTGGATGCCGCATTCCAGTCAATCTTTGCTGCTTACTGTTGGCCAGATGATGGAAGCCTCCAAGCTCCTTTTGTCCCTACCTACTTCCGAAGTCTTCGTATTGCCAACACCAGCCACCTGCGCCATGGCGAGGACTTGGTGATTGACTCCTTCTTGACCAACACCAACGAGCGGGAGCTCACCGCCGATATGGACATTTTCCAATCTGCCCAAGGCCAGCCTGTGTTGCAGCTCCAGGGATTGACGTGCACATCTCTCCTTCGGCCTGGACCTAGCAACGCCAAGGAGCTCTACACAAAGACTGAGTGGGAAGTTGACATTGCGAGTGGCATTGCGCAGTCTGACACCCAGGACCAAGATACTGCATCTGATCTTGAGCTTGTCGATCTTTGTGAGCGCCTTTCGTACTTCTATCTTCGGGAGCTCAACAAAGCTGTTGGTCGCGAGGAAGTTTCGGGCTTCGACTGGCATTATCAGCGCATCTTTGAGTGGATCGACAATCTCTTCCCTTTGATCCAGTCTGGTCAACACGCCACTATCAAGACTGAGTGGTCCAACGACTCGAGGGACTGGCTCATGCAGCAGTCTGCTAGGTTCCCTGGGCGCATCGACCTGCAGCTTATCCAAGCCGTGGGAGAGAACCTCCCCTCAGTCGTACGCAAGCAGACTACTATGCTAGAGCACATGGTCAAGGACGACATGCTGAACCGCATCTACAAGTTCGGTCTAGGTTTCGAGAGAGCCAACGTCTACCTCGGGCGAATCGCCAAGCAGGTTGCCCATCGATATCCCCGTATGAACATTCTTGAGATCGGTGCTGGAACTGGTGGTGCGACCAAGGGAATCATGGAGTCGCTGGGAACAACCTTTGAGACCTACACTTTCACTGATATCTCGACTGGCTTCTTTGAGGCTGCTGCAGAGGCTTTCGACCGCTGGGCTGACAAGATGATCTTCAAGCCCCTCAACATCGAGAGTGATCCGACGGAGCAAGGGTTCCCTGAGGGCCACTATGACTTCATCATCGCTTCCAATGTCCTTCATGCCACCAAATCCCTTGCTGTCACTATGCAAAACACCCGCAAGCTACTCAAACCCGGTGGTCAGCTACTCCTCCTCGAAGTTACCAGCGACATCGTACGTGTAAAGCTCATGATGTCCGGTCTTTCAGGCTGGTGGCTTGGAGGTGATGATGGACGTCGCTATGGGCCTACGATCCCAGTATCTCAGTGGGACACACTTTTGAAGCAGACTGGATTCTCTGGTGTTGACAAGACGGTGAATGACTTTGTTGATGCCGAGAAGTACATGACTTCGGTCATGCTGTCACAAGCTGTCGATGATAGGATAGACATTTTGAGACAGCCGCGACTTACATCCAGTGACTGGCTCTCATCTCAATCCATAACCGTCGTTGGTGGATGCTTCCAAGATATTGGCAAAGATGCCGTGGAGATCCTACACCAAATGAACCATGGTGCACCTCAGCCAGTCATTCACCATTTCGGTAGCTTTGAGGAGTTGGCTTCATCCAACATCCAGGCCAGGTCAGCCTTGGTTCTGGAAGATCTTGATGAACCAATCCTTAAGGACTTGACGGATGACAAACTTCGAGGTGTACAGAGGCTCATCAACGAATCTCGACAAGTCCTGTGGGTCTCCAGAGGGTGCCAGAGGGACGAGCCGTTTGCGAACATGTCCATCGGAATGTGTCGCAGCTTGGCTTCTGAGTACCCTCATATTCATCTGCAACATGTTGATATCGAGGGCCTGGTCAGTCTAATGGCTGCATCTCTTCTGGTCGAGGCATTCCTCCAGCTTGTGTACCGAGCATCAATCAAATCTGACGATTTGGTTTGGTCAATTGAAGCTGAGTTGGTTCTCAGAGAGAACAAGTGGTTCATTCCTCGGGTAAAGTCCGACGAGGCGCTCAATAACCAGCTCAATGCCAGCAAGATGACAATACAATCTCAGAAGACTCTTCACGGGGACACCATCGAGATCCAGCAGCGATCCAATCAGTTTGTTATCGTCGACCCCGTTCCTTGTCTTCCTGTGTCCGTCTCCTCGCCTCCTGTCGCCATCACGGTCTCCCATTCTCTCCTATTTCCCTTCCAAGTCGGTGCCAAATCCTCAGGCTATTTATGCTATGGCTACACAAACTCTCAGCCCCAAACCAAAGTACTCGCTATATCTGAGGTGAACAGGTCCAAGGTCTTGGTGCCTTCATTCTTTGTCTGGGATCTGTCGTCTAGCGAGATTGATGCTGCAGACCTATTGCGTAAGACAGCCCTTGCAATCACTGCAGATAGACTCTTGAGCGACATTGAAGCCAGAGCCACTGTTCTTATTCACGAGTCAGATGGGTTGTTGGGTGCAGCTCTTCAGTGGAAAGCGGCAGAACTTCATCTCAAGGTCATCTTGACTACGTCAGAGAGCAGTAGAGAAAGGCCTACCGGAGTACTGTTCGTCCACGCTCTTGCACCCGAGCGCCTTGTCAATCACATCATGCCTCAGCAAACGAAGGCAGTTATTGACCTTTCGGGCAAGGACTACAGCATCGTCGATTCCCCTCTACGTCGATGTCTTCCGGCCCATTGCAAGTTCCATCAGCTTCAAGACATCCTCGGTAACGCGTCTCAGGGTGTGAAGGATCCTATCATCCACGGTGTTCGGGATGCCAGTCGGTCGACTCTTCGGCTTTGTGGGGATGGTCCTGTTGTCAAGCTGTCTGATATTCCCAACATGCGGGCGTCGATCAAGGATTATGCCACGGTCGTCGAATTCTCTGCCGACACAACAATCCCCGCGGTTGTGCAGCCTCTTGAGGGCAGTCGGCTCTTCCGCCCCGACAAGACGTATCTTCTTATTGGCTGCACTGGAGGTCTCGGCAAAGCGCTCTGTAGATGGATGGTCTCCTGCGGCGTTCGTCATCTAGCCTTGACCACTCGCAACGTGGCTGCGATTGATCAAGTGTGGCTCGAAGAGCTTCGTATCCAGGGCGCTCAAGTCAATCTTTACCAAGCTAATGTCAGTGACAAGGCGGCTTTATTGCAAGCCTATGACCAAATCGTCAAGGAGATGCCGCCAATCTGTGGTGCTGCCAATGCTGCCTTGCTCTTGTCTGATCGAACATTCACTGAGCTCAAAGTCAACGACTTCACCAAGGTCTTTGGACCCAAGGTCAAGGGCACCCAGAACCTCCATGAACTTCTCATTGATCAGAAGCTTGACTTCTTTATCATGTTCTCTTCTTTGGCCAGTGTTGTCGGTAACCGTGGTCAAGCCAACTATGCTGCCTCTAACCTTTTCATGAGTGCCATTGCTGAACAGCGACGTGCAAAGGGCCTTGCTGCTTCAGTTATGCACATTGGCATGGTTCTCGGCGTTGGTTACGTCTCTTCTACGGGAGCTTACGAGGCTACCTTGCGTAGCTCCAACTACATGGCCATTTCTGAGACTGATCTTCTCAACATGTTTTCTCAGGCCATTCTCGTCGGCCAGCCCAGCTCAACTCATGCTCCTGAGCTCATCACTGGTCTCAACCGTTTCAGCTTGGAGCCTGAAGCCCAGAAGTACTTTTGGAGAGACAACATGCGTTTTTGCCATCACACGCTGGAGGAGGAACACCAAGAGCGTACATCGGCAAATAAAGTCTCCATCTCTCAGCGTCTATCGGAAGCTAAGGGAACTGCCGAGATCCTCGCTGTTGTGGAAGAGGAATTTTGCACCAAACTTGAGCGCTTACTCCAGGCTGAGGCCGGCTCCGTCAAAACGTCACAGTCGCTGCTCGGCCTAGGCGTAGACTCTCTTGTCGCTGCGGAGATCAGATCGTGGTTTCTCAAGGAACTTGAAGTTGATACTCCAGTGTTGGAGATCCTTAACACTGCGTCCATCACTGAGCTTTGCTCTACTGTCGTCTCTCACTTGCCAACTATTTCCGGAGAGATCGAGCCCAAGACTGAAGTCACCAAACAGGTATGATTGATACCGTACCCTTTTCCTATTTTTGTCCTGAATCTCACTCTTCCAGGCCATCAAGACTCTCAATGTTGCTGAGACGTCAACGGCGGTGTCTTCAGCCTTGCCCACTGAGAACGAGCCCTTCACCATTCGCAACAGCCCAAACTCAACCCAGGTTACCAGCGAAGCTGGTGTTGACGAGGATGCATCTATGCAGTCAAAGTTCGATCGCGCTGGCCCTTTGTCCTTCGCTCAAGAGCGCTTGTGGTTCCTTCAACAGTTCCTCCGAGACCACAGCACATACAACGTCACCATGCACTATCACATCAGCGGTCCTCTCCGACTGCATGACCTAGAAAGGGCCTTCCAGCAGGTGATCCATCGACATGAGTCCCTCCGTACATCGTTCTTCATCGATCCCGACACTGATCTGCCGACACAAGCAGTGCTCAAGGACTCTAGCTTTAGGCTGGAGCAGAAGCACAACTCAACTGCCAAGATCGAGTACAAGGCCATGCAAGAGATATCATATGACCTGGAGAATGGCAACGTCACCAAAGCCGTTATTGTCCCAGACACTGACGGCGAGTTCGACCTTATCTTCGGTTTCCATCACATCGCACTCGATGGCTACAGCGCTCAGATCATGGTTCGTGACCTGGCCATGGCCTACGCTGGTCAGACCCTTTCAAGCAAGCAGCAAGACTACCTTGACTTCGCCATTGCTCAGAAGGCAGCTAAAGCCCCAGATAATACTCTCTCCCACTGGAGGTCAGAGCTTAGGGAGCTTCCACCGACCCTGCCCGTCTTCGATTTTGCCGAGACGAAGACACGCATCCCCCTTACAGACTACACGACACGCGCACTTGAGAGAACTTTATCTATTGATCAGGGCAGAAGCATCAAGGCTGCTGCGAAATACCTTGATGCCACGCCGTTCCACATTCATCTTGCTGCCCTCCAGGTTGTCCTTTCTGATCTCGCTTCAGCCAATGATCTGTGCATTGGCATTACTGATGCCAACAAGAACGATGCTACACATATCGATACTGTTGGGTTCTTTGTCAATCTTTTGCCTCTGCGACTGCAACTGTCGCCCTCACAGACTCTGGTAGAGGTGGTCTCCAACGCCAAGTCCAAGGCCAACAGCGCTCTTTCGCACTCCGACATCCCCTTCGACGTCCTTCTTGATGAGATAAAGCTTCCACGCTCCACAACCCACAGCCCTCTTTTTCAGGTCATTCTGAACTACAAGATGGGCTCTACTCAGAAGGTCCCATTGGCGAATTGTCAAGCCCAGCTTGTGGCATTCAAGGACGCGAACAACCCTTACGACCTGACCTTTGACATTGAGACCTACCAAGATGGATCCGCTTCTATCAGCGTCAAGACGCAAGAGTACCTCTATTCCGAAAGCGAATTGAGCTTTGTTCTTGACAGTTACCTACAGACCCTAGCTCTCTTTGCCTCGGAGCCTTCTCAGACTGTAGATCAAATCTGCAAGCCTACAGCCGAGCAGATTGACAAGGCATTGACCCTTGGCAGAGGTGAACGGATCCCATCTCCTCGTCTCGAGACGTTGAGCCACTACTTCGAGGAATGTGTTGTCAAACAGCCTGGCGATACTGCCCTCATCACAGATAAGGGAAAAGCTCTCACCTGGCGTCAGCTGAAGGCTTTGGTCAGCCAGATTGCTATGATACTTGTTGAATCTGGGGCTAAGCAGGATTCACGGGTGGGTGTATACTGCGAGCCCAGCATGTACATCCTCCCCATTCTGATGGCCGTTGCTGAAGTCGGCGGTGTATACGTACCTCTCGATGCCCAGAACCCGATCAAGCGTCTCCAACTGATGGTTGACGATTGCCAACCCGATGTAATTCTCGTTGATGACTCAACGGCAACAACAGCACCTGAGCTAGAGACAAATGCCACAGTGATCAACGTGAGCACTATCAAGGCCGAATCTTCCAACACCTCTCATCTGGACAACCGAGCGAGAGGGGATGGGATGGGCTACATCTTCTACACAAGCGGCACAACGGGTGTTCCAAAAGCAGTAGCTTTGACTCATGCCAGTCTTGTGCACCACTTTGACGGTTTCATCTACTACAACAACCTGAACAAGTGTCGCATGCTTCAACAGGCACCTCTTGGCTTTGATATGTCGCTTACCCAGATGACTCTCGCGATCATGCTCGGAGGAACACTGATCGTTGCATCCAATGAGACTCGCAAGGACCCTATGCAACTTGCGCAGTTAATGCTGTCTGAGAAAGTCACTCACACTTTCATGACGCCTACACTTGCATTATCGGTCATTCATCATGGCTATGAATACTTGAGACAATGCGTCGACTGGGAACATGCGTCTCTCGCTGGTGAAGCAATGACAACCCGTGTTACCCGTGAGTTCAAGAGACTCAACTTGAGGAATCTTGAGCTCTACAATGGTTACGGCCCCACCGAAATTACTATTATCGCGACCTGTGGTTCAAATGAGCTCGGTGACACTCCGCGCGACACTCACAATCCAAGCATTGGGCGTGCTTTGCCCAATTATTCCTGCTACATCTTGGATGAGAACATGCAGCCTGTTCGTCCTGGACTCGCTGGCGAACTGGTAATCGGAGGTGCTGGTGTTGCCATTGGATACCTCAACAAACAAGATCTTACAAAGGCCAAGTTCCTTCCTGATCCTTTCTCGCCAGCTGAAGATGTTGCTCGCGGATGGACTCGAATGTACCGTACAGGGGACAAGGCCAGGTTTCTGTCGGACGGGCGTCTCTGCTTTCTTGGACGTATCGCCGGTGACTCGCAGATCAAGCTTCGAGGCTTCAGAATTGAGCTCAAAGATATTGCCAGCACTATCGTCAGGACCTCTGACGGTAAAATCCCCGAGGCTGCTGTTTCACTTCGTGGCGAAGGAGACAGTGCATACCTTGTTGCCTTCGTCATCCTTTCCCAGTTCAACTACCCATCAGACGAGAAAGGGTATCTAAAGCAGCTTCTGAAGGATCTCTCCCTTCCGCAATATATGAAACCCGCCAGGATCATCCCCATTGACCAGCTTCCCATGAACGCTTCTGGCAAGTTGGATCAATATGCTCTTGACGCTCTCCCTGTTCCTCATGAAGAGGATATCGTCGATAAGCCCCTCACTGGGACTCAAGAGAGGCTCAAGCTAGGATGGCTCAAGGCCTTGCCGTTCGTTGATGCGGCTATTGGCCCAGACACAGACTTCTTCTCTGCAGGAGGCAACTCACTTCGCATCGTCAGTTTGAGGGAGTACATCACACGCGAATTCGGAGTTACCGTCTCTGTCTTTGATCTCTTCCAAGCGAGTACTCTTGGAGAGATGGCTGCGAGGATCGATGGCTCCACGACTACTCAAGGACCTACAACAATGTCAATTGATTGGGATGAAGAGACTCGCATTGAATCTGACTTGAGCATCGTTGGAGCCCAAGACGCACTCCCTTCCCAGACCCAGACGACGAATGATCTTCAGGTGGCTCTTACTGGTGCGACTGGATTCTTGGGTCTTTCGATACTCAAGCAATTACTCGAGGACAATCGCGTATCCAAGGTCCACTGTCTTGCTGTTCGGTCGTCCTCCAACACAAGTGATCCAGTGTTTTCATCTTCGCGAGTCGCATGCTACCCGGGAGATCTATCCTTGCCACGACTCGGTCTGTCCCAAGAGAAGTTTGATCAACTTTCCAAGACAGTCGATCGAATCATTCACAACGGTGCCGATATTTCGTTCCTCAAGACATATCAGTCCTTGATTCGATCGAATGTATCGTCGTCTAGGGAGCTCGTACGAATGGCGCTTATGCGAAGGATCCCAGTGCACTTCGTCTCAACTGGCGGCGTTGTACAACTGACTGGCCAAGACGGTCTTGATGAGGTTTCTGTTGCAGACTCTGCACCTCCTACTGATGGCTCGCTGGGCTACGTTGCTTCGAAGTGGGTTTCGGAAGTTATACTGGAGAAATATGCAAGCCAATACAACCTTGCGGTCTGGATCCATCGTCCATCCAATATCACGGGCCCAAATGCTCCGAAGGCGGATCTTATGCAGAACATCTTCCATTACTCTGTCAAGACAGCGTCAATTCCTGACTTGTCTTCGTGGAGTGGTTGCTTTGACTTTGTCCCCGTGGACGTTGTGGCTGCCGGCATTGCTGGCTACATCTACAAGACTCAGGATACAGTAGCGTACAAGCATCACTGCGGTGCGGAGAAGATCTCTGTGGAGGGTCTGACGTCGTACCTTGAAGCGAAACATGGCAAGATTGAGATGGTCAGTGTTGAAGAGTGGTTGGAGCGTTCGAAGGCTGCAGGACTTGATGGGGTTACTGCAGCGTTAGTTGAGAAGACGTTGAGCAGAGGGGGAATAGTTCCTTGGCTTCGAAAAGAAGCGAACTAGAAGGGCATGTTCGAAGTCATGAACGCATTACATTTTAGGAGTTTGGAGTTATATTAATGTCAATAAATGGTGTGGAAATGCATTTACGCCTCTGTCTAGAATCCATAGGAGGTGGTTTTCACTCTTAAGTCTAATTCTAAGGCTGCAGATGCATGTAGTCACGGTCGTCGTCCTGTTTTATCATTGAGACAGATTTAATCAGCGGCGCAAACAAACTCATGTCCTCTCTAGTCCGCGTGACGTGCCTGAGCTCTTTTCGCAGCATACAGCAACCCCATCCCCAGAATCATACTCGATCCTCCCCAAATCTGCGCCGCCAAATAACTCCCGCCCGTAGCTTGCATCAATTTCCCAGCCAAAGGCGACCCTGTCAATGCCGCAAAACTAATAATCGAGAAGATCATTCCGATTCTCGTTCCGGCTTTGCTCAAATCTGGTGTCAAGCTTGCACAGCATGAGGGGAAGAGACTCTGTATCGCGGCGCCGAAGTAGCCAAATATGCTGACCCAAATGAACATTCCCGTGAGCGAAGATACTTGTGACCAGAGATAGAGACATAGCGAGGCGGCGAAGATTGTGGGTATGAAGACGGGGATCGCGCCGAAGAGACGGTCTGCGAGGAAGGCGGATATCATGCGGCCTGGTATACCGACTGCGTTGATGACGATGAGGATTAGGAATGAGTCTGACGCTGAGCCAGAGAGTTTGCCGGTTGTGTATTGACGAGCCTAGGTATCATCAGCACTTGTCACAGAGGTCAATTGAGAGAAGACTTACATAATTGTACGAGATCCATGTCGGCCACAAGGTAAAGAACATTGCTGCCGCAAAGAGGACATACGCTGGCTCCTTGAACGCGGCCCATTCAACAAGTGGCCCAGCCTTTCTCGCCTTGAGTCTCGTTTTCGCAATGATCATTATAATCATCGATGACACAGCAACTACCAATCCCATGACTCTCACCGTCCAGCGAAACCCGATTTTGGGGAGAAGTTGCTGCGCAATCAGCGGGAACACAATTCCTCCTGTGCCAGCGCCGCATGCGCCAGCGGATATAGCGATAGTCTTCTTGGTAGTAAAATACGTGGACATGTTTGCTATCGTCGGTGCGAAGATGATGCCATTGCCAAGACCTTGGCAGATTCCTTGGGCGAGAAGGACTTGCCAGTACGATGATGCGATACTGGCCATGAAGATGGCTAATATTTGCAGAAAGAGGCCTACTGCGAGGGCAGTACGGTAATATCCTGCGTCAAAAGCGCGGCCGGAGAATGTGCCGATGAAGAAAATGAGACAGACTTCTAAGCTGCCGATCCAAGAGATTGTTGAGGGCGGAAGTGAGAATTCGGATTCGTAGTACGGCTGGAAGATGCCGAAGCTGATGAGGTAGCCCCATGAGTTAAACGCGACAAGATGGCCTGTCACGACTTGAAGCCAGGCTTGCAAGCCGCCATCTGGAGGTTCACCTGGGTCGTCTGTTGTACAAGCCTGGTTCTCTTCATCATTGTTACCCTCGCTAGGTGTTGAAGCAGCGTCGTCTTGAGGTTTCTCATCACTGAGGGGCTCGTCGCGGAGCGTGGGACAGACGCTATCTGAAGTGTCGACAGCCATTTTGGCTTGGAAAAATTAAATTGGCCATGGTGAGGAATGTGAGGAATGTGAAGGATATGATAGAGCTTTTGTATTAGTGATGCTGGGGTCGGGGTTGAGGCGGAAATGTTTGCGGCCCGCGGGGTTCATCCTCCGATGGAGCAGATCTTCCCGGCATCTGGATACTCGGCCGGGCAGTTGTGAGTGACATGATTGGACGGAGATGGACAAACACTTTTGTGAATGGGGCTTTTGTAAGACGTAATATGGATATTTGTTTATAAATCGGAATTGTGCTTGGGCTTGTTAACAAAAGGGCGTGGGTTTCATCTGGATGATGATGCTGCTTGACTGTCAGTATCGTGAAGCAAATTGCATGACCAGTCTCCTCCATTGGACCGAGACTCTGGAAGCAATCCCGGTCAATTCATATACATACCCATACAACGAAGAGAGTACTTAATCTTTATTGGCTCCATGGCTCAGCTTCAATTGAACCATAATAGTACCGAAAACAATTAAGCTCGAGCCGGATCAAAGGTGACAGTCCTCAGGGAGCAAGAAAACACCAGACCTTAATATAGAGTATCAAAATAAACTTAGCAAAGAATGCCCTAAGTTTAGGCTAGATTTGCCTAAGTATTTCTATCGCTTAAGGTCAAGGTTCTATGCTTTCTTTCCTCCCCTAGACAGTGCATCTGCTGGTGTCTCGATATTTATGTCAGCTGCAACGTTACCAGCCAGTTCTCTTGCAATCCCCGACCACCTCAGCCCTACAAGTGACACATGCGACTCATTCAGGCGAGATCGGCGTAACTTACCGCGCTTTGGCTTGGAAATGACACATTTCTCAGTCGCAAACAGTGGGTTTTATTGATGGTTATATCGGCAATATCGGCAACGTAGGAAATGCCGGGAGCTAAGGAAATAACGGAACAGAGGCTGCATTGACAGAAAGATTCCCTGTAACTTTCAAAGGAATTGTAATTAATACTCATAGTAAATGAATAAGCTAAGAATTATAAAGATATGAATTAATAGATAGTAAGTATGGTATATTAATTATATACTACTAAACTGTTTATCAGTCTAATATTAATACTCAGTAATGAGGAGATAGGGAAAAACTAAACCAGTCTATGTTAAAGCAGTAGCATCATGACATGAGGTCTCGCTGGGGTCGTATGCGGCTGGATCCTGGCATCCAATGAATGCCTCTAAAATTTCACCACCATCAAATTCCTCGAACCAACATCACCACCCCTCCTCAGCATGTCCGCAACACCGTGGATATGCCGAACCTGCACAAGAGCATTAACACGCTCTCACATGCGCCAATTCGTGCGCTTCGCAACCAATGGTTCGACCTCCGTCTTCAATTCCTCTCCTCGAGGTGCCCCCGCTAACCATCGCAGATGCCTCACCACTGCTCGCACCCGCCCTCCTCCAGCGCGCTCAATCCCTCACAACCGAACACGACGACCTCCAAAAGACCCTCAACAACTCCTTCGATTCTACCATAGCGAAACGTGTCGGCGAATTATCCCGTGTGGCCGAAGCGCTGAAAGCATGGCAGACCTCTCAAGCCTCGGTCGCCGAATTGACCTCCATGCTAAACGACCCCGACCAAGACGCCGATCTCGCTGCCATCGCCCGCGATGAACTCTCCTCCGAAACAGGGAAACTCGAATCTCTCGCCCGCAGACTCTCAGCAAGCTTGACACCCCGTCATCCCTTCGCTGATTTCCCATGCATGCTGGAATTCCGCCCTGGGCCAGGCGGTCTTGAAGGGCGCTACTTTATGGATACTTTGTTCAAGATGTACAAGGCGCTGTGTATGCGCCGCGGTTATCGCCACACAGTAGTAAAGTACGAATTCGCCGATACCGCAGGAGACTCCTCCTCATCCGCCGGCGAGAACCCCCTCCAAGAAGCCATTCTCGAAGTCCACGACCAAGGCGCCTTCGACATCTTCCGCAGCGAAGCAGGCATGCACCGCGTCCAACGCATCCCCAGCACCGAGACCAAAGGCCGCGTGCACACCAGCGCCGTCGCGGTCTGGGTTCTCCCCTCGTTTCCCGAGAACGGCGCTGCAAACATCGACTTTGACGATCCAGAGAGTGACTTCTACGTCAACCCGCAAGAGGTCAAGATCGAGACGATGCGAGCTAGAGGTGCGGGAGGACAACACGTTAACAAGACCGAGTCTGCTATTCGGATGACGCATTTGCCTACTGGTACGACTGTGTCAATGCAGGATCATCGGTCGCAGCAGCGTAATCGTGAAGAGGCGTGGAAATTGCTTCGTTCGCGAATTGCTGATCAGCGACGAGAAGCTCGTGAAGAGGAAGCGTCAAATCTGAGGAACAGCGTACTCTCCAAGACACAGATCACACGAGGTGATAAGATCCGAACATACAACTACAACCAAGACCGATGTACCGACCATCGAGCAGGCGTTGACGTGCACGACTTACCGAATGTGCTCGAGGGCGGTGAAAAGCTAGATCGAATCATGAACGGCGCAAAAGATTGGCTTGTGAACAAGGACATTGAACTGCTCATGGCCGAAGAAGAAGCCAAAGAAAAGCCTAATGGGAAAAAATAGGTGTACAACACTGTAGCATAGACATTGTATTATCATGTACAGAACCCGCTGTAGGGAACCCAAAACTGCTGAATAGATGATGATATCCGAGCTTCATATCTTCGTGCCATTATGCGTATCAAGAACCGAACCAAACTCCAGCATGCATCCGATGAGGATACCGCGGTCCCAGCTAACTCCATGCATTCAAGACCATTTCACATTAATCCCCCAAGGACAACCTTTCCGATACTAGCCACCTCCGTCTTGACATGACTTCGACTTTGTTCCTCAAAGTCCCGGACTATGCCTTGCACGATGATCTTGCGCACGCGTGAATCCGCTTTAGTGAAGAGTTCGGCGACAGGTGCAGAACACTCTCTAGGTGACGGTACCAACGCCAGAAACCTCGTGTAGCAATCGATCAACACATCGCACAGCGTCGCAAACGTCTCGAAGTAATCGGGGTCAAACGGTAACGAAGGCGTGAGTAGAAAGGTATACTCCTCTCCAGGGAGGAGATCTGTTTCAGAAGCTGCAAAGTTCATCACTGAGAGTGCAGGGCCGCCGGCCGCCGGGAGGGAAGCCATTTCGTCGACCATGGGGTGCATGTCAGCTGCTGATGTCGAGCGACGAGATTTACCGCCTGGACGACGGAACATGCTTGGCAGACGCGCGCGGGTGAGCGATGCAGCGGTTGATGATTCGCCGTGGAGTTGTTGGAAGGAGTCGAATTCGGAGAGGAGCGAGTTGAGACTTCGGAGGAATTCGATCGAGGTGGAGGAGTACAGGTCGATGATTGTCGGGAGGGAGAGGCCGAGGAGGAGATGGTTCGTTGCTTTGCGACCAAGCTTTCGAGCGTCGAGGGAGGGCATGCGACTGAGGTCCGTCTTTTCGAAGAGATATGTCTTGAACCAATAAATCCGTCCTTCGTGTCTATGCCACTGTTAGCTCCCGCCCAAACCGCTCTGCTCAAGGTCCAACATACGCTTTCCGCAGATACTCCAACGTCGCGATGCGCTTGTTCGCAAGCTCCGTAACATGGTGATGCATGATCCCCGCCTCATTCTGCTGCCACATTCCCGACGTCCCAACCGCCCCATTGGGCATTATCCCAATCGGCGTATTCGGCACGATGCCCCCATGAAGGGTCGTCGACCCCGTCGCATTCCGAGTCAACATCTGCACTTCCACCGGCGCCGCACTTTCCACACCGTCTGGTCTCGGGGCTACCTTCGCAGCAGCAGAGAGAGCGTAGTCCGGCAGCGCAGGAGGCGCCGTAGCATCCGTGACAAAAGCGTTGGGCCCGTTGCCAAACGAACTCCCGCGTCTGCTCGACAGCGACGCCTTTCGCGAGAAGGACGCTTTGCGGTCTTTGGGGAGGATGCTTGTGTTTAGAGGATCAACGGCGTGGCCGTCGCGCGTGGTAGGGCGAGAAGCAGCGTTGGAGGAGAAGATGGATGTCGAGAAGATGGGCGTGCCCGTGTTGTTTGGGGTTTTGGGAGGCATGTTCTGTGAGGATCTGGCCCTGGGGGGCGTAAGGTAAGGTTACGTGTGTGGTTGTTCTCTAGCCGTGCGTTAAAGGAGGGCGAGGGGTGTGATGATCGGCAGTCGAAGGAGCCAACAGATGGCGTTTTCGCCCAGAGCCGCACGCGGATTGCAGCGTCGCAGCGAATCCACGGCGGGGGGGCGTTTGAGGGATGCAAGAGATTAGGGGTTTCGATTCGCTGGACCATACGCCTGTAGGCGCTCAGCGCCGGTTTTTTCGCTTCGATTATCGTTCTCGTGAATCTCGATATCGGATCGTCGTGCTCATCAGTCACTGTAAAGACACAAATTGGTTGAAGGGTGTATCGCTGGAAGTTGAACCCCTGGTGCCGAAAGTGGATTGGAGGGGAATTGCTTTTGGAATAGAAGGAAAATAAAAGATCCAGGGCCTCGCACGCGGACGGGACGCATGGGTAAGATGATCTGGAAGGGTTCAGATTGAAGATCCGCTAAACCACCTCCAGCGAAGACCGGAATAAACCACCATTCTTGGCAAGACGCGCATAGAGGATCGGTTTCGTGATTTTAATTGAGAGTAATAAGGACCGATTAAAGATGATCATTTGTATAGACTTGATGTGTAGCAGCAAGACTACCTAGGCCTCGGGGAGCAAGAAAACACCGGACATCAATATAGGGTGTCAAAATAAACTCAGCAAAGAGTACCCTAAACTTAGGCTAAACTTACCTAACCCTTTTTGTCATTTAGGACCAAGGTCCTGAGTTTTCTTTCCTCCCCTAGCTAGGGACGTTCGTTGTTAATGTTTCCCAGTAGCGATGCGCGTGACAGGCATCGAGTTCGGTCTAGACAGAGAGACATTCAAAGGGTCATGATACGGGGTTTACCTTAGCAGGCCATTGACCAGCCTTTGCACAAAGTGCAAGCTTCATGGTCTCGATCGATTTAAGCTCAGCACGGCACGCTAACGTTGTGACGTCTTGGTGAAACCTCAAGACCCCTCATTGCTCACTCACCTCAAAGAACCATCGCAATAAGAGCAACAGCGCATGCATACCAGATAACCACACAATATGACAACTATTCACATCTTGCGCCATGGCCAAGCTCTGCACAAGTAATACACCCTCCATCCAATCTCTCACCTCGCTAACATCCCAGCGTCGAGAGAGGCTATCCCCACCGCGACCCTCCCCTAACAGACCTGGGCACCCGTCAAGCCTGCAACGTCCAACAAACCATAAAAGTCCAACCAGATTTAATAATCGTATCGCCCATGACACGAACCATACAGACGATGTACATCGTCTTCCGGTATCTCCTCCACAGCACCAAGACTCCAGTCCAAGTATGGCCTGACCTCCGCGAAGCTCACGACGCAACCTGCAACAAGGGGATTTCACGAAAGGAACTAGCAGACAAGTTTCCAAACCTTGACTTTTCAGCTTGCCCGGAGAAGTGGGACTTTCCGCCGCATACCCCGGATGATGCGACGGTACGAGCCGAAAGAGTTCGGCGGCGGTTGAGAGACGTTGCTAGGACTGGGGGCTATAAAAATATCATGCTCGTCACGCATCGAGGCATTGCTGCGTTTCTGGTGCAGGGCGATAGATTCAGTGTTTGCGGTAAGAGTACCATCACAGTCTCAGATTCTAGCTGGTGATGTAGAACATCGATCATATCGCTTCGCCACGAGTGAAGAAGTCGACGATGCGAGGCATGGAGTTAACGTAGATACCGGCCTTGAGCAAGATTTTGGCCCGACGGTGTTGATACCAGCTGATAAGCCGAAAAATCGCCAAGAGCAGCAGTCAAGCTGACGGGTAACTACTATCAATAGATGTCAAAACACTGATCTGTAAGCATCATGTCCAGGCTTGGACGATCAGTTTGAGGAGAATACAACATTGGACTACGTTGCTGACCTCGTCTCACTAATCAAAAATAACGATCAACTGGAAATATTGCTACAAGAGTCGAGTGGGCCACGTCAACATAAGCGGAATACCACCCATCCATCCTTTCGCAATCACCGAGCCCACTTTCGCATCCTCGCAATTTGGGGTCCATGACAACTCCAAGTAAGCCGGAACAAACCCAAGAAATCCCCCAGCGTTTCAAAACAAAACCTAATTGGATAAACAAGTGCCAGTGCCGGAGCTATCCAGCAAACTATCGATAGTTTAACTAAAATAAAGAAAGCGCTACAGCCAAGCCTCACGAGTATATTTGCAGACACCAACCCTCATCTCTGCATCAGTGGCGGTGTAATGCATCCTGCAACTCCACGCTTACACTTATTTACGTTATCCCGTAAGCCAAGCCACTGCAGGGCTGGCCAGTAGAAACATCTCTGGCGATTCCTTTCAACGCGCTGTGGAGATGGGATGAGAAACATGTCAGCACTAGTAGGGCTGAGCTCGGGATCACGGCAGTTTAAATAATCTCCCAATCCCAGATCCAAGGCCAAATAGAAAAGAAAGAAAAAAGTTTTCAGTGCATTACTTTTTTTTCTTTCTTTTATCTCTCAGAGAGTTTTGTTTACTGAGAAATCATGGCTTTCGTGCGACCGTTGCTGTACGTTGCCCTCGGGCTTCTCATGGTGGTTTCCATCATCGAACTCTCCTTCATCTCAAGCATGGTCGGTTGGCTGCACGGCAACGCCAGCGGAACCTTTTCCTTCGAGTACCGCGGCACAAGACACAATCTCAAGGGAGAGCCTGCAAACTTGATCGTTGATCAGGGACATACCAGCAACGGCGCAGCAGGAACAGCATTCGTCCTCATCGGCTGCGGAGGGATCATCGCTTTGATTCTTCGCAACAGACTGAACCCAGGAAAATTCAGTCGATTTTTTTACAACACGTGGCTGGTCTTCAACGTCCTCAGCCTACTACTCATCCTCACGGCTCTTATTTACACCTTTGTTGTTACGAATAATCATAACGGACAACGTATCAACCCTGGTGTTGCGGCGGGTCTTGACGATGATGAGAAATATCCTCTTCAGTCATGGACACCTCAGAATTGGTTCTCAGCATTCTTGAAACTCGACCTCACCAACTCGAATGAGAGAAACGACATTGAACATCACCTGCGTCTCATGCGAGGCTGGCAGTACAACCTTATCCCCTTCTTCATCATTCACCTCGCCGAGACTGGCCTTGCACTGTGGGACGCTATGCTTCGACGAAAGGAGCCTGTACCAGCCTATGCGCCACCCAAGCACACCGTTTAAGTCAATTACATATACGGAAAGGATTGGCATCCTTGTAGGATGAAACATTATTTTTGTTGAGTACATAAGGGGAAGAAATATGGCATCTTACCTCGGCATAAAATGTAGAGAGGTCGAGTCTTTAATGATATAACAAATAACGTATATAATTTACTCACCTGCTTCATTCGCGATAGAGGCCAGTAAGATAACTCAATTGTGATTACAAATCCTGTTCAGAGGACACGAAGGGCGTGCAAATCTGTCACTAGGGCGCCCGCCTAGCGGGGCCTTATCTCAACACCATAAAAGCCATCTCTCCAACTTCACGATACTCAAACTTGTCTAACAATCCACAAAACAGATCAAAATGACTTATACACTCTTTATCGGTAATAAGCGCTACTCCTCTTGGTCAATGCGACCCTGGGTTCTCCTCAAAGCCCTCGATGTTCCCTTCGACGAGAAACTCAACCTCTTCAAACCCGGCCTTCGCCAACCCGAGTTCCTCGCTTTTTCACCATCTGGAAAAGTCCCTTGTCTTCATGATGGAGAAACATCAATTGTTGTCTGGGACTCGCTAGCTATCTGCGAGTACATCGCCGAGAAGTACCCCGCTGCTTGGCCGACCGACGCAGCAGCGCGCGCTTTTGCTCGCAGTGCCGCTGCGGAAATGCACTCCGGCTTCGACGCCATTCGCGATGAGTGCTCTATGAACGTTGGATTGAGGATTGAGCTTGGAACACCGAGTGAAGCACTTCAGAGGGACATCAACCGCTTCAATGAGCTTTTCAAAGAGGGGTTGGACAAGTTTGGTGGACCGTGGTTGGCGGGTGATAAGTTTACGATTGTGGATGCTATGTATGCTCCTATTGCTTCGAGGGTCAAGACCTATGGTATTGAGCTGGATGGCGCGGCGAAGGAGTATGCTGATCGGTTGTTTGAGCATGAGGCTGTGCAGGCGTGGATTCAGGACGGTATCAAGGAGACGAGCAGAGAGCCTTTTCACGAGGAGGATTGTGTACGAGGCCGAAAGGTTCTGAAGGACTTGACCAAGGAGTAAATTATCGATTCAGCATCGGAAAGGTACTGTTGGCTAAGATAATGGCTATATGATAGAGAAAACCAAGGGTGTTTAGTATATGGTTGGCTCAATAAGTGTTCTAGTAGTTAGATTGCCCCATAGGAAGTTCCCGCGAAGCTTAGATATGCCATCGAAAAAGACATTTCCAACGCCAAGCATCAGTAGCGTCAAAGCAGTACCGATGTTGGGTTGGTTGATCGATGTCCCAAGCACATCTTGAATGTCAACATAAACAGAACTTTCCCAGTTGCCGAGGGCGGCCTTGACAGTGCTGTATATCGATTGATTGATAGTTAGAGCTTATGATATCTTAACGAGATATATCAAGCTAACACACTGAAAATACTAATTAGCTTTAGGGTTCTAAAGGTAATATACATACATATATATATATATAGCCTTAATAAGATAAGTTTCCTAATTACAATCAGAATAATATGCTTTTATGATAACTTAATCAGTAACCTTATTGACAGTGCTGTATATGACGAGTAAGAACAGATGAGATCTCTTCCGCCAGAGGGACCACCCAAGTGGATCACCCCGACTGTCAGATGGAGTGGAACAAAGATGATGCCTTCATGTGGGTTGGTGTTGTGGGATGGTCGAGTGACGAGGTAGACTGTTCCAGGGACGACTTCATAGTCGGAGCGGGAAGGGCGGTCCCCCACGATGATTCAAAAGGAGTTGTGAGACAGTTCTTCGGTGAGCTTGATGCTGAAGTCATTTTTCAAGACGGCGAGGTGACTTTATAGACTTGTCGACTCGAGTGTTGATATGAAGTTTCGCGATAATGGTCAACCTGCCGATGATAATGCCGGCCGTTCATCGTGGCTGGAAAACCCGGGGGTCGAATCAAACCCAAAAAGTTCTTCCGACGCACTGAAGCTAAAAGCTAGAAGTGATAACGGCCTGCTGACCAGTAGATCAACCACCCAGATGGGAAAAGAAAAGTGAGAGAGGTTCTGGTGACTTGAGTTTCCAAGGGGACTTGGCTCCATTAGGTCTTCGGACAGACTAAAGCTGACCTTTGTATGACCTTTGCCTGACTCTTGGCCAATGATATTGCTGGGGTTTCATCTAGAACTCCAATATCCTGAAGTATAAGGGAGTTGAGCTAGGCTGTATTGGCTTTTGCGACCAGCTAATTAGAAGCACCAAAGGGCACATTTCCTTATAATCACGCTTTTGCAGCAGCTTCTGGCGCTAAAGAAGCGTATTTGACAATCCTGGAGGCTGTGAAGGGTATGGCGTTGACTGTGTGGTCTGCTATTGTCGATGATAAGGTGCATGCTGAGATTCAAGACTATTTTGGTAAGATGCGGAACGTGGACGAGAACATGAGTCTACAAATAGAAGAAGTAGTTTCCAGTGAGATGGAAAGTTGCTTCTTACCACGAGACAATTACACTGTTTATACCAAGTTATCTTCCTTTCTCTACAAAATCACCGTTTTGAGCAGACTCTTCAAACAAGATATCAAGCCCCAACGAGAGAGTCTTCTCTCCATCAGTCGCCGCAGGGCTCTGTTCTGTCAAAGCTCTCAGGCATGAAGTATACTGCGGGACTTAGCCAAGGCTTCGAAACACTGAGCCGACATTGAGAACTCTCGGCCTTGATCTAGTCTTGATGTGGCATGGTCAAGGAGCTCGAGGAGTCTTGTCACTCAGCATGAGGGCTGGCCTTGAAAGCATTCACTGAAGGCCCCTGTGTTGCTGATATGTATCGGAGAAGATAGGCGGCTTCCGTTTCGTAGGATTGATTCGTCACCGAGAGATTCTGGCGTGCTGGTCTCATCACTAAAGTCCCCATCCAACCGAGGACGAGGACTCATCTCACCAGCCCGGGCAAGGAGCTTGTGGCCGCGGCGCTCATCATTATCGCGCTAACTGCATGCAACTCTACGACTCGAACAGCTACCGCATGTTGGGCGGCATTCGTCACATTTCTTTCGACGACTTCGGCCTGCGAGCAGAGTCAGTGGTTTTGCCACTATGAGGAGGCGGCAGGCTTACATGGGATGCAACCACCTGGGGACCGGCGATGCTTCACGCGCTTCTCTACGTGAACCCAGCTCCCTGGGTAGAGTCTAAATTGCGTAAACATTGAGCCAGCCGTCGCTGGACCTTGGGAATGTGAAAGGCTAGTGGTTGATAGAGTTACTAATCCGGGATTGCGGGGTTCAGGCGATGTGTTGGCCTATGCTATCTCGGGATGGTCCCAGAGTCTAACGTTAGAAGAAACCAGCTTCAATTAAGAGGTATAAAGGTTCTTGCTAGTAGAGTTACAGAGAATTTGATCAGTTTATAGAAGCAACTTATTTCATGGAATGCTTCGAGGAAAGGGTTATCAAAGTGAAATGATAGAACAAACCCCTCTTGTCCGGCTTTACTATATTGATAGAATACTAACCATAAGGGCTGGCACCGGTGTTAATGTTGCAGATCGCATAAATAGCAACAGCTATAGCTTCAAAAGACCCATATAAACTGACGCTAGAGACCATTGTCTGGGTGGTTGGCAAGTTTGAGTGAGGATGAACATCGGGTCGGTTCGGGTCGTTGACAATATACCGTAGTACTAGTCAATATTAGGTTAACAGTTAAAGAACCTCGGCAACCTTTCTCAACTATTTAATCCCCCTTGAGCCCCAGATACTCACAAGTATGGCTCCTGGAAGTTACTACTTGACGAAAACCTGCCGTTTTTAAATAACCACACCGCTCTGAACCTCAAAATGACTCTAAGATACGACCCTGAGTTTCAGGCCGTACACGATGCCTTCGCAAAAAACTTCAAGCTTGAGCCTCTATCTCTCGATGACATCGAGGGCTCTGCTAGACGACGTGAAGAGTCCATGCAAGCCTTTATCCCGAAGCAGGTGGTCCATCCAGACGTGGAGCAAGCCACTCACCCAATCGATACTTCTGACGGCCATACTATCACAGTCGTCAGCTTTAGAAAAAGAGACTTCCAATCGAGCCCTGGACCAGCTCTTCTTCATTTCCACGGAGGGGGCATGATAATGGGATCAGCCGAGGAGGGAGCAATGATATTGTCAGCCCTTGTCGTGGAAACTTCTATCCCAGTCTTCAGTGTCAATTACCGGCTTGCTCCTAAGTTCAAGGGCCCCATTCCTGCTCAAGATGGCTTCACTGCATTGCTTTGGCTGCAGAACAGAGCAGATGAGTTCAACGTGGACCCGGCAAGAATTGCCCTCCTTGGCTATAGCGGAGGTGGAGGTGTTGCCGCCGGCGTGGGCTTGATCGCACGGGACCGGGACTTACAGCCTCCTCTGGCCAAGCAGATTCTGATCTACCCGATGCTCGACGACCTCAATCTTGTAGAGAATGAGGGTCTGAAGCCTTTCGCTACCTGGACGTGGGAAGAGAATAAGGTAGGGTGGACAGGTCTTCTTGGTGAGCAAGCAGGAAAACCAGATGCCGATGTTTCGTCATACGCGGCTCCTGCTCGAGCAACAAACACGGCCAATTTACCACCGACCTATCTCGATACTGGAGATCTTGACATATTCCGCGATGAGGTCGTCACGTATGCTGCGAGACTGCTTGCGCAGAACATTCCTGTGGAGCTCCATGTTTATCCCGGCGTGCCTCGTGCGTTTGAGTTGATTGCGCCTAAAGTCGGAGTCTCGAAGAGGGCTGTCGAGAACAGGCGGAGAGCTATGATGGAAATTTAGGCCATTCACTTATGTAGTGAGTTTGAAAAGGTTAAGTAAACAGGTGCAGTATTATCTGGGGGCTAGTCCGAGACCGGGAAGTTGATACAGTAAGGCTTTGGCGCGTCGTACAAAGGTAGTCGCTTTAGATATCATATATCTGTAAAGGTTTCAGACCCGGCCATTCGAGTTAGCAGCTAATACAAGTTCTGGTTGCATCCTGGCTTAATTTTGTGTTTTCATCTTGAAATAACCTCTATGATACGGACTTGATATAAGTTAATTACCTGTGTCGAGTGACGTGACCAGCCCAGGCTGTCAGTCCGCGTTATCAAGTACGTGCAGGACCTATGGATAGCGCCACTCGCTCGCTATTACTTTAGACTGATTGTCTGACGCGATATCATTTCTCGTCGTGTGAGGCGCGTGATGTGAGCCATCAGCTGTGAGGTCTATCAACTCAAATAACATGCGTGACCGCGAAAGCCCAAACAAACCCGTGATGAGCTAGGGTTTGTAGACAGAAACGTCCTTCTTACATACTATATCATTGCTAGCTATCGCCACTCTTGTTGTTACCGCTACCACTCACGTTAGCGCTGCCGTGGCCGTTGCAAAGCTTGTTTTACTTTCGACCAAAACGGAATCTCCATCATGAATAAGATGGAGCCGCCGCAGCCCTTGTTTAACACTTTGCGACCGTCGACATTATCAAAGTCCCTTTGGCTGTCTCCGTCACGCGGACTCAGGCCTATGACCACCGCTTATTGTTCTCGCTGGACTCGTCTGGATATTGATGATGCCGATCGAAACCCACAGCAGTAATGGCACTGCTTTGACCGATATGTCCCGCTCACAATGCTTCCACAGCAGCAACGAGATAGCGTTTTTGTCTTCACCTGTTACCATTCTTCCCTCAGGGTCTTTTTATTCTGATTACAGTGAGCAGGTAGGCACCCTTCTAGGTAGTTTAGTGGGTTTGATGGACCCTCGATTCACATCCCCATCCATATCCGTGCTATTGGCGACCCCCTCCCTAACTTCTGCTGATAGTTTCCCCCCATCATTGACCTCCCAGTTTGACTCGTTCCAGCGACAGTTGTCCTGTTGGCCCAAAGCATTACCTACTTGTCAATCCAAGACTTGGACGACCTCCTCCGCCGCTTTCATCAGACAGACGACGTCTGGTATAGCCATTTCCTGTCCTTTGTTGTCTTTGCCCACCATGACGTAGTCAATCCCATTAAGCCTCGGTTGTCAGAGGGACCCGCGGATAGATTACAATCTCTTGGTACAAAGCGAGTTGCACTGGTCGATCAATCAAAGCTGGAACTCGATGCTCTGACGGAGGGCCCCTACTTTGCCACTACCACGGAACTGTTGCCAGTGAGGAAGCTTTTCCCAGATAATCACGCAGCTTTTGTTGCGTCGCTCGTTCATTCACCGTTCCAAGCGTAAGTCCCTCCACTCGTGTTTCTATTCATGCTCTTCTCTGCCCTGTCGTCCTCTCTTTGCTGACCAGTAACAACAACTCGTGACAGCATCAAGTATTTAAACGCAACAACAGCCGATGCATACCCAAGTCAAGCCATCGCCGTTCCCTCCCGTCTCTACTTCGCACCAAACCCCGCAAAGCCCTTGAATGGTCTGAGAGTCGGAATCAAGGACAACATCGATATCGCTGGCGCCAAAATATTTGCCTCCTCTCTAGCCTACGGGCGAATTCCATGGCATCAAGTCCCAGAATCCCCCGCAATCCAGCGATTGCTGGATCTCGGTGCCGTTATCGTAGGCAAGACAGGCATGAGCCAGTTTGCTGATGCCGAAGATCCTACCGGCGACTTTGTCGACTTCATTCTCCCTGAAACCCTCGCGGTGACGCCATCAGGTATCCAGGTGGGAGCAGCTATGGCCCAGGTGCTGCAGCAGGGGCCTACGATTGGATCTACTTCACAACTGGCACCGACAGTAAGCCTCGACAGGCATCTTCGCCAAATTAATCATACTGACATAAGCAAAGCTGGTGGGAGCGTATGACAGCCGGCGGCTAGCTAGTCGGTCTATGGCCTCTGACACTCAAAGGGAGCCTTGAGCGTTGAAGAAACTGTTGTTATCTATAGGTGAGCTTTAGTGGTAGGCGGTTGAGCCCGGGGCAACCGACGTGCCATACTTGCTTCGGCATTAGTGATCTTGATGCTAATGGTGTTCTCTGAAGGAACCTTAGCGTTCTTTATACTGTTTCCTACTACCTTTTTCCAGACGACACAAAAAGGACCTCAGACAAACCCTTGACCTTGATATATCCTGACCACCTATTCCCCAGTGAGGAAGATAAGGCGCAAGAGATTTGTGACAAGGCAGTTCAGGCACTCGAGAGTATTGGGTGTCACGAGACGCAATGGTCAATTTCCATCAAGAGTGGAAGAGGTCCCATCCTGATTCCGAAGCTTTTACGGAATACTTCAAGGAAGTCTTCTGCGATCATGTTGTCTGGGGCCAATGGAAAGAACGGTCTACATTCAGAAATGAATACCAGGCCAAATTTGGCCGTCCACCTTATGTCAATCCTCTGTCCAGATTTCGGTGAGAGCTTGGCAGCAACATGACTGAACAACGCTTCTCAAACCTGCAGTCTAAGCGTCAAGAGTTTCAAGCCTACATTGAGGGCATATTCGGCGAAAATGCCGTTATGATTACGCCGTTCAAGTTTGGGGAGCCCAATCGTCGCGACGAATACAGACTAGAGTAAGTTCTACCCAGCTGCTAGATGAAGTTGATGTTCCGTCACCTTATGCCAACGCTGTTCGCTCTTCCTCAAGGCCGAGGTTGAGAAATAAGGATGAATTTGGCTGTGGACTAAAGTCAGCCTGAGATTGTTTTCCCTGTAAGTCAGCTGCCGGTCTTCTCATCCGTTAGCCAGCAGGAGGAGAACTATGGAGTTATTGCTTCACTCATTGGCTCTCAAGGTAAGTCTCCGCTTACCCACAGATAGCTGTTCTCAGCAGGGGCTAACTCCACCAGGAATGGTCATGCGCATTGTTGACATAACGGGAAAGTTGTTGAAGGAACTTGGCGTTCCCCAGACTGTGCTCACGGGCCGGACCCCATTCGATATCGATTGATATCTTAGAGGTAAACCAAGATGGAACTATCAGGTTGATCACTCTCAACTGAAGAAAGATGTACAGACATCACTTTATCATTATTTCTTGATACTATTTCTACTCTGAGTCAAGACTTCAGGGGCCCAAATAGCTGCGTCTCAGTAGTGGGATTACAATAGTCTGAATTTGGGCGCTACAGGTAGCGAATTTGACACTGGTGGGGGTACGCGAAAACTCAAAATATATATAGTCTGCGATACGGAATACGAACTTATTGTATCAATCTTGAAGAACCTCCACTAATTGGGAATCCATGTGACCGTCGCAACACTGAAGCACCCGAGATACAATATCGACAACCTTTAGCCGCCTTTAGCTATTGTAGCTCGGGGGCTTAAAGTCTGAGGACGGGGCCGCTTGTGCGTCCTCTCCCTCTCCGTTCGCGTTCACGTCCATGTTAGCGTTCCTTCAGGTGGGTTTCCGCCTGATTCCTCAAAGCCTTGTCGCGAAACCTGAGGATCATATATCTACTCATGAGAAAGAATCAAGCACTTTTTTAATCGATAATTGTTAGCCCTAGCTGCGCTGGGCCCAAAGCTGCAACTGGATTGCTGACACCGAGACATTCCGGAGGCCGGAGAACGTTGGTGTTCATTTAAGTGCCATTGGCATGACGCAAACGTCTGACTGTATGCGCATATTGCCGATGTGAATTTAGGCTCGGGGAGCTGAAACACTGAGGACATGATGGCACTGCTACCCAAATACACCGTCCTTGATTTAGAAGCATTGCATTGAGCCGTTAGTGGCTAAATCTGAGATCGAATGAATACATAAGCAGCAATCGAACACCTTATCGGGGTACTTGAATCTAACTACAAGATATCGCCAGCCAACTAATTGTCCCAGTCAAGGCTTTCTCATCATAATGTCCTTACAAGCACCACGGCCAATGATTGCTGTAAGCTTCAGCATGGTACCAGATACATCTAAGCTGTCTGATCTGTCCAAGTGCCATTGGCGAAATATCGCCATGTTTTTCCACTCTCGGCGGCATACGGATCTGCATACCAACCATCTTCATATCCCTGCGCGGCCGCAGCAGCAGCTTCCCTTTGCTCACGTCTTCTTCTAGGGCAGTTGCTCGGTGGCCCATTCTTAGCTTGCAGTGTGGAGTAATCATAGTTGGAAGGCCGACGATTCTTTGCGAAATTCCACACGCGGCCGTTAGCATCCCGATGCTCGATTCTGATCTTGTGATCGTGGGTAGCCTCTCTACCGTTGTCTGTGTAATGGAGTCGGACCTTGAAGTGGATTGCAGCCCTTCTTCCACCAGTAGTTGTTTTAGGGGTACTCCTGCGTCAATCTTAATGTGAGTTATCGGATAGATAATACAGTGTAGGGGCTGGATCCATTTGTTTAATTCTCAAAGACTGAGTGAAACGTACAATATTTCGACGGTTTCATATTCGCCTTGCTCCAGAGTCTCTAGTGCTAGGCGGAACATAGCATCTCGTAGACCCCCAACTGGGCTACATCGCCAGAAGACACGGTCTGAGCTCCTAGATATTTTGAGTAGACAACGATGGACAACGTGAACGAAATATCCTTTTGAAGTACGGGAGCTCTTGGAGGTCCTTGCCGGTGTGCATGACCATCTCATCGAAAACAGCAACGTTTAAATACTTTTTTATCCTCCCTTTTCTGCCGTCTGTACCAACACCAGAGGCCTCTGGTTATTCTTGTATACACCTTATGCATGTTGGTTCAACGGGTTGCAACCTGAAACCCCAAACAGGTCATGGCCGAGGATTTTGGCCAACCGAAGCCAAGCTTCAGACCATCACGGCTTGTTTATCTGGCATTGATAGGCGCCAAAGACATGTGAAAGCCAGAAGTGTAAAAACTGATCGTCGGTCTCATATCGGCTGATGCTACGTCCAGAGTTGGGTTTGAGAGCACAGCGGTACAAGCGATGTCTTGATTGGCCGAAAGCAGAGTCTCGTCAGGCAGCCCCACATAGCACACCAACACTGGCGGGAGGAGCCAACGGTCATGGTTGCCTCAACCAACAGCTCAACCAACAGCCTACAAGACCTGGAAGCGTTACTCCCAAATTCTCTTCTTCCCTTTCTCATCGCGTTCCTCTCTTCTTCGCATTTTCATCAGCACCAACCAAGTCTCTCTCTTCGGCACTTTCGCGATCATAATCATGTCCAACTTCACAGATGATGATAGCGCTGATGATGCAGCATCCGTCGCCTCCGATGAATCCTGTCGGTTTGAGACGGTCCAGATTAGCGACACTGAAGAGCCTGAGTTTTATCGAAAAGATGGCTTCCACCCAGTCCATATCGGAGATCACCTCGACGGGGGGCGGTACCGGATTGTCCATAAGCTTGGCCACGGCGGCTTTTCCGTCGTATGGCTAGCTTACGACTCCTTGGAGTCTATTTGGGTAGCCCTAAAGATTGTGGCAGCTTCGGACTCCTCTATGATGGAAGAAAAAGCAGTCATGTGCAACAGCATCATTTCTAGCATGAATGACGAGAGATTCATTACCTATAAGCGCTTCTTTCACATCGAAGGTCCCAATGGCCGCCATCTATGTCTAGTCCTACCACCCTGTGGTCCTTCCTGCAACACCATGTCCCAATACCTACAGAGCAGGATTCATCCCTGGCTGGCGCGTCGCGTGTCTTCCCAAGCTACAAAAGCTATCGCAGATCTTCATTATCAAGGGCTTTGTCACGGAGGTAAGCCGCGTTTCTGCTTCCTGCCTTCACGATCCTGATCTTCTATAGATTTTACCCCGAGCAATATCGTCTTTCGCATCCGTAACCTTGATCATCTTGATGATCAAGGGATATACCGTCTTTTTGGTGAACCTCAACGGGATGGCTTGAGAACGATATCTGGTGAACCTACTGGTGCAGAGGCGCCTCGGTATATCGTTGGCAATCTCGACTTCACGTCAGCAGAGGACCTCATACTTGATGACATCTGTTTGATCGATTGTGATCAAGCATTTTTGTCCTCTTCTCCTCCAGGGAAAACACTTGGGACACCTCCAGGCTTTCTTGCACCTGAGGTGGCAGTTGGAAAACCTGCCAGCCCCGCAAGTGATGTTTGGGCTTTGGGCTGTTCTATCCTACAGATCAGGTCAGGCTCTTCTCCTTTCTCAATTCCCAACGTCGATAATCCAGCAAACCTGCTTGGATGGGTCAGCGAGTACCTTGGCCGTACGCCGGCATCATGGGGAGAGCCGCTATTCGACGATGATGGCCTCCCAACGATGGACACAATCAATGGCGAGCCCCTGGGCGAAATGCTCGAAAACACAAGATCGTTGGAGCAGTGGATCGGCGAGATCTGGGATCAACCAGAGAATCTCGAGGAGCTTCAGTCATCATCAACTGCGCCAGAAAGAGTGAAGGATGAGAACAAGCCATATCTGGAATGTTACAGCAACAAATTTTGGAAACCTGCCGCGATCAGAATCGACAATGTCTACCTTGGAGCATACTCTGACAAAGTTGATCAGATCATTGAGTCACTGCCGAAAATACCTACACACGAGGCCGACTTGTTATATGATTTGATAAGCAAGATTTTTGTTTACGAGCCTGCGCAGCGAGCGTCTGCAAAAGATATCTTGACTCATCCATGGTTTCGTTTGGACGACAGGATATGAATACTTGCTTCCAACCTCTTCAGAAAAGTGATGAGATAATAGTTAGAGTAGTCAATAGACGAAATTCCATTACAGATTCGGGGTGACGCGTTGTGTCATTACAAGGACTGTATGCCCGGTAGTTATTCCCGGAGTGTCGTGGTCTAGAAGCCGGCTCTGAGCCGGCGGGTAAGCTTCCGGCCTGGTCTGGGGTTGCCACGCCGGGATATCCAAGATCTTATTCATGCAATCGTCATCAGAATAAGGTGACTATTGACCGATATACGGATCGTCTCCGTTTTCGGTGTGGCTCATGAGCAAAATTTCTCGAGATAATCTTCAAGCATGAGAATGTTGTTCTCGCAACGCTCCAAGCTCTTCCGGCTTCGCTATTGGTGGGGTGACAGTAAGACGATGGGAACGGAGTGAGCGAATTGCCCTGAGGTCGGTGCGATTGAGCGAGATGAGGAGGTACCTTGGAACATACACAACCATTCGCATGCATAAAGTATTCATCCTTTACAAATATTCGGTCAAGAGTCAATGGGAGCATTCGTGGACTGTTGACCTGTCACACGATACGGTCACGTGCTTTTACCAAGATCCTGAGTCATCAGGATCACCCCGCCAAAATCTTTGACCCCTCCAAAATCTCGGGCTCAAATTGGGGCAACGAGACCTACTTCTACCAGACGCTTCCCACTCCGTTCCTGCATAGACGAAGACGAGATCGAAAACGAGTCCTACAGACGCATACGAAAGAGACCAGGCTTCAGCACACGATTGCCATAGCGAACACTCTACCCGACAAACCTTCCCCTCCTCCAACCCCGCCATCATGAGCTTCGACGCTGAGAGCGCGGCTCCAGTGCTCGCCACAGCCGACTTCAAGACTCTCGGTCCCTTGGCCGCTGATCTTGACAAGCACCTCACTCTCCGAACCTACCTTGGAGGCTACACCCTGAGCGAGGCTGACGAGAAGGTCTGGACTGCTCTCCGCACCAACAAGGTCGCCATTGGCCTCGTCCGAAAGGGCGCCTACGCCAACATCACCCGATGGTTCAAGTTCATCGAGGATGCTCACCCTGAGTTGAAGGAGAAGCTCAACTCTGGTAAAGAGAAGCGCGTTGGCGGTGCCAACTACAACATTGGCCTCCAGAACACTGAGAACGGTGTCGTCACCCGTTTCCCCCCCGAGCCCAGGTATGTTCTTCACCGAAACACGCATCGCGTGACTTTACTGACACTTTGCAAGTGGTTACCTTCACATTGGTCACGCAAAGGCCGCTCTACTCAACGATTACTTCGCCAAGACTGCCCCCGATGGCAATGGCAAGCTCCTCGTCCGATTCGACGACACAAACCCCTCCAAGGAAAAGCAGGAGTTCGAGGACTCTATCCTCCACGATCTCGAGTTGATGGACATTAAGTATGTCTCCGTCACTCACACCAGCGACTACTTCAAGGAGCTCTACGAGATTGCCGAGCAGATGATCCTTGACGGCAATGCATACGCCGATGACACCGACCCCGAGGTTCAGAAGGATGACCGTAAGAACCGTCTTGCCAGCAAGCGACGTGACCGTCCTGCTGAGGAGAGTTTGGCCATGTTCAGAGAGATGAAGAACGGTACCGACCTGGGCCGAAAACACTGTATTCGCGCTCGCATCGCCTTCGACTCAAGCAACGGCTCCATGCGAGACCCCGTCATCTACCGATTCCCCAACTGGAAGGGCGCCGAGCCTGCTCCCCACCACCGAACTGGCTGGGACTGGAACATCTACCCTACCTACGATTTCGCCTGCCCCGTCGTCGACAGTCTCGAGGGTGTCACCCACGCGCTCCGAACGACCGAGTATGCCGACCGTAACGAGCAATACCACTGGTTCATCGACAACCTCAAGCTCCGCAAGGTCAACCTCTGGGAATTTGCCCGCATCAACTTCATCCGAACATTCCTTTCCAAGCGAAAGCTCACCAAGGTTGTCGACACCGGCCGTGTCAGTGGCTGGGACGATCCTCGCCTGCCTACTGTCCGCGGTATCCTCCGTCGCGGTTTGACCGTTCCCGCTCTCCGTGAGTTCATGTTGAAGCAGGGACCTAGCCGAAATATCGTTACCATGGACTGGACAACCATCTGGGCCATCAACAAGCGAATGCTCGACCCTGTTGTGCCCCGATACATGGCCATTGAGGAGAAGGACGCCGTTACTGTCACCGTGACTGGCGGTCCCGAGAAGTCATACAAGGAGGATAGACCCAAGCACGTCAAGAACCCCGACGTTGGTACCAAGCAGGTTACATTCGGACCCAAGCTTCTCCTTGACCAAGCCGATGTTGCTGAATTCGCCGACAACGAGGAGATTACCCTGATGAGCTGGGGTAACGCCATTGTTCGCGGCCTCGACAAGTCCGCCTCACCCATCAAGGATCTCAACCTCGAGCTGCATCTCGCCGGCGACTTCAAGACCACCAGCAAGAAGGTCCACTGGCTAGCGGCCGACCCCGAGAACCTAGTCAAGGCTGAGCTCTGGGACTTTGGCTACCTCATCACCAAGGATACGCTAGAGAAGGATGACAACCTTGACGATTACTTGGCCGAGACCACTGCCTGGAAGGTCGATGCTTTGGTCGACGCTAGCATCGCCAGCCTCAAGGAGAACGACTTTATCCAGCTGGAGCGCAAGGGATACTACCGCGTGGACAAGGCTCTTGGCCAAGGACCCGACGGCCGAGCTGTCCTGTTCAAGGTCCCCACAGGTGGCCAGAAGGGTTAAGCAAGTTGGGCTAGTCAAGAAAAGAAAAAGGCTGGGGGGTTTATGACGTCTTGTGATTTGACGACGGACATGTAGTTATGAAAGACAAGGTACCGTAGTAGAAATGCGAAAAAGAGGAAAAGATCCGGACCATCATGAAAGTCCCTCTCACAACGATGCTCAGCTTTGCATGCAGCATATGTCACGCTGTTCCTTTCGCGATGATGATTCGCTCTGCTGCGAGGGTTTGATGTCAGCGCTGATGCAGATCCGCCAAATGCGGTATACTCTTGAACACGATGGGAAAATCCCTGCAGAAAAGAGTGCTTCTCAATGCGCATATCAGAATGGCACAGTGAGATTTAAACTGCAGGCCTGAGGATACGAGAGGGGAAGGGTTGATCGACCCTGTAATCAGCTACACGAGAGGGGAAATGATGGTTCGATTAGCTTCTCCACATCAGGCGGAGATTTTCTAGAATATGATCGATTATGACGTTAGATATGTGCAGTGAAGTGAAGTGATTCGGATGTAGGTACCTATTGAAGATGGATGGATGGATGGATGGATGGAATGAGAATTGTTGAGATGATGGATGTTGGATGCACGGGGTAAACCATGGAGACCCCTAAGAATAGAATATAGAACGGTTCTAGCGCGTCGGATGCCGCTAACCCCGCTGTAGCAGTCAGCCCAGAAGGGCTGCTCCCGCAACGTGGCGTACCTAGAAAAAACGGTGTCGGTGCGGTGAAAGGATTCGTTACTAACGTTGGGCATTTACAGTGAGGAACATGATTGAAGGCAACGTGAGATTCGAGTAATACGAGATGCTGCATCGAGCGATGGACCATGGGCCATCTCCACAGTTTCTGACGTAGAACCAAGACGGAAAGATCGGAAATACTGTAATGTACGGAGTACTTAACGGAAGAATTATCTGATCAGGTTGGTTGTGCTATTTTGGTCCTTTCTTGCGGGGATGGGACCTGACCTGGCGATACCTCTCAGTAGAGCACTCTCAATACGAGAGCTTCATGCTTCAATTATGACCAAATAGAGAGAATCACGAGGTAGCAATTAAACAATAATACTACCTTATTATGCTTCTTCTGTGCCGCTTTATGCTTATGCATAGTTTCTACGCCTCCCGCTGCGGTGCGGTGCGGTTCATCGGCTGATGCGGGTTTGGGAATACGAGATCCAGCTTCGGCCTGTCGATCACCTCGTGTTGCTCAGCGCACGAGGTCTCTACTGCAAGGGAAGTTGAAGAAGCTGGAGCTCGCGGTGAGGTATAGCACGGAGCAGTGTAGCTTGTGGGACTGGACTTAGAATAGATGGAGGTTCTCGATGTCATAAGTTTAGACGAAGAGTGTAGAAACATCTATATAAACAGCCCTCATCCTCTCTCTTCTCTTCTCATCTCATCTCATCTCATCTCATCACACACTTACACACTCCTCTTCACACAAACCACTCCCACTACAAACAAACCACTATAAACACACTCAAAATGAAGTTCTCCGCCGCCGTCTTCACCCTCCTCGCCGCCACCGGCGTCACAGCCGCACCGGCCGCTGAGTCCGTCAACATGATGGCCTCAACCCCCCAGTGGACCATCCGCGACGCCAAGCGCTACTGCCGCTCCGACGACTCCATCTGCAACTGGAAGTTCGGCATCGACACTGGCGACGGCAAGCCCTACGAGTGCCGCTACGACGTCAAGGGCCCCGGCGCCAGCAAGAAGCGCAGCGCTGGGCCCAGCACCTGCGGCGACTTCACCATCACCTCTGGCTGGAGCGACCAGTTCGGCGCCGACAACGGCTTCACTACGCTGTCTGTCGTGTCCAAGTCGAAGCGTCAGATCATCTGGCCTGCGTATACCGACAAGCAGCTTGCTGGTGCTAAGATTGTCAAGCCTGATCAGTCTTATGCCCCTGCTTCTCTCCCCAACTAAGCGAGCGATACTGAATTGAGGGATTGGGGATTGACGTATAATAATTGCTTGTACATACTTGAAGTAAGGAAAGGCTTGGGGTTACAATACATAAGCACATCGACGCCGTTTGTCAATCATTGGCCCAATTATTCCCGAAGTGAAAGTGTGACATCCATCGCTTGGTCGGCCGAGTGCCGTCGGGCTTTCGGCCGGGCGGTTCGGCACCTTGTAACGCAATCATCGCTGCACCACATGAGCATGCGCAGTAATAACAGCCAGTATAACATTGCGGATATTGCAGCAGGTAAATGATAGCAGCGAGCTGTGAATTATCGGATCAATCCTCTTGACCTAGTAACCGAAATGTTTGTCGTGCCAAAGTTTACTTACTTGATGTGCAACCGCAACGTAAACCCAACGCTTCTCGTTCACCGTCGGTGCTGCAGCAATGCTTGACAAGAAAGTATACATCGCATGAACCCCGCGCAGTATTTCCGACCAATGACCATGAGTAGCATCGCATCAATAGCCCTTGACCAAATTTTGAGCGCGCCGTCTAGTTACACCAATTTCGATTTACTGTCTAAAAGCCTGGTTACCCTGCAGTTGGCACATTTACAGTTATTACCTGACGTTGGGTATCATTGCCTTGACGTACAATTATTCAATTATCAAAAGCTTCTCAGCGACATATACATATTGAATTAAACACGCGACAATCAGTTTATATTTTGTTCAAAGATTCGGGCTAACAGTCTCATCCATTCGCAATTATCGTTTCTCAATTAGTGACCGTGTCGCACAGACGAGTGCGCAGATGGTGTATTCTCAGCGAAGCAATGCTAATAATCTACGGCCCATCAAAACCTGCACCCTGTAACACCGCACTTAATATAAATCTTTCCTTCCTATTCACCTTTGTCGTCGTTGGCGAACGCTGGCAGTTCAGTAAACACGTATCACTCGCCGAAACACCGGAAAATTGGAGGCGCCGAAAGATCCCCGCCTAGAATTTTAGCTTCCCACTGGAAAACAACAGAACTCAAATGCGTCGCCTCATCTCCCAGCACACAACTACCCGGAAGATGTCAAGTTTGTGTCACATTTGTGATACGTGAGGATGCCAGAAAGGCAGGGTCATTGCTGCACACTTTGTATCCGCAGCGTTCTGGCCGTTTCCACAATTGATGCGCGTCCAACCGTCGGGAGCAGATCACCTAGTAGCCTTACACACACAAAGCCTGTGCTGGAACTCACCCACCATGAAAAATGTGGCTGCACAGTGAAGTTACCCAACTTCCAAATGCTGCGATACGTCAGAGAAGCGCCGCGAAGATGACGTCGTGGCGGGGGAACATCTCAATCTAATTCCGCACCCAATTGCCAGCATCAACACCAAGAGGCCTCACTCACGCTGTTAAAAGACGCGTCGACACAATATATACTCACCGAAAAAACGTAAATTAAGATCGTCCAAATAAAGTCAATTGAGGCGTTCGCCAAGCTGAAACAAGATGACGCCGGGCTCACCAACTCAGAAACGGTGGTAAAACCCAAGACCGACGACACGCGTATGTCTTAGCTTGGCGCGTGCCAATTGACTTCCCCCCCCTTCTCTACCTGGGAAAAGTTACACGAGAAGCCCGTTGCTGGGATACATACATAGCCACACGGGTAATTTATACGAGCGCGAGTGACAGTTTTGGCATGTGCAGTACCCAACGTTAGTGTCGTGATGAGCCGGGACGCTCGGGGGGAAAATGTCATGCTGTTTACTCCGTACTCCGCCAAGTAATGACGGTCTGCCAAGAAGCCCCTTTGATCAAAACTGGGCATTAGCATCACGAGGCCTTAGCACCAATGCACGAAACCAGTTTCTCGACAGTTAAATAAAACGAATATGTCTATGAGCATGTCTATGACTGTGTTAACAGCTCATTCCTCATTCCAGCATCTCGCATGGTCAAAAGATGTCTCGCGTGCACCTCAAACCTTGATTCCTTGCAGCGACCGTGTTTCAGTGGTCGCGGAGGAAGAATAAGGTAATATTTAAGCATACCAGGGGCTGGACCAATAAACCCAGCGGAGTGGGTGGATTTGGCGCATTAAAGTTTAGCGCCCTCACTCTGTGAAAGGGGGAAGCTTTTAGAAGAGTACTTTGTAACTGTCATAGATTTGAGGGGAGAGGCAGGTATATTGTTATCGTGCAGGGGCTTGCGTGGCCCGTTCAAATCTCACTCTAGCACAGGAGATCTTGGCTCTTCTTTGTTATTGCGATGGACCTCACTTTCGTCTCATCCATGGGTCGTCATGTTCGTCTAACGACTTCTCCTACACTGCTTGTCTTGACTTCAATCTGCTTCAATGCAATTCATCATGCACTGCACATCAGGGCCATACCCGTTCAAAATGTCAATTACGTGGCTGCCCCCCTCGCCAAGACCAGACCATTTGCCAATAAAGTCATGAATAAACACCCCATGTCACTGGCGTCTTGGCTCTTCAACCTTCTCGTCTCGTCGATAGGCCTAAAACCCGCCAAGGAAATATACCTCTCGTCGCAGCGCCTGCACTGCCCCGATGCCCAGAGACTTGGCTCGTACCAATAAACTTGCCAGTGCCATTTTATCTGCCCCCTTGTTTTCTGTGTGTGCCTTTTGTACGTACGTAGTAAAGAATAGATCCCCGGCTTCCCGTCCCACCTTTGATCTACCCAGATCTCTCTTCTGTCGGCTTTCTTTCTTACCTTTTGCATTCGCTTTTTTGCCGTAAACTTTGACATCGAAAACGCTCGTTTTTATCCCATTTAGACTTTTATTTCCCGGTCCTGTCTTCTTTTGGGGGGAGGGTTAGTTTGCACGCTGAGGCCTGGTGCTTGTGTCGCTCGCTTACAAGCTACCTCGATTGACCACCATATCACGACATCGCCTCATAGTGACGCCCATATCTTACAGAGAACTCATATCTGATCTCGGCGACATCATGTTTTCCTCGGCGACAGCGTTTGTGGCGAAGGTTGCGCTTCTGGGAGGTCTTCTCGTTCAATCGGTCGACGCACAGTATTACAAGATTGGAACAAAGGGTACGAGGCCGACGACTGCAGTAGATAGAGACGGAACACTGACCATGATATAGATGAGATTAAGCAGTCGGCACGAACACTTGCATATGATCTTATGTTGCAATATGACGGTAACCAGACTGGCATGATTCCCGGTATCCTGCCTGGTCCCCCAACAGAATACAAGGGCGATTACTACTGGTGGGAAGGCGGAGCAATGATGGGAACATATATCGGTGCGTCAATATTGACAGCTCATCGAGATGGATCGCAGGCTAATTGGGGACAGATTACTGGAAACTCACCGGCGACGAGAGCTACAACCACGTAGTGATGGAGGGCATGCTTCACCAGACAGGCGACGGCCACGATTACATGCCCAGCAACCACAGTGCATCTCTCGGAAACGACGATCAAGGCTTCTGGGGCATGTCCGCCATGCTCGCAGCGGAGAACAAGTTCCCCAACCCGCCCGACGACCAACCCCAATGGCTCGCCCTCGCACAGGCCGTATGGACGACACAGGCTAAGCCCGAGCGACACGATGACGAGTGCAACGGTGGAATGCGATGGCAGATTCCCTTTACCAACTCTGGATACGATTACAAGAACAGTGCGTTTGTCCCGGGATTGAATGATGGAGAGGGGTAGCTAACCTTTGCAGCCATTGCCAACGGATGCTTCTTTAACATCGGCGCTCGTCTTGCGCGATACACCGGAAATGCAACATATGCGAAATACGCTGAAGAGACGTGGGAGTGGCTCTGGAACGTCAACTACATCGATCATGAAAAGTGGCTCGTCTACGATGGCGGACATGTTGGAAAGAACTGTACCGACATCAACAAGGCCACCTTTTCGTACAACGCCGCCATTCTCATTCAAGGCGCTGCCTTTATGTACAATTTTGTAAGTTCACTCACCTCAACACCTAAAGACATCTACTTACAATCGTAGACCAACGGTTCGACTACATGGGAGGACCGTATCGATAAGCTCCTCGACGCCACGCTCAAGAACTTCTTCCCCAAGGACATCATGTACGAGGTCCCCTGCGAGGGCCGCAAGGGCGCCTGCTCAACCGACATGTTATCCTTCAAGGGCTACGTGCACCGCTGGCTAGCCGTAACAACACAAGTCGCGCCCTTCACCGCAGAGCGCATCCTCCCCGTGCTGCAGACATCCACCGAAGCAGCGGTTAAGCAATGCACAGGCGGAGACTCTGGCCGCAAATGCGGTTTCTACTGGAGCGGCGGCGAATTTGTGGACCCAGCTGTCGACGAGACGAGCGGTGCGGGCGAGCAGATGAACGTGCTAGCAGCGGTGTCGAGTTTACTGATCACAGACGCTGAACCGCCTGCGACGAATAGCACGGGTGGTATTTCCAAGGGCGATCCCAATGCCGGTGAGGATTCGCATGATAATCCGGAGCCGAAACCCATCACGACGGCGGATCGGGCGGGAGCGGGTATCCTGACGTTCCTGGTGCTGGCGAGTGCGGTAGGAACGTTTGGATGGATGTGTTTTGACTGAGCGATTTTGAGTCTGGCGTTGGTTGTAAAAACATATATAAGAAACCTCGACTGGGCGAGCGAGGGTTATTTTTGTTTTTTTTTGTTTGTTGTTTTGTTCTTTTGTTGGAGAATGGAGTTGGCCGTGTCCCACTGGAATTGAAGGGATTGTCAAGACCTTGATGGGAGATACCCAGTGAAAGGCAGCATTCTGATAGATTTGTTCAAATACAGATGCTTGATAAGTTAGTTACCCTCATTTTTGCGCATGTCTTGACTTGTAGACCTGTCTTCATTCAACACCTGTTTTCGCTGCCTGAAGCTTGACCTTGTAGACGGCAGTCAACCCTGTACCACCTGTTGAAGTAAACACAAGTCATCATTATGAAGCACATATTAACATACAAAAAAGAAAGGGGGAACTTGTTAGTGATGGTCAGGATCAGCTGTGATAATGCTCCAATGTTGCCCTTGAGCTTTCGCTGAGCCAACGAGGCCAGTATGACAAGGCTGCATTCGATTCGATGGAAGCTGCTGGAGACTTGTGGCTGAGAGCTTCTTTCGCCACAGAGAACTGGCTGACTCATCATAAATTTTGGGGCTGCCGCCATCTTTAGCTAAACCTCGCAGCCTTTCGCCTTTGGGCTTTGGGCCAAGATTTAACAACCTTCATCACTTCAATCAGACACGCAGCGCATTAATTCCTGGTATCCAACAGCAAAAGCCGCCCTTCTATCGAGCTCCTCCGATCGACGCGACGCGACGCGACGCCATGGCTGAATTACCCACTACCGAAACAGCGATGCCCACCCCCATCGCTTTCAAGCAAAGGAGCCGACGAGCCAAGGACAACGTGAGAAAGCGACCTGCTACCACCTTACCAGCGCATGGCGACTCTACAGATTCCTCTTCTTCAGACGACGAACGCGGCGCTGTGGACGGACCTCGGGTCAAGCGCAACAAGAAGGGAGCCATCTCAGCTTCATCGACGAGTCAACGGAACCCCGATCAAGACCACGCCCCTACAGTCTTCCGCGCGAATCGTGACGTGCCAATATCAGATACAAACGATGCCACAAAGCGGAAGGACTGGTATGATCAGCCGACAACCAAGGGCCCCACTCGTGCCGCCTCCAATGTGCGCATCACGACAACCTTCGACTTCAAGCCCGACGTCTGCAAAGACTACAGGAAGACTGGCCATTGTGGCTTTGGAGACGCGTGCATATATGCTCACATAAGAGACGACATTAAGCAAGGATGGCAGCTTGATAAAGAATGGGAAGAAGTGGGAAAGAGCAAGAAGAAGACCAGTGGTGATCGCGAAACAGCAGATGCTGTTGAGAGTGGGGCAGATATGGAATTGCTGAGCAAGATCCCTTTTGCATGCATTATCTGCGAGAAGCCTTACAAGAATCCTGTCGTCACGCGATGTGGCCATTATTTCTGCGAGGCATGTGCCCTCCAGAGGTACAGGAAGGACCCAACATGTAAGAACTGCGGAGCTGCGACCATGGGAGTTTTCAACACAGCGTCGAAATTGGAGAAGCTGCTACGGCGGAAGAGAGAGAATCAAGAGAAGCTGGATGGGAAAGCACAAGAACTAGAAGATAAGGGGGCATGAAGAGTACAACTGGTTAACTTTTATGAACAAACGGTATTGCTGCGCGCGATGGACGATTGCCCTGGACGACTGTACCGGCCATAGATGCTTGGAGCGAGTCTTGGGCTTGTACCCAGCGAGCATGTATTCCCATCTTGAAGTGAGCAAAGCGACACATCAGACGGCCAGTAGTACAAAAGATTAGGCTTCAGGTCAAAACAACGTCGAACATGCCAGCAGCTCAAGACAACTGCCCGAGAAACTCCTAAGCAGACCGATCGACCCCTCACGAGATATCGGCAGAGGCTACAAAACCTCAGAATGATATGGTTGCAGGAGCGTGTAGGAGTTGGAGTATGAAACAGGGACAGCAGCTTAACAGAGACTGAAAGATCTACCACTACTGGGAACTCTGAGGCAAAAATGCTAAGTTCTGGAGAAAGATGTTCTGCCTGCTTGTTGGATGTATGAGAAGGATTGAAAGAATCCTATTATTGAAGAATATTATGATTATCTCTGTGAGAAAAGTGCCCTGAAACGACAGAGCAAGGGGCCGAGTTGAAGATTTGTGATAATGCGACCATAGGGTTCTGCAATAAGGTGTCGAGAACAAGAGTGAGCGAAAAGAAGAGGGCTAGTACGGACGAAAGGGCTTGAATTTTTGGCAGGCCAGGACGAAATGCTAGGACGAAATGCTCTTTATCTCTAACCTTCTAGATAAAGCTAATAAGTAAAGGGCTTCTCTAAAACTCTTCTAAAACTCTTCTAAAACTCCTCTAAAACTCCCCTAAACCTTCTTGATGAACTTGCTCTGAAGATTAATGGATTTAATGTAATATATACAGTTTATGTCGCTGGATGGTAGTATTAGTTTGTTGGAAAGCTGGATCTACTCTCCGCACTGCATGTAGGACCTACAGCAGCCAGGAAAGTAATTATAACAACCTAGTAAGCATAATTCACCGCCAAAGGAATGGGAAGCATCTCTTTTCGGATCACAATGCATTTGTTGAGCTCCATTGACGGGGATTGGAGTGTTTGGAAACTGTCACGACAAAGTCTAACCCCTCTCGGCTGATGATGGTATGAATGTAGCAGTTACTTCTGAAATGAGGTAGAAAGATGGCTCAAATTCTAGTAAGTAGGTTGAATAATATGCATTGGTTCTATTGCAAGACATGTGTCAACTTGGAAAGGTCAAAGAGAACTTGAAGTCTTGTGGTTGCAAAACATATCATGATAAACAACTCAGGAGGCAGATTTTTGCTGTGGCGTGTTTACTCACGTCATTTCACCAAGAACATTAGCTATCAAAGTACCTTTGGCAGATGGGCTATCGTTGTCCTGCTCGGCCTTCCCGTCGTCCCAGCCACTCCATCAAAACCAGACCAATCATCTATCTCGACGACACCTAAACGAAGCCACGCGTGAGTTACCGCATCATCACAACATGGAAGTTTCCGAAAGCCGAAGACACCAAAACCACGCAGTTCCCGTAGAACAAACTGAGGCCTTTTTCTCCTCTTGTTCATCTCATTTGGCCGGCAAGTTCAGCATCTCGCAAGACAGATCTAAGCCACTCCGTCACAAATCGTTCATTTTATAGTAGAGTTTCAACATGGCATCTACAGCAGATAACGTCTACGAGTTCTACCAGCCCTCGAGATCATTGGCGCTTGTCGGCTGTGTAGTCTTTGTAGTTCTTAGTCTTGCTCACTTATGGAACATCCTTAAGGATCGAAGATGGTCTTGTTTCACTCTTGTCTTTGGAGGACTCTGTACGTCCCGACTCATCGATCCTGTGGACCGTTGTTCTGACACTTATCGAATAGTTGAGATCGCGGGCCTTGGCGCCAGGTTTTACTCGACTGGCCATTTACGAGATCAAGAATCTTACGACACGCAAACACTCCTAATTCTCCTGGCACCCATCTTCTTCTCCGCAGCGATTTACATGCTCCTCGGCCGAGTAATCAGAGCCTCCGGCCATCCCGACCTTTCCATCATTCGAACAGCATGGCTTTCAAAGCTCTTTGTCGTATCGGATGTCTTGTGCTTCGTCGTTCAGGCTTGCGGTGCAGGAATGCTTGTCAACGCGAATAGTACCGCTGATCAGAACAGTGGAGAGAATATCATTCTTGCTGGACTGGCTCTCCAGGTTTTCGTATTGGTCATCTTCCTTATTTGTACTGGAGTATTCAATGCCCGACTTGCAAAAGGAGGACTCATTGGGGCGATCAATCCATACCTCTTGTTGGATACACTGCTCAGTGAGCTATACCTCTGTGCGATACTGATTCTATTCCGAAATGTTTTCCGGCTGGTTGAGTTTGGACTTGGGGACAATGGATACTTGCAGGCGCATGAATGGCCTATCTACGTTTTTGATATTGTCTTCATGGCTATTGTTATGTCGTTGGGATTGAGTTGGTACCCAGCCGATCTCCAGGTTCATCATGATCCTTATAGACAACGACCAATGACCAGCGCGGCTTAGATCAATTTGATAGAGAGGAGAGTGTGAGAGAAGAAAGAGTTTTGTCAGTTTGGATTTTAGTTTGGTAATTGTAGGAGGAACTACGTATGAGATAGTGTTTCAGCGAGACAATTGAAGCTTGATTGATCGTTGTTGCGTATGAGATATGCTACCGATGCCGTAGATTGATACATGAGCCAATAGATTTCGAGATATTCTGGTGTCCTTCTTGTCAGCAGCTACTGCATGTCCAAGGATATCCCGGTCATTGGGGATAGCACCAAGAAATAGAGCAAGCGCGGAGAAATTCTCGCGTTTCGGTGTAATATCTACGGCCTAACAACCTCAAACTCTAATGACCGCTCATAATCTCCCCTTCACTCAAACACGAACCTCTTCAATGCTACCGTAAATTCTCACGGATCCATTTCCATCCCGGGAACTCATCGCCAAGAGAAACGATAGTCGGATAAACTTGACAGCGGGTGGCTTTAGCACCGTCGAACTCAGGTGAACAGGTGGGGAGAAGATCAGCGACACCAACTCTCGAGCTAGCCAGGGGCAAACACAGAAAATCAGACGGTTCCCCACGTTCTCCAGACGTTGGGATGCCAAGATATGGGGGCACTGACGTCGAAAGCGACGACGTTTTGCTGTAACGTTCTCAATGAGGATTTGGAGTTACATTGGAGATAGAGTACCGAAGCCAAGGGCTCGGCGATAACACTCTAGCATCGGAGAAAATAGGTGAAATCGGAAATTGATCGCATTCTATGCTTATGCTTGCCTTTATATCGCCTTCTAATATTGATACATCTAAATAATCGCTCACTTTGCCTCCCAGATGTGACTCTAGTAACTTCACCCGAATGACTCCTCTACTCCAAACAAACAACCACCGTGGTATACATAGCGCAACTTAGTCATCGTGGTGCTCAATCTCATCAGCGACCAAGCTCAAGATATTCTCCTCCCCTGGCACATTTTGAGGGAAGCGAGCGTTGTAGCCGATGACAGATCGGGCCTTCAAATAAGTTCGCGTAGGAATAGAAACCTTCCTAGTGGAGACGAACCACTTGACAGTCTCACTACAGGGCGGTGTAGTAAGCGAGCCCGAGTATCTAAGACAAACAAAAACCGTCAGCGGGCATTACACCTTTTCTTGGCATGCTTAGTAGAACTCACGATCGGAAATCGCCCTTGTTGAGGACCGATACAATCTCGGACATTTTGAGAGACTTGATGTGAGTGGTTTGTCCCAGGGTCGCAATCTTATCCACCGAGTTGAGAACGGTGGTAACGACAGTGGATTTCGTAGCAGGGGTGTCTGTCTTGCCCTTGCGCGTCTCCCTGAATTTATACGAATCGGCCGCTCCGTCGTCGAGATCGATGAAGACGCCGATGACGGCGAGTTTGTTGTCTGCGCTGGCGTGAACCATGTGCATCTCCATGGCTAGGCTGGTGCCGTTGTCGATGTGCTCGCTGGGGAGATGGAAGTGGAACTGCTTCAGGTGGTATGTCGTGTTTTCGATAGTGATTTCACCGCCGAGTCCCTCGGTGACTACCTCGACGGTACTTCCCAAGTTCTCGAACTCAGCGCCTTTGGTGAAGTTGGGAATCTTGATGTTTAGGTCTGAGGCGGAGATGATGTTGAATGAACCGTCAGCGAGGTTGATGGGGGATTGGTGGTGACCGGTGGCGCATAGTTCGTTGGCCTTGGGGTCTAGGTTGTACCAGTTTGCTGGGCCCTATTTTATAAAGTCAGTGACCAGTACGGAGATATCTGAAGCCCTCGGTGTATAAGAGAGACTGCAGATGAAATCCAAGGGGAATGGGTGGCGTACATTGGCAGCAGAGTATCCAAACTTGGGAGCATGAATAACATCAGCTCTCCGATGGAGATGCGTTCCATACGCACACGACGCCTGGACCTGCGGCGCACAAGCCGCCAGAACAGCTAACAGAGATATCCAAGAAGTCATGATTAAAGATATTATGTACACCAAAAGCTGGGGAAATCGTTGAAACTTAAGAAACAAGGTAAAAAACAAGCTTCTAGAGATCTCAAACGCATGAAACCGAGAAACACTCTCCATTTAAGTATTCCCCCATCCTCATCCCTACAATCCGCGACAGGTAATATGAAGCCAGGGTTATGATCCAGGGGTCTACAGGCTGGGGCTTACATCAACTGCAACGGTAGGTAGGTAGCTGACTGCCGCCAAAGTCACGCCACAATTGCTCTTACCGGCCAAGCCGGGGGCGGTGGATCTAAAACGGGCGTGTCTATTTCCCTGGACGGTAGGTAATCAATGTCGCTGAAGAAAAATGAAATAAGCGTCGCCGGGTATACCCTGCTCAGTTATGTCCGAGTGTCCCGTTGAAACTTGGGGGACGTCTCTAGTACCGCGCATTCGGGTTAGACGGGACCCTGAACTGAACTTAACGCTAATTAGTCTGCATGAATAAATTATGCTGCGTACTCATTATGCTTTTGGCCAGACAAGCGTCAGAACTGCCGTTTCCGAACTTGCACTCATCCTCATAGCGTTGCACTTGTCAATCCAGTTATTTATCGGTCTTCACCCCGAGTATCCTCTTGAAGCGTCACGCTGGACAATAAAATGACGTGTGCCAGGTTGTTCTTTACATACGCCCGCAAAGCCCCCCGCGGAGTAATCGCATTAAACTGGACACTCTCCATGGAGATGGAGAGCGAGATGTCACTGGCTGGAACAAAACCTCCAGGACCTTAAGAAAAAGCCGTTGCCAAGCGCCAGGGGTAAGGGTAAGGGTCTGGGGGGGGCTTAGACGGGGCAGAGGTTCTGGACTCCTTGGCAGTGCATTGGCTGTAATCTGACACACGGCCTCGACCTGTGGCTTGAGAATGACTCGAGGGCGTGGAGAATGGTAATTTCACTGCTCAAGTCTCTCTCTCTCTCTCTCTCTCTCACTTGTGGAGTTTTCTGGAGAGGATTGTGAATAAGCTTAAGTTTGGGACGATGCTACGTTTCTCCGTACTGAGCGAGTCAGGTGACTTGGCGATAGTGGATTCGCGATAACAGAATCCAATGGAATCATGTTTTGGACGACGACGACGATAAATCCGCTCAACCTCACTTAGATCCCATCGCAAACTCTATCACGACTGCCAAGACTTGGGATTAAGCTCTCTTATAGTCTCCTTCCTATCCTGCACAGCCCAGTCTAGCCTCAACTTACCGACAATTTGGCTTCCCCATCCCACTTTACCCCTCGTCCTCATTGCCAAGCCAGTCACGATACCACGGCAGTTGATACGACATACGCAAGCTTGTCACCTGTCGTTTCCCTTCGATTTCATCTCACGATCCTTCGAAACTCAATCTTGACATGGCTCCCTTGTACCAAAAGACTCTCGTGCTCGGTGCTTCGTCCGGTATTGGAGAGGCCCTTGCCGCCAAGCTCATAGCCACAGGGACAAAGGTCATTGTAGTCGGTAGACGGGGCGATAAGCTTGAGGAGTTTGTGAAGAAGTATGGAGAGGAGAGTGCAAGGGCTGTTGTGTTTGACGTCACGGACCTGAATGGGATCAAAGCCTTTGCCGAATCTATCACCCAGTCCGATCCAGATTTGGACTCTATCGTGTTTAGCTCAGGCATCCAGCGAGGATTTGACTTTGCGAATCCTGAAACTCTGAATCTATCTGTTCTTGGCGACGAACTTACCACCAATTACACATCTGCCGTGCATCTCACGGCAGCATTCCTCCCTCATCTCAAGAAGCAGCCCCAAGGCCATCTCATCTACATCAGCGCCACGCTTGGCCTAATTCCCTCAATGATCCGAACGCCAAACTACAATGCATCCAAGTCCGCCCTTCACACTTTCATCCTAAACGTCCGAGAGCAACTCAAAGCCAGTGGAGTGTCCAATATCCGCATGGTCGAGGTTTTTCCGCCGGCTGTTCAGACGGAGTTGCATGATGAGAAGCATCAGCCTGATTTAGTTAACGGGGGAGAGATCGGAATGCCGCTTGGTGAATTTACGGAGAAAATGTTTGATGGGCTTGTTAGGGGCGACGAGCAGTTTGCTGTTGGGCCGGGGGAGAGTTTGTTTAAGGAGGATGGGTTTGAGACGCAGAGGATGAAGCTTTATGAGGCAGGACAGGAGTTTATTAACAAATCTTTGGCCAAATACCTGAAGAAATAGACGCCTATAATTACAGCACAACTGAAAAACCCAGTATGGCTTCGGTTGGGTTATAGCGCGTAAGAGACTATCCAGAATTCCTATACCCTAAGAATGTTAAGCGGCAACACTGATTTCCCTGCACAGTTGGTTGCATAATTAATCATAAACCCAATTCTTTTCTGCTTAGTCTCTACTAGGCTATGCTATTATTTTGGGCGTGCGAGATCTCTTGATTGAAGACTGGAATGTCAGATCAATTGGACTGACCATATTTCCCTCAAATTCGACTCAGTCATAGCTCATGCGCACTCCCCTCCATCTAGCCACATATTTTGAGGTATATAACATCTAAACGAATATTTCGGATGAAGCCGGGCATCTTTGAAACAAACCTGCATAATCTGCAAATCGCGCATCCTCAGCTGGCCCGTTCTCGTATGATATTCAAGCCACAGCAGCATAGCCTCACATCCCTGTCCTGGCTTACCTCTAAACTGTCTGACTGTCATGCTGATGCTCTGAAAAGGTTATGTAAGAAGCTAAAGAAGGAACGTAAGCATGCAGATGGTATGGCGAGAATTAATTCAGCTATAAGCAACATGCTGGATTTGGAAATGCACGGCGCCTGATGTCAGAGCTGAAATCACATGTGAGAAGCCACGATCAATAGTCTCACTCTTGAAGAGCTTTGCACAGTCTATGTAGACCAATTTCGATTCTCTGCTCGGATGTAAATCAAATAAATTATTGTCATAGTCGCGTTTAACTATCTTAAGTTCATATGACACTTGTCGTCATGGTCTGTAGTGTATTATGAATGTCTCTGTAGATGCAACACTTTACATCACCACAGCGACGTGATCATCCATGTACTTCCCAATATCTCCCAAGAAAAGAGAAGCAAGGACAGAAACCGCACCAAAGGCAATGCTCACATAATACACCCACTTGTATGCCTCAGCATAAGCAATCTGGCCAGCCTGGATCACAACGTTATACAGCGCCTCGTTTCCTTTGATACCTGGCACCTCGGCAATCTCATCCAGCAGAGAAATACTAGTCAGCCCGATGACCTCCCCGATGACTTCAGTTGACGTGATGTTGCCATACTTCACCATCGCGCCACCAATGTAGTGAATAGCAGCAGGTGTGAACTTGGACACAAGGACATTGTAGTAAATGGTGTAACCGATGCTACCGCCAATGACGCGTATACTCAGAGTAAGCGCTGCGATGGTCGCGATGAGATCGTCGGGGCAGATGATTGTCGTGATGATGCTTGCTGGGACGACGATTCCTCCAATACCCAGGCCGGCCAGGACGAGAATTCCCCATAGAGTGGACATGTTGTCGGGTCTTGCGACAGACATGGCACCACATCCAGCCGTCATAAGAATACTCGATACAACCATGAGTGATCTGTTTGCACCCCTGAACACTGACAGAAGCCAGAGGACAATGCAAGCACCGGCCATGATGCTGAAGCCAACAGGAATACCTCGGATTCCGACTTGCACGGGATCATGACCATAAACGTTGAAGGCCTGCGTGGGCCAAAACATGAGGATGGAAAAGAAGTTGGCGCCTGAGATGAAGGTGATGATGAGTGTCAGGGTAAGGATGCGAGGTGCTTGGGCAATGCGACGAGGGAACATGGGATACGGCGCAAAGAAGCCCTCCCAAATGACAAAGAGGATGACCAGAACCGCTCCGAGAATCAGAGGAACAAGGACGTGGGCCGACTTCCAGGTATACATATATCCACCCCATTGTAATCCAGCCATGAACAAGATCATACCGGAAATACTGAGAAAGCCGCCGACGAAATCAATGCGCTTCAGGATCTCTCCTCGCGTTAGGCCCTCTGAGTTGACACGAGGCGGTGGGAAGTAGAACAAAGCTGTCAAGACAAGGCCGACAAAGGCCCAGAGAGCGCAGAACAGGCCGATGTATCGCCATGTCGAGTGCGCGGCGATGAGCTGAGCCCAGAGAACAGAGGGGCAGAAGGGCACGATGGTGAAGATCAGGATGGAGACGTACTTGCCACGCTGGGCAGTCGGTGCCATCTCAGATGTTGCTGCTAGGGCGGTGAGTTCGTTGATACCAGCTCCGACACCCGCCAAGACCATTCCGCCTGAATTACTAGTTAGCCCTGATCTGATCAATGATAAGGGGTTAAGGGCGTACCGATAAAGACATTCATATTATGAGCTGTAGAACAAACGATCATTCCAAGAACGATAAAGGATGCTCCGGAGAGCGCAACGTATCGACGGCCGAACATATCCGATAGAGATCCCACAAACGGACAGACCGCTGCCAGCGAGAGAAGGTTGGCTAGAACGAACCAGGTCCAGCGATCGTGTCCTCCGATATCAGCATAGATGTACGGCGGAACACCTCCGAATAGATAGACGGGGATCTGGGAGCCTGTCCAGAGAAAGGCTTGCGATACGAGGGCCATGAATCGTCGTTTGGTCATCTGAGATATGGTCGTGAGCATGCTTGAATCTCTGGACTCATGGTGTGTATACCTTTGTATCTTGACCCTCACCCGACTCATCCGCATGAGCCTGGAAGGCGTTATTCTCCTGATAAGTGGCAGCAGCATGCTCAGTCTCTACATGAGTAGGCTTTTCATTCTCAGAATTCTGCCCACTGCCATCGTGGGCGTCCAATTGCGTCGGACCCATGGCGATGTCTTCAATGGGAAGCTGCAATAGGATATCTGGTAGCAAAGAAGGTTGTGCTTTTCAGTGAAGAAGGGGAAAGTAGTTATTTAAATTGGTTCTTGTTATGTTACACTGATCGACTGTTTATCCTCCTTATAAGGACCACTCCCCCGATCAAAGGTGCCGAGGCATCCTGTCGTAAAACGAGGGGTCAGGATACGCTATTGGGAGTCTAGACTGGATTTGAACGAGAGGAATTGATAAGGAGCCACGGAGGGAGATGAAATGGGATGGTTTCCGGAGTTTCCGTGATGGCAAATGACCCTTACAAGTCATTTGCGATCGGGTCTTCGGCACCTTTAACACGAATCTAGTCTAGCATCGGTAGATGGAACCCACACTTGCATGAAAGCCACGTCGTTCGATCTGCCAATCGCAACTTGGTTCTTTTTTAAAAATGATGCTTAATATTCAGGTGAAATAAGCAGGGACACTTGACGCCAATGTCTGGTGCTTCAGCAATGTAGAACGAGTCTCAGAACTGGATATCTCGGTCAATTCACCACGTCTTGATGATATGTACAGACTTTCAGATATGTTTAGAGCAGCAGGAGTCTCCAGATTCCAGCACGAGTAGCGGGTTGCGACCACGGAGTACATCCCCGTTTCTGTCTTGGCGCGTCAATGGGCGACCTCGGCCCCGCGGACCCAAAGCTGCTAACCCACGGGGTCGAGCGCGGGGAACCCTGCTTAGCTCGAGGATAGTGAATACTTACCACGTTCCTAAGCAGGGTTCCCCATAGTCGACGTCGCGCGGGGCCTGTAAAAGCTGAAAGTTTCGAGAGATTGACTTGCGATGGATGGACTGCCAAGGTGTCTGGATCTATCCCATCGAGGGATTGTCATGCGCACAGACTCAGCTGTTAGGAATAGTCGATGTGCTGCATTTTGACAGGTCTTGGATTGAGGCCTTGGCTGTTGCGAGGCGTATTTGTGCTATCAGATCATTGCCTTGACTTGATAAGTTGACATGTTGATTCCTACTTGTAACCTCCGTATCTATGGAGACGGTTATGATGTAGGCGTAGGCACTAGATGTATCACTCTGTGTTATCTCATGAATGGCATAGGAGCTGGAAACTTGGAGACAACTCTTCATTATACACATATGTACATCAGCTGCCGTACTCGTTATCGTTTAGACTCTACTTCGGGGCTGTCTAGATCTAAGAATCCTAAAGCACATGCCAGGGCTTTGTGGAGATTGGAGCTTCTCTAGGAAGATGTCCGTGGGCATTATTAAAGACCGTACCCAGCAAGTCCAACGATAAAGGATGGCCCCAAAGAAGGAAAGCCGGTAGTTGTACTCGGGAACAATATTCTCAGCCGGACATGCCGCCAGTCAACTTCCAATCCTACTCCTGACAACCCGCCACTCCGGTCTTCCGCGCTCCTGACTGATCACGCGATATGTCTTCTCACCCCCAACAGCTGCGCGTATCAAGGCATTGTTGACCACATACCTATTCCCATAGGAGAGGTACACAGTAAAAATACATTCCTGGGACTTTAATCCTATTTGAACTAAAAATCCAGCTCTTAAACTCTCCGAAGCTTTGTTGCAGAGCTGTCAAGCTTTCACGCCGGGGAAAGTATCCTTATCGCTGATGATCGAAACTCGTGGGCCAGGCCAAGTCTATTTTTAGTCGATTTCTGTCTGCCGCAACGCAAGACCCTGGCCAGAGGCTATCGATATATCTGACTCATACTGAAGCACATGCTTGTCTTTGTCTTGGAGGTTTCGCAAATGTTGTTGGAGTAGCATCCTCAATGCTGCTAAAACCAGACATAGCTCAATAACCATCAATATCGACTTGTTCAATCCCGGCAGGGAGTTTGATCGGTATCATTATGCCGGAATTCCCTGGAGAGAAGTCCCTGAGGTTGGTCTGGGATTCATCCTAGATAAGAGGCAGGAAAATCTATACGGCAATCAGCGCGGCGACTAAGAACTACTATGGCGGTCTACAACACCTCTTAGCCATAAAAGATAACCTAAAACCTAGGTCTACAACACACCGTTGGATTCGGTAAGTTTTAATAAAAAGTTCACCCAGCTCTTGAATATTGTACTAACTACTTCTGTTGCCACAAATAGCTGGAGAAAAACCCACGACTAATTAGCCTCTTACTGAAGAGGATGTCGATAAAGGGTCCCTTGATAGTAAAGAGGATAGTTATAATTGTGAGCTAAGATAAGGCAATGATGGCAGTGAGCATACCTACATGACGAGTTTGTCTAGCTCGTTTATTTTGTCACTTACGTGTGGGTTCTTTACTAAAAGCCAGTATTGGGTGAATGCCTAGTATAAGATACAATTCTCATCGTGTCATCGGTCAGGAGACCAGAGGGCCACGGTGGTGAGATATGAAGAGCAGGCTTGGAACACTGGCGGCATGGCGGCTAGAGAATACTGCCAGAGATTGTGGGCGATTCGCCAAGACAAACAAAACATTCCTTACCAATCAACCAAAGCCATTGTCTACACTCGGATGTCACGCGCCGCTATTATCAAAAAACGTGTCTTCATCAAGGAAGTAAAAATTTGGACAAGTATGGAACTGAACTAAAATAATATGTAGGACATCAATTGAAGAAACAAGTAAAATGAAAGTTTCACATGAGCTTCACCACGCAATTCACTCCATGTACCGCAACATATCCCTCCGAGTACGCCTGATCTGGGCCTTGAAACATGATGCCTATCCTTTCGTACATGCCGTCTGCAGGGTCTTCACTCGAATGAACCATTTGGCTGTCGCTGCAGTTAACTCCATGTAGTCTTCTTAGGACCAGCGAGAAGGTTTTTCTTCTTGTGTCCTTTCGTTTTCCATCACTATACTTTGGCTCCTGGCACAAGTGAAGGATATATATCGTAGCTCCCATGGGAACACAACTTGGGCCTTGTCTCCCTAGATCGTAGTCTGGTGCGAAGACCAGGCTTCTGTCCCTATTGGTTGCCAGATAAAGCTGCCTTTGGCTCAGAATGTCTGGGCCCTCATCTAGCTTGGCCGAAATCATGGGCCCAACGAGTACCATATGTGCAGCGCTCAGTTGCGCCGTTTCATCCTGTCCCACAGGGGTGATCCCAGCTTCGATGAACCGTGTCCTATGATCCATGAATTCCATACTCTGGATGTATTTGCCGTTCAGGAATGCCCGCCTATTCGGAAACTTGACCGGCGCCGCAACGGATGCCCACGACCACGATGGAGCGTTCCAGTCGTTTGGCCTGGCCTTCGTTCTATCACACGACATCCATGCTAGATCTTCCAACACGCTGTCTTCCCATACACCAGCAAGATATCTATCGCTTCGGTACCGTTTCATGTCTCTTACTACACCTGATATCGCTGCAAGGACATCTTTCCGATATGTCAAGGAAGTCTTGGTGTAGTGTTCCACGATACTTCTCCATTCTGGCTGGACATCCCTTTCGCTCTTGGCTTCCGCCATTCTCCTTGTGTACCCCCCTTTCGTGTGCGTCCACCTCGGCTCTGACTCATAAGTCTTTGTTTCTCCAATACATTCGCAAGCGCAGCTCTCATTACACTCCCAAGCCATCTCTACGTCTCCTAGATGTAGTACTCTGGGAGATAAAAGCCTTTCCTGAAAAACCCATCCTCGGGATAAGAGTGGGAAATTGCCTTTTGTAAAGTCATTATCCGGTGAAGCCGTTGATGAGAAGAAGTGTGGGATCGTTTGTCGGACATATGCGTGTCGGGCCTCTCCGCTTTGTGCTTCATGTTCAATTCTGGTGGCGATGAACTTGGATGGGCTGATAGAAAAGTAGCCATCGCTGGGATTCCGCGACTTTGTAGCTGCTATGGTCACGTAGGCATTTCGAAATATCTGTGCCATGAGCGAGGATTGTTGCCGCCAGTCATTCTCATCGTCCTGGACAATACATAGTGAGTCGATCCAGATGTAGCGTACACCCAATTTGCGTGTAAGCTGAATGGCGTCTTTATATCCTTGGGGAAGAATATCCCACGGTATTCCATGGAGATATCCGTGGTATCGATTTCGAAGCAATCGAATATCAATAGTTCCGCCCCAGCAATAGCTCAGACATACGTAACGATCTTGTTGATCCAGGGAGGGCACGAGCTTAATATCGGTGTCAAGCCCTGCGGCACCAGGCGGGCCAAGGTCCAGGGCTCGAGGAGGTAGCTTGGCTACATGGGATTCGTTGCATAGCCGATGATTTTGAAGACAATGGTCGAGCTGATTTCGAAACCATTCAAATGCAGCGCTTGACGATGTGTCGCCAGAGATCTCCGCCGCCAGGCCAACTGAATCCCACGATGTAGGGGACCCTATGCACATCAGTACTGCCGTGTCTTGTCTTGAATATCAACCAAAATCACCCACCATCAAGGCCAAAGAAGTTCAATTCGCCCACAAACTTCATAGGCACCTCCCTTGCGTCTTTGAACAGATACTTTAAATCTCCTCCGCCATCTAAAAAGACCCTCACTCCCAGCGCCCCTGGCATCGCCGCCGACCTAACATTAGTTTGTATAAACTGCCTCCCTGCGCATCCTGTATTCCAGTCCTTTATGGCCATCAATCTTCCCCTCTTAAATGATTTCTTGTTCTTCAAATAAAGTCGTATACCTGTGACCAAGATGTGACATGATGGACATCCTGCTTTGGACGATATTTCCATCTCATGTAAATATGACATAATACCATCCATGCCACCACACCTGATACATCTCCCTTCTTGATCCATAGAGACGCGTGGCGGGCGGAAGCCGAGATTTGTGAGAGCAGACGAGATGCGTCCCTTGAGCGAAGCAGAGATATCGCGTACGCGTATAGCCAGGTTCAGTAGGCCAAGGATATTGAATTTTCCGAGTTTTTCGAATATCTCTTCAATTGAGTCGACATTCATTGAGTCGAGATCTGAGTCAGTGAACTCGTTGTGAATATGTTGGATCCAATCGTTGTCGTCTGAGCTAACAATAGCCCTGTCTGACTCGTCGCGAATCTCAAGAGGCATACTTGATATTATACTGAATTATCCTCTAATCATTTGTCCCACGTCAGGATGTAATGACGCGACGACACCTAGAATAAATATTATTAGATATGGCATGGCTTTGTCCACCAACACGCCTCACCATGGCCTTAAGCGCCCAACTCTGTCTTGGCATAACCTCAAGTGGATAAACTGTCTCAGCTGAGGCTGAATGCCGTTCTCATTATTGGATATGCTCACACTGGAACATGATTTTGTGAAACTTTGCCTTCATTTGATGCTGACTGGCGATTAGTCCTTGGAGTTCTGGTAGGTCACCAAATAATGATTTGGTAGTTTCACCCAAGTATGATACGAATTCAACGCCTTCAAAGCTCTGCTTACTATATCTGCAACATATCAGCCATTTGCAGCGCCAGTAACTGCATCAGATTTTGTTTATTAGCTGAAAGCCTTGGGGCTAATCTTCAGAATCAATCAGGGCGAGGGAACAAAAACATGGTTCATCACAATAGTTTCGGGGGTGGCGAGACAGGCGAATCAAATCAACGGACTTGCCGCCAAGATGTTCACCTCGACTTTGGTGATTTAATTTTAGCAATTGATCGCGGAGTGGCGTATTCTGCTAATTTGTATCTGTCTGGTAAATTCAAAGCGTCTAGCTTGACCAATGTTTGCGAATAAATAGATGTCACACAGTCACCCTCAAGATAACGCAGTTCGTCCCTTGGTGTGGCCACTTTTACTTTTGTCCATCCCTCACCTTTTAATCACTACGCCATACCCAAATTAACGATCAATTGAGTCGGAGAAGTCGGAATTTGCTCAAGCATCTATCTATGTCGTGTCCGCGCCTTCATTTCATCCGTCAGTGATCGTAAGTTGTAAAGCGACATTGGAACCCACGATGTACTGGGACCTGAGGCCATTCTTGCGTGCCGAATGTGAAGCACTTTGAGTGACCTTTCGATACAAAGCTCTTCCAGTCCTTTGAAGCAGTTAATGAACTCTCGGATAGCGTCGAATTTCCCTTCCACGGTGTAATTCAGTGTATTCATAAAAAGATCCAATAATCTCAGAGTTTTGAGCTGAAGTGGTGTTTGCGATTCCGTGATGTTAGATAGGAAGGTTGTCTAGTAAGCACAACAGAAGCCTCATAGCACTGGAGTTACTGGAAGACGCTATTTGTGCACCAGCGTTCTCATCTCTTAAAGGGGCCCTGGTGAGTTTTAACCTTCGTAACTTCGGAAAGCATATCTGCTCTGCTGCTTCCAAGGTCGTCACTTCGAGACCGAACATCTTCCGAGCAAGCATAGCACTCGCTGGTACTGGTATGCTTTCCCATACATCAGGTTTATCCTCGTGTTGCATCACCGTGGACTCATGATCTGGGGACCAGCCGCGCAGCTCCAGTTCCAGGTCCTCAAGATGTCTCGCATTGGCCTTGATAAGGCCAGGAATGTGGTCAAAATGACAAGCCATCGGTGATTTCCAGCTGATTCGTCGAAGGTTACGAAACGCTGAGAGGTCTATGTCAGAAGTTCGGCTCCAGCGGTTGAATCTGCTACAGAAGGGATCTGTGACGAGGCTGAGGCTCTGTATGGAGGGATGCTTGAGACTCAGAATTTCGAGAATCTCAGAGGGGATGCAGGAAGTATAGTTCCAGCTGTAAACTATATCAGAAGTGTCTTGTATACGAGGAATTATCTTACCTGAACGATTCGAGTTGCCGGTCGTTGAAACGCTTAAGCAAGATCACAGCCCTCTGCGCAAGACATTCAAACTTGACCCTCACAAGCTTTCCGCCTTCTAATCCAAAACTATCGCCCCTAGCCTCCCAGGTATGCTGATGAAGTGGGACTTTGTCAGTCCAGTTGCCCATGTAGCCAAGCCAGTCACTCGCGTGGATGCATCGCTTCGGGTCTTCATCAACACCAGGATCGAAGCGGAGCTCTCTCGTATACTGAAGACAATGTTGCGGAGGACCATAAGGGTTTATACAATGTCGCTCGCTCTCGGGATACGGTTTCATAGTCAGGGAGCGCCAGAGTTGGCGAAATGTTATTTTGTGTAGCCATTTCGCCGTTAGCGAGAGCCGTTGGAGGTCGATACCGTTCAGCTATTACTGTTAGATTGTATTGATGCGTATCAGTGAACTATATACCTTGTCGCAGATGTTTTCGAGGATTTCTGGTGGGAGAGATGCCAACATTTTGGTAGTCGTGTCTACAGAATGATGGTAGGTTTGAGATCCGTTATCGTCGAGGGGAGAGGGATAAATGATCTAATATCTCACGAGACCGACCACCAACTTCGCCCTCGCGCATCCTCCCTGTATCAGAAGATGACGTGAGTCAGCACATTCTCATCTCAGCGCTTGAAACCGCTCAGAATCAACGTTGACTGGACATAGTCCTCAGAAGTTGAGGGCGAGGAGTATTTCGCCCTGTATGTGTTTTTTTGGTGTTCTTTACCTTTGTGGCCTTGAGGCTGAAGCCTCTTTTTGACCCTATCACAGTCCTCAGAAGCTGTTACACAGCCGGCTCTCATTTGCCTAAACCAAGATATCTGGCAAGTGGCGCGAATCGCACAAGAATCATGAACTGAAATGGGTTGCAAAAATGACGAAAATCGTAATGCTGGTTAAGAAGGTGAAAAGTATCAAAAAAAGGAATTGCGCTCCCCGAAACCTGGATCGAACAAGTGACCTTTCGGTGTCAGATTAACAATTACAGCCGAACGCTCTTCCAGCTGAGCTATTCGGGGAGATCTCCGAAGCGGAGGAATAGCTATTGGTGACAGCAGAGGCAGAGACTATAGTATATATAGATACAACGCACTTTAATCACATATATCACTATTGCCTGTCTTCACTAACCAGTCATCATCCTTATGGGCGTAATTGGCTTTACAGCACAGAATTCCATAAAATTCAATCTTTTATCTTTTGCATTAATTAAACACCAAAGGTAAATTTCTCTCTTCTGTATTCTATATTATTAATCGATGTCGAAGCAATGGTATAAACAGTTCAAATATCTGATCATCTAACTACTCTGGGTATTATCATGAATTATTTTCTGTCGCTCCAGTGACTTTTGATCGCCTCCAAATGCTCCTTGATTGAAGGACTATCTTCACTCTCGCCACCGACATCCATCTTCGACCTTATCCTCCCGATGAGCAAGTCGCGTGCAATTTTTGGCGACGCAAGCGACAGCTCCTCGTCCAGCTTTGCCTGGCCGATGACTTTGCCGTTGCAAAGCTCCTTGACAAGACTGTCAACAAGATGCTGGCAATTATTCGATAGTAATTTATACCGCGGATTTAGTCCGATGTGATGTTGTCCTAACCAATCGTTAGGGTGCTCGTCACACCGCGATTTTGTGTGACATACCTATCGCTTGAATCTCCTCATGCGTCTTGGTCGTCTCCCCGATATAATAGCACGAACTCCACGTCTCAACAAACTCCTCCGTGATGACCGCCACCCTGAAGTAATTCTTCCCCAACATTGTCAACTCCAGCCGATCACTCATCAAATCGTAGCAATAGCACTTCCCGAGTCCCCTATCGATAACGCACACCGCCCAGTGACTCACGCTATTCAGACTCATGCCGACATGTCTCGCTAACAATTTATAGCTTGCCTCTGAGACTTCTAGTACGCCAAAGGCAATGGGCGTTGTGACGAGAAAGACGGCTCTTTGAGTTTCGCGCGGGTTGCATTTCAGAGGCGCCATTTCGAGGGCTGAATCGCCTGTGACTTTACTCGTGACGAGAGACAGAAATTCATTTCGTTGACGGATTTCTCCAGCGTGTTTCGCAAGCCATGCCTCTTCTGCCTGTCGTCGCTTTCTCTCATCCCTATTCGCAATCAGTAACTTGATCCACCAGTGGAGCCTGTCGGAACCTAATCACCATTTTTTAGAGAGGTTCTGATAAACAGCCTCACCGGCCGCTGCGAGCTTGTTCAGGGCATCCAGTCCCATTTTCTGCTATAACACTACCATTCCGTAGCAACACGTTGAAGTATCGCGCGAAAAAGTCGGATGTATTGGAGATGAAGTTACTGGGCTGAGGAGCGCAATGGTTTTATTAGAAAATTTGGGGCGGTAAAATTCACAGCCACGCGGATACGCCGGTGAATTACAGTGGTACCCACGCTTGGCATCATGCGCCTCTTTGGCGCTGCAGGTGATGACGCGTGACTGGGCTGAAAGACGACGTGACATTCGGATAGGGCTGTCGCTGAGGCGCAGTCATGATCTTCATTCTTTATGGCTTCTATAAATTATTGGCGATCGCTGCTTCATTCTAGCAATAGAGGAATCGCGCGCCCGATGTCGCCTTGAATACAAGTGCTCAGACCCTCGTCTTCCTGCTCCCACGGCACCATCGCCTCTGGGCCCATGCCAACGCGAATCAGCTTGACTCGCCCGTCGCTTCGCATCACCAAATCTTCATTCGGCCATCTCAACACTCCAGGCGTATTCATCCCGACACCGAGTTCCAAAATTACCAGATTCTTCTTCTCTCTAAGAACCCGAGACTTCCATGCTTTCCACTGAACTTCGCCTTCTCGGAAAGGCGCCTGATTGAACCAAGAGCCCGCTCGGACGCAGATACTCATCTTTGAACCGCAGAACCTGCATAACGGAATCTTACTTGAATCCATCAATTTTTGTGTCGCCTTGTCAATGTGGGGCATTGCATCAGCTACAAGAGGCGCCGATGGCACAACAGCATCGATTCTGCAGTTATTCAGACACTGCAAATACCCGTACGAGCCTTGCGGTGTAGAAAGTTGCTCCTTTGGCCAGCCATTTGCGAGAAATAGCCCGTCTGCATTTGACGTGCGCACAAATGCGTCTTGCCCAAGGTTCTTGAGCCATGGTATTAAAGCCTGGTAAGTAGGCGTATTGGACCAATTGGCCACCATATTTAAATGAGTAAAGAAATATCCCCATCGATGGTCCTCAGAAGGCCAGTCGTTGAAGCCAAATACACTATACAGCGATGTCAACCCGAGCTTGAGACAACCTGGGAAGTTCTTCCTGAAGAGGTCACGAGAGTGGTAATCCAGGCCTTCTGCGGCTGATAGACCTGCGCCGGCAGTGACGAGGACAGCATCTGCTGAGGAGAGCCAGTCGCGCGCTAAGTTGAGAGAACTTTGTGGTAGGCTCTTGGCATGTGACAGTGGTTTTGTCGGCGAAGGACCAAGAAGTTTCGAGTAGATATCGGTGTCTGATTCGGTGAATGTGTTGAAGATGACGTCTGTAACCGTTGTTGATGGATGCTTCTGGAGCCATGATGTGACAGTTGACACTGCTATCTCAGCTGCTTCATCCGCTGGAAATGCAAACAAGCCTGTCGAAATGCAACAAAAAGCAACCGATTTGCTACCATTTTCCTCGCACGGCAAAAGCTCCAACGCATCAAGAATCGACTCATAACATTTGGCCAGTTGCAGCCTCTCGGTCTCGGTAGGCGAGGCACCTCTCCTTAGCTGTGGCCCAACGGTGTGCATCACTGAAGAAGCAAAAAGAGCGTGACCTTCAGTGACAAGTACTTCTCCAGACTCAAGCTCCTTTCCTCTGGCCTGCATTCTCTGAAAACACTCTTCTCTTAGCCGTGGTCCTGCCTCAGCATGGATGATGTTGTCGATGCATCTGTGGGTTGGTTGAAAGCATCCTAGGCCCTGTCTGTTCGCGGCATTGGTGATAGCCGTTACACCAGTCAAAGTCGTGATGTCACCTCTCCAGAGATGAACCTTGGTTGCTGGGTGTTCATCATGTTGAATCGTCCGCCAAGGTAAGAGTGAGGAAATTGGAGTAAGTATCTTATGCTGATGAAGCCGTGAGAGGATGGCGTCGATATCTTGAAGTAGATCCTCCGGCAGAAGTGGCAAAGGCGGTCGCACGCACAGACATTCCCGAAGAAGTGCTATCTTTGATGCTGTCTCAAGATGGCTCAAGTGGTGCTTGTAATGCTGCAAGTTCTCGTCGTCTGCAAGAAAACTTGATCCATTCTCTATAACATCGTCTATGAGACGTGTCAGAGTTGTATCTAAGAGAGAGGCGGTTCCTGTGCGGGTTGTTCTCATGATGACTGTTTCTGGCTGTCGATGATTGAGACTTCAGTTGGATTCAGTTCTGGAATAAGCAGGATAGATGAATATATAGTATCGCAGTCGTATAGGGAAAAAGAATAATCAGCACTGACAAATTTGATCCTTTATGAGGTTTGTTTATCCCACTCGGATAAAGTGGGATGTCCGAGTGGGATGGATTGCGTTGAGATTTGAGACAGACCCCTACCTTATTCAAGCCTCTTAGAGGGAGAGAGAAACACTTTAACGGAAAACTGATTTACTGATAAATATCCAGCCCTAAATCTGACTATAGTGCTCTTTACTCCCCTGAATGGGAATCGTCCAACGACCAACCTGGCATGCTTTGTTCTTAAGATCGGCGAGCCTGTCTCTCTGAACTGCTGGAAAACAACCATTTCGCCTGTTTAAAAGATCACCTTGTCAGCGAAATCGTTGTGCTGTTCGCGATATGTAGGCTGACTAGAAGTTACTTATCTCTCATCGTGATTTGTTAACCTTCGTTATTTTCCAAGTCCTCTCTGCTGATTGTAGCTCTTGGATGATACATGCAATACTCATGAGAGAGCATTGCGTGTAAGAGTTTGTTGATCTTTGGCTTTGAAGTTCTGGCAAGCCTGGCAGGCGTTGTGAATGATGAATGGCCTTGCCAATTTTGCTGAATCGATGGTGGAAGAAGTGACAAGGCGAGAACAGTAAAAAAAGTGAATTAGGGAAAGGCAGTTAATAAACTGTAAGGGGAAGCTTCTACAAAACCTTCCGCGGAGTCTAGGCTAGTCATCTTAGTAGCGATACCTATTAATTATCCGACCTCGAATGATGAGTTAACGGGTAGTTATTCGTCCGATTTCCAAAAATGATTAGAGCATGCAGCCATTTCCGTAAACCAAAGTGATTATTGAATAGGCCGATATGAATATAAACCTACAAACCCGCCACAGTATGCCGATAAAGTCGTGCTTCACCTATTTAGTCTGCCGCCATATCCTCCTCTCCCAAGCTCACACCCACCGAGCACTTCAACAAGACTGCAGAGAAGTATAAGGACACTATACACGGAGCTAACCGTGAGCTCGCATGTCATGTCGTTTCCTCCATCGCGACCCTAAAACTGCTGACATCTGATCAGGATCCTCAACAACGCTTACGGCGCCGGCACCGTCACTGACATCATCCTTAAATCCGGGATCAAGCCTGAGATCCACGCCGTCGACGTCGCGGAGCATATAGTCAGCATTGCTAGAGATCGGTTCTGCGCTCACCTCTACGTCCACACGGCTGTCATGCCCAGCGAGGAACTCTCCTTTCCTGGTGATACCTTCACCCATTCAATTACGGACCCTTGTCTCATGTACTTCACCGACGCTGGTAAAGGCGCCAGAGAGATAGTGCATACACTTGGCCTCATGAAGCGGCGTCGTCACAGGCTGGACTATTATGTTTAAAAAGAATTATTTATATATTAATCTTATAAACTTAATTAACTTATATTCTCTTAACTATTAAAACTTTTAATTATTTAAATATATCTTACCTTAATAAAAATATTAATACTTTAATTTTCTTAATATAAATAACTTAATTAATAAAGTATTTAATAATTTAATATTCTTATTATAATATATATATAATCCTTTTTATTAAGTTATATTATAATAATATATATATAAAGATATAAACCTAAGGTTATATCTTTTTATATATTTTTTAGTTTTTCTATTTTATAATTTTTTAAGGCTTATAATAATTTTATCATAAAAGCTTATAAATAAAAGCTTATATTAAGATAAAAAATCCTATATTCTTATTTATTATCTATATTTATAGTCTAAAGGTTAACCTTATAGGTAGCATATATCCCTATAGTCACAGGCTGGACTGCGACGGGATATATCGAGATCATCCAGGAGCTCGAGGCCCAGCTCCGCCCCGAAGAAACGCCGTTCAAACAGCCTATTACTGACATCTGGCTCGACCCTGCGCAATCCAAGGCCCTGCTGTCAAGCGCCGGGCTCGAAGTGACCCGCCCTCCAATTGAAGTGCATTTGGGCGGCGAAACGGCTGAGGAGTCGCTGATCTTTTATTTTATGGATTCAGCTTCAAGGTTCTTCCTTCTTGGAGCGTGGAGGAACAGTAGAAGGGCGCTGAGGCGATGAAGAACATTTAGTGGGAGAGGGTCGTTCCGTTTACTGGTCCCTCAAGTTCAGGCGTCAAGATTAAGGCACCAGGAGCTATCTTTGTTGCACGAAAGGGATCTCTCCATGTATTAGATTCATGGGTTTCTTTCTGATTAAACAGTTTCTCCTCGAGATCACTACAGCCAGATCAGATAGTTCGTACGATACATTACACATTTGGCCGGTATCTGTGTTAATATGCAGTGCTTAGGAACCTTTTTTTACTCCAGAAAATATGATCCTTGATAAATCCAAGCCTCACCGTCGTTCCCACAGACCCTGAAACTCCTCGACGAATGCTAATCCCTCTCAGGCCTTCCTAGCCCTCGTCCTCCGTGGCCAGCCCTCCAGATTGTGCGTGAAGCTGACACAGAAAACCAATCCGATGATGATTAACCCTTTCATCTCAAACACAAATGGCAAAAATGGGAGACACCCAGCAATTGCGAATTTTGAGAGTTGTGACCGAATCTCCACGGCATAAAAAAAGAAGCCTTTGAGCGTAAACTAATTTGCTTAAAAAGAGGAAAAAGAGGAAAAAGAGGAAAAAGAAAGAACTAGCCTAGACGCCGGCTCCGGTACTCTAAATTTCTCTTCGTCCTTTCGTGTCTCAGGGTCTTTATCCTAGGTTTTGCTTATCGTAGTCTAAATAATGGATATTGAACATGCATGACTAGTATTGAGGTATAACAACTCTTTACCTGCTAGTAATCCATTACCAAAACGCCCCAGTCTCCCATTCTGCGGGATTCACGCCGTTACTCCATATCAAGGCTCCATTTTGATTGTGCACGGCCCTTTGATAACCGGCAGGATGCGACTTCTGCCTCCTACCATCGATCTCCCAGATAGGCAGCCCTGTATAAAACTCTCTGGAGCAGGGCACAAACCCTCCCACTGTGAATGGAGGCGCGAACTCTCCTTGGCATCGTCTCCAGCCCTGTGCCAAGAGTCGATAGAGCCCATACCGGAGGCTGCAGGAACTTCCCTCAATGGGAATCGTCCAACATTCGACTGGGCATGCTTCGTCCTTGAGGCTCTCGAGCCTGTACGCTCTGAACTGCAGGAGGATAAGTAGGCTGCCGTCGAAGCAGAAGACCTGGGGGCATTGATATTTGTAGGCATATCTGTAAGTGTTGATTAGCTCGATAGTCCTTGTCAAACTAATGACGAGAAGCTGGTCTAAGAGGAGTAAGAAAAAAAGAACGATCAATGCGTAACTTACCCTCTTAGCTCTTGAGATAGTCTCTTCTGAGAAGCAGACACGATCGTACCGTCTTGCCAGTCGTCTTCTAGAAGATTGCGTTTCATTTCCCCAATAGCTACAGTGCGCCTAGTATTTCCCACTTTGACAGAAAAGACACAATCAACGTTTTCTGCGATATTCTCCTCCGAAATTGGCTTTGTATGAGACGTCTGAGTCATTGCAGGATATGCATGCCATGCAGATAGAACAACATTGATCACCTCTGTGTGAAACCAGTTCTCACAGTCTGCCTCGGTCTCGAGCCTCCAATGCCGATTATTCGGCGGCACAGCCCTTTGCCGGAACCGCAATTCGTCGTCTGCCTGCAGCGGAAGGAAGGCTTCTTCAAAATTGGCATGAGTCATGCCATCTGCGCCAGTCATAGTGTGTGAAGTGACTTTCTTGATAGGTTTGTAGGCACGCGTCCAGGCTTTGTCAGTCTTGGTTCCATAACCTGGGTTGTTGACTGGGTTTGTTGAATGCTGCAAGATGAGCTGCTGAGCTGTATTGGTGGACATGGTATTGTTGAGGAGAGAAAGATTTTCAGGAATGTATTGCTTGAATCGATCGATGAATTATCAGGTTCGGCTGGGGCTACGAGGTATATATAGTCCAGAAAGGTCCAAACTAAGGCACCGACTCTGACTGTTGGATTGACTGGCCTTGACCTCTCAGCGGTTAACTATTTACACTTCATTCTGAAGTCCTAGAACAGTACCAATAAACATGTCTCGTCAGGCGCTTAGAATACTCAGCCCCCTGACAGTGGAACACAGCGAAACAGCAAGTCGACCAACACACACCGGTGAACCAATGGATCACGGCATGTGACTGACAATCCTTGTAGCTGTTGGTGTTGGTTGATACCATTGCTAATAGTGTGAGGGATAAGCAGAACTTGACTTGATACTTCTTGTAAATTTCAGCCTGCCTATCTATCAAGATCATATAAAGTAAAAACAATGAACTTTTATTTTTGAACCATCGTTTCACAGTCTGCGTTCTATAAATATCGCATGGTAAATTGCTTGGGACGTGATGTTTGGTCAGACCGCTGACTAAGCGACGCTCACCAATTTCTCAAACGAACATTTTTACCTGTCGCTGTTGGTTACTTGACACGTCGCGACATCATCAGCACCGACGCGCAGAAGTCATCAAAGCGTCTTCCTTTTTCCCTATCGTCTAGATCCAACTCAAAAATGGAACTTTCCGATGTCGACCCAAGAATAAAATTGGGCGATCACACGGAGGGAGAAGCTGCACTTCAAACAGGCATTGTAAGCTCTATCGTCTATCCAACGCCTCCTTAAACTGCTAACCGTCTTGACACCAGCGTTTCCGATTTGGAACTCGAGACATTCAAGCCATTGGAACTCCGTCAGATCATGCTCATCTCAACGTCCTACGACTGAGAATTAACAAGACGGTCATCGGAGGAATAATCGAGTCCTTATTTAAGATCATATCAAAAGCTGCTGGTCCATGGCTGCAAAGCAAATTCCCCGAGTGGTTCTTACCAGAACATATCGTCTTGAAACGTCAAAAAGAGAATTGGGAAGAGGAATTCGATAACGAAGTCGTCGCGTACAACAGACTACGACCTATTCAAGGCCTCACAATCCCCAAGTTCTACGGCACGATTCAGTATGCGAACACTCGCGCCTTGATACTCTCAGACATCGGAGGGTCTAGCCTCTCAACGCCCGATGGCGCTGTTCTGGATGAGCATGATATCGAGCCCCTGTTGCATCAAGCCTTGACTTCGCTCAATGAACATGGCGTTTGCCATGACGATACGAAACTCGACAACTTCCATCTTGTGGCTGATGAGGGAAAAGATAAGATCATGATTGTCGATTTGGAATCCGCGGACTTTGATCTAACTGAAGAAGAGCTTGCTTATACGGCGAAAAGCAAAACGAAATCGCTGCTTCGTCAGTTTCGGAATCATTTAAAGTGTTTGGAACATGATGGCGTGCTATTGCCGAGGAGGCCTGTTCGAAAATGAGGACGTGTCTATCCATGGTGGGGCCATTATCGATAAGACCAGTGTATATCTTCAAAATCACGACAGTTTCAGGCTCGTACAAAATCTTGATAAAGTGTGTGAATTATAGTAACCCTATGCAGCTAACAGCACCTTTCAGCCACATGTGAACAGTCTTGAGGTGCCTATCAATCCAACGAGAGCCCTCTCCCCTCCTAGCCACCGTGACATCCCATGTCCTAAAACCTCAAGTCAGGGTCGAGAAACCTTCATTATAGTGGAAAGACTTACCGCCTATCCTTGTCTGCAGTCGATGTTGCCCCACTGGTTCTTAGTAGCCCAATACCAAGAATCCATAACGGATCGCGCCTGACAACCACTTCCAGTGGTAAAAGCCCAAACGAGCGAAGAGCCGCTGTTATCGTAGCCACAGTACTGATCACTGACACCAGAACACTCAGGGTATTTTCCGAGGTTGGACCAGAGATTGCCGCAGACTTCATCGGCGTTGGGGACCCAGGAGTTGGACCAAGCCTCGTAGCGACGGGACCAGTCGTTGGTGAGCTGGTTGGTGCAGCGCTCGTTGGCGTGAACGTGATCGGTCACGAGAGCGGCGAGGAAGATTGCGGTGATGCCGGTGAAACGCATGTTGAAGAATTGGTTGCTGGTTGTTTGGAAAGGTTTGAGTGAAGATGTTGTAGAAGACTGAAGAGAATGTAAGTGAGTGATGAACTATTTTGAAGACGAGGAGTGAAATGATATTTATATACAATTTTAACATCAAGACATGAGACGGAACGCAGAATTGAGTTGCTTGATATGTTATTTCTAGCTATAACCTGTATATAACGGTTAGGGTTTCTAAATAAGTAAACTAATCTATACTAGGTTTATATTTATAAAATATATAAGGTATTATACTAAGTATATTAAGTTATTATATCTTTTAGTATTTAATAATATAGGTTAAATTTATTAAAATAAAGAAATCTTATTAATAGTTAATAAGCTAAGTTTTATTTAATATTAAATAAATATATATATATATATTATAAGGGCTTATAATTAAATAAGTTAGGGCTTATAGTAAGTCTATAAGTTAGATTATAAGTTTATTATAAGTTAATAAGGCAGCTTATAGTAAGTCCTTTTTAATATAATATAAGTTAATTTATAATTAGTAAAAATTAATAAGATATATATAATATAAGTACTATATTTTATTTAGTTATAATATAATCTTTTTCCTTTTTTTAGTCTTATTCTTAAAACCTATTTATCTATACTTTCTTTTATATAATCTTAGTATATCTTATTTTAATTTTAAAATATTTTATTTTTCCTTTTAATAATATATTAAAGTCTAAAGTTACCTATAATTATTATATATAAGCTATTTTAATTAAAAATACTAGTTTTTTTATTATATTATATAATTATTATACTTCTTATAACCTAAAGTATTAGGCCTTATTTAATTATAAGAATTACTTTTAATATATTTATTATAATTATAAGTATAATAGTAAAAGAGTTATTAAAATTAAAGGTTTAGTACTATAGGCTTATTTATATATATTTAGAACTAATTTTAGTAATAAATTATTTTATTACTAAGAAGTATTATCTTAATAAAGAGAAGAAGTTAGCTAAAACTGAATTATTATAATTATAGTAATAGGTTAATAAGTATTTAAATTATTTAATATATCTTTATTATTAGTATTATTAGTTAAATAAGTATAGTTCTAAGATAGTTTATTAAAATATAAAGACTTTAAATAAGTTAAAGTTAATTAAAAATACTAAATCTTTTACTATAATAAAGGCTTAGCTAATTAATATAGCTAATATTATTAATTAAAGAGATATTTTTACTTTTAATATTATTAATAAAAATTCCTTAATAGTTATTAGGTATTAATAAAGTATTTTAGTAATTCCTATATATTTTCGCTTTTTAGGTAATTTTTCTATTTAATTAAGTATTTTATTTTTTTATTAACTATTCTTATTTTCTAAATTGCCTTTATTTTATAGGCTTTTAGTCCTTTTACTTCTATAGGTTTATTATATATTTTAATATAAATTATATTTACTATTAACTTAAGTAATAAGATATAGAAAATAAGATAAATCCTAGCCTTTAATAGTAAGTCTAGTTTATAATTATTCCTTAAAACCTTTTTAATAATCTTATATTATGATAGGGTAAGTCTAACTGTATTAAACTAAGCCGTGCTAGGTTTATTGTTAGCAGATAGTATAGGGCGTGGTGCTAAGCTTATTAAAGTGTCACGTTTCTTAATAGTAGATTCAATGCATATTAGGCTTAATCAATATAAAGAAGTTTTATAAAGTTAATAGCTAGTAAGCCAAGATCTATCTAATGCTAAAATAAATATATATATATAGTAGGTAGCTTGCAATATACTAAGCCTGGCTTATAGCAAGCTATAAGTCTATATCATAAGTCGGTTTATAAGGCTTATAGAATATTCTAGGGTAAGGTATAAGCTATATTATAATTAGTTTAAAGAAAGTAGGGTATATATAATATAAGTGCCTTTTATTATTAGGTCATAATATAATCTCCCTTCCTCTATTAGTCTTATCCTCAAGACCTATATATCTACTTTCTTTTTATATTATCCTAGTATATACTAACTTAGACTTATAATTATTCCTATATATTACTAACACCATATTAGAGTCTAAGGCTACTTGCAATTATCAGGCGTAAGCAATTCTAATTAAGAATATAGGTTTTCTTATTATACTATATAGTTACTATAAGCCTTAGGGCTTAAAATACTAGGCTAAAGAAGGTCATTTAAAATATACTTAGTGCACTTATTATAGTCATAAATATAACAGTAAGGGTATTTTAATCCTTAAAGGTTTATAAGTTATTTCCTTATATTTCTTTTTATACTAATATTTTTACAGCTAATCGTTTTACTGTAAAGAAGCGTTATTTAGAGTATAAAGAGGAGGTTATAGAATTTAAGTTATTATAATTATAGCAATAAGTAAATAAGCATTTAAATCGTCTGGTGCAACTCTATCATTAGAAAAGATAGTTATAAGAGTATAGTAACAAAATGCTTTATTATAATATCAAGACTATAGATAAACTTAAAGTTCTAGATAATGCTAAGTCTTTTGCTGCTATTAAGGCTTAATTATTAGGGGCTATAGATATTATTAACTAAGGTAAGATTTTTTCTGCTAACGTTACTAGTAGAAGTTCTTTAGCAGTTATTAGGCATTAGTAAGGTGTTTTAGGGGTTTCTATATATTATTACTTTCTAGGTAGTTTTTCCATTTTACTAAGTATTCCCTTTAGCCATTAATTTTACATATATCTCTAATAGCTTTTACTTTATAGACTTCTAGTCCTGAGATTTCTTATAGTTTATTGCCTATTTTAACTTATATTATATCTGCTGCTAATTTAAGTAATAAAACATAAAAGATTAGATAGAGCCTAATTTTTAGTAGTAGGTCCAGTTTATAGTTATTTTCTAAGATTTTTTATAGTACCTTATAAGGTCTAATGAACTTATAGTCTAGTTTATAGCTTAATTGGTCTATTTTAATGTTTTTTATGGCCAGGTAGACTATATTTCTCTCCAAAAAGGTTAGTCCCTTTAACTATTTTAAATCGTAGTAGTTTTTTATATGCTTCCTGACGAATTCAAGTTCTATTCATAGGTAATCATATAGATCTATCAGATCTTCACTTTTAATAATAGTAGCTAGATTAATTGACTTCTCTAGTTATATATTATAATATACATTAGGTGTAAAACCGAAATTAGCATAAGCTAGTATAAGCTTTATGCTTTTATTATATGCAGTATTATAGGCAAGTTAGGCTATTAGAAGTTTCTTAACCTAATTATTTTATTTATAGTTAATATAACACCGCAAGTACTGTTTAAATACTTAATTCATTCTTTCGGTTTATCTATTAACCTGTGGTTAGAATGCTATTATAAGGCAATAATTTAGTCTAAGTTATGCTATAAGCGATTGCTAAAAGTTTACTGTAAATATAGGTCCTCTATTAGAAAGGATTTCTATAGGTAGGCTATATATACTAATAATATGTTAATAAAAAATATAGGAAAGTTCTTCTATATCTGTGGATTCTCTGTATAGCAGGTAGTATAAGAATTTCATTAGTCAGTTAACTATAACCATAATGCTATTATAGAAGATTCCGGTTAAAGGTTTTTCTAATAAGGGTAACTTTATAATAAAGTCTATCATAATTAAGTCCTAAGGTTATTATATTACTAGTAGCAGTTAGAGTTATCTGTAAGGTTTATATTATTATGCTTTAGTTCTAAGGCATAGGTTATATTGCTTTATAACCTTCTTGATATTCTTTCTTTTAACCTTATATTCTTATTCTTATAGTTATTTAAGGGTTTTTATAACTTCTTGATATCTATGTAGTGGATATAAATAAAATTTGTAAAGGAAGTTGCTTTCTTGTTTTAATATTATATTAGTTCTATAGATATATTATTTTAGGTAATACGTTTTGCAATGCATCTAGTTATTGACTTTTCCTGGTTATCCTCTAGAGTAATTATTATAGATATAAAGCTAAAAGTCTCTATTGTTAAGTTTATCTCTATATTTAACGGTTTAGTATAGGTACTTGATATATTCTTCTAATACCTTATTAGGAATATAGGGTTTATCGTAGATAAAAGGTATACATTATTATCATTTAATTCCTCCTAGTTTTTCTGCTCCCTTCTACTATTCATATCCTATTATTAATAGGTTAAACCTCCTTACCTAATACTTAGTAAGTTTATTTAGATATATTAATTCTCCTTTATTGTCCTATACTATTCTTGTAATAGTTTTTATAGGTTATATAAACTGGTATTCTCTTTATTTATTAAATTCTAGGAGTTATTCCTTAGCTTTAACAGTTCCTATATCAAGATCTAATTATTAACTAATAGCATCTGCGCGTCTATTGTCAGTTCCTTTGCAGTATGCTATTATAAAGTCAAATTCACATAGGTATTCGGCATAGCATAGCTTGACTAGGTATTTACTTCCTCTAAGGTAGTATCTAAACTCCTTAAAGCAATTTACAATTACTAAGAATTCTTTATTATAAATAAGGTAATTAAGTTCTGCTCTATATATTTTATAAGAATAAAAAGCAATAGGGTATAGTATACCATTATTATTATATTATCCGATTTATCCTCCTAAGGCAAAGTTAGAAGTATTAGTTTTAAGTTTAACTTGCCGTTCTAGGTTAAATATAGTTAGGACTGGTTTACTAGTTATAGCTGCTTTAAGCTATTCAAAGGCTTCTTAGGCTTTATTGCTCTACTAGAAGATATAATCCTTCTTAGTAATTTCTATAAATAGTATAGTAATCTTACTAAAGTCTTTAATAAATTATCAGTAGTAATTAGCAAATCCTAGAAAGGACTATATTCCTTTAACTAAGGTAGGTATCTTCTATTCTATAACTGCTGTAATCTTATATCTATCTATTTGGATTTTATTATATAAAATTTTATATCTTAAATACATTACTTAAGACTAGTAAAAGTAACTTTTTATAGGTTCAATAAGCATATTGGCATCTTATAGTGCTTTTAAAACCTTATAAATATATTCTATATACTCTTTTTCTATATCAGAGAAGATAAGGATATTATCTAGGTAGCAGACTATAAAGATATTAAGGTACTCTCGAAGTATGTTTATAATTATATATTAAAATATTACAGGTATATTAGTTAAGCTAAAAGGCATTACTAAATATTTAAATAGTCTGTATTTTATCCTAAAGGCTATTTTCCATTTATTGCCTTCTTTAATTTAAATAAGGTTATAAGCAGACTTAAGATCTAAGGCAGTAAACCATTTTTTATTAAATAGATAGTCCTTAAGTTCGGTAATAAGTAGCAATAGTATTCTATCCTTATTAGTAATCTCGTTAAGCTATCGGTAATCTACTATAAGTCATAGTTTATTTAAATTAGGTTTTAATATAAACATAACCAGGTATCCTGCTAAGGATTTTAATAGTCTAATATATCCTTTTTATAGCATATTATTTAACTATTCCTTAAGCATATTAAGCTTATCTCGGGATAGGTTATAAATAGGAAAGAATTTCAGATTCTTGCCTTCCTTTAGTATAATTTTAATATTGTAATCTATATATTAAGGTAACTTTATATCTAGTTCCTCTTAAAATAGTTTCTTATAGATATAGTACTAAATAGGTATATTCTTAAGTTATTTATTAGATTCCTTTTAGGCAATCTATTTTATTTTTTAGAGGTTATAGTCTAGTTATCTAAACTGTCTTTTAAGAGTTACTATTATTTATTTAATATATTTTATTCTGCCTTTATAGTATTTATATTAGGTTTTTTTTAAAATAGGCAATACTTTATTATGCCTGACTTTACTGCTCTTATTAGTTAAAGTTTAAGATCTTATTTTATCGCTATCTAAATTAATTTTATTATCTAAAGGGTAATCTTTACAGTTTACCTGGCCAGTTCTTTAGTTAAATTATAGGTTATAGCGGTTTAACTATAGATATTCTAAGACTAGATTAAATCTATCTATAGGTATAATATTAAAGTCAATGCCTTAATTTTTTCTATTTACAAAAGTCTTAAGGTAATCAATCTCTTAAGTAATTCATCTATCTTTATATCCATAGGCTTATCCTTCTTTACTTTATATAATATAGATTAATTATAATTCCTTATTTCTCTATAGGAGTTAAAGTTTATTAACTATACTAAGGTTAATAAAGTTCATTACTGCGCCGCTATCTATAAGTATATCTAACTACTTGCTTTTAATTCTAACTTTTAGTTATAGGCAGGTTCTTTAGCTATTGTATTTTATAGCTATTCTTAAAGCTTTTATAGGAAGTTTATTTTTTACTGCTCTATTACTTATCTAGCGTTTTATTATAGATAGCATATTCCTTTTCCCTATAGGTAGTCATAGCTATATTCGCTTTTATAGCAATTAATATTATCAAGGCATTTATACTATATAGCCAGTTTATATTAAAAGGCTACTTCTGCTTCTGCAGTAAGCTCTTCTATCCTTCTGTCTTTATCTATAAAGGCTAGTATTTTATTATTAGATAGTCTTTCTTCTGTTATTTCGGTTTCTTAGTATACATATTGTCTCTATTATGTAATATATTAAGTATTTTAAATATAGTTTAGAGCTTATTTTTTTATCTTAGTATACACTATAAGCTTAGTTACTTAAGTTCCTCTATATCTTCTGGTAATCTAATATCCCAGAGTATTAATAATTAAATAAGGTTTTTATTCCCTATATTCTCTAATTTATACTAGAAAGCAATTATTTACTTCTTTTTCTTATCTATATTATAGGCAATAGTATTATATATATAATATTTATAATATCTGCTAGTAATTAGGGTATTTTAGGTATCTTTATAAGTCTTTTTCTGTTTAAATTTCTTCTTCTAGTATCGTAGGATCTTTTACTTCTTCCTTAGTATAGGATTAAATATAGATATCTTTATCTTATTCTGTAATAGCTTATTCTCTGGCATACTCTATATACTTAAGTGCCTTACTATGCTATATACGGTTTCTATCTTTATTATATTATAGTATAATTTCTATATTCTAGATTATCTAGTTTACCTTTCTTCTAATTTTCTTTATCTTAAAATCCTAGATAGTTCTAGATACTAAGGCATAATTTAGGTCTCTATAATGCCAATTTAGTTATTTTATAGTAGTTTTAATAGGAATATTATTTATTATAGAGTAGGTTTTGCATTAAATAGTGCTATCCTTTATGCTAAGAGGTACTCCTGTTTTATTAAAGATTTATAATAGTATATTATCTAGATTTTTATCAAACTTAGGGTTAGTATTAAATTTATAATCCAGGTTAGGGTTAACTTCCTTTCCCTTTTTAACTATAGCAATGGTTTTTCCCTCTTTATTCTATATTTCTAGTTCAGGTATTAATATCCATTTAGGACAGTTTATCTGGCTTCCTTTCTTTTTTTAATATTATTTTCTTTTATTCTTATTTGTCTTTATCCTTTATTCTTCCGGGCTGCTTTAATATAGGATTTCTATTATAGGTGCAGTATATCCTAGGACTAGTTATTAATTCTTAGGAACCTCTAGATAGTACTTATTAAGTATTTATTCCTTACTAAAATATAGATTATATATAGCAGTACCTAAATCTAGGTCTATAATATGTGGTGTTTTATGCATATTATATCTATCTTTTCTTGCTATGTTAATGGATTGGATTGCTATTTAGGGTTCTTCTTCCTTTTTAATGTTATTAATTTATTTCTTACCTTTAGGTACTGGTCTGTATTTCTGGTTAGTTTTAATAGGGTTCTTATATTTTTAGTTATAATGTCTTTTCTTGCTGCAGTTCTAGTAAGTGATTTTAGACTTGTCTTTCTTTATAACTCTAATAGTCATTAGTCCTGATTTAGTCCTGTAGGAGGTATTATTATATTATTTTCTTCCTTAGTTAGCGTTTTATTGATTAGTGTTTTAATAGGGGTTATATAATTCTCTTTATTTTTCGGCTTGCTTCTTTCTTTAATATTTATATTATTAATTATTAATTTTAACTGTAATATAGGCTAATTTATTAAGGTTTGCAGGTTTAGGTTAAATATTTACTATAGTATCCTTAACTTTAGATTTAAGTCCTAGGTAGACTTATGCTATATAAGTTTCTTCTTTTTAATTAAGTTTTACTGCTTAATAGCAGTATTTAGCCAGGTAATCTGCTGCTAATCCTTATTACTTAAGTTATTAGATTTTTATTTCTATAATTTGTTTTTTATCTATAATACTAAAAGTATTTTTAAGTTCTTCTTTAAAGTGTTTATAGTTCTTATAGATATACTTTATATTAACTTGGCAGTTTTCCTTTAGGTTATTAATATAGTTACAGATAAGAGGTTCTATAAGTTATAGTGCTTTATCTTTAAGGAAACTTATTCTATATTTAACCTTAAGTTTTTCAGTAGTAAACTAAATAGGGTAGTATATCTAATAGCTTTAAAGGTTAATAAGGAATCCTTAAAGTTTATTTATATTGCTATTAAAAGGTTTAGGCTAATAAGGTTAAAGGATTTCTCTAGGGTCTTTTCTGGTAGCTATAAGGGCTGTAGTATACTCTATATGCTCTTTATAGAGTTTCTGACTTTTCTTAGCTTCTGCTCTTAGGGCCTCTACAATATTTAAAAGGTTAGTTACTTTTCCTTCTAATTCTTTAATTTTATTTTAAGAGATTTTTATATTATTTTTAGTATTATTTAGTAACTTATTATACTATATACTTAGATATTTAAGTCTGCATTTAAGTTTTATAACTTTATCTTTATAGGTATTTAGATAAGCTAAAATGATTTTTTCTTTTTCTTTGTTATTAGTATTTATAGGAATGCTTACTATATTAAGGAGAGTTTCCTGCTAAGGATAGTGCTGCATATATCCTAAGTTAGAAGGTTAAATTAGGGTAGTAAGTGCCATTGCATTTATATTACTTAGCGTTATGCAGTATAGTCTAAATAAGAGCTATTAATATATAATAGGGTAAGTCTAACTATATTAAACTAAGCCATATTAGGTTTATTATTAGCAGATAGTATAAGGCGTGATACTAAGCTTATCGAAGTATTACGTTTCTTAATAGTAGATTCAATATATATTAGGCTTAATTAATATAAAGAAGTTTTATAAAGTTAATAGCTAATAAGCTAAGATCTATTTAATGCTAAAATAAATATATATATATAGTAGGTGGCTTGCGATGTGCTAAGCCTGGCTTATGGCAAGCTGTAAGTCTATATTATAAGTTGGTTTATAAGGCTTATGGAATGTTCTGGGGTAAGGTGCAAGCTATGTTATGATTGGTTTAAAGAAAGTGGGGTATACGTGATGTAAGCGCCTTTTATCGTTAGGTCGTAATATATATAGTCTAATATATTTAAAATCAAGTTTATAGCTTAGTTATTTTATTATAATATTTTTAATAGATAGATAAATTATATCTCCCTTTAAAAAGGTAAGTCCCTTTACCTTCTTAGGATTATAATATTATTATATCTATTCTCTAATAAATTTAAGTTTTATTTAAAGTTTATTATATAGGTTTTTTAAGTTATTACTTTTAATTATTACTATTAGGTTAATTATTTTAGGTTTTTATAAATCTCTATAGACTTTTAATATAAATTTAAAATTAGTATATATTAGTATAAGTTTTATACTTTTATTATAGGCAGTATTATATACTAATTAGGTATATAATAGCTTTTTAACCTAATTATCCTATTTATAGTTTATATAATACTATAAGTATTATTCTAGCACTTAATTTATTTATTTTATTTATCTATCTATTTAGGCTTTAAATACTATTATAAGCTTATAGTTTAGGCCTAGTAATACTAAAAGTATATTTTAAAACTATAATATAAGTATTAATCCTCTATTTAAGATAATCTTAAATAGTAATCTATATATACTAATAATATATTTATAGATAATATATATAAGTTCTTTTATATTTATATCTTTTCTATAAGGTAAATAATATAAAAACTTAGTAAATTAGTTTATAATAATTATAATACTATTATAGAAGATTTCTATTAAAGGTTCTTTAAATAGTAATAGCTTTATAATAAAGTCTATTATAATTAAATCTTATAGTTATTATACTATAAATAGTAATTAAAGTTCTTTATAAGGTTTATATTATTATACTTTTATTTTAATATAAAGGTTATATTATCTAATAACCTTTTTTACTATTATTTACTATACCTTATATCTATATTATAAAAGTTATTTAAGAGTCTTTATTACTTCTTAATATCTATATATAGGATATTTATAGAATTCTTATATAAACTCTTTTAATTTCCCTAGAATTTCCTTAATTATTATTACTTATATCTATCCTAAAGTTTATATTTATTAGGTAAATCTATATTCTTCTTTATTATTTATCTTTAATACTTATTCTATTATTTTTATAATATTAATATTATAATCTAGTTATTAACTTATTATATTTACTTTTCTATTTTCTAATCCTTTTTTATAAATAATTATAAAGTTAAATTTATATAAATATTTAATATAATATAGTTATTATTAGTTAAGTTTATATATTATTATTATAACTAAATAGAATATAGCGCTTATATTATATATACCTTATTAATTTTTACTAATTACAGATTAACTTATACTATACTAAGAAGGACTTACTATAAGCTGCCTTATTAGCTTATAATAGACTTATAATCTAACTTATAGACTTACTATAAGCCCTAACTTACTTAACTATAAGCCTTTATAATATATATATATATATTTATTTAGTATTAGATAAAACTTAGCTTATTAGCTATTAATAAGACTTTTTTACCTTAATAGCCTAACTTATATTATTAACTATTAAGAGATATAATAACTTAATATACTTAATATAATACCCTATATATTCTATAAATATAAACCTAATATAAACTAGTTTACTTATTTAAAAACCCTAACTATTATATTACTTTACTAGCTTATAATAGACTTATAATCTAACTTATAGATTTACTATAAGCCTAACTTACTTAACTATAAGCCTTTATAATATATATATATATTTATTTAATATTAAATAAAACTTAACTTACTAGCTATTAATAAGATTTTTTTACCTTAATAAGCCTAATATATATTATTAACTATTAAAAGATATAATAACCCAATATACTTAGTATAAATACCTTATATATTCTATAAATATAAACCTAGTATAGACTAGTTTACTTGTTTAGAAACCCTAACCGTTACACTAAGAGCTTAATCCGGCCAAGACATAATAGAAGCTTATACCCCCCGCATAACAGCCAACCCTTGCAAAGGCTTGAGAGTAAAGTCGGTAAGATGCCCGGACCTTCATAATCTCCAGTACCGCATTAAAAATAAAAAAGCGTGGCTGAAACTTATTTTCACCGTCTGCAAGTTGGGCATTAAAAAGCAATTACTTGATTTCTTAGCCTCTGGAGTAGTATCCGAGCGGTTTCTAAATTTACTTCATGACTGCCGATAATCACATGAGCGGCAGTTAACTACTTGTTAAGGTTTCGTACTTATAATTTCACGTGCTTATGCTTTTAGTTATTCGTCTTGGGTTCAATCGTTCCGCTTCATCCGACGATAAAGTCTCTGAAGGCTGTTGAGATTAGATAGCTCGGGCTGCTGGGATACTTGCGGCAGATTGTGCGGTCACGGCTTGAGTTTGACGGTTTAAAGTATAAATCGTGCTTTGGGAATAAGGATCTACAGAACCTCGTAATCTATGCTACAAAGCGTAAAAGCCAGGCAACGTTGTATGTTCGGGATCTTCGGTCTCATTGAGCGGTGTTGGATAAGGTGGTTTTGGTGGTTTTGGATAGGTATAACAGATTGATGTGATTTGCTATGCAGTCTCATCTATATAACCACAAAATAGTATCCGCTTTGAAGAGTAATCAAACAATAATGATACTAACTATATAGAGACTGGGTAAAGTTGGTCATAATCCTCTTCTTCCGGTTACGAAAATGAATGATGGTAGCCATCTGCCCGATCCCCGCAAATGGTCCCCCAGCACTCATAGCCCAGACATGTTTGTTATGAGAGGAATCGCACCGACTGACAACCTTCTTCCTCTGCTTCTTATTTCCGTGCATGTATGTCTCCGAAATAACTTGCATGACGACTCGCGCAAGCCACCAACAGTTATGCCACTGGAGATGATACTGCGGCTCTTCATTGTGCACGATCAGTACAAGCTTGGCGATGTCGCTCAGCCGTGCTGCATTGGTATCCAGATCAGCCTCCACGAGAACCCTATCATCACAGATGAGGTTATCTCGTGATGGTGCGAGAGTCACAACCAATTGTGCTTGATCCGTTAGAGCGTTACTGGATGCCGAGCCGATAGGTAGTTCACCCATGCGCTCGATCCTCATCCAGGAAAGTCTTCCGTCGTTGGTCTTGACGCACATTAATAGGTATTCGTGCTCGATGATGCTTTTTTCTTGGAGCCAGACGACTTTTGTGACGTAGCCGGGGGTTGCGTGGTTGATGATGTGTTCGATGAGAGGGCGGTTGTTGTTTCGCCAGATCTGGGCGCCTTCGCGCTGTAATTGAGCTTGTAGCGATGAGCCTTGTACCAGACTAGGAAGTGGTGGCCCTCTTGATCTGCTGTTTGACATTTGGATAGGAACTGAAATAATTTGTATGAAATGATGAGAATCTCGCAATGAGGTTAAGAAAACTTTAGTCTAAAGTGATGGATTGAAATTGTGTTGTAGTACCGTATTTCTTACTGAGATCTGAAATGAATGGGAAGTCACCTACATTTATATCTCGATATTCCATATTGCTTCACAACTGATCAGAGTCCGAATCGATTATCAACCAGCAAAGCCTTGTGACACTCAGCCACTCAGCCACACAGCCAATCGCATCCTACCCTGCAGCTCTAAGTATAATATCCTGGTATGTCCGTCGGACTTCAAAGTGTGCAGTCAGCAGCCCCCGCATCGAGAAGGCTTAGCGCTCGCACTCGGTTCAAATGTTTCAGCTAACCCACCCTTCCAGAACAGCGCCTACCAGCGGCTGAGAAGTCCGCCTCCACCGATGGCCTCAATGTGGGTGGTCAGAGACAGGGGTTGGACAGTCAAAAATAGGGCGAAGCCTTATGCACCTACGGAGTAGTAATCGCCAGCAGAATTACGGGGCTGAGTGAGATATATGATCAAGTAGAATATTAATATCTATAGGTCAGAAGCACAGAATAGCATTTACATTTATATTCTTAGGCTGTCACTTAAATTCAAGATAAAGCCACTTGGACTTGAATATTGTTTGTGATATCACTGAACGCAATGTCTGCAAGAGTCCAAACCAACAAAACCACTATCGAAAACACATCCCCTCCCCAAAGTGTCACAAATGCAGAGGAACATCGAAAAAATACAGAAGAACTCTCCCGGGAAATCTTGTATCATGTCATTCACCAGCTCGAAAACCAAGCTTCAAGACAAGACTCCATCAACTCATCAAGCAAAAACAACAGCGACGACCTCGAAGTCTTCCGTTTCTTCGTCGTAACCATGATCGCCATCTCCGTCTTCGGCGCCTCAACCTTTGCCGTCATAGTAGGAGAAATGACCGACCCCGCCGACATCTGGGCCACGCCAACCTTCACCCTCAAGACAGTACGACTCTTTCTCTCAATATCGTGGCTCGCGTTTGCCGTCTCCATCGCTTTGGCTGGTTACAGCGGGAGCTTTCTCGCGCTGATGCGACAAAAGGCCAAGGGCGATATTGACGAGGAGACGATAAAGAAGTGGACGCCTGCTGGGCTTATTGTTTCTGCTGCGTTGCATCTGCTCATTGTCACGGGGTTCTTGTTCATGGCGCTTAGTCTGGTGGCTTATGTTGGAGCGTTTGGGTGGGTTATTGTTGGGTTTTCTGGGGTGATGTATCTTGTGGTCTTTTATTTACTTGTTGCGCAGTTTCGCGCCGCGTGAATTGATAAATCGTTGGCAGGCATTACAATACCTAAGGCGCCATTCTAACCGAGTTTTGCTATCTACTATTTTTATCTTCCGTCTAAATCCAAAGCTCTCCGCGATTGCGCATGTAGGTTGAAAATGAGGCTGACGAGAGAATTGCACCTGGTCCAAAGCGCCCTGTTGACGGTACCACCAAGTTGAAGTGCGTTTGAGTCACCATCCCTGCAAATTGTTTTATAGGCTGAGACTGGTGAATTTTGCTCATATCACTGTAGAAAGCTTAGAACTTAGCCCGCTATGGAGGTATGATAATATGTGCTTAGTGACTCGACGAACGCATGCTATCTTTGGATAGTATGGAAAGAATGATGATTTACAAGAAAAATTGAGAGTCAAACGTCCTTAAGCAAAGAGATCTACTAGAAAGGATGCTCCAAAGAGCAGTGTCGAGATGGCGAGTAACAAATATAGTCCCTGTTTCTTCGTTGAGATGGCCTAATTAAGTAAAAACAAAATATCCAAGGAAAATAACAGTGAACCAGAAGAGAGAAACATTAGCTATAGCTATGATTCGATACCGTCATTAATGCGACAAGTTTGGATGCAAGCGTGATGTCAGGTTGATCTACATGATTACTGTAAGACTAGAGACCGCCCAGCTTGCCATCGGGAGTACAAGTGCAGCCTTGAGGGGGATGTATATCATCGATTCTCTTTCATGCTTATACTATCTCTCTAATGACTGTCTTACACTCGGTGATTTTAATCACTTGGATTAATAATGAAGCTCGGAAATAGTTGCTGAATAAACATAGTAACCGGTAGATTGATGGGGTATAAACTAAGAATCCTCACTAAGAGGGACTAACTACATAGATTGACCGTTCTGTTCACATATTCATGTACCGTGAGACTTTATGCCCTTACATGAACTTGTGGAAGAATCGGCGCCAAGCGGGCCAAGAAGCGACCTTGGCACGGTAAGCGTTGATCTCGTCCCAGTCATGCTCACGAAGACCGGTGTCAAGGTCGATCTTATCAACGGTGAGCCACTGGGGCTTCTTCCAGAAGTAGCCGATGATCCAGAAGACTAGGACGACAGGAATGGCAAGGCAAGCCTTGAAGAAGTCCTCGGCAGTACCGTAACCTGACGTGCCTGGAGGGCAGACGGCGACAAAGAGCTGCATTCCGAGGATGGCAAAGCAGAGGGCGAGACCCAACCACGAGCCGTAAACACCACCAGCAGCCTTGAAGGGAATCAGGTCGAGGCTTCGGCCTTGCTTCTTCCAGGCGGAGCGGAAGCGGATGTGAGCCTAAAGGATCAGGTCAGTAAAACAGATCAATATGCAGACATTAGTTCAAACTTACGTAGCAGATGGAACCCCAGGTGAAGAGGGCAGCGAGAGCAGAAACAGCAAGAAGCCAATCGAACACAAGACCACCAGATGAGGCGAGGACAACGTAGGCGAGGGCACCCCAGATGAGGTTGAAGCCTACAGAGACAAGAGGTCGTCCGGAACGGTCGATGTACGTGAAGATCTTGGGCGCGTAATCTTGCTCAGCGAGGGCAGTTAGAGTGCGGGAGCCACCATAAACGGCAGAGACACCGATGGAGACGACTGAAATGCAGATGACCAAGTTCATGAAATCATCGTAGCCCTTGAGACCAGCATCCTTGGCTGCAAGCACAAAAGGAGAGGTACCGTCCTTGTAAGGGTTGGCGCTGTTGAGGAGACGCTCATCTGTGGAGCTGACGAGCATACCGACGAGGGTGAGACCGATGATGTAGAAGCTATCACATGTCAGTAAGTTGCAAGAGGGTTGGGAGGTTGGTGATTCTCACAGAGTGATACGCCAGAAGACCTGCTTGATAGCACCGGGAAGGGCCTTGGCGGGGTTGCGAGACTCAGCAGCAGCGAGACCGACCAGCTCAGTACCGGCAAAAGAGAAAGCGGCTGTGACGAAGACACCACAGAAGCCTCGGGAGCCGTTCTGGAAGGCGCCGGGGTCATACCAGAGCTTGGCACCCTGGTACGTATCGAACTCACCGGAGGAGGGGCCACCACCGCAGATGAGGATGACAGCAACAATCATGAATATGACAATGGCAGCAAGCTTGAAGACGGAACTCCAGAACTCTTCTTCGGCATAGCCGAGGGTACCAAAGATGTTGATGACGATGATGAATATCCAGAAGACGGTAATCCAGACAGCTTCGTTTATGTCTTTATTCCAGTATTGCACCGTGAAAGATACGACTGTCAATTCGAGCGGCAAGACGATGACCCATTGAAAGACCTGGGGTAATGTCAGTTTCTCAATCGCGCGACACGGGATCTGCGACACTCACGTAGTTCCAGCCCATGGCGAAACCCCAGGACGGATCGATGAAGCGAGTAGAGTAGGTGTAGAAACCACCAGAGACGGGATACATGACAGCGAGCTCACCGAGAGCGTGGACGACGTTGAAGATCATGACACCAGCGATAGAGAAGCAGAGGAAGACGGCGCCGGGGCCGCCCTTGGTGAAGGCACCACCGGAGCCGACGAAGAAACCAGCACCGATTGAACCTCCAATGGCGATCATGTGGAGATGGCGCTTCTTCATGGAGCGATCGAGTTCGACGACGCCAGTGCCGTAGTCGCCTGTAAAAAGAAAGGTTAGGGGAATCAATCGGCAGTGGCGGGCAGTGCATGCGACTCACGGCGCTGGAAAGACTTGAGGTTCAGACCGTTGCGGGTCATGAAATCGTCCTCGCGGAAATCATCGCGAACGCCCTCAACATCACCAGTGAAGGTATCCTTTGTGTGCACCTGCCCATGGCCATGAACAGGCGACGGCGGGGTCGCGCTGCCGGCGTCGATCTTTTCCTCCTTAGAGGTCATTGTCACAGGGGAAAAAAAAAGAAGAAAGCTGTTGTTGTTTGAAGGAGTTTTGGGAGAGAGGAGAATGAGACCTGCTCGGGGAGGGGGGAGACGGGATGGGCAGTGGTTTTTATCTCCGAGGAGCGGAGACGTCTGTGTTGTGTTACAGGGAAAGAGCTACACAAGCACAAGCGATGGCGAAAAGGGCAGGAGATGAAGGGATTGGAATTTAGAAGGTGAAGGTGGTGGGTTTGGGTTGGGTTACAGCTGGTGTAGCGTGCCAAGACATGATAAGCATCCCATCAAGAGAGACGAGGACGAAGAGAGAGAAGCTGCCAAGTAGTTCTAGACGAGGCAAATGGAGGGAGAGTGCAACATCCCCTTGAGCAAGGGTCGGACGCTGTTGGTGCAGGTCTGCAATATAATTGAAGCTGTTTGGGTTGTATCTGCATATTCCCATGCAATGTCGTGTCGTGTAAATGAACCATGGCTCTTCGTCTGCTTCTTTACCAAGGCCATCGTCAACTCCATTTCTTTCCCCAGGAAGCTTTGACGATTATTAGCGAGTGAGTAGCCCACTAACCGGGCTGATTTACAGTGATGACCGCGCCCCGCACGCAGGCTCAGTGCATTACCCGACATCCGCTCCGTTCATCAATCAGCAATTTGAGTTCCAATTGACACAAAGTGACAACGCGTGATCCCAATCTTGTATGCAACGGACATGATACTGAGAACGGAAGGTGCAACGATCGATCTTCTCACTGGAGGATTCGACGGGTTGGGGTCCGGCTTGGCGCATGTCTAGGTCTGATTTGGGGTTTTCTCACTCTCACTCTCTCACTCACTCTCAGGTGGACCGTGGCGCTGGGTGGGAGGGCGAGCTAAACAACAAGCTTAAAATGTTTATCACGAGGTAGGGGGGGAGGGGGGCGGGGGTATGACGCGCTGGCTTCACTTTCGCCTTCAATTTGTGGCGAGCAATCATTTTCACAAACGTTACACACAATCTCTTGAACCGTTTGAGCGTTACAGCTACTAACTGAATGTTACCCCAACCCAAACCTCGTCTCCAAAGATCAAATTTCTACTGCGCCCAGCTTTCGCCGAGAAATCTGTCAGAGATCCCGAGCGCTTGGGGCCTCCGACGCCAAGAGATTCTGTATCATCTTGAAAGGGAAGGAGATAAAAAAACTAGGTACACTCGACGAGGTTATTCCCAATCATCAGCTAACGTTTTAGGGTTGGTTGGTGGCTGGGTCAGCCAATTGTGCAGAGATGCATTATCTCCATCCCCATTGAGATTGGCCGTGCAAATCCGGGGGATGCGATCGGGCAAAGGAGAATTTGTTACGTTAAATATTGTTAGCGATTGATGCAGCAACTGGAGCCGTTGAATGTTTAAATTAGAGCGTGTGTCATTGGTTGGTATTTGAATCAGGGCAAACACTCCTCAAGACAGTCTCATCTTCATCACCACGTCTGCACGCATTCTCTAATTTGAATCAGTATATCAGACACAAGAGATCATTTCATTCTCCAATCGCCCCCAAAAACTCTCCCTTATCTCTTGGCCAACTCCAACCCGGTAAGATTACAACCGCAATCTCTCTCTCACCACCCAACGACAACTTTCTCCTCAGCGCCAAGACAGCCGAGCAGTCTTGGCAGTGATAAAAAACCAAGAATCGAACAAAAGCCCAAATTGAGTCCCCAAATGGGGAATGTCCCGTGATTATCCCCAACACCGCAAACCAATAGCATCATCTCTCAGCGATGCTCCTTTTCTTGGCGAACAGCTGGTCGGCCGCACGAAGACAAGCCACTCGCTGCGACACTAGCAAAAGGGCCCCAAGGAATTATTTGCTATGACAAATGAAAATCCCAAACTTGGGAATAATCTACGTCAGAGTCTGGGGAAGCTTTGCGGGGTAGGAAAAGCACAGCGAGAATGGTATTTGCGTGTGTGAGCGACACGGTAATGATATGGGCCGAGGGAAAAGAAGAGTCGCGGTTGAAATAAGAAAGCGCCGTAGCGGATTAGAGGCATGGAAGGGCCCTGCTGTCATCACTTAAAAAAAGGCACGACTTTTTTACCTTTTACCTTTCGGAGAGAACGTCCCCTTCTGGAACGGCAGTCAGAATCACACCACCCATTCACGGCGTAGCAGTTTCACAGGGGGGGACACAAGGGGGTTGCAGCCGATAAGCCCTCTCATTTGTTTATCTGACGCTGCAAAAAAAAAAAAAGAAAAACCCCGGCGCAGCGAGGAAGCTAAGGTATTCTTAGCTCGTGCGCCTTCTCGTCGTCTTCGAACGGAGACTCGGGGCGCTGTTCTTCCAGCACCGGTTTACCACGCATCTGCGCCCAGACCGTTTTGTACACTGGCTTGGCGAATAGCGCGTCCATGTCTTCGAGGGTGATGCCTGTGAGATTATGCATGTCAGCCACACTGTTGGAATAAGTCTAGAAGGATGGGTTCGATGCAACGCACCTTTTGTTTCGGGGACGAAGAACGTAGCCCAGATTCCCATGCACACGAGGATCGAGCTGAAGAAGAAGTAGGCGCCGTAGCCGAGGTCTGAGATCATGTAGGGCGTTGAGCGCGCGATGATGAAGGATCCGAGCCAAGTGTCGGCGGTCGTGATGGCGACGCAGAGCATGCGGATGTCGAGGGGGAAGATCTCGGATGCGTAGGTCCACGTGATACCCTGCCATGTCGCACAGATGATGATGGCGTTGATGTAGACGCACACGATGGCCAGGTATCCCCAGCCGTCGCGGTTCACAACACCAGCTGCAGCTGCTGCGGCGGGGTCGGCCTCCATCACGTACCCGCCGATATACCACATAGGAATACAGCCGAGTGCAGCACCCCAGATGAGACCCTTGCGACGACCGACCTTCTCAACGACCCAGAAGGTGAAGAGGACCATGCCGAGGGTTTTGGAGATGCCGTAGAAGCCGGTGGAGAAGAGCTTCAGTGAAGTACCGGGAATTCCAAGACTCTCAAAGATACGGGGCGCATAGTAGGTGATGATGTTGACACCAGTGAAACTCTGCAGAAACATGAGAGCCATACCGATACCCATGCGGTTACGCACGCCCTTTTGGAAAAGCTTCTTGAACTGCTGCTTCTTACTCATCTTATTCGTACTGCGCTCTTCAACCTGCGCACGAATATCGCCCATCTCTCTGCGAACATACTCATGATCCGCAGGAAGACCTCTAATCTGCGCGAGGATCTTCTCCGCCGCTTCAAAGTGATCACCACGCGCCAGCCAGCGCGGCGACTCCGGACACCAAAGCATGCCGAGCGCAAGACCCAAACCAGGAAGAAGCTGCACAGCCAGCGGGACGATCCACTGTGTCTTTGTGTTAACGTCGATGGTGCGGTCAGTAGCGTAGTTGATCCAGAAGCCAAGCATACCGCCGCCCTGCGATGCGATCTCGAAGATACCCACGAGACGACCTCTGATGGACGGCGGGGCAGTTTCGCTGATGTACACGGGGACGGTGAGGGAGGAAGCTCCGAGGCCGAGGCCGGCGACGGCTCTGCCGCCGTAGATCATGTTGAGGTTGCCGTTTGCGGCGGTCATGAGGGCGCCGCCGAGGAGGAAGACTAGGGCTGCGCCCATGATGGTCTTTCTACGACCCCATTTCTCGGCGATGGGGAAGGTGAACAGCGCACCGAAGAAACAGCCAGCCTGGATGCGTTAGAGAGAGGTGAGGTGAGAGATAGGGAAGAGGGAGATGTACCTGAAAGGTGGAGACGATGTTTCCCTGGATGGTGTCGCGTTGGGTCTTTTCGACGAGGTCAAGGCCAAAGTCCCTCATGAAAGAGGTAAGTGCCATGGTACCTATCTGGTCAACGCGGGTCAATAGTGTAGAATGGGTGAGTGGTACAAACCTCCAATAACAGAAGTGTCATATCCGACTGCGCAAATCAGTACATCACCTTACAGCACGACTTCACAACTCACTGGCGAGGGCGGACATGCTAGCCACCGTAGCAATCAGGTGGATTCGCCAGTTCCGCACCTCAGGCGGATCATTGGTGCCCGACGCATGAGTATTCCAGCCCATAGATTATCGAAATGAAAATAGGTTGTTGAAGTAAAGATATCAAGATTTCTCTCAAGAGTCAAGACGCGAGTTAAGATGGACTGCAAAAGTGTCTGTACCTCTCTATTTTGAACACGGGGGAACTGTGGCCTTTTTATCCTCATATGACGATATCCATCTTCGCATGGCTGGCTGTTTGGAAAAGGTTCGGGGTCTATTTTGCTCCACGTTTTCCCCGTGGGGTAGGTATCCCTGGGATCATGAGTGTGAGTGTGGAGTTGCCAAGATTGGATGAGGGGACGATTGAGGGTGCGCTTTTCCGTGGTGAGGAGGGATGATATTGCATTTCCGTGTGTGTTTTGTTCATATGGGTTGCGGGCGTTGATATCATCTCACGATTTTCAATGACGAACTTGGAAAACTCAGATGAAAACAGGCCTTTCACAACGGTCGAACATCAACCCTTTTACTTCCATGGACTCACAGTATCTCACAGTATAATCTCCTTTCTCAAAGCCCTCTCCCCGCCAAGTTTCTCAAACATAAGGATCTCATTGCCGACTCTTGGAGATCTACCAACCGGCCCGCCATTCAGAGTTTAGCTCCCGACACAAGCTTCAAGCATAAATTTAAGCGTCGTCGTCTCCGCTCCAACGCCATTGGTCCTCGGCGAACAGAACTATGCTCCGAGACGCCCTCTTCCCCGCTTGAATCAGTCGATTGCTTATGGCGAATACTACCCTGTGCTTTATTTTCTCACAAGGACTTTTACAAGCGTTTACTTGGCGCCACTGAAGGCCTTGGTAGATGAGTCGTTATTGCCTCGGCGTTGCAACGACTGCCGATCTTGGCTGTTGCTTATCACGAAGGGTCTCGTCATCCCCAAACCGCAGCCTGACCTTCGTGTTGTACGAATGGCTAGTTTTACGCACAGAGATCTTTCATTCACGGCACTGCCACCATCTGTCTGCTCGCGTGAGAAATCATTGCTCGGGACAAGTCGGATGCTGTCGTCTGAACCTAGCATGACTGCAACTTAGATCTGTAACCGAACCCAGGATCATCACGTTGTTGTTACATCCCCCGCACTCATGGCTCGTATCCAGAATAAGCTTAAATCACTTGGCGCCAGTAAACAACCTGAAGGTCAACAACCTGGTTGAGCCTGTGGAGATAACTTCGGAGGATCGGCGTTTAAAGGGATTACCCCACGGGGATATCGTCGAACCGACGTTGTTAGTGTCGGATAGTTTCGTGTTATGGGCGTAAAGATGTCTTCGCTGCGGAAATCAGTATCCGTCGTGAGTCATTCGTAGTCAATCGGGTTGGGTGTGCTGCATGGTTGCATTAGTTGTAGGATGCAGGCAAACGCACTGATATGGAGCGCTGTTGACTTTTGACTTGTGATAGAAACATCGTCTGTCTTGTATTCTTGGCAATCTCTTGCTCAGGTCTATTTATATTTCTTGCTCTGTGGATAAGCAATTCTTCACGATGTCAGATAGGGCTGGTTCCGGTTGAGGGATCTGCCATTGATGAGAAGAGCTTTCGTACCGAAACCTTGACAACGAGTTTCTTCTTTTGGATTCTTTACCAAATCGACTTTACTTGGCTTATGACCCCGTAGAAAATAATCCTCGTCGGGAGCTTGTTCTTTGATGCTTCTATGGCTCAAAGCCTAGAAGGCCATAAGCCAAGATGGCTTGGAATCGCAGGCTTGGTGTGAGGACTGACACCTTAAGTGATCACTTTATTGTCTTCTCTTGACTAGAGAGAGTAGCTGGATATAAAAGTGCAATCTGTGGCTACCAGACTCTTGTTGGCTAAACCCAAACAAAGGATCGAACCCTTGGCAGTCACCAGCAATAAGGCGGAGTGCCACCTACTGGATTCTTTGTTATCCTAGCGCAATACATCTAGGCCACCAGCTCAACAATATAAACTGCTTCAGTTTCAGCATGTGTGATCAGCTCCAACCCTAGTAAATCTCTTTCATTTTGGTCATGTTACACCTGATGATGAAATAAGACCTTACAACAGACGTACCAGCTAAAGCCCCAGCACCTTTGCCTGTTTACATAGTCTTGTCCAAGTGTCAAAGTGCAGAACCCTTTTTTATTTATTTACTTATTTAATTGCAGCTAGGTAAAAAATGCTTAAAATGACTGTAGCTAGTTCATAGAAACGGAGTAAGCATGAAATGGCGTGCGAAGATGGGGAAGTGTAGGCTGAGATCTGTGGCTTGGGAGAAGCATAAATGATGTCTATTCTTTTTGTAGTTTTTCGATCTTTTCTTATAACAAGTAACATATCAAAACAAACTCAATCAATCTATATATAATCCAAAGACAGCTACCCCTGATTGGCTTCAAGCAGTTTGGCGATCTCAGCGTCCCCTTGCTTAACAGCACGATCCCGCCATTGTGTTAAACCTGAAGTGTATTTTCTAACCTTGTGACTGACTTATAAACTCAATACTGCCATAACCTTCCGATTTTCCTAAACCTTTACCCTAATAGCACTAATATATATATTATATAAAACCTTTTTCTAATTAAGCTTTTTTTATATATTAGTATTTTTTAATAAATCTAATAGCTATATATTATACTTATAAGAAGTTCTTTTTAGTAAATTATTATTTATATATTAAATATAAATATAATTTAATTTTAATTTTATTAAATTAATTATATAATTATTACCTTTTTTAATTTTAATAACTTATATAATATCTTTTTCTCTTATTAAATAATTATAATAACCTTTATAAAAAATCTAGCTATTATATAAGTAATAACCTTATAATTAAAAAAAGTAAGTTAAAATAGAAATTTATTATTAAATTAATTAAAGTTTTTTATAAAAATTAATTTTATAGTAATTATATAATATTTATTAAGGTATTTATAGCTATAATCTTTTTATAAGGTCTTTTTATATATTAATATAACTTATAATATAATTATAATTTTATTTTTATAGTTATTAATATTTACTAATTAATAAGATTAATATTAATAAAAAACTAGTTTTATTAATATAAAAGATAATATCTTAAAAATTAAAAATATTTATAGTATTAAATTAACCTTTTTTAGCTAATAAATTAAAGGTTTTTATATATTTTTAAGGCTAGCTAAAGAATTATTATTTAGGTTTTTCTCTTTTTAGCCTTATATTATAGTAATTAGTTAAATATCTTAGTATAAATATCTAAGTTATAAGCTAGAAGTGTTATTTATCGCTGAGACCTGTGGCTAAGAGCTTAATCTGGCCGAGACATGATAGCACGATCCCGCGCTGTAAGGCCTCTGTGGTCCTTCGCCTCAACCTTGACCCCGTGCTCTAACAGCAACCGTACCACCTCTTCATGTCCACTTGCAGCTGCCACCAACAAAGGAGGTTGATCCAATGCAGGATGAGAGGCTTCCGTATCTGCCCCCTTCTCGAGAAGTAGCCGAACGATATCAGGGTAACCCTCTGCCGAAGCCACGAGCAGAGGCGTTTTGAATGACATTTCGGTAGATTCAATGTCAGCGCCATACTGTAGAAGTAGCTCTACATTACCTAGCCTGTTCATGGAAGTTGCCCAGCCGAGTGGGGTTCTCAAAGTCTCATGGTCGCTAGACTCGAGATTTGGACTGGCATCAAGGAGAAGCCGCAAGAGATCTTCGTTTGTTGTCGCAGCTACAAAAGATAATGGGGTGCGGTTCATATCATCGGCTGCATTAACATTGGCACCTTTCATGAGTAGTACCCGTGCAACGCCAGTGTGTCCATTAGCAGCAGCCCAAGACAACGCAGTGCGTCCATATGGCTCATCTTTAGCTTCCGTCCGAGCACCATGATCCAATAGGAACTTTACAGCTCCTTCGTGACCTTCACGTGCTGCCCAGAGCAACGGAGTCTGCCCATCCATATCGACCAGTTCAACATCTGCCTGCCGATCGAGCAACTTGTCAAGAGCGTTGACGTCGCCAGCCTGTGCAGCAAATGATAAGGCAGTTCGACCCGTATCGTCCTGAAAGTCCACGTGAGTCGGGCTTTTAGGAACCACTGGGTTTGGATCATAGTCGACCGTTTTGTAAGGGACTTCATCGAAAGAAGGAACAGCCATCATAGACAGAGACTTTAATTCAGTGGCAAAATGATCCAAGACCAATTTCCGCACTTGACCTGACTCATTTTGACCATTTTCCAGCATCTTTTGTGCCTCTTCGGGGACTTTCTCGCAAAGTGGACAGACGAATTCATCCCTGGGGAAATACTTCTGTTTCCTGGCAGAATAAGCACGAAGGCTGGAGGGATTAGGAGCCTGTCGATATTCTGGGTGAGGCTGCAGCATATGCGTGTTCCATTGATGCTCAAACTCAAAGACCATCGGGCTTTTATGGCCGATATCGCAGTACCATGAGCGGGTGTGGACTCTTTGCATCCAGTCTTTTGAATGCATGAATTCCATATGGCCTACCCAATCTTCGCGATGCACAAATGACTTGAGAGCCTCTGCGCACTCAGGGTAGAGGCAAGGATAGGGTTCGACGTGCGTGTTGATATGATGTGTCCAGAATTCCAGTATGTCATCATCGGATCGCCTCAGCACCATTTCCTCGGTGCAGAACGGGCACCGAATTCCATTTAGCCTTCGAAGGGTTTCGGGCCAGTTGGGCTTCAGTCGTGCTTTGATCTTAACAACTTCGGGCAACGGGGGATACTCGGACAAATTGTCTGGTCCGGCAGTCGAGATTTCCCCATCGAACGTCCATGACCACCTTGCTGTGGTTGGATATTTGCCTTGTAAGATAATGAGACGCTTTTTGGCAACTGATTCTACCAACTGGTCACACAAGGCTTGGCGTGCAACTGGAAACCGATGGCGAATCAAGTTTGCAATTTCTCTGCGAAAAGTGATATCCTCCTCGGTTAATATAGTCGTTAGGGATAACTCGGTTTGTCGGGCTGAGTAGGTTTTGATCTCAGCAGCTATACGGTTTAGCTGAGTCATAGCAGATTCTGCGGCGCATGCAGCATCTTGCCACGTCAACCAGTAGGCATCCTTTTTCTCCGAAGAAGAGGAATTATCAAGGTAAGGTTTATCTGTGACTGTTTTGTAATGATGACGTTATCTACATATTCCAAACTAGGTAGTGTCAGGCGAGGGAAGAACGGAACTTACGGCGATTCATGTTTGCCAAAACCACTTTCAACAACTCGACTACCGTGTCAGAGACATGGCTCATCTCTGCAAGCTTCTCATCCAGTGAGTCCATCAGGGTCAGGGCTCCTGTCTCTTCGAACCAATATGTGAAGTTATTGCGAAGACCTAGAAGGTTAAACGGCGAACGCATTCTGCCGTGCATCGGTACTATCTCCTCTGCCGGGTGGATCACGCGTACGAGGAGTTCTTTGTCATGAATCTCCTCGATGCGAGTAAAGCAGGTGAGACATTGGTAAGTGGTGGAGTAAATGGGCGTAGCCGGGTCGGTATAGTCGATTTTCTTGTCCATGGTGTTGTATCGAACTTGAATGAACAGCAAGGCAGAGAGGTATATGATGGGCACCAATACAGGTTTATATCATTGATGGGTGATAGAGGAAGTTGAAGAGGGACACAGCTGATTGAAAGGACGGAAGCTTTTCTTTGTGCAGCACGAGGGTGTGCATTACAAAGCTGTGTAACAAGAGTGTTTGAATCTGGGTGGCCCCGAGTCGAGGCATGACGTTATGGCCAGGCCGGCGAGGGCAACAAAGCCCTAGCTGAACAGATTACCAAGAATAAAGAAGTCTTCCCCCAGAAGCTCTGGTTTCCTTGCTGCCGCGCTTTGTTCTTTGTCCCTCGTCTTTCGAGTCTTTTGCAATCGGATTTGTGGTGCGCCGGACAACATCCGAGATGTCCCACTACAGGAGCATTCATGAGCAGTGGCGAATGGTTCAGAAAGTCGCCCCAGTATTCTATTCAGCTTCATTGCGACCCATCAGCGACGATGAAGATGGCGATGATTCAGGCGCCTCGGACGACGTTGACAGGATCCACCTGCAGTATGCAATCACGGCCCTTAGGACTGATCTCAAACTCAGCATGTTGAGGCAAAGCTACATCGACATCGACGATGATGATTTGGAAGTCCACCGAGATTTGTGGTACTTTGAGCGTTCTCTTTGGCAGGCTTTTGAAGCGTTGGAGATTTTGATCGATGAGGAGTTCCCCCTCATGCCACACGGCTGGGTAAGGAAGCCCGCTCACGAACTCGTAGTCATTAATTCCTTTTATCAACGTAATGCTGATTCTTTCTTGCCTCAGTTTCGCACGATGGGAGCAGTATCGTTGCAATGTCCACGACTCATCTCATTGCGGGAAGCCCTTCGGGAACACGAGTTCAAACATAGATTACCTCATGAGAACTCCCACTGGATCAATCAGGTGCTAGGAAACAGTCGACTCAGGATACCCTCGCAATCTATGCGTGCCGGCTCCAGCTGGAGGATGAAATACACTCTTGACTCGGTTCAAGAGCTGTCCCAATATATATCCTTCCCTAGGGATTACAGAAGACTTCGGGGGTTGCGCGAAATCCTCAGCCACTGTCAGTTCGAGATGGAGGATATGATGGGTCGCTCTGTCACAAGATACCCATCAGAGGTCAAGATGAACTCATTCACAACTCTTGAAGCGCAAATCATCGCACATGTTGACAGATTTGCATCAGCGTGCACGTCACTCTTCACACAGATAGCGGACAATACCACATGCGGGGAACGCCATGTGGCGAGAGTCTATCTGTCTGGCTTCAAGAAGGACCAGCTCAAGATGGACATCCAAACAACTCATTATCCTGGCACAGTCTCTGCCGTTTTCCCAAGGTCAGTCGCTTCCGCACACGGCAACACTTCAGCAAGCTCTGACTATGGGAAAGATCCTTCGACCGCCCTCCAGACGAAACATTTGATCCCAGAAATATATGCTCCCTTAGCTCGTCGGTTCAGGGGAAGCCTGTTGCATTGCATGTTTCATTCGATCAAAATGCCATGTGGATTCAGAATACTGGAGGGAGCATTGAAACACCAAGCAGCTCTGGAGGTGTAGAACGTCTTGTTCGCCATCTCAGCGATTTGGACAGTTTTCCATTCATGCACCGCAAGCTGGTTTCCCTTCTCCTCGCGGGTTCAATGTTACAGTTGTGTGAAACGCCCTGGATTGAGCTGCATCTTGACCCAGAATGTATTTTTCTGCCGATGCCCATCGACGGGGACCTCCAGCAGTGGTGCCCCAGGATTCGTTGCAATTTGGAACTCAGACAAGCCACGCCGTCACAGAGCGACAATATCGCTGCCCTTGGCGTTATTCTCATGGAGTTAGAGGGACTTCAGGAGTCCGAATGGCGCGACCGCGACCAAGACTGGATATCCGGACAAAGATCAAACCATTTCCGTCTGTTTCGAATGCTAGAGGAGAAGCAATGGAAACACCGTGTGACCGATCGCTGCCGTCAAATTGCAAGAGCTTGCCTCGAATTTGACGGCTTGGTTGATGACCTCGAGCATCCAAAGATCATTGGACAGAGAAAATCACTGGCTGCCTTCTACAAATACATCCTTACACCTTTGTATGTGCATGCCACCAGCGGGTTTGGGGACTTGAAGCCTCTTGTCAAAGGCATGTTTGGAAGTGAACGGCTTTCTGTCCCGCCAACAAGTACTCACTTGCAAACGACGAAAAGCCTCATCTTATTCGACGATGACAATTCAGTAGCAAATGAGAAGGACAAGTAAGTCGTTTCACCCCAAGAAAGGCACAGTGGTTTTTACTAAACGAACCGATGCAATAGAGATGTGTCTGATGAATTTCGCAAAAACCTCAAGTCTTTCTTTAAGTACATTGGAGAGATTGGCAAGCTAGAACCTACTTGGGAAGAAAAACTGCCCCGGATACGAATCGCAGTTCTGGACTCGGGTGTTGATGACGGCGAAACCGAGATTCACCAGGCCATTAAATTTGGTCAAATCAATGAGAAAAAAAAGCAAGACTTTCATTCAAAAGCCAGGCGACACGGAAGAAAGTTGGCAAACGGACACTTACGGTCATGGGACAAAGGTTACGCAACTCCTTCTTGAAACAGCGCCGGCGGCTGAGATCTTTGTTTGCAAGATCAGCACGGGTAAGGTGATTGACCAAGAATACATGCCAGGAATTGCAGAGGTGAGTTGGTTGCTCAGTTTGGAACAGTCGACTGCGTCTGGTGAAACCCCAATGCTGACATGTCTGCCCAGGCAATCAACTGGGCTACCAATGAATGCGACGCTGACATCATTTCATTATCCTTCGGATATGAGGATTACGATGATTTGATTGAAAAGGCGCTAGAAAATGCCGTCTCCAGAGGCAAACTCATCATTGCCGCAGCGTCAAACAACGGAGGCTTGAAAGGGCGCTCCAGGCCTGCGAGTAGAGAGGGTGTGCTGTGCATTCACGCCACAGACGGCTTAGGAAACAAAGGTCGCATGAACCCTTCACCCCTGGAGAGGAGCGATAACTTTGCCACCCTCGGCGTCGCCGTTTTATTCCATACTAAAAAGGGGGATGTGCGGAAATCAGGCACCTCCTTCGCAACGCCTATTGCAGTTGGCTTCGCAGCTGCAGTCCTCGAGTTTGCCAGGTGGAGAAAGGCCAATGGCTCACCCATCAGCCGAAGCGATCTTTTGGGTAAGAAAAGAGGCATGGAGGCTATTTTTAGAGCGATGGCCAAGGAACGGGATAGGTATGACTTCCTCCATCCCCACCGCATCTGGAGAGATAAAGGCTGTAAGGACGAGAAAGCTTGCACATGTTGGCGTGAGGAGGGCGACGGGGACGAGATCGCCAAGGTCATTGAAGACGCACTGAAACCCCTGTAAAAGTCGACATGACCAAAAAGGCGGTCAAGGTACAGTCGGGAATCGTGTAACACGCGGGAAACACTTTGCAGCCAAATGAGCCATATGTTACCTGCTGGTGACAGCAGCACAGCCGTGGCTTTCTCAACAACCATCCGTGCAGGGGTTATGCCCAACACACTTACGAAAGATGTACTGTCCTGGTCAAAAGAAGCAATTTTAGGTAGTGAGGTCGGTGGCCTTCTCAAATGCAGTGACTGGTTTACTTCTTGTCACTCGCTCTAAAATATCACACAAGACTCCGTTTCAGAGCCAACCTTCTCGTTTCTCGCACAACCAGACTTTTCTCTCTTCATTCGCAATCATGAACTTTGGAAAAAACAAAACGCCCAACTTGAGAACTCAAACCCCTTCCTATCATCTAGCGCCGGTGTTCACCCACCGCCCCTATCCCCATGGCCCTCTCCGACTTGTGTGGAATACTTTCCAATGAACCAAGCGCCCAATGACGTGGTTCCTATTCCTGATCTGCGGCGCTATCACGGAGTGAGTACTGCTGCCTTGGCGGATGTTCAGAAGTCTCTTGATGCTCATGGAGGCATAAATGCCGGGGCACTCGAGAGCAGCATTGGCGGCAATGCCAGCCTCCTCGGGGGAAGACACGACGGCGATACCTACAGAATCGACAACGTGGAAACTACCTGCTTCTACCCAGAGGACGACTACTACGAGAAGTGCCTTGACCTTTACAACGTGAAGAAATTCCTCGAAAGGTACAAGTACAAGAAGCCCATCTATCTTATCACGGGGCTGAAGATTGCCCACCGTGCATCCATCACGATGGAGAGCGGCCGCCAGATCGGAGTCAATACAGAGGCAAGCGTTCTAGTTCCCACATCACCCGTCGACGTGCAAGTTGGAGCTGAGGCTGGAGTATCCTCTCGCTCCGAGGTTGTGTCTTCCTTCACTCAACCCGACGCCTTTGTTCTTGGCATTCAGGTCCGAAAGATCTACCACAAACACGCGTTCTTTTCCGGCGAAACCAAGCTTGCGACGAAGAGAGTGGACAAAGGTGCGGTATTCGTCGACGACGACGAGATCAACGACGAGCACAAGGAAGCTGGGGAGGTCAACTATGAGCTTCACGATCTGGATGAGGAAGATATGAAAAGCCTCGCTGTTTTTAAGGACGAGGATGTTGATGAGGCTTGAGTGCTTCTATCTCAGCGAGCTTAATGCTTTGCCTTGAGACACCACAAAATACTACTTGATAGCAGATAGCATTAGATTGAATATACGAGGATACGGGCCATTCGGTTATCTTCCACTCGCTTTGAGGTGACGCCATGGAAGGAGGATTTCTTGAACGCCGCCCCCATCGGTCTTGATCGAGAGGGCCTGACTTCATTGCAGGTCAGCGATGCCCCGCAACTTCACGACGAGAGCTTGAGTCCACTACAGAGTGCTTCCCCAATGAAGGGGGTCACGCCAGTACCAGATAACAATCCGCTGTGATCGTTCGCAAGGGTCTACGTTGACGCATCGGTTGCCAAGCATCCCCCCCTGCAAAGGGACCATGCACGGAACATCAGCCTTTGGGCTGGCGTATGGAATGGCTGGACACTATCGGCAGAGTATTGGATCGATCGGCAGGTCAAAGCGGTGAAGGGACACGCATATCCCATGGGTATACTATGGACGACATTTCGGTTCGGTGTTGGGATGCGACACGTTGGAAGCAAGCCCCAGGATTTCAGAGCATCGTGGTGCGGTGATTCGCCACCTGTATGGGAGAGAGAGTCTGAAGAGTTTTCAGCTGACGACGGGACGAGAGCCTGCGGCAGGGATTACTCGCCAACAATGATTCCGATGTATCTCTCTGTCCTGAGATGCGCGCGCTATTGCCTAACGACGCTCCGCGGCTGGTGAGAAGACGCACGTGTGTAAGGCGCGTGATATAAGCTATCAGCTATATAGTCTATTAACTTAAAATAATACTCTAATAAAAGTCAGTCTAGGCAATATACTAGCTACCTAATATAATTACCTAAAATAAGCTTTTTAAGCCTATCTAATAATAATTATAACTAATATATAAAGAGAACTTTAAATATATTTCTTAAGAGATAAAATAGCTACCTTAGTTTACTATTATAGCTCTCTAACTTAATATTATTAGAAATATTTATTAAAATATAGGCTTCTATTATAAGAATAATTATTAATTAAGGCTATTTAGGTCTAGACTATCTTACTTACTATTATATCTTTCCTATTAATATAGCTATAATAACTATAGCTAAAAAGGCAGCTTATTATAACCTTATTAAAAAGCAATATAAAGGCTTTAATTTCCTTAATAAAGAGCTTATTAAAAATCCCCTAGCTGATTTTAATTATTTTAATAGGCTTATTATTACCTAGCTTACCTTACTTAGCATTAATACCCTTAACTATGCCTCCTATCTTTAAATCCTCCTAAATATATAAAAGGTTATCTATAAAGAGAAGGAAAAGCTTCTAAAGCTTGCTATAGGAAGGCATCCTGAATAGGACCGTTATATAAGGAGGTTAAGGAGAAATCAGGCTTAGTTAATATCACTCTACGCTCTGTAGCTATAGCTTTGAGGCTATAGGCATAAGTTACTTGGTGACTTAAGGAGGAACGGTGGCTACACTGTGGGAAAAAGGTTAAATAGACTGGCAAAGGTTTCAAGGAAAATACGTATATAGTGGCTGTATTATTGTTAGAGGAAAAGTTAAACTAGCTGGTCAAGGTTAGGGAATATTGAGTTATAAGGTGGCGAAAGATCGGTCATAACAAAGTAATTTTAACACAATGGTGAGAAGACGCACGAGAACCCTTGACTCTCTCGCTACGGTCGCAGGCCTGACCTGTCGGAGGCTTGGTACAGCGCCATGTATTGCCAGCGCCAGCATCGGCAAGGGTGATACGAAGAAATGGATGATGAACGGGAGAGTGAACCTGACCGATCGCATGCGTTCGCCAGGCTCTCTCAGCTCCCATTCACCACGCCGATGCGTGACGCGCTGCCGGCTTCAACAGGTTGCCATCGGGTGAGAATAGAGCATGATCTCGGCGCAAGGAGAAAACTGGCCCCGCACTGAGTCCATGACTTAATTGACCAAGAGACGCCAATCATGGTCAATTTTGCGTGGCACAAGTTTATCAGGCTGTCAGTAATCATCTTGGCTTATGCAAATATGAGTGTCTGCTGAGATAGGCTATTGTCACATATCAACATGCAAAGCCCCTGTGACGGGAAACCGCTGTGGGTCGGACGTGTGGCTTTGCTCCAGGCTTTGATATTATCCAATGAATTGGTGTCAATAAGTTCTCGGATCATAAGCAGTGAACAGGGCTGAACATTTCTTTGAGTGGTCCATCCAGCTCGATGCCCGTCCACTCAAAGGTATATACAGTGTTTCTTTACACTGAAGTGACTACTACTGATGGATGGTTTCACAATTCAAACCTGCAGACATATTTGGCGGTTGGTGTGCCTCTTGGCCTCGCGATTATTCTCAAAGCGCGAAAGCCGAATGTTGCGGGACTCTGTTTGCCTTTGTTTCAGCCACCGGATGTCACGATCTCACGGCCACTGGGCTATGCCAGAGCTTTGTACGATGTCATTCTTGTTCTGATATTTTTGGAGGTGGTCCAGTGATCCATTCGGAATTGGTATTGACATCTTTCAGGGAAGCCTTGTTTCATGATTTCCGATGGCAAGGAGATCAACTCCATTCTCACCAATCAGTGTTAGATCTGATTCGCATCCAAATACCATCACGATCAAACTGCAGAGCCGATCATATGCTACCTTGATAACCTTGTCGAAAGGGTTCCGATAGCTGTGCCACGGGAAAGGTGAAAACACACACCCAGTGTTAGCATTATGGGGTGCTAAACATTATCATATTATCATGGACCGAAAGTTGGCGTATCGGATGGGCAAGCTGGTACAACCATACAAGTCCTGAGTCTATCAACCTCCTGAAATCTCAGTTGACTGTTCGCACCTTATATAGGTCGGGCCAATAAAAGCCCGGTAGCCAGAATAGCATCAGCTGGAGCGGCTAAGATTATTTTTTCCTGCCACTATTCTCGTGAGCCCCATTCTCTTCATGGGATTTAGAAGATATTAGGCACTTTATAACGAATAAAGTGGGCAATAGAGGCGACGAGAAGCCAGCAAACAAAAGAAAAAACGACAGTATGATGTATTTACTACACAGTTCAAAATAGAATTTAATGACTACCCTCAGGGGTCCTGGAAGCAACTTCTTCCGGCTGATCTGATTGGCTGCTGCTGACCTTAATCTGTAAATAGCTTCAGGGAAGGACCCCCTATCGGTAGAAAATGTGGGATTTAGCCAATTGTGAAAGAGTATTTGCAATAGCCCAACAGCTTTTTTGCTAGCATTTCTTTAACCCAGCGGACTTTAACGATGCAAATTCAGAAGGTGCCCTTCCCACTAGGTTCCTAAAGTCACTTCCGGATTTGCCTAATAATAGTTTTAGGAAATCCTAAAACTATTATTGGTTTACTCATTTCAAATACTGATCGAGCGACCAACGGGGTACGACAGCAAAAAGTCAAGGCAAAACCCGAGCTGGATAATGAGAAACCTAAATATCTTCTGTCAATTCAATCAAGGCAGCTAATAAGAGCTCCACCAACAATGGGCATGATACCTGTTGTAATATTCCTCCACTATGTTTGTTGATTCTGGCCCAAGCACTACTTACTGATCTACAAACTTAACAAACGGCTTAAGCACAAGATCTCTTCATTTGTCAAGTCACCTCTTCGTCCAAGGTTGTTTCAATTGTACCGTATCTATGATGGAAAACCCTGGCGTTCGTTCCTCTCAGACGAAGAGGCAGAAAAAAAGGTAGCTCAGGATGACGAGCCGATTCTGGTCCTTTTCCAGGCAAAGGACCTTCTCGACAAGACAGGCATCGGAGTGCTCACCTTCATCGGGCATCTCAGGCAGAACCTTTGAGGTCTTCTTCAGCGGCTCCCTAGCCCGGCAATTAAGGACGACAGTGGAATGACGGGGCTCCATGTGCCTGCATCTGGGGTATTTCCAGTATGATCTAGCTACCATTGGGAGTACCTAATAAACAGGGAAAAGGCTCTGGTCTTACGACTTTACTCAAAGACAGGAAGACGAAGGGGCAAGCGTACAAGGAAGTTGTTCATCTCAGAAAACTGTGGTAGTTCCACAGCGTTCCACGTATCTACAAGAATAGAAGATCTTTCATCCACATCTGAGATTGTGGCTGCGCTGATACAAAGCAGTTCGTTGTAGCGTATCGTGAAGCTTGAGGACAAGTCCAGTCTCACTCCTCTGCCATAATCTTCCTAGGGAGGCTTCATAGGGATACGTGGCTGCTGATAACTTGGAAACCACCGAATTGCTTAATATATACAGTGCGGATCTCAACCAACCCAACGCTAATAGATACAACACGGCGGCGATGCAGCAAAGAGTACAGAAGATGAGCCCATTGGCTTTGTACTCGCAATACAAAGTTCCGAATAAGAAAGGAAAGGAGAGGAGCTTGCTCATCGCCTCCTTGACCTTTTCAAGGAGTTCAATATGGAGGACAGTCTCAACCCTTTGCTACACTGCACCGCTGATAACAACTCACCTCTAGAGAGTCGCATAATCTCTAAAAGATACATAAAGAAGCTCTCGTCAACGTCTGTGCCACATTTACTCCATCCGACATTGAAGGCCTAAGATCCCTAGGGCTTGTACTGGTATCTGGCAGAAGCACGAGCTGTCGCGATATAGGTGTCGTCGATGAGGATGGCTGGAATATTGACCATTTTGTTCATCAGGCAAGAACAAGAACTTCATTTCCAAATGCGGTATTGTCTTCGACAGTTTACGAGCCCATACAGGGAGTCATGTTTCCTCAGGAATGGGCGGTAGGCGGTGCAGAGTGGGGAGAGCCATTTAATAATGAAAATAAGGGTCTGAGCGTTCATTTCTGTTAGTATCAGCTACGAGGAAGTTGCAATTGACCTGCTTACGAAGATACCGTCAGTCATGCAATCCCATAACTCTACGGTCCGACCTCCCATTTCCCCCACGTCCTGTCCGCCCTGGCGAAGATTCAATACAGTATTTCTAAGTCAAGATATCGCCGAATTTCAATGCAGAAATTGTTGCCGAAGACTCTCGGGTAGAAGCTCGTACTCTCGGCGTCGATGACGGCAAACGTCCGCTCTCTTGCATTGGCCCGTTTGGAGAGTTCACAGACACGACGAATGCACTCATCGGCTCTAGGACCTGGTCTAGAGCCTATCACGCGGCTGATGAAGCCATGACCTCCGACCTGGACAGTAGTTTCTAAGAGTACAATGCCACCAGCGATAGGGCCATGAATTGTAAATTCGGGCCAGATGATGCAGTTGGCTGTGGTGTAGAGTACAGCAGAGGGTGGGTGGTTCTTCACTCTCAGTGGACAGGTCGTTCGTACGCCAAGAAAAACCCTTTGTAGCCTCCTATGACGAGTTTACATAACAGGATACCCGGATATCGAGATACCTTATCAGACTGTACCGCGTTTCTGCGAAGTCCAGATGATATCCGACAATGCCAAGTGCTTTGGGAAAGACGAAGAGCAAAGCTCGCTCATGCTCTCATGAGACCATCGATACTGATCCATGGGAAACGAAGGAAGCGTTCTCATTCAGGTATAGAACGAGTTCCTTTTGTTAGTGGGTAAAGAAATTGCTACATCAACCCTTCAAGTGAAGGACGGCCCTGTAGAAGCTTTTGGGCAGTCTTTCTTCGAAATAGATTTGCTGTTTTTCCTCAACATCCTAGTTTACTTCCATGGTCGCGTTGACTCAATGACACAAATGCAGCCGGTGTCTTGTTGCTCCACAAGACTTCTGAAAATAAAACCGTCAAGCTTGTGTCACGCAAGAACGTTCACGGCTTCTTCTTCAGTCTTCTAATCACACGTAATACATAACCGTGGGGGTCACGTTTTCGTTACCTCAGATGATTCTATATCGTCTCTCAGTTTATGGAAAATAAAGAAACCCAAACGTGGCAATATTACTGAAGACATTCACAAGGTGGTTTGTAATGCCTAAGGAGACTGCGCTGCAATCGTCACCACAAAATTATTGTTGTCAATCATGACAGGTTGACAGCAAAAAGGCGTAGACTCGCCTACCAAGCTTAGTAGCGTTATTTTTGTACGTCTCACATTAGAATCTAATACACCATTACCCCCTGAATGCAGCCCGACAAATACTGGTATTAATTTCCTCCGGTGGTCGACAAATGCTGTGACAGTAGTGGCTAGAAACACCGTTCACCTGAGCATCCGAAAGCTCCTGCAATTCTCTCACTTTGGACCTGAGTAACGCTTGTTCTCCGTAGGACTCCTCTACCTTGTGCTGCTGGCACATATGGAAAAGCATGACCTGCTCCTTGAGATGATAAATGTTATCAGAAAACACAAACGCGGAGTTCGTGGTTCTGGCCACCTGCACTGCGGCCCCCTCGATTTGAGCTAGTCCGTGCAGTATTTTGTGAAGATGATGATCGATAAAGGACAACCATTTCCTGGTTTCTACTGTGTCGTTGATTTGGTCTGTAGCGTCTAGGATCTCTTGGCTTATGTCCTCTGTATCTGACCAGTCAGACTCTGTCACGGATCGCGTTGATGATTCATGGCGCGATGAGTTGCAGTCCTGAATGCAATGAGCTATATTGAACCTAGACACAGCAAGTAAGAACTTACAGAAGTTAGATCGATATCATGAGTGCTGTCTGTCGTATCTCCACTATCCATAACTGGATCATTCGCAAAAGGAAAGACTGCATTGGTATCCGATGTGTGAAAATGTAGATCAATGGCCTGTTGAATTCTGGATGAAAAAGCGTCGGCGCTGTTCTGGGGCGATGACTGCGAGTGTGATATAGGAGATATTGGGTTTGTTGGAGCGGTAGCGGATGACATGACTGCAGGCTGTGCTAAGGGTTTTTGGCGCGGGTAGGACGGAGACGGAAGAATTTCCTCTGCCTTTCTTTTCCCACTTGCGCTGCTTGACGTCGGAGTGTGAAGATACCCTGTCGGGTTATTGGGCAAAGGCGGTGTTGACATATTTTATGGTAAAAAGGATAATTAGCTGGTGGTTCTGAAACTGGTCATTCGCGAGTTAGTTGAGTGTTATTTATAAGATGTGTCAATGCCTTTTTCTGTCCTGGATTACGCGAACTGCTCCGAAAGGTGATCATCTGCAGACGGGCGCACATTTCACGAGTGGCGAACCAAAACCAATCATACTGGTAAGACTGAGTACAGTGGCAGATCGGCGCTCTGAGACATAGCAGCTAGTACGACCTCGGAGCCGTGTCTTAGCCACCACAACGGAAATATTTCGCTTGGCGACATTTTTCGATCTACATCTGGGCTTGGGCAAAGCAGCTGAGCAGTCCCCTACATACATCTAAAACTTCATGGACCCTGAAGGGTTATGTAATAATTGTAAGCAACGCAGGTAGCCTATATCTACTGAGGCTTTTGTATTTGGAATATACAGTCCTGAACTAGTGGATTATACGATAGCCTACTGGCTAATGTTGTTCTAGGCGATAAAATTGAACCCCAATTGAACATTTATTCTGTTAACCTTCAGCTTCTGCATCCCGTTTCTGTCTGGGTTGCCATAGTCTGGAACGTAAGCAAGAGTATTCTGAGATAGAAACAAGCATGAGTATCGCTGCAACCCTACTATCTGACCTTTATGCAAGGAATTCAATATAAAGCTAGTCGAGCTTAGGGCTGGTCGTGTCTTGATACTGGTGGCGAGAACGTATTCTAAGACACGGCTCGGCCATGCAGCCAAAAAGATGCCCCTAAGCTCACCGGCCCATGTCTCAGCTCGGGGGCTGAACCCTTTCGGGCCCGACCCCAGTCATTATCGCATCTCAATTCTGCGGAGGTTTTTTCCCGGGGAATTTCCTTCGCTTTTACCGGTTCAACGTCTTCTTGCGTTCATGCCGGCAGTAGACCCATGGGAATGAACGTGGCTTCATTCTTGCAGCCCCTAGCGATTTTTAGGTGACATCTCGCTCGTTTTAACCGCTTGCGGAAATGGGATTTGTGATACTGAACCCTGGGTAGCTTGCTAAGAGCTTTCTCAACCCTTAGATATTGGAGTTCACCTGAATTAGATCTTTATCTGGTCAACATGCAATAATACCGAGGATGCCGTCCAGCAATTTGTAGCCAGTGGCCGGCAGAACCAACCTAACCGCGAACCATTACGCAAATGCCAGCGTATTACGTGTAAATCCAAGATGGCAAGACCGTTAAGTAGCGGATCTTAGAAGATTGTGAAACAGAGTAACTGGTTCATAGTGATAAGCGAAGGGCATTTAGTCTACTTCCAGCACGAACCTCGGAGTATTGCCTACCCCGTCGCTAAGGATGGCCAATGACTAGCGGCCTGGCCCGCGAAGATCCTTTTGCTATCATGAGACTCTTTTAATAAGAAATTCAGTTACTAAAAGCATTAATAAACAGTCGCCGAAGCATCGGCCCTGTTAACATTGCCAATAGTAAGTCAATCATCAATTCAGGAAGACCATAGCCTCATTATCTATAAATCAAAGCTATCGCCTTATGCAAATATTTCTATTATATATTATGACATCGATGGGCTTCTAGTCAAGATTGGCCTACTTTAATCATTCTCAACCATCACTCTAGGGTATCGCGTTTAGCTCGGCATCCCCAGACCGTCCAATATTGCCTCTTCGTGGCGTGCTTCCCGTGTCTCGCCCTCTTGGGAGCATTAGTTGGACCTTGGGTTTGTGCTGAAGGACGCCAAGGGACCGGTATAAAGCTGAACCCCAACATAGCCCCACTGGAAACGGTATAAATGCAACTAGGCGATGCTAAATAAGCCCAAGGGAGAAAGGGGACGTCCTACGTGAGACTAAGGTGCCAAAAAATGCCTAGTCTAGAATCCAGTCAATCTTTGTGGACTTACTCCAGCGTTTTTGTCACTGAGAATAGGGGTCTCTCCGTCTTAAGCGTCCTTGCATCTCTATTACCGGGTAATGGTCTATGTGGCTTTCCAAGCCATATTGCCACTTTGTGACACGTCAATGGCCTTGTAAGAGCTAATTGAATGCTATTAATTTTCTGGGCTTGTTACAGATAGGACTTTCTGGCAGCCTAGCCATTTGAAACAGCAACATTATATCTGCCGAGTACGAAGTGCCGAGGTGAATAGATTGTTAGAAACCAGAAAGTTGCAAACCCGGCAGGAGAGATTTGCTCAAAAGATGCTATAGACTAGCGACTCTTTCATGGGCGAATATGCTTCAGATTACATGAGGCAAGACTAATGGGGGGTAGAATATCAGAAGTGCAGGTGTTCATGCAAACAATGCTACTCTCATTAGGGTCCAAAGCTCAGCAGCACAAGAGGCTATTCCTTGACCAGGCTAAATCGATAGTTCTGATTCCCAGGTCAAGAGATTTCATATTTACACAATTCAAGTCGCCTGGCTATCTCAGTAGTGACGCATGAATCATCGACACGCTTACGTCGGTTGAGCGGTTAGTGCGACAGCGGGATGACTTCAGTAGGTCAGAGGGGGGTATGACGTTATTCAGATATAACATAGACTATATTTCAGGATCTTCAACAATATTTCCGTAATACATTCGAACATACTCTTTCTCAAACCAAGTTTCGAAGCCCTCTCTCGAGAACGACTCCAGCGACACCGACACCCAACACGGAGAGCGTCCAGCTGTTTCTCAACTCCTCCAATTTGGGCCAGAAGCTGTTCTTCTGCTGGCGATACTCTTCAAACTCTTGCGCCTTGATAGAATCGTGCTTGGAGTATCGCTCGGCTTGACTCTCCTCATTCTCCCTATCACCACCGATATAACGCAGGAATACGTAGTTGGCGATTGGACCAAGAGCAGTGATAGGATGAAGGATGCCGGCGCCGAGGAGAAGAAGAGGGAACGAGGCGTGGATTAGGGCGTCGCCAAGATAGCTTGATTCATTAGCTTCGGGATGTTTGTGCGGTGAGACAAGGACTTACTTGGGGTGTCGAACAATGCTCCAGACACCTTCACGATTGATGCCTCGAGTATTGTCATCCTTCTTGAACGACTCAAGCTGAGCATCTGCCAAACTCTCAAGAGCAAATCCGGTAGTGAACAAAAAGATGGCTAGCGAATGGAAGGCGAATCCGTTGGAAGTAAAAGGTGAAGCGACGGCGCTCTCGGCCACAGCGCGGAAGGGGATTGTGAATGGAAGCGAAATGATAGTCTGCGCAACAGCCTCGGGCAAGAAGGTCGTGAAGAGCGCCTTGTTCCAGAAGTCAGGATCCTTTCTCTTAACTTCATAGCGAGGATCATCCTTTCCACGCTTCAAGCTTCGCGACACAATGCGAGAAGTAAGTCTCACTCCCCAGGCTGTAACACCAGCAAGAAGAAGTTTCTGCGAATACCCAAGACCATTCCAAGCATCAAGAGGCGCAATATTATCGTAAACATACTTAGAGCCAATCGCGCTCCACCAAGCATTCAGCGTCATTCCAGAAGCCCAAAGAACATCCTTCCCCTCAACCCTATCCGCATACCGCGAAACCCCATACGCGACCGCCGACAACCCAGCATGCAGACTAAAAGACGGCAAGATTGCGGAGTGCAGTAGTCCCAGCGCGCTAGTGCCTAGACCCTGATACGCGGTGCGGTTGAAATACGAGCCGTAGACTTCTTGTTCGGCGCCTGATGCCCCGACACTAGCACGAGGCAGAGAGTGGCCGGCAAACCTGCTGCCGTAGATATCCTGCTCGGCCCCAGATCCAGCGAACGAGGAGGGTCTGGGGAAAGAGTGGTCGGCGAATTTACTGCCGTAGATGTCTTGTTCGGCTCCAGATCCGGTGAATGCCCCGTGGGGAAGAGAGGGCGCGTGACCCGCTAGTTTGTCGGCGTATATGTCTTGCTCGGCGCCGGAGCCGGTGAATGTGCCTTTCGGGAGGGCGGGGGAATGATTGGCGAGTTTACCACCGTAGATATCTTGTTCTGCCATGACGGACGATGTGTGAAGATTAATGAGAATGTGTTATGAGAGCATGGTTGGAGATCATGATATACTCGTCAAGGTGGAGATGAGACTATCGTAAATATTGCGTCATGGGTTATATCATCATTGCATCGTCAACACGTCCTACGAAAGTGATGACTAACATTTTTCCCAAGACCTCAGTTTGTTACAGTAATTAATATGTTTTTTCTCTTTTATTCAATGCTTGGTGTTGCCTGTAAGGACACTAGTCACAGGTAAGCAAATGTCAGGTCGATGGCTTGAGAGGCTGATGTTTGTCGGGGGGGCATATTCCGGCGAGTGAGATTTGGGGTCCATCAACAGATTCGATTTAGTTGCCACTAGTTCAGCGGCCCATCTTATACCGCAATTGCCTCCAGGTTCGGTCAGGAGATGCGACCGCGTCAAGACCAATGTGCAGTGAGACGCGACATCCATGTCACTTGTCATACAGTATGGGTAGTTCAACGTTCACGATACAACAATCACTGAAAGCGTAAACAGAGTATGATAATCATGATTAAATGTTCCTAGGTCTGTAGGCAACCAGACAACTCAAATTGTCTTACTACCGTATGACTACATAGGTCGACGTGTGATTTACAAAACCACGTTAGATAATCCAGCCGCTTAAATAAACAGAGCAACACGAGGTATCCGGCTTGGCCTTCTCCATGAGAAACCATTCTGCGTTCCTCTTGAGAGTAGCGATATCTACTCGTCGTCGTGGACATCGATAACGGTCTTCTTCCACTTGCGGGCCTGAACCTTGCGCTTGAAGAGAATGTCGATCTCTCGGTAAGATCGGTTCTTCATCTCAGGAAGCCAGATATATGCCATGACCAAGCAGACGAAACCGGTACCGGCCCAAACATAACCGCACTTGCCACCGAGGTTGGCACCCTGCACACTGTTGGTAGCTGATTTGAGAATTCTGATGATGGTGAACTTACAGTGGGGTTAAGCATCCATGAGGAGAGGAAGATACAGGGGATGTTGACGAGGTAGTAGCAGCCACGGCCGACACCAGTGGTGAGAGGTCGAAGACGAATGGCAGAGGTTTCTCCGATGATGACCCAAGAGGCGGGAGCGGGTCCGAGGGTGAAGAGGACGGAGACAATGAGGCCGAGGGCAGCCTGGGTGTTGGAGTTGACGGTGGACTTGACATCACCGACAGTGGCGGCGATACCGAGAGCAACCAGGAGAACAGTATTTCCGAGAGAGCCCCAAAGGTAGATGGATCGACGACCGAAGTAACTGGTGAGAATCCAAGAAAGCATGACGAAGACGGTCTGGAGGGCGGAGGTGATGAGACCCATAGCGAAAGCGGTCTTGTTAGGCATACCGGCCTCTGTGAACAAGTCAGTACAGTTCATCAAATCTCATACGAGGATTCACTTACGCTCAAAGAAGTAGACAGCCTGGTTAGCGATCAGGTTACCAGTAAGGTTCTGAGCGGCGTAGACGCAGCAAACGATGGCAGTACGGTAAGCATCAGTGCCCTGGAACAGCTCAATGAAGCTGGGCTCCTTGACAGTCTTCTCGAGATCAATGGTACGTCTCATCATGGCAATGGCTTCCTGGGCGTTGTCGACGTGGGTAGAGCGTCCGAGACGTCGAACGGCCTTGGCAGCCTCTTCGAGGCGACCCTTTCGGACGAGCCACCAGGGAGACTCGGGGGAGAGGAAGATGAGGATGGCGAGGGGAGTGGGGAACATCCACTGAAGAGCGATAGGCACACTGATATTTTATCAGCGAATTGAGACATTGGTGAGTGGAATTGAGAGAACATACCGGAAAGCAGCCTGCTCGTGAAGATCATTGTAGCGATAAGCCACAGCACCGACAATAATCGCACCAATGGCCCAGAACATCTGAAGCATCTGCGTAGCAGGCGCACGAAGCTGGAGAGGCACGATCTCGGAACAGTAGGCGGGAGAGTTGGCGATGAAAATACCCCAGGGGACACCCTCGAGCAGCTGAGCGACGAGCATGACGGGCAGAGAGTCGGCGAAGTAGAAGATGAAGATGAAGGCGTTGAGGAGCATGAGACCGCTGATGGTAGCCCATCGGTATCCGATACGGCTGGTGATGGGACCGGCGATGGTGACACCGATGATGGCGCCAATGGGGCCACCGACCTGAAGAGCAGATTGCCACTTTGTCTCGATGACATATTTGCCCTTGGTCTCACTCCAGATACCGTATCTGTCGGCGAAAGCGGGGAGGGCGATGAAGTTACCCATGAGGAAAACACAGTAAGCCTCCATGATCTACAACGGCACTCAAATTAGCCACAATTCAATGGTGAGGGGTAACACGGCAACAAAATTATGGGGGCGGCGTACAATCGTGCAAGACATGTTGAAGGCCCAGAGAGAAGCAGCGGGATAAGCTCTAACGGCCTCGAGAACGGTCATGTTGTGCTCCGCGTTCTCGGCGTCGATGGCGCCCTGCATGTCGGCGGCCATCTCCTTCTTTGCCTCGACATCGTAGGCATGGTCGATGTGGGCGCCGTCGCCCTTGACCTCTGAGATGCCCTTGTTATCGTCGTTGGTGCTCATGTTGACGTGTCAGTGGATTATCAACAATGATTGAAGAGAACGTGCGAGGCAAAGAAAAGAGAAAATGCAACGGTGCCGAGCGTTGACACTTTATAAGAAAAATTGGAAACGTCGCGTTGGGAACATGCCGATCGGTATGGATCCCTGTCCTTAACCTAGCAAAGTAAGGATTGATGGAGTAGAGTAGAGTAGCCATCAAAAAGTACCTTTGAGCTAAGAGGAACCGGCAAAAAAGAGGGTTTTTGGGCGATGATACGTAGCGTGCATGCATGCATGCATGGGGACGGACGGGGTATGCTATGGTATGCTATGGTATGGGGAGGGGAGGGGAGGGGATTTAGGCATCTGGGGTAAGGTTCCCTCGGGCATTAGACGCACGAATGGCGAGGGAGATTGGAGACCAAGGTAGCAAGGGCGGCCTATGAGCAACGAGTTCCCCGCGAGAAACCCCCGCAGCTACCCCGGATCAAGACACCACTACGGCGCGACTCCGGCGGGAGGTCGAGCACTTCGGGGTCATGCCAGGTTTGGGAACGAGGTTGCCATGCATTCGGTCTTAATTTCCCCGTTTTACTCCAAACATCTCCACGCTTTGGCTCACGAGCCTCGTGGCATTTACTCCCGAGCCGAGGTGCTGCCCTTCCCCGAGAGAACATGCCCGATCCGGGAGTCTATGTACCGAATACCCCAGCCAGACTAAGTTAACTAACCATCGAGAACGAAAAAGGAAGAAGAAAGAGAACGTGGCTTCGTCTGGGGAAGGGGGCGGGTCGTGATTCTCCAGTGTATACGGTTATTCCTCAAGACGACTGGAGAAAGCTGGGGAACACTCAAAACATGCGAGCGAATCATCAAAGACCCGGCTAAACGCAACCACAAAAAAGAGGGAAAAAAGAAATTGGAGGGCTGGCTGCATCCCCCATCTCCGTCCCCTGCGAATCTCACGTGGGCCATACGAAAAGTCCAGAAGCAGAACCTGTAACAGCACAGTCGCACTGTCAGTTACAGGCGCGCCAATTGATGATTGACGCGCTGTTGCTAGCGTGGAATTAATGCACCTATCGGGTCGCGCTCCCGGCGCTGTGCCAAGAGCGGCATTCCTTGCCGTTGATCCTTCGAGAAGCAATTGAGGGATGGAATAAAACATGAGACATCCATCATATGTGACAGAAATTATTAGGTGAGCTTAGGCATAATTTAGGAGGTAATAGCTCAAGTATTTCTAGCATCTTAGCTGAGTGTCATCGGTTTTCTTGCGCCCGGGGGTAATCAGGCAAATGCAGGGTAGGCTTTGGCGCCTTTTATTCCCAGACGACACTTGCTGATTTGCGCGTGTAGCTTTTCTTTTAAGGTATTTAGAGTTAATAATACGGTTTAATTCCTATAGGAGCGTTAAGTGACAGTTCCAACGGTCCGGTTAAAGTATCCTGACTAGCTGAGATGCAAGAATAAAGGCTGAAACCTGCTGGTGATGGAATGCTTGGGATGGGTTGCCCCGGACTTGCATCCGTCAAATTCGCATTCCACGTGGTTTGTGTTGCATCAATTGAGGCCTGTCATCTGGAGTCGTATCTGGGGTCTAGGTTAGGTTGCGCTCGAGATGGACTTGATGCAATGAGACATGGCAGGAATGATGCCGATTGACACGGTGATCGACATAAGAGGAAGCTGAGCCTAAAAACCCGTCGGATATATCTGAACTTGATGGATAGGTTGTGGCACAACATATGATTGAGCAAATCAGATTTCTGTGCGGTAGCTGTCGCTATCTAATCGCGTTTGCTTATCATATATCCAGACTGCGTTTCACACAAGCCACCAAAGGAATGGGACACCTGAGAACGGGTTTACGGCACAGGGTGGGCTGTCTCAAGCGATATGCTCGATTGATGTGTGCATATCAAGACGCGCCACTACTGGTTCGCGTCCCATCGCCGCCTGTTATCAGTAATTGCCACCCTGAGCTACACAAGCCGGCTGCACGGGTGCGTAGCAAGGTAGGATGTTCTGATGAGTAAGTGATTGGTTACCGGCGGCTGACCGTTGACGTTGTGAAGAAGCGATCCCAACTGGCTCGCGTAAGACTTCATCCTCAGACTCTCGCTTGAACTAGCAGGGGCAAAACCAACATCAACGAGTGACGAGGTGCAATTCTCCAATTTTCTCGAGGCGTGACCTTGACTCTTAACCAATATGGTGTCCCGCGTTAATATAAGATCTGATTTTAGATAAAGCTGAGCGTGCAATTGAAAGCTGTTAAGAGGAGAAGAGTGAGCGTTTTGTTGCTCTCATCGCATATAATCACGGTGACCTTTCCGCTGAAATGGTATCTTATCTAGTCTAGCCTTTCCTAATAATGTGATGCAGGAAGTTATTTCACCGAATCAGCATGGGCATGTCGCTCGATGTGCCTTTTAGCTCATCGATGGAGTGATGGAAATGCCTGGCTTGAGAAGTAAACTGACAATAACTTTAGCTAAGATACTAAGCCAACCAGATGGAATCAGCTATCAGATCCGACACAGAGTGATAGAAACTAGTCTGGGGAACTAAGCTAGGAAAAAGCTTCAGGGCGTGAGGTTTCAGAATATTACGCAGATGTTCTTTGGACTGAGCACTGCGCGCAAAGGGCTCTAGCTTTTGGATCAACAGCCAATTCGCCGCAATGTTAGCCACCGGCGTTGGCTTCTTCCCCTCCTCAGTATCTCCGAATTTGGCAGGGCGTTACTCGACCTTTTCCGGAACACGACTGTGTTATGTCCCTGTAAAGTGTCGAATCCTGTGATAAAGACAACAACTTCGGTTATGGTTTTGAACGGCTTAGTGAAGCGCCGGTAGGTTGAAGCGATTTTCCACCAGATAGGTACTTTTACTTGGCGTGGCAGGCCTGCACTCTCTAGTCCTCTTCCTCGAACGAAAGTATAGAGTATGAGGCATCAAAACCCAAGTTCCTACTTCTCATATATATCCTTTCTTCTTTTCAAGTCGGTAATCTTCGATCGAAGGCGGAAATTGCGATTAGTTCCCATATCCAGTCGACAGAGGCCAGCTACGATATTGTTCGTTTTTGATGTTATTGCCTTTTGAACTCCATTGGCATTCAGTCCCTCCTTGAAGCCGTTGAGGTTTCTGATACTATAGCGGTCGCACAGGGGCTTCGGCCGCAAGGGATAGAGCAATTACAGAAGATAGTTAGGTTGTTGACTTACTCCGTGTAGACTGACAGCTAGTTGCACGATGAATGAGGTGAATTTAGCACGTGAGTTGTCGAATGGCCATCGCAGCCTACGCGTTGGTATCATTTTACTTACTCTAGGACCCAGTGACGTTACTCTTATCCCGACTTGACGGGCATAATACCGCCAATCTAGCAAATAAGAAACGTCACTGATTTGAACCTATACACCTTCTCCGCAGTACCAATTTCTGTCTGCTGATTTAAACTCCTGAACTGCGAATAACACATCTGGATACAAATCAGACCTGGCCAAATCCAAGTGCATCCATGACATCCAGTGCTTCTCGTAACATTTCCTCCTCTGCAAATTCTCGTACCTTTCTCTGATCGTCATCACTCGACTTGGCTTGATATTCTACCAGGACTCGTTTCACTTCGGAACACGTAAGTAAGAACCTGGCGGCTCTGGATGGGCCTTTTTGATCGTAAGAGGAATCATGATCTTGCTCTAAGTGTTCGAGTGCGTAATGGAGTGGTGTAAGTCCCTCCTCTGATTTGTCTGGTTTCCAAGCAAGTCTTGGGTCTGCTATGAAAAGACGGTCGAGAACCCCTTCCTTGACAACGGAGATACGTCCAATAAATGCTGAAAATGCGGTCTGTCCTTTGTTGTTTCGACTGAAAAGATCAACAGCCTTGTTTTCTAGTAGCAAGCAAATCGAGTCAGCAGATGATGCCGCATGTACCAGACTTTCCCCCTCGTTGTCCCTGATGTTGACGTCTCTGGTATTGTCCAGAACAGCTCGCAGAACAGCTTGCGGGGCACCATTCCTCAATGCATAATGTGCGGGTAGAGCGCCATAAGCATTGGGAAAATTGGAGAATTTACCATGGTCGTATTGAAGAAGGCACCGAACCATGGACATACAGCTACTGCAGTCCCCCTTGCACACACATTCTATGCAGTAATGTAATGGTGTGGCCCCACCCCCAATGTCAAGTTCGAAATACTCATAATTCCCGATATCTAGTAGAAATGCGGTAAAAGAGTAGACTCTTCTCGAAAGCGTCTTCCAAAATAAATCACGTCCTCGAAAAATTATGTCTCCCCAGATCTTGTACTCCGCACAGTTGGACCGTGCAACGAATACTCCATTCTCGTTATAAAACTCTGGCTTGACATATCGGAACCAGGTATGCATTAGAGTGGCATCCGGTGGGTGAGAGTCTCTTCGGATTGTTCTCATGTCAGCGTGGTATAATACTCCATCCAGAACCGGCTCGATCAAGTCTGCGTGGTCTCTTGGCTGCCTCATAGCTAGAAGCATGTCTAATATGACTGGGCGATTCGCGTGTAATGCACAGGCTATACTATGTGCCAAATTTGAATCGTCTATGCCATTGCCACTATTCAGGAAGAATTTCAAAATCTCCTCACGCTCTCGATATATCGCCGTAATGACTGGCGTCTTGGTTTCCTTACGCCTAGATCCAGTACGGAAGGGGTCAACTCCGTTATCGACGAGATACTTGCAAATATTGCCATGTCCCGCGTCAACGGCTGCACACAGCGGCGAGTCAGTCTTTGGGCGAAAGCTCTCGAGAACAGCTCCCTCACGGTGAAATCTTTTAACTTCGTCAAGGTCACCAGCTTTACAAGCTTCGTAAAGGCTCCATTCTCCAGTCTCAAATTCAGTAGGGAAAACGGTTTTGGCTCTGGACTCGCTTTGGTGAAATGCCGCATTATGACTTTCTAGTCGCTGTGAGGAAGCATAGCCAACTGTATGCGCAAAGCAATCAGTATGTGGGCACCTAAATGGCCTCTCATGTACTGCCAAGTGTTCTTTGAGTGCAGATTCGCTGGGGCATCCTGTGGCAAACTTTGAGCATTGAATCTTGTGGCACTTGTGTCTGACTGGCCCCTCGATTGCATTGAAAATGGCGGTCTCAGACTTCTCTCTTTGCAGGCCTATCAAGGTTCGCACAACGAGCACGTTCTCTTGAATGGACAAGCACAAAGACCCCAGACCTTCAGTTATCTTGGGATCACAAGTCTGTTCGGTCTGGACTGGAAATTCCATGCAATTGGCTTTAGCTAAGACAAGTGCTGCTGCTTTAACATCCTCCAGTTTCGAGTGTGATTCACTCGAAACCCCCGAAGCCTCTGCCTTCTGTATTTGGACAGCATAGTTAGCTGCAGCATAGTCCAGGAACCCAAAGTATCCCGAATGGATTTTAGCACTGATGTCTTGGTGCTTGCCTGCGGTGAAAGGCTTGGAGGATAGGTAGCGACAACAAAAGAGTGCCATGTCGATGTGCTCCTGCAACAAGTTGACTGTACCATTGCGAATAAGATATCTATGACTACGTAAGTTCGTGTGAATGGGTTGAGGGTGGTGTATGGTCTCACTTGGTTGCTGTTTCATGAACCATGCTGATGAACCGCTCAGATTCTATGTTGGGAAACATATCGCAGTCTGTTACGTCGACGAGAGAGCTGCATATGGTCTTGCAACTGTCTCGGCGGAGATTCCTTGTATTACAAGTCTCCTTCTCCGCATCAATGCAAAACCGTGACTGTATCTCGCGCCATCGAAGGGGTCTTGTCGCGCAAATGACCCAGCCTAGAATCTTCTTCACAGTCTTATGACGCGAGGGTCCATGTTTCTTTAGAATGCGTTGAGTGATACGGTCATAACTGACTATGTTAGTGATGGTACTCCATGACGGGGATCTTCTGCTTACGCTTGTTCCAAGTCTTCTGGGAATGTGTCGCTTTCTAGTTCATCCTCAAACTCCTGTATGGAGTCCATAGATGCAAGATTGTCAAGCACCACTCGAGCATAAAGAAACATGCCTGAAGAAATCAGTGTTTGTAGCCTGCAACAGGGGTTGGTCAAATCTACCTTGAGATGCGTTGGATATTCTCAAAACCAAGTTTTCTTCTTCCTCTTTTGTTAATGAAAATCTAGCTCGTAAATTTGATGCTTGCGCCTTGGTGAATTGCTGGATATCAATATGGTGAGCATCAGCAATATCAAGTCGAATCTGAGGATGAGGCGCCAACAACACATCGAGTCGTCCGTCCCTCTGTCCACATATCAGTATCTTGAGATCGCAGCCATAAGACCTTGCGACAGCCAATAGTTCATTTAGGCACCAATTGATAGAAATCTCAGGCTCGTTGTCTATTGCCTCGTCTAGGCCATCGAGAACGAGCATCGCTCTTGGCCGAGATGTCAACGAGTCGTTTGCGAGTCTCTTAAGATCGGCAAGTTCAGTGGATTCTATAGTGGATAGTCTCTCATATGCAAACCTCATTACGGTTTCGTCCACATTGGCGAGCTGCATGACAACGTGTTGGAGCATGGACCGAGCTGTTCTCCGATCCGATGCATCGTGCTTGAAGAAGAAGTAGGCCAAGAAACTCTTTCCGGGAGATTCAGATGTTTGTTTTCGCTTTTGATGATGAATTATTGTCTTTGCTAAAGTAGACTTTCCTGTATATCCGGCACTCTGTCAGTTGATAAATAAATTAGAACTGGAATGTGTCGATGACTTACCAGAACCAGGGGAGCCATTCAGGAACAAGACCCTACCGTCCTGCGAGTTTCCTCTTTCCCATGAGTCAAACGTAGGATCAGAGAATATCCAGTTACCAGAATTCCCAAGTATAGGGTCTTGCGATTCTAACTGAAGATCAGTTCGAGATTTTGAAACGTCCAATCTGCTTCCCAAGTAGGTCTTCATTTCTTGTGCTTGCAACGTCTTGCTTTGCAACTGCTCAGAAGCCAAAGTAGACCGTATGTCCTCAAGACTGGTCTGCAGGTTACGGAACTGGTCCTTAGCGTACTGGTCGGAGTCCTGGACTTCCTTGAGGATGGCGTGGGATTGCAGCTTGTCGTCTGATAACAGAGCCTGTTTGCGTTTGAGACTTTCGAGAATAGGCTTGACTTCGCGCCGAAAACTTCCCCACGCCCATTTGAAAAGTCTTTTCCATTCTGTCCCAAATAATTAAGAATGCGTAAGAGACTCTAAGGGGCGTGTGTACGAACCTGGACGTGAAAAAACATGTAGAACGCACCGATGAAAGCGAAGAATATCCGAGAAGTAATCCTCCAATATCAACTTCAAGTGATCTCTACTCTGAATGAGAGTATGAAAGAAGGCAAGGTTACCAAGCGCTTCTGCAATTTCTTCATAGGCATCAATCAACTGCCTGACGGCGTCTGTCCAGGTGGTGGCGACCATGAGTGCCAGCTTGATCGGTCCCTAAAGTACATCGTCAACACCAAAATGAGACTTATCGACAGCTTTCCTTACCCAAACAAAAGCCACAAACTCACTGGCGTTGAGAAAAATTGAGACAAGCTTCTCAACATGTTCCATAGCGTGGAGAAACTTTTGAATTCGTGTCAATTTGCAAAGGTCATTCCTGCGCCCCAGGATGTTCTGGGTGGCCTGTATTGTGTCACTCAGAGTCTTCTGGTTGGCACCGTCCATTTGTTTAATCTGATCATCGGAAAGCTCTCGACGAAAGAGGTCCAGTGACCTCTCGAAGCTGGTCTGTTGATTCGATGCCATTTTCGGTGATATGGGGAGGCCTGAAATGAAGCAGAAGGAACAGGACTCGATTATCAGGGCCCGTGTCAAAGATATGTCAACCTTCTCATTTTCCGCCCAAGGCAGACTAACTTCGCTTGTGTTTGGTGGCTGAAAATCACAACCAACAACAGCTGAATCACCAATGATCTGTAGTTGGGGTGTGCCTAGTGGGGCTGTGCTGCATATTCCGACACATACCCTTGCACAGGCCGATTAAAGGGGTTGTCTGACGCCTTGAAATCTGGCAAGGCTTTTTCAGTTTGACTGCCGTCATTTGTTTGTCGCATGCTTCATAGAGGGTCCTAGATTCTTTTCCCAACCTATTCAGCCATCCATGAGGCGTCGAGCTCAGCTACTACGACATGGCACCATCTCTCAAGCGACGGAGAGGCTGCGACGATGACAACAAGAATGGCAAATCAACCAGATATTCACTAAGAATGGCCGAGAGAGCAAATAGTTCCCGTGATTTTGATACGCGCGTGGATTTAGATTTGCCAAGTGACACAAATGGCATTGGAGACAACATATCAGTTGCAGAAGGAGACTTCGGAGAGGAAAGAACATGCTATGGATCAGTAAGTTATTTGAGAAACATACAAGTCTTCGGACCAAGTTACTAAAGATCATCATCCATAGATTTGCGGAGCCCAGGTTCTGCTAAATCCTCAGATTCAGATACCTAACGAGTCTCAGCCATGGGCCAGGCATTGCCTATTCGAAATTGAGCCTGATGGAAGAAACTACTTCTTGTCTGGTGATGAGGAAATCAATCCTAAGAAAAGATCTGTTCTCGACTGCAATACAGCCGCGATTCTGATGACGATAGCTGAAAGATCCAGAGACATATCGTTCGCAGTGGTCCTTGGAATCGATATACTTCGTGGTCAACGCAAAAGAACTGGTAAGGGCATGCCGGTAGCTATCTCAGTCAACATATACGGTCCAAGGAGCTCAATGAATGACGTTGACGAGGCCTTGTCTGAAATTGGCACTTATCGCACTTATCTGCAACATCCTGAATTTCTTGAACCAGGCATTCCATATATTAACCCTCAGTTCTTCTATGCTACCTCTGAAAAGACCGACCTGAGACATCTGGTCGGCTCAGGGTCCCAGGACAGTAAGATTAAGTCCAAGATATCGAAAGAGGTTGAAGAGGTCATGAAATCTTTGGACGGTGGTTCTGAGAGTATTACAGCCTCCATGAGTGGACTTAATGATCTGCAACCAATTCTGGATCAATTCTTATCAAACACAAAATTGAAAGAGTATGCAATCAAGAAACCCAGGTCAGTTACCACTACCGCGAGCAAACACTGATTCTGTATTTCAATAGGCATCAAGTCACAGGAATCCAGTTCATTCTTGGCCGCGAGGATGATGAGGTAGCTATGCAAATGCATAGACACATGCTCCTCTCGATTCATCATGGGTACCTATTATTGATATCTCAATGGCAGGCCTCCAGTCCGCTGACTCTAAGGTTCCGTTTTAGCTTACTCTCTAACGTTGACAAACCGGGTCGTGGTGGAATACTTGCAGACGTGATGGGCCTAGGCAAGACACTGACTATGCTGAGTGCGATTCTTTGCTCGAAGCAAATGGGCCAGTCTTTCTCCTATGATACCACGATCAATGGCGACTCTGGAAATCATGCACCACTGAGCATTACTCTTGTCGTTTTGCCATCTCGACGTACGTTCCCATCCTGAATCTACTCTTCATATGGAAGATATACTGACAACGTCAAGAGGTGCTTGATGTTTGGCAGAATGAAATTGATAGGTAATCATTAGAGAGCACATACCACTATCAAACTGACCACGAGTAGGCGATTTCAACCTCACACATTCAAAACTGTCACTTTCCACGGAGATGCGCGACCCAAAAAACGAGAACTTCTTCTCGGTCATGACATCGTCCTCACGACGTATCACACCCTAGAGAAAGACAATCGGGGAAAAGGGATTCTGAACTCCATCAATTGGTCGAGAGTTGTACTCGATGAAGGCAAGTCCTTAGATATGTGACGAAATGACTGAAGTCCAGCTGACAAATATGTCAAATAGCCCATCAAATACGAAACTCTTCGATCAAACTGCATAAAGCCGCAGCTGCTCTTGAAAGCGATACTCGATGGTGTCTTACCGGAACACCCATTCAGAATAGCTTCGATGACCTCAGATCGCTGCTGAAGTTCCTGCGGTTTGAACCCTTGTGCAACAGCAACCTATTTGAACAGCACATAGTCAAGCCTTTCAGGCAGGAACAACAGGATCAACTTAGCGGATTCGATGAGGCTCGAAACCTGAAAATTATGCTTAAGGTGTGTTGCTTGCGGAGAACACAAGCGAAGCTAGACCTTCCGCCCAGCAGCATACAAAAGGTCGACGTAACGCCCACCGAGACGGAGAAGTCAATGTTTACAAGCATTCTCGACCAATGCAAAGAAGATTTTGACAAGATGGCCGGCAAAGAAGGGAGCTCCAAGAAGTCCAATGTATTGTTCTCAGCAATCATGAAACTCAGGAGAGTTTGCAACCACGGAGCTATTTCTATTAGTGCTTGCGGCTCAAAGGGCACGAATCAGTTGGCTGTGCCTAAAGCAAAACGGAAAGCTTCAAGATCGCCGAGTGCAGAGCCAGCTTGCGAGTTTTGTGATGAAAGGACTGGAAATATTGATCTTATTGGTGGTCTTGACAGCTGTCCCATCTGCGGGCGGCTGGAATCTGAGATGAATGACGAAGCCTCCTCCCTGGCGCCCTCACCTAGACTGATACCTTCTCTAACGTCATCTATGATGGATATCGATGCACCGGAGCCTTCTCCTGGAGAGCATTACAGACAATCAGGCCACGAGTTGAAACAAAAATCTTCAAAGATGTCAGCAGTCGTGGACAACATCAGGAAATCATGCATGGACGCGGGTTCTAAGAGGTAAGTCTCCACGAAACTCATCTTATATAGTATTACTGATGTTCGGACAGTGTTGTGTTCTCAAGTTGGAGAGACACTCTCGATATTCTGGCAGCCATATTGGGAGCAGAAGGAATTGCCTTTGTTCAGGTTGACGGACGTAACCCGCTGCTGGGCCGGACAGAGCTACTCACCAAGTTCTGCCAGGACCCAATGATTCGAGTCCTTCTCATATCCATCAACACTGGAGCAGTGGGGAATGTATCACTTTCAGTTCAGGAATTTATTGCTAATGCCCATTTAGTCTCACTCTAACAGAAGCAAACATGGTTCATATCGTTGAACCGCAGTGGAACCCAGCCATCGAAGAACAAGCGATCGCAAGAGTTGTCAGGATGGGCCAGAAGAGGCCAGTCACAATCTTCAAGTACATAACTTCTGGTTCCATTGAGAACGCAAGTCTTCCCAATTTCTCATGATGATATAGACTAACGTCCTATAGACTGTTGTGAAGTTACAAGAGAAGAAGACACGGATCATCAAACTATCGATGCAAGACAAGGATGGCGCTGAATCCGATGCGAACTTGGACGTAAGCTATGACACCTTTCCACTCTCCCCAGATACATCCTGACATCAAGCAGAGTTTCAAGTTTGCCATTGATCCAAACGAGTGGGGTGTTCCATCATGAACATGTTTTGTCCAATTAAGCACCACATAGAGATGTTGAAATATGCATTTCGTCCTCCTTTATGCCACTGTTTAGCTAGTATCTCTCGTCTCACATTAAAAATCAACATCCACTTTCTCCACTTCAGCTGTTGCCTAACTGTATGCCAGCTTGTTCCAGAGTCCCCATTGCAAGCATGAATTGCCCCGAGTAATACAGAATCCAAACAGCATAGTCCATCCAGACTTGATGTGAAGATGATGCAGGCACAAGAAATCTCCCCGATGCCAAAATTGTATCAGATACCGTAAACACAACAGCTCCCAGCGCAACCTTATCACTCTTGATCGTCAATGCCGAGAATATCATGCCCAGAATGGCACAGGTATATAGAAGAATGGGCAAGCGAAGCTCGCTGTTGACTCTCGGGATCAGTAGCGTCAACATCGTAGGTCCAAGTAGAATAGCTGATATGACGATAGCGACGCGCGATTGATCCTCAAGAACCAGCCTCTTTACACCTGTCTCAAAGAAAAGCGCAATGTAGAAGAGATGCGATGTCAGGAAGCTTCCAAGGCCCGCTAGAAATGCCGGTTCAGAGTTCCAAGCAAGGAAAGCATCGCCCAACGATCCGAAGCTCAATGCAGCTAGAAGATATGTCGGTCCATTGACAATCTTAACGAGGACCGCGAGGAGAGATACTGCGAGAGTTTTGGTGATCATGCGCGAGTAACTCGGATTCGCACGAGCTTTGACCCCGTAGAGGATGGCTGCAGTAAGGGAACTGGCGACGAGATAATTTTCTGGCAGCATCGTGTCTAGTTGTCGCGATAATTTGGATAGACGAAGCGTGCTCTTGAATGCGAAGTCGTGAATTTATGGTCATGGCTGGAGTTGACCTCGGTTCTCACTAGACTCACACGTGACGACCCAATTAGAGGACCTGCCTTTCTGGGCTGCATCTGCCATTCTGGATGTTCTTTTTTGGGTAAATACAGCATTTTAGAGGTACATATGTGATGTCTGAAGTGGCCCTAAATGATTTCCAAGCTGGGGTGTCGGGGTTTGTTGTCTGGCTGGATTTCTGGTGTTTAGAGAGAGGCCGAATGTTAAAGTACCTTAGAGAGATAAACTAGGCTGAAACAAAAGCTACATATTTCCTGCTCAAAACTTTACTCTGAGTTATTCTTGCCCTTATTGAGTTGACTTATTCACAGACGACTGAAGCATGTGCTAGCCTTAAGTGTCGCCGAATCATGTCGTTGAGATGTTGTGAGACTGTCACTGCTGAGATCGGTAGTTAGTGATTAGATTCATTGGTTTGGTTCAAATCAGCGTCCCAATCCCATCAAACCATTGAATCACAAGGGTTACATAAGTATAAATTCATCAATTCCCTCCCAGCAAACTTTTCCATAGACCCAATAAAACAGCAGCTTTACTATCAGACTCTTCTCCATACACAAAATGAGCGAAACAAGACGATGGATCCATGTTTACTTGCACAAGAAAGATCACGCTTCAAATGCGGAAGCGAACTTATTGAAACTGAGAGAGGTCAGCGATTGGACTTGGTATTATGAGCTCCATGAAGGTGGATGCGTCCTTCAAATGAAGGCCCGGATTCCCGGTGCTATCGACGACTCGCTTGTCGACGCTGTAAATCTGCTGAGGAGGCTTGGAGCTTCAGGGGACTGGATATTATCTCACCACGTGTTGGCGTCGAACGCTATGTATTTTTCTGAAATAGACAACAGGAAGACGCTGGCTTGCTAAATAATGTTATTGTATTAAATCGATTACTCTGGATTTATTCGGGTTCAAGGTCCCGAGTCTTCTCTCCTCTCCTCCCCAGCCTGCCAAGGCGCCTTGTTAGGCAGTGCGGGGTTTCTACCAGGAGAATGAGCAAATAGTTAGTGATGGCAATTTGAGAAAACAGACTGGGAAAAAGAAAACTAAAACATAAAAACAGGCTGGGTCCTTTTCTATACGTCATACTACTTGGCGCAAGCCCGAAATGTGGCTGTGCATTGCCATCTAGCAATAAGTGTAACAAGGCACAAACGCAGGCAGAAATGCACCGTCTCAGCTGAAAAACAGCCCGTTGCTGATCGTCCAATCACATCGGCCCCTTGGCGTGCTCAGCCTTCCTTGGGCTCACTAGTAGTTGTTGTCCTCTCTTCATGAGAAACTGAGCTTTCGATTGATAATATCACATATTGATTCTGGACCGTCTTGAGAGCATGTCCACGTAGAGGCAAACGGGAAAACCATGTTTCTACATAGGGGCCAGTCTTTGAGAGGGGCTGGACACATTTCCCGAGCCCAGCCTCGATTACTGCACCAGCCGCATCATCGTCCATCCCATCAATGGCATTCGACCCGGAGTGGTCGAAATCAGAATAGCACTCGTCGCTCAAAATCGATGGTTGGGAGAACAGTATGGATATCTGCCGGCATTTTGGCTTGGGGCCAGGTTTGCATCTCGTATGTATACGAGCCCCTCAGAGACAATGGTGTTTTCACAAACCTTGCCCAATCAACCATCTTCCGAGCCATACCAGCAAAGCTAGTGTGGCCTGCCGAAAGAGTGGAAAATGAGCTGTATCAACCGATAAATGGCGATAAAGAAATACGGCTCCTTATCTTGGAGCCGGGTACACGCGAGGACGCATTAGAATGCGAGCTGGTCAACGCTGAACTATCCTGGAGAACCAGATTCGAGGCTCTATCATACGCCTGGGGAGACGATACTACCAAACACGAGCTCATATGTTCTGGTTACAATATTGGTGTAATGGCTAACCTTCATGACGCCCTGTTGGACTTGCGACTTCCAACGCAGAGGCGTATTCTATGGATTGACGCCCTCTGTATCAATCAGGCCGATAACGACGAAAAGTCTAAACAGATTAGACTTATGCATGAGATCTACTCCCAGGCCCAAGAAGTTCTCATCTATCTCGGAAAATCAGATGTTTCGGTACATGGTGCGATTGAATCAATGCGTTGGCTCGACTGGAAGTTGATGCCTCTCTACGTCCGGCAATTCCTGCTCAGTTCAAGCATTGGCATGGCAAGCTTTTTTGTCGAGAGTTGGGTGAAAATGAAGCCTATCAACCATCAAGACTTTAGTTGGGACCCGATCATCAATTTGCTGCGCCGTCCATGGTTTCAACGGACATGGGTCATCCAAGAAGCTGTCATACCGAAGCATGCAAAGGTCATTTGTGGAGATCAGTCCATCGCCTGGGTGAAGGTTCTACGAATTGTGGACGCAATCAGATACTATCAATCCTCAGTAAAGAGAGTGCCTGGGTACCATTTGATCTACGAGACAATCTCCAGTGTAGACTTGATGCGATCGGCTCGAGACAATCGACATCCCAGGATTTATATATTAGGTCAGCGCTGGTACCGCCCTCTCTTGACTGGGCGTCAAATGGAAGGACAGGACGATTCTAATCTTCTTGACCTTATCTTGATGAGCCGCAGATACAAGTGTACACATCCTCATGACAAGATCTTCGGTATGCTCGGCGTTACGGCGGAGGACACAAGTAGCAAGCTGTTGGAGCCAAATTACGAAATCTCGGAATTCGACGCTTACCGAAATTTTGTACTCTGGGAGATTCGCCATAACAAAAGCTTGCGTGTCCTTGGGACGAGCTCACAAAAGAGCAGTCGACAGCGCACATCTCCATCGTGGGTTCCAGACTTCAACAGACTTGATTCTATTACGGGATTAACCGGGTCCCCCTTCAGTGGCTCCTCCGTTGATGCCAGTGCAGGAATGCAAATGGAGGTGCAAGAATCAAATAATAGTACCAATCTGCATATCAAGGGGAGCATAGTGGACACGATTCACACTGTTGGCAAAAGGTCGTTCACAGACAGATCCACCAGACTTAGTAAACGCCAAAGAAGTGACGAGCAACTCTCGGTCTATGACCAGCTCCAAGTGAACAGAGGTATGATCGAAGAAGCGAAAGACATTTGGCTAGAAGCCACGAAAGGGCTAGGCCGAGGCCTTGGACCTAGCCCTGGAGACCGTATCTTTGATACCAACGTGACCGATGGTAGACCATCACCTGATAAGTCCATCTCTCCAGGTTGGGAGCCATTTTTACGAGTTCTCTTCGGCGATGTCTCAGTTGGGAGCAAGTCTTCCATGTTCATCAAAGAGATCACGACGTCCTTTCTTCGCCTGACCCTTGCGGAAGACCAGTTACCGGAGGAATATACCAAAAGCGAAGAGGTATTTGCAATCAGGGCGCTTGGATACTTTGCAGCAATAGCGCGGTCGCGACGTTTTGCACGAACAGACATGGGGTTGGCTGGCTATGTTCCCATGAGGGCAAGAAGAGGAGACCTGGTAGTGGTTCTGTATGGGTCTAAAGTACCGTTCGTGGTTAGGGAGAAGGGGGATGGTAGATATGCAATGGTAGGGGAGTGCTATATGGATGGGATCATGCATGGTGAGGGAATTAGGTTTGCAAAATACGAGAATAGAGATATAGAACTGACCTTAGTGTAGAGATGCAATCGCCGCTATCGGCATTTCAGCTGAGCAGGCTTTTATCTCGCTTCAGCTCATCCGACTTTATGAACCCGGATCAATAGTTATATCTCTCCATAACATACCAAATCAGTAGCCATCAGCGTACAACAAAGTTGAGTCTATCGCTGCGCTATACGCGGCAGTCTCGTATTAATGACATGATAATTCACCCTCGAGTCTAGACTTTGAGTGATGATGGTGTCTTGCAAGGCCCTCCACGTTTTATCGGCCACTAAGATAGCGCCAATAATTTCCACCATTTACCAGACACCGGTGACACCCGATTGCCTTTGATCGGTTATCACAAAGGATCTCACATCAAGATCTCGATTGTGCCAGCAAAAACAAAACGCCAATCTCTAATCCTTACGACCGTCTCCTTCGACAAAACAAGTTCACAAGCACGTACGCATCCATGAACTCGGATCACTGGATGTTTTGAGTGGATAATTGGTCTCCGTGAAGATCATCATAACGCTAGAGGTCCATGTCCAAGCTGACGGGGAAACCCCTGACGCTTATGCAGGCCCTTGCTCGCGGGCTTGAATTAACTTTTCTGTGCTCAGACTTCGACAAGCAGATGCGCGAGATTTGAGACGGCTTGTAATTAACATCTTACGATGATTGTGACTCGGCCTGCAGGAGACAGGGGATCAGAGCGAAATATCGACGCCACGCAGGACGAGACCGCGGGCTAGATCGTCCACTAATCCACGCTGGAGTTAGGGCCAGATTCCACTGTAACTTAGCTAGCCCGCTGTGGCTTTTTTTTTTTTCGCGGGCACGGGCGGGAGGGGCCGGTAAATGCCATTCCTTCATTCCAAGCCTCGGCAGATGGACACGTTGACTTCAACTGAGCTTGAGAGAGTGAGCAAGGAGAAGAATGACTGGTGATGCAGTCGCGTTTTGTTTTAATTAATAGCTACATACAATATCCAAGAAGCCTTCCCAGTTAAAAGGTGAAGAAGATAAAAGAGGGAATCACTTGTAAATCACCAAACTCCCATCCCGTAAGTAAATGAATCCGTAAATCAGATTAAATTAAATTGCCAGTTAAACTCATTTAGCCATGGAGATACCGTTTCCTGCCTCGAGGGTATCATTGGAGTCAATAGAGCATCGTCGGTCCTTGACAAACTTGGGCCATGTGTTGGTCAGCACAAGATACTTGATGTGCTTCTCCGAGTCGTCGAAAATAGTCGCATCGAAGCCCTCGGGGATGTCACCCCAGTACATGGCCTTGTCGCTCATGTATCCAGTGTCAGCGACAGAGTCGGCGGCCATTATGCCTGTCTCGGAGCCGTGTGACGATGCAGCCGAGGACTTGACTTTGGTGGGTGTCGTCACCATTTGGAATGTCTCGAATGGCAACGCCGGGTCAACCTGCTTCTTGTCGCCGTAGAGAATGCGCGCGGAGCTCTCAAACACACCCTCCAGTACTTTTTGTTGTTGCGATGACAGGTTGATCTGGAATTCTGCGTCGCGGGAGCTGATGAAGCCGGTGTAGATGCGAAGAGCGCTGTTAAATCTCTCGCGGACGAGCTCTTGCACCGACGGCTCCTTGATCTTCTCCGGGTCGCGCACGGCAGGCGGTAATGAAGACTTCCACTCAGCGACGGCTCGTAGAAAAGCAATGTTCTCTCCAGAGAAGTCACGAAGGGCTGAGAATTGCTGGAGGGGTTCGGGGTTACGCTCAAGGACATACTCAAGAGCCTCCATGGTGAGGATGCTCTCACCGGAGGCGCTGCTCTTGACGGAACCGTCCTTGGACCAGGACGTCAGAGCGGAGGCGGCAACAGTAGTGGATCCAGTAGCGACAGATCGAGCACCATTGGTCGCAACGCTTTTGTTGAGCTGCCATTGAGCGATGGAGTCGAGGGTCTCTTGGCGGAGGTTCTGGTGCTGGAGGACTTCCCAGCAGGGCCAGAAGATGGTGAAGATCTCGATGGCCATGATGGAGATGGCGAGCCTATTGTGCGACAGTGAGCGGGCATGTTCTTGATGGGGGCACATTGCTGAGGTAGGTGGCTTACCATTGAGGAGGAATCCAGTAGTAGTTGATGGGCGCCATGGCAGGCACGTACAAGGCGATGAGCCACATAGGAGTGGCATGGAGGCTGTTTGTCTCGGTCAGTCTGTGGTTCTGGCCCTGATCAAGGGATGACTCACTTAGCAATGCAGCATGCGACGGTTTGGACCCTCCATCCCTGCGTGTCGTTGACACTGCGGGCCTGCCAGAGGATGTAAGGGGCGACGATCCATGCCCAAAGGAACTGCCAGAATACAGAGGGCCACCTTGCAAGAGAGAGTCAGTACAGGTCGTGAGTGATGAGGGGGGGTATGCTTACCATTCCCAGCCCTTTCCGACCTGAGACTTTCGGTACTCCTCGGAGCCGGGATGGACCTCTGTGCCTGGAACACCCCATGAGGGATGGAACTTCTTAGATAAGCACCACATGATAATGGTGAGGATGAACTGCATGCGTTAGCATTGTAGCATGTATGTGTGATGTATTCCATACCTGGACTACCATTCCCAGTCCAACCGTGACGAGGATCTTCTTGGAGTAGTCAAGCGCCTGAAAGCGTCCAAGCAACGAACCACGTCGAACGCGACTCTTGGAAGGCGACTTCTCGTCCGAAGCAAACAGTTCCTTCTGCTGCTTTGCGACATGTAGGAAACGGCTGTTGGAAGCGTGGAACAAGGCGATGCCGAAGGGGAAATACAAGCTCATGATCCAGAACTCGCCCTCCGGCGTGAACAATGGGAAGTAGACATATCCGGTCTGGATGGCTCCCCAGTAGATGTGAAGAAGAACGATGGCGGCGAAGGAAAGCGGGAGGTCGCGGATCCTCAGCATGGGCATGTCGCGGCGTCTCCAGAGGAAGACCATGCCGCCCGCGACGATGAAGGTCCAGACGAAGGTCCAGATGATCCAGAAGATGCCGAGGCCATCGAGTCTGGGCTCGGGTTTTTCGGTTCCGGCCATTGCAGCAAGCCGTGTTAGAAGGAAAAAAAAGGTGTAGTGTCGATGGTCTCGAGGTGTTGATATTGGGGAAGTAAATAGGGAAATATCTTTTATTGTATTGTAAGGAACGTGGTTGGTTTTGGAAAGGAATGTGTCGGTCGGGTCTGTCTCCGCAACACAAAAACGGTCGAGAGAGCAAGAGAGATCGAAACTGAACGCACAGAGCGGAGATGACGACGTATTATAGTAATACGTTTATCGACCGTGAATCCCCCAAGCGTCCAGACGCTAAACAGGGATTGAGAAATCTCTTGCAGTGAAAGCGAGCAGTTAGTGAAAATGGGAAGAGAGATCGAAGAGAGAGTGAGAGTGATGTAGCAAGGGACACGCCCCCCAGATAATGGACCATGCTCTCTCTCCCTTGCGCACGCCCAGGACCTTGACCTGACCTGAGCTTGGGCTCGGGAAAGCCAGGTTAGTGCCGTCTAAGCTCCCGACCCCCGGTGATCTTGGCCCGTCTTGGGGTAGGGCTGCCTCCCCCCTGGGAGATCCAACCCGCAGCTCGGGAAAAATCCACAAGAGAAAAGACATGCCCACTTGGCTCAGACTGACAGCGAAAAACTAAGGGATACTGGGTCGTGAACAGACCGGTTCGCAAGATGAAATTACAGAGCGACTGGTCGACGTCTGTCTAATGTTTTTTTGCCATGATTTTGATCCTGGGGTATGTTTTTTGCTTCTTTGCGTAAGGGCGATTTGAGACATTGACGACCGTGGCAAGGATCATCCTGTGTGACCAACATTTGATTCATCGTCAACGCCACGACGATGATCCAAACGCCCTTGCATCGCAATGCTCAGCATCCGTTCAGCCACGAGCATAACCTTTCTTTCTTTCTTTTTTTCTCAACTGATATCATCTGTTCCACGTTGTGTCTCGATTGACTGCGATATTGCGCCATGATCATGATTGCTGACCGAGTTGACGCCACAGCGACAAAAGCCTCCAGTTAAGTTTGCTAGTGAAACGCAGCACGAAAAGCTTGTGCCCCCCCTCCCCCCAAGGCTCGTACTGTATGTATGTCCAAACGGCTGGGCAACGGCTGGGGACTTTTTAATGTCTTGGTATCGCGAGTCGGGCCGTGTAAATTGAATTGAAACGGTTGGGGAAATAGTGCAGTTCGTCCACCGCCGTTTTCTATCGTCGGCATCCCTTGCGTCTGGTGGTTTTCCCTTGCAGTTGATGAGCATGTGCTGGAGGTAGGGAGACACAGAGACCGCATGGGGATTGTATCCACTGTGATTTAGGTTAGGCTTGGTTACCGTTTGGTCCCTGGCGCTTTGCGTTTGAGTTACGGCGGCGCTGAGTTTCTTTTTCTTATTTCACTCGCTGCAATCACTGTAACTAACTTTTTCATCGCGTGTTTTGTTTGTTAGCTTGGACAAAAGAAACGAAAAGAAAAGAAAAGAGGATATCTTGTGTGATGGTGTTGCATTGTCACCAGGGAGTAATCCCATCCCCGGCTTCACCCCCACTCAAGCGCGATAAACGAAGAGCTGAAGTCGATCTTGAGTGCCATCCCATCACATCACATCACGTACGTCGCATCCTGCCATCACCACCATCACATTGCATTGCATTGCATCAACTGGTCTGGTCTGGGTTGGCTGCATCGCCGGTGGAGGTTAGTCCAGCCAGCCTCAATTGCAAGACACGGTAACTTCCGTCCAACCGCAAAGACCGTTTCCATAATACGTTGACATTATTGCAAGAGGCGCACGTTTTAGCGCCGAGCAAAGAAAAGGAAAAAGCGCAGGAGGTGTTGTGAGAGGGCAGATGCGCTGCTGGCAAGTGAGTGTGAGCGAGGCCTCAAATCTGATCGGTTGTAGATCTCAATAACCCGAGCAAGATGTCAATCGCGGGGCCCTTGAAATGACGGCCCAGAACCAGGGCCCGACGAGAAACAGGCTGGGGCATCAAAGCAGAAATGATCGGCCCAACCTTTGTCGTCATAAGCGACGCTGCATCGTTTACCGGTTCTTGGGGTACGGTATGGGCCTCTCCACCGCAGCCAACTCCGAAGCAGTGCACGAGATGATTGTGCAGCGAGACCTGGTGTTTTGTGAGCAAAAGTCTTGAGAAACATCGCGTGTCATTTGCAGCCTTTACTTACTTCAATTGTCCTGGTTTCAGTGGCACAGTCTAGCTCTCGATATCCCGTAGATAGATAGGTGCCGTCCCGCTCCGACACCTTGTGAGCTGTCAGGAGATTGCGCTGTGGGGGAGATCGGCACTGGATGTGAGAAAAACGACGGGGGTTTCCAGTGCCTGTACCGCACCTCGCACCAGTAAAATCCCCGAGTCTCGCAATGTTTGCTCCTCGGCCGCGACAAAGTAAAACTCACTTATCAACTCACAGCTTCATCGCAATCACTATTGGTAAGACGAACAAACAAACAAACACAAACAAGGATCTTGAACAAAAAGAAAACCTCCGAAGATCACTACATCTCCACTTCTGACACGATCGTGCCGACTACGACCCTCGATCCTTGCACCAGCTGGTCAAGGGGCCCCCCATCAAACAATCCATTTCACCAGCGGAAAGGATCTGCAGACACTTTGAGTACCGAAACATATCGGTGCGACTTGGCGGGTTCAGCAGCGGTAATAATAAAAAGATACAGTGGTCAAATTTACGCCGTCCCGGGAAAAACAGTTCCGCGCCTGAAGGGTTTCATTGATGCAAGATTAAACCACCGCCAAGAAACACAGTCCCTTTTTTCTGAATACTAATCCTGCCGTTGAATGTATCCAAATTGCATGTGCTCGCTCATTCAAACATCTTGGACAGGTTCTGGACGGGCCACGCCCGAGCATCTCGGAACTTATCGACTACACCCCTCAGCGCCCTCCTCTCATACCGGTCCGTGAAAAAGTCCCCGTACAACTCCATCCCAAACGCCGCGTGCACGAGAGCCGGTGGACATCCCGGATGGCAGAGACTGATCCCGCACAAGTCCAGAATCATCTGCCGCACCTGATTCTCGATTTCTCTCCACTGCGCACGTGTCGATGAATTTCCCCTGGTTCGGCGTCAGTGGATCAAAAAGTACTATGGCTAGTTAAATTAGATTAGATTGACCTGACGTACCCGAGGAAGGGGTTCTCTGCCATTAGCACCATCTTCGCTATGATGCTGAGCTGCATGGTTGTCACCTCCAGCGCGGACGAGTACCAGATTGTCGGGAATATTTCTCCATTCGACCTGTCAGCTGGTCGTACATAGAACGGCTGATACTCCCTCCGTGCTTCCTCCTCGAGGACCTCGCCCTGCTTCTGGAGTCGCACTGAGCCCGTTAGTTGCACCACCACCGCTTATCAAAGGGTAGTACATACGCCATTCTTGCTCTGACCCATCAGCCCATCGCCATTTCGCAACCTGCGCCGTATGAAGAACAATCTTATTCGCCTTGGACGCGCCGTGTCCATACTCGGGATCTAGAGTCATCTTTGGTGGATGACGCTTTGTGAATGAGTGGTACAGCTCCTGGCGAACGGCCATCCAATACGCCGCTTGGATAAGTGATCGGCGGCCAAAGAGGGTCCTCGACGGTGGACTTCTAAGAACGGCGTCGATGATGGCTAGGAAATTAACCTGAGGTTTTGCGTTCCGCCTTTGGTTCCGCTCCTGCTCCTGGTCGTCTTCGTCGTCGATCTCTTCCAACTGCCGGAGAATAACTGCAACCATTTTCAGCGTGAGCTAACGTTAGTGTATTTTGGTGAGTCTTACCCGCTGTGGCGATGATGCTCTCGAGCTTTTCGTCGTCTTGGATGAGGTGGAAGTCTCGTAGGGCGGGGATGCATTTCAACGTGTACTCTACTGCGTCGTGGGGCGTGAGCTTGGCGAGCAATTGGCCTTGGTAGAGAATGCCCTGGGGTGTTTTGTATTTCGGAAGACGGCTTAGATGGCGCGCTGAGAGGGCGAATATGGCGTAGAGAAGTGGTGGATGGTGTCGAGCGCGGAGCGGGACAACGAGTTGAAAGTGCCGTCTCTCATCGCACAGGTCAAGCTGGTCACGTTAGCGTTTATCGTCAGATGTAACCGGATCGTCGGTACCCAATGTGACAGCTCTTCAACAAAGTATCGCAGCAAACACGCTTCTTGCGGATCTTCAAGCGGAAATTTCGTTGCTTCTCCTGAACTGTACGTCTGGTGTGATCGGGGAGAAGGAACATGATCTTGCGGTGGACCATACGGAGATGAATGGTCGTGGGTTGCGGTGTATGCGCTCGGCAGGTCCGAGGGTGATCGGCCTGTTGCACGCTGCCATGGCGAGGAAGGGTAGGTAGGTGAGTTTCCAGCTGATGTGTTTGCCACCGGGAATACTGGGTTGTTTCTTGGAGGTTCGTTGTAAGCTGGCTCTCTTGACTCTGGAGGGTCGTTGAAATTTGCTGGGGCTGTTGAAGATGTACCTGCGCCTCCTTCTAATGGACTTTGGGGATTGAGATTGACTGTTGAATGATTAACCGCCGTTCTTCTCTGCGATGGTATCTTTAGGCAATGGCTTACAGTCCCTAATCTCACTGTTTACCCAAGTCTGGTTCGTCAAAGGTCCAGTTGATGAATTCCGAAAGACAGTTTTCTTCGCAGGCCGAGCACAAGGTAAGTTCTTGATGATACAGCGATGACACCTCGGCTGTCCCTCATCACCTACAATTCATCAGCCATCATGTCTGCTCGGTTCAGTGAATTTCCCTACATTTGACATGTTTTTCTGAGGCACCGTCAGCACCCCGCATCCAGCCACCGACGCGACGATCTCACCTTTACACTGAAGACATGGTCTCTTTACCGCTGGCATCGTTCTCAAACAATTCTTATGGGATTGATGAGATGCTGCGACATTGTAATCAAGACTTTCTCACTGGGTATCCACCACTGGAGGGCTCATTGCGTAGCTTTTCCCATCACGTGCGCTGGCATCGCTGTTCTCTCCGAGGCGTTGACGCGTCTTAGGCTACCCTACACATTTCTGTTTCCAACCATTTTAAGTCGTGAATGAAAGAGGGAGTGGCGAAGCATCCTTATTGATCAAGATATGTAACATTTCGCCTCTAAAAAAAGACTGTCACCGACGGTAGAAAATGACCATTGAAGCTGTTGGGCGGTCATTGATTGAATCTGGCTTAGCGTAATCCTTCTCTCTGTCCTCCTGTCAGCCTCATCTCGACTTCGACCGTGGATATTCATCCTCTCATTAACGCTCTCGTAAACACCAAAAATGTCAAGAACAACAAGATCAACCACTAAAAGACTCACCCGTCTCCAAACCTCATCCCCAGCACCCACAACCCCCTCACCCCCCCTAGAAACCAAACTCTTCCCAACCCCATCCGCATTCGAATCCTACCTCTCCCTCAACCACGCCACCAACCCAACCGGTCTCTGGCTCAAAATCGCAAAAAAGACCTCCCCAACCCCCTCAATAACATACGACCAAGCCCTCGACACAGCCCTCTGCTACGGCTGGATCGACGGCCAGCGCAAGTCCCACGACGCCACCCACTTCATCCAGCGCTTCACGCCGCGCCGCAGGAAAAGTCTCTGGTCCCAGCGCAACGTGAACAAAGTCGCGGACTTGATCGCCGCGGGCCGCATGACCCCCGCTGGGCAGGCGGAGGTCGATGCGGCGATGGAGGATGGACGCTGGGAGAAGGCGTACTCGTCGTCGAGTAATGCAGTTGTCCCAGAGGACTTTCGAAATGCGCTGGAGGGGAATGAGGCAGCGGGGGAGTTTTGGAGGGGGTTGAATAGGACCAGGAGATATAGTTTTTTGTGGAGGTTGGAGACGGCGAAGAGGCCGGAGACGAGGTGGAAGAGGATAGAGCAGTTTGTGGAATTGCTTGCTGCTGGGAAGACTGTTTGATGCATTGCTAGGGGTATTCTCTATTACATTAAAATCTATTCAGACACGATATGTTATGGAATTAATAATCATCTTCGTCGTAGCCATCTTCGCCTTCTCCGTCTGACTCATCCGCCATGCCCATCGTGAAGGGATTGCGCTCCTCATCCTCATCTTCGGTCTCCTCGTCAGCAGTCCTGCTGCTTGCGTCTGAATCATCTTCCACCGGGTTTTCCTGTCGATGCAGACGTAGACGCTCAGCGAGCGAGAGTTTCTTTGGCTCTGCGTCTTCATCTTCTGACTCGTCGCTTTCTTCTTCGCTGGAGGAGTCGCTTGCGTGGGCCTCTTTGGACACGCCACCTTCGTCCTCATCCTCATCATCTGATATGATCGCCCGAGAGCGCTGCCGTGTCTGCACCTCAGGCTCACCGTCTTCGTCATCTGATTCAACAACTCGTGTCCTTGCGCGCTTCGCCGTGGGTTCCACGTCCTCCTCGTCTTCGTCATCGGAATCGGAGACTACTCGTCGTTTGCGGCCGCGCTGGACGGGCGCTGCTTCGGGCTCGGGTTCTGGACTGGAGAAGTTTGCGCCGGCGCCGTCGTCATCCTCATCGTCGGAGATCTCTTGAGTGACGGGCGGAGGGGAGCCGCTGGCTAATGAGATGCCCTCTTCGTCGGAAGGATCGTATGTCTCGACAATCTCATCGTCGTCAATACCATCGCTTTCATACTCATCGAGGTCAGGTCCGTTGATTCCGTCCTCATCATCGTCATCGTCATCTTCATCAGAAGTGTCGTCTCCCAGGTCCGGTCCAAGTGTTTGCAGCAACTCAAATCGTCGAAGTCCGCGCTCATATTCGAAGGCGACCATAGGCCACGCCTTGAGACCTCGTTGCTCCAACTCGCTGCCAAGAGGATCTGGTAAATTGTCCCATGTATCCCTGTCGATCTGGAACCTCGCAAAGTCGGGATGTCGCTGTAAATCAGGCCAGCACCACAGGAACTGCAAGTCTTCTCCGAGTCCAGGTTGTCTCTCGTATGTCTGCGTTTGATACCGGTTGATGAGATCCGACGTGCACCACCCCAGAGTCGACTTCTGGCAGTCCGTACTCGAGACGTTCACGTAGAAGCACTCCAGCTGGGTGAACTGTCTAAGAAGGGCTGGTACATCGGGGCCACTGAGATCATCGAGGATGTTAGGCCCGCCGAGCGCAAAGTTTTTGACCTCGCTAGCAAAGCCCGGTAAGTGAAACACCATCCTCCCCGGCGGACAACTGAGACCATTCATCAGAACAACGTCTGAGTTCCTGTTGAAGCGAACAGTAGCGTCACCAGATCCAGCATCGATGCTCAGAGAATCGGGGAAGGCGTTGGTGGCCAGAGCGCGCGACTCTTTGTGAACAGCAAAAACCGCACGGAGGTTCTTTGTCTGATCACCGAGAGCGATACCGTCGCGTACGGTCCAAACAAAAGAACTTGCTGCGTCGGGATGAAGGGCTGTTCCATACGAGATCTGAAAGTCAAGGACACGATGCCGAGCGCATAGTTCGGGACAGAACAGCTCCCAGATGGTGTTGCGCAACTCACTAGGAAGCCGACCAAACTGGGGGAACGAGTCGAGATACGAGTCCTGCGTGAGATCGTTGCGGTGATAAATGTCGTCATCTTCCTCGCTGGACTCTTCTTCGCTGCCGTCAGCGGCCATGGTGTCTAGCAAGCCTCCGCCGTCGGAATCATCGTCTGACTCGGAGGAGTCAGCGCCGGATTCATTTTCGCTGGCGTCTTCTTGTTCGCTGTGAGGGCGCTCGTCGTGAGACTCATTTTCGCTCTGGTCGGAGTGAGATTCGGCCATTTTTGAGGTGTTGCGCGCGTGATTTGAGTGAGGGAGGTGGCCTTGACGCGCCCTCGCTGTGCCCGAAAGCTTTGGTGAGCGCTGATGCAGGATGAGATGGGCGCACGTGACTGTGATCTCTTATCACCACGTGATCTTGTCGCTGGCATCGGGTTTCGCGTTGGCCACGGCGCGATTAGCCCCGCGCGTGAATCATGTCGGCATCGCGAAATGATGGACAAGCCGGCATTGGCATTCTCGAAACATCCGAATTACAGATCCAAAGTCTGTATTTCCCGCCCGGTATTCGTATCGTTTCCCGAGCCCCGCGCGTTGAAGGGCCCCTCTTAGCCTCTCCCTTTCAACGCGCGGGGCTTTTGAGAAGTGTTACTAATCTTAGTGCATCTTCACTACTGCACGACTCTGGCTTTGTCATAGCCCATCTCCATATTTCCCCGTCACTAACAATCAATCTCACCAATCGCCACATCACAGACCATCCCTGCTCAGCTAGGGCTGCATCTCGATGTCTTGGCGTTCCCCGACATGCCGACTCTGGTATACGGCTTACCTGATGATTATACCACTCAGTGGCACAGCGTAGCGCAGACTCAGAGCTCCGCTGCTGTATGAGGCTGCGTCTGGCAGTTTATTCATCTGTCTTAGTGGACAAGGTTTCGATTGCTAAGGATTTCTGTGTCATTATGCATGCGCATGCAGCAGCTTTTGTGGCTGGATACACCAACCATCACGGTTGTGTCATGGACCTATAAAGACAACTCCTCGTCTTCAATAACTGTCTCATTATCAACTCACTCTCAATTCAATCCGTACAATTAACAAACATACCCTTTAAGTCTCACCAAGATAACACTCAATAACACAAAATGTCCAAGATCCTCACCGTTTTCGGCGCCACTGGCAACCAGGGCGGCTCTGTCGTCCGCGCCATTCTCAACGACCCCGCTCTCTCCAAAGAGTTCAAGATCCGTGGCATCACCCGCGATGTCTCCAAGCCCGCCGCCCAAGCTCTCGCCTCAAAGGGCGTAGAGGTAGTTGCTGTAAGCTCAATCGAATTCTCAACCAAAACTCAATCTGACTTTCCAGGCCGACATGAATACCGCTGAGCAAGTCGCTCCCGCCGTCAAGGACGCTCACACTGTCTTCCTCGTCACAAACTACTGGGAGACAAACAGCGGCAACGGCGAGATCGCCCAGGGAAAGGCTGTGGCCGACGCGTGCAAGACCGCTGGCGTGAAGCAGCTCATTTTCTCGTCTCTTCTTGACACCAAGAAAATCAGCAACGGGCGCTTGACTCACATCAAGCATTTTGAGGGCAAGGCCGAGATTGAGGAGTACATCCGACAGATCAACGTCCCAGGAACCTTTGTTCTTCCTGGCTTCTTTGCTTCCAACCTCTTCACTTCGATCCGCAAGAATGAAGACGGTAGCTATGGCTGGGCCCTCCCTGCCGACGGCGACAAGGCTAAGGTTCCTCTCTTTGACGTCAACGCCGACATGGGTAAGTTAACTAACCACAATGACACGGATAATTACTAACTATTCCCAGGCAAGTTCGTCAAGGCCGCCATCAAGAACTTCCCCGGAACCATCAACAAGCGCATTTTCGCTGCCACCGACTACTACTCCCCCAACAGAATCATCTCCGAATTCAGCCAAGTCATTGGAAAGCCCGCCACCTTCAACCAAGTTCCCGCCGATGTCTTTGAGTCTTTCCTCCCTGCTCCTGTCGCAAAGGAATTGACTGAGAACATGATGCTCCTGGAGGACCCTGGATACTACGGCGATGCTGATCTCAAGGAGAGCCTGGATCTCCTGGATGATAAGCCTGTCACTTGGAAGGAGTTTGTTGAGCAGAACAGGGCCAAGTGGGAATAAAGGCAGAATACAAAAGATAGTATCAAGTCATATTTAATAAAATAACATCCACATCAGATAGTTGTAGCGTCAAGGCACGATCAACATCCAGTGCATCGACATGAACAGCCACCATATAAGAGCGTGGATCGAGTCAAATCAAGTCTGCTGGAACTAGTGTATAGAAGTATGTACGCAGTTTTCGTTTTAGATTACAGTTTCTGATTTGACCCCCCTCCCCGCCATCTTCATCCTATTTAACTGATTGACCACAATAGAAATGTCATCATTCATCCACATGCCAATCATCCATCAAGCCTCGATCTTTCATCTGCTTGATAAACTTCTTGATTGTATATTCACCGTCAAGTCGAAACCGTCCTCTCACTGGGAGTCCGACACTCATCGTGGCATCGGTAATAACGATCTGGGCGCCATGATCTCCATATTCTCTGGCAAGCTCCTGAAGCTTCTGTTCATTGCCAGGTGTAGTTCTAATTCTCGTGAACTTGGTGACAATCACCTCTTTCGACTCCTTCTTCGGCATTGTAATCTTGGGACTAGCGTTAGATTGTTTGTGTTTGTACAGAAATTGATTGAGCTTTGATGTAAGCAAAAGCTGGGTAAGCGAAGATTGAGATTGTAGACTGGCTGTAGAATGATCGTTTATATACCCGAAATCTGCCCCTTCTGTAAAGATGCTATAGTCACTGACAGTGACTTGCAGTGATGCTCGTGCGAGAATTGAATGCCATTTACAGAGTTGGGCAAGGTATCATGGAAACACGGGTTGTGACGCAAACACTGCTATGGCGATGAGCAGTGACATGTGTGACTATAGACCGTCTTCCAGAGACTTGCACAAAGACTTGCACAGAGAGCTTTACCTCGGTCACTGAAATGAAACCAGCGTTATCCTCACGGACACACAACTATTCACTCACCATGTGAAGAGCAGTTACATCAGAGTCAGATTGTGAAATGATTCAAAGTCCGTTAGCTTCAAGAGCAGTGAGTCCATGCAAGCCGCGTGTATTAAGCCGCCCCCCCCGCCTGCTCGCTGTTACAATGAAACAAGATGTTTTGGGCATCATCACTTCTGCTCCGAGTTTCGTTGTAGAATGCAAGTCCAAGATATGCAAGAAACGAAATCGAGTTTAATCGTCCTAGGCTAAGATCATGGAGATTGAAGAACATCACTCACGTCTTAGACAAAATGGCACAGGTAGCTGAGTACATCACAAATTATGTGATGGGATTCGCATGGCGTTCTCTACCAAATGATAGACTGGCTAGGTATTTTAAGGTTCAAAGCTGAGTCCCACCCAGTCCCAATCTAACAAGAATTCGCCTTTCTCTTATCCTCCTGAGTTATCCCAGTCGCCTCAGGCTTCACAACGTGGTGAGATTGTCTCCAGCTCTCTCCAACCCCACTCTCAGCCACGAGATCCGTCATGTCCATGATGCAATGAGAGGGACTGGATCGAATTCGGTGCTTCAATTGAAGAATAGTTGCTCCGTCGTGTAGTTCGTAGTTCCAGGCATCGCTGAGCTCCTTGAGCTTTGGTAGTTTTGCTTCCGGGTTTGTCGCATTGTCCTTCCTGCGGAAGAAAACATGGATATACTGCCCTTCCTCGTTGACGCTCATTTTGTTCTTGCAAAGAGTTCAGCAGTAAAAGCGGGTATGTTTGTTGGGTTGCAGAGAAGAGAGGTGCTCCGAGAAGGCGACAAATTAATACCCGTGTGCCGTTGTGATTGAGTGGTTCAGGAGAATCTAATCACAGTGGCTGAGGACATGAATCTGAGCCGAATCAATGAATCCAATCACTGAGTATCCGAGTGAGCAGTGACAGTCTGACTGTCCCTCAGTGATTGTTGAGGGTCAGAGTGAATAGAATGTTAGGCCGTATCATCAAGCCTGCCTCATGTATGTCTCTGTACATGAGGCTCCTGCATTGACTCTTTGCAATTGAGACTTGTGGCCGAGAGCTCAAATCACCAGAGAGAACTTAGTCCTCCAGTATGCTGTATCCTCATTTTTGAGTAACGTAGTATTACTCCGTATGCTAGATGGACGTCTTGGTATAGAGAGTGACAATGGTTTGAAAAGAAATGTTCAGCTTTTTACGTCATCCATGGCAGATTGGAAAGACATTTGACAAATTGAGTTCTTAGACATGGTTGCCGGTGAATGATGATCTCGCCACCGTGAACAGAAAGTGATTTAGTCAATGTGATAACCTCTCCTGAACGAGCTGCCGGAAGTAAGGTATTGTAAACTGAAAGAATGAGCTTGACTGTAGAATAATTTAACGAAAGCCCTATAACCAATCTTGCCTTTACCATTTGGGCAATTGATGGATTGATTGATAGCTAAACTTGTCAATATATTGGCGAGATATATTATAGCGTTTTGTGTTGGCAACGACGTCAGAGCAACAGATCAGTAATATAGCTAGAAGGGATTGCTGTATTAAGTATAGGAAGAGTTTTAAGTTTATATATAAGCTAAATATATTATATATAGTTAAGACTTATAGTTAAGAGATTAGATTATTATAAAGAAGATAATATAAAGTTTAGGTTTAAAAAGCTTTATTATTATTTTTAAAATATAAATTAAAGTTTTAAAACTTATTATTAAAGACTTTAAATATATTAAAAATACTTTTATTATCTTAATATTTAAATTTATTTTTAAATTATTATTTATTTAATTTATATTAAAGTCTAATAAGCTATATTTATAGTAAATAGTAAATGTTAAGGCGAATCCACGTGGGAATTGTGTGACCAGAATAAATCGCACATGCTTTGATGTGTATACTAATGGAAGAGGTGACCCCAATACTGGTTTTGTCCTAGTCGAAAAGAGCAAAGAAATATAGCAAGGTCGTTTGGAATTGCTACTGGCTGAGAATCCACAATAGGTATTGTCTTGCGAATTGTGTGAAACGACCAGGTGCTTGATAGAGTAACTTGAAGTAGCCAATGATACATCCCAAGCTGATGCTGCGTTCGGGAGATTTACTAGTTGTGTAACTTCTCAAGTAACCCTCGTGGCGGAGTCCTATTGGTATACCAGGTGCTGAAATATACAGGGACGACCAGAACTGTGCGACCACACAGTTATTCTTAAAGTCCTGTTGATTCCTCTCATGGAAAGTAAACTTTCAACCCCACTCACACAACGAACCTTTTACTATCGTCCTGACAGAATCTCGCTGTTGCACTGTTTTTGGTCCAACTTTATTATACTCTCGCCTCGCGTTTCAAACCAACAGGATGTGAGTCTTTGGAAGTTTGCCTCCACCATCCTAGTCAAATAGAATTGAATATTAAGAGTAGGTAGTATGGATGGAAACAAAGAGACTGCGAATGTCGCGCTTTACCGTTCAAAATTGAGCGTAGTCAACAGTAAGGGTCAGTATGTCCTCGGCAGTTGCACCGACTTGCTGCCGTCACAAGCTTTAGTTGTCTTGGTGATTCGAATACTAATGATGACCTATGGCTCATTCAAGAACCCAATGGACGATCGTTAGCCCAAACAGGTAGCCCCTACTGGCAAACTAAAGATCTTTGCATACAATGCCAATCCGTCAATCTGACCCAGATATGTTCGGAGGGCAGTCTGCACGGAACAGATGTCTCGCTACAGATCTCTGAGACTTCCCAATGCGCTTTGTGTCGTTTCCTCACCTCAAAGCTGCGGCTTAGAGGCCCAGCTGTCGGATCCCAAGCTTTCACAACGATAGAACTTAACCGACATGTTTTTGGTGGAATCGATCACGTTCGTATACAACACGACGATCAATCGAGATTTATCTCGCAGGTAACGGACGGGGAGGTACTTCAAGAGCCGGGCAGGATTTGGCATTATCGACACATAGATGTAAGCCACGTCGATTACCAAATGATCAGGGGGTGGATTGCCCATTGTCGGCGCACTCACGGCAAACCCTGTCGAATGCTTACAGAAAAGCCACTCCTGATAGCAAATTTCAGGCTCCTGGACTGCGTGAAGGAAACTGTGGTGGGGTGCATAAAATTTACTGAATATGTTGCACTGAGCTATGTATGGGGTCCTTCATCGAATCTCGAAGAAAAGCATCAGGACCTGCTGTCCAAGGCCGTGATTCGAGATGCCATGCATGTTACGCTTTCACTTGGATTTCGATACCTATGGGTTGATCAACTTTGCATTGATCAAAGAAGTACCGAAGACATGATCTGTCAATTGGGCCAAATGAACACCATTTGTAGGTTTTAGAGACCTCCATGAACAGAAGACTTGGACAACGAGCTGACGCACATTTCAGACAATCAAGCGAGTGTCACCATAGTAGCCGCAGCAGGAGAAACTGCATCATACGGTTTACCTGGCGTCGGGCAGCGTCCTCGCATGATTCCGAACAAGCTCACCCTAGACGGAAGGACATGGATGTTCCGTCGAAGATTGTTCAAGCATCACGTGGACGAGACGAAATGGTCGACCAGAGGCTGGACGTACCAGGAAGCAGTATTCTCCCGCAGATGTGTCATCTTTACTGATGACCAAGTCCTATACCAATGTGGAAGCATGACCTGTGCTGAGGAATTGATGGACGATTTTACCACTTGCGAACAGGAAGGCTTTCCTATCTTTGAGCGTATGGCTGACAAGGACTCGAATTCAAGACAAGATCTACCAAGGGGTAGGAGCTTCATGCGAGACCTGGAGGCATACTCAAAGCGTGAACTCACATACGACTCCGACATCCTGAGAGCAATGGAAGGCGTTTTCGGTTTCTACGCCCAACTGGAACCTCCAGTGGAGCAATACTGGGGTCTGCCACTGCGATGGGTTGGCTGTAAAGTCTCGATTCAGGCTGGGGAGGATTACGATCTTGCAAGATCGAAACCTGATGATGTTGCCGGAGCTTTGCTCTGGGCAATGTTATGGGAGCCAGCGTGGAGCAAGATTCAAGACATAGGTAATGGCCTTGTCAAGAGAAGCGGCTGTCCAACTTGGTCCTGGGCTGCTTGGAAGGTCGAAGTGAGATGGAGTTATTTGACCAGCCTCGAACAACTGGAAAAGAATGTTACGGCACCATTGTTTGTGGAAACAACGACGGGCGGTCTCGTAGAACCCAACGACAAATTCGCCAGGTTGCTCGCTTCCGGAAAGTCCTGTGCGGCTTTGGGTTTGAGCCCTATCTTGAGAATCACGACCAAGGTTTTGGATCTGCCTTTCATAGAACGCGCGCCCTATACACCCACGATCCTCTACAACTCGAGCGCCTCGTTTCCCGCCATACAAAGAGGCCAGCACTGGGCCAGAAAGGATCTAGGTTCCCACGGAGTTAACTGGACTTATTTTGTTGTTCAAAAGAATGTCGGCGCGGGGAGAGGACTCGTCTGGTCTTTGGATCTTACGCATGGTGGGGTGACTGGTAGTGCCGATCTTGCTTTCGACACCGACACCGAAATCATCAATCTGAGACCCTTGACACTCCGATGTATAGTCATAGGTCACGGCCGTGGCATGATTGTGCAGTCCAGTAACGGCATATCTAAGCGAGTCGGGCTATTGCGGTATGAAGGGGAGTTTTTCGAGAACGGTCGAGTATCTGGTGATGGATACGGGTACCACGACGACAAAATAATATGGCCATGGACGGACTCTGTACTGAGCAGAGATATTAGAGACCACTTTCCAGGTGTTGAGCGGACTGTGCGTCTAGGCTAGTGAGGAGTTGCTGGTGTGCGTAACATCGTATTTAAAAAAAATCATTTATATATTAATCTTATAAACTTGATTAGCTTATATTCTCTTAGCTTTTAAAGCTTTCAGTTGCCAGCCTAGATATAACTTACCTTAATAAAAGTATTAATACTTTAACTTTTTAGCCTAAATAACTTAATTAATAAAACCTTTAATAGTTTAAACTTTCTACTATAATATATATATAATCCTTCTTAGAGTTATTTAATAACTAAAAACACTCCTTAGGCTTTTAAAGCCCTCTATAAGGCCACGGTTTCCTTTATCTAGGCCTTATTTTTCCCTAATTTCTTTAGCTTTTTATTAATATATTTTTAAAATCTTTTAGCTTTTTAAGCAGTTTATTTTTTTTTTTAAGTTTTATTAGCTTTTTTAATAGCTAGGCCTTTTTATAAATAAAGATAATATATTATTCTTTAATATATATATTTTCTATAATTACCTTAAATATATTATAAGTAAAAAAGGTAATCTTAATATAGTAAATACTATTAATATTTTAATTAAAGTATTTCTTATTTAAAGACTAAATAATATATAAAAGCTATTTTTTTTTATATTTAAAATATCTTTTAATATAATTAATAAAAGTATTATAAGTAATAGAAAACTAATATATATATTCTTAAGCTTTCTAGCTTATAAAGTTATTATAGATAATAGTTTAGCTTATTATAGATATATTATTTATAAAGTAATATTATAGTTAAGGTATAGAGATATAAACCTAAGGTTATATCTCTTTATATACCTCTTAGTCTCTTTACCTTATAATGCCTTAGGGCTTATAATAAGATATAATAGTTATTATAAAAGCTTATAGGTAAAAGCTTATATTAAGGAAAAAAAAAAAAAAAAGCCATGTTTTTATTTGTCACCTGTGTTTACAGCCTAAAGGTTAACCTTATAGGTCGCATGTATCCCATAGCTGGTGTGCGCAACCCCTCTGGCAATGGCATTCAACTGTGAGATTTTGTGCACGTCAGCCCAAGCATCTGATTGGAGAAGTATGCTTGGGATTGGGGATAGTTAGACTTGAACTAATGCAGTCACTTGGGCTAACTGAGGGGTTGCTACAGAGCCAAGTCTTAGTGATACTGCAGCACATGGCCTAAAGAGAACCCGTCTTGGCAAGAAAGCTTAGCATCGACCAACGTTAAGTGACAATATTAGATCATGACGCAACAAGACTGGCAAGTAGGCCATTATGCGTCCCACGGGTCCAACCGCCAGACTAGTTGCAGGCAGCTGAAATATATCTTGCACTGGGTTGGCTGCTCCGTCAGCATGCTGAGCTAAATATGTCGGTGGCTTCGCGCCGTAGGTCTCGACTCTGCGGGACTTGTTTCCCAGTATGGCCCCGAATGATCTGCCACGCGTCAAGTACCACCAGCTAACCTTCACACCCTTACTCCCTTGATACTGAATACGACAATTGGGCCTTCTGAAAGATGCAGTGTGCATAGCATAGCGTCTCGTTTCAAGGAAGACACCTGTGAGATCAAAGGACTTGGTCGTCAATAGCGACTGCCTTCATCATTTTACATATCTTGTAAAGGTTTATCAGACTATCAACCATCCCGTATAGCAACTCCCGATGCTTTACAGAACTAGGCATACACGATAGAGTAACACCCTGTCATACAACTTCCCTTGCGTATCTCAGCTGTCGATACATACTCGCTGCACTGGCGATGTCATTTGCATTCAGTAGATTGATCCCCTCTTGCACAAGTACTTCCCATACGTAGTCCCTATGCCCTCTCGGCCAATCAGGCAACCCCCATAGTCTTGACTTCAAGTTTCGATATTTTGCGATTCGAAGCTGGTTTCGCAGAGTCTCCATTTTCTCGGTGCTGAAGCCCGCCCGAACACTGCCAATTGCCTTGCTGAAAGGGACAGAGGCGGTATATAATTCATTTTCCAATTCGTAGGGACCGTAAAAGCCGTTGCTTTCGATGAAGCCTGGTTCAGTGAGCAGATTTAAAGGAGCATCCAGAAAAGCATCGTAGCGCTGCTGCCGTGCTTCAAGGTCCGTGCCAATGTTTATGTCACGCCGTTTAATAATGTTTCCTGTGCCTACTATGGTTATGGGTCCAGGCCAGAGTGTCTGATTTGTGACCATGGTTTTGTCATGGCGAGATAAGTATCTCAAATCGCGCAAAGGCCCTAGTTGCTGGAGAACCAAAGGCCATGCCTGTACTGGATCGTCTTTCACGTCAATGAACAGTATCAACGTTGTATTCGGCTCCGTGACAAAGACACCAGCGGCCTGGGCAGTGGAATCGAAGGTCTCGGGTGGGGCTGGTCGATTTATTGTGTTCAAGATCTGTAATAGCGGGTTGATATGAAGTCACTATAGTGTGCGGCTCGAGGAAAGTGAGCGTCTGTCGGTCATAATAAGAAGGTCTTGTCCCTCTGGACTAAGCCGTATATCTGCCTTAACATTCCCATATCCTATAGAAAGAGCTGAAAATAGAGGATGAGGTCTCTAGTAATCGTTGTGAGAGTGATAACTTACTAGTGCGACAATTTGGCACTCTATATCGCAGCATTGTAGGTTCAGTTTTATTTGTTGCCTGTGTTTGCAGCCTAAAGGTTAACCTTATAGGTCGCATGTATCCCCGTAGGTAGGTTGAGTTTCTACGTCGGAAAAGTCGGTTGCAAAAAGTAAACTGTGTCATCTTATACTTATAAAGGGCGTTTGATAGAGCGGCAGGAAATACTATGAAAAGAAATGCCCTCTATCTTAACTATTAGATGCTGCAGGTGTATCTTGACTATGATATGTATGGGTTGATACTATGTATAAGATTATTATTGCATAAAAGATGGAGGTATGCTAAAATTTCATGCGTCTTTGTCGTGTTTTTGATGTGTGTTGTTTGCATCGTGCCAAACCGTGTTCGACTTGGCACAAATCGTCGTTTCTCCTTGAGAGAAGTGGTTCTAGGCGTTTAAGGTGGAAGTAAGCGGAAGCCTTCATGTTACGTTATCTTTAGCATATATAGTGTGAATCCAGATGATATTTGAATACCTTTTACTTTCCTATTTATTAAACGTCTCCAAGGGCACTTCCGTTTCGTGTGACTCGCATGCTGGGCATTCCACAGTTCGGGCGGAGACAAGATGGGGAGCGGTTCATTTCAGCAAGTCATCAGGTTAGCCATTCCACATGTGACAAGAGCCCTTGTACTGATTACGCGGCCTCATTTTTCACCGCCAAAATTGTGCTTGGAACTTGTGGCTGTTCCTTTGTGCTAGTCAAGCGTCACTAGAGGCCGTGGCGCTTTCTAGACTGAAACTGTGCCTCATGCCCCCCCACGTCGCCGTTGGTCTAGCCGCTGAGGGGACGCACATTGCCTGAGTACTACCAGGCATAACACGGCGTGAGTAAACCTCGGAGAGAGGTATTCTCACCAGAAATCAGCCAGCAAATTTATCCTTTTGGAGTTTTCTCTGGCCTGACAGTGGCTGGGGTGTGGGCTGCGCCACCAGTGAATTTTCGGACGGGGGGAGCGAATATAAAACTCATCCTAACAAGCCTTGGATAGTGCGATCCGATCATTTTTCGCTCCTGTTTACAGGCTAACCTGATAGAGTCGACGGTGGATGGGCCCCAGATAATCCTAGCACCATAACTAGGGGTTGTCAGAAATCGTCTGGCGTGAAATTCTAATTTTGTATGGTGAACGTGGATTCCCGCGCCAGTCGTTTTCTGACACCCCAAGGCACAACCATCGGAATCCGGATAGCACTGATAACAATCCCTCCACACATCACAATACATCGCTGAGAAAGCGCGTATATCACTCAAGTCCGAAGTTGTCGTAATCCTCCTCAAGTATAGTATGAGAACCCAAGATTCATGAGCCGTTATATATATGCCGGGACACTTGTCAATAGCATTGTTATTTGCTCACTGCCCTAACTATCTCTTGGTGTCTTGCAACATGGTCTATTTGGACCGAAAGACTGAGTGAAAAAGATCTTCCTGTCGCGGTTTATCCTGGCGGTCTCCTCTTTGATGACTTACCCATTCTTCTGTTCTTAATTTTGACCATGACTTGCCACCGTGTCTTGCATGGCGTACTCCTCCGCCCATCCCGCCGTATACGATTTTTGGCCTTTCTTTCATTCTTTGTCACAGCGACGTGGACCTTCATGACAAGGTCGTCGATAGCCTGCCCCCAGGGAAGGGATATAGCGAGGGAATATCCACTAGTTTATAGGCATATCCATTCGTTCAACGGCACTGGCGGTGGTAAGTCGGACATTCCCATATCGTAAGCCCCGAAGAATCCTCGCAACGCTAACACCGAAACAAAGCATGGTATATCCCTCCGTACTGGGCTGATATACACAGTGAACAACCGCACAACATTCTCGATGCTGCTCGTATAGTCTCACAGAGAGCTCTGTCTAACAGAGAGAGAAGAATACCCTTCTCTAATATCCCACTAATTGTCCACCAAACTTGGAAAACGACAGCGGCCGATGATTGGAGTCCCAGAATACTGCCTTGGGTTGAATTGTGGCTCGAGAACTCAATTTACGTTGACCGAGGACCGTCGATGGCATACTTATTCTGGGATGATACAGGAATGCGTGCGTTGGTGGAAGAATTCGAGAACGACTTCCTTGAGCGTTATGACTCCCTCCTGACACCAGTTGAGCGGAGCGATGTATTTCGCATTCTAGTGTGCAAGCACTTTGGTGGCATAGTAAGAGTACTCTGAAAAAGACTAGAGTCCATTCTAACTATTACAGTATGGCGATCTCGATACTGAGCTTATACGGCATCCAGCTGCCTGGATAAGCGAATCTGACATGGCTTCCTGGACAGACCCAAAAACAGGAAAGGCCTATGGCTATTATAACACTTCGGTAACACCAGATTATGAAACCCCAGTAGTGAACCTTCTTTGGGGTTTAGAGGCCGATAATGACCCAGAGTCCGATGCATACTGGCGCCAAAGCTATACATATCCTCAACAACTATCGCAATGGGCATTCGCTGCTGCCCCTCAACACCCAGTATTCGAACGATATATGGTCAATCTACGGGATTATACCAGAGACAACGAAACAGCGGCTCGGAATAATGACCCTCTCAAGAGGACTGGTCCTGCGGCTGTTACTCTTGCGACCAAATCCTGGCTAGAGGACCAGGTAGGCTTTCGATGGGCCAGCCTGACAGGTGTCAAGGATGGGGGCAAGTCTAAGTTGGTCGAAGACATACTTATTCTTCCTATCACCGGCTTTCAGTAAGTTCATTTCCCCTTTATCACAATCTACCTTTTTGCACGGCTAACATTGCAAAGTCCGAGTCATGGAAGCCGTAATGACGTTATGGGCAGAAAACCAGTGACAGACACGGCGGCGAGATTATGCCATCATGGCACAGGATTGTGGAAGCATTTTAATTTCGTGGGAGAGTATGGAAAGGTTTGTCGAAGACTTTTTGGTCTTTGTAGGGATTGGCCAAGGATAACAGGATAAGGGAATAGTCCGCTTATCTATGCTTTTATATCGTCTGGGAAAGTCATCATCTCAACACATTTCAGCTGATAGAAACACAAAGGCATTCCACGATTTGGGGCTCTGATTGTCATACTGTGATTTCCAAGGAACAGGATAGAGACGCCAGATAATTATTAGCCAGCAACAGAAAGTGCGAATTGGTTCCATAGTCCATACGCACACGATAATGGTTCTTATACAACAGGTACAATCGCTTGAACAAATACCGAAAGGGGACATTATAAATAATATCTTTGTGAGATATCCCATTCGCTATCACGAGACCTAATGTTGCTAGCTATTTTTATTATAGCTGGTTACGTTTACGACTACGGCCAGTAAGAGCGCTTTGATTACGCCAACGACAATCTCAGTCCTGTTCGAGTGAGACAGCCTCTCCAGCTGAAATGAACCCTGCACGGCTGATAACTTTCCACAGGCAGCCAAGAACCTCACTTCATCCTGAGTACAGCAGCAGAACCGAACTGGCCGAAGCCCTCGGTATCGCGTCCGGCGCCGCGGGTCTCCTGAGTCTAGCGATAGAAGTCACCAAGCTCAGCCACACCTACATCGCCAGCGTTAAGGGCGCTCCTAAATCGCTAATCACGTAAATTGCGGAGCTTACAACGGTTACCTCTGTTCTGCTACAGCTCGAAGACCTCATTCAGGCTAAGAGGTTCAACGGCCAGAATAGCCAGAATCAAGACAGGTGGCCGGATTAGCAGTGTGCCGAATAGTTGGCTATTAGACTGCGTGGAGCAAAAGGTAACTATGATCAAGTTTCTGGGTTTAAATCTGAAAAGCTTAGGAAGTATAGTAATGGTGAGAGTTGCATCCAGCAAGGCGTTGGACTTCACAGGCGTCAATTTCACGCATTCCATTGCCAACTTTAGGACCTTATTCTTCAAAAGTCCATCTCTGGACACAAAGCACCTATTCTGAATCCTGAAAACTGAGCGTTAGCATTGTCACGACCCAGCCCAAGTCTCCTATGGCTATCCCTGCGAGGCTCCTTATTCCGCCGCATGACGAGTCGTATCCATGCGCGAACGAACTCTATTGATATAACTCTTCGTTCCGCACCTCTAACATCCATGGCTCGAAATACATAATCCATGAGTAAGAATATCCCTGCAAAGCATCTTCCGGGATAGGAAGGAGAGTGAATATAATACAAACTTTGTGATCTACTGTATATAGCGGCATGGGTTACTAGCAACAAAGGTTCGCTTTTCCTCCTCATCTTTGCGAGCGGAATGCCTGATGCTGATCAGCTCTGTTTTTGGTCTGATACGAGGCGGGGATTTGGTGTTTTCTGAGCTATACTGGGCCGAACGGCATTTATATGCCGCGCGATCGACCGGCATGACCCCCAAGAATGAGGAGATGTTAAAGAGGAGCAGAAACGATAATAAGCCTTGAGCGACAGCAAATTGGGGTTAGTATGCCTAATTGTCTTATAACTTTGCGGGGAAGCGGATCCTTACTGTAGGGGACAAAGACCCGTCGGGTCTTTTGCGCTTAGAAGCGCACCTCTTAACGATGGGTTTTTCCTGACGATTCCAAAAAACCGATTTGTGGAGAAATGAGGAGATGGCAGATAATAGTCGTATTCTCGATGGACTGGGTTCGCGAAAATTGCGCCAAGAAGAGATCGTCGTCCTCCGCACTGGCGATTCTCGGTTGAGACGGCAAGGGAATGTCGATGATTCTATATATTGCGTAGTGTATATATATATCACGAATGCTCGCAAATGTCTGGGTGGGCAAGTCTTTACTACAGATGCGACAAAAAGGCCGTCACAAATCAAGTCACTGATTCGAAAGTATGGCAAGGTCCTGGCTTTCAACATTGGCGTTCCTGCCTCTACTTGCTCTCGCGGAGAGCAATGGCTTCGGTGCCAAGCCTGTCATGGGCTACAACAGCTATAATGTAAGCTGTCCAACCCAAAGACCTGCTAACAGGAGCTGCCGTCTGACATTTGCTGGAGGATATTGTTTGTAGTCCCAACCAGACATATATGCACGACACCATTACCGCCATGAAACAGAAGGGCTTCGTCGACCTCGGCTACACCATGTTTCAGGTATGACACAGACCTCTCGCTGGGGCTCTTTGACAAAGACTGACAATGATGAACAGATCGACTGTGGTTGGTTCAGCAAAGAACGTGCCGCGAACGGCTCAATCACATACGATAATGACACTTTCCCAGACGGCATTTCGCCCTTGAGCAAGTATGCAATTAGCCAAGGAATGCAATGGGGCATGTACACGGGTGCGACACCTTACCAGTGCATGCCCGAATACGTGGAGGACTGGCCAGCGTCTCAGTACCACGAGAAGGCTGATGCATTGCAGTTTGCTGGGTGGAACACAGTCTATGTCAAAGCTGATAACTGCTTTACGCCGGACGACACGCTCGTCCAGCGATATACCAACATGTCAAATGCACTTAGGGATGTTGGGATCCAGGGCTTGATGGTATGTGAGTGGGCGTTGCCAGCCAACGGAGACGTTGACCCGGCCGTGTGGACAAAGCCCATCGCTACGTCGTGGCGTGTGGCTGCTGATATTGCTCGAGGCTGGGACTCTGTCTTCCGTATCACCAACGAAGCCATTCACGTCATTCTCCAGGGCAACTCTGGACCTGGTCACTACGGCGATATGGACCTGTTGGAGGTTGGTAACCCGGGAATGACCCAGTCCCAGCAAGCCACTCATTTCGCCATCTGGGCCATGTTCAAGAGCGCCCTTATGATCAGCACCAATGTGGTCGATATGCCATCTGAGACCCAGTCCATTCTCAGCAATACTGGTCTCATCGCCATCAACCAGGATGACCTTGGAGCGCCCGTGCGCCTTATCCAGCGGTACCCTGACTACGATGTCTACGCTGGTCCCTTGTCTGGCGGTGATATGGCCGTACTCATCGTGGACCAGTCTGGTAAAGGCGGTGATTACTATCTCGACTTTAACTCCCTCAACGTTTCCCGTGCCGATGTCCATGACCTGATCGCGAACCGAGAATGGAATGAGTTCAGCAACTGGTATGCGAACCTACAGCCGTACGGCTCGTCTGCGCTGCGCTTGACCAATATACAAGCATACACTCCTCCAGCTGTTAGCTACAATTACGTTGAGGGTAGTTCGGGCGTCCTTGACAACGGTGCGAGACTTGTAGACTGCTCTGCTTGCTCGAGTGGCCAGGCTGCCGGATACCTCGGTGGCCAGCAGAGCGACGGTGGCGGCAGCGTCACATTCACCGGCATCAAGACGTCCAAAGCCACGCAGAACATCAAGATTGACTACATAAACTGCGAGATCATCTATCCCAACCAGTCTGGTCCCAACGCTAGAGGTGCTCGGATCTCGGTGAACGGTGCCAACTCGGTCGACATTCTGTTCCCTGTGTCTGGATACTCATGGAGTGCATCAGTACTGCCCGACTTCCTCGTTGAGTTGACCGGGTTTTCCACCAGCAAGCCGAACAACATCACCATCACCGGTATCCCCAACGGTGTACCCAACACCAGTGGCTACGCTCCGAACATTGCAGGTATCTCCACCTTAGCCTAGTCGGTTTCTTAGATAGAGATGTGACTATCAGTAATAGGGAGATTGTTGATAATGATGACTGGCATATAAATGAATAATTGGACGGGGTCACTTACTTCCATCACGTCCGTTTACATGTACTCAACCCTATTTTCTGAGCTAATTTGCGGCATCAGCCACAAGTCCCAACTGCAAATAACACATGAAAGTCACAGATGTATGTTATTCAAAATTCCCCATCCAGGATCTAGAAACAGCAAGATCGACTTCATCCGAAGACGACTGAGTCAGATATAGTGCGATGGGTCTTGCTGCAAGTTGGTGGGGGGTTTGATGATTTGGCATTATTCCTGAGGCCTGTGCTAAGGAGTATGTATGATGTTAGAGTGCTTTCTTATTGCCTGGATTGTATTTTTACTGCAGCGTCCCTGCAGTGCCCCTGGTTGCGAGTAGATGGAATTGGTATAGGTGGAATCTGGTCCTTCTATGGGAATAGATAAATATTATCATTTATCTAGCGCGAGAGCAGTATGTGCCACGAAATGGAACATAGTTTGAGACTATTCTGGATATGGTAGCTAAGGAGTTAAACTTTTAGATATGCACGGCTTGTAATTACGCCTATCCGCAGTCGACTTGTTTCACCTTGGGATTGCGAGACTAACAGCATGATTGGCGATAACGCATATCTGCAGGCTTCAAAATATCGCCTAATTATATTCCTCAGCTGCTTTCCAATCGACGTGTGCAGTACGGGATATAGTAGACCCAAACTAGTGTATTTATACTAGCTTAATATATACAAAGAAGATATTTTATTACTATTCTGGCTACTTGTATGCTATTTAATTGTAATCTAGTGCTTTCTATTATTTTTAAGTCTCAATCTAATTTTAACTGCACTAATACTTGCCCTATAGGTCGCTCTCTGAGATAATAGACTTAGTAACAATCTTACTCTATAAATCAGCTCATAATAGTTACCAGGGAATGTGGGGCCGATAGAATTCATGCGTCTTGTTTACCCCGCATATGATAGCCCGATGCTTCTTTATGCCTCAGCCTAGCTCTGTCCGTCGTACGGTGGAAATTGACATGGTTGAAGAAATAGTACTTTGTATAAGAGCTGTACTTATGGTTTTAGGAAGCCAGGCCTCACGCGCGAAGCAGTGAGCCATCATGGGCGATCCGCTCAGCATAGCGTCCGGACTAATCGCCGTTGTCACCGCCACACTGCAATCAAGCAAAATACTCTATGAGACTATCCAAAGCTTCCGAAATCACCAAACTGCAGTATTAGATCTTGTCCGCGAGCTCGAAGGTCTTGAATCAGTTCTCACTCCGCTGCAAGATCATGTCCGTTCCGATGAGACCGCGTTCTTACCGCTCAAAGCCCCCCTCATTCAGTGTCGACAGGCGTGTCTAGATTTCCAAATCCTGATCGAGCAGAACAGCAGGCGCACTCGAGCAGAGGCAAGAACAAGCTGGAGAGACTGGGCCAAGTTGATTTACATGAACGGCGATATTACTTCTTTCAAAGAACTATTAGCCGGTTATAAAGGGACGATAACTATAGCGCTAGCTGACGCCAACTTGTTGGTTGCTCGTCTCAAGAGAAAGGTTTTCGCTAACTTGCTTCTAGGCGCTCCTCCAAAGTCACCCTCCAAGTTCTTAATGATTACAAAAACTTGATTTGCGATACTAAACTTGATCTGGAGAAACATCTGGAAGACATCGACTCCAAATTGCAAGACATAGTATCTCAAGGCGCCACGACCGAAGCTGCTGAAGGCCAGGCTAATCTCCGAAAATTCGAAAGCGAAAAAGAAAGCACAGAACGATGCCTCGAGTATTTGAAACATCTCCTCAAAGAAATCAATGGGATGAGCTTCCAGCCCATTTCTACCGGGTCTACCTCAAATACTGCTGTCATATCTGTCTCAGCTGGCAACATGACACTCGCTGATTCCCTCACTATTTCTGCGCTCAAGACATGCAGCTACAATCTCTCAGACACCATCGATCGCCTCGAATCGCACCGTGACAGTACCGAACAGAGTCTCCGACTTAGGTCCTTGGTTCAAGATTCGAATCACAAACTCGATCCTGGTGCGAACCGCGAGACACTTCAAAATGAGTTGGAAAGCACGAAACAGTGCTTGAGTGTATGTGACCGGGCATCGGAATGGGCATCCTCCGGAAGGGTTCACGTGGTTGAAGACATCAGCGTCGGGAACGATGGAAAACAAATATGCGTGTCTACACTAGGAGATCTATTTAACATCAAAGGAGCCAGGGCCGGTCATGGGTCCATTCAATTCTTTGGGTCTGTTTCAGAGGGTACACTGAGCGATGTGCTGAGATCCCAGAACCAGCGGCAATACATACGAGATGAGGGCACGGAAGACGACGAGGGATGCGTCAGCGGAGGGTATATGCAATCAACAAGATAGTTCTATTCGCTCCTCTGCTGCCTGTCCGCGGCCCTATTATATGGCTCCCGACCAGCCTCTGCCAGAGACTTTCCTGCGCCATGTTTCTCAAAGCGCGAGGCTTCGGCGTATGCGGGTGATTGCCGATTTGTAATGACTTGGCGTTGGTTCAGAATCTTGGTAAGCTCTTGCACTGAACTGTCTTCCCAAGAACCAATAACTTGATAAGAGTTGGCTCCAGCTCCAACGTCTTTAGCGTCATAGAGATGGTCTTTTGTCGATACCAAGAGCTGGACGCCGTTATCTCCCACTTTGATCTCTTGCAAACGATGGGTTGGGCGGCTGCATAATTCGGTCGCGTCTTTGGGCGGCGTTTGCGTATCTCGATCCTCGGGAGCTGACATTTTGTGGTGTTGTAGTGTTGAATATGACGATCAGCTTCAATAAAACTACATGAAGTGGTATGAGGGAAATTTTATCACTTACCCCGCTATGTAAGATTTAACACATGACCGCATACTGAGAGCTTGTGGGGCCATGACTTTTCTTTATGATAATTTTAATAGGCACTGATATTTTTTTAATTAATACCTTAATAATAACTAATTATTGTTTGACTTAATAAGCCGAGAAAGGGGGCGGCCAAATCCGCCGTTTTTAGCAATTACGACAGTGAGAGGTGCCATACAGGTACTGTGTATCTGAGTTCTGCTCAGTCGAAGCGGTGCTGTTTGTCACGATGGTTCCGATGTCAGCTCTGATCGTCGTACAGATGGGTACAGTAGTAACCACGCAGACTGTGTCAATTACTTTACCTATAATGATTTCTGAAAGAGGTAAAAGAATTAAAAGAAAAGAAAAGAAAAGAAAAGAAAAAGAAAAGAGACCGCCTTTAGCGCCGCATAACGAGCGGCCTTGCGTGAACAGCTGAAAGACGTTCAGTCCCTTCAACCAGACGATGCCGATAGTGCAAAGATCGACATCGCCGGCATCCTACGGACTTGGAAGATATAAAAGGCCCGGGTTCTACTACATAGATCGGAACGATGGTGGAGAGGTCCTCAAGGTATTGTGCTTTCGATCTCACATTACACCGGTATCCAGCAGCTGACATTATTCGGCATGACGCTGCCCTTGTCCTTAAATACGGCCTTCGCCCTACATATATGAACGAAAATCTGGTACAGGGCCCAGACGACTTGCTGGTCCTCTAGACTTCCAACATCCCCCACAACATGGGCATTTTCCCCTCCGAGCGACAACGGCTCAACCTGTCCGTGTCATACCTGCGCGTAGACTGCACAGAAGTGTGGCCAGCGGAGGACCGATAGTGGGAAGACCTTTGGGACCCAAAGTCATTGTGCAATGTCTTCGCGGAGTTTGTCTTAGACCTGAGCGCAAGTAGCACTTGTAGATTGGTAAATTCAGAAAGCGAAGTTTTGTATATATAAAATCGAACTGTGCCTCCTCGATACATATCAAACCTAAATGTGCCATATCCTCCCAAGACCGAACTATTCCATCTCGGCAAAAGCAGCCCGCGTATCTTTTAACCCGGTGATTTCCAGGTCTTCCTTGGTCAGTATCACTTCCTCGTCCGAGAAACTCTTCTCCTTAGCCCACTCGAGGTATTCATGCATCCTGTCCATTGCTTTGCCCCATTTAGGCCACAAGCTGTAGTAGGTCTCTTTGTCCACCTGTACATATTCCGCCTCGACACCATGCATTGCTGCCCACGTGGCAAGCATCTCTCCGGCGGTCATGATGTCGGTCACGGCATAAACAAATTTACCTCCAAGCGTCTTTTCAGGTTGTTCAATAATTGCTCGCGTGAAGACGCCCACATTCAGCGTTGAGTCACCAACAAGTGGGAATTGCACTGATGCTGGAGTTGGTTGGAGCTGGATGAACTTGTTCTCTCCAGCCGTCCCAATAGGAAAGGGGCGATAGAACGGGTAATTCATATTGGAAGCGTAGACAGCGACCCAGAGAAATGTGGTCTTTTGTAGCAGCGCTGGATCCGACTTGATAAAGTCGTTAATCCTGTTCTTGCTTACATAGTGAGGCACTGCGAACTTGCCGCCACTGATCCGGTGTGCGTCGGGTAGCGTCGACCAGATAAAGTGCTCTAGTGTTGGTGTCGCAGCAGCAGCTTTGGCAATGTTGAATCCTTGTCTCGTTTCAATCTCAATGGCCTGTTCTGCGTCGTATATCATGAACGGCTCAAAGAAATTAGTCGCGGCGAAAATAACTGATGTTCCAGAAAAAGCTGCCTTGAGTGAAGCAACATCATCGAGATTGGCCTCAACAAGTCGAACACCCTGTGACGCGAGTTTCTTAGCTGCTTCACTTTGACTGTTGCGAGTGACAGCCGTAAGGGAGAATACATTGTCTTTCATCAGAGCTCTGATGACAGACCCGCCCTGAATGCCTGTGGCACCGATAACTGTGACTTGTCTAACCATGATGTTGTTCGTTTCCATGCAAGAAGTACTAGGAATGGTGTTTCTTTTAGGTATGAACGGAAGTCTCGTTTGTATTGACGTGATAGCATAATTCACCATATGACTGAGGCAGTGAGGGATGATCTTTATACTTTGCGCACTTTCCATACTAGAACTCCTCTCTTGGGCTTATTACATCCATCAAGTGGTACATTACAAACCATGAATTACAAATCAATCATAGATTTCTAATTCAGTTACCAGAGTCTCCCGTGTTATAAGGAAGAAACGATGGATATGGATATTGATCCACATATGTCCGCACGCAGGTCATACAAGTCATGCCTCGGGCGCTCCTTTCTCCGAGGTTCACTCAAGTCTCGGTGTAGCCTGGAGTTGCCAAATTACAAATCATAGCCAAATTTAGTGTCATCGGCATCGTGGGCAGGGAATTATGTCAACTGAGGCCGTAAGATCATGCATGATTTCGGCATGGTTATCGGAGAGAGGTGGGCCCTTGCGGAGAGAAATGGGGCCGTATATCACAGTTTTGACGGCTTGGATATGTTTTCGTAGCACGTGAACCAATACTCACATGCAGCGAAATTGGCGGTGTGAGTACGGAATGGGCTGTATGAGTAACGCAATTATTTTCCAATCCATACATGTCAGTTCTGCATTGAATGTGGGAGCGGTATATAACTGATGCCGGTTCCCCAAAAGTCGAAAACCTAAACACCTAACCAGACGATACCGCGCTCTTTTACTTACGGAAGTACATTGTTACACTCTTCAGCTATGGCGATTACAGAGGTTATTTTTCCGAAGCTGAAGCCTGATCAGGCTCTGCTTAAACAATTGGCGACGACTCTCCCAACTGCCGCAAAGACAACCTTCTCAGGTGTTCCGGGCTTGTCAAGCTACTATATAGGAAAAGTCATCAAAGCACAAAAACTTTCCCAGGCCGCAAAGCTCGACCATAGTGGTCTTGTTCTGATTTTAGGTACGTTGTGTACTTTTCCGAGTGATACGCCGTATAGTTCATCCATTAAACAAAGCACGGGCGGACATGATTTAGAATGGGACAAAATATCATCATTCAATTCGTTCTGGGTCTCAGAAGGATTCGCGGCTTTTCGGTCGGTGATGAAACCATTCATGCTTAGTCCAGTCTCTCCAGATCTGTTCTACTCCAATGTCCCAGACTCTGGCAGCACGACTACCAGCAACTACACTCAGTATATTAAAGTGGAGAACCTAGGAAGTGGGGATAAAAGTGTCGAGAACTCTTGGAGGAGCTTGACTCAGGAGATCGGGCTGGATGCTAGATCCTTTCACGCTTGGGGCGTCCAGGAGAGCGATGGAGCGTTTATGGGGATAATTGGTTGGAGTAGTCTCGAGGTATGTTGGTTCCAATCTGTTCTCACACAGCGTTATTGCAACAACTGATCGCGCACAGACTTTAAAGTCCAAAAACGAAAAGGAATCCGTCAGGAAGGCCTTACACCAGTTGACCAAACATGGCGATGTGACTGCCTTTGTGCTAGAGTTATCAAAGCAATCTTAACTCTTGTGTCATGGTTTCTCTAGGCGGTCTTGTTGCTATCCTCAACATCCTGTGTCATGATAAGGCGAGGAGAATTCTGGCGGGGCCAGGTTAACCAATGGGAATTGGATCTGAGGCTTACAGTCTATACATGCAGTCACTTGTGGACCTTGGGGCTACGGAGCGGAGATGTATGGGGCCAGGCTCGACTGGCCTGCGGAGAGATGTGGAGATGGCTTTGCAAGTCTTGCCTCGGTGAGTTGATCCTCACATCGACTCGGATAGATATGGAGTTTAATGAGGGACCGTGGCTCCGACTGACGTGAGACCTAGGAAGCTGATGTGGTATAGATTTGTAAGCTGCTTCCTTCTTCTTAATGCCACGATATGGAAACGAAAGATTCTCAAAATAAGATAGTTCTAAATTGGCTTCACGTGGCATTTGAAACAATCACGGCTGTTTGCTGTAGGAATGAAAGAGCCGTTTACACTCAAAGGACCTAGGAGCTATGCCAATCTCATAATAGACGCTATTTCAGGATAATAACGTACTCGCGATATATATTAGGGCCTATTGAGTAATGACGGTGCTGTTCGGGTTGATTCTAGTTAAACCTTTACATGCAACCAGTAGCAGTTGTGCAAAGTCATCGGTCCGCCTGAGTCTTCCAAACTCCCACTCTTGGACGAATTCATTGTAAGTCACAACATATCCAGTATCAACTTGGCCATGTAGTTGCATGCCACTCGCGCAAGGTCCAAGGGTTAGGGGTAGATGCAGTGAGACGGGTAGACTCAAGAGGTCCGGTATGACATGACAGCTCTTATACTGCAGCACTCGATAAATGCCACGCAATAGGTATGATACCACGACCGCTCGACGGGCTGTCTCATGAGAGACACCCGCCTCGCTATCCGCCAGACTCCCACCGAGGCCGAGACATTGCCACTGTAGCACGACAGTCGCTCGTTCCAACACATCCTCTTGGTTCTCGGCGAAAGTCCGCAAATGCGCATCCCCACCGAATAACATCAAGGTAAAATAGAGCAAAAGCGCCTGTAGCGTGGCTAACTGTCGCTCAAACGAGGTGTGCGGAATTTCTATCGACAGCTTGCGGACTTCAGTAACTATTAACCGTTGAAAGATATCATTTGTTGCATCTGTGCGAGCCAGGTAGGTTGCACAGATACCGAAGGCGGTCGCCAAGCTGTATGGCATTGAGGCTGTTTGGCCAATGAAAGGATTTGTGCCAGTTTGAACGAACTGTTTGGTGAAGGATAAGAGCATCTGGACACAGAATCTCCAGGATATTGTGTCATCTAGGCGCGGCCAGAGCTCCAGGAGTCTCTTCTGGAGAGGGGTTGGAATTTCAAATGTTGGATCAAGATGTGGATTATCAATATTGTTGAGACCGAGCACTTCGCTCAAGGTAAAGTCAGGCGGCTGCATCAGCAAGTGATCTGCATCTGCAATGCCAACCGACCCTGATTGCGCAGGGAGGCACAGATCTGTGGTACAGTTACCCGCGGCCAGAGGTAGCCCGTCGGAATCTTCCGTGTTCCAATCTGAGTTTGCCTGAAAGGAAGGCGGAAATGCGTATTGACAGTCCAGCGACCGTTGCGAGCACCGGTCGCACTTGGGGGTAGCTCTACTGCATCGCCGTTTGGCTGCTATGCAAGAATTGCAAGACGTCTTTAGAAGCGAGGGCATGATTTGCTGGTTTTCCCTACGGCAGGGTTTTGTGTCTGGGGTCTTGTTGCGTATGGATGTGCTTTAGACCTGGGTTTGGAGACCATACTTTGGATGTTTGGCTTGCCTCCAAGGCTGAAGCCATCAATATGAAAGGAATAGTACCTAATGAGAGAGAGAGTTGATAGATCATGATCAACAACAGTACCATTTCCGATCATGCCGTTAGGTACGTTCGAGTTGATTTGTCAACCTCGGTCTGATACGAATACGTCGAATGAGACTAGTCCCAATGGAAGTCCCCGCCCCAGCTTGATCCACTTCTCTCCGCTAGCGTCACTACAATGAGGACACCTCCGTTTCCTGGACAGTCTGTTGGTACCTAGGTTATCTTGAAAACCCGACCTGTGAGCGACGTGTCATGCTAAATCCAACAACAGATCTGGTCGGCTCCAGGATGTGCTCTGTGATTGATGTTCGATACGGCGTCAAGAGTGACCTGTCTGGGGAGGAATTTTTGGTGCCATGCGCCTGTGTTTTCACTCTGATGCAAGACAGTCGGCATAAGGGTAAAATATCGAAACTAGAAGTTTTCATGGACCAGACAGCGATAGAGGAGAGAATAAAGATATTGCAATAGATAATCAGTTGTTCAAAGTTATATCAAAGTTATGAAGTGCATTTTTCTCTTCAAGCTGCGGCGCATTTCCAAGCCTGAACTTGGAGGTGTTGTGTCTAGTTGTAACCGCAATAACATGCTACCATGGAAGCGCTCATCTTGTGTTTGCACAAGATAACCCCCCCATCTAACTCAGACTCCATGCCGACGTCGTTGTATGCATTGAATTGACATGCCTTAATGGATTGTCTCGCCGTTATGTGAGGGATAAGCTTTGGAAACAGTTGCTCTGTTGTACAAGCTCCGTTACTACGTTGAGAGTATGTTATGATCGAACGGTTCATATAAAGAAAAATATTAATATATAGTTAAATACAAGAATATAAAGTAGATCTGAAATGCGCTTTATCTGAGATGCAGTTATGCAATTGGGGTAGCCTTGACGGGGGGGCAGATCTTGTTGATCTGATTGCTATTACACTCGGGTGAGTCATTGTGGTCGATGAAAAACGCCTCGAGATCGAAGAAGCAAACAGGGATGCCATTAAAACCCAGGTTGTCCACGATGAGCTGCTTGTCGGCGCTGAGAGCACAGTCAAGGATGGCACGATAGTACGAATCGCGATTTCCAAGATTATACTTGGCCATGTTCGTGTAGACATCCTCTTCAGCTTCATCCCATGATTCGCCCCAGTTGCCACCGAAAGGCTTATAGCGCATAATGTAGAAGCAATACTCCTCCCCATCTCGAAGGGCCATCCACTGGCGGCCGGTAGCATAGCCACAGTCCTCTCGGCTGTGAACTCTCTTGTCAGCGATAAGGCGGAGGTTGGCAGCTTTCATGACGTTATTTGCGATCTTTGGCTTAATGCTCTCGGTGATAGACTTGATGGCATCATCCACTGCAATGCTGTCCTCGTTGAGGAGGAACCATCCTGTGCTGAAGAACTTGGCAACCGGCGACTTATACCAGTCGTCGTCGGGCTTAGGGTTGGGCAGAGCTTTGAAATCGTCGACACTGTTGGCGCTGCCGACGGCAAGTTTGAGAGTCGCGTCGATTTGGTTTGCGGAGGCGACGAATAGCTCGACCAGGGCACCGGAGATTGTAGACGTGTCGATTTCTTCTGGGGCTGTCTGGTCGGCTACGGCACTAAAGATGCCACCTAAGATACCAGTGCCGCTCGAAATGTAGGGTCCCTATGCCAGTTAGCCCTTGCTCCACCACTTAACATTAGTTCAGTCGACGTACTGCTACAGGGACGTTACCTCCCAAGGTACCGCCAAACCCAATTGCGGCAGCGAGCCACTTCAAGACATCAGACGTCTGATCCTCGTTGCCTTGAAACTCTTCGACCATGGTGGAAATAGAGAATCCAGCGACCATGGTTTCGGAAGTGAGTTTCTCTTTCAGCATCCTGAACTTGGCCTGCATGCCTTCGACAGCTTGGAAGATCCAGTAAGACGTCTTTCCAAGGATGTGCTCATTGCCATCCTTGTCTGTGCCGTACTTGTTGAACTGGTCCTCACAGTTCATGCCGCCGAGAGGACGGCACTCGCCTTCGGTGGTGCCGCAGCCCCCAACAGTTGGGCTTCCACTCACGCCTCCAACGACGTTGTCTTCGAGATTGAGTAGCCAGTTAAGCTCATGTTCTGTGGCTGTTAGCCTCAATGACATTGCTGGATCACACGAGTTGATACATACCCCAGCTTTGAGCAATGAAAACGTCGAGTTCATTGCCAGCGGCCGTGTTTTCCCAAACGCTGGCGGCACCCGCAGGATCCCTGAGAAGTCCTGCTTGATTGTTGCAGAAGGTTTCAACATTATCCCAAACATGGGTGTTTTCGTCTTGTCGCTTTTGAAGAGGCGAGGCATGAACGACAGCCGTGGCGGCCAAGAGAGTGATAGTAGACTTCATTGGACAGAATGGAAGATGAGGTTTTCAAGAAAAAGTGGAATTGAGTGAGTGAGTGAGTGAGTGAGTGAGTGACTTAGTGAATGATAATTATTATTCAGGATTCTAATGAACACTTTATATCTATTTTCGTCCGTCATTGCTGAAATTACAGCATCATGCTAGCCCTGGTAAATTCTGGATATGCCTTGTAGGATCATATAAGTGCACCGCTCATCATCAAAGTGTCGTTTAGATAAGAGGCGGTTAGATAAGCATCAATCCATTTTACATGGGCAGATAAGCTTTTTCGGCTACGATCCACAGTAACAACAATTTCATTGAGATTGCCATGCTGATCGGAAGGATTCGCTCAGCCTCAGCCGTCCCTGGCAATTAATATTTCGGGTATGGAGTCAATGCTTAGCCTTGGACAAAGTGGTATTCGCATTTTACGCTTAGATTAACCTTAAGTACTGATTGGGTCGCGCTTGCAGATGAAACATGCAGTCGTAAATCTACCCTATCACGACATCACGCCATGGTTACATCAACTACAGTGTACGGCTGGACTTTTTGTTGGCGCTGCATCCTTCGAATATTTTGGGCATGCCGCTGACTCGACCTTCCCAAATCCAGATTACACTTTCGGCAGTTGAGACAAATGTCCCTTGTCAACGATAATTGGATTAATCTTATGATCTGCAGGGGCAGTGCAAAAATGTCAAAGCAAGAGGGATTTCACTGTCAATTATAGAAGATCTCAACGCCGCGTAGATAGCCCGAACGGCTAGATATGAGACCCGCCAGGTCTTCACTTGAATATTGAAAGATAAACAGCTTGACTTAAAATGAAGTGCCTTGCAATAACATAATCCTCTTCAAGCCAGGATTTTTGAATCCGGAAGCATTCTCAATGAAAAGGCAGCCATCATCAATTCGATTTTGTCTGGCGGCGATTATGCCCAATACTCAGCACACTGGCATACAGCAGTGACTGCTCTTTTATACATGGCTTTAAGTTAAAGCCCGTGTCTTGCCAGAAAGGATTTCGCGAGAGAGTAACCTTGGGTGTTTCTTCCGCCAGTCACCCTCTGCCTGTTCGCCAGAGCGCAACGATCTCTATCATTGCATCGCAGCCACCTATCAAGAGCATGATCAACAACCGTGCTGTGTACCTCGGGAATAAAAAGACACTTTGTTTCGGAGGCATAATATGGTTTTATACCCAATGATATACTAACAGGATTCTTATATAGATAAATAATGTATTTACAGAAACTGCATACTTAATATTCGCAAGGCTAGGAACTCCACGAGCGGTCTGTGGATGGGCAAGTCCCTGCAGATGCTATCGCATCGAAAGATCCAACATGAGAAGGCTAGTGGCCAATAGACACTATGCTGAAGGCGCTCTCGTACTGAGCATCTCAAACATCATGCTGTATCTGATGGTCTCCATCATAGAAGTGTCTGCAAGATAACATCCAATAGGTCAAGGAATCTAACATGAGAAGGTCGAGCAAAGTATATTGCTTGCATTAGATCTCCAAACACTCTGCAACGTATACAAACGATACAAATATGGGTGAAATGAATAGTCTTTAGTTATAATGGAATGGGAGTGCTACTTTGAGTTATCAGAACCGACAGCTAATGCTTACATCTGACGTCGTCCCCATGCTAGGTAAGTTTCGTTCTGTTGCTACCAACGCAATTGCGCAACGTCCACCCCAATACACCAAGCACATACTTAAGCCGGCTTTCAGAGTCATAGGAAGCAGGATCCGCAGCATCTAGTGCCTCCTCGGCGGTATCCGGAAGGATGATCACTCTCTGGTTTACGTATCTCTTCACCTGCTTTGCGATCTGCCCGGTCACTGTAACATCCCTGTCCCAGCCATTAGCTAGCAACGCACCCCATGAGCCAAGGTCGAGACATGTGCCGTATCCAGGCTGAGAATACGGCAGGGTTGGTTCGCCAAGGAGGTCTGCTGCTGCGTTGTGGCCTGAGAAACGGCCGAGGACGACGGCGTGTTGGCATGAGGGCAAGGCGACATTGCCTTTTTTATCAGTGACGGCATGGGCGGCGTCGCCAGTGGCAAAGACGTGGGGACAACCGGGGACGCGGAGATCTTGGTCGACGTATAGTCGGGAGAGCGTATCCTTCTTCCCGAGAATTTGCTGAGTCAGTGACGTCGCTCGTACGCCAGCGGTCCAAATGACAGTCATCGATTCGATCCGCTCTCCAGACGAAAGATTTACTCCGCTTGAGTCAACTGAAGTAATAGAAGCACCGAGCTTGAGTTCAACACCAAGACTTTCCAGAGCTTTCATAATGGTAGGTCGAGGACCCTCACCGAGCTCGGGACCAACGACTGAGGCACTCTCAACGAGGACAATGCTGGGGTTTTCAATATTCTTCAGCATTTTTGGTAGCTCTGTCGCAATCTCAATGCCCGTGAAGCCACCGCCGCACACAACCACGGTGTTGCGAGCTTTACTGACGGGAAGGAATCCCAGATTCTTGATATGAGATTCAAGCTTGGTCGCAGCAGCGATCGAATCAATGTCAAAGGCATACTCATTAAGACCGGCGACACTTTTGGGTCGCACAACTGCGCTCCCGGCTGCAAGTACAAGCCGATCGTAAGAGATCTCAGATTCATCGCCAGATGGAGACTTGACATGGACAGTCTGCGAGCTTGTGTCGATTATCTCGACGGTGCCTCGGAAGAACCCAATACCCGCAGATGTGAAAAGAGGTCCGAGGGGTTGCTTCATACTCGAGGGATTCGGCTCGTACAGGCGTGGGCGGAGAGTGAGTGATGGTTCGGGGGAAATGACGAGAACTTGAATGTCTTGCTCTTTGTTTTTGAGTTTGATGAGACGTTGGGCCGAGAAGGCGCTCCAGACTCCGGCAAAGCCAGAGCCTACAATTACAATTCTGCGAGGCATATTGAATATATAATTAATACTGGGGTAGGTTTTTAAGAAAAAGAGTTGGTCTGGGTCTAGCTGTAAAGTTACTTATGTTAATATTTTAATTAAAGTAAAGTCTCTGGCATCTTTATATAAACAGATTGTAACCTGTATTTCAATACGTAAGAAGGACCCCCGAGTAATCATTTATTATCCTCGCGGTTTCCCTTGGACACCACGGCCGGCTTTCAGAGCTGTGGATATCCGGCCTCCGAAACGGTTGCCCGAATACCCGCATGCTCCTCCGCCACGATTTCCGGCAAACGAATACGCGTTGAAGCAGAACTGGCTAAGTTAAGCCGTGGAGAATTTATCCCTTGTCAATTCTGTTCATCAAATTGGCTCCAGCAAAGACATATAACCTGACTATATTGCGCTCCCCAGTCAAGGATAACACCATTCTCTTTGATATAGATTTTTTCGATAGTAGCGGATGGCATGATCACTTCATTGTCATGTTTCTAAGTAGAAATTGAAAAATAAAATAATAAAATAATAGAATAATTTATCTAGCCCGGGCATTTACAGTAGCGGTGTTGCGTGCATACTCATTATTGTGACTGCGTTACGAGGGTTCATTCTGTGTTACCCATTTCAAGTTAGCGGCCTGTTCCCTTGTTATTACCGCTCACAGATGCCGATGATGTGAGATTCGGCGCTGCAACCCCGCGCTGGGGGCGGGGATCGCCAACAAGGTTGTTGCGGAGCTTAGTCAGGGCCCGAGACGCGTATCATTGTCTTGACGAACTGCGATCGATCATGATTAAATAGCAGTCGATATCTAATGCAAGCTTCACTCTACCTCTAGAGACTCCAACTAGACCCTTTACCATCATGGACTCATTTTCTTCAGGTCGACCTTTTGACAAGGCATGTTATTACCTACGTGTCCTCCGAAACCTCTGCTGACACCACATCGTACAGATCATTATCGTCGGTGCAGGCCCCTCAGGGCTACTTCTGGCTCTTCTCCTTGCACAGAAAAACATCCCCTCTGTTGTTCTAGAGTCATGGCCGCATCTTGACACGCGTCTACGAGCAACGCAGTATGGAGTCCCCGCCACCCGCGTCTTTCGTCGCGCAGGCATTCTCGAAGATATTCGCAAAGCCAGCATCGCAAAATTTCCGAGCATTTGCTGGAGACGTGTCTCAGATCACGAGAAGCTGATTAGTCTGGATCTATCACTCGTTGAGGATGATCCCGATCGCATGACGATCTTGCCCCTTGGCGAGATCATACAAATTCTATACCGTCATTGCCTTGAGAGAGCAGAGGGATTGATCGACGTCAGGTTCAATCATGAGGTTACGAATGTCGGTCAGGACGGAAAGTCCGCCTATGTTGATGTCAACATCAAAGGCCAAGATAAGATAGAGAAAGAGAGACTCGCTGCGGACTACGTCGTTGGGTGCGATGGAGCATCTAGTTCTGTGCGGCGCTCGCTTTTCGGGAGAGAATGGCCTGGCCAGACACTGCCATACCGGTTTGTTGTTCAAAACGTTCGTTCTTCACACTGGCAGTCATCCGCTGAGTACTGATGAACAACAGGTCTACTACGATGGCTTCCAAAAGTATGATTGGGATGGCGGAAATTACATGGTCGACAATGATCACTGGGGCCTCATAGCTCGCAGAGGAAAAGGTGGTCTATGGCGCGTCACCTACGGTGATCCAGTCACGGGTCTGACGGACGAAGAGTATCTAGCCCGTCGACCTGCACACATGAAAGCAATGCTCCCAGGACATCCCGACCCGGACCAGTACCGAATTGAACAGACAAATCTATACAACATACACAATCGCTGTGCTGAGAGCTTCAAGGTTGGTCGAGTGATTCTAGCTGGTGATGCAGCGCATGTCTGCAACCCTATGGGGGGATATGGCTGCATGACTGCCGTCTTGGATGTCGGTGGTCTAGCAGATTATTTCATCGGGTACTATCACGGACTAGCGGACGAGGGTATCCTTGATAAGTATGCAGAGATCCGACGGGATATCTTTGTCCGATACGTGGATCCAAGGTCGATTAAGAACCTCAATCGCGTGGCGACGTCTGATCCTCAGACTGTCTTGGAAACAGACAAGTTCTTTGGCATCTTGAAGGATCTTCAAACAGATGAAGATAGCATGAGAGCGTTTTTGTTAGTAAGTCACTAGATCTTACCTTCTAATGTGGCAAAATTAGCGATATTGACCTACCCACAGAAAGTCTCCAGTATCGAATATGATTTCACGAAGCATTACAAGAGCAATCAGAACGGACTAGTTCTGTGAACGTATACATTGCACTAGTATAGCTTAACATGCACGATTCTTTGTTACCAACCGATTCACCATTTTATCGCAGTTGTTCCCTTGAACAGAGTGTATTTAGCTACCTGAGCTTTAGTACAAACCCACAACCCTCCAAGACTGGCTATGTTATCCCAAAGTGCCACTTCTTACCCAACCCAGTGTCAACCTTGATAATCATAAGACATCTCAAAAGACCGCAGATCGAGCTTTAATTCCAACTTGCCCCTCTTTGACCCCCAGGTCTCCAAACTGTCTCATCTATCGTTTCAGGCTCTTCAAATACCCGCGCTTCTCCTTCAACGACTTGAGTCTGTTTTTTGCAAAGTGTTTCTTGAAATGCAATGTGTTGACTTCATAGTCGAGACGATCTTTCTCAACTTGGAGCCTTTCTTTCCATGCGTTGATGCGAGAGATAGCCATATCTACTCCAGCCAATGTGCTGATCAGTTCTGGGTCCGTCATTTTGTCCATGTCCTCATCCTGGATAAATTGGGGATCAGCCACATCCTCACGCGCTGTCACACTCTCTCCCCCGTCGATGTAATCCCGTGGAGGCTCCAAGTTTCCAGTCAAGAGACGCTTCATCCCTTCCTCACTACGCATCTCAAACTCCACGTCGAGGATATCTCCATGCTCTGTGCAGAGGTCAGCCATCATTGTATCTGTCGTCGCAACCTCTCTCTTTATCGCATCAACTGTCCAACGAATAAACGCTAGGTCATGTTTTGAGTAAGGACCTGTCCTTCCTCGTGCCTCGTAAATAGTGTGTGCGTGCTCAGTGAGAAATGTGACTTTTGCACTTTGGAGATGGTTGGACCAAAACGCCAGGATGAGGTACTCTGTTGGCGTGAGTCCAATTGGGTCTTTCAAGCCAGACGCGATTTTACGTACACCAGTGCTCATGGTAATAAAGCCTTGCTCACCAACCTTGTTCAGATCGATGTTGGTAAAATACCCGAGAGTCTTGATGAATAGTGCGTCGTTGATGCCGTGCTTGTTGATGAGGGATGTCACCTCAGGCGAGTGGCTAGTTTTGAAAGCAGAGAACATTCTGAGTTTCTGTTTGGGACAAGACGTTAGCAAAGAGCATATGACTTACCAAGTAAATGTAAAGTTTTACAGAAAGGAGTTTGCCCCATGGGAAAATATTAAAATTTAGAGGACGTGAGGACATTAGTTTATAACTGCAGGGTATATGCCGTATTCCCCTCAAGCATGAATCTTCTGTTTATGTGTTCAGGCTATGGTCGCTGTCTATAGATGAGAATTTGGGGGAACATGTGTCGGGGCAGGACGTAACGGAATACGACATCTGAACAAAGCCGAACAAAGTCCTAGAACGTAACAAGCCTCCTATTGCAGAATTTTTAATATGAGTTATGGGCATAAATTTAAACATGAAGATATCTAGCTATCCGCCCTGAGTGCTCTCTTGGCACTCTTTAGACGGTACGCAAATCCTCACATTGTCTGCTCTCATGTTTCATCGACAGATCAGTCTAAACCTTCATATGGAGCTCTTGAATCAGTTCGGCGATGCAACCAATGAGACCACAGATTGTAACTGAGCCCTTGACCTGTCAGACTTTTCGGACAAGTCTGGACTAGTCGACATACGTGACAGGGGCCCAATGGTTTTGGCGTACGGAGTACAGACTAAAGACAGTCAATGCTTAGGCTCATGATGCAGTGTTAGGTCGAAGAATAAATGAAAATTTAGTTAAGGAAGTCACCACGGGTGGATATAATATTCTCGGGCCGCATTCTGTTTTGATTAGATAGTTTTTGAGCTTACTATCTGTTCTTTTTCGACAAAGAGACATCGTCCCGATGTAACCTCTCGGCACTCGTTAAATCCTTTGACACTACCAAGTCAAGCATATTGCTACTCTATGGTAGTATGCAAAGTAATAAAGGCAACAGTGTCATGTCAGGTCTCAGCCGAGACTGGCCTGTGGAGATTATTGTCGGTGACACCGCTGTATACTCCTCCTAAAATGACCGTCTTTGGGCGTGCTTACTATGGAGCCAGTATTTGTTGTCAATCTCGCGAACAAGGAAAAAGGAAAGCCATGAAGTTCTGTAAGTATAAATAATGATCAATATCTCGCCTGAACTCAAATTATACTCTATCATCTCCTTTATCTCAACTTCCACTGCTTTCTGTTCTAAGCCGATTACAGTTCGACGTAAGTATCGCAATCCTCCAGCCCGCTACCAACTTAGCTCTAATCTAATTATTACAGATCACCCTCCCGTTTGCCTCAGCAAGCTCATCATCACCATGCGTTTTGACATCACCGCCGTCCTCGCCACATGCGGAGGATCCTGCCACCGAGACTGCATCTTCCGCTTTTGTCACTGTGACCAAGGCGGCTGGAAGCTAAGAGAAGACTTGTCTTAGATTTTGCGGGCTGTTGCGGCCGTTCATAGAGTTGTTATTTTTATTCTCGTGGATATTTGACCTATCTAGATTCTGGAGAATTAGCTCACCAGGCTGATCTAAATCGGGTATACTTATATCTAGTAGTTCCTACACGGACTGATGTTAAAAAGACACACTGTATGGCATGGGTCCGTTATCATGACTCGCAACATTGAACTTTGGGCAACCCAATAGAATGACTCTGATGTTAAGCCACTTTCGACCGTATGGGTCAGCTAACTAGGAGTAGCGTTGGTGTTGATGGCTCAGCGGCTTGCGAGGTCCAGTCTCGTGGCTGCTTTGTGTTTCCGAGGACACTGCGACTGATTCCAGGCCACATGAGTAAATCTGCTCATCCTATTGTATATAATTCGATGTCTTGACTTGGTAGTTTCATAAGGCTTATTGCCAATTGCCAATCCCATATTTAGTACTCTCAACTAAATTGGTAATCCCTAGTAGAAGGATGCAAATCCTTACCAGACCACGAGCGTGGCTGGCCTAGCGTGTTTCGCGGCGACGAGGTGAGTTAGAATAAATCACATATGACAAAAATAACTCGGTCATGTTTGAGTCATTTATCCCACTCCCTACTTTTGTCAGCTTAGCAAGCTGTGCGGATAGTTGTTGCTACCCACCTGGTGACGTACATATTGGGGCTTATTTATCGCATGAGGAAAAGCTATACGAGAAGCCATTTTGCCCCTAGATATAAGGCATCATCCTTTTTCCTCCCTTCTCTTCTTCTTATCATTAGAAACTCGTGTTTTTTTTATGACCATGGACAACTCTTCCCGGGAGAAATGCGCGACTGAATTTGATCCTGATCCAGACATCGCTGGAATTGGTGTAAGTGCTGACGACCCCGGAGTCCAATCGAGCGGACGACAAAAGGTGGTCACCGCTTTCATTACGGCCTCGTGTTTGGCGATTCTCAGTGTAAGCTTATATCTTGCCATTGCGAGATCTGGGTTGAATATCATTGAGGCTTCAAGTGTGAGACCACCACCACGTTTTGCCTTTGTAGAATCTGTCAATCCAATTGACGACTGGGTGCGAAGAAATGTTTCGGATCCTTTTGTCAAACTTCTTGTCAGATCGAGGTGGATCAGAGCGCATATTAACCACCTGAAGCGCGGTCTTTACTCATTCGTGATAAGCCTTGCTGATACACAGCTTGTCACCGGCATGGCCATCTTGTGTACAGCGGCTGTCCAGCTACACAGAGACGAGATATCGGTCTATCATTTCCAAACTGTGACTAATCTTGCATGGCTCACCAGTGGTGTACACATACTAACACTCTACGCCATACGCGTTGAAACGAACGGGGCATTTAGCGATAAGCCTGTTCATTTCCATTCAGACAACCGATATCTACGGAAAGCTGCATCAAGTTCATCTCTGGGCGCAGATGTGATGTGTCGAATTTTTGCTATGCTTATTCTTGCGGCCTTGCTGTTATACTGCACCTTTATTTCCGGGGCTGGAGGATGGGATAATTACGATGAGCGGAAAGCAAATTGTGCGATCGGAATGAAAAAGTCAGGAAGTCCTCTCTCTTGGATGATTGCCAGTTATGTCCTGCTCATCCAAGGGTATACCATCCAGTGTTTGTCATTATGGCCCGCAGTCTCGATATGGTGGATGAACCTGATGAAGAAAATGTCCAATGACAGCGCCTTTGGAACACCAAAGAACGAACGGAAACGCCGCTGGTTATGGTTGATATTTATGCCCTTGTATTATGCATTCAACTCGGAAGCACTGGGCGTTCTTCTTTTTGATGGGGTGCTGTGGTTTGGTCTTGGAGTTTGGTGGATCCAGGCGGAGAGAATATATGTGCTCGGTGCGTGGGAAGGGATGGAGTCTGAAAGTGACATTCAGGGCGTTAGTCAGCTACTGTGCCTCATGATTCTGGTGGTCCCATGTCTCCAGGCATTGCGCACGTATCACGGTGAGTCGCCGCTAAACCTGTAAGGGAATCGTTTAGGAATAATGGCTGACGTGTGCGTTGTTCTTTAGAGTATTCTAGAACATGTCCTCGAGAGCTTGGCCTGTTCCGTGGTCAAGGTGCTTATGATAGTGGACAGACGTCGCAGGAAGTATTGGGTCGAGGTCATGACTTGGACAGCGATGACACAGGAGCTCCGATTCGCTTGGGATCCGTCACTCGTACAGCTTATCCAGTATAGACTAAGACAATATCCAACGGGTTGATTCAAGCACGAGACAGGGGCCGCGTAGGAGCTATTTGCGGATCAGACACTAAAGAACCTGGTCTAGTTACGCAGACTCTATTGTGGTTGGTCAAGCCCAAGCTAAGCTCGTAAACAATACGGCAGAGACCATACACACTCATTCTTTCCATCCAACATGCCTCATCTTCATGACCTTCTTGTTGCGTCAAATAATGGCTTTGCCTTGCGCTCACCGGTCAACTTCATCTCAATGCTGTATGTGACGCGTGTACACTAAACGAAACCCGCGGAGAAGAAAGCCAACAAAGGCAAAGTCTTCAATGCAGGATGAAAAGTATCACGGCACAGTCGACGGTATACGTCAGCTCTCAGAGACCTTTTGTCATGATCTTTGATCCACGAGAATATGTCCAGCTTCATGATACGCCTGCTGCGTTTAGACAGAGTCAGGATACCAAGAGACCTCGCGTCTTGTCTACTTTCCGCTGTGAAGACTGAGAGTCGGAGCATGAGCCAGAGCCTGCTTATGCAGCCGTTGTCATCTACAAAGATTGTGTCGTTGACTAACATGCACTCCAATCCTCCGCCGTTCCGACTTTAGCATTAAGCATAGATCCCAAGGTCTCGGAGTATTGACTTGAGTCGATTTTCATGCCTCGCATACCCGTGGTTTACATTAAGCTTGAATACTGAGTATCCATACAGATCTAACCATGAAGCAGTATCTCGAACCTTTTGCTCGTTCTGGGGGAGCGTACTACCCTGAAGCTATCCAACTCTCCTCTTAGCACACCGCTGTGACATCATGTTCCTGCATGTCACCAGGGATGGGCTAAATTAGCAGATCAGCCGTTTTCCGGGGCAATACCAGAGCAAACCAATCAAGCAGGCCACGTCGTTCAGACGGGGCGATCAATCGGTATCAGATTGCCGAAAGATTGCAACGCCAGCACCAATAAACCGTTGCACAGGATGAAACAATTGGACCTGAGCCACCATTAGTGTGCTCTAGACCTCGGCAATTTCCATAAACTGATTCCAACTCTAAACATTGCCTGGATAATACGGCACCACCAACGAACCAACGGTGATCCGCGGAGGGGGGCGGAGTCAGCCCTTCTCTCCAGACTCCGTCGCCGCGTCATCCTCTAATGTTATGGCATGACTGAAGTCTGACGGTTGGAGGTCTCGTATTTCCTTTGCTGCGCGCCACAGCTATTGGGTACTCCCCCTCGATCGGCCCGCGTTGAGGCTTGTAGGCGAGCGGATTAGTACTAGCCCAGCTGACTGCGGCACCGAAATGCAGGTTTACGCATTAGCCAATAATGAACATGGCATAACTCAATTGCAGCAAGCGACAGTAAACACCATGGACACTTCGAGTACAAAAGGGCTGAGATGGCAGCCTCATTCTGGAAAGCTTAAACTGCATCAACCATCACATCTCATTCACTCTTTACACAGCTACACTACAGTCTTTCAAACTTACAACTTTCAAGTTAATACCTTAATCCTTCAACATGAAGCTGAACTTCCTCCTCGCTGCTGCTCTGGCCACCTGCGCCATGGCTGCTTCCACCACTGAGACCAGCACCAAGTATGTCCTCCTCATCTCATCGGTATGAATCTCACTGACAGAAACAGGACTGAGCATCACTCTACCACCACCAAGACCGAGACTGCCAAGGCCAGTGCCACCGCTCACTCCACCTCCAAGTCCAAGGGCGCTGCCGCCCCTACCATGGGTGCTGATATCCTCGGAATGGCTGGCATTGCCGGTATTGCCGTTGCCATGGCCATCTAAACGCGCATTCCCTACTGTACACTTCGACGGTTCATAGTCTCTTGTGGGGTCTGGATCACTGTATTTGCATTCCTAGATTAGCATCGATTAAAGCGAGCCTTACCTTGTCATCTCTATGAGTTGAGCTTAGTACTTAATTGACCTATATCACCCATTTCTTGTCAATCGTCTGTGAAGAGCTGTGTCTACAATCAGGAGCACTTAGCTATCTAAGCACGTCATTATATTGCGTTACCAGGTGTCTAGCCAGCCCGTATTCAATGTCCAAGGCCATGGCCTGAGATTCGATCCATCATGTAGAAGTGTCCTTCGCAACGACCCAAACATGTTGAAATGCTCCATTTGGTAATCTTACGAAGCGGCTCCTCCAGGTTTGTTCTCAAGACATTCCCAGCTATTGCTCGCATTCCAAGAAACCGGTAGTCATCTGTCATTGCTCGGGTTTTGCACTGCAATAACAAAGCATATGCCTCTAGCCGATCCCTGAAAAAGTACTAAAAATAGATATCTGGCAGATGCACCAACCCGACTGTAGTTAATGGTGTTACCTCGCAATTATCAGCCGGATCACTCGGCCCGAGACCTCATTTCGGCACAGTCAATACACATGCATCCAACTCAACAAATGGCGTCACAGGGCTACTGCAATTCCATCTATAGGTAGAAAACCCTTTGGGTTTCTTGCATGCATATAGTGCACTCGAGGTCTATCCCACAACGTCACGAGAAGTTGAAGGCTCCAAGTCAATCAATCCATAAGACCCACTTCCCCTTGAAGAACCCGCCCTCGCCTCTGGTAACCCTCCCTTACTCTAAACCAATACCGGACTAGAACTCTTTTTTACGCCTTGGGACCTGCGTAAAACCTTTATGAAAGCTGATTATGAGTTTGCATTGGCCGAAATAAAACGCTACCAATCCCTTGATAGCCTTTTTCCGGCATTAAGTGAGACAGTTGTAGGCGATTGCAGCTGAGGCAAACTTACTTTGCTTTTCAGGTATACTCTATATAAATAAAAGATGAAGCACCAAAACTCCGCCTTGGGAGTTCCTTTCTAAAACAGAAGTGATATATAATTGGATCTATTATTATTCAGTATCTCTAACAGTTCCTCAACAGCCCTTGGATCCTGGAAAACGCGTAGTCTCCAACTTGGAGTTCAAACGTGTAAACACTACACCACAGCTTAAAGGCTTATATGCTAGGTGTTTCATGATCCCGCAATTGCTTTGAAGATGAATGGCCGAGGGGGAAAACTTGTTATCATCAATGCAGTCTTTTTCTTTGTTTCCTTTATCTCCCTTCTATTACGCTGTTATGTTCGACTGTTCATCGTAAAGAAATTCTCCGTCGACGATTACTTTATCATTATCGGAACAGTAAGTTCTGCTCTGAAACCCGCGTTCCCTACTGATTGTAAGACTTATAGAGCTTTTTTGCTTTGAGTGCAAGCTTTTCGACCGTGTCTGTCAAGTACGGGCTTGGACAGCATCTCGAGGATGTTGAGATCAGCCATATCTTCATGACTGTGAAGGTGAGCACCCTTTTCATTTTTTTGAGATATTATCTAACGATTCACGATAGTATTTCTGGCTCTGTTGCATCTTTTACTCTCTTGCTACAGTGGCAGCCAGAGTAACAATCTGCTGGTTCTTGCTTGTTTCAGCTACAAACAGGCACCAAATTATCATTTATCTTGCAATGGCCCTGGCTACGTTTACAGGTGTTTTTCTCTTTGCAACATTATTATTTCAGTGCAACCCTGCCTCTTTCTTGTGGGACAAGAGCCAAAGTGGCGTATGCGTTGGAATGGACTTTACTATCATGGCCGCTGCATTGTATAGTGTAGCGGCTATTTTGTCAGACTTGGCCACCGTTTGTCTCTCTGCTATCACGGTATGGAAATTGGAGCTTGATATCAGGACAAAGTTTTGTCTTGTACCCGTTCTCTCTATGGGTTGCATGTAAGTTTATCACCTAAACGATCGACGATGATTATTCATATTACTAAATTTTCGGTAGATCATGTGTAGCAGTCATTGCCCGATTCCCAAGTCTTGTAAAGCTTAAAGAGCCTGATCTTCTTTGTACGTTATAAACTCCACACTTCTCTAAAGATCAGCCAGTTAACAGGTTTCAAAATAGGGAACGCCATAGATATGGCGGTCTGGTCTACTGTTGAGCAGGGACTAGCCATTACAGCCTGCAGTCTTGCTACCCTGCGGCCATTGCTCAAGTTGGTCAGATCTAGGTTCCCAATTACAGAAGATTCACCACCTACGCATCTAGAAATGTCGCCACGGAATCCTTCAGTAACTGAGAGTAACCAACACGGCCCTGAGAGTACCAGCGATACTGCAGTCAACAGTTCGATGACCGGAGAGACAAACCACAGATTTAAAGGCCCCTTTGACGTTCAGAGGCTAGATATGATTGATCTGAGTGAAACAAGCTCGACGAGAGTGCATGCTCACTCACAGACAGAGTCGGATGACTTGGGAATGGATGATGAGGGGTTTGAATGGCTTTCAGGGACTATCGAAAGAACCTCGAGCTCTATACTGAACAGAAATATAATTTAAGTCTTTTCTAATTAATTAATCAATTTGAATTTTTGTATTCTTCCTTAAATATAACTATTGTTAACAACCTGCCGATTTCTTATATCGTATGCTATCTCGCTGCACTTTCCACTAAATTCTCTCTGGTGATGATCTATGCTGCCTCTCTCTAATTATTACTTTTCGGCAGTTTGGCGACAGATTATATATAAAAATCACCTTGGTTACTTACTTGACTTTCCTTCCTCCATTCTTATCACTTCTCTCCTCTTTATCTAGGTTCTTTTGATCCTCTACTGATGAATTGATACCTCATTTGCTTGTTAAAGATGTTGGACCTCAGCTGTCAAATAATGTAACCTCATACATTAGACCCTCAGTCGCTTTTTGAATTTACTTTGATATCTCAAAAATTGACTCTGGGAAGTTGCTTTGGTGTCATTTGATTCAATTGAACAAGTGTTGGCTTTATTGATAATTAAAGCTTATGGCATTTCAGCGAGACATATCAAGCCAACAGACTGAAGAATATCCATTGGGAGGCATACAAATTGTAGTCATCCTGTTGTACTCGTGGCATCTCTCAAAGTCGACCGAGTGGTGACCCTCACGCCCATCGAGGTCAGAAGGCAACAAGGGCCAGTTAATCGATTTGCTGTACCTGAAGACCTATGCGATTATCCATCTAGTCACTTTGGCTCGTCATGTCATCCCAGTCAGGATTGTGAATTCTCAGTACTAGTCAGCGAGGTGATATTGGTTTATAACTATTATGAAATGTAGGATCGCTGGACCTCCCGCGTGTACCTTGCCGCCGATTTAGACCATCCGGCTGAGGTGTATGGATGGGACGCTTTGGATGAGATGGTTCAGAAAGTTTGCCACGCAATTCGTTCTGCATTCGGCTGATTGAAAACGCATATCTGTGGTATTGTGGCGCTGTACAATGCCACGCTTGTATGTGTCACTGTCATAATGATTCCGGGCAGGTCTTGAATATCGCCTACCATAGCGCGAGCTACATTCCTCTGCGTGGGCAGCGGCAGATCTCGCAGCAGCCAGATCATGCATCTCTTTTTCCTAACTATTGGCCTCAGAAACGGGGCTGATATCTGGCTCATTGTCCTTACCATTAATCCAGGCAGCGTCCGTCGTGAAGCTTGCTGCGATATTGTAGGCTTCAAAAGTTCAACTACTAGCCAGCCAATACTCTCAACTTTAAAATCTGGGCTCATGTCCGTTTTATCTCATATACGAGGTGAACATGGGCAATGGAGTTAGTCTCGGACATGGCAATATATATAGTTCCACTTGATCGGAAGGTCAGTCACTTAAACCCCCAAACTAACTCCCTGGTAAGCTGAAAAATGAAAGTCATAGCGCTACGGGTAGCCCATAACCCGGCCGTTAGTCTGATTGCTATTTGCCGACATGACATAGACTTTGTCAAAGCTCAATCAACCTGTGCAGTGGGCCCTGCAGAAAACTTGGGGCGAGCCAAGACGCGATAGATCGATCTCGGAGTCCATCAGTACGGCAAATGACTAGCCAACTATGGTCTGAAATGTCGTGACACAAAACTTGACCAGTTTAACTCTATCGCTGCTTAAAGGATCGTCGCTAACTTGCCTGTAATTATCTTTAATGTAACGTGACGCAAGTGGTGGACACCGTTTCACAACCATGTATACTGTTTTGCATTTGGTCATGAGGGCAAGTCAAGTAAAACCCCAGTAGTTTGGGGAATGTCGAGAAGTGTGAAGACCCGTTCTCTTGCTTCAGCATAAACTTTGATAGTCTCGTAATGTTTTCTGAACATGGGTAATCTGCCTGAAGAGCTGGGGTAGCTGTCAAAGCCATTGACGGTGTTATGCGCATCGTTAGTCGGAGTTAGTTTACCCGCCTTATGTCTGTCTAGGGTAAAACTCCAAGCTAGAGTTTATCGTCTGTGTGGTTCATCTTATCAGGTTATCTTGGAGCGACAACATTGAGCTATAACCCCGGTCTAGCTGTTCAGATCGTGAACCGCCATTGTTCTTGGCAATACCAGACCCTAGCTAGTGTTCGTGAGTGTCACAAAAGTGGTTAGTTTCGGCGTTCGAGAGATTCTTAAGGTACAAGCTTTAGTGGCGGTATAATTTAAGCTGACGGGTAAGCCATTGGACCACTCTTCTTAAGCATGACTCTAGACCTGCCTAAAAGCTATCTTATCGCTTCATTCTAGCTTATCTCCAACCATTGCCTTACGGAACTACGGCCCTTACTGGACGGATAAGTTACAGGATCAATAACTGCAAACTCTATTCTCAGCCCCTGAACCGCGGAGAGTCCGACGCCGGATAGCGCTATTACGATGATCAACAGGGGGTTTCTCCAACAGCTGAAACAAACCGCCAATCACAGCACCGCAACCCCTTGTAAGAGCTTCCTCTTTCATCCAAGACACTCTCTGCCGATCTCTTTAGCGCAGAGTGTAAAACACGGCCAGCGGCAATAATTCTGTCATGAACGTGGGAAAATGCGGAAGGTGATACCTGTGATGTGACGTTTTGGCGCAGTTTCATCGACTTTGACATTCCAAGGTTGGTCTAGCCCTTTGGGCTCAGGCCCCTCCCCTTTCAGGTGCTTTATAACAAAGCGATGTAAAAACTCTTCAGATGAACGTGTCTCTTCATTGTCGGGGAAAAAAGCAAATGTCTTACCTTCTTCAACGACATCAGCCAAGATGGCCACTATTCCGGCCAACCTTTCGATTTCAATTCCTACGTTAATTGGATCCTTGCTATCCTGTGTTGCGAGCTTTTTCGCGCTCTGTCTTCATGTCATTGTTCCTCCACCGCGACGGCATTTTCGCCATGCGTTGATTGTGAACCTCCTCGTTGCAGGTAGGTCAATCAATCAGTATCTTCAAAGGCATGCGCTCACCTAACTCGATAATCAAGACTTTATCAACAGCCTCAACAACACAGTATCTGGCATCCTCGCCATTCAGGATGGCTACGCGGATCCGAAAGCGTCCCCGAGCACTGGTTGCGTCGCCAATGCCTGGGTTGGTCAATTCTCGGTTCAGGCGATCGACTTCAACATTCTTATCATCTCTGTTTCGGTACTACTGGCGGTTCAGCGACAACAGATTCTTGACGACTCGTCGAGACTGATGACTGCAATTGTCTGCCTTGTACCCTGGATTCCGGGCACGATCACCAGTATGTTCACAGGAGCTCGTAGACTGCCAATTATACTGAATAACTCTTAGGCTTCGTCGGACTCGGTCTCCATGTCTATGGCCCAGTGAGTGGGAACTGGTGCTGGATCCAGACCCAACATCTGGGTCTCCGCTACGGCCTAACTCACGCTTGGCGCATCGCCATCTTCCTTGCAACAGTGGCTATCTATACTTACATATACATCAAACTCCGGCGACTCTTCAGTTTTGTAAAATATGGCCTCTCTTCCTCTACCACAAAAGGATATGCCACGAACGCGCAGTCGAGAATCGATCGAGAAAACGCCGAGCAGTCGGATACACAACGGATATGGGTGACTACCACGGTAGAGGCCTCATATGAACTCGAGGCGAGGGGCATAGCAAAGGGAGACCAGAGCGAAGGAGAGGACACATCGCCTGGTGGGAAGGTCCAGTGGTCAGCATCGGCCATGCCTGAACCAGAACCGCCCACTGCTGAAGACCACGGAACGAACAACACGCAAAATGTCTCGTCTGGCAACGGACCAAACCATCGCGTCCCGAAGTCACCGAACCTAAGGAGAATGCTTCTTCTAAACGGATACCCAATTGCCTATATCATTCTGTGGCTGCCGGGCATGGCCAATCGCTTAGCTGAATCGGTCGGTACATCACCAAAGTGGCTCACTGGTCTTCAAGCTTCAACTCAGTTCATAGGGCTCGTCAACGCCTTGACGTACGGCTTGACGGAACAGATGCAGCGGGCGGTCCAGATGTGGATGAAGAGGCGTAGCTTCAGAACGCTTGATCCATAAACCATGCGACTATCGGTTCATAGACCCAACATTTGATCACAAGCCTCGATTGATCTTGCAAGTCGGGATTATTGAGATTTGGTCTGGTTCTCCATACGGTGTTTTTTAATATTTTATAGATAAGGACTTCGAGATATCAATGCATAGCGAGATATTTAATAACTTCCCAAGAACCTCTTCAGAGGCCCGGGCTTGTCCTTGTTCTAGTAAGTGACTAATTCTGTTTACAGCAAGAGAAGTAAAGATATCTTGCCAATTGAGTGACATAGAAATGAAATCCTCCAACTTGGTCTTCCTTACTCTTACTCTCCACTTCCTCCAATTTGGAGACCTCAACATCAATGCCCTCAAACATTTAGCAGTTACCGGGATCCGCACTGCCAAGCATGTCAGCTCCTAAACTCATTAAATCTCTACGCTCAGGCAAACTCACCGGAAACGCCACTTAGAAACGGTAGACTCTCCACCACGATCACAACCATAGACCTCGTTCTTGAGACGCGTGTAGCAGCCATCATTATTGACGTCAAGAGTCTGGTCCCACTGGTTCTGAACTTCAAAGAGAAGGCCAAGCTGACCGCTTCAGGGATACATGGACTTGGTCTGTCCAGGGCTGAATTGTCCAGAGAACATGCCCTGAGAACCGTAGCATGCGTCTTAGACAAACTGAGCCGCTTGGTCTTTGTTGGGCCAGGGGTCGCCGCCGGAGTAGCATCCCGCGTTGACGGCTTGGGTGTTGAAGGCGAGGATGCTGCCGAGAGTAGTGATGATGTTAGATGTCTTTGTTTTGGGGAAGAAAAGAGGATTTTATATTGAGATTGTTAGTGATTTGATAGAAAAGAGATGGTGATGGGGGACTTTTTGAACAGGGCGGCCGGACCCCTTTTATCTTCACTCAACTCCCTTGTCAACTCGTGTTAAGCATTGCTTTCTCGGCGACAACCACAAAGGGATTCTATCTCGTCCCCAGTATAAAGTTCTTTCCTTCACATCAGGAGTCATTAATACGGTCACCCGGAGAAACACTTCCCCAATTCCTCTACAGTTTCTGTCGATCATCATCAAGTGCCTGGGGCGTATACATCATGCCTAGCTCAGCTATGATAGGGCTGAGGCTTAGCCCCCGCGGCAGCTACCCATGTCTCCATATCAGAAGATGCCTATCGTGGGTCGGGCAGCTTGCCGTTGGCGAATCACCTGCCCATGATGCTGAAGTCAGAGTCGAAGCGGCGCGCCCTTTTGTCAACACTGCGCAGACCATGAAACCACCTTGCCGTCGTGCTGACAGTGGTGATTGTCTAGCCCAGCCATTAGTAAACATTTCAACTTTCGAGGAGGATCATTGCTACACAACTCCATAAAGGTGCCAGGATGTGGCATTAGCATGGTCGTCTCGTAAACGCAGCGATACGTGCTCTCAATTTGCACAGTTCTGAGGTACCAAAACAGAATGGCCAAATAGGGTTGCAAAGTAGGTATATCCTAAAGCTCCAGAGTTATAGGTCGAAATTACTGTGTGTGATCTCCGGCCGGCAGTTATGCCAGCTGAAGGAAAGGTGCCGAACCTGCCGATATGTACTGGATAATATTTTCCGCTGAGTGCTAAGCCCTGCGGTGAACCCTTGCGAACGACGGCCATGTCAACATCATATCTGAATGCAGTAAGAAACCGAGTTTTCGTCTTCGCAAGTTACTCCGTTTGTGGTCCGCTCTGGACAAAAAAGGAATGTATACGCAACAGACTGGGATAACCTTTTCCTTAAGCAGTCCTGCTGACATCAGATTTCTCCACTGTGTATCCGAGCCGTGTTACACAGAGGAAGAAGGAATATGCGGTCGCATTCGGAGTTTGCCAAGATGTCCTTTGTAGATCATCATGTTGTAGATGCCGCGCTGTTTCCTCCGGATGGCTTGAAGATGATTGGATGGTTCAATTGGTCTCCGGATGCTGACCCTGTTCAAATTCTCTACGTGATTGGCCTGTTCGTTTAAACCTATGTATTGGCTCGCTGCTTCAATGCAACTTACACTCACTGGTTTACATTCATGTAAGACTCAGCCCTGGTTTCAGGGTCGTATGAAGATTCCTGTCACTTGTCGCTGAAGACATTATCTTGGTCTAAGTGTCTTGATCACAATAAGTCTATAAACCCAAGTAGCTCAACCATGGATTGTAAAATCGTTGCCAAAGAGCACCGTTCCAAATCGCCTTGCCAAAATCACTGACCGTCCATAGTCAGCTGTGGCACTCGTACATCTTGGAAACGTTAAATCGCCTCCGAACTCTCACTCTCACTGACATACTCAAACGCCCTACGCCACAGAACCTTCCCCTCTTTCGGATCCATGATGACAGCGTAATGCGTCTCCTCATTCCAAATCACATCACTCTGCAAAAACTTGACCACATCCTCTCTCGTCACGACATCACTCCGCGGCCTGTACCTTCTTCTACAAGCCCTGACACATTTCGCCCATAACTTATCCAAATCTTGCTTTCTTTCAACTGAACAGGCCACTAGGTCTGCCATGCCCATTGCATTGTCGCCTTCTGCGAGTTCGGCGGCGGCCTGTTGGAGATGCTCGGGGTTCTCCTCGTCTTTGAGGTCGTGGTTGTAGGCGGTGAGAAATGTATCGGAGTCGCGGATCGATGCGCTGCGATGGTCTTTCTCCACGACTAAGACGCGGTCTGGTTGGCAGAGGATGAGATATGCGGCTGTTGAACTGGATGTCGAGAGCTTTGTGAGGACTTGTTGTACATATTGGTTCTGCAAATCTGCTATCATACTGTCCGTCTCTTGTGCCTCATCGGAATGTTTCTTCAGTGTCGTTAAGTCGCCTAGTAGAATTTCTCTCAGACTGCTTGATATCGACTGTCGCTGCCCAAGGACAACCATCGCTTGGTGGTATCTGTAGGACAGTCGTTGCCGAAGAGTGTCCCTGGCGTGGTGCGGTCTGAAGTTCAAACTCAAGCTCATGCCTTTTCGGACTCCTGTCAAAGCCCCCACGTACCCAAGATACCCAACTGTTGTCGCAACAACCGGGCCCTGGGGCATACGGACAAAGTCGAGTTCAACGATGATGTTTCTCAATTCATGCATGCCCCAATCGAGAGTCCGAAAATGAAGCATCCGTGTCGTTCTCCCAGTAGAACCTGGATCAAGCGTTCTCACGCCACCGCTCGTGCATCCCAACAAAAGGTCCAGTAGAACATTGAAGGCGACGAGGATATGCATGGGAATGCCGATCGCTTTTGAGATGCCTACTAATTCTGCATTTTCCTCATCTGAATGAACGCGTCGCATAAGTAGCGGGGAGACAGCGGCGATCATTTTGCCGGCGGATTTTCCGACAAGCTCATCGATGAGGGTGTAGAACAGGGAGGGTAAATCGCACGAGTCTACGGCGGTCTTGAAGTGCGGGACGACATGGTCGTAGCGGGTCTCGGGAGGCAGAGATAGATCGACGGTAAATTTTGGTATTTCTCGATGATCCGGCATTTTGAGATGAAGCTGAGGAGATGTTGATGAGAAGTTGGGATTGCGCCAGGCGGGAGTGGGAGAAGGAGGGATAGATTCAGCTCAAGAGGCGTGGATGCCTAGAGCTGTCATCGAAGCTGATGCACATGACATAAGCTTTGATAAACGCGAGGCTTAACACACGAGGCACTGCAAGTTTGAAAATACGGCTTGCGCCCATCTGGTACGGCGAATGTAATTCGAAGCCGTAGCTTTTGGCTTTTGAAGGAGGAAAACATAATCAAGGTTTGGCTACAGTGTTGATTCAGTGGCTCTGAGCCACGTTATTTCCGAGTTGTCGGATCAGAGAGAGTCTGGGCGGGCCGTTTAGCTCCGTGATGGACCTATTTATAGCCTGCCCAACCAAACAGCTCGCCCTGCAGTGGAGTATGATTGATCCGTGTCAACCTAACCTAGAGCTTGATGAATTTTCAAATCACTTTATGCCAGAGACGATTAAATGCCAAAAGTGAGTATTAACCATACTTTCTATTTTATGACATCTTGCAAAATTACTTTCTACCTACCCAAGTGGCATTCAAGTCCCAAATCGATGATGCCATTATCCGCAGTAGTCCTTAGTTCAAACTGACTAACTGGGAATGCGAACAACCTGCGGCATTTAACTAGAAGAGTACAATGATGCAAAGGTTGTTTTACCTCAAGGTTCTGCATCACTTTTCAGCGTAAATCTTCATTTATCAATCTTTGAATTAGGAAATGCTTGAATATGCAAATTGCTCTGCACACAGAGGAGTCGTTCTGGAACGGCAATTCGCGCCGTCATGCCATTGATTTCAGACCATTCAACAGAGCGCTGATTGTACAAGGCAGCCAATGCTCAGTGCGTAATGGAGCGTTACTTGACAGAGAACGTGGCGCGAGAATTTAACTGAGTCATTTAACTTCAAGCATAATACTCAAATACATCTCCGCAAGTCCCATGCCCTCCAGTACCTTTGCCGAAGACTGGTGATTGTGCGACCTATTACGTCCCGAGCTGATGGACGTCAAGATCGGCTAGACGGCCTCACTGCCGCGGATTTTGTCTGTGCTGACGTTTCCATTTGCGAATTTCGGTGCAAGTCAGGCGTCCTCTAAGTATTGCTTGCATTACGACGAAAAAAATCAGAGGTTATGCGGTAAAACGAGTAAACAAGCAGTGCTGAACAAACAGCACAACATATGTCTCTCCCATGACGTTGAATCACCTCAACCTTTTCCCATCCCACAACCCCATTACTCCTATCATGGGGAAGTCCAGCGGTGACCCCACGCGTGATTTTCCACAGAAAAGACACATCCCGCGGAGAATAAACATCGCCCGCTAGGATAAACCATGCTCACCGGTCCGGCGCTCTTGGGCTCAAGATACTCTAAAACCCCCGGATTCGGCCCTTTGGTTATATCCGGGAAGCCTCACCTTGACGGATAAAAGGTGGAGGGTTGTATTTAGCCTTGTTCCCCGATAGGATAACGTTGAGACTTTTTGATCCGCTGAGCAGAATTGGAGGATTGAGTATCGCGTTGTCGTGGTTTCGAAAGGCCGCATGGGACTTGTAGTTAGGACTCCTTTTTAGAGGATCTGCTAGAAATAAAGAGAATAAATATATAATCGGGACCGCGTCTAGGGAGATGGGCAGATAAATTTGGTTTAGGTTTATAAGATATTGACTGACAATATGCTTGGGAACAAGTATGCCTCTTCTACTTGAAAGTAGTGAAACAGAGCTGATGCGATAACCAGATCTTTCACTGTCAACGGAGCAGCATGCGGAGCTGAGGCTTTGGTATTGGCCCTCATCACCTCTCTTGGAGGCTTTCTATTTGGCTATGATACTGGTGAGCAACACCCCAATCCTTGGTGTTACTGAGTCTGACGTGAAGTACCTAGGTCAGATCTCGGCTATGCTTTTATCCAGAGACTACGTCGACCGTTTCGCTCAGACAGACGATTGTGGCACTAAGTACTGGGTCCCTGCCATTCAAGGTATCCTCGTGTCTCTTATGAGCATCGGATGTCTGATTGGAGCATTGTCCGGATCTTAGCAAGTCTCCCATATCAATTGACGCGACTGTCTACTAACATCGCGACTCAGCACTGCAGATTGGTATGGTAGAAGATGGAGTCTCACCATCTTCGTTGTAATCTTCCTCCTCGGCAACATCATCCAAATCACGGCCATGTACTCATGGGTCCACATGATGATAGGCCGTATCATCGCCGGTCTCGGTGTCGGCGCCATCTCCATCGGTGTCCCCGTGTTCTAGAGCGAGTGCGCACCGCGAGAAATCCACGGCGCAGTCGTGTCGTCATATCAGCTCATGATCTGTTTCTCCGACCTCGTCAATTATGGCGTTCGCGAGATTGAAGATAGTGATGCGTCGTGGAGAATCGTTATCGCTATTGAGATGGCCTTCTCGATTCCTCTTGGTCTTGGGGTCCTGGCTTGTCCCGAGTCCCCGAGATGGCTTGCCATGAGGGAGGATTGGGATGGTATGAGGACATCGCTAGCGAGATCGAGGGGGATGATGAGTGATGTGAAGAATCCGATTATTGAGGGTAATATTCAGGAGATGAGGATTATGCTTGAGGAGGAATGAAAGGTTGGATATGGAAGCTGGTTGCAATGCTTTGGGGTGCGCAATAGGGGACCGAAGGTGCTGTACCGAACACTCCTTGGAATGGCGGTTCAGTTCTTCCAGCAATGGACTGGTGCCAACTATTTCTTCGTAAATAAGTTATTGTGATTCACTGGCAATGACTAAGTCGAGAGCAGTGCTACGGAGCCACCATCTTTGAGTCTGCCGGCATTGACGATCCCATCCTTGTCCAACTAATCCTCGGCGCAATCAACGTCGGAATGACCTTTTTCGGCATCTACTCTGCGGAAAAGTTCGGTCGTCGATGGCACCTTATCATCGGTGGTTTGTGGCAGACTGCTTGGCTTCTCATCTTTGCCTCTGTCGGGACAGCCATTGACCCCGAGGGCAGCAGTACTAGTGGCATCGTCATGATTGTTTCCGTTTGCATATTCATCGCCTCCTTCGCTGTCAGTTGGGGTCCACTCGGCTGGGTCGTTGTTGGAGAAGTCTTTCCTTTGCGCACTCATGCCAAACAGGCTTCGTTGGCTACTGCAAGCAACTGGCTTGCAAACTGTAAGTGCCCCATCATACAAGTCAAGTACTAGTGCTGAAATGGGTCAGTCCTCATAAGCTTTCTCACTCCATTCGCTGACGCCGGTATCTCGTATGCCTTTGGCTACGTGTTTGCTGGAATGAATCTTATTGGCACTGTCATCGTATACTTCTTCCTATACGAGTCAAAGACTCTTGGTCTCGAGCATATAGACATGATGTACTGTTTGCCTGACCTCAAAGCCCGGGAGAGCGCCAAGTGGACGCCACCTGGGTATGTCAGCCGCGAGAAGAAGGATGAGTCTTGTTTTGAGGAGATGGCTGCTGGGACGGATGCAGAGAAGGTCGTTGGACATAGCGACAGCGGGGTTGAGTGAGATATCATGGGCAGAGGATGACATAGTTTTAAGCGGAGGGTTGACAGGTACAAAAACTTTATAATAAATAGATAGATAGATATGTTTGTTTTGAGCTTGAGGTAAGCCAAAACTATTACTGCCTTTGGCCCCGTGGGTTTGCCTTATTGTTATCATAACGATACATTCTTCTTCCCCCTGGCGAGGAACTCTCGGATAACATTCTCGGTCACCTGCGCAATATCGTTCTTATACCTATCATAAGCCAGGGAATTATTCCAGTTAATACTACCAACGCTGAAAATAGAACTGCCTCCATTTGTCTCGTAGTATACCATGTCGCTCCTCACTAGCGGCGAAGTCAAGCCAAGGGTGCCAATCATGGGAAAGATGAGCTCTTCATTGAGCAGCATAAAATGACCATCATGGCGCTCACTTCGAGCAAGCAAGATTACATTAGCCGGACTACCGATCGCGATATCGACACGGTCGAGCCCGTCACCACTTACACCCCCAGCAAGATCCTTTGTTCCGAGGAGCTTTCGGGACTCCTCGTCAAGGTCTTTCCACAGCCACTCCAGGGACGGATTGTTGAGGGCTTGATCGGTTGGGATGAATGGTCGACCGGGGCCTTTTCCTGAAGCACAGCTGCCGAAACCCCAGAGCTCGTTGGGAGGGCGGCCGATTGAGCGCCAGAGACCACCGAGTTGGCCATTTAGTGCGTGATGGCGCTCGCCAGGGGGGTTCTCATGGGTTCGGGCACCGACATCAGCGCGTCGAACTTCCATGCGATGAGGTCTCTTGGGATCTGTAACTGACTTCCACTAGAATACGTCAGCGCTGTATCAGCTGCGCGATTGGGTTGCTTACATAGAAGCCGTTACCACCGGCATAAATAAGCGATCCTCCATCCTTGGCATGTCCCTCGTAAGGATCGAGAGATTCCGCAGAAGGATATTCCGGATGAGAGCCAGAAATGACGACATCATACTGAGACAAAGCAGCACGACCGCGGAGATGAAGATCATGGTCTGCGAGAATGTCATAACCGTCACCGAAATGCTTCTCAAGAAATCCCACCATTAACAGATCAGCTGAGAACTCTCGTGGTCGCTGAAAGCCCCAGTGGATATAATCCGGCCGCACATTCAGAATCGGTCGTTTGCTGGTACTGTACACAACGCCTGAACCATCGCTGTGAAGATCGTAGATAGCGAGACCAAGATCATGACGCCGCACCATCTTGTAGTAGTTGTCAGACGCGACGAGCTGAACGCCTTCGGGGAACGACATATGTGTTGACTTGGTCTCGTCGTACATGTGTTCATTTGCATACGCGAGGTACGTAAACGTCGAAAAGACAAAGGCAATCTTGGCTTGCGGCCGAAATTCCTTTGGACGGACGAAAAAGACCATTGCATCTTTGAGATCTGACTCTGTATCTTGAACTTCGATCGCGTAAGCACCGGAGCGTAGATCGGAAGGGACACTGAACTCAAAGTCAGTATCCCACGCAGCGTCATCAAGATCATCGTCGTGGAAGTGAATAGCGCCGAAACCATATGTTGCTTCCTTCCAGCCGAGGCCAATGAGCTTGTGATCCCAGTCATTCTAAGTTGTGAGCTAGAAGTGTTATTTGCCGCTGAGACCTGTGGCTGAGAGCTTAATCCGGCCGAGACATGATAGTGATCCCAGTCATGTCCGCCAATAGCTCGAGTTGGCGCATTGACAAGAATGCCATCGAGACCAGAGCCAGAGACGTCGAAGATCTCATCTGTATCAATCCCAACGGAGAAATTGTAGCGCGCGATGTCCCAGGTTTTCCGACCTAGGGCTTTGAATCGGGGCGCTTCGATGCGGCCGTTGAAAAAGTGCACTGGGAGCTGCGAAGCTGAGGTTGGGCTGGCTGCTGTAGTAGCTGCAAAGTACATAGGACCACCGGAGTCAAGACGAGGAGTGCTGGAAAGAGAGATTTGAATGGTGATTGATGAAGGAGCAATTTCGTTTCCAGAAGCAATATGAGTGAGCTGCAACTGGAATCTTTTCCCATTAAGAGTGATGCGGACATGGAACCATCGACGTTCACGGGCTGAAGAAGGGATCTTCTTGACCTCAACGCCATTGGAGGTACCAATCCAAACAAGAAGCTGATCATCCCGATCAAGAAGAACAGCTATACCAGCACCATTAGCAGCATCAAGATTGGACAGAATAGCCTGGGGATGAGGAGCATCAAGCATCCAAGGCTGAGCATAAAAGTCAATCTCGACGCCATCCGACTTGCCCAGCAGAGGTTCTCTCCTCCAAGCATCAATAACAGCGTAAGAACCAGGATTCGACGCTTGAAAACGACCAGTCAACTCGCCTTGGGGACCATGTTCGATAATTTCGTTGGCAGGGGCAGGGGCATGGGGCATGTCGAGGCCTCGGAGGAGTCTGACGAGTTGATACTTGAGTTTGGGCTTTGTAGAGGAGATCTTGGATGGTTAGTTGGGAGGTTCTAGGGAGCATGATGGGGCTGGGATACCTTGACATGAGCTGTTTCGCCGGGAGATACTACCCATGGGTCTACGTAGCCAGTGATTTCTTCTTCATCGTGACGAAGTGCAGGGCGAACGGGATATTGGGAAGCAATTACTTTGGCTATTGTGTTTGTGAACGGCAAGTCAGCACAGGTATTTATAATGTTATCTTCTGGTCTATGTCTTTCGAGAATCTCATTGCACAGCGCTATCGCATTAATTGGTCCATATCTATATAAAATTTCAGATAGCAATGCAATTCCGGGCAATTCAGAGCTTCGTTGATTTCTTATTTCCCGATAGAGTAGTCGTCCTCTAGCGCTTGCGGTGATAAGCTAAGGGTGTGCCGTGCGGAGAAGTATTCCGAGCCTCTCGGAAAACTCTAGTAACCTGGTTGGATGAGAATATTAGACAGGCCATCGGTGAAATTGGTTTACTTTGACTAGGAAATATAGTTGTCTCCCTGAGTCTCACTCTCTGTCCTCTTGCTGATCAACGAGGTTGGATTCATTTCCTACCAAGACACCGGTTCTCTCGATAACGAGGACTTGATTACGGATGGTGATATCCTTCGATACCGAGTGGCCGGGCTGTCTGCTAGCGATAAGAATGGCTCCGCCCCCGCATTGCGATGTGCTCTAATTTCTGGAGCTATTCTCCAAATCGGAATATTCCTGGCTTCTGCTACCCCAGAACTATCACTCGGATGAACAGCTTGGGACAGACAATAATGAAGCTACGTGTTGGAGTTACGATATAGTCAAGATATATCAATCTAGCATAGTAATTAGACTTCACCGACATATATAAGAGGAGAAAGGATCCCGTTACTGACACCAATCAGTCAAAAACTCCACCACAAATAATCACCAACTACTTAACCCCATCTTCTAGATCATGCCCACTCAGAGTCATACCACTGCGAACATGGCAGATCAGATCGAGGCAATCCCCGGAACGGTCCACTTGGTCGACGCCCAGGGAAGTATGGACTCGCAGCACGCCAAAGGAGCGGAGCACGATATTGTTCTCGTCCCAGCTCCGTCAGCTCATCCGGATGATCCGCTGAACTGGTCACCGAGGAGGAAATACCTCTCTGCGTTTTGCATGGCAGCGTATGACTCCCCTTCTGTTAGTTATAGTGTTATTCACTCACGTGATGTAGATATGTGCTTGTCATTGGCATCTGCTCTTCTGCGCTGTACACTACTCTAGGACCTTTGTCCGAGTCTACAGGTCTGAGTTACAATGATTTGAACTCTGGAACAGGATATATGGTAATTATCTCTCTATACTATGTTTTGAGTGACAGTCTGACTTGTTAATAGTTCCTTTTCTTCGGCTGGGGTTGTATCATCTGGCAAGCCATCGCCATCCAGTACGGTAAGCGACCTGTATATCTGTTGACGACACTGGGTACTTTGGTAAGTATTCAAGTATGACTGATGACCTTAATGCTGACAGGACTAGGGCGTCATGGTCTGGCAGCCTCACGTCCGATCAAATGGAGAGTGGATCGCGACCAAGATTCTGCAGGGCATATTCGGTGCGCCGATTGAGTCTGTGGCTGAGATTACCGTTTCGGATGTCGTATGTCATTATTCAAGTAACCCAACTGTGTAGCTTAGGCTTATAAAAGTGTCGCAGTTCTTCACTCACGAACGAGCAAGTTCATTGCTCTCTATGCTCTCGCCCTCGGCTATAGCAACGGCATCGCTCCGCTTATCATGGGCTTCATCAACGATGGCCAGGGCTTTCAATGGGTATTTGTAAGCACCCCCTTCCCAATTCAAAATACAAAAAAGCTCATACGGAAACAGTACTGGTGCGCCATCTTCTGCACTATCCTACTACTCATTATCTTCTTCTTCATGGAGGAGACCAAGTTCGATCGCGCAAAGTACATGACAAGCAACCACATCGAGGGACAGACCGTGTCTAGTGAGAATCAGACCTCGACCGACCCTGATAACAAAGACGATCTCGACACGAAACCTGACGCTGAACAAGATCAAGTCGCGACTACCACTCTCACCAACCTCAGTGCACACAACGAGGCTTCCAACCACGACAGCACCCAGCTCAGCAAGAAACCCCGTATCTCCCGTCTCAAACCCATCGAACGCAAGAACCTGAGAGGCGAGAACAGACTCATCAAGCTCATCAGCCGACCGATTCTCCTTCTCGCGTTCCCCATCATCTCATACGCTAGATTTATCTACGGTTGCAACATCGTCTGGCTGTCTGTCCTGAACGCGACCGAGTCTATGGTCCTGTCGAAAAAGCCTTATAACATGCCTACTTCGACTGTTGGACTGACGTTCATTGCTCCACTCATCGGAACGACCCTTGCGTAAGTCCCTGATAAGAATGAAGGGATCGGAAGCTGACAGAAGTTAGTTGCATTTACACTGGAATCTTTGGCGATAAATTCATCATCAAGATGGCGCGGCGGAACGGGGGTTTCATGCAGGCTGAGCACCGACTATGGCTCTTTCTGCCCTCTCTCATCCTCATTCCCTTTGGATGCATCTTGTTCGGTGTCGGAGCCTATTACGAAGCTCATTGGTTCTCAATCGTCTTTGCCATGGGCGTCATCTCCTTCACCACGACTGCCGGCTCACAGATCTCGATTGCGTACTGCATCGATTGCTATCGCGATCTCGCAAGCGAAGCTTTAGCTACTGCCATCATCATCCGGAACACGATGGCGTTCGGTATCGGATATGGGTAAGCACACAAACATAACGCCTCGATTATGGAATTTCGCTAATATGTTAGTGTTACTCCTTGGGTTGTCAACCTTGGCTATCAGAATGCTTTCATCCTGGGTGCGTTTGCGGGTCTGGCACATAACTTGACCATCTTCCCTGTCATGAAATGGGGACGCGCATTGCGTCGGCGGAGTGCTGAGAAGTATTGGAACACTGTCAAGGAGGGAACGGACCTTAACCTCAACCATTGAGTTTCTGTGTCGTACGCCTGAAGCTATTGTTGCAAGGAATAAACACGGACTGGCTGCCATACATAGTATTCAAGGTACAATAAGTATAAGAAGCAATGGGTCATATAAAGCACTACTAATGCGACTGAAGAAGTCAGACTTGGCCAAGTCGCTCATTGCATGAAACAAAGGGCCTGCATCAAAGACAAAACGATGGCCCTGGCCAGTCGGAACACTTTAATGGAGAATCACTGGTGATCTAATACACTCCAGATTAAGGGCGCTGTGCAATGATACAACGGCGGCCCCAGCCGTTCTCGACCGGTCCACAGCGGGTGTCTGTAGGCGCATTGAGGAAGGTACTGGAATACTTGATATGCAAATCATCCCACCAGGCCTCAGGCAACCTAGTCTCGCAGGTATTCCCAGGAGCCACCATAACCACATAAGGCAGCGGACTGAAAAATGGCTGATAATTATGGCCTTGCCCTAGAGAATAGTCAGTCAACTACCGGTATGGAGATGATCTAGATACGTACAGGGATCGCATCTGGGAAAACCTCGCTGCTCGAAGTTGTTGCCCTTGATTACGAATTCTGAGCGCTCACGTCCTTCTGCGCCAAAGACAATGCTGAAGTAGTCACTTGAAGCAGTTAATATGTGATGAGGTAAATCGATGGGAGCTCATACCAGCTGATGGGCCCGTGGCCGTCGTTCCACTCGCAGCGTTTCTCCAGAGAGCCACTGCTGTCGGACACTGGAACGGCTACAGCGCTGGCAACCAGGGCGAGAAGAGAAAGAACCGAAATATGCATGTTGAAGGAGAGGTTGGTGGAGGTAGCGATGCTGAGACTGATAGACCTGGACCAAGAAGTGATGGATAACAAGCTGTAGAGTTATATATACTTGAAAATTGATGAACTGTAGCGCACGGGTGCCACGCCATGGGCAAATCAGTCAATCGTCTCCATGCTGAAACACTAGAGATAGCCGATAGTCAAGTGTAATATGATATAAAGACGATTTAAGTAAAAACCGGAGACGGCCGTTGGCCAGGGCGGCGCAATATCAATGCGACGGGTTTGAGACCGCTGCGGAACAATTCTATAGCGGCTACTCTGTTGGCATTTAGTATGCTCGGACTTCACGGTAGCAAGCAGAGGAGATGTCCCATGCAAGGGTAGACACGACCACTCTCGCATCTCACGATCAGATTATTTATGTACTATCGTGCCTCAAGCCAAAGAGATCAATGTAGCGCGATAGTCTATGCGACCTAGTTTTCTTCAAAACCCTACTCCTCATGGTGCTTGGGCCAGATACGACGACGCGCCCACTCGCGAACACGCTTTCCAATGAAGTACATGACAATCCCCAGGGCGCTCAGAACACCACAGATGATGGCAAGAATGTTCATAGCACCATCATATCCAAGGGACTGAATTGAAGGGACGGTTGCGTAGCTCAAACCGAATGAGACGAAACCTCGACCGGCACAAACGACGAGAAGAAGAGGTCCAGACTTGTTGGGGTAACTGTCCATCACGAACGTGATTCCAACCAAGTTTGCACCAAGGAAAGAGAAGAAGCCGAGATGATATGGAGCGACGATAGCTATCCAGTGGTAGTCATTGGGCGAGGCGGCTGCGTGGCCGTAGACAATCGCTGAGATGATGGCACAAGCCGCTGGGATGATGAGTACAATGAGGCGATACTCAGGCTGTACAAGTCAGTATGCAATATTGAGAATTGGGAAAGAACTATTACCTCAAAGACACCTTTGTTTCGTCGACTCATGAATTTGCAGATAATATCCGAGCCGTATCCGAGAAGCGGGACAGCAAGAAGACAATCAATAATCTGAATAAGCTGCACATATCCCAGAAGTTTGCCGTTGAAGTTATATGGAGGCTGTACCAGAATAACAGCAAATGTTGAGGCCTGGTAGATGTAAAGACCTAGGAAAGCACCATTGAGGATAAAGATCCAGAAGATAGGCGGCAGGATGAGAGACAGCCCGACATCCTTGTAGAAGGAGACAAGACTCTTCCAGTCAGCCTTGCCGTGGAACAACTTTACGTCGTCGCGCCATGTCCTCTCGCCGAACTTCTCGGGCTGGAGAACAACGCCGTTGCGGGTCGTGACTTGATACAGAACCTCGTTGGTACCCTCGCGGGCGACATTGCCGTTTTTGTCAAGCCTCAGATGGACAGCACCCTCTGTTCAGGGTTAGTATTTACTGATGAAGAGATAGGCGAAAGCTTACCAGTTGCATCTTCTGGTCGGTCGTAGCGAGTCTCAGCGAGGAAGAAGATGGACATGATCATCGTGAAGCCATTGATGATGGTCATGATACCATACCACCATGGCAGGCCAAGCGATGGGACGATATATGTAGTCGCAGTGAAGAGAGCCGCAGTGAGAGTGTTCTGAACACCAACAAAGTAAGACAGCTTGACTCCATGTTGATGAAGGAAGTGAATCTCCTGTACAATCAAAGGCGCAAGAGCCTCGCTCTGTCCAGCAGCCAGACTGAAAATGTTGCGTCCCGCGATATGGCTCGTAAGCGACTTTGAGCAAGCGCACCAGATTCCAGAAACTGTAAGGAGCAGCAAAGAGAAGAGAAAGACAGGTCGTCGACCGATGGCATTGGCGAGAGGCATGGACAGCAAATTACCGATTCCCATGAAGAGAGTGGGATATGTGAGTAAATCGCTGACACGCTTTGCATTGTCGTTGTGATAAAGCGCGTAGAGCTCTGGGGCGACGGAGCCGAGGCCGGAAGTTCCTAGGACTGAGATACCGGAGTAGAAGCCGACGAGGAGGATGATCATGTACTTGCGCCAGACGGGCAAGTTTAGAGGATCTATTAAAATGTGAGTTTACGGTGATCAGAAAGAATGATGTGCTTGTTTACCTTTGGGGTCAGGACTAGGCGTCGGGACGAGAACGACAGTTCCATCTTGATACAGATTAACAGTACCAGATGCATCGTGGGACTCGTGATGAGGCGTCTTGACGATGTCCTCAACAGCATCGACGTCAGGTTTCATACCGAAAGAATCGCGTCGCTCAGCCATGACTACACCTTGTCAACTGGATGAGTTTTGATGTTTTCATATGTCCAGTAGCGAGGAAACGAGGTTTATATCAATTGTATCGCCCCCGGATCGGAGTCTGGTCTGGACCTTGGTGCTAAGTTAGTCTGATAGCGTAACGAATAGACTCCGATTGGTTGTTACACGATGGGGTCTAAAATGAGGTAAAGTTGCGGGGGTGGAGCCGAGTCTCCGAGGGGAATGAATGCGGGGAAGGGCAGAGGTTTACCGATCATGTATTAAAATACGCCGTCTGCGCCTCCGTCGGCTCGGTATCTCATCACCCAAGCACAGCAACTCCAGATCTTGAATCTCTCTGGAACCCTTGTCGCCGGAACCCATGCCCATCTACCGGCATCGTATCAATCCAATCATCGTCTCCCCCACGTTGCCCGACCCCCCATGCCCTCCCCAATGGATACCGAGGACAGCCCCGGGATCCCCAGATCCAGCAAACGGCGCCGTCTCAATTTCGCATGCAACTACTGTCGGAGTCGCAAGACGCGCTGCGATGAGCAGCAGCCCTCTTGTCAGGCTTGTATCCTCGCCGGCGTTACTTGCGTCACGGAGGATAGACGCAGACCGGGCAAGGTGATTAAGAGACGAGAGGCGGGAAAGTCAACGGATGGAGGATCTGTCACGTCTGCGAGCCCGTCAGAGTATGGATTGCAGACTGGGGCTGTGGAGAGGAGACAGTCTGTTGCTGAGCCGCGGACTATTGAGGTTGTTAATGTTACTGGGCCGATTCGCGCGAGGTCACAGAGTCCGAGACCGTCGCAGAGCAGAGATTCTTCTCACACTGACACCATCAGCAACCCACTGCCTATATGGCGGCAAAGTGCTGGTACCACGTCTTTTCAGATATTGACGGAATGGCTTGACCTGGCTTGTTTCCGGCTCAGCATCCCTTACCATTTTGGGTCGTATCCCCCCTCTTCGCTAAACCCGCAATCGGCATCTCAGCCGCAGCACGGAATCCCGATCACGCCCGAGACATGGGTGCCCCGGACGCTGTTCGACGCGTATGCGAGAGAGATTCATACGTTTTACCCTGTTGTGAGGCTCGAACAAGCTCGTGCCGATGTAGTGCAGTCTCACCCAGGGAACTTGGCGTCGCACGCTGTCGATATCGCAGCATTGAGAAGTCATCTGCTCTTTGCTGCGGGAGGATGTATTCTTCAACATACCGAGCGAAAGACTTATATGACTGAAACACTGTCTCTAGCCCGCAATGCGCTGGGTTACCTCATCGGCAATGTATCATATGACACCATCGAAGTCCTCTTTCTATTCTCAGTCTGTCTCCGCCTAAACGACGAAATCATCTCAGCTTGGACAACGCTCGGTATCTGCCTCTCTATAGCACATTCTCTCGGTCTCAACAAACCCGGAAAGAACAGGAAGAAGCCCTTGGATCTTGACGCCTGGAATCCCGCGTGGTGGGCTCTATACAGCTATGAGAAGCTGTTCTCGTTCCAGCTTGGATATGTGTCGACTGTTTCAGACGATGCATTCGACACCTTGGAACTAGATGTTATCAAATCCACTGCCCTTGAGCCTTCGCGAATGGCGTTATCGATGGCGAGTGTGTTTAGCAAGATGAGTCGTCGGTGTGCTACGGCAAGACAACTTGAGGAGAGAGCTAGCAGAAAAGCTCTTGAGGCGGTGGTCAAAGAGAAGGTAACGAGCACTGGAGAGGCATTTCTGATGTTGACGAACTGGGCCAATAGTGTCCCTGCTGGTATAAGGTAGGCCATCCCACGGCAGGGGTATGTAGTTGCTAATGTCCAATAGACCTACTTCAGACTTTATGCGCGTGCCCGAGAATCTGGGCCTCGCATCATTCGTGTCACTGCATTACCATAACGCGTAAGTTGATCAGAACCATCCAATGGATCTTAAAACTAACGTGTTGCAGCCTCATCATGCTGAACCGCAACTCCCTTCTAATCAGCAAAAACGCTCTGCACATGGCCGTAGAGATCATCGCCAAAGATACACCATGGGAGTACCAGATCCGCAACGGTCAATCCATGGTCGCAAACTCCGCTCGAAAGATTATCCATCTCCTCGCCGACAACGATGATTCGGCCTCGCATCTTTTTGCACCGGCTTACTTTCCGCTGCTTCACGCTATGTATGTCCTGGCTGTTCATATTCTGAAACAGCCGCATTCGCGCGTCTCCAAGATTGACCAAAGTGTGAGTTGAGCCATTCAACATAACAACATAACACTCTCGTACTGATTAGGACAGCTTCTTGTGACTGCTGCGGATTTGGTCCGCTGCTACTGTGTTGGCCTCAGTGAAGAAGATCGTCTGAATACCATTCTAAATGGTCTTCTTCGTGTCGTCCAAGAAGCTATGAAACCTGTCCCGGTACCGAATGATAACAATCGAAACACTCCCGCGCTGAATTCATCAACAAGCCTGTCTGATCAGAATGTGACACCTTTAACAGATCAGCAGACATTTACAGAGGTCGTTGACCCTGTACTAGCAAGCAATCCAAATTTCACAATGGAAGAGGGCATACTAGACCCGTTCTCGGGCCAGCCATTCAACATGCCGATACTCCCGGATGAGATTGGCTGCGACTGGGCTGATTTTGAGAACTTGTTGCAGAGACTTGAGAGCGAAGGGTCATTGTATCCCACTGATGAAGGAATGGTCATTGATGTATAAGCCTAAAATATCTCTTCTCCTTCTGTTCAATATTTCATCATTTCCTCTCTTTTGTGAATGTTGGAAAACAATATCGGTTGACGTGGAAACCGTCCAGATATGATCTGCATGCTGACATTCGGATCCGTAAGTCGAATCTGATATCGTGGCACCAATGTAGCTATAATCTTGTACATCTACAGGAGCGCAACGTGTCTTCCAATACAGATCCTGGATCCTCCGCGGGAAGTCAGATCTGCTCCGTTCTCAAACGCCGCTGGTATTCCATTTCATTTTCGTTTCCCATCTTGAGCCGTCGCTAGGACGGAATCCATTAGCATCTTCTCCCCAGACCTCTCCATTATGGTCAATGGAGTATAGATTCAAGCCCACAGCGACCCACAAGTTACAAAACTATCATCCGCTGGCGTGAGTCCAGTCTCTGGAACATAGCGCCCAAGGGACATGGCGACAGAGGCATGCATTTGTAGCGCCTCTCGGATGACGGTGCCAAGACAGGGCAGCGGTCCAGCTACACTGTATGGCACAATCTGAGCATCACTAGAGTTCTGTATCAGGACTTTTTGCTTCAGTTTGGTCATGGCCTGTGAATTTTGTAACAAGGAGCCAAAGATAGCACGGAGTGCAATCGCAGTGGTGTCTGCTCCGGCAAGAACGCTGGCCAAGAGGACGTTCAACACTAATTTTGCATCAGCGGAATCTATATTACTGTTCAGTTCTCTGCCGTGCCTCTTCTTCCTGCTAGTCGATTTGCCATATCGCGAATGACATGCTTCTGATACTTTCCACTCCCCGTCTTGGGCAACTCAGCGTCTACGCCGTCATGCCCAAGCCAAAAGATGAATGCCGGCACCTTGACTGGGCTCAGATCCTGCAAAACCCAATCCCTGATATCTTCGTCCGATGGCTTCTTCGCTTGTGAGCACGCCTGTAAAAAGGCTGCGACTACTTCACCATGCATCTTATCCTTGACTGCCACAACGCATGCCTCTCTGACTGCGGGATGACGCAGAAGCTGATTCTCGATCTCGCTGGGAGACAGGTTCTCACCGCCGCGGATGATCAGATCTTTGATACGGCCAGTGATGAAACCGTAGCCTTGTTCGTCCAAGTATCCCTCGTCACCGGTATGCATCCACAGCACACCATCCTCATCATATCTCATTGCTTCCTGTGTCTTGACCTTGTCTTTGTAGTATCCCTTTTGCAAGGCGAATCCACTAGTGCAGATCTCTCCGCGCTCGCCGATGGGAATTGTGTGTCCCATTGTATCGACTATCTTCGCTGCAGTATGCGGAAGAACGCGACCGAGACTGGTCAGCATCCTGTCATCAGGATCGTCTAGGGAAGTGATGAAGGTCACAGGACTCGTCTCAGTCATTCCGTATGCAATAAGCATACCCTGAATATTCATCTTGGCTCTCAGTTCATCCATCAAACTAGGTAACACAGGGGAGCCAGCGACGAGACCCGTGCGGACTGTTGTGATTTTTCGAGGTTGGGATTCCATCTGTTCCAGCTCTGATATGAACATTGTGGGGACACCGAGTAGTGCAGTAGCTTTTTCGGACTCAACTGCGTCTAGAGTTTGCTTCGAGTTGAATCTGTCAGATGGAAACACGATGGTGCTCCCATGGGTGAAGCAGGCGAGAAATCCCATGACTAGACCGAAGCAGTGGAATAGAGGGGGTGGACAGCACACGACGTCGTCTTGGGTGAGTCTCATGGCATGCCCGACGTATCTGCCATCATTGAGCAAGTTGCTGGAATAGCTTGTCAGGGAATTGAAGATGGCTTAACAGGAATGAAGCGCTTACTTGTGTGTAAGCATGGATACTTTGGGAAGGCCAGTGGTACCTAAGGACATGTCAGAGACCAAAAAATGAGTCGAATAGCTATTCGTGTAATTGGTAATATCTCACCAGAGGTAAATTGCATGTTCAAGACATCGGCTGGTCGAACACGACTCTCGGCTCGTTCAAGCTGTTCGTTCGGTATAGATCCATTAGTGCCGTCGTTGAGGAAGTGTTCGTATCTATGACAGTTAAACAGCTCCCGTGATGGAGATCTGTCAAACATAATGAGCTGCTCCAGACATGCGCCGACTTCTGATTTCGTAGCAACCTGGTAAACATGATCGTCCGTCTTTATCGATCCAATGGAGGACGCAATAAATAACGCCTTACAGTCTGTGAAACAAAGCATTAGAGTTCTGCAAGATCTATGAGTTTGGTGGACTAACCGCTACGAGCCACAGCAGAGCAAAGCTCATGAGGTGAGTTTGTCGTGTTGAACACCACGAAGGGACACCCAATTCTAGCAGATGCCAGAAATAACTCGATATACTCGTACCGATTACCTGCAAATATTCCAACGGCGTCGCCATGCTTTAAGCCTGCGTTGAGGAGGGCCTTGGCGGCAATAGAGCTGCGATGCTCAAGGTCCTTGTACGTGAGTCTAGTGTTTTGCCATGGTACAATAAGCGCAGTTCTTTGGCCACGCAGCTCAGCCTGCTCTTTCACCAGATTTCCTAAAGTTCTGTTCCAGAGTGGAGGGCTGGTGGAACCCTGCACAATTGAGAGTTTTGGAGCTCGTGTGATCAAAGGGCTGGGTTCATGTGGGCTAGACCAGATCGGCTGCGTAGATGTCGAGTAGGATATGGCTGGAGTGAGACGTGGGATAAACGGGCGAGATGAGTTCATGAAGGTGATCACCCCGAGGCAGGAAGAAAAGGGCCTGCGTCTCATTATTGGGAGAAGTGCCGAGACCATCTTTAATTCTTGGCGGTGGGTTTTAATCCAGAGCTGTAGAGTGAAGATAAATTATATAATCTCTGGATGGCACAGAGGCATTGCAGATACCCGCGTCTTGGAAGATTTATCAGCCGTTGCCCGGGACAGAGCAACGGCACATGACAAACTTGGGATAGCAAACTCGGGCATCGGACCGAGCGGGGACTCATGAGCCGGTTACTTTCAGTGCCCCCGTGCAGAGGGCTTGGGCTGCTGACCGAGATGAGAACCCGTGTAGCACCCCTACCTGTGTCTTTCCCTCTATCTCAATGTCAGCTCTGATGCATGGCAATAATTCTGCCTCGTTGTAGTTCAGGGCAACCATGAGTGAGGCTTTTGGCGATGTTAATATACTTCACAAATCTGCAGAGAGGGCTATGGAGATCAAAGAGATCACGACTACCAGCGATACTCCTTGGAGCATTGACTGTGTGAAACCATAGAGATTAGCTGATGCAATACCGTTCGATTCACGTAATCGAAGACATTCACAGTGACCTACCAGACAAGAATATCAAATTGATAAGGATAATAAGTCGCAAATTTGTTCCATACGAGCCTATATATCTACGAGACGACATTCTTGTTCAGAAACAAGGTCTGAACGTTACAAAAGCCCTTCAGACCATTTGCACCCCACTCAGTTCCAATACCACTCTCTTTATGACCGCCAAATGCTGCCATTGGAGTCAGGTCAAAATGAGTGTTGACCCAGACATTGCCAGCCTGAATCTCTCGGGCAATACTGTGAGCGCGACGAATGTCATTGCACCAAATAGACGCTCCAAGTCCCATGGTCGTATCGTTTGCACGCTCGATCACCTCTTCCTCACTGCTCCACGTAAGGAGTGGCACAATTGGTCCTAGAGCCCGCCGTTAGTCCAGTTCGATATCAGCTCAAATGCTTGAGTCTTACCGAATGGTTCTTCAACAACGATCCTGGATGTCTCAGGGGGTACGTCGATGATAGTTGGGTTAACAAAATACCCCTCGGAAGACTCAATCTTGCCGCCAACAGCAACGTTCCAGCCCTCCTTCTCAATATCCTCAAAAAAGCCTTTTACACGCTTGAATTGAGGAGCATTCTGCAGCGGGCCGTGTGTTACACCCTCCTTAGACCCATCGCCCAAAGTATAGCTCTTGACATGTTTGACAAGTGCCTCTTTGAACTGGGGATAAATGCTCTGGTGCACAAAGATTCGCTTCAGATTAAGACAAATCTGACCCGAGTTGAGGAATGCAAAAAAGGCTACTTTCTCAGCAGTCTTGTCGATGTCGACATCTGGAAATATGATGGCTGGATCGTTGCCGCCGCTGACCGAGTTAGCGATTACAGGGGATATGGCGAGTCAAAAGTGGCTTACAGTTCCAATGTCACGCGCTTCAGCGTGGAGCTGGCGCTTCGAAGAACAGCTTTGCCTGTCGCTGTTGACCCTGTGAAGCTGATCTTGTCAACTCCGGGATGGCTAGTCATCCAAGGCCCAAGCTTATCATCGCCACTCAGCGACTGGACCACGCCAGGCGGGAAAAACTGCTGTGCGAGCTCTACCAGCTTAAGACCGCCATAGGGAGTAAATGGGCTACATTGACGTGGCATTAGTCAGAATCAGCGGACTTCCAAAAGGTGACACTTACGACGGCTTTACGATGATCACGTTCCCGGTCAATAGTGCCGGGGCGATCTTTCCTGTGGCAAGCAAAAGAGGGAAGTTCCAGGGCACGAGAGCTGCAACGACTCCAATAGGCGTGTAGCGGCTGATGATGGTGCGTTGCTCCGTGTCTTCAAGAACATCCTCGGGAAGGGGAATCTGAGCCATACCACGCATCCATTCGATAGCAGCGTCGGTTTCATATGCAGCTTGAGGAATCTGAAAGTAATCAGTCTCGCAAGTATCATATTAAGCACTCTCTCGCCAATACTTACCGGCTTTCCTTGTTCGGCAGTGAGAAGAGCTTGAAACTCATCACGATAAGAGTCCACAGCATCAGCAAAAGCAAGAACAGATTCGCGACGCTCCTCGTAAGGAATCTTGCTCCACGTCTTGAAGGCCTTCTTCGCTGCTGCGACCGCACGATCGAGATCCTGTTGAGTGGCTACAGGGACTTTATCCATCGCCTGTAGGTTTGCAGGGTTCAATCCATGTCGAGTTTCCTTGGTGGGGGCGCTTTGCCCGTCGATAATCTGCACAAAGTCACCTTTGAAGTTGATGCTGGGCTTGGTCATCTTGGCAATTCTTACAGTGCTTGGATCAGTAGAGATGATTCAAGGAGCTGAATATGGTAATTAGTTAAGACTTTGTTCGAGTAGCGGCCATTTGATGCTGTCGTCACTTATGCAACGACTCTTGCACCCGGACCGTAACACCGACAGAAACAGACTAGCGTGTTTCCAGCCGGACGCTACGGTCCGACATTGTGGGGTCATTGACCGAAGTTCTTACCGAGGCCGAGAACAGGGTCAACCTACGAGCTAGACCACTCGATTCAGCTTTATGCTGTAGCACTTTGACAGGCATCTTGTAATACTGTCTCAAGTTTGAGCTAGATGTGTTTCTTTGAGTTGAGACTTATAGCTGGGGGCCTTGATCAGCAGAAAGAACTTAGATGTACGATAGTCGGTCGATTTCGACAATCAACAAGGTTTATATAGAAATAAACAAGCCTTGCATGAGTCTATGCCATTGCAGCAATGAACTCACAGAAACTCACTTCTATTATATTTCTATCTATTTCTCTACTTTGAAAATTGTAGCTAGCCTATTCCGTAACCAGAACCCATTCATCGTCAAAAAGATTGACGAGAATGACATGCAAGCAGCAGCGAGCGGTCTACACACACATATGAGTTGGCACAGTTCAACGCAGTTATAAGATTCTACTCACGGTGTTAGTACAATACCCCAAGGAGACAAGAGTCCAGAAGCCATGCTCAACGCAAGAGCATTGTAGCCAAAGACCCATAAAAGGTTGCACCGAATTTGCTTCATGGTCATCTCTGCGATTTCGAGTAACAACGGTATAGAGTCCAGCCGCGAGTTGAGAATAAAGGCCGATGCACCAACTGTTGGCGTAGCGACATCGTGGTAAAGAGCGATGCCAACGTCGGCTGCTGCTAAGCTCAACCCATCATTGAGTCCATCCCCAACCTGGAAAACACTGTTAGAAGTACGTAATTGGGGGCTGAGTGCAGGACGCACCATTGCAACAACATCTCCTTCCTTCTGTAGTCTTTTGATGAAGTCTAACTTGTCCTGAGGCGTTGCTTCAGACCCGAGGACCGGTATTTTCAACTGCTGGGAAATACGATGTGCCGATTGAGGCATGTCACCAGTCAACTGCCAACATCAGTCAAATGCTCCCTTAAGTACACGCCAAGGAATTACCAGATGCGTTGCGTGGCCCATCGTATGGAGCCGCTGGATGGTCTTTTCTGCATCGTCTCTAACAGCATCCTAGAAAGGTTAGCAGGCGAAGTGTATCTTTCTCCGACTGGCATTACCGTCACATAGAGAGTTCCAGCATATTTAGCGTCAACAGCGACATATACTGCTATCACACCACTCCCTTTTCCTTCGGATACCTCTGGGATATGGGCCACGCCGCAAGACAACAAATACCGCATGCTCCCAATATGAACACATCGCCATGGTTTTTGGCCCAAGGAGACCTCTCCTGAAACACCCTTCCCCGATTCACTGGTGATATTTCGCGTCTCTATAAGCGCTTTCGTTTCTGACCAAGGGCCATTGAGATGGCTTACACCAGCGGTAAATACTGCTCTGCCGACCGGATGACTCGTGACACTGCGCTCTTCCACAGCACAGATATAAGTCCAGAACTCTGTGATTGGTTTCTTCCATACCTTGGTTGTTTCGAAGTCTATAATATCGAGCATTGCACGTGTCAGAGTCCCGGTCTTATCGAACACGATTGATTGCGTGTTGCTAAGTTTGTGGATGGTGTTGTAGCCCTTGGTGATCAGAAGACCGTTCTGACTTGTTATGCCTAGAGGAGAGCATCTTTAGTAACTCGGCAAACAAGACTGGTAGTCCAAGCGTAGCACCTACCTACTGCTGCAACTACTGCTAAGGGGATGGCTATTCCCAAGGCACAGGGACATGCGCAAGTAAGTATTGTCATCGCCCGGGCCATCGCAACTCGAATCGTGTCATAGCTCAGCGATTCAGTAGATGTGGAGATCTCCTTCAGCGGAACAACTACTGCCAGTGTCATGACAAACCCTACCAAGTATCTTGTCATAATATCGACCGTACGGTTATCTTCTTCCTTTGAGCCTGCTGCCTCGACAGCACCATGCACGAGTTGGGAATAAAATGAATTTCCCTGCTCTTTGTCGACGACCGCCACCAGTTCCTTTCCCAGGTTTCGTGTCCCTCCCAGGAGAAAGTCCCCCACGGATTTTTGGACTGGCAGTGCTTCCCCTGTGATAAGGGCCTGGTTGATGGAAGACGTTCCTTCTGTTACGTAGCAATCGCATGGGATGATGGAATAAGGTGCAATTACAATTTGGTCGCCGGCTGTAAGGTAACTTTGAGGGACAGCCTGAAGTTGGTCAGAAAGTGAACCCGCCAACTCATGGTAAATTTGGATGTCATACCTCCCCAGTGGGGTGAAGTCTTGTGTAGTTGCTCTGTGTGAGCGGCTTGTACACTCTCAGTAGATCCTCTGAAGTCGTCCGCCTTGACATGAGCTCAATATATCTCCCAGCCACCACCACAAGAGCCAAACCAATGACAGTCGTGTAATATGAGTTCGAAGCGGCGGTTCCATATGCAAACAGATCGATGAAGGAGATGAAAGTCCCAAGAGAGATGGAGGACGATACCAAGGTGTTCATGTTAGGTTGCCCGCGACAAATCGCTTTCCAGCCATCCTTATGCATCCACGGTATATACTGCCATTGTGCAAACAGAGTAAGTGCAGCACACAGCAAATGGGCTGCAAAGACAATGACCGACGGTAAGCGACCTTGTACAACAGAGACAAGGAAGCAGATCGACTGAATTACTGTTGCACACCCAGCCAGACTGGATAGACTTGATTTGAGCCTAGCAATCTCTTCTTTGGACTTGAGAACACGGACCACTTCCTGAGGTGATCGCGGTCCAATCTCAACGCCGTATCCCAGATCAGTAACGAGTCTCACAATTGATTGACTGTCGAAACTCGACGTCCTGCCAATCAACGTGGCTTGTTGCAACGCCAACGACACCCGAGCTTGATCTACATCGGGGTGACTCTTCAGTGCTGACTCAACTGCACTTGAGCAGGCAGAGCAAGTAAGTCCCGACAGCGACAAAACAAGAGAAGCGTTCTCTTTCTCAAAATCCGTGTATCCACCGTCCGCGAACTTGGTGTCGGAGTAGGGAAACTCGGGTTCATCTTCGTTATATCGTATGGCATCGTCGACGTCAAGGAATTGATAGACTTTTACCAACTGGCTGATGCAGAACGCGGCGATATAACAACAAGCCATGGTGTCTGTTGACTGACTTAACCTATAGCATGTGTAGACGGCACATAGTGGAGTGAGCATTGGCGGCGGTGGTCAGATAATAGCTGCCCTGGCTCGGGTACCATTCTAGGCCTAGCCTGAGTGCGGACCGTAGACCGCACGCGGGGCAGGCAGGGAAATAGCGAGAAATATCAGGTGTTGGATATGCAGCTTGTACCAAGGCAGCTCAAGAGGGAGAAAGTTTTAATGGCGATTTAAGAATCTGGGCGGTGTATTTTAGATAAAATAATTATAACCAGAGCTCTAAATACCAAATTGCTGAAGTGGTTCTAGTAAAAATAGCCTTACTGAGATGTAGTCTTACATAACCAATTTATAACATCTTAGAGATATATTAATAACTTCTTAACGTAAAAAAGATATATATTTCAGCTAGGTAATATATATAAAGCAGCAGAGCTGTCTATTCTCGCAACTTGATAAATCCTATACCTAGTTGTCTTGAAGAAGGGTCTACCCTGGATTAGTGCTGTCCACGGAAACACTGGTATCCAGCGCTGATTTCAACCATGCGGGGTCGCTGCGACGTTAATAACGTTGCATACCAAGGATAATAAACTTCCAGCCATTGAGTCCATTCCCTGTTATATCTTAGCGACCCCGTCAGCCCGGGGTAAGTCTCCACTAAAGATCAAGCAAAACAATGTAAACAACCGTAGAGTGCCAACGTGCTGAGCCTAACGAGTTAGCGAGCTCCTTACCCCGCTCCGTGATAGCTCATCCCCCCCAGGCGAAGTTCCGTGTCACGGGCAGCCGGCAGATGGCACAAGGGGGGAAGGATGTAGGTAGGGCATATGCGCAGACTGGATACACTTCGTTATCTTCCTTCTCATCCCGCATTCCGGACCGCCTCCTGCCTACTCCTCGAAGCAATGTCAGCAGCACCATCGTCCAGCGTCGAGCCGCAAGCTCATGCCCCTGTGGGCAGTAGTGGTATACGCCGTATTCGGCAAGCATGTGCCAGCTGTCGGTATGGGCCCTGTCTCTTCTCTCCAACATCAGCACCTTCTGTGGATCTCTCGGTCCGTCATGTTACACCAGTTACCTTCTCACTTCTACCAACATGCTCGAAGCAGGATCACGATACTGACGTGGAAACAAACTACAGGCAGAGGAAAACGAAATGTTCGGGGGATAAGCCGCGATGCAACAACTGCCGACGTGTCAATCGTGCGTGCCAATATGAGGCGTACTCAGCGACGATGGCTTCTGTAACTGCAAACCCGCTTGCAGCTCTGGTTCCTCAATTTGGTCATGTATAGCCTGCACCAGTTGTCGCGTGATGATGCCGTGACTGACTTGACGATAGCCGGACCTCTTGCAGAGATTGAGCACGATTGAAGCCCAGTTGGCCAAGTTGAGTGAGCAGGATGGTCCGGAACAAAGGTATGCGCAGCTACACGACGCGTTTGTCGCCAAAGAATCTGTCTACTAAGGGTGTTAAACTCGCAGGTTCGACTTCAATCAGCCGTTTCTACCGCAACAATGTGACATGCCCGTTTCTCCGACCCAGCCTCGTTCATCAACATACCTAGGTAATGGCTCAGACGCTCAGCGCCGGCTCTCAGACGCAGTGTCTCCATCCCCAGATCAAGCCGGGTCCATCACACCGTACGTCCCTAGAAAGATGCTCCCCAATATCATCGAAGGCGCTAACCATCAGTCAGGCCCTTCAGCACACTGCCACCGGACGATGTAGTGCAGCATCTTGTTGATACATACTTTACCCACGTCCACAACCAACCGTACGCCTATTTCCAGGAAGAGCACTACAGACAGCTGTTCAGCTTCATGCTCTTACCAAAGTGCCTCACATTCGCCATCCTGGCGTCTTCAGTGAGATTCTCGGACCACGAATACTTCTCAGGGCGAACACACGACGCGATGGAAGGATACGCGAGACAAGCTTGGTTGTGTGTGCTGAGCGACCATTTGACTGTTGAAAATGAACCGAATTTTCACGTGGCGCAGACTACTAATATCCTGGCTATTATTGACTTTACTGGTGAGTTTGAACGGCGTTACCCGAAGAGTGAACCTTGGCTGATACTTGACAAGCTGGTCGAACAAGCTCTGGGTGGTTAAAGATTGGCCTTGCAGTACGGATCTGCCAGGATCTTCAACTCATGAACGAACCAAATCCCATGCTGCCTATTGTCGAGCAGGAAGAGCGGAGACGCGTCTTTTGGTCTGTTTACCTTCTCGATAAACTCGTATCCTGCGGGAGAGCACGTCCACCAGCCATAGCCGACGAGGACTGTCATGTCCAACTACCCTGCGAAGAGGAAGTGTTCAGAACTGGCACTTGGAAACAAACCCCTACGCTCCATCGTCTTCTGAATTGGGACGCTGACCTTGGTGAGATTCGTGGATACTTCACCCTCGCCATCCTCGTGGCTTCAGCCCTCGGGCGATGTGCCAGATACGTCCTTCATCAACGTGAGATAGACGACACGTTGCCCTGGGACTCGAGATCAGAATTTGCAGCTATCAACTCGTTCCTCTTGCTGATCGAGCAGCACCTACAGGTTGAAGAAGTTCCCATCCAAGACATTATATCACAGAACAAGATACCCACTGGATCCCCGGACCATCAGGTCGTTGGACACGCCGTATTTGCTCGGGTCGTCTTTCATCTATGCCACTGTCTCATCGGCCACCCATTCCTCCTGGCGCTGCGCTTGCAGAAACTAAAAGTGAAAGCGCCCGCGAGTTTCCTATCCAGAACTTATGAAGCATGCTGTGATCACGCCTCCAAGATTCCGTCTCTCCTTCACCGTGCGCAAGAGGCGGGCTGTCACGTCGATGCCTCGTTCTACGCTTACTCGACATGTGTCGCTGGCAGTATCCTCTCCATGTTTATTCATGGCAAGGAAAGCAAGGGACAAGTTCCATCTCAGCAGCTCTTGGAATCTGGACAGCACTCACTAGAGATCCTGGACAAGATGGGTCATTTCTGGGACCACGCGGCCAAAATGGTAAGTATTACGCCTGGTCAAATCATGTAGACATGACTAAATTCATTCCACAGCACACCCAGCTCCTCAACTTCGATACCCATTCCCAGGATTTCGAGAAGATGATTGATGCACATGCCGTTTTCGACATATCGCCTGATCTGGAAACAGTTCTATGGTCTATGGTTGACTACGGCTCAATGTGCGGTAGTTCAAGGTCAAGATCAATTAGTCCCGGTGATGGTCAATTTTCTGTCAACATGAACTCGCCTTCATTCTTCAATTTTGATGTGAACATGACGCCACGGTCATTTGAGCTGTCTGGAGTTGAAGGCATAAATGGAGCGCGTCACACCATGAGATCTTACGCCATGAGCTGATACTGTCTTTTGTTTTACTGGATTATTGGACACTTGGTGTATTGTAGGCGTTTCCCAGTATACTCTGGTATACTCTCATGTGTGATGTAAAGTTCCTTGTGTGCTATCGCAAATCGGTTTCATCATGCTTCCATGAGACATCTGGAGGGATCGTGTTCAAGAAACAGTGTGATTTGGTGTTTCTGTTTTGGTAAATGCATCAGGCAATATGGAATGTATGGGCTGAAATTGATCTCAGTCAAAGCATGTATCGGCTTCAACTACTATTATTTACATAAAGTTGTATAACAACGAGACTTTTCCATTTCCCACCGTCATGATATCCCTGCCTCTACGCGACGCGAGGTCAGACGCTGCACCGTACGATTGGTTCCAATTTTGTGATACATCAACTAACTACGTTCCAGAACTCTATTTCAAGTGGGTTTCTCGTCACTAGCTTATTGAAAATAATAATCTTTGGCCATCGTCGTATTTGCGTCCAGAAGGGCAAGCTGGCATCGTGTTGTGTGTGGGTATAGACAAGCTACTCAGGTGTTCTTTTGTCTTCCGGGAGTCATATCTCTCTCACTTTTCCCTCTAATAACAGATGACAGATCGCCAACTGGAATCTGAATCGGAAAGTCGACAATGGCAAGTAGAATAGCGAGGAGGATATACCATCCAGCAAACGATGTCACAAAGAGTAGTGCGCCGGCGCCCTGTGGTTAGTTAGAAGATAAAACCTAGGTGGTGTGGTGTTGCATCACAGAACTTACCACGCAAAGCCGTTGAGCTAACAACGTGTTCCCAGTATAGTCCTCCGCCCACGCCCAAAATGCTCCAAGGAGGCAGAGGAGAGCTGGGACAAGGGTAGCAAAGATCACAACGAAAACGACATTCGTACGTAGGGCGCAGATGAGGTAGATGATTGACAATATCGTCATGGCCAGTAAGAAGCAGCCTTTGGCAAGTGTTGAATCAGTACCATATGCATGATTGCAGGATTAGGGACACTTACCCAAGCTTGCGTTAAAGCCCTTGGTAGCCATTCCCTCAGCAGGTGACTTGGCATCTGCTGGTGCATATGAAGAATATGCGGCGAAGGACGGATGAAGGATTCCACCGAAAGAGAGATAGAAAAAACCGAAGCTTGTAAAGACACAAGAAGGAAAGCTGTTTCCAAGGATCCACTCCATGATCCCACTGATTACCATGAGGACACCACCCTCGAAGAAGTAGACAGGGCTTCAAGGTCATCAGTATGTTATCATTAGTGTAATCTACGGAGGGAAGCTCGACTTACATGGAAGCTGCGCCAAAGTGGCTAGCACCGCGCCAACCCATCAAGTCACAGGACAGAGGCATCAAAGCTAGCAAGAATCCCGCGAGTGCTCTATAACATATCATCAGCTGTGCTCATCAGGGATTCATCTACAGGGTGAGCTTACAGAGGCGTCGGGTTACCAAACGTCTTCCTCAGATCTCCCTTGACAGCATTGGGAGGTGCAAGGTAGAGCTTCTCAAAGAGCTCGGGGCTCATGGAGATACTAGCTGCTGATCGGATAGCATGCAGAGCTTCATGGTGGCCTACTTCTGGATCGCTGCTGTTACTGGAAGGCTTTGTCATGGTGATATAGACGTATGCTTGTCGCGATAGTGTTGAAAGGAGAGTCACGGGGCTGGGAGAGTATGTATCATAGCCGGAAGGACTTGAAGGCTTTATGCTAGAGACGTGTCATTCTCTTAGCTACCTGCCCACCCTGAATCTCCGATATTCTCGCATTGGACTTTGTCCATAGGTCCTGCACTGTATTGACTGCCATGCATTGGTACGGCATTTCGGTCCTGTTTCGGTAAACCATAGATCGGGCGGGCGAACCCGCCGCAATGCCGGACAAGGAACTTGATGGAATGGACCGCATTAGTGTCCGGACCGACGCTGTTTGGTGTGCCTCATACGCGGGGGACGTGGGTAGCATGAGTTGTTTCCCCAGAACAAGCAGGGATCCCTTGATCTGATACCCGAATCGACGGACCGTGGATCGACAAAGCCTGGGGGTGCGTTGGAATGCCCCGGATTTCAGCCACTTCCCCAGGCTCAAAATCTGGGGTAGTAATTTTGTGCAATAGAAGTTTAATAGCGCATAACACGGACTAAGGCGAGTGATTCAGAGTGAGGATTGACTTGGGATTACGCCACGAAGTCGATTGAACTGACCGAGCTAGTTAGACTACGGACCTGATTTACTGCCAACAATGTCCCACTTTGATCTGGCAGCACCTGTGAAATGAAAATCATAGAATCTCTCAAAGAGGCAAATATTCTGAAAAGGTGTATCGGTGTTTTACAGCATTGTAGGCTTTGGAAAAATGTGCCGTATCAATAGCGAGATACGGTGCAATACAGGTTTACTAGTACTCAGATATGATAGGCGTCTTGATAGATATGCATACAAGGGTCTTTAATGATCGTTTAGTTATCAAGAAGCTACCAAATCAACACAGGTTTAATGGTAGACCCGTTCTCCATATCATGAATTGCCTTTTCGAAATCTCCAACCTGTAATAGATTAACCTTCTGAACGTACTACCATGTAGTGATTCACGATTTGACTTACAGGATAAAACTTGATAAGACGCTCTATCGGAAACTGGCCTTTCTGGAACCACTGAATCATGCGAGGGATGTACTATCTCAAATGTCAGCTGTTGAGCGTTCCTTTCAATGTCTAGAGACCTACATCCTCGGGAAGTACACCACCTTCCATACTACCCATAAGCTGTTTGCCTGTCTGCTGAGTGTGAGCCTCGGAACTAAATATCTTGCTGTGAGAAACATACAACCATGAAGGGAACAACCGAGATCTCCAACCCAGCCGTCATCGGTGCAACACCGAGAAGGACCATCTTGCCCTGGTTGGCGGTGAAGTCAAGACCTTGCTGGATCAGAGGCATCACGCCCGTTGCGTCAACAGTGATTGTGCTCCCTGAACCACTTGTTATCCTGCGAACTTCATCGCCGAGATTGGCGACTGATGAAGTATCTATGCCGTGGGTTGCTCCCAGTCTCTTTGCCATCTCGATTCGCGCGGGGACTCGATCGATGCCGATGATGTTCTTGCAGCCTCTGAGTTTCGCACCCTGATCCCATATTAGTTTACTCATTATGATGAGTCGATGGGCCAATGTACCATAATGGCTGCCAGACCAACACCACCCAAGCCCATAATGGCAACCTTGTCGTCCGGTTTTGCAGCTGCGAGTTCGGTAATAGTACCAGCTCCAGTCTATGAAACCAACATTAGCTTTCTTACAAAACCCTCATCGTCGCATGACCTTACTTGTATACCGCAACCCAACGGTGCAAAGAGCTTCAGATCCTCCGGGTGAGTAATCAAGTCGGTGACATTCACAAGAGACGTTTCTTGGACTCGCGTGAGCTTCGCAAAGCTCGACTGTCCAAAGAAACAACCTCCGACCTTCTGAGAGGCAGGCTTCGAAGTCTGGAACGCCTCCGCAGAACCGGAGAAGTTGAGGGCAGTGAATTCGTGACAATAGCCAGGAGCGCCGAATTTGCAGTTGTGGCACTGGGTGCAGAACGCAAAGGAGAGGAGAACGGCATCCCCAGGTTTGACCTTTGTGACCTTTGAGCCGACAGCCCGGACGTAACCAGCGCCTGACATGATTAGACATTATGGACGATATAAGTAGGGCGTGCTTATAGGCTACCTTCGTGACCCAAGACGCGCGGGTAAGGGGGAACAGGAAACCCTGGTGTTCCATCAGGGTCAGTTCCGCAGCCCAGATCAGTATGGCAGACGCCTGAAGCAACCATCTCAACGATGGCCTCGTTGTCACTGGGCGCCCGTAGTTGGAGCTGCTCGAGTTTCCAATTTCTCTTGCCATCTTCAGGGGCATGAGCCACAATTGCAGTGGTGGATTTAATGGAGTCCATTGTACTGAATGGCGTTGCTGCTGTGTTGGCAAAGGGGATCCGAGGCAGTCTGACGGTACTGTAGCAGTATGATGCGATACACAAGTCAAGAATGAAGTATTGTGTGCGCAAGAAGATGAATTCGTGGGGTGCATACAGAGAAAATCAAGTATATTGCCCACACAATATCGGCGGACCAGGGCCATGGCGGTCCGCCGTACCGAGCATACCAGCGTTGACGAAATCCCACGCGGAGCAACCGTCGCTCCAGGATCTTAGCTGAACCTAGGCATGCACCCCGCGCTTCCCCGCAAAGACCATAATTGAGTTCATCAACAGCCGGGGCCCCGCATCGGAGCCCGGACCGCACTTGATACCAAACAACCAGATGTTAAAAGATTAATTCTCAACGTCTTCAAACAACTTCTCCCAGCCTCATGCAAATCCAACAAACTCCTCAAAGAATTCGACTCAAAAAGGCATAACTGAAAATGTCGACTGTCACGGTATTTCACCCCCTTTCTTCTGTCGTGGAGTTGACTAATTGGCGATTGACTCTAGCTCTCCAAAATACTCCCTGCTACCAATGGGAGTCAGGAACATGTTCTCACGGAGCTTCCATCGCATATACCAACAAAGCCGAAGGAAGCCAATGGATTTACCAAGTCCAACGGCCATACAACCGCTGTTCATTCCACGTCCGACGTAGTTGACCACAAAAGTGAGGCTGTTGGTGACTTTGGCTGGGGCCATTGGACAGTTCAGGGTACGTTTTCATCAAAGCATCCATGTCTGATATCTTACTAACATGCTATCAGACGTTCTAATCCCCACAAATGCCGGTCGAGGGCTGGTCAAGAAATATCACCAGCGAAGGACCCTCTACCAGTACTTCGCTCTATCTCTCTCTGGCCTCTGGGCCTTTTACAACCTTGAGAGCACGTCTTACCGCGCAGCTGCGCTGAGCTTCCTATTCCCTGGTGCAGGCTTCACTGCAGTCGCCACTCTCGCGTCGACAGCTGCGTTCCTGGCTACTCTGATCTTGATCCCCGTTACCATCTTTGTCTGGTTCGCCATGGGCGGCATCGCATTCCCGATAGGTTTATGGGTAGGCTCCAGCATCGGAGCTGGGTACCTTGCCACAGACTCTCTGTTCGAGCCATCTGCCATTCTTTGGGCTGTCTTCTGCTATACTGGAATCTTCTGGCTCATGAGTAACGCTCGCTCTCTCAATGCTGCTGGATACTCCAAGGCGCAGGAGCGCAACAAGTACCTCGTCCAGGCTGTTGAGGAGCAGCTTGCCAATGCTACGCCTGCACCCGCACCCGGTTCCCGTGAGCTCTCTCTGGATACTCTTCGCCATGTTCAGCACATGCTCGAGCGAGGACTTAGTCCCCACGACGACTTTAGCTTCCACGATGTCATCGATCAGTTCCAGACCGGCGCCGTAAGATACCAGCTCTACGGTGTTGTCGATGTTCTCAGCTTGTATCAGTGCCATTACGCTCCTGGCTTCCATGGCTACCTCTCCAAGGCTTCTCAGAACTGCATCGAGAAGAGTCTCCAGAAGCGAATCATGAGGTCAGTACTTCATCGACTACTAATTCCTGCAATGAGATTCTGATGTTCTTCTAGCTACTGGAAGTGGGAGTCCATCTTTGGCAGGTTTACCCTCAGCGACTGGGACCCTATCAAGAAGGACAATATTGTGAGTGCTGACTCGTGCAGTATTGCGCTGAGATGGCGTTGCTAACTGGACGCAGATGGTTACTGGATACCTCAGCTCCGCTATTGGTTTATACGAGCAAGCCTCTGGCGATCGCCGCTATCACCAAAAGAACGCCCTCGAATTTGTTATCGACGATGGCAAACACTACAAAACCAACTTTGAGGGACTCGCTGATGCTCTGCATGAGAACATGACCGATAACCCGTACTGTCTTTATCCCTGTGAGCCTAACTGGACTTACTCTCTTTGCAAGTATGCTATACCAGCTACCGCCAGTTATAGCTCTAGGAGTAAATGCTGACCACTTATGTAGTCTCACGGGTATGGCTGGCCTAGTCATCTCTGATCGCATTCTGGGTCGCGATTGCGGAGAGAAGCTCAGGAACCGCTTTGAACGGTCTCTCGAGGAGGAATTCACCGAATGTGATGGTCGTATCCTGCCCATTCGCAGTGAATTCACAGGTCTCACAGTAAGTACATCACATCAGCAACATCACGTTCCCTCCAGCTGACCCATTGCCTCCTAGCTTCCCGGTCTCTGCGGAACTCTCACCGACTGCATCAACGCCATGCTCCTCACCGCCTACCTCCCCCACCTCGCCCATCGCAACTGGGCCATGATCCGCAAGGAATTCATCAAGTACGACAGCAAGGGTGAATTGGTAGTCAGAGACCTGAAGGGTGCCGACAAGATGGATCCCGGCAATTATCGCGCCGGCGAGGGTCCTCTCCGCGCATTCATCGCCGCAACAGCCGCCGAGTTTGGCGACGAGAAGATCCGCAAGGAGGCCCTCGAACAGCTCGACAACGTCTACTTCCCCGTCGAAGCCACCAAGACAGGGTCGCTTCGCAACAAGGGCCTCTCAGCTACTACCCAGGTGATTGCCCTTATGGCGCGTCTCGTCAAGCAGCGTGACTTGGCCAATGCTACGCTTCACGGTCCGTCGAAGGAGGCTTTGAGTGGACCTATCCTTGAAGAAGCGCCTTTCCCAGAAGTCTTGGTTGCCAAGGCTTATAGCGAGGATGGAAAGAAACTTGATTTGGTTGTGTACAATGGAAAAGACGCCGGAGTCTTCAAGCTTGGGTTTGAGCGGTTGATTCCCGGACAGCAGTACTCTGTCAGCACTGGGGGATCTGTCACTGCAAACGGAGCTGGCAAGGCCTTCATCGACGCGAAGATCAACGGAAGAACTCAGATCATCCTGCAGCCAGTCTACTAACTTAGTTATGAGCAGCTACACTCTCCTCGAGCAAGCTTCAAGTATTTGAGAATTAATTCATTCTTTTTCTGGTAGCTAGTCTATCTATTCACAAACTTTCATATCAATGCCAAATATTCAGACATATTATGATCAATCTAGAGTCCGATCTTGAAGCCACCTGGCCAGTACTTCTGAAAGATCCGAGAAGGATCATACTTGCGGGAGATCTGAAGCAGCTTCTGTTTATTCTCGTTCCCATAGCCATCATAAACGTCCTGGAATCCAGCTGCATCTCCCATGTAAGTGAAAGGATCATACAAACCAGCCTTCTGGGTAGCATTAGCAATTGTCCAAGTAGTGTCCTCAATCCACTTTAACACAGCTTCGTTGTGCTCATCGCCATTCCACTCAACAACCTCTGCCCAAGCAATGTACGTGCCCTTCTTCCCAACATCCAAACCAAGGGCATTACCTCCAGGGTTGTACTTCTTAGAAGCCTTTGTCCAGAGAGAACCAATGGGCTGCCAGTCGACAGAGATGAGCACGCGGTCCTTGGCGGGCAGAATCTTGTATAAGTCGGGAAGAGCGTTGAGGAAGCCATCGTTCACAATCTGTATGCCCTGAAGTAGCTCTTCATATGTTTTACCGGTAGTGGTACCGGCGATGAACTGGTCGTTGATCTTGGGTGTGACAAGTTGGCCAGTCTCATCTGAGAACTGAGTTAGAGTCTTCTTCTCGAACGTGTTGGAAATAGCTTGAAGATCGAAGAATGGCCTGAAGCACTCCGGCTCCGGGTCTGATTCGCTGTCGTAGAAGAGAATTGCACCACCAATCGTGGTCTCCTCGTCGACTGCAATAACCTGAGGAACAATATGTGCAAGAGGGTCAGTATTGAAGGCCGAGAAATTCGCAACAGCCTGCAGTTTTGTCAGCGCTAATGAGGTGATTCCCTTAGAGTGTCTCATACCTTCAAGAACCCAGGTATATCAGCGACACTGTAAACACCAGCGTAAATCTGATCCGATGGGAAAGTGGCGAGTCTGAACTTGGTGACAATGCCGAAATTGTTGGATCCGCCTTTCAGAGCCCAGAACAGATCTGGATGAGACTTTGAAGTGACTGCTATGACTTTGCCGTTTGACACCACGAGCTCATACTCAAGTACATTATCTGCAGCCCATCCTCGCTGGTTCCCATGGAAATTGATACCTCCTGCAAGAAGCAGACCGGCTACGCCGACCGGAGAGAGACGGCCACCTGCGACTGCTAGCTTGTGCTCGCCTAGATAGCGATAAACCTGGCCCCAATCCAAGCCAGGTCCAACCCAGACCGACTTTTTGTCTTTGGCCAATTCGAGGGTTGTCAAATTGGACATGACGAAGAGCGGGCCTCCATCAATGTTGTTGGCTCCTGCGATGGCCATGTGTCCGCCTCCACGTAAACCAAAGGATGTATGACCAGTGCCCATCAGCGTGACTGCTTCAGCAACATGTTTCGCGGTGGTGGGACGGAAAACACACGCTGGGTCTAGAAGCTCATTGTTGGACCAGAACCTCTGCGACTCATACTCATAGACAGCGTCTTTGGGGTAAAAGGTCTTGTCTGGAAAGGCATGCTGGAGTGTATCGCAGCCAGACTGTGTGTTCTCTTCCGCTTTGGCAGGGCAGGTTGTTAACGTTAGCAAGCTGAGGACGGTGCTGCTCAGCATGACGAGGAGCATAAGATAATTGGCAATTGATGAGGGTACGAATGATGAAGCTCATTGACGTTGACCGCTACAACTCAATTTTTAACGGGATCGCCACGAGCTGGTTGCCGGATTAATTGACGGACCTGCATGGCCCAGTCTTTTAGCAACTGTGGATGCATCGGTGTATTTCCTAGAGATGGGAGGTGATGATCGCTAGACGACCCAGAAACATGGACGTGGAGCTTGGTGGAAGCCGCTGATTCGACGGCTTACAGGGCTAATCGGCCTCCATAAATATTCAGCCCTACCCTTGTTGGTAACTAATAGCGCTGAGTGTTTATACTAGGAATATTATATTTAAAAAAAATTATTTATATATTAATCTTATAAACTTAATTAGCTTATATTCTCTTAGCTATTAAAGCTTTTAATTACTAGCCTAAATATAACTTACTTTAGTAAAAGTATTAATATTTTAACTTTTCTAGCTAGCCTAAATAACTTAATTAACAGAACCTTTAATAGTTTAACCTTTTTATTATATATATAATCCTTCTTAAAGTTATTTAATAACTCTAATTCTAGAGTAGTATTATAATATATATATAAAAATATAAACCTAAAGTTATATCTCTTTATATACCTCTTAGTCTCTTTACCTTATAATACCTTAAGGCTTATAATAAGATATAATAATTATTATAAAAGCTTATAAATAAAAGCTTATATTAAGGTAGAAAATACTATATTTTTATTTATTACCTATATTTATAGCCTAAAGGCTAACCTTATAGGTTATATATATCCCTGTAGTCTTATTAAACTACTACAAATAGCTAGCTAAGAAACTTACTATAAATATAGAGGAAACAGGCATGGTCTACTTATGAGCTGTGTCTTGGAGAAATCCTTATCTGAAAGCCCTTTGGCTTTACAAACCAATAGTTAAACGTGGACCAGTCAGTCCTATTTTGTGCCAAATCTCCATCAAGCTCATAGTTGAACTCCCGGACAATCTTGGGAACCAGCTTGGAGATTTCCAACATGGAAATGTGTCTGCCCAAGTATGTTCGAGACCCAAGACCAAACTAGAGGCAAAAGGAGAACCGGTCATTAGCAGCTGATCTTAGTAAATAATAAGAAAACAATCCTTACTGGAATCCAGTGGCGGTTCATGACTGAAAGTTGTTCCTCATCGGTGGTAAGCCATCGATCTGGCCTGTAGATATCTGCATTAATGCCGTAGATAGACTGGTTGCGATGTTGAACCCAGGTGTTGATTCCGACAACGGACTACCGACATTATATTAGCCTGAAGATCCTGTGCCACAAGGCCTCAAGATACATACGCCTTCAGGGAAGAAATTTCCACCGATAGTGGCCCCTCCCTTGGGCACAACGCGCTCCAGGGGCAAGCCTGTAGCGGGATGGAGCCTCAATGTCTCCTTAATGACCGCTTGTAAGTATGGCATCTGCTGAGTCTCTCGGAACGCCGGCTTCTCAGACAGCTTGCCCTCGATGCAGTAGAGATCGATCTCTTGCTGCAATGCAGCGAGGCATGGAGGGTTTTTGAGTAGATAATACAGGATGGCAGACAGTGTAATACCAGTTGTGTCAGAACCAGCAACCATATTGGCAACGCATCCCATGGTGATATTGAAGGATGTAAACTTCTCGGGACTTTCCTCATGCTTCTCCAGGAACTTGACAAGAAAAGGTTCTGCAGAAGTAGCTTTCTTCTCCGCCGTGACCGCAGTAGGGGCTTTCATGCTCTCGGCCACTCGGCTACGTGTAAAGGAAATGACATATGCGCGACCTGTACCACTCGAGCTAGCAAAATAATTCTTCAACGGGAAGAGGAAAGAATGAAGTTTGCTGTATATACCTACAGGTGCAGCATAGGAAAGAAATGCCTCAAGCGCTTCCATAACGCCACCAATGTCCTTTCCGCTGTCGAGGAAGCCTAGCCGCTTACCATATGTAATAAGCCCGATGACGTCAAATGCATAGCACTGAAGCCAATGGCCCATATCAAGAGGCAATCCCTTTTGGGAAATCTCTGGCAGACGTTGGACGAAGAGGTCTGCGCATTCATCGACATAAGGTTCGTATGAGATAAGAGACGACATGGAATAGTTGTTTTGGAAAAGTCTTCGATGATATGCGTGCCGTTTGGTATCTCGATCGGCGAAAAGGCTCACTTCGCCGGGAGCCACCCAGGCATCATACCATGATGACTTGGGAAAAGACTTTTCCAACCTGTATATGGCTTTTATGGCTGTTGGGTCGTTGATGCTGTAGCGACAGGGTCCGTATCGGACAATCGGTCCTTATAGAGCGTTTCACGTCGGGATGATCACTATTATGAAGCTCTCGCTATTCTACTAACCATGTTCTCTGTGTAAAGCCACATTGTCTCTTTCAAAGTGACCTTTGTAGAGGCGCCAGAGGTACCACGCATCGGTGAAGCGAGCAAGAAACGGGCCAGGGATAGACTTGAGTGGAGAAAATAAATAGCCATAGACCAGGGTGGCTAGTTTCAGCAGACTAGAGGCTAAAATTAAGCCCAAGATCAAATACAGCATGGAAATGTCTGTCATGGCGAAATTGATGTCACTTAGATCCCCAAAAGTGTCTCGATACAAAAGGGGGTTTATCCTCAACTACTGGGTGCCGCATAGGCTATATAGACAATCCCCAAGTTAGGAATTATATATTTGCTAATAACTGAGGTATCGGACTTGCCGATTTCCTTCTTCCCCGCACGGCGGGAGCTAAATAATTCGCGGGGAAATACAAACAATCTTGTTATAGGTGGGATAGAATGTTCGGAAGATCCGGCTAGGATGTGTAAAAACAAATAACGACTACCAATTTCTCGGAACTTCCGAGCAGGATAGATGTTGTTTGGATTTAGTTTCGGCCATAATCGTTTTAGCTTCCGTCATCGTTTCTTTACAACCCTCTCTATCCGATTGGAGTCTTCAATGTCAAGCTGTCTTTTATAGCAAGGTTATGTCTGTTAGCTTAAAGCTAATAATGAAATCAGTGTCCATGGCCAGGCACTGGTTATGGCATCTAGTGAATTAAGTCTTATTAGCTAGGTACCTGAGCTTGATCTAGGGTATCCGCCCTTACACAGTCATTATAACAAAGACTATTCGCTATTGAATGTTGGCCTGGCCACAGTACTTATAATAAATTTACTATCTTATTAGTTTCAATACCTATTATCATCTTCTTCTATCTAGATATAATTAACTTCAACCCTGGGGCGCTTAAGAATATGTTGATTGAAGAGATTGTATCTCCTGAAGTGGTGTCGATGATCATCAAGATCGATAGTTCAGTCAATCCGAAGTGTATAGAATGAGAATCACGATCTTGACGAAAAGGAATGCAAGTAGACAGGCCATAAATTTCAGCTGAATTTAATTTATAACAAGAGAACAAGATACAGAGTTTTTGCACCATCAACAGATAATAATATCTACATGCTATACTAACCTAATATGCCGGCAGGATGGCAGTAGGAACGAGGTATATCCTAAGATCTCCCTGCCATCTTAACATTAATCGATATTAAGTGCTAATAATTGCCGGTAATATGTTCTCTTAAGCATGGGGAGGAGGATGCTATTATTTAGGGTCTACTGCTGACTTTTATCTAAGCTGAATAACATCGATAATCCTTTGCGTGTACTCCGTATTTCAAAAAAGATGTCATAGCGGGCCGCGCATTGCCATCTCCCTACCCCTGGTTTCTTCAGCCGCTCCAGGGCCCTATTTCAATAGCGTGCAAGAAAATCTCTTTAGCGGCCAAACTATCGATTTTCATGCAGGGGCTCACCAATCGCAGCGCCGTAAATAAAATGAGACCACCAAGCGAGTCAGCCGCCACACTGGAACAGGTCTAGTCAGCCAGCTGTGACAGACAGCCTCTGCGGAATTAACTGCTCGGGGACTTTATTTATCATCGCTTCCCCCAAGATCTAACGTTACCGTTGCAGTTCTGTCATTGTCTCACCCATTCGCTCATTTACGGGTTTCTAGTCTCTCTTTAAACATTAATTCCACGCGTCAACGTCATGATGAACTCCAAGACACTCCTTAGCGTGCTGGCTTGTCTCAGCGTCGGTGTTTCTGCCGGACCGTGCAAGCCAGTTACCTCTCAAACTACTCAGATCACTTCCGCAACGACGGACCTGTCTACGTCAATTGATCTGACCAGCACCATCTCCGCATCTGAAGTCGCTTCTACGACTGAGCTGAGCTCTCAGACAACTGAGGACTCCACCACTGAGATCGCAACGACGACTACTGCTGCTGATACGACCTCAGCGGCCCCGACCACAACTACTGAGGAAGCAGCAACAACAACAACCGGCGCAGCACAATGTCCGACTCCCTCCGCCTGCAACAACCTCGGCTTTGACTGGGCATACTACAGCAACCCTGCTCAAAACACCGACACGACCTACTCCAGCTTCGTGCCCCAATCCTTCAAGCAGGTCAACCCCATCTACGTTGGCACGACCCGCCAGATCGGCGGCCTCTTCCAGCCCAGCAATGCCGCCCAGTCAGCCCCCATCTACGGCTCGACACAAGATCTCGCTCTCGACTACTTCGCCCTTAACCATCACGGTTATCTCTACAGTTGCGATGCTGGTACCTACAAGTTCGACATTCCTTACGCTAACGACGCCGTGTACCTGTGGATTGGCCAATACGCATACATCGGTTGGAGCTCTGATAATGCTAATGCCAAGGCTCTGTATAACCAGCCTGATCACATCGCTGGTAGCGCACACTTTGAGGTCGACCTCCCCGCTGGTGTATACATTCCCATTCGATTCGTCTATGGTCAGGCTCAGTATGGAGGCGGGTTCACCTTCACGGTAACAGCCCCCAACGGACAGGTTCTTGTCGGCAATGATGTTACTGCAAGCCCATATGTTGTCCGCAACTCTTGTGATGGCATTCTGGCGCCTGCTTACCTGCCTTTTGGCAACGAGGTTTAAAATTGAGGCATAGAGGAGTACCTAGAGTCGTGGTTCATTCAATTCATGGCAAAGCTGCCGAGTCATAATTTGGCTTTACATAGAGATAATATTAATGAAAAAATTAATTGCTGTAAGGTCAATTTCAGATTCTAGTGATATCTACACAATGTCTACAGGTCATAATGGCCTGATGCGAAAGTCGCCTTGAGCCTCACCGCAGCTAAATCCATCACAGCCCGTGCAGTTGGTCCGTTTCGCGTATCCTTTAAAAGACAAAAACAATGCAACTGACCCTCCGCCGTAATAATCGCTGCATCCACTCCGGCTTCCTGGAGTCTATTACCAAAAGCCACGCCCTCATCCACAAGCGGGTCTACAGTTGATAGGAAGAGTACAGTTGGGGGGAACTGGGCAAGCACTTCGTCCGGGATGTAGATTAAGGGAGATGCCAGGGGCGTCTTTCGGTCTTCTTTGTTGGGCATATAAGAGTCATGCATCCAAGTCCTTGAGGCTTGTGAAAGGAAGGGTGCGTTCTTGAACGTCTCGTGCGAGGGGACTTTTGTATCGTATGTTGTGGCGGGAGCCCACAAAAGGAGTTGACCAATTTTGGCCGGCAGCTTTTGCAGCAATGATAGATAAGTAAGGCCAATAGCCAAGTGTCCTTGGAAAGGTTAATACCATGCTTCGATCTAACGCAAGTGTGAATCTCATACCTCCGGCGCTGTCTCCAGCGAGAGCAATTACATCAGCCTGAAGTTGGTGCTGACTTGCATGTTGAACCATGTACTCAAGGACTTCGTAGGACTGGTGAAATTGATAAGGAAACGTTTGATATGGTACTCTTGTGTATTCAGGGAAGACTATAGCTGCGCCAGTTCGCCGAGCCAAATCTTCCAGCAGGACAGCAAAAGACTTTGCACTAGAGGGCAATCAGTTGGTAGTTCATAATCTGATGATCTGGGAAACTAGATCAACGGAAACATTTACCTGCCCATCATATACCCACCACCGTGGGTATAAAACACCATTGGTAGAGGCTTGTTGACCAGAGATTTCGATCTGACCAATGAAACAGTGGTAGGACCATATTTCCCACTAACCTCTATGGTCTCTGTGGTTATATCTGCTGCTGGCTCATGTTTCTGAAGTTCTTTAAAGTCATCGAAGGCCTGTTGACAGTTACCTGTCTTGTGCGGAGAAGGCGAGCTAGCAATCCTGGCAGCAAAAGCAGCGTTGACGGGATCGAGATGATACATGGCGATGATGTATCAGTAGATAATTGAAGTGAACTCCAGGATAGGGTTGTTAAATGATACTGATAATGAAAGAGCTGTTGTATAACTAAAGATAGCAGTTTGTGGCCAGAGAGTGCTAAAGCCTGAGACGGACCTACCGACTTATCAGGTCTTTCATTCAACTAGTGGCAGTAACTGCTAGTTTCCCGCCTACTCCCCGCTTCCCCGCTCTCCCCGCTTTCCCGCCTACTTCCCCGTCTTCCTGCTTGAGGAGATAGCGGAACTACCTGGCCACTTCCCAGCTTAGCGCATGTTAGTCGATTCTGCGCGGGCGTAACGACACAGATCTTAAGAAATATCACAAGACTATCTTCGGAATGTGGGCAGATAATACGCCGACTAGAGGAATCAAGATGTTAGGGGCTAGGTAATGGATGCTTTGCCTTTCTAAGTCTAGCTTGTTCAACATACCCATGGGGCAGATCCGGGGAATCTACGCCGAGATATAAGCACCATAATCTCCCCGCAACCCCGGATTCCCGATCTAGTAAGATTCTGAAAGTCTTGAGGAATTTGACTGGACAATCTTTCTTTATAAAAGAACTGCGACGCCTGCTGATCTTGGCTTGTATAGTTAGACACTCCTGAGCAACTTGTCACCATGGCCGACCAAAAGAATCAAACCTCAAAGAGTTCGTACCATCCACCTAACGAGCAAATCGACTTCCAAGATGCCTCGTCGCACGAAACGCACCCGAACACGTACAATGTGGCACTCAAGCTTGCAGAAGCTCATGCCGAGGATGAAGTTGATTCAATCGCTGAGAAGAAATTGGTCAAAAAGATCGACTGGTACTTGATGCCACTGGTACGTTGAGCTCCAATTCACCCGGCATGCAGGTAAACTAATAAATAATCCAAAATACAGATGTGTATGACCTACGCTTTGCAATACTATGACAAGGTCATGATAGGCCACGGTGCCATCTTTGGGCTCAGAGAAGATCTGGATCTTGTCCAAGGTCTGCGCTACTCGAACTGTACCATGATCTTCTTCTGTGGTTTCATCGTCGGCTGTTATCCCGTGAGTTCCTCTCTATTAAGAGGAAACTAGAATACTGAAAAATCTGCGCAGCTCTCCATCCTGGGCCAGAGACTTCCTACTGCAAAGGTGTGCGCGGTCATTTGCTTTCTCTGGGGCATTGTCGTGCTTTCTACTCCAGCCTGCACTTTATACTTAGGGTTCATAGCTAATCGCTTCTTTCTGGGCCTTATTGAAGCTGGTGTCTCGCTATTGTTTATGCTTGTTACTTCTAAGTGGTATACTAATGAAGAACGGGTTCTAAGAATGGGTTTCTGGTATTCCAGTGGCGGTGTAGTCAATCTCGTCTCGCCGCTAATTAACTACGGGCTTGGAAGCATCAAAGGGAGTATTGCTGGTTGGCGTATCTTATATATCTTTGCCGGCGCCCTTACTCTTCTCTGGTCCTTTGTTATATATGCCTTCTTCCCTGATTCACCTGTCACCGCGAAACGCCTTATAGAGGACGAACGAGCGCTGACAATTCTTCGACTCTGAAAGAACAACACTGGATTCGAGAACACCCGTTTGAAGCCACGGCAAATCTGGGAGACGCTGGTTAGTTATTAGTTTTGGTCTGTCTGCTTGCTTGGAATGCTGTGTAGCATAGCCATAAGCGCTGCCAATACGTTTTCAAGCTTGGTCTTTAAAGGTCTGGGTTTCGGTGTGTTTTATACTCTCCTACTCAATATCCCCTTGGGAGCTATCTCTATCTTTATAATTGTTGGATCTGGTTGGCCTGGAAGGGTGTTTCCTAATATGAGATATTATATTTATACCGTCGCATGCCTTCCAGTTATTACAGGCTGCGTTCTCTTGTGGCAGCTACTGACTGGTCAAACTGCTGGTCGAATTATCGGTATCTACTTGGTTTTGTTCTTTGGATTATGCTATGTTTAGGTTATAGCCTTTGGCACCTGCAACTTTGCTGGTTATACCAAGAAGACAATTGTTTCTGCTGGCATTTTTGTTGGTTATTGCCTGGGTAATATTATTGGCCCGTTGCTGTTTGATGCGTGAGTATACAGTCCGTTTTTTATTTCAGCCGTGCACTGCTAACGTCTGTTATGTAGAAAATTTGCACCCGGGTACAATGAGTCATTTATTGGCATTATGGTATGTTATGTTACTGCCATGGTGATTTGTCAGACAACCCGGTTCATGCTGTCGCGGGAGAACAAGAGACGCGATAGGGAGTATGGGCCCCCAGGCATCTCCCATGGGCTCGAAGATGTAACCGAGAGGGACAATAAAGATTTCAGGTACCAGTTGTAAGAGTGCGCGTTTGGAACAAGAAGTGAGGGAAATAGCAATATTTAGTATCACGCCTCAAACAAGCTATAGGTTAATTGGAAGAGATATTGTCGTTATATCGTTGTTATTGTGAGTATGGTTACTTGCATGATACTTGCGTTAGATATAAATTAGTGTGCACAAGGTGAACTATTCACCTTGGGACTCTTTCGTAACACAACTTACGTACTGTTTGAGTCAGAACATCTAGGGTGTCGGGATAAGGGATATCCATTTATGTTTGCATATACCCGGATACCCGGATATCCGGTCGTTGATGCATGCGGCGCTAGATACGTCGGCAAATTCATGGATGGGGCCATAAGCTTGTGACATGATATCTTCCTTACCTTCGAAAGGCCTAGCATGCAGTGTATACATGAAGCAAAGAATTTAAATCTTCCGTAACCGCCTTGGTGCCAGTGTGATATGGGTGGATTGAACTGTTCATCTTTGCTTTGCTCTTCCTGGAGTGATTTTACAAGGGGCCCAATTTACAATCAAGATAGACGAGAGGAGCGGAAGAAATGGTACACGTTCAAGCGTACCACATTATGTGTGATAAAGTGTGATCATGGTGAAATGAATTTTGAAGAGAATGATGATATTATCGTGCTTGAGTCTGAGTTAACAATGAGACGAATGGAACATTCCTTGGCTATCGACAAACCCTCCTGGCAATGGACCGAGACCTTTCTTTAGCACCCTGAATCCGTGTTGTCTACACAGGTAGACATCACCATCCGCATAAGCTTCCAGTCTGAGTCAATATCTCTCTCCTTGCAAATCTTCATCGTCTCCTCCGTGTGCGCAGCCCAATCATATCCTGTCGCAAACAGATACAGGGTAAGCATGTCCTCGAACTCAGTGTACGTGATCTGAGTGACCTCTAGTTTGTAGGCTCGCATGACGTCGTCGAATCGTGGCTCCTGGGTGGAACTCTCTGGCTTGCGTGCGAAATGAAAAGCAATGCGAGTTTCGCCTGGTTCTGGGTCTCGAACTGTGGTAAGTTTGAAGAGGCTGACGGAATCCATTACGCTGTGTGATTTAGGAAGTGTCTTGCTTGTGAAGATTTGAGTGTGTTGAAGATGGATTAGATGAGTTGATGATCTGTAAGGGAACGTACTGAGCGATTCATTATATGCAGTCTTGACAAGTCACCATTGAGACTCACGTCTGATTCAACCACATTCGCACATCACGTGTATCGCATTCACACGCGGAAACCGTCAGTGATGCAAAGGGCGCGATTCTCAGTGATTGTAACGCCCTGTGGTAAGCACTGATCATTCACGTTAATTTGCCGGACGGTTTCGATGATGTGATAGGTGGGTTCAGTGCCGTGATTGACTCACGGCCTTGACATTTGTCAGCGCTCGTCCTCAACACATGCATATAATCACTGGATTTGCAAGACAACACTGACGTTCCAATCATTCTTAACATCGAAACACTGTTGCACGTAGAACATATTCACAATGCACGATATTCCAGAGTTTGAGCTGGATCGAGTTGGTGAGTACCATGTCGGCTCTGTATATGACTCACGCCTTGACTGATAATCTTCAGCTCGCAGCTATGGCGTAAGGACATAAGGAACAAAATAAAAGCACGGATGGCCGAGACTGATTTATCGCTTCTGTAGCCCAGAGCAAAGATCGCATTGCACGGTAGGCTACTCCCTCGCTTATGATCCAACATTCTGACAATATGCAGGATCAGCACCACACGCCCTTTCCCTCGACAACCTTCGGGATCTCTCCTTCACCAAACTCAGTCCCATCGACACCAAAATCCCACTATCCTATGCCCCATCGCTCGGATCAGTCGACCTGCGCAAACGCCTTGCCGAGATCTATGCAACCGAAAGTGCACCGCTGACAGAAGACAATGTGATCATCACGCCTGGATCAATCATGGCCAACTATCTTGTGCTGAGCACTACATGCACCAGAGGCGACCATGTGATCTGCCAGTTTCCGAATTACGGCCCTTTGTATCTCTTGCCCAAGTACTTTGGTGCCGAAGTGGACTTTTGGGTTGCGAAAGAAGAGAAATCGTGGAATCCTGATATTGAGGAGCTTAGGGCACTGATTCGGCCCAACACTAAAGCCATCATTCTAACGTGAGTCTCAGTCGAAGGTATTGTAAGAATTGCTGACAAGGTTGAGGAATCCGTGTAACCCAACAGGCACCGTTCTCAGCCAAGAGATACTACGGCAGATCCGCGATCTGGCCAAGAAGCATGGCATCACAATTTTTAGTGATGAAGTCTTCCGTCCTCTCTTCCACGACGACACTCCAACTCCACCATCCGTTGTCTCTCTGGGATACAGCAACACCATCTCCACAGGATCCGTGTCCAAGGCCTACTCGCTCCCCGGAATTCGCATCGGCTGGATAGTCTCACCAAACCAAGATATCCTACAACGTATCATCGCAGCGCGAGACTATACAACACTCAACGTGTCACGCATCGACGACGCCATCGCTTTATTCGCTTTATCCCCCGATGTCCTTCCCAAGATCGTTGCACAGATTCTTGAAACACAAGGCAAGAACATTGAACAGTATGAACAGTTTGTGAAGAAAAATTCGGACAGATGCAAATGGGTTCGTCCGCGAGGTGGCGGAACGGCTTTCATACATTTATCTGGGTCAAATGGAAAATCGATTGATGAGGTTGCGCTTGCAGAAAAGCTGATCCAGGGCTTTGGTGTCGCTGTAATACCAGCTAGTGCTGGTTTTAGTGAGGGCGGAGTTGCTGACTACAAGGGCTATCTCCGTCTGAGCCTGGGTCAGAAAGTGGAAGCAGTCGCCGAAGGAATCCGGGCTATTGAGTTGGCTATTCAAGACTTCTAGTCATCGACTATCTAAACAAAGGGTAGAATAACATGGCTAGCATGCTCCCCACCAACATGAACCTCGTGTTTCCCATGGTTATCCAAATGCTCCAGACTTCCAAAATTACTGACACCGATATTTCTACCACAAACCACAGCCCTGATCGACTCGCCAGCCTCATACTCAATGCCCATGGCCCAAATACCGATATCGAGTCTCACAACATCACCAGGTTTGATCTTCTCAACCTTTTCATGAGGGTGGAACGGCCAGTGCGGATGCATACTCTTGCTCTCATCGATCTCACGATGCGATGCCCGGAGTACACCCATTGGACCGCGATACACAACAACTTCTATCTTTTCTTGGGGAGTCATTTCCTCGAAGGATTGCTTGGGGATGCCCTTCCATGGGATGTTGAGGTTCATCATGACGTCTCCGTTGACGTCGAGTTTCTCAAGTGTCACGTACACGTCCATGTCGTCGTAGTCAGGGCAGGACATGTAGAGAACTGCCTTGGGGAGGCCGACTAATCTTGTTGTTTGGTCGAAGCGGTATGTGAAGCCGACCTGATCATCGGTTTCAGAGTTATAGCTGAGCGTTGATGCCTCGGTTGACTGCTCGAGAGAAAGCTTCCTGTCATGCGTAAAGTACAGTTTCTTGTAATCCGTTCGAGGGATGGGGAAGTTCTCCTCCACAATGTTCTCGTATGACTGAGGTTCCTTTTTGCCAAATCGCAGAACAGCCGTGCGGACCTTTGGCATCTTGTCCCAGCCGTTGTCCTTGCCCTTGAGGAAGTGGTCAAAGAAATCAAGCAGCTCAGTCCTCGCTTGCTCATTTCCCCAAATGTCATACCACTCTTGCCAAGGGTGGAAGCGAAGCCATTTATGAGGTGTATCAACTTCGAGCCAGCCTCGAATAGCACCCATGCCGTGCATCGTGTTGGTCCATGTGCCGGTGATGTAAGTGGGAATGTTGATCTTCTTCATATCTGGGCGCTTGTCGTTCCACCAGTCGTTGGCAAGGGGATGTTGCTTGAACATCTCTCGGAAACTTTCAATTCCACTGTGGCCTTGCATCATATACTTGACGATGAGTTTGTCGAATAGATCGCCGGCGTAGATACCTCCACGGGCAAATTGCTCGCGATACAAGTCGCCGCAGCCTTCCCATGGAGCGATGGCTTTGAGACTGGGTGGGTTCAATGCTGCGATGAACCACTGCACGATAGCCAGATGCGAGTTTCCTGCTAGTCCAACAGAGCCGTTGCACCAGGGAAGTTTGGCAATACTCTCGATGGTATCGTATCCGTCTTCAGCTTCTTGAGTTCCCATGATGACCAAGGTTCCCTCGCTATCGCCTGAACCGCGAGAGTCGATGTTCACAACAGCGTAACCGCGAGGAACCCACTCAGCAGGATCGGGCGCCTCGAACTTCTCAAGCCCAGAAAGGGTCTGCGAAGGAATACCCAGATTCCAAGGAACCATGAGCTCTAGAGATAGAATGCCATTGAACTTCTTTCCGAAAGGTGACCAGCAGATTATAGCAGGAACAGGCTCATCGGTATTTGGTGGGCGGTATACATCAGCGTATAGCGTGACGCCATCGCGCATCTTGAACGCAACATCATGTTCAACCAAAACAGGTGAAGTTAATGGTCGTGCTTGAGGGCTATCATGTTTCCAGCCTGCGGGGAGGACTTCTGAGTGAGGGTTCAGTCCAACGTAACCGCCATGACCGACTTTGGGGGCGCTGATAGGCTCAATTGGGACTGTGAAGGGAAGGTTTGTGAGAGGCATGATGTTTTGAATGACGAGGATTTAGTTGATGATTGTGTGAATTCAATTTTACCAGCATTTGCGAACCTATTCATAGTCGATACTGGAGATACCGAAGTGGATTCCGAGGCAGCGAACCGGCCGGTGGACTTGTCGGCCCCACTGCACAAGGCGCGGGTCGGAATCGGAGTCTGAAGGCGGGGGAGAGTTGAGATTGCCGGGATGCCGAGCCGAAGCGACGCTTACACTTCGGAATCAGCAATGACAACTCTGGTCCAAAGCAAACGTAGCTATTGAGAAGAGAACAATAAGAAGAGCGGATTGAACTTTTTCAACAAAAATCATCAAACAGCTCAAACACAAAGAAAACATACAAGATTGATCACTGTGGCCACCTTACACCTCATCAACATTTGACTCTTATTCTTTCGCTCTTCTCTCCGCCAAAATGGTCGCCAACACCGAGCCTACTGGGTACCAAGCCACCTCTGCCTTGAAGCTCGTCGAGCCCACTTCCAACAAGCCCATCCAAGCCAAGCCCTCTGGCCCAAACAAGCTCTTCGCCAACCCAGGCACTATCTTTGGCGACTGGCGGGATGACCTCTACCGAGATGGTTTCGCCGTGATCAAGGGAGCCATTCCTCTTGAGAGAGCTGAGAAGTACGGTGATGAGATGCTCTCGTACCTCGAGACCTTGTAAGTCCCCCAACACAGTTACTAAGAACAAGCCGTACTAACAGAGATCAGCAACGGGGGCATGGGCTTCAAGCGCGACGACCCCAGCACAATCAAGACAGAAACCCTCCCCGTCATCACCGAGAAGGGCATGATCACAGGCTACGGCGTCGCCCACGAATCCTTCGCCTGGGCCATCCGCCAAGAACCCGGCGTCATCGAAGCCTTCGAGCGCGTCTACGACACCAAAGACCTCATCGTCTCCTTCGACGCCGTCAACACCTCTTTCCCCAACCGCAAGGACGTAAAGGTCAACAAGCCCTGGCCCCATCAAGACCAAGACCCCGAGAACCCCGGTTTTCGCTGTCTCCAGGGCCTGGTCAACATATTCCCCAACGGTGATAAAGACGGTGGCTTGATCGTTTGTAAGGGTGCACATCTCCTCAGTGAAGAATTTCACAGGGATTTTAAGGATGAGCCGAATAAGATCTGGGCTTGGACTCACGAGTGGTATGGTTTTACAGCTGAGGGTATGGAGTGGTTGAAGAACAAGGGCTGCGAGTGGGAAAAGGTGAATGCGGGACCTGGAGATCTTATCGTCTGGGACTCGCGCACTCCTCATTACAATGTTAGTCCTGAGGGTACGCAGCCTAGGTTCTGCACTTATACGTGCTACATGCCTGCTGCGGATGCTACGCAGGAGGCTTTGAAGAGGAAGAAGGCTGCGTTTGAGAATCTGCAGGGAACCACGCACTGGCCTAATGCTATGCATGTTGGAGGAATTCCCGTCTTGAGAAATGGCGAGCCTTGCCCTTACAACACTAACATGCCGAGGAAGGCGCCTGAGCTGACCGACCGCGGGTTTCTGTTGACTGGCATTCCGTACATTACTGCATAAGTCATTTTCATTAGCCCGCATTAGTCTACTTATCCCATTGTTATCAACTAGTTTAGAACGTGTTATGTTGTTCTGTGTTTAGCTTCGTCACTTGTGTTTGCGGCCTGAAGATCAACCTTATAGGCTGCAGTCATCCCCATAGTTCTGTGTTTAACAGGCGGAGGCTTAGGCGCCCATCAGTTGAGCTTTGATAGCTCATTAGTATAAGCGATGAACAAAAGTTAAGTTATAATATACAGAAGCTTATCTCACTTAGCTAAATATCTTATTTAGCCAAGCAAACTGGTACCTGTTCCACTCTTGCCCAGCTCCAACTTGGACGTGATATCCAGCTGTTCCATTGAAGAACTTATAAATTGCCCTATCCCCAAGTGCGTCCTTGACAACCTTCGGCTGACCAGCAAAGAACCCCTCGAACTCGGAATCGACGACAAGGACCGGGACGCTGATCTTGTCAACTACGTCCCTGATAGTGTACTGCTTAAGTGATTCGAGCCACAGATACGGGGAATGCTGTTTGAAGCACCACAAGCCGTGTCCTAGACCCCAGCGCAGCATTGTAGGAGCCTGTGGGCTATCCAAAAGCGGCAGGGCAGCCTCATCAAATTCTTCTTGCTTGCCCTGAGCAAAGAGCTCCTTCATGTCTGGGCTCAGCTGACTGGAGTATCCCTCGTAGACATCCCACACGCCGCCATTGAGAACAAGAGCCTTGATCCGAGGCTCAAATGCAGCGGCACGAGCAGCTAGATACCCACCCATTGAGATGCCAACAAGGACCAGCCTGTCTTCATCGACGAAACAACCTTTGCGACTCATCAACTCATCGATCACTGGCGTGAGAACCTTCTCCCAATCAGGGATGAAACCAATGTCATCATTGCGGCGCACAGTGGGCTGACCTGGTCCTTCGTAGGTCATGACATTCCAGCCACGGGCCAAGGCTGGTACGACGAATGAGTGATAGGAATCTTCCTGGCTAGCATCGTATCCGTTACCGATAACCAAGGTCGGCCGTTTGACGTTATCGGCTGCGGGAGTGTACCAGATTGCTTCAATGGTGAAGTTGTCGGTCGGGATCTGGATACGTTCGCCAGGAATGGGCAGTGTCGCAAGCGCCTTGTCGAACGCAGCGCGCTGCTCGAGCCAGAAGCTATTGATACGTGGGTCCGTCCAGTTGGCATGGTTGTAGAAGTCGGCCTGACGGTAGTAGCTTGATGCAGCGAACCAGGCCTCCCGGACGTTCAGTGGATCGTAAGCATTCTCCGCATCCTCGGCTTGACTTTTGGTGTATTCGGCCAAGGCGTGGAAGGTCTCAAGCCAGCTGGTGAAGTTGCCGGCCTTGACGTGCTTCGCTGCGGCCAAGACGTCGTTGACGTCGCCAGCACCGAAGATGGTGTTTCCGAGGGTGAAGAGCAGCTCAAAGTGGAAGCTTTCATCCTTGCTCAAGAGGACTATAGGATCCTCTGGCTCCTTTGGAGAGGGTGATGGCGTAGAGTCGCGGGGGATAATGGCGCTTGAGGCTATCGTTGCTCCGAGGAGAATGGCACTGAAGAGGGAAGTTGACTTCATTTTGCAAGAGACTCAGAAATAAGTGTGTAGTAGAGAAGAATGGCCAGAGCTGCGAATGATGGTGCTGATCATATTGCAATATTCTCGGCGATGGCCTGGCTTTTATCTTCATTTGCTTGTTCTCGCAATCGGTTCCAGCAAAAAGCAACCCACGACCATCCTACACTTACACCATTACTCAGCCCTGCATCGAGTCCTGTTTGCGATTGGTGTCTTTCTAGTGCTTACCGCAGCAACTAGGACGGATAAGGCAATTCCTTTGCGATTGGCCGCCTTGTAATCCTTCCCCCCTCTCTAGTTCCCGCTACGCCACGGCTTGCGCCTCTCCCGTCGCAAACGCTGCACGGAAGTCCGACCAAACTTGACAGTCTATGATTCGTTTGCAACGCTGTCTAATTTCCGCATGACGTTATTTTTAAATTAATTTCTTGGATGCGACGGCCGCGTGGCAACTCTCAACTAGAAGCAACATACTCTTGATCATTGCGCAGTAGACATGGTCAACAATGGCCCCTCAAAGGGCTGCTCGACATGTCGCAAACGACGTGTGAAATGCGACGGGCATAGGCCAAGCTGTCATGAATGCCTCCGGCTGCGACGGGTTTGTGGAGGCTACGATTCAAAGAAAAAGATTATGGGTATTCGGTTCAGGGACCAGGTTTCACAGTTCAGAAGGCCTCACAAGTCGATAACGCCAGAATGCACAATTCAGGCTGTCATACCAGCAACCATTTCCCCCAGCGACGAATCATTTGCTGTCTCCTTCTTCCTCACCTCGATCGCAAACTTAGGACGCAGCTTTCGTTCGACTCAGGGTTTCCTGGAACCTCTTTTCCCTGCCGTAGCCCAGGAGCATCCGGATTCTGTCCTCTCGACTGCCCTGACCGCCGTGGCAACCAAGCTCTGGAGCTTATGGAAAACCCCAACAAACACCTATCGAACGCCTCATCCTCCATTTACCAAAGCGCTGAGACGCCTACAAGCCGCTCTCAATGATCCCACCGAACGGTTAAAGGACAGCACAGTACTCAGTGTTATCTTGATGCATTTCTACGAGAGCCTTGCTGCTCGATCTACGCATCAGCATACCATGCGCGTCCACCAGGACGGGGCTCGCGCGTTGCTCGAACATGGCGCTGGGAGCGTCCCGGACTCGGATTGCCGTGCATACTTGAGGGGCTACCTGCGGCACTGTGATGTGTCGACATACATGGAACTGCAACTAGATGACACCTCGAACCTGGATGTTTGGTTCGATGCAGGGTTGGACTACTCTATGGCACCTAGCCCGAATGCAGTCTTGGACCTGATCGGACTTTCTATTGCCGGTTTGCAAAAGAGACTACCAATTTTTATGTGCGGGCTGGCCAAGAATAACCTGGATGGTCTGGCCGTTGCGAGTTGGTGGCAGGACGCTTCGTCCGTGAACGCACAACTATTGGGTTGGGTTCACTTGGTGCCGGCCTCGTGGCATCCTTATAAAAGACCTCTAGATGACACTCTTGGCTACTTCGGGTTCTGCGATATATACCCGACCGTCCAGATTGCAACCATCTGGAATGTATGGCGCGTTTGCCAGCTCATGGTACTACGGATGCAGTTCTATTTACTTGCAAAAGCGCGGCCCGAGTTGCTGCAGGAGACTATCTTAATTGCTACCAAGGATTCCAGTTTCCCCGATCCGAATCACGGCAGGGATTTGGTGGACTCCATCTGCCGGTCTATACCGTTTTACCTGGGCAACCGTCAAAGCCACGGAGGTCTACGCGATTTAACGGACCCAGAGATCACATTCCCCAACTACCACGACCAAGACTTGGATGAAGCCATACGTACCCGGTATCTCCAAGGGGACCAGGCAATGAGTCTCTCTGATTACAAGCGACATATCCTGATTCAAGGCCCTTCGCACGCACTGCTTCACTTGAATAGCCTGATCAAAGTGCTTTCAAAGGAGGGCGGAGAGCTTATCTGTCGTGAACTGCGTAGGAACAAACTCGTCTGGATTCAGGAACAGTTCCTCCGGGTCTGTAGGCTTAATGACCCAGCCAGTCAGTTTAAGTTTAAATAGTAATAAACTATACAACCCTTACGGCAGTGCAACGGTATATGTCGCAGCCGACCCCGAAGCCAGAGGGGTTAAAAGTTCCTTGCCAACTGAATTGATTGGGTTCAAGAAAGAATTGGCCGTTTCATTTTCGCTACCTAGGACCGGGTATGGTCCCCCCATGATTCAAATGCCAGGAACGGAACATAGAAAATAACAAGCTTCATTTACCCTTAACTGTCAAGCCCAAATATGCATGTATTGCTCCTTATACATACTCAAAATTCTTGTAGAAAATGACGAACTATAGATCTATGTTCTCCTTCTGCTATGTACCAAACCAGAAAGCATGATGTCTTCTTGGCTATCGGCGTCAGACACGTTCCTGTCTTTGAGTGGATAAGCAGCACCAGTGATAAGGCCCGCGTTACCTAACCTATTCATGGAGTCAAAAGCGTTTGATGGGTGAGTGTTGTTGCAAGAAACATCTGTAAAGCAGGGAAGCGTGTTCAATAGCGGCCGGAGCGCAGTCAACGAGGCGGCCAGGATGCTGAGGCCGATCTTGAGTATAGAACTCGACACTGATGGCCTTCTTGATGCTTCGCTACCAGAGCCTTAGGCCAACGGCGACACCATCAATCACCAAAGAAGAGATGACCAGTAGATCGTAAGTATACCTCACCCCATTTTAAAAATGAAAGGCAACGGGTATATGGAAGAGAAGATGGTGCGAAACACATCAAGGGAGCTCGTACCTTTGAGACCAGTTAGTTAGGCAATTAAGGTTGATCTACCTCGAGAACGGATTTGTTTTCAGCCGGACTGGACTGCGATTTTCATGTCAAACTTGATCTCCCATGGCTTTCTCTCAGCAACGCCATGACGATATGGGTGTAGGTCAGGTTCCTTTTCAACCAACTGGTCCCCATCGCAAGGGCTTTCCCAGCCGAGTCAAACTGGGCGTACCAACACGTCTAAAATTCTTGCTATCGTTAGATATACGCACTCTGGTAAACAAGGCCATCGAGAAAATCCTATCATAGAGGCATTCAAAGCTATCTTAATTATGCTATTGCCCCGAGCGAGCTTATCTTTTTGCAACGTCCAATTAAGGACGTGTGCTGCTTTGATATGTCTTGTTGAGATGTTATAAGCTTTGACTACGTTATCAATCAGTGACGCCCGAATCGTGAATCGGCCGATGCCTGATCAAACGGGGGCTGTGTCGGGTTAATAATCTTGCACTGCCGGCGGGGTGTTTCAAATCTACCTTATATAAAGGTTCGTGTTGCAACCAACACTTAATCCTCGCTGCCGCTTACCAACACCTGTTTTCTCCGCTCTTACCATCTCCCAAAGTATAATCCATTTCATTGCACTGTATCTGTCGCACTAATGTCGGACAACCCGCCGCGCGACAAGTCAATTACCACATGGTTCAAGTTCAAGCTTCCAGAGGACGTTCTGCTAGATGAATCATTATTCCATGCCCTGCACCCAACCATGAAAGAGTGGTCACATGTTGGTCTTTGAAAATGACGCTTCGATCAAATTTGCTTACTTCTGGCAGGCCTGCTACGGAAGATTCAAGGAATCTCCGCAAGACTGTGTGCTTCTACTCAATTGGTATCGCACCGGATCCTGGCTTGAGTTCTCGCACTCCGAGAGCTATGCAGAGTTACTTTCCAGCCTTGGCTCTCACTCAGATGTTCCAGTTGTAACTGAGATCATCGACTTCAACAGGGACTACGTCACAATCGCGCTGTCGTCTCATACCGAATTGAAGAGAGTCTATTTCCCATTCCCAATCTCACCAGAAACGCGACGTGCCGTATGGGACAGAGTGCGACATCTGGCGCCTTCAGTCGCCTATGGGAAGAAGTTTCAGCATAGAAACCCCTATATAATGGGCCCAAGCTTGGGTTGGGTTGAAGGGAATGTGAAATGGGAGGGACAAGAGGCGGTAGCGTGTGTCTGGGTTCATAAGTGGAAGAGTCAGGAAATCGAGGAGAGATTCAAAGCCACTGCACGGTATCCCCACATGAAGGACGGCGAGCTTATAAAACCTCTGACAGTTGATCTATTTGAGCAAGGTCTAAGGCATCTGGGCGCTTTGGGCTGGGAGGAATGCCACGTGGGCTTTGAAACGCACTGCTATATTCCGTAATCGAAGTTGTAATGAAACAGCAATATGACATTCACTCTAATAGCGATGGGCCATTGATACCTGGAACCATCACCATAAATCACCCTCCTTGTTATCGCACTGAATACCCGAGGGCCCCCCGGCACTTGCGATTGCCCTCTCTACACAGCCTGCCTTGATAGTTATCGGCAAGGTGAAAGTAAACATATGCCGCGCAGTCCAACCGCCCCCTGTCTCAACTTCAATCGCACTGGAATGCCAATCCGTCATTGCTCCACAGCCCTTTTCTTCACTCTTCAGCTTCTTGCCATCGTCATCGATCCAACTGTAGCCGTTTGCGACAATGGTGACAGTGTAGAAGAGGGGAATGGCGAGTCCGTCCTCAACTAGCTCACAGGCAGCTTGTGGTTCCGGAGCTGGACCTTGCTCACAGTTGGGGGAGTGGCAGGGGTAGTGGGTGCAAACCATGCCATCAGCGTCTGTTGTTGTCGTTGCATCGTCTCTGCAGTCGGGCATACACGCAACCTGTCATACCTGTTAATCTACTTTCCGATGATATCTGTAGTTGGACTACTCACAATGCCGCCCTTGGCCGTAAAGGTAAACCTTTTCTCGTTGATATCTGATGTTTTGAACAGCAACTCAACATAAGTGCCACCTGCCGTTATTAGCATCGTCTAGAAGCATGAGAGAAACAAGCATCTTACTAGACTCATTGGGAACTTTCCACTTGATCTCGAGGTCTTTCCCACCATCTCCACTCTCAATGCTATCGTTATCGTCATTCCCAACCTTCCAACTCTTCACGGCCTCTTTGACATTATCGTCGTCAATCACAAAGTCCCAATCCGACCCTTTGTCATCCGAGACAGGGACAAAGAACTTCAAGGGACCGCCCTGAGTTGGTATGGCTGCATGAGCTGTTGCCGAGTATGTTTCGTAGCCCGCGTCGCAGAATGGTGTTATCTCCGGTGTCGTCATGGTAACAGCCGCTGTGTTGACCCAAGATGCACAACTGGGCTTCTCGACACAGGCTTCTCGATTACCCGAGCCCGCGCATTCTGTGTAAGTGGCCGTCGAGACACAAGAGAGGCCAGACGAAGTTGGAACGCCAATAGAAGGAGCTCGGGTGAGTGTGGGGAAAGACTCGGTAGTAGCTTCGGTCGTCGTGACTTGGGTCGTAGGGGACGTGAATCTGCCAAACTTCTTATCGAGTCGAGCTTGCGCTGCGTCTGCTATGGCGTTGAGCTGTTCTTCTGTATAATCTTCGATATTCCATTCCTCCCAAGTGAGCCTGATGGCTGTTACAGTAGTGGTCTCCGTGCTAGCTGTAGTTGTTTTAGAGATAGTTCTTGAGGAGTCCTCTCCTTTCACGTCACATCCGTAAATAGTGCCGCAAGTGGAAATGGTACTCGTTGCTGTTGTAGACGTAAAAGTGCCATCAACTGAAACCCCGTAAGAAGTTGTGGTGATGCACATCTCAGCTGTCTCAGTCTTACAGTCGTCCGGCTTGCTGGAGAATGTTGGATTGCCGGCCGGATCGATACTAAGGAATACATATCAGTTTAGCATACCAGAAACGGAAAACTGTTAACAGTAACATACGTGAATCCAGGCCATGGGATTGATCCTGTGATATCTACCTTAATAGGTGCGGTAGGATCGATCTTGATAATCGGAGGGGGGCCACTGGAAAGGTCAGTTACTGTTGACTGTGGCATCGGTCATGCTACAAGTGATTTATACATACGGTGGATGAGTCCCAGGAGGAAGCACGAAGCCCCATCCGCCAATGGGTGCGAGGCATAGATCAAAGAACCACATGTCGCAGGGAATCTTGATACCATCATCGCTTTTCTCTGGAACGGGTACTGGTGTTGTGATAGGGATGATGACGGGAACGACTCCGCCTGTTTCAGTGGACTCTGGGGCCTTGGTGATACCACTATTACTATGCTTAGGCATTGCCGTAACCTGACCATTGGGTAATGTGGTTACGGGGTTGACGGTTGACTCAGGAGCTGTAGTAAGTCTTTCCTTGGTGACGGCAGAAGTAGGAAGGGGATCGTTTGATTTGCTGGCTTTGGCATGACTCGACTGCTCAGTGCCAGGGACGGGGTCGACAGATGTGGGTGGAACAGACATAATGGAACTAGGGTCCGTGGTGGGAGCGTCTGTTGTGGTGATCGCTGTCGAGAAAGTGCCACTGGGAGCCACAATGGTTGTAGGAGTTTCATTCACGGGCAGAGTTTGGTCAGAAGTTGAAGCCGCGGGACCACCGCCGTCAGTACTGGGGGTGAGTATTGTAGTGATACTCCTGTCATCGCCTCCGCGAGAGTCAGTGATAGGCGTATGAGTTGTCTCTGAGAGATCGGTTCCTGGCGAGGAAGGATTCGTGGAAGGATCGGCAGTCGCCATGCTCCCAGGTAAAGTGGTGACAGAGGCTGGCTCAGTCGCGATGGGGACGATGTGAGTGTTTGGTAAGGTGGTATCTCCGTCCGGAACATCGCGGCTTGCATCAGATGGCTTCTCGGACTCGCCGCTTGTCGGCTGGCTAATGGGAATGGTAGTAGCATCCCCAGGACTGGACATCACCTCATCAGAGCTAGTGGTGACTCGGCTACTTGGTAGTGTTAAGACTGGGGGTCCTGCTGTGACAAATATATGTGATGATATGGATGATACCGTTGTGTGTTCTGATAGCCGTCGTTCTGAAGTGGTTGTCAGAGAAGGGGGTTGAGGGTTTGTGGGGATTTTGCCAGAGATATTGTCATCAGCCGTTGGGGAAGATAGTTCAGGTTTACGGAGAGTGATGATGGTGGTTGGGTCGGAGATAGATGGAAGCGGCGGTCCACACATTCCATTGGCGCCGCAGGTCCATCCTTCTGGACAGCAGCCCTCACGACAGCACGCTCTCTCTGGGACACTGTAAGCCAACGTCAAGGGCGAGGTAGTCAGTCTTACTTGGGCCACAGATATGCTGTAGCCATCCTTCTCCAGGAGGACAGCAACTTTCGTCTTGCAGAAGAACACGGCAGTCGCCAGTACACAAGCAAGACCCATCGGGGCATGTTGACGCAACTGGTGAGGTTGACACTGCCGCCAACTGGAGGGCAAGGAGCAAGAGCCACCGTGCGACTGTGGTTCTCATAGTTGACAAGGTTGAACAGATGTAAACAAGGGATGCTGGGAGATGACCTTGAAGAAAGCAATATCCAAAACACGTAAACAAGGGATGTTGATTTATGAGATGGTATAAGAAGAATGAACCAAAGTGAAAGTGAACCAAGGACTTTTATCGTCGTGCGACATAAGATCGAGTTGTCAAATTATGTACATAGGTAGCTGTTCAAGTCCATACAAATGAGGAAAGCGCCGATACACTATAATTATCACAATGCCTTGTCACAATTAGAGTAAAGTTGTCTTCAACGCAACATACGCAGCTGAAGCAACAGCTACTTTGAAACGCCTGGCGCATATACGAAGCAGACCTCGACATGGAATAGATCCTACTTGGCAATTACCGCGCGACATGGAGCGCAACGTCGAGGCAGATTGCAGGGCAGCAGCAGCTTATTCATCTTCTAAGAGGAACCCGACTGGTTGTGGGGATAAGCCTCAATTGCGGTATTAATCTATTTTGATGCAGGATGAGGATATTCTGTTGGCTTTGATGAATACTGGTCGGTGCGGGGGCCAACAGTAGCATAATCTAGGCGGTAATATCATGATGTTGGGGGTCCCATTTCTTTTTTTAATGGAGTCATGTAATATACTCTCGACGTTTGGGTGACAGCCCGAGGCTGAGCTGCAGAAAGGATTGTTTCACATGAATTTCTCTCGGGACCAACAGAGTGGATGACCAACACACAGTAGCAGCGCTGGTGCTTTCTATAATTGCATCGCGTGTTGGACCGACTCTAGCCAATACGGTTCGGCGTTGTTGGCCCCCAAAACCCCTGTCATAAGTTTATGTGCTCAGTGTTTCCACTGACCGCAGGCGCTTAGGCGACCAAGATGCTGATCATTCGACACGGCATACACCACCCTTCTAAATCCTTGTTCACGCTGGTGCTCAGACCTCTGGGGCCAACACGGAAGAAAACCACGGAGCATGCCTTTGCGTACACTGCCGCAATTTGCCATGATGAGTCCTGCAGCCAAGAGCGTGGTGCTCAGTTCCCACGAATGTTAACACTTTAGTAGAGCTACAATCTCTCAGGCTGTAGTAACACTCAATCAGCATTGAACCCCATAAACTACATATAATCTTGGGCTCGCTGCCTTTCCATATCTAGTCAGATATCCATCCACCACAATTATTACCACTGAGCTCAAACACTCCTGCTTTCCTGTCTTTGTAGTGTTTATCAACCAACTTTTCGTCTCGTCTTGTCATCCGTCTCCCTCTCCCGTCATGACTTGGCTTCAACGTCCAATCCTTTTTACCTATAGAGCACTGTTGTTGATACTTCTTGCTCAATATGCCCTTGGTTCAATTGACTCTGTCTTTAACGTTAAACAAGGCAGTGTTGGAGTCGGTGGATGTACGTCTTATAAGAGTAAACTCAACAGATGGTGGACAGATGCCACAAAACTTGTCGACGCTGCCCTCTCGTACGCTCAAGCCGATAGCGTTGATGGACCCGAATACATATATACATTTTTTGCATTGGACCCCCCTCCCGCCGATGCCAAGGACAGAGAAAAGATCATCGGTATGTTCTCAATACCCCCGGGTCACAAAATACTCTAGGTAGCCTGTTGCTGAACCATTTAAATAGCTACGTTGCAGTCGGTAAAAGACTTCATGGATGGCGATCTACAACTGCCATCCGGTAAGCCATGGCTTTTCTGCTCGAGCAAGTGGTTGGAGCGTAAGTGTGTGTTGTTCCTGCTGAGTCGCTATTTGACTAACGTGGCCTCCGTCTAGGTATGGACTGGGATGGCGTGGCCTATGATAAGGAGACAGGCAACAAGTTTACAGGTGATGACGCCAAGAAGGTACGAGATGTAGTTGATAAACCAACTCCGCCTCCAAATGAAGCAAACGAGCCAGAAGGTGCGTAGCCAGGTGCCAGGAACATCCCACTCTCCCTGATGATCTTTCTGACTCTAGTCATCTCAGAGTTCCCATTTTGGTCCTCGGATGTCAGAGAATACCTGATGGATGAGGCCGATGACTATTGCTCGAAGAAGGTCGACGGAACCATCCAGAACTTTGGGGCTACTCATGAGGGTCCTGGGCAGACGTGGAAAGCACTTACCATCTGTGTCAGCAACTTGGCATGGAATGCCAAGAATGAGTATCTGCGCCTTGGAGCAATCCAGAAGGAGGGCAAAAGTATTGTGGAATACAGAGCACAGTCCATGACATTATTCCACGAACTCTTCCATGTTGTCCTGGGGAATGCAAAAACTGAGGAGCATGAAATGAGCTGTAAGTTCACGTCCTATTATATAAGGATAGTGACTAATGAGCCATCAGATGATCTGGGGTATATTGCGAACCCGAGGAAAAAGGAAGGTGAGGACCCTGGCGACGAAAATCAAGACATCATCTCCACGGAGGAGGCCTTGTATAACCCCGAGTCATATACATTATACGCTCTTGCTTGTGTTCTTGGACAGAGGAATGAGCGTTTCACGTTCGCTAGTACAAGGTCGGAGCTCAAAAAGAAGGAAGATCCAAAGGGCAAGGATAAGGGCAATGGAGGAGGCGGCGCTGGCCATCGAAACAGGCTGTTGAGGGTTTGATTTAATTTGAATTTCGAAGGATGATATAGTATTACATATCATACTACTTTATCGAAGGCTTTTGGAAATGTTAGATAAATCATGTGATGCTCTTATTGCGTGCCTTACTGACTAGGTGACCATAAAGAGAGTTGTAGAATATTCTTTCCAAGACGGACATGCTTCCTGCACGATGGGCTGTAATAAGACACTGCATTTAATCTCCTCAACAATCTAAGTCCTTAATTGTGGCCAGGCTAAAAACACAGGAAGAAAGATGTTCCGGGGTAAGCCTCCACCAACATGGTGTCATCTGCATGTCACTTTTCTTAGTGCTGCACCGGAAAACCTTCATCTTCGACATTGATGTAAAATAACAAGGCATGGCGGATAATAAGCCGCACTTTGGAAAAGTCCCCGCAGTAAGAATATTGTTCATTACAGCATGACATGGAGCTTAAGCTAACTACATACTACAAGTGTGACTATTGCCGGAGTAAAAAGCTCAGAGTATGTCACTACCTCAGTTCCTCCAAGTGTAGATGCTAACAGACAAAGTGCTCCAAAGAAAGGCCAATATGCATGAGCTGTGCGCGATCTGGGAGGCCGTGTCGTTATAGTGAGAGGACACAAAGAACTCCTCTTACGCGAGAGTAATTATTCGGCCGAACCCTCGCAACATCATAGCTGACCCCTCCTTCTAGCTATCTGACTAGAGTTGAAAGACGTCTCGCCAACGTGGAGCGCCTGTTCCACCAGCTTCTTCCTGATGTGGACATCAATGAAGCCTTAGTATCTCGGGGTGTTGAGGCTCCTGCAGACGCATCTCAGCTGAATACATCGCTGTCGCCACCTTCGAATCCTACATCACCTGATACTCCGGTTCAGGCCAGCGGTGCCATTTCAGACGCCGTACCTGCAGAAAGCGATGGATTTGATTGGCAGGAAGACGTGGATGAGCTGACTGATGGGATGGCTTCGTTATCCGTTGAGCCGAGAGGAGCGGGATACTTGGGTAAGTCAATTATCTCAAGCATAATTGATACAGAACATTAACTCTCACTAGGACCGACTGCCGGCGTCTTTTTCCTCAGATCACTGCTCCTCTGGACCGGTCATTCAAGGCCCTTTATTGGTAGTAGCCCTGAGGTTTTACGACCCTATGCTGGACTAGAATCGTCGTCCCAACTATCCAACTCAGTCACGTCAAGACAGGTTATTGAACAATTGGTGAATGGCTATTTTGAGGTCTACCACCGCAGCTACCCTTTCGTGCACGAACCCACGTTTCGAGCCCAGCTTCACGAGGTAATACAGCGACCAAAACCACGCTCATGGCAGATGCTACTCTATACCATTATGGCGCTTGGTGCGTGGTGTCTCGACAACAACGATACCGAACTTGATGATGAGCTGTATCACCTCGCGTTATCTTTTGGAGACGCCGAGAGCTTGTTTGCCAGCGCCGATCTGACCTTTGTCCAAGCCCTCATTCTGTTCAGCAATCTAAGCCAGAAGCGAAACAAGCCTAACACGGGATCTAACTTTCTTGGGCTTGCGACGCGAATGGCTCTAAGTTTGGGTCTTCATAGAGAGCTGCCTGAGTGGAATATCAGTCTGTTGCAGCGAGAGATGCGCCGTCGCGTTTGGTGGGGACTGTATATGTTTGACAGTGGTGCTTCGACGACGTTTGGGAGGCCGATTCTTCTTCCTGGCGAGGAAGCTATGGACGTGCGACCGGTTCTGAATATTGATGATGAGGCATGTGATAACAGGATACGAGGTGAACACTCTGCTAATGTGGGTGAAGGACCTTACGAGTGGAACGAAAGTCCCTCCAGAAGAGGTTAACCGGCCGACACTGTACTCAGGCATGAAGTACCAGAGCGATTTACATGTCAAGTCCAACTACATCTCCAATCGCCTGCTCTCATCGTCATGCGTGGCACCAGAAGACGCGCTATCCATGGATGCAACCTTGGATAAGTGGTCTAGCACATTACCAGAATACTTACGGCTGGATCGCCATGTCCCTTCAGCTGAGCCAGCGTTTTACTTCAACAGGTCACGACTGTGGTGGCGCTTCTGGAACCTAAAGGTCATCATCTTCCGCCAGTTATTCCTCAAGCGGGCAATTGGAAGTGGAAATTCTAGCATGGCAGTGCCAGTCAATCAGGATGACGAAAAATGCATGAACATTGCGGTACGAGCTGCGAGTTCGACGATAGTGTCGATCGATCAGTACACGAAGGAGAGACAAAGAACCAGGCTTGTGACTTGGTACTCGATGTAAGTCATTTCACACACGTCGAAGATCGAAGTTGACTTCTCTAGCTATTTCACATTCCACGCTTCCTTAGTCATCGTCCTTGCTATCCTCAGCAACCCAGAATCACCGGATATCCCCAAGTGGCAGGAAGACGTCAGCATGGTCCGTCACATCTTCCGAGGAGTATTCGCAGACAATGAGCTCGCGACTCGCTGCGCCAACATCATCGACGTTATTCTGCCGGACCCTCTGTTGACATCGGGTGATTGGGCAAATGTCCAGCTTGAGCCTATGCTGATGGACTTTTCGACGTGGCCGGCAGCTTCTGTTGACGAGTTTGCCAGTGTCCTTGGCTGGCCTGACTGGGCCAACTTTCCTCAGGAATAGACATGCTGTTATTATTAGTTTACGATGCGTACGTTTGGTTCGATCAGATGAGATCTTATGTAGTCTCCGTTCGGTATATCGTTCTCGTCGGCCCGCTGGATCGCTGCCTCTATCGTCGTCTCAATTCCAGCCCTGAGGTGTCGCGATGCCAGCCGTTCCCTAGCTATGTCGACTGGAATATCTACAAACCATCTTCAATTGAGTTAGCCTGGAACAATGCTTTACGAGTAACTGACAACACTTACTTGTCATCTACCAACCTGGAAATGCGACTCCAAGGGTCTTGGTCCAAGAGGACGTAATTCCCTTCGATGATAACAACTTTGGCACGCGAAGATATCTCAATGGCACCAGGCATCGGGTCTTTTCTCGCGTGGTCAAAGCCTGGCGCTTTGATGATGGTTTCGGGCTCGTCAACTGTCGTTATAGGTGTTTTCTTTAGTAGCGTTACGAGATCTAGCAAGGCGGCGGCATCGAATGTGAATGGTGCACCGCGTCTTCGAAATGCTTCATCAGGTTCCGGGAAGGAAGAGAGAGTTGTGCGAGTGTAATGGAACCCATCCTAACAAGTTGGGTGTTAGTAGCGTAGCCTTTGCTTGGAGTTAGAGGTGTACAAACCATAGGAAGGACTGCAATATCGGAAATGCAGTTCCTCTTCAGCTCTTGGATCAAGGCATCTGAAATTGTGGTTTTGCCGGATCCTGGTACGCCAGCCAGGGCGATCAAGATTCGTTGTGTTGGAGCTGACAGCTTCTGCCGGGCCAAAAGACGCTCGACGCGCTGAATGAGCTCCCCTGTTATCTTGACCAAATCTTCATCCATAGTGAGTTGATATACCATGAGACTTTATTCTCTACGAAATGGTTCCTTTTTTACGGCTCTTTAAACTCGTCCTTTCGGAGGAGATCGGCCCTTCTCGAGTCATGGAACGACAACTCCAATTCCCCACGGGATTCAGCAGCCCGGACACTTAGCTCCTGGATGTCTAATTGGTTCGGACTGGAGTTCGCCGGACCCAGCGAGATGGAGTCCAACGTAGTATCCAAGTCCAGTATTCTGTGGGGTTCAAGTTGCACGCGGAGCAAAACTTGGTCACCTCACGCTGATCCTATACGAATATAAGAACCCCAGAAAATCTCCGCATATTTTCGTTTCCCCAACTCAATCCCCAGATTCAGTTTCGTCCCAAGAGTCAATTCAATTATCGAGCTTCAATATGGCTGGCGACCAAATTACTGGCGAGGAGCAGCTTGCTGCTGCACCCAAGAAGGGTGTCTGGCGCCAGTTGCGTGAGAACCCTTACATCTTCGGACTCTCCATGGTGAGCGGTTTCTATTCGTAGCCCTGATCAGAACTGACTCTCTGTAATTAGTTTGCCAGTCTTGGTGGCTTCCTCTTCGGCTACGACCAAGGCGTCGTGTCAGGTGTATTGACCATGGAGTCGTTCGCCGCTGACTTTCCACGAATCTACCTTGACAGTGGCTTCAAGGGTTGGTTCGTCTCAACCTTGCTTCTGTGCGCGTGGTTCGGGTCTCTCATCAACGGCCCCATTGCCGACTACATTGGTAGAAAGGGCTCGATCCTCTTAGCTGTTGTCGTGTTTACCATTGGCTCTGCATTCCAGGCTGGCGCTGACTCTATCCCTATGCTTTTTGCTGGTGAGTACCTAGTAACGCTGCGTAGTCCTCATTGTAATTTACTAATATGATTCCTAGGCCGTGCTGTGGCTGGTCTTGCAGTTGGCATGTTGACCATGATTGTGCCCATGTACATGTCCGAGGTGTCAAGCCCTGGTATCAGAGGTACCCTTGTCGTTCTGCAGCAACTGAGCATCACTCTTGGCATCCTCGTGAGCTACTGGCTAGAGTATGGAACTCAGTATATCGGTGGTCATCGATGCGCACCTGATATTCCGTACTCAGGCGGTACTCCCGACAAACGCACGTTCGATCCTCGATACGATGTAGGTCCCAATGGCTGCACAGGCCAGTCTGAAGCTGCTTGGCGAGTTCCCTTTTCCCTCCAGATCTTCCCTGCAATTGTTCTAGGCATTGGCATGGTCTTCTTCCCCGAGTCCCCGCGCTTTTATCTCATGCGCCACAAGGAAGACAAAGCCCTTGCTGCTCTGGCTCAACTCCGTCAGGTTCATGTTGACTCAGAATCCATCAGAGCTGAGTATCTGGCTATCAAGACAGAGGTTCTGTTTGACGAGTCCGTGTCAGCGGAGAGGTTTCCTGGAAAGAAGGGCATTTCTCTCTTCGCTGCTCAGCATGTCGCTCTCGTGTCTACCTGGCCTGCCTTCAAGCGCCTCGCCATTGGCTGCTGCATCATGTTCTTCCAGCAGTTCATGGGCTGCAATGCCATCATCTACTACGCCCCTACCATGTTTGCGCAGTTGGGCCTGTCTGGAAATACCTCTGGTCTTTTGGCGACTGGTGTATACGGCATCGTTAACACGCTCTCAACATTACCTGCCCTCTTCTTGATTGACAAGCTCGGTCGTCGTCCGTTGCTCATGTGCGGTGCAGCTGGGACCTTCATCTCTCTAGTCATTGTAGGTGGTATCATTGGAGGCTTCGGCGCGGGTCTTGCCGACAACAAGGCTGCTGGCTGGGTTGGTATCGTCTTCATCTACATCTACGACGTCAACTTTTCGTTTTCGTTCGCGCCCATCGGTTGGGTGCTACCTTCTGAAATTTTCAACCTCGGCAACCGATCAAAGGCCATGGCCATCACTACTAGCGCTACTTGGATGTGCAACTTTATCATCGGCCTCGTGACACCTGACATGCTTGCCAACCTTGGCTGGGGTACCTACATCTTCTTTGCCGCTTTCTGCCTTCTTGCCTTCCTCTTTACCTACTTCTTCGTCCCTGAGACTCGTGGAAAGAGTTTGGAGGATATGGATCTTGTCTTTGGCGATACTGCATCTCATGAGGAGAAGGCAAGGTTGATGGAGATCGCATCTTCCATGGGCTTGACAGAACCCTTGCCTGGGCACAAAGTCGGTCTAACTAAGGAAGACGATACCACTGCAGAGCACTTCGGATAGGCTTGTAGTATGAGGCAGGATGGTTGCGGCGTTTAAATTCCTTGACGTTTGCGTAAGTCACCATGAATCTGATAATGGACTGGTCACTAGACGTATTTATTAAACCAAGGATCTTAGGCAAGATAATAAGTTTATACTAAGATAGATAAATATTTTTATTATTATGTTTTATTAATCTTTCTACTAATTAACAGATAGCTTTGTTTTAAGATTTATTAATAAGGAAGTTAATACTTAAAAAAGAGAACTAAAAGCCATAGAGTCAGAGCAAGACCTGATATCCCAGCCATTACTATATAGCAAACCAAGAAGCCAGAGTGGAAGGTAGAAATTCCTGTAAGAAGCATACTCCATACCTGTAAAATGCACATTATAAGTGGTCCTGGAAAGGACAATGGCACTATACACCACGATAAAACTACTATGTGCCAAATGGTTATATGCCAGAGACTGTACTTTTGCAGATCTATCTGCTTTTTCACAATGAAGAGAGAAGAAAGCAATACAATTAACTTCCAGAAAATTGATATGATCCGAAGTAGGTGTAGACTGCAAAAAGGTTAACTAACATATTCAATTCCAAGCACAGTCAAGTGGTTCAAACCTCGGGGGCTGGCTATTGCTCGGATTGGGCACGGAGAGAGAAATAAAGACTGAAATGAAATCCAGAAGTGCGGCAAAGGATAAGATCGGGATGAAGTGTCGCAGCGGTTCGTATCGGGCTTTGCTCCAGTGCTGAACCTGAGGACTAAAGGAAGGTGATTCTGAAGCCCCGACTGGCATCTAGGATTTATTAGACAGACTTTAAAACTCAAGATAAGGTAATCAATGGTGTTAGCAGCTAGGTACATACTCTGGTTAACCGATTAGACAAAAGCCATGAAGGGCATGCATTGTTTTGAACAGACAAAGTTGGTGCGCGAGTCTAGTTAAATCTTACGTTAGTCGCAGTCGAAATAGCAGCCAACACCTGTCGGGCGTTGTATTTACTTACATGGCTCCCGGAAAGAGAAAGACGATGGGCGTTTTTCCATGCCTCTGAAAGGGGTCCCGTTTCTGGAAAGTTCACATCGCTTTCGGCTGTACTCCGAGACTTTGGCCCTGTCACAATGGGCTCGAATGGAACTGGAATTTTGATTGAAGTAGGCAGAACAAAGAGGAATAGAATAAGAAAGACCTTTAGGACACAATACACAGTGCAGGTAATGACTGCTGGTCTGACTCCAAAATTGTCGGATGTATTCCGGATATCATAATGGCTACTTTCACTTGCCCGAAATTCTGAACAATGTTCTTCATATTCGGGAAGCGGGCCTGGACCTTGAAGTACGCTCATAAGATTCCTGGCTTTGATCGTAATGGCTATAACCCAAGCCAAAGTCGCACCGATTAGCAAAATGGAGAGTGTCTTTGCTGTTCGGGCCCAGCGTTTCTGAGAAATCAAGACAGCCTGCGCAAACAACTGAACGGTTTCGAAGATCACAAGAGATTGGGTCATCCTTGAAACAACCCACGATGCGTGATCTTCATGTGCGGCAAAGCAGCGAATTTGGAGAACCACGTAGTTGCCGTCTCTATCCTCCTTCAACATTGGAACCGTGTCAAGCTCCGTCCTCCATGATAGGTCCAACAGTTTCAAGACGCAGAGGCCACAGGGAACAAATAGAATAAGTAAGAGAGGGAGCGGTCGGCTTATTGCCAGGCCAAGGTGAGAATACGGAGCCATCCTCACTACAATAATATGTATGCGTCTCTGGGGTTGAGGTTGTTGCAATTGTTGACGGGCGCGTGGATGCAAAAAAGACAGGGGGAAAATAAACATGCGAGATAAGCTAATCGTAAAGGTCACGTGTAATATTTATTACCCCTGTTGTTGTTGTTTTTGTTGTTGTTGGTTGTTGGTTGTTGGTTGCAGAATTTGACGCGTCCAAAATCCCCGCTCTCTGATTTCATTCATTCTTCCACTGTGTGATCTTGCTTAACAGCTCTGCATGATACATCGGGTCCAATACCAAAGCCGCTACTTAAAATGGTCATGGAACTCTGCGAATCCTGTCGTGCATTCGATGTTCAGGCTTTTGATCCCATCAAGGGCAAAGTAAGGGGATACAAATTACTCTCAGTCATTACTTCCGCCAAGTCTGGCTGTACGTTCTGTTCACTCCTCCTCAAAGCGCGTTTTCCTCGGAGACTAAAGAAGGAGGGGGCGATAGCAACCATCTATTATTGGTTGCAGTGGATCTATTTGGAACCTGACGAGGAGTGGAAGCATCGGTTGGATTCCCAATGCCAGCAAGACTATGACACCACTTCCAGCCTCGTTAGTCCACTTGGGCTTGCTAGACTGTGGGCTAGTAGCTCATGTCCGGATATCTATTATCTTACCGCTTCAGGCTTCTGAGCCCTTTCCATATCCTAGCGGATGAAGGTGAGTTAACTACTTTACTGACAATAGAGAGTCGACGTGACGAGTAGCTAATTGTCAACCAGGGTCTCCTGCAGCCATTAGTGGCGATATATCGGGACGACTCCTGAGCTCAAAAACATCATCTGATGATCACATACAGGTGCTATCGCGTTGGCTTAAACAGTGTCAAGAAACCCATGAGGAATGCCGAGTATCCTTATCGGGCTCGCCTTTACTAAACCCGGAGGTCACTGACCTTCCAAACCGATGCATCGAAGTCAGCCGTAACAGTGATGGGACAAGAGGACTTCAACTGAAGGAAACTCGTGGTCGACGGGGGAAATATATCACCCTTACTCATCGCTGGATTCAGCCAGACACCGCCAACGCCTCCACTGTACAAGCCAACTACTCTCATAGGCTTCGTGGGAGAGCGCTGGACAATCTCCCAGCTCACTTTGAGGATGCATTTGATCTTGCATTAAAGATGAGTGTACCATTTGTATGGATTGACTCGCTTTGTATCATACAAGACAGTCAACAGGACTGGATGATAGAGGCTTCACAGATGGCAAAGTATTACCAAAACTCATTCTTTACTGTCGCCGGTTTTGGCGTTACCCAGAACACAGGATTATTCGCAACTACTGCTCAAGACCTTGGTCCCAATCTCGTCCGACTTCCATATAGAGACCGACAAGGCGATCAGAAAGGCTATTTTTATGTATGTCATATCGACCATTCGGAGATCAAGAAACAATACGACAGTGAAATCGCTCAGTCTGATTTACTGAGTAGAGGTTGGATTTTCCAAGAGTGGATATTGAGCAGACGGGTTATCTCTTACACAAGAACGGCTTGCTTCTATTAGTGCCAAAGGACCAGTCCGCGAACCACAACTTCGAATGATGTCAACTTGGATATACTTTACGACAAAGATGCTGATATCTCCCTTAAGAAGTATTTTAGGCTCGATTTTCTAAAGTTAGAGGAGACTATCTTCTTAAGGTGGAGATTTGCTGTGCATACTTATTCTTCTTTGCACCTTACCAAGGCTGGCGAGGACAGATTGACCGCACTTGCAGGTATCTCACAAGAGTTTGCCATCGCCATTAATCGCGCAACGGACCACGAACATTATTGGAAAAGCTTTTATCTATCAGGACTATGGGCTGGGGACATTGTAGCAGGCCTTTTATGGGAAATGGATGGTGCGTGTTCAGACATGAAACTGAGTGGAATTCCTTCATGGTCCTGGGCATCAGTTGTGAAACCTATCGTGTGGCAGCATGACCATCGCCAAATATCATCGGGATTTTATGCTCAGACCAGAGGACTCTGCAAATTCCTTGGTGCGAAGAAAACCTCGGTGGATGAGCAAATGTCAGCATTTGAACCCGACCTTACCAGAAATACCGACCTTAAAGGCCAAGTTGCTACAGTGGAACAATTTGTTACGCCGCAGTTCAATACCCTTGTTCTTCAGGGAAAGCTTCTTCATCTCAGAATTAGTGGCCTATTTGACTCAGACTCAGACCTGGGAATCGCAGCCAGGTTGTCAAATTATGAAATCGATTCGAAACACAACTTACACACGGGTTTCACGACGATTCCCAGAACACGGACACGAGAGTATTGGAGGAAAGTAAGCCTTTCTAACTTTCCTGAAGTTCTTTGCGGGTGGGCATCAATCGATGACTTGCTTGCAAGTTCGGAGCCCGTACTACAAGATGTTGTTGCTTTTCCACTCACGAGGACAACTGTGGAATTTCCAGGTTTCGGTCTCGGTTATTGTTGGCCATCGTACCAGACGTACAGTGTCCTTTTACTCCGACGGATAGCAGACGGTTCATCTTGCTTTGAGAGGATTGGGGTTGGGAGGATCTTTGGGCCACAGACAGAGGACCAGCTGAAGTCAGCAATTGAAACAACTTTTTGGCTAGTTTGATAGTCTTTTACCTCGATACGGGATGTTAAATTGCGTTCTCTGCACCTTTTTAGGCTGATCAAGTTTGGGTCAGTACTCGATCCTGCGTCTAATTATACTTGGATATAATAATATCATTAGCTACCACCGAAGAGTAAAGCAGTTGCACTAAAACCAGATGATTTAACCGAAGAGCGAAAGCATAGAGCTCCATATGGGATTCAGCCCGTGATTCGCTTGTTGCGGGCATTAGCTATCGAGCCTACCAGCTCAAAATCGCACTCTTGTCTGTATATAATAATGTATTATAGTGAATGGAACTCTAAGGTAGGCTAAATAAAACAATCAAGCAATTAACCTAAATCTTTCACAGCTTGCTAACAAAGAACGCTCAAAGACCAGAAAGGATCTGGGGGAACAGTTTCTCGGTGAAGTCCCAAAGGATAGGAGTGTAATCGGGAGCCCACGTGAGACCAGTCCAGAAAGTGTTGCGCTGGCCCTGCAGGGCATAGATCTTATTGTAGAAGCCCCCCTCAAGCTCCTGAGCACAGACCTTGGGAACAGTCAAGCCGTGTGATGCAAATGCAACAATGTCGGGAGTGGTCACATCGTAAGTTCCAGCCTTGTCGATGTTGCCGAAGACCTGCTTGATAAGAGCCTTGGCCTTTTGGGCTGTCAGGTTGGCCTGACCAAGGACACGAGTTGTCCAAAGATCCTGCTCGCCTGAACGAGAGTAGGCATCGACAAAGTTACCTCGGGGAAGGTAGAAGTTGGTAGCGTTGTCAGCGGTGTTGGTAATGCCGGAGACGTCCTTGGGCAGACCTGTCTTGCCAACGACGCCGACGTACAGTGTCTCCCAGGAGAACTTGGAGAAGAGCGACTTCTCTTTGGCATCGAGATCCCAGGTACCGACGTTATCGGGAGATGGAGTTGCCGCAAAGAGGACCTTCTTGGCCTTGATGGTCTTCTTGCCAGAGGGTGTCTGCACGACGAGCTCTGAGCCCTGGGAAGTACGCTTGCTCCAGGCAACTGTGCTTTCAAGAAGCACGTCATCCTTGATCAAGTTGTAGACGTTGTCGTAGAGTGAATATGTAGAGCCTGTTGAGGGATACTTGAATGAAGGGCCGGTAAGACCAAATCCAAAGGCCGCAAGCTGAGGCTCTCCAACAACAGCCATGACATTCCAAGTTGGCGTGTGCGTCGCGTCTGAGAGCCAGATGAGAGTTCGCAGTAAGGAAAGAGCACTTCCAAGCTGGTACTTCTCGAGGAACTCGCCGAAGGGAAGAAGAAGATCCTCGGGGACTTCTCCCTTCTTGAAGTAGCCGTTCTCGAACCAGGGTTGATACTTGATGGCCAATGCAGCATATGTGGCCAGGGCAACAGTGGCATTGATAGTGCCGTAGTCGGGATCAACCTTCTTTCCAGTGCTGAAGTCAATATCCTTGGTGGTGAGTAATCCCTCGGCGGCGCTGACTAGATTGGGAGAGACGAGTCCGACATTAAACCGCTTGAAGAAAGCCTTGGTGGTCTCTCGGTCAAGGTAGGCTTGGACTCCATAGTTGATCGGGGTCGCACTGGCGCTGGGCTTGTAGACGTGGACATGGCCGCCCTAGGGAGGCATCAGCAACAGTTTCTTCTCTCTATCGATCAAGGTAACTCACCAGTCTGTTCTGCTTCTCAATCACCACGACCTTCTTGCCGTAATCCTCGCGCAGTCGGACTGCGGCGTAAGCACCAGTTGCGCCACCGCCGACGATACAAACATCGACCTCAATGGTTTCCTGCTTGGGCGATGCGAGGACACCATGGCCCGCCAGGTAGGCAAAGAAGGGGAGGAAATTATTCAGCTTCATCTTGTCAACAAATCGAAGGTGGATGAGGAGTTCCGAGAGAAGACGGAGACGGAGAGGAGGAGGCTTAAGTACGTGCGGCTTATTGCTGACCTCCCTTGTGTCACCGGCCTAGCCCAAAGCTTCCATTGCACGTCAGCACGAGCACAGCGAATCAGCAGGTCGATTGAATGATGCAGTGTGACCTTGTCATTTAAAAAATTCCGGCACCAACGCACGGCCACAGGCTACAGTACGTGGTGACGGCGATCAGGAGGGATTTTCAGGGCGCCGTGGGAACTACCGACGTAGTATCCGGGACTTTCGGCCATGCAACAGAGTTTAATTCAAGGTCTCATGCCATAAGTCAGCGCACCAGCATTACCCGTATAATTTTATTTTAATGTCTCTTGAAAGTATAAACATGATACCATCGCCAATGTCCGCGCAACGGACTCCGAAGTGAGAGGCTGTGCGTATCCGAGCGGCCGTAGGCTCCTCCATGGTACGTAGGCGCAGAACCTCGGGTCCCACTTGGAGTGTTGAAGTGCCGTGGAACAATGCGGCACTATTGGAATCAAGGTCATTAGCTCATCGGCACAAGCTGTTGACCCCTGGTCCCTTCAGGTAGTACCGGAACAAGACGGTAGAGGTGATCATTAAAACGGCTTGGTGGAATATGATGTCATTTGACACAAAATGGTCTTCTATATAAAGTCTCTTGATGATCTACAAAAACTACTCAAGCCGATAAAAGCCTTTGTTCTCAACTTGCTTAACCTCCACGACCGTGTCATTTCGCACGTGGATCCCCGCCGCGTTGAATTCCGGGCCAGAACCCGACTGCTCGCTTGAGATCATAGTATGCACTCCTCCGTCGGTCCGTTGCACGTCACCAGAATGATAATGCAGTCCGTTCTCAACGTCTGCCAGTTGATGTGTTGAGCTCGTTTCATCAGCTTCTCTGTCTTTATTTGTCCGAATAAGTGTTGTAAGCTTGATGGCGTTGCTCGGTCGGCTGATAGGCTGGCTGCTTTTCCCGTATGAACTGAGGAAACTGGAAGGGAGAATATGCACAAACACTGGGCGCAGAAGAGGGAAGCACGCTGCGATAGTTTGTTAATGAGTGAATTAAATGACTGATGAGACAGGTACTGACCGGAAACAATGGCGATATTGACTTCAACGGAGCCTAGAATACAGAACATGGCATAGTCATGAGGCATCTGTGTTGTATTGTCGGGGTAGTTTACAAGCACAATTAGCACAAACATTGATGCAATGCATACACTGTCCTAGAGGTTAGTAAAATAATTCGGATGTTGTAAGTGCGACGACATGAGATCTTACATGGTACCAAGAAGGAACAAGGCCCCGATCGCCAGTTTCTGACCTGTCCGAAGTCTAAGTCTAAAGACTTCAATAATAGGTAAGATTAAGATGATTATATCCATGATAAAATGAGTCGTGATGGTTCCCAGGAAGAACTGGTCGCTGTTGATGTTGCAGACCTTGTCCGTAATGGTGTAGTCCCAGAGTGACTGGACAGGGACGCATCGAAACGTGAGCATAAAGGTTCGCAGGATAATCCAAATGACGACCATAACCATCATCACCATGATTGGAATACGAATGGATGAAATGCGAAACAATCGCCAATACAGACACAAGATGGCGAGCTTGGAACAAGCGATCGATGACGCGTAGCAGAGGGAGTTGAAGTAGGCCAGAAATCGTGCTCGTTGCAGAATCGCCTCACGTTCGTCGGTAGGCATCGAGTCGGGAATATTCACTCCGAGATAAGCATGTAGCGTCCCTGCAGGGCTGTAAATCTTGTACCCAGAGACAAGACGGGATCGTCACTGACATTCAACCATGATACCACAGTATCCAGTCGCAAAGAGAAACGCCAGGATGGTGAAGTAGTCGTCGAACCACCAGCTCATCTTGGTCATGCGCCGGGCGCAGACGCGGAGAATGAGCGACGTCAGGGCCGCGAGCCATGGGATCGCGACGCCAGCCCAGATATTAGGTTGGAGTCCAGCCATGGTGTGAGCAGGCGCTGATGCAGCGCCAATTCATGAGAAAGTGTGCAAAATAATGGGTAACAACAGTCGAAAAGTTTTGCTCTGCTGCAGCAAGAATGGGGGGGAGGCAGGATGGGATCTGCATTTTGAATGGCGGCCGATGACGAGAGCTGAACCGAACCTGTCCTGTCCTGTCTGCAGAACAAGTTAACAACTGACTCGTTCCATCCAGCCATGATAGCTTTCCCCGGATACGACCATGCCCAAAGAAGCACGCTTTATCGTTATCTCGTCCTAGCTCCAATAGATAAACTCGGCCGCTGCAGATTATCCGCCAATTTTGAGTTTGCGCTTGCTGGGGTAGTGGGCTTGCTACTGGCTGCAGCGCTTTGTTGGCGACAAGCCTCGTTTGAGAGTTTTGGCAGTTATCTGTTCGACAAATCATCTGGAACAGAGACATGCTTCCTTGGCTTGACTGATAAAGAGCTGAGGCGAGCTTAGGCCGTCTAATTTCCACCCCTTTCGCGAAAGGGGGCCTTTTCTCGTCGGTATTTGGGTCTTGACTCGCTGTCAAACATCATGATTCTCCAAGGTCGCTTCCAAGCCACAGCTGATTGTGCTCTTAATTCCGCTCCTAGGTTCTTGGCGTTTATCATGGATTTTGAACAGACGAGCCATTCCCGAAATGCAGAATCTACTCGGTGGCAGCATCACTAGCATTCTTTTGACAGTTTCCTTCGCTTAAATCTTCCAAGATCTGTCCCTTACGCATTGACCTAGGATCATGGGACAAGGAGCGACGCTTGTACCTTTTCAATGCGCCTTATCATCTGAACTTCAGAGACCCCTGCTGTTAAGCATCCTACCAATGTAACCGAGGACTTGGTATGGGATTCTCATTGGTGTTTTTTTCTTGTGCAGGACTCCACACAGGCTGAGCAAATCAATTTTGGGGAATGGTCTCAGGGTCAACCATGACTGATTCATGGCCAGATAAGCCTCAGCTCACGGTAGCAACAGCCCATCATCTAGTGCTTAGTTTGGATGTCTCGTACCTTGAAGCCACGCGAGGACTCGGACAACACTACCGAGGCTTTTGCGAGCTTCAAAACAGCCACTCAATGCCACAGCTAACCTACTGCGACAATGCCGATTACGCCATTCTCAGGGCAGGGAGTCCGATTGGCATCCGCGACGATAAACTTGCGACCTTATTATGCACTTGAAACCATTCCCTATCGGGTCTGGTGCCTGGTTCTCTCTTAATAAGAGTATTAGCATGAAGTTCAAGCAAGCCTGATGAGACAATGTCGGTTACCAATATAAAGGGAACCCTATTAACAGGAACGTTGGTCCTATATCTTACAGTTTAAAAAGATAAAACTGTAAAAGCCGCAATTAACCATGAAACAGTCGCGTATACTAGAGATCAAGATACTATCTTATTAGTCCAGTCTTCCACCATCTTCATAACTATCCCCGGATGGGTCCCTCTGAATCCCACGAGCTGCATGCAGTATCTTATGGCCTTGACGCAGCTGGGATACCTAGATGGATGCGATCGAGCATCTGGACCTAGGACCTAGTCGTAGTAAAGACCCGCGTAAGGCATGCGACTTGGCTGGAAGCATGTGGTGCGATGCACTCTTGCCAATAAGTTCTTTAACGACTCCTGGGATTTTTTGGGGTTGGCATTGTCGGTCATCGTGGGCAGTTTGATGCTTTTGATCGAATATGATGGGCTGTTAAACATCAAGAGATTTAAATGCCCACATCAGAGAATATAGTCAATAGACGTCACAGTACTGAGAGTGACATTATATAGTAGGATAAAATTAAATATTACATTTACGGTATCACCTTTAAACCCTTTGAAAGACAACCAGTCTGCTTTCGCTGCATTTTTTCATTCACCATTACACTGATCTCTCGTCACAGAATACCCTATAGTGGGGCGGAAGCCCGGAAACATTTGCCGAAGCGGCACCGACTGGGGATAACCTCATCTCATAGAGCCACATCGTGCTTCTAGGTCCCGCGCTAGAGCATTAACGGGGATTAAAACCTATCGCTTAGCTAATACCGTCTGATTGGTTGGCCAGCCTTTGAGTTACTTGGGCCTATAAGCACGATATGGCTCTATAAGATAACTATTATATCTTAGCCAGATTAAGCTCTTAGCTACAGGTCTTAGCAGTAAATAATACTTCTAGCTTATAATTTAAATATTATATTAAAATATTTAACTAATTATTATAATATAAAGCTAAAAATAAAAAACTTAAATAATAATTTTTTAATTAGCCTTAGAAGTATATAAAAACCTTTAATTTATTAATTAAAAAAAGTTAATTTAATATTATTAATATCTTTTTTTAACTTTTAAAATAATAATTTTTATATTAATAAAATTAATTTTTAATTAATAAAATTTTAATTAAATAAATATTTAAAATTATATTAATAAGATTATTATAATATTTTAAGTAATAATAGCTTATAATATAAGTTTTTTTAAAGCCTTTAATTTATATTTTAATAAAATTTAAAATATAATTTATTTATTAAATTTTTATAAATTTAATAATAAATTTTTTATTAAATTTACTTTATTTAATTATATAATTATTAATTATATAATAATTAATAGTAAATTTTTTAAAGAAATTATTAAAATTATTTAATAAAAAAAGTATTAAAAGTATTAAAATAATAAAAAAGATTTAATATAATTATATAATAAATTTATTAAAATAAAAATTAAATTATATTTATATTTAAAATATAAAAAATAATTTATTAAAATAAATAAATATAATATATAATTATTAGATTTATTAAAAAATATTAATATATAAAAAAAGCTTAATTAAAAAAAGATTTTATAATAATATATATATTAATATTATTAAGCTAAAATAAAGATTTAAGGAAATTAAAAAGTAATAATAATATTAAGTTTATAAATTAATTATAAAGTTAAAAAATATACTTTAAGTATAATAATTAGGGTTTTAAATAGAGAAACTAGTCTATATTAGGTTTATATTTACAGGTTATATAAGGCATTAAATTAAATATATTAATAAAGTTATATCTCTTAATAGTTAATAGTATAGGTAAGGCTTATTAAAGTAAAAAAATATTATTAATAGCTAATAAGCTAGGTTTTATTTAATACTAAATAAATATATATATATACTAAAAGTAATTTAAATCAATTAATAAGGTTATTATAAAATTAGTAATAATTTAAATAAATTATTACTAATTAAGTAAAATTAATTATAATTATAAAGTCTTAATATTAATTATCTTTAATAAAGATATAATTAATTAGTAAAAAATATAAGTTATATATAAAGGCCTATTTAAATTATAATATAATCTTTCTTTTTTTTAGGCCTTATCTTTAAGGCCTAATTAAAATATCTTTATTATTAGTTATTTTAATATATTCAATCTTATTTTTATAATCCCTTAAGATATTTAATTATATAATAAAAGCTAAGAAAATATCTTTTAATAATTATAAATCTTTTTATATTTTTATTATAATATTTAGGAATCTTATTATATTATATTTTAATTATATTTATTAAAAAAAATAGATTTTTATATCTTTAATTTTATAAAGTTAAGTTATTATAATCTTTATATTAAATCTAGATTTTCTTATAATAGTTATAGTTTATTTATAATAATTAATATATTTCTTTTTACTTATTTTAATAGTTTTATTAATATAATATTAGCTTAAAAAATTATTAATAAAAAGTATTATTTTAAATATAAAAAAAAGGCTATTAAAAATAAATTAATTAAACTTTAAGTAAAATCTATTTATATTTATAATAAAATAAATACTTAATTTATTAAAATTATTTACTTATAGTAGCAGTATTATTAGGTTAAAGTAAAAAGTCTAGATATAATTTAAGATATTTTAAGTCTAATAAATAAATTTAAAAAAGTAAAATAAAATAAATAATCTACTATAAAAAGTGCTATTATTAATAGTACCTTTTATAATTAATTTATTATTATTAAATAATTTAAATAAAAATTATTAAATTTTAATATTTTTATTAATTTTAATAAAAGGATTTTAATAGTTATTAGGTATTAATAAGGTATTTTAATAGTTTTTATATATTTTTACTTTTTAGGTAATTTTTTTATTTAATTAAGTATTTTATTTTTTATTAATTATTTTTATTTTTTAAATTACTTTTACTTTATAGATTTTTAATTCTTTTATTTTTATAAGTTTATTATATATTTTAATATAAATTATATTTACTATTAATTTAAATAATAAAATATAAAAAATAAAATAAATTTTAATATTTAATAATAAGTCTAGTTTATAGTTATTTTTAAAGACCTTTTTAATAATTTTATATAATTTAATATATTTAAAGTTAAGTTTATAACTTAATTATTTAATTATAATATTTTTTATAAATAAATAAATTATATTTCTTTTTAAAAAAAAAAATCTTTTTATTTTCTTAAAGTTATAATATTATTATATTTATTTTTTAATAAATTTAAGTTTTATTTAAAGTTTATTATATAAGTTCTTTAGGTTATTACTTTTAATCATTATAATTAGGTTAATTATTTTAAGTTCTTATAGGTTTTTATAGGCTTTTAAGGTAAATCTAAAGTTAATATAAATTAGTATAAGTTTTATACTTTTATTATAAGTAATATTATAGGCTAATTAGATATATAATACCTTTTTTACTTAATTATTTTACTTATAGTTAATATAATATTATAAGTATTATTTTAATATATATTTTATTTATTTTATTTATTTTATTTATTTATTTAGTTAGGCTTTAAATATATTATTATAAGCTTATAGTTTAGTTTTAATAATATTAAAAGTATAATTTAAAATTATAATATAAGTATTAGTTTTTTATTTAAAATAATTTTAAAAGATAATTTTATATATATTAATAATATATTTATAAATAATATATATAAGTTTTTGTATATTTATATTTTCTTTATATAGTAAGTAATATAAAAACTTAATAAATTAATTTATAATAATTATAATATTATTATAAAAAATTATAATTAAAGGTTTTTTAAATAATAATAACTTTATAATAAAATCTATTATAATTAAATCTTATAGTTATTATATTATAAATAATAATTAAAGTTTTTAATAAGGTTATATTATTATATTTTTATTTTTATATAAAGGTTATATTATTTAATAATCTTTTTTACTATTATTTATTATATCTTATATTTATATTATAGAAGTTATTTAAAGGTTTTTATAATTTTTTAATATTTATATATTAAGTATTTATAGAATTTTTATATAAATTTCTTTATATTTTTTAGGATTTTTTTTATAGCTTTTATTTATATTTATTTTAAAATCTATATTTATTAAGTAAATATATATTTTTATTTTTATTTTTTTTTTAATACTTATTTTTTTACTTTTATAATATTAATATTATAATTTAATTATTTAATTAATTATATTTACTTTTTTCATTTTTAATACCTTTTTTATAAATAATTATAAAATTAAATTTATATAAGTATTTTATATAATATAGTTATTATTAATTAAGTTTATATATTATAGTAAAGTATAAGATATTTTAATAATTTATATATATTTTAATTTATTTTTTATTTTTATAAAATAGTATTTAAATTCTGTAAAGTAATTAATAATTATTAAAAATTCTTTATATATAATAAAGTAATATAGCTTTATTTTATATAGCTTATATAAATAAAATATAATAAAATATAATTATTTTTAATTATTTTATTGACTTATTTATATTTTTAATATAAAGTTTAATATATTTATTTTTAATTTAACTTTTTATTTAAAGTTAAATATTTTTAAAATAAATTTATTAAAAATTACTTTTTTAAGCTATATAAAGGCTATTTATATATTATTATTTTATTTAAATAACTTATCTTTTTTAATAAGTTTTATTAATAAATTAGTAATCTTATTAAAGTCTTTAATAAATTATTAATAATAATTAGTAAATCCTAAAAAAGCTTATATTTTTTTAATATTATTAAAAATCTTTTGTTTTAATATTACTATAATTTTTTTTTATTTTATTTTAATTTCTTTTAATATAATAATATATCTTAAGTAATTAACTTATTTAATATAAGAAAAACTCTTTTCTAGTTTTATTAGTAATTTAATATTTTATAATATTTTTAAAACTTTATAAATATATTTTATATATTTTTCTTTATTATTTAAAAAGATTAAAATATTATTTAAGTAATATATTATAAAAAATATTAAGGTATTTCTATAATATACTATTAATTATTTAGTAAATATTATAAATATATTTATAAGATTAAAGGGTATTATTATATATTTAAATAATTTAAATTTAGTTTTAAATACTATTTTTTATTTATATCTTTTTTTAATATAAATAAGGTTATATATTTCTTTAAGGTCTAATACTATAAGAATCTATTTTCCTTATAATTAATCCTTAAGTTCTATAATAAATAAAAATAAGGTTTAGTCTTTAATAGTATATATATTAACTAATTAATAATTAATAATTAATTTATTTTTTTTATTTTTTTTTAATATAAAGAATATAAATACTATTAATAATAAGCTAGATTCCTTAATATAGCCTTTTTTTAGTATTTTATTAATATATTTTTATTAAACTTATAATTTTTATTATAACTAAACAGGATATAGCACTTATATTATATATACCCTATTAATTTTTACTAATTATAAATTAACTTATACTATACTAAGAAAGACTTACTATAAGCCGCCCTATTAGCTTATAATAGACTTATAATCTAACTTATAGACTTACTATAAGCCTAACTTACTTAATTATAAGCCCCTATAATATATATATATATATTTACTTAATATTAAATAAAACTTAGCTTACTAGCTATTAATAAGACTTCTTTACCTTAATAAGCCTAATATATACTATTAACTATTAAAAGATATAATAACCTAATATACTTAATATAATACCTTATATATTTTATAAAATATAAACCTAATATAGATTAGTTTACTTTCATTTAAAAACCCTAACTATTATATATTAATAGCTTTTATTTAAAAAAATATTATATTAAATAATTAAGTAATATTATACTATTAAAATATCTATAATAACTAGCCTAGTACTTTCTTATATTAGAGAACTATCTAGTATTATAGAATAATAGCTAAAATCTATAAGCTATATAATATAATCTATAAATTTATAGAATTAGGTTCTTTTTTTTTTTAATAACTAAAAGGTAGCCTTTAGTTAGTAAATAATAATAATTATTTTAAGGAAAAAGAGATAGTGAAAAAAGCCCTTAGAATTTAAAATTAAAACTATTTAAAAAATAAGCTTAAATATAGTTTTATTTTTATTTAAATAAAAGAAATACTTATTATATATTCTAATTAAGCTAGATATTATTACTAAAAAAGTAGTGCTTTTTATTATATTATTAATCTACAGACAATACTAAAAACTAATTTCAAAAAACCTATCCTTAAGAACTACCTAGAGAATAAAGAGATATGATAATTATTTTAACAAACTTTTAAAAAATAACTTTTAAAAGAGATATTTATAGATAATTTCTAAAGTTAATTTTAATAAATAATTTTATAAGTAAGCTATAAAAAAATTCTTAATACTTAAAATTAGATCTTTTTGATACTATATTACTGTTTATAAACGTGGACAATCAACTTATATTTAATAAATATAAGAACAAGGTCATAAAGCTTTATAAAACATTTATTAGAAAAGACATAAGAAAGAATACTTTTTTATAATCAATAACCTTATACGGTAATAAAGTAAATAATAATTATTAAGTATATAGTAAGATATATATTCAAAAGTTATTTATTAAATAGTATAATATTAAAAAAAAAAAAGTCATTAAAAAAAATAAGTTAAATAATTTTAACTATATACCTTAACTAATAATAAAATATAACTAGAGGTAACTTTTAAAACTAAGGCTATAATAAGGATATTAATAAAATAATAACACGTATATAAAAGACAGTT